>CM068489.1:16417154-17729654 GCA_034769265.1 Remorina albescens | reverse complement strand
TAAAAGCTTAGCATGTTATTCATTGGTTATAATGCTTCAGTAACCTTGCTCATGTTCTAGTTGTCAAACCTTGATGTGTCAAGTGTAGTGACAGGGTTTGACCTAAGTAACTGAATGTTACGTTTGTTGAAAATTTTCAGTTGTGGTTTTAAACTGTTAATGAGGCAATGTTAAGGACAGATCTGATTTACATATCAAAACCTAATAATTAATGCAATTATTGACATTTAACACTTGGAGCCATCAAGGTCTATAAATAGAAGGACTGAAATTGTGTGCATAAACCAAAGTATTATGTAGTTTGTTTTTTTGTTTTGTGTTGTTTTTTAAACTCTTTTTACAAACTACTAGTTAGACACAACAGCTGAACAGGGATATTTTCAAAATATCTGTAAATGTTGAAAATGTTTAGCTGACATAATGACTCAAAACACTTTTTACAAACATTACTTCAAACTTTGTATGCAACTGTATATTTTTCCTCCTAAAATTTTGTTCATAAACTTGAGTGGTTGGTAGTAGAAATCTGGCATTTCCCCAGCAGCTGCTATGTCTTTCTAGTTTAACAACCTGACTCAAAAACTAACGCAGCCCAATGAGATTGTGGATCACGTCCAGTCTGATCATGGAAACCTTGATAATGATGTCTGGCTGAAAATGAGAGTTTGTGTGTGTGTGTGTGGGTGGGGGGGCACAGCTGTGTTTTTTTCCAGCAACTGTTTAATGGGATTAGAGACTAGATTTAGTAAATCAGTATCAGTTATTACTGCTGAGTTTAGACTTGTGCTGTAAGTAGATCTGCAATTGGTCAGCTTGTCCATCTCTTCTCATTGCTTCACCTTGAAGCTCTGCTGTTGGTTGTGTCTTTCTTTCTTCACATGGAGTTCAGAGGAAAATGAAAACAATGTCTCTCCAAATTATCTGCACTTCAAGTGCTCCTTTCACACCCCAAATTGTGATTATTAAATGAGGATCAATGCTTCTTGGGTCATAATCATTACACTGGATCCTCTGTTGTTTTGAAATGTGACGTTACAGCTGTAAACAGTCTTCACCGGCTCAGAATGGTAACAGTCTTCTCATCGAACCAACCAAGAAGTCAAGTGAATCACTGATTTTTAGCAGATGGATTTTTGAGATTTGGAAGTTTTAGTTCTCTGATGTCAATATATATTTGACTGAATGAATTATTTTGAATTACTTCAAATACATTTCTTCACTGCAATTTCTTTTCACATTTTTTTTTTTTTTGTCACACCTCAATGTAGCTGACTCTGCTGTATCTGCAGTGAGCTAACATTGGCCACTGGATCTGCCTGGCTTATGTATTGTCTGGGTTCTAATTTTGACAAAGGTCTCTGGTACATGTGTAATTTACCTCCTGAGTTTTAATAGGATGATTGCATACATTGCAGTCTAGAGGTATTTGAAATGGTAAATCAAGGTAAAAGGCTTTGATGACTCTTCAGTGTTATTGTAGTGTACAGAACAAGGAGGAACTTGCTCTCTACCTCAGAGACATGGAGAGTGTAAAGGTATTGGTGGCATGCTTTCAAAGAGCTACAATAGGTATTGGCCCATTATAGCCTGTGTGGGTGAGCTGCAGAGCTTGTTGTCTAGGAGATCAGATTATTAATATATTTCTGACTTTACTCGCTCTACTCCTTTATTTTTAGCTTCAGTATTAAGATTGCTCTGCCTTTTTACATTCTGTTGTTATTTTTAATAATCTTTGTTAACCAGACATTCATGTTGCACCTCAAAAAAAGAATGCAATATTTCTGTATTAATGAGGAATCACTCCCAGGGACATTATCCCACAGATTTTTTTTTTTTATATCTTGCACCTTTCCAGGCGTATAAAGCACCTTAAGCTGTAAGGCAGATCCCCCCAGCATTGCCGTAATACAGTTATTCAGTAGCCACAGTATAAGTCAGCTGGAAGACAAATCCATCTTGTGCTTTAAGACCCATCCATTTTGACACTTTAACATTATCTGTCTTCTGCCTGGAGGAAGGAGCCCTTAAAAATCTCATCCTACAGATGTTCTCCCAGATTTATTTTGAAGGACTCGGCTATTGTAATAAGTCAGCCACATAATACAGATAGCCCCAGACTTCAGCTGCTCTTAAGGTAAGGAGAACTTTATCTAGAAATACTTATGTACTCCCCTAAATGCAACATGCTGAGTGTCACACTGTGCCTGAACTCTGTTGCGTTTACTGTTACACAATAGTAGTAGCCTCTGTAGTGTGACACTTCATAAATATAAAACCTCAGTGAAGAAGAGTCAATTCTCGAACAGGGTGTTTAGTATAAAGATGAAATTTAAGGCTGTTTATTAAGCAGAGGCATACGATTCCAGGGGGGAGTAATTGTCTCTGAGGAACTTTTACGCACTTTTACGTCAGTAAAATAGACCTTTGTATACTAATGAACCAAACGTAAAAATGAACATTGCATCTTGTTCAGACTATCTGCATAATTTGCTCTTTTAAATCGTCACTGATGGTCTATGCAGTTGTCCTTTTATCAGTGCTCAATTTGAAAATGCAAATCTATGTGAATTTAAATGAATCTAATAAAAGTTTCAATCAGTGAACTATTTTTTACTCCATTGTCATAATTTTCTACCAAAGAACCCCTGCAGTCAGGTTGAAAACTTCTCTTATTGGCTATATTTGTTTAATGTTTTTAATTTCCTTAGTTACTGGGGAGAGAGAGAGATTTTTTTATGAGCATCCATCAATGCTCCAGGCTTCAGTGTATCTAACTATGTGCCATAAATACTTGAGGAAAAGCTGTTCTAACGATTCATCATACAACAGTCCTTTGTTTAAAACAGTTGTTTCTATGAAGTTTATGAGTTTTATGTTTCACACATTCATCAATCATATAGTGAGGGGAATGAATGGATTTCATTTCCATGGAAGAATTTCCTTTGAATATAGACCCATCAGCTTTCAGCCTGTCCAGGGCCCAGCATCATATCTGTCTGATTTTGCAGTTCAGGTATGTCACAGAACAGATGATGGCAGTGTAGAGAATTATTTTTGACATGTTGCATAATAAAACAGGGAAGAAAAAGTTTTCTCTTGATCACACAAAAATAACTCACCCTTGACTCACTTGTGACCTGCTTTTAAGATCGTGAAAGAGATAAAGTCATTTAATTAGAGGTTAGTGAAAAGCCATGTAGGAGGATGCAGAGACTGAAATTCTAAAACAGATTGTTTGTAAAATATAAATAATACACTTTTAATCCTACCGAGAACACTCAGCTGTCCTATGGAGTGAGTGTCCTATGAGAAGCCCCTCAACACATATGGTTAACGTCTCTATTGTGCTATTCCTGCATTCCCAGCTGATGTTGTGTGAACTGAACGTAGATGACATTTGACTGCTACACAGTAACCATGTATGAGACTGTGAACTCTCTAAGCTGAAGATGACATGTCAGTGTCATGCCCCCACTGGGCCTCATTTACTCACTGGTGCTCAGAAACAAAGCACTTTTTGTCTCTTGTGGTTCACATATCTGACAACAAACAGCACCCCTTGAATGTCTAAAGAAAAAATTTAAAACTTACAGGTATGACGCCAACATGTTAGAAAGGTTTCTAAAAGCTTTTGTGAATACTACTACATTGTGAATACAATGTGGATAACAACATTGAAGCATTAATGACCTGTTGTCTTTGCACACTGGTTTAGCACACAAGTTCTGCATTTTAACAGTCTTCAGGGCTTTCCTTCTTCCTTTAGTTGTTTTTACTGCAACTACCCAACTGCAGAGAAGCGAATCTGCTTCCTTTTTACACCAGGACATGCATGCCGTGTTCATTAATGATCATGTATCATGAAAAAGCATTATAAAACAGCATACTAACACACACACTTACGTGAGAGTAAGAGTATATGTTAATAATTGTTTCTAAATGAAAACATAGTAGAGTGGATGTGGTTCCTTTATTTTAATGTATTTTTTTATTTGTGTAAAATGTGTTTCCTGTGAATATATAAAACACAATAAGCCAAAAAAAAAAAAGTGTAAGAAAGTAAGCCAGCCAGGTCAAATCGTTATAGTGAAATGAAAGACAGTTATTCAATAACAGGGAACTGTAGCATTTTTTAAAAAATACATTTCATACATTTTTTATTAAAATTAATTAGTATGTGCTAGTTTTTTGCGCAGCTAGCATCTTTTATTTTGCAAAACTTGCAAAACCGACCTCCACCATGGCTGTCTCCCTGTACACCAACACAAAGGCCTCTATAGGGAATAAGATTAAGCCTGGAATCGAGCCCGATGGAACCCTGCAGGTCTCACGAGGTTGTGGGAGCAGGAGGGCGGACTGTACAGTGTGTACACTGAGGCTGATCTACACTAGCATTGTTTATGAGAGGCCAAAGCAGTGTTTAAGGCAGTCAAAGACAACTGCTGAGGCGGAATCTGAAGATGTAAAACAGACTAAAATAGCTATGGTCCAGACTCTGAGTGAGAGGGTTGGTACTCTGGATTGGCTCTGTCTCTGTAGTATAAGAGATGTTGTGTAAAGCTGATTCACTCCGCCCACACCTCTACTGTATGAGGGAGGGAGTGTAATGAGGGCATGTTCTGTTCACAGGGGGTGAAAGAGAACTGGGAGGGTAAGACTATTTCTATAGAGACACAAAGAATAAAACAGTCAGGTCTCAAGCCAGGGATCATTTGGAAAGATAATCAGTACATCACTTACTGAGCAAGCTTAACCTCTATTGAGGAATTGAAAATATGTCTGTGGATTTGTGTTTGTATAAAGATTCTGCAGAAATGAGTCTGGAGTATCATTTCTCCATCAGTTCAGTTTTTTCAACTGGCTGAATACAATACAAAACACACAGTTTAAAGGTATAATGTTCATAATATTCCTTTTGACCAATGTGTGTTATGAATTTTATTTTATTTGTAAAAGCCAGGTTAGCAGTTTCTGAGGTCAAGAATCACACAAACCAAATATGAGTGTTGAGAAGAGACATTTTGACTTTTATGACGAAAGAAAATCCAAGCATTTCTGAACACTTCATGAATATGCCATTGCACGAGACTGTAATGTACGCATTTTCAGCACGGCCAAGTCTTTGTTTACTTCCTGAGACCTGCTTATTTATTAAAGACAACATTAGTCAGCAGAATAAAACCAAGTGAACTGGTAAAGAGCTCCATTAAAGGCCAGGAAAAGCTTTTGTGTTTGATGGATCCACTCGTAAATAATGGAAATGGCAATATTACCAGCCATACATGTCAAACATGTCAAACAATAATATAATTACTCAGAAAATGCCCTTGCACTCCTCTGACTAATTTGCATCATCAAGTGTAGCGGCATGACCATACTGTTTTCCTTCCCACAGGACTACACGCTGACTATGTACTTTCAGCAGTACTGGAGAGATAAGAGGCTGGCCTACGCAGGGATCCCTCTCAATCTGACACTGGACAACAGAGTAGCAGATCAGCTTTGGGTCCCTGACACCTATTTCCTCAATGACAAGAAGTCCTTTGTCCACGGTGTCACTGTTAAGAACCGTATGATTCGACTCCACCCAGATGGCACTGTTCTCTATGGCCTTAGGTGAGCACTGTTATTATTATTATTTTACCTCCTTATCAAAGACAACAACCTCTTTGTGCAGAGTTGCATCAATGATGCAATTCAGACATTGGACTGTTCACTCCCACAACACTTGATGCAGTTAAAACTGTTTGTACAAACACAGTGAAAGACGCTAATGTGTAGGGACAAACATCCATTGTGTCTACACACGTTGTTTCATTGTGTTGATGCAGTTCTGACCTGACTCATACTAACAACTCATGAAAATATTTTGTATATTCATCAAATAAAATCATTGGACTCACCCACCTTCATATTAATTACATTACACACACAACACTGTATTATGACAGTAGCACTGCATTGTGTTACAGAAACATTTGTTGATCTTTCAGTACTGTAACCAGCCATTTACTGCAGAAATACGGTAAAATTCACTCATTTGAAATCATAATTTTCTGAACTTTTAAAACAGTTCTCAGGAAAGTCCAAGCATTTCTCACAACACTAAATCCCCCGGACAAAAGACACTAAAACCTTGTTTTCATGTGTTGAAACAAAGTTGAAGTTAATCACTTCAACTTTGTCACCAGTTAATAAAACCTTTTCAGCTTGTATAGTATCATATCTATCCTATTTGCCGAACACATTGGAATGGATAAATGCTTAATTTGTGCTCCCTAGGCCATTGAGTCAAACTGGGATTATTAATGTTAACACAGCAGGTATTACATCAACTCATCTTGTAACTCAGCTCACGTTTATTCAAACTACAACTGAAAAGCCTGGAGATGCCATCAGCAGTAACTGGCAGCAAATTTTATTTTTGAAAGAACTAATAATGAACACCACTGCATTTCTACGATGTTTGTGTTTTACGAGTAAATTTCTAATTCATTTTATTTTGCTTCTACATGAGACAAAAAGCAAGAACAGCTCCATACAATTGCAATTCTTCTCTTTCCTCTTCAAATCTATTATGTTTTGCTAATTTATCTTCATAAATTAACCAAAGCAAGATCTCCTTGTGATGTATATTTTTCTCTTTTGTTTTTGTTTTAATTCAGAATCACAACGACAGCAGCCTGCATGATGGATCTAAGGAGATATCCACTGGATGAGCAGAACTGCACTCTGGAAATTGAGAGCTGTAAGTTTTAGCCCCACGTCTTGTGCAAAGTGAAGGAATACAGCAGACTGTTCCTCTTTTCCATCACTTAAAAATATCAACTGCAGCATGATTCTCCTAAAAAATGTGTCCTCTCATGAAAACAGAAATTGCACTGACTGCTGAACTGCTCCCAATTTATGAAGATGTATCTCAGTGAGATCGCTTGCCTCACCGTCTCCATCTAGACCATACACAAAGGTTTTAACTAGGCAGTGATTTTCACAGTCGAGTATGATAATCATACCCAAGTTCAACTTCATACGTCTTGATGATATATAAGGCTGTCTGAGCTGCTATAAAACACTGACAGTCCCAAGCACGTGGTGATAGTTTGTCTGCCTACACTGACACACATCGACATCCCATAAACCATTACGTCCCATGCAATCAGCACTCAAAGCCGACTCTATGTGATTCATAGGATTTATGGTTAATCAACTGTAAGAATTAAGCACCAAGATAACTCTTAAAAAAAAAAAAAAAAAAAACCCCGACTAATTAATTTTGAACCTGTAACAAAAATGTGACAGCTGTCTTTTTAGCTCTGACTCACTTTCTGTCTTTTTTTGCAGATGGTTACACTACAGATGATATAGAGTTTTATTGGAAAGGAGGAGATAATGCAGTGACAGGGGTGACGCGGATTGAGCTCCCTCAGTTCTCCATCGTCGACTACAAACTGGTGTCCAGGAATGTGGTCTTTTCCACAGGTAAGTTAAGAGTCATCAGAGGACAGAAGTCAGAATAATGCTCTTCAGTGAAAACATGATTGTTTATATTTATTATTCAATCCATGAAATGGACTAAAACAAAGACCAAAGACTGTTCTAATGTGGGCAGAAAAAGATGCTTCCTTATAATGGTCTCATTACTGGAAGTAAGAAACAAAAAAATCTGTTTTTAGGGCATCATGTTTCACACGAGGCACGTTATTGCAAAACCCATGACCTCTCTCACTAGAAAACCAGAGCTGGGAATAATTAATGGAGAGGCAGTTATCCCTTTGTTTCTTCACGCCCTTGATAAAAGAATGGTGTCCGTGCTTACAGTAGTGTAATGTATTCATGAGGCAGCGTGCCGACAGCATTAATTATTCTCTTATAATACAAAACCTCAGCAGCACCAAAACAGTGATTATTCCCACTGCTGAATTAGTGTCAAGTAAAATGGATATTCTCTGTACATAGAATACATGAGCTGTATTAGAGATAATAATACGAGATGTATTAAAGCTGATTGCAATCAGATTCAAATCTTGATACAAATGAGCACTCAGGAGCATCTGTAGATGCTGTTAATATCTGATATAATGTCCGGCAGTTAGGTTATAGAACTAACTGTGTAAACACTATTCAACATTGTTGCTGTATAACAGACTCTCACATACGGGCTCTTTGCAGTGTTGTCCCTATTCAGGTATATGAAAGAAAAATATGTATATTGTCAGTCTACCAGGGCTGCTAACAAATGTATTAGTTCTTTCAGTCAGACACATCCTGTAACTGCTAACTACAAATAGTTAGCATTCACAATTAGTTTTGTTTTTAACTAAGTGTTAATTTTCTAGTTCAACCAAATCTTTCTGTCATCTTTGGCTTAGTAAGCAAAAACACAAGGCTAGCCTAGCTACAGCTATCAGCCAACACCTGGCCTCACTCTGAAACACAGGAAAATGTGTAAAAAAAAAATAATAATAATTAAAAGGCAGTTTCATCCTGTTTTCAGTCTTAGTAGCTTGTACAACTTCATATTGATTATATAGACATCAGTCTTTCCATATAGCTGTTTGATAGATGAAAATAATTATCCGATTTATCAAACTGTGACTTCACTATTGTGTGTGTGTGTGTGTGTGTGTGTATGTGTGTATGTGACCTGCATTGCGGCGATGCACACAGATAATCTCAAGGCTATATTTTATCAAAAGACTTGCAATTTAAACCACACTTAAACCACTTGTTTCCATGGTGATGAAACTAGTTCAGGTATCCATTGCCATAGAAAACAAAACAAAACACAACACATCCTGGTGTTCCTCTTGAATTAAAAAGGACTAGTTTCCCTTCACCTTCACCTTGTATTTTATGTTGCAGGTGCCTATCCTCGACTGTCTCTGAGCTTCAAGCTGAAGCGAAACATTGGATACTTCATCCTGCAGACTTACATGCCCTCTATTCTCATCACCATCCTATCCTGGGTGTCATTCTGGATAAATTATGATGCCTCAGCTGCCAGAGTTGCATTAGGTATGATGGGTCCCGTGCAATAGATTGACCTCAGGTCTACAGTTTCACCTTCAGATAGATGTCTTTCGTGTTTTATGGTTTGGGCCTATAGGCTGGTGAACAGTGACAGCCTCTGTCCCTAAGCTGACAGAAATAGATAGGAAAAAGCACATCCACACAAAATTATTTTCTTGAAGCGAATTATTCCATTCATCTTGTTTACAAATTGCTATGAATTACTTCCTCAGCGTGTTGCATCCAAGTCTATTTTCAACTGCTAGGGAGGATCAGGGGAAAAACTAATCAAATGACTTTGTGGAAATAAGACGCAAAGGGCAAAAGCATAACTACAAAAAACAAACACAGGCTTACACAGTGAAAGATTAATTTGATATAAACATCGACAACACACTATAACCTCTCCGTTGATGCTGATGAAAAAATAACAAGCTGTTCTGTCTCCCCAAAGGAGGTTTATATTCACTGCTTCAACTCCACATTTCAAACGTGATTTGCAAATCTCTTCCATCACTTCCCATTGTGTCAGTTGTCTACCACCAACATGATGTTGCTCTGCTGCAGTTGTACACCAACTCATTCACAAAGGTAGATAACAGGAGAAAGAGGGGAAAAAGGAGAAGCTGGTATTCCAGCGGGAGGTAACGAGGATGTGCTGAATGGATAGCTACACAGTGTAAAATGTGATTGTGTTGTTACATGGAATATATTTATGATTCATTGCCTCTCTTCCGTCCTAGAGACATTATACACTTGAGAGAGCCTTTGCTGTGATATTATGCCATGTTCATAAAACTTACCACGCTGTGACCTGAGAGGATGAAAGGCTGTTTGTTGTTGGCCAGCAGAGGACGTAAACAGAAGTTATGAACTTTCCAATATTTTTTCAAAACTATCTGGATGTAGTTAAAGCTGCAAATATCAACAAATATTTTATGATAATGATGGATCACATGGTAATGCGTATTGTGAAAGTTGTATTCACAATGGGTGGATTACCACTTTGTGCAGCGTCCTTTGTGGTTGTGGTAATGATTTTACAGCATACAACTTAAAGCAACTCCCAACACCTAACCAGAGGGGAGCACTAGTAGTGAATTCTTACACATCAGTCATTCAGTATACGAAAAGAAAAATATTTCAATTAAAAGTGTTATCATATCTGTGTGCCTTTAAGTCTGGATGACGTGGCTGCTCTGTGGTTTACTAAGAGACTGAATTAGATCCAAGACTCACACTTTCCACTGGCCTCTGGGACTGATATGAGATTCAGTTCATCACTGGAAAACACCCGATATCTAGTAGAGAATTTTCCTTAATGTAAATCTATACACTCAAGCAGTATGCAAGAAGACGCACCTCGGCTTCCTGCACTGGAGCATTAAACATTAGTTGTGAATGGACTTATGGATCGGCTGAGGTACATTCACAACCTTGGCCTGGTGATCAGGTAGATCTGGAAGCAGCTCCCTCAGGGTCAGACCAGTTCAGGGAACACAATTCTGTGGTCTGTGTGCAATAACATCTCGTCATTCAGAAGACCGCTGTCTGAGACACTGTAAGATCAATGCAATTTAGAAACCTTTTACACTTACTGTAGTATCCAAAACCAAATTCAATTCTGTTTATGTGATGTTTGACTCTAGGTTTCCATTCTGTCTGATTGATTGATTGACTGATTGATTGACTGAGCCCTTGCTACCGTAAAACTGTTGCTGGCCTGTCATCTGCCTAAATAGGTCTCTACACTGTTGGAAATGCTACAATGTATTGCATACTAATAATGCTAGTTGGCAAAGTATTGGCTTTTAACATAACCAATTATCATGAATTGATGACTTTGGTTATTGATGTGCCATTTGGCTTTAGTACACATTACTGATATTGATTGTAAGCAAACAATTGCCGCTTATGAGCTTTCATGTGTGGTTTAAGAATGCTAAAAACAACAATTTCTTTAAAACTATTAAAGTACAAAATATTTTTGTCTTTACAGACTCAATTAGATCACTTTGATATACAGTTACTTGCTATGATAAGACTGGGGACCGATGTAGAAGATATAATTTGTTATTGTTCTAATCTGTTCGTCAATTTTTTTTTTTTTGTCTTAAGCGTTGCAGTGAAAACATAACGCACAAAGAGAGTTTACATTCTTGTTCCTTTCTTTGTTATGCAGAAATCAATGCCATGTACCACCAACACTCTTGACACCCTCACACATCCTATGGCCCGCTGCACAGTACATTTTTGTTTTAATTATGTAAGCCTGAATCGACAGAAATAGTCACACTGTCCAGGTTGGTGAACCATCGAGGAGACACACACAAAAAAAAGAACAGGAATATATATTTGTGATGGTGCACATTTTCAGTAGAGTTACACATTGCTGTTGATTTAATTGTGGCATTTTCTGAGACTCTTCTCTCTTAGTGTGCTATGTGAGGTGTAAAACACATGATGGAGGGGTTTCCTTGTATTTAGGCTCAATAAATGTAATCTTTCCAAGTAGAAACATCCAGGAAATGTAATCTTCACAAACTTGAAATTTTTACTCTTCAGTCTTTGAACTTTTATCATCAGGTTTGAAGGAAATGTATCTTCAGCAGATAAGGATGATGCAAAAATAACATCGACACCTTTACAGAAAGATGAAGATAAGATAAATAAAGATAGATAAAACCAAACCGTGACTATTCCATTCCTGTGATTTAATTTGCTATAACGATTATATATGATATCATATTACTATAGTATATATAATTAAAGTTGAAAATAGAGAAACCATTAAAGAGCCTGTCTTGTTAGCATAGCAAACTGGATTTCATAGAGGTCTATCGTCAGCAATATGAGCTTTTAATTACTACACACTCACTCACTTCAGGGCTTGAGTGGTATGACTGGCATGGATGCAATGAGTACTGGAACATTGTTTTCAAGTACAAGTACAGTTACATTGCAGGGTTGGAGGAAGTGGGTTTGGTCAGCTCATCAGCTGCAATTCATTTCAGTGCAACTAGTTACGCAAGGAGCTCCAGAACATAAGCAGAACAATATGCTGCTGTATACAGATGCAGGAGAAAAACAAACCTGTTTAAGCACTTTTAAATGATGCTTACTAAAGTAAACCAATATATATTCCAATGTACATATTTGGAATATCTTAATTGCTTTATCTTCCCACCAAAATAAAGAAACGTTTAGTTCTTTCTAACGCACTCTGCCATTATCCAGTGTTCAGTGTTTATGTGCTTGTGTGTAGGAATACGATAATTTAAAGGTTGGGAAAATTAAGTAGCAATGGAGAGTGCTGTTTTTACGAGAAGATAAAGGGCTGGAAATATCCTCAAGCCTGCAGCCTCTTATAGAATTAACAGCATAATAACGCAGCAGAAAAAGCAGAGACATATAAGCAACATAAATTTTCTTGTGGTTCTAAAGAGAGTCTCAAAAAAAAGAAAAAAACTGAACATGCAAACTTTAGAGTTTTCATTCTTTTTTAAAATGTGTTTCTCACTAGTGGAATATATACCAGTAGAATTGCATCCGTCCCTGAGGGATTGGATATGTGCAGAAAACCAAAAGCCATAAATGGAAGAAATTATAGTGTTCAAAATGGTGGACATTAACTTTTCCTTCCTGGCTTAGGATTTGTCTTCTAAACAGTAAAGTACATGCCACTTTTTTAAAAAAATTTACCAGTCAGTGACAGTGATCATTGTGTATTTTCCTTGCAACCTAAGGTGTTCATACGGAGCTCTGCTACATTCAGAGACACACTGCCAAATGCTAACTAACTCTAATGTTCTGCTCAGATTTCCATTTTCTCCACTATCACGCTCCTTGCTTCTCTCTCTTTTTTATCTCAAACATACTGCAGCTCGCACACAACTCTGCATATGCGTATAATGCTGCTATTTCAAAACATAAAACTGTAGAAGCTCAGTCAAGGACAGCCTGACAAGCACACTTTAGCTATCACTAGCAGATGCTTGAAAAAGGAGACCTATTTACAATTACAACCTTGTCACATATTTTATAAAAATTTGACAAATGAACTGCAAACTCAGGCATTAATTCGTGTTGAATTATTTAGTTTTGACAAAAACAATCTTGACAATGTTGGGGACAGGGAAGTGTATACCATTGCACACGGCTGGCACTGTAATGCACCAGCGTTCATTATGTTGCTGTACTGTTATCCAAGGGGCTAATACTGCTTGCCTTGCTTGTCTGTGTTGTTTCATGACCACATATGCATTTCATATTTAAAGTTATTTGTGTTATCATAGTGATCAACATGGTGACTGTTAATATCCTTTTTCTTTCAGGGATCACCACTGTCCTGACCATGACAACTATTAACACCCATTTAAGAGAGACTCTGCCTAAAATCCCCTACGTCAAAGCTATCGACATGTACCTGATGGGCTGCTTCGTTTTTGTTTTCCTGGCTCTGCTGGAATATGCCTTTGTCAACTATATTTTCTTTGGAAGAGGTCCTCAGATGCAGAAAAAGCTGGCAGAGAAGGCACAGAAGGCAAATAATGACCGGAATAAATTTGACAGGTCTAAGGTGAGAATTACTGCCATGCAATGGGAAATTCAGTCACTCTTATCAATTCACTAAGATCAGCAAAAAGGATCAGGACAACAGGCTTAGGTCTTGCAAGGTCTACAATTTAATGTAATTAAGCCGGTAGTTGCTATGGCTTAAATGATGATGATAATGATGACAATGAGAGCAATATTAGCTAGTAGTGAGTAGATATATGTAGGAAAATGAAATAAATCTTGATTTTATACTAATGAATATTCTAAGAGACAGTTCTTATGGAGCAGCCAGTTAAACTCCACATCAACTGTATTAAAAGTGTTAATGGGTTCTGAATGAACAGCTGCAAGCATAATTCAAAGTGATCATTACCATTTGTTAGGTGATGTCCTGAATCATAACATCAAATTTAAATTTTTGCTCATTTTGTTTTTAAAGCAGCATCTTTGCTGTGAAAGTATATACAATATAGAATTTGCAATTTATTTCAGAGTATTCATATTTAAAATGAAAGTCAGGATTAATAGTAAGCAAACTACACTGCTTGCTTGTAAAAAATGTTGAAGTTGCATGGAAAATATTTTATTACATTATATCATGGGTGAAAATAAACTGTAAATGTACTTATTATTATAATTATTTGAAAGTAATTGTCACACCAGGCTTCAATGGTCCATAGGTTTCGGCCTACATCTTTTATGCTTGCTCTTCCTCCTCCTCTTGAACTTACCTAATATCTAAACAAGACTCTGACAAAGGGGGTTTGTGTTTCTGTCTCTTTTCATTAGTCCTTTCTGGAAGGAGGCAATTGCAAGTCATCTTCTATTAAACAGTCCAATCAGGTAGAAGGACGTCGTCACTCACAGCGGGTGAGTGTCTGTCACTGTCTGTTGTGTCACATTTGTGAAACTCCTACTAAACTTCGCTGCTGCAGGGCAAACTTTGACCTCCTCATTTAGCAAATGAACACGCTCCAGCACAGCATCTCTAGGAGCTGTTTCTGCCAGTCAGCATCCTCCTCTTTAAGATATAGTACTTTATTTATCCCACGTATGGAAAATTTGTCATTACAGCAGCAACCACAGCTATAGAAAAAATACAAGAATAGAAACAAGGAGAAGAAGTACTAGAAAAAATTTAAAAAAACAAAGTGGCAGTGATAATGATACAGTTTACCATTTCCTCTGTGCCGTTTTACTAGGTCTTCCTGTTTACATGGCTTTTTAATAGCACAAATTAAAATGTCTATTGCACAATGCTGTGGGATTCCTGAAACTCTGTAAGTTGCAATTTATTGCCAGGGCTGTTCATAAAGAATAAGACTGTTCATCCTACTCATTAGGGAGGTGATTAGGTTCTACTATCTAACGTCCAATAACAAGACCAAAATTATTTATTTTCCAAAGAACAAAATTCACTTGAAAATGCTAAATTCTTACGAAACTCCTAAGCCTTCCATTTGTTGTTACAATGAAAATAAATCAATATGATAAATTAATATAGATAAATATATTATCACATGAACTCATACTGTCTTCTTGATGACTGCCTGCTAAACTAATACCAGGATTAAGCAACACACCTATGATATGTGCAAACAAACAGAATATCATCATCAAATTTCCAAAACGAGATTTTTTTTTTTTTTTTTTACAGGACAAATGCAACTATTTCCCAGCTTTTTACAATAACACAAAAAATTACATTTCACTATTTATCTTATGAATCTTTCCTTCGGTATTCTACGCAGCATCTTATGAACAGTAAAGTGAGTCATAAATTATATCAACTGAAATTCATTTTCAGACTTTCAGTCCTGTGTCTTGTTTTAAAATAAGTAAGTAAGAAGAAGAAGTAGGTCAGTTGTTTCAATGGTAAAAAGGTCACAGCCTTAAATAGATCAGATAAAATATGGTCAAATGCACCAAAGTTGACAGTCGGAAAATAAATATTCACCTTGTCAGTTCCTCTCATGCCTCATGACCACATTGTTATATTACTGTGTATATCTTGTACTTCTGGTTTTCCACATGGGTCTGAATGATTTATTTGTTTTTGTGTGAGAAGAAACACTTGTCGTGACATTAGTATTAGAGTCATCCAGTTCAACCTTGAGCTGATTTGTGAGAAGTGATTTAACTTTGGGACAGGGAATGTGCTTTTGAAGGCCGCTCTCTGTTTCCCTGGCTATAATTTATCAACCTGCAAAATGATGCCAGCCCCGGGCCTGACACATGCTGTACATGTATCATCAGTCACCAAAGCCTCAGCTCACAGACCCTTTTTGACATAGCTCCTGTCTCCTGTTGTGCCCAGGTTAACTCCCAGGGGAATATTTTGCTGGCAACGTTGGAGATCCACAACGAGGTGGGAGGGAATGAGATCACAACCACTGTAAGCGAAACTCGCAACTCGTCCTCAGTGGTGCTTGACAACTCCGGGCTCCAGTGCAGGAAGCCAAGTGCACCGCAAGACCAGGGCCGCCTCAGCCTAGACAGGAATGCACATCTAAAGAAGACCCGTCTGAGGAGACGATCCTCGCAGCTCAAAATCAAAATCCCAGACCTCACTGACGTGAACGCCATCGACAGATGGTCAAGGATAATATTCCCCTGCACCTTCTCTCTCTTCAACTTAATCTACTGGCTTTATTATGTCAACTAATGCACTGATGTTTTTTTAAACTGTACTCTGTCTCATTCTTGTTCTTTTCTGAATGAGAGAGGATGATATGGCACAACTATATTGAACTTTTTTTTTTATTATCAGACTGATGACAGAACTGTCACTCATTGTGCATCATTACATTTTATTTTATTTTATTTATTTATTTCGCACCATTGCACAAGACAATAGAAAACAAACAAACCATAGCCATCACAAAATAAAGGTGCTGAGCAGAGGCAAGAGACCCAGATGGGCCTATACGAGGCCTCAACTCCTTAAATACTTTACATCACCAACTCAACACAAGAGCTTAAAGCAAAGTAATAACAAAAACATCCAAACAAATTTAATAACATTAAGTTAATTATAATAATAATAATAATGATGATAATAATGATAACATTAATAATATTCAAAACAAATCAAGATAAAAACAACAAACACAAAATGTCAGTAACAAAGAACACAAACTCATCCACCTAACAAAGTATGTTTAAGCCTGGACTTCAGCAGTGGAGCAGAGGAACAGTTTTTTTTAATCATAGAAGGTTTTGAATTCCATATTGTAGGACCTCTGAATCTTATACTGAACTGACCTAATGTTGTAAATGACAATGTTGAAAAATGACAATGGATATTTTTTGATTGCCTGGTAGGGTATGAATGAATACTGGAATTTGGTATGAAAAAATTATGGAAAACAGCAGGAAAATAATCTACCTTGTGAATACAGTTAAGCATAAAAATACATGTCTGATACACATTAATATCAAAATTTGATAATATCTTGATTTGCACAAATGCGCACTCACAAAGATTTATCTACAGTAGATGGGGTTTACAAAGACTTGGATGACTCTTCTGTGACCCATGTGGAGCTCTGAGACATTGTACAGGACCTCCTGGGTGGAAGCACAGAGTAAACAGTTGATTATACTGCTTTAGGTCAATTATACCCATAGTTCCGGTTTAAAATGTGGTTATAATTGGCTTAATTACTGAAGCTGAAACATTTGGCGAGCATTCCTAGTATTATTAAATTTAAATTGTTCTCTACCTACTACGGACAAACGTGACCATGGACACACTAGCCAAACTCAGTTTATGATGTCAAACAATTTGTACTAAAACCAGACACAAAGAAATTTTTGCCAAGAGTCAGATGAGAAGACAGACATCACAGCTATGTTTGTACAACAGATGACAAAATGCCCCCAGCAGGTAAATTGAGCATAGCACAGAGACAGCAACCATACGAAACAGCAGAGCATCTTTTTTTTCAAATCTCTAAACTATTCCTTTAATTTGCCTTGAAGATGATACCACTATCTGCTGTTTGATGCATACACAATAGAACTGCTATGACTGTTCTCCTGTAATCTACAGGAATTTATGTGTCAGGAGTTCAAAAGTAAATTATTTCAAGGCCCCAATTTGATTAACAAGAGAGGCTGATGGGACCCATACCGGCATTTTGTAAAATTATTATAATGTCATTCACTCACTGTCTTTAAAGGACTATTTTAAAATTTTGGGAAATGTGCTTTTTCATTTCATTGCTGAGTGATATATGTGAAGACTGACACCACTCTCAGTCTGCTTGTTGGATAAAGCTATGTGATCTTAAAGATAGGAAACAGTTGAAAACAGCTTGACTCTTTTCTGGGTTTGAAAAATACCATATCAGCAGCATGTAGAGCATCCCACAGCTATTTACTATTTACCATTTTACAGCTATTTATTGTTGGAAACATAATTTATATATATATATATTTTTTTTTTTTTACAGTTTTTGGTGTATGGATTTAACAAACTAGCTGTAATGTGTTAATTTGCTTTGTTTTAAGGAATCTGGTAGCTGTATTTGGTTACCTAGAGTTTGAGCAGGCACTCCATAGATGCTTCCCCATTTCTAACCTTTAATGCTAAATTAGGCAAACCAGTCACGGGCTTAAACTTGTTTAACTCGTTTAAAATACAGGCATGTGAATGTTATCAATCTTCCCATCTTAAGCTCAGCAACAGTGAATGAGAATATTTCCTAAAAATATCCAACCACTTCTGTAACATTTACAATGAACTCATTTATTATTGTTTTTCAGTAAAGTCAAATGGCCCAATATAACTGGAAAATATGCCGTATGTGTCACATGACACATTGTAGTAAACATGTACAATATCAAATCAGTTTACACTATTTATTTATTTGTTTATTTTGGTCATTGTGTTTTCACGATTGCTGTCACAATATCACTATGATTTACTCATTACAGCGTAACTCACATGGTGACTTTTTTCTGTTAGACTGCATGTTTATTTGGGAATGAGTGGAGACACACTGTTGCATTTCTCAGATCAGATTTTCACAAGTTCTTGATCCTCCCAGAAATTTGATGTACATACCGTAACTGCAGTTTTTCTTTCAGCTCACATTGATTACATGGCTTTGTTGTCAACAATGTTTTTCTCAGTGATTTTTGGCCTTGCTGTTTTGTTAGTCTTTACACAAGATGATGATTTCCTATTTGTGTTGTAAATATAAAACACAATATCAGAGCATTGATTGTTTCCTTCATTTCCTTTTGGAGAAAATAAATAATGTGGGGGAAGAATACAAGTGAAGAAGGAAGAAGGGACATATACAGTACTATTTAGAAAGTGATGTACTTTTGGCATACCCAGCTCACAGTGCAACATGTGCAACACTTGCTCGAGTAACTTGCAGTGCGTAGGAGTGACACCACCTGTCAGAATCCACTCAGCTTAACGAAACCAACAATCAGTTGTTTGACAGAGCTTAATACCCTATAGAAAATCTAACTAAAATGCTTTACTAGTGTACCAGCACTCTGCAACATTTCCCTAATGAGCCCAGAAGCTTGAAATATTCCCTGCACTTAAAATTCTTCGATTATTCTTTCATTCATCTTATATCACTTATACGTTTCCGGGTCGCGGGGGATGCCGGAGCCAATCCCAGCTCAGATTGGGCGAGGGCAGGGTCACCCTGGACAGGTTTCCAGGGTTTAATTATATATAGTGATACAAATGATAAAGACTCACAGGTTTCATTCCTGACTAGGGATAACATTTTCTCATCTCATGGTCTTTGTCAAAGGAAGTTGTTAACATTTTGATTAATACATTAAAACATAGGATATATAAGATAAATATACTGAATTCATTTTAATTTTTAATATAATCACCTGTGTTCCAGGTTTGGGCACAAATTAACACATAAATTAATTATTATCACATTGATATGCAAGTTAATAGTCTTCACAGGGGGAATTCAAGTTGTTGTGTATTTAACAACAAAAGACAAGGCATCTGACGTAGCTTTACTGGTTTGGGATAAAACTATATGCCCAGAACAAAAACAGTGCTGGTTAAATAATAATGAATAAAATTAACCTGCTCAGCAAAGCTGTGACTCGGAAAGGTTAAAAGAAGCTGATGCATAAACGAATGAAGTGCTACTTTCCTTGAAAGGTATACAGTGAACATTTAAAGGGACCTATCACAAATCAAATGTTTATATAAACCTATAAACAAACTGTTAAAGGAAGCATCTCCATTAAAATTAACTACATCTGATAACCAAGATTTCTATGATGAGAGGGGCGTGCAAACCAATACAGTGCTGAAGAAATTTAGGAGCATATGGTTAAGTCCATGGTTTGACTGCTCAGGACCGTAGCTCCATGTAGGTCCCCCTTATTTCATGTCTGTCTCTATACTGACTGGGGTTTTATCAACTTTGGACCAAAGATTTCTGTTCAAAATTTACTGGCAAGTGATTGTTGTGATATATCAGTTTAGCAGTACATGATGGACTGACTGTAACTGACTGACTGTTTATGAGATCTCAAGTGCACTTCACAACTGAAATTCATGGTTTAAAAAAAACTGTTCCCCTGTAGTGTGTATTTTCTGTTACGGTGTACATATAACAAAATTAGAGCTTAAACATCCTCCTGCAGCAGTGTATATTTCCACCTGGAAACATGATTCCTGTTTGCGTGTTTACATCAATTCCACTGAGGTCACAGCAGCTCTCAAATGAGCCATGCTGATGTAACTCTCATAATCTGCAAAACAACTGCAACCATGTTGTTAATTATACATTAGTCATCTACATTCTTCATTAATCCTCACTGTCATTTTACTACCGTGGTACATTTCTACAAATGTAAGTCATTCAAAATCTCATTTCTGCCACTGCGACTGTTTGTTCTTTATTTTGCTCATGTTAATGTTGTGATTAGTGTAGTGTGGGATGAACAGAATTGAGCTACGTAATAGGCCGGGGCAGCAATAATTCAATCTGCAAATTACATCTGATTTACAGGGCTGCAATTCAGATAAATGAACAGCAGGTGTATATTTTGCAGAGCACGCAACATTACTCTAATGTGACACACAGGCACCTAATTTCAAGAGCTCATCTCTTTACCATGGCTGGAGGCAATGTGCCTTTGGGTTGTCTAATCGTATGTTTGTTCATCCCATTCCTATAATCTTAGGGAATTTCTTCAGATATGGTGAAAACATTCACTTACACTGAAAGATGAGCTGAGTAGATTTATGGCATTCAAAGGCAAAGGTCAAAGTGGATTTTACAAATCCTAGTTTTGCCCTTAACTCACTTACAATGCAACCTTTTTTATGAGGAAAATATGTCTCAAAGAGCCTGACCAAACAAACTTCATTGACTGATTCTTGTGTTGATTGTAAAACGGGAGGGTACTACGAATAAAAATCCATAAGAAGATTACTCTCATTTTCAAAATGTATTGTGCATCATTAACAAAGCAATACATGCTACCAAGCCACTCTTCAAACCCTTTTGTACAAGCTAAGATTTAAGAACAAAACAAACCTTAAAAGATGTCAACCAAATCCTGCTGAATGACAATAAAACTGCAATAAAGTTGCCACATAAAGGCAGGCGTGTAGTATATTCAGACATGACTTTTGGAAAACAAAACACTTCCTGTCTGATAGAAACCCCCTGAGGCTGCTGGACAGTGAAAGCTCCCAGAAAATTGCTACTTTGAGGATTTGACTGTATAATTAGGGTTGTTTGAAGGAAACTGACAGATGGGTGGGTGAGAGAGTGTCACTCAAAAAAAAAAAAAAAATCATCAGGCATTACAGATTTGTTCAGTAATTGGCATGCAAATCAGGGATCAGATGGTACAAGGCTAGTAAAAAAGAGAGGGCTCCCTTCAGGGAATTTTAAAGGAGTACCCTGGAATGACTAAAAGGCTAGAATGAGATATTAAAGTGAGATATTTTTAACCCTGAGATTATAACAAGGTACAATAGAGGGAAGAAATAAATGAATGCTGTTGGAATAAAAAGAAATGCAATAAAAAGCAACGAAAGAAACATATCAGAGACTAAATTGGGTTTCTTTGGGAACCCACAAAGATTTTAATTAGACTGAGGCAATAATTAATTTCTGTATGCAATGAGATGGTCTGAAAATCTGTAGATTCAGAAAGGATAATTAATCTAAATGAGTGATATTAAAACTGGAGGCGGTCAGAACAATAGCAGCCTCAACATGAGCAATCCCCTATAGATCCGGTGGACCCAAAACAAGAAGCTAAGGTTTGCAGACATAAATTGGATCTCCAGGTTCATCAAGGAAGCTCTTCATCACCAGCAGAGTGTGAGCACACCACGAAGAAGATATATGATACTGATATCATCGTAGGCAGCCTCATCCTAAATGTCCCAGACATTTTGGGAAAATCTGTCCTGTGAAGCAGTACGACCACATGATGTGAAGAGCTCCCCATTAGTTCAAAAAGACCTTCTTCAGATGATTCACCCTCAGCTTTGTCATCTTAGCAAAGTCTCAAGATTAAATGTGTGATGTTCAACAGCTCTGCTTCAGTCACTGCTGACAGCCCTGTGAATGAAACAGCATGAAGCCACTTAACTTCTCTTTTTGGTCACTGAATGTTTTCAGGTTAAGACTATTTTTATTCATAGGATGCCAAATCACAACAGAAGTTATCTTACGGAGCATTGTCCTTCTCTTTCTGTTTAAAATATAAATATCAATCTTATTCTTTCAGATATCACAGTTGTATACTGTCAGAAATACATACCATAACACATATCACAAAATGTGCATGAGTAGGAAAACTGTTTGGAGAAACTGCACCATGTTCTGATCAAATACTTATATATGAGAAAACTAAATTTTGTCTAATGTCTCCTGTCAATGTTTCCAAAGTCCAACTCTCTGTGGAATGACTCAGTCATTGATGACTGGTAAAAATCTGAGAAAAATTAACTAAAGCAGATCATAGTATTGTGTTTTACCAGACAATAAGTTATATGTGCATCCACTGCTGAAGCTCTCCTTTCTCATTACCAAGACCACAATCAAGATGACAACACCATACATTCATCAGACAAATGGACTAAAGATTCACAGTATCAATATCCTGCCACCGACAGCAAACCCTCTGAAGCTCACCACAACATGCTGCTAGAGAGCAGCTGTTTACCAGCTGGGCTGCACTGTGTCCAGATGGTTCTGCTGCATTAGCACCCAGATATATAGTCTGTTATTATAATGAGATATTATTCTATTAAATCTGCCAAAATTAATTAGCAGAGTGTTGAAAAAAATGCTAAATATGTCCAAATGAAATATTTTTCAGTGTTTAATTTGATTTTGTTTTTATTTATGCACTAAATTAACTAAAAACATTGTAGAGGTGCTTCATAATTATAACATTATGGTAGTTATTGGTTAATTACTTGTCCATTAATTATTAAACCAATCAAGTGACATCAGACATGCATATAGCCAACAGCTGACTGGTTTGAAGTTGTTTTATCAGCACACAGTAAAAACAACGTGTACTAAAAATTTCAAGCTGAAGTGAAATGATGTGGAATTAAAAAGAAACTGAGCAACACAGCAAAATTGTTTGTGTGTGTTTGTGAGCCCAAAAGCAATACATCGGTGGTTACCCTCAGTTAGAAGCATGGAGTTGAAAAGGGTTTGGTAAGCAGTTAGTGTGCTCCAGAAAGCTCACCATTAGTTCAAGGTCAGTAGCCAACATAATAAGTAGACCATAATAGCAGATATTTTTAAATGAATTTCGCAGAATTCAGTGATGTGGAAACATGATTAATGATCATCAGTGTAGAATTTAAAATAATTTAAAACCCATTACACAAGAAGACTTTTAAATTGTCACAGTGATTTTGGGAAATCTCTGGAAATCATGACATTTCTGCCTTTTATGAGTATTTCTCACCCACCTACATCCATGCAATTATTTTCTATTTAATTTGCAGTAATGTCCAAGTCTTTGAGTATCATTTTGAGTGGCCTGACTCCGGCAGAACGTAAAATGAATATGGTTAGTGAAGTGTTTCTAAATAATAAATCATGCAGCTGGATGTACAGTCCTACTCATCACAGTTGTAGCTGTTTCAATTTTTATGGTAAAAATTATATCCTGCCTATTAAACACACAGAAAACATTGCTCTCTCTTAAAAAAAACATTCTAAAGGATATATTATTCTCGTAATCTTCCTTCCTTTTTTTCCCAGTTTGTCTGGGGTTTTAGGCTGAATCTAATATTTAATTGAAAACAATTAATACAAGATATGAAGATTAGTGAAAGTTAGCTTTAAATCTGACTTTTTCCTTCATCACTTATAACTGAGATATCACATTCAGAGTGACTTTAAACAAATTCTCTCAAACTGTTTTTGTTCAAGAGGCCAAAACAGTGTTTTGTGATGCAATCTTGACCTTGATGTTTGACTAGCAAATTCTAATAATTTCATCTTGAGTCCAAGTGGATGTTGGTAACACATCTATATTTAACAACATTTACTGAGTTATCTCAGTAACAGCATCTCACTCACAAGAATGGGAGGGTTACCTCAAAGGCATCCATTATTGGCAAGATAAAACCAGATTGAAAGAAAATGCATTGTTCTGCCAATTGAAGAATGGTTTTTTGTTGTTGGTTTTTTTAACTATGTAAATAAAGCAATACACCCGCTTTCCCACAATCTTGACTAAAGGTTTTATACAAATTGAAGGCATGTGATCATCCTTGCCCTAATTCTGCAGACAGTGATTTACAAAGATTGTGCGGAGACATTACAAAAGTGCCTGAACTTCTGAAGATGTCAGATGAGAAAAAATAACTTTTGTTATTTCAACCTTGATCACAGGGAAATATTGAACCCTGTGGTATGTTTTACATTTTGCAGGGAGCAAAGACGTTTTCTCTGCAAATTAAAAGTCACGAGACAATAAATTTCAATGATTCCCTTCCTTTCACCTCTGGAAGAAAGCCAGTGACACCACAGTAAACCTGTGCCATCCCCACACAGAGAGGCCCAGGGGTTTAAACCAAGAAACTTGTTTTCTTTTCATGCTTCGTTTTCCATAGACATGTCTTAATCCATGTGGAAGACTGGTTCAAATATCTAGATATATAAATTGATAATTGAATAATACAGAAATTATTACATATTATCAGATATATGTACTGTAACATTATTGATTATATTATATATACGTTATAGCTAAACTCAACAGACTTAAATAAATAATGATCAGTTTATTCAAACTATTGCCATTATTAACTCTTATTATTATTTAAACAATTTCAACTCCACTCTATATTTTTTAATAAATTTCACTGTGGTTGTCAAATTTGTCTATCAAACTGCACTCCAAATGTGTGATCTATTTAGTCATGCTGAGATTTGTTACCCTGTGCAAACCATTCTATTAAACACGCAAACAGCATGAATTTCAGTATCCACAACAATCCTTCTGGTAAGCATTCAGAGTCAAGAGTCAAGCAGTTAAGCAAAGTCATCCCTGTACAACACTCATGCTTAACCCTGCTTGTAATAAAGCATATTGTAGATTATTGTAATATCTCAGAATAATATTAGCTCTAGGATGCTTTACTACTTTGGCATAAATCCATTAGTGCTGGCAGGCTGCCCAGAAGTCCTTTAAATTAGCAAGATAAATGTGCATTTGCTGTGTTCACCTGAGTCACCCAGCCCATACTTGTGCTACCTGGAGACAGGGTTCACTTTGCAGAAATGGTGCTTAAGATTTGCATGAAACCTTAACATATTTACCCTGGGTATTAATTAAGTATTTCTGATTCTTACTATGGAGAACTCAGAAAACACTACTTTTTCTTTCTTTCATTTTTGAAAAATTGTGTGTCACTTCATTTATGTAATTGCACAGGAATGAGTGTGTCCTTCTTTTAGGCAAGGTAACTGACCATACTTCGCTAAATATCTTATATGACCTGAGTCATCATCATAGTCACACAGTCAGCAAACCGAGCATATTTCTTATTTACAATAAAAGGTAAATGCATCAATTGCCTAATATTTTAAACACAGACATTAGTTTGATTTAATTATTAAAGTAAATGAAAGCAGTGAAGCGTGGTCCTGTATCGTGGCCTTGACCTTCTCTCCACTCTCTTCTGTCTCCACTCTAGACCTGCTGCTAATCAGTTCATAACCTCACAGTTCAATGACCCCGTTTTCTACTGGTGGCAAAATTCATCAGTTTGTAACATGGCAGATACATTATTTTGTGTTTTTGTACTGATTATTGTGACTTCCATTGTGCCTTAACTCCTGCGCCACCTCAGTTACAATCCACTCTTCTCCCTTCTAAGCTGTTTCCCACTTCACCCTGAAGCCAGTCTTCTGCCTTCCCCTCCTTGCTCCCTTCAACCATATGAATCTTCTCATTAAAGCCACTTAATGCCTATTATGTGTCTGTGTCTGCGTCTGTGCATGCTTTCACATCCAAAATAGCAATCCATTACAGGAGCTCCAACAGGCAAAGACCTGGTGGGCTCAGTGGACCCTAAGGGGCTGCAGGTAACTGAGGGGTTGTGAGATTAAAAGCACCCTCAACTGATGCTGCATTCTTATGTCATTGCCCAACTTGTTTTAAAATAAACCTAGATATAATAGAAAAGTAGAAAGTATAATTTTTACCCTACACCTCCTTCTTTTACAAAAGCCAGCACCTATTACCCACAATGCAATTGTACCAACGGTTGGCTAGTTCATTTGCTTCTATTGTCATCAGATATTTTTTTTCAAATGACATCTGTGATCTTTAAACAGAAATCCCACTTTAACACAATAGGAAAGAAAAATCTATTATGTGATTTTAGTTGCCGAACAGCATGTCTACCATATCCTCTTTAAAATCAGAGCTCAAAAAGAGGTTCATTAGCTAAATTTGACAGAAAAATCATTTCATGAAATGATTTCCTTCCTTTTTCTTTGAGATGTGTCCAAGTCAAACCAACTCCTCGCAGAGGTTACCATATGAGAAACGCAATGCTCCCTCTGAGGCAACACAGACAGCAGAGCCAGATGGTTGATATAAGAGGTCTAACATCACATATTAAGAGAAAGAAATTGTTGTGGGTGATGTTTCCCTATACATTTCTCATGCTACATCGCTTGTAGTATAACAGGGACTTTCGGTACACAGCTGCATGCCCATGGGACAAGCCTCTGTGTCCACCCGTGGAGGAGAATGTCAGCAAAATTTGATTGGTGATTGCTTTCACAAATCAGCCGCCGGCATCCCTCAACATAGAGTATTATCCATATAGACCTGAATATTTCCTTACATTTGGACATTACAAGAATATACGGAATCCTTAATGCGTATCTTGAACATGTCGAAGCATGTTGAACTATATCCTGCCACCTTGTGCATATCAAAGGATAAGGAATACCCGGACGCTCAGGACTCTCCTCAGTGTGACAGATTGCCCTCAGTATCTTTATTCATCCATCCAGCCTTTAGTATGTTCAACTTTTCACATCACTGGACACAACACAGCACAGAAAATATGCTAGATTAAATAATGCAATCGGCCAATTATATAAGAAATTAAATACATTCTTATCCTCTGATACCTTACCTCAAATACCAATAAATAACTTGACAGATGTGAAGAGGGCAAAAGAGCAAAGAAGTGCACAGTGAAAGAGGAAAATGAATGCAGGATATGCCCTTTGGCTCATAAGTACAAAATTAATTAATGATTTTGTGCCAATAAATGTCCCGTAAAATTAGTTTCATTATAATCCTACTACATTATGTAAGCCCCAGTAAGCATACTTCTGAATGGCATTCTGAGTTTATGGTTGTACTTTCCATGTTTGCTATTCAGAGAGTGTCCCAGCAAAGTAGATGTTGTAGAGAAGCTGTTAACATTGCCCCCAGGCAAAGATTACCTGACAGAGTCGTTGGAGATAATGGACACGCCACACTTCATAAAGACTTTTACTATGAATGAAAATTGATTACTATTATGTTTTCAAGTAATAGTAGTGCAAAATGGGTGTAGCTCAGTTTTGAACTCTAGAATTTTTTATGCTTTATTTTATGCCAAAAAATGCATGAGTAAACACCCCAGTTTCGATTTCTTTAAGATTTTCAATCCCTGACAAAAGGCTGCTGACATGTGGCTAAGTGACTTCACAGAGGTTGTATTAAATGGGAAAAACAGACACAAATCTACTTATCAGTCCCATTGTGTTTGTGCTTTATAACAGGGAAGTATTTGTGACATGTCTATGAAATACAGATTGAATTGTATAAACTGACGACTACATATATTGCCTGAATAAAAAAATCCAGCCCGAAGGCTGAAAATAATGAATTGAAACTCAATGTATAACCACACTTGGCAATTTTTAAGACTGACAACAAAATTGAACAGGAGGAAGGGAGTAAACCAACAGAATTTACCCAGGCCTGTATCAGAATATAAACCGGGCTCAGCACACTCATTGGGATCATAGCTCAGGTCCACTTGGACCAAGAAAGAGAGCTCATACTGTGGCTCTGGAGAACCTGACAGCTGGACTATCAAGTCAGCAAAATGTTTATTTTACTGGACTACATGGTAGAGTTTGCGCCGCAGTGACACATTCATTGAGGTCATCAGCACATTGCAAGAGCTCATGGTTCCCAATCAAACATAAAGATTAGTTCAAGTTTTTACTACACAGGCTGAAAGGATATCTGAAGGTGAATGCTGGTGGTTGAGTGATTAAAGTGCATGCCATGTAATCACAGCATACTGGGTTTGATTCCAGCCTGGGACCTACACTGCAGATCACTCCCCTCTCTCTCTGCCTGTTTCCTGTCAGGAAACAGGAAACTGATGTAACTACATTCAAAAGGTCAAGTTACAAGAACCGGTTGTAGTTCTTCCGGTTAATAATCATCAAGAAAAAACTAAGAAAAAAGGTCCACTTAATCTATCACACAAGCACATTTTTTTTAAACAGGAACTGCATTAGTGCTTAAAAATATCATTTTAAGTTTGAGAGAAGTTTTAGATTAACTTTAAATGAGATAAATCCTGTGGGCGATCCGGAATTAATATCCGAACTTTTATTTTGAAGGGGTCATTGAAATCTCGCCTTTCGATTTTTGGTTTTATTTAGGTGCACTTAACTTTGACCACCGGAAAGCTTCATATTTCTTTATTCCTTTCCAATGGGTAGGTTTGACATGTTGTATTAAATAGTTTAACTACACCTCAAATGAGATTAATTTTTATTTTTGGGTTTCTTTACAGCAGGGGTGTCCAAACTTTTTTCAGAGCGCCATATTTGATGAGAAAAATACTGAGGGCACTGTGACTGACATCCTTTGGAGGCCGATCTTTAGCGCGAATAAAATTAAAAGTTTTTAATCACCGGTTTCATAACATGATCATATTTCAGATGTTTATCTTAGACTTTGTGAATAATACAATGGAGTTTTATAACCTTACCTCCTTCTCCTCTGATTATTCACAGATTAGGGTCGATAATCCACGTCTTTTTCCAGCCATGGCAGATGATCCATCCGTAATAATCCCACTGACTTTATTCCACCGGAGTTTCATGCCATCCACGGCGGAACATATAGAGATGAATCCAATCAATCAATCCAGTCACGTTCATTTCATCGTCCACTCCTCTTAATAAACAGTAATTGAGCGGTGTCAGATGTGTCCATGCTAAGGAAACAAAGTCAAAGTACACAGTCCTCTGGGTCCAACTGTCTGAATATCTGATCAAACGTCTTCACTTCTCCGCTTTACAGTGTTAGCGGCCGGACAAAAATCGGCAAACTCCGGCTTCTTCTCCGGACAGATATTCTCCATCATCGTCTTAACACAGTCTTTGATAAAGTCACCTTCGGTAAAATGAGTTAAAGCATTTAACAGTTAGTGTCACCACCTCGTGGTTTGCCTTTGTGGTATTTTAATGTGTTTCTCGGCTTCTGAAAAAGCTGCTGTGGCGTTAAAACGGCTTCTAGTTGCTTCATTTTTTCGCTCCCTGTTAGCTTGTCATATCCGTTAGCATGTTTCAACCGGTGGTATCTCTTGACATTGAACTCTTTATAAACAGCCACAGTCTGTTGGCAAATTAGGCAAATAGAGATGTTTTGTATTCCTGTGAAAACACACTCCAGTCTCCACCTGACCTGGAAGCAGCGGCCCTGGCAGTCAATTTTTCTTTCTTTCTTTCTTTCTTTCTTTCTTTTTTTTTTTTACAGTCGCCATTTTAAAAATGAGCAGTAAGGGTCACGGTGAGGGTCAAACAGCTGGACGGCGGCGGCGGAGATCTTTTTAAAATGTTTCTGCCTGGCATTCACAGATCTCAGTAATTTACATTTTAGGGGCCTCTGATTTAAAATGTACTATTATTGAACGTTTCTGAGTCTAAACTGCATTTAATTTGGTATTTTACCACTTTTGGGTCCTTAATACTGCTAAATAAAAATAAAATAAATAAAAAGTCATCAGGTGAAGGGTGACAGGCAGATGAAGAATAGTGATTGTGTAAGGGTTCATTGAAAGTCACTTAAAAACGCTTTGCCCGCCACTATGTGTCCTTCACTCACAAAACTAAAGTGAATGGAGGGAGGCTGTGGCTTGTGGTCGAGATTGGCTGTCATGTGATATTATTTAACTTATTATTTAGTTTTTTTTTTTACTGTAAATTAGGGACATACTTACATCTACTTTCTGAGAAAATGTCATTCATTTCATTCTGAAACTTTGTTTTTTGTGATATTATTGCCCTGATTGTACCACGCTGCATAAAGACTATACTATACTATATCTATAAATGTATGTAGCATTTCTCCTAAAACCCAGATTTTTTTTTTTTGAGAGGCTCTTGAGAAAAATGCACTGACATCGAAGGTCACCTGCAAGAAGCTGAGAGGTCACTATCAAAATGGAGACAGAGTTGAACAGAGGGGGTCTAAAACTTGACTGTATTGTTCTGTCTTCCCTTTTTTTAAGATTTGCTATTTCAAAAACAGAAAGACCATCTGACTTGTCGGTTATGGTTTAGAGACCTGTTATTTCTGTACAGAGAGGAAGTACAAAGCATGATGTCAGCTGTGTGAGAGTGCAGCCTTCATATAAATTACTCATCATAACTTCATCATCAGAAAATTTTGAATTAAATCAAATATTTCAGTTCACTTTATATATATATATATATATATATATCATCTCTTTATTTGTTAAAGCTGGGGCTCTTTGGAACGCTGCATTAGCATCCTTTGTCTCCCTGTCAGTTGGTATAAGCCTAGCCTGTCTTTTAAAAGACACTAAACTTACATCAGACAAAAGACTCTTTTGTGTTTATGGTATGTGTACTTGTCCTAATCTAGGAAAATCATAGATAAAATTATTAACTGAAAAAAAAAAAAAAGTACAAACACTGTAAATTTAATTGCCATAATGCCAACATGTGAACTGCAACAGTAGTCCAATAAACCCCAGCACTATGAGCTTATAGTGTCTATGAAACTGTGCAAGTGTGTATGTGCAAAATTATAATGTCATGTACAAGGGCAATGATTTATGGGCCTCAAGAGACTGTCATAGGCAGCATCGCTAACCGGAAGCATGGATTTTACTCATTACACTGGCATTCAGAAAGGTAATTTTGTTTTAGATGACTCATAATGATATAAAATCCATTAAATAAGACTGGCATTAAAGGCAAAGACCAATAACCAGAAAGACAAACTAATTACAAAACCTTACTGTGGTCTGCAAACGCTCCCCACGTTATCTTACATTGACATACTTGACATTACTTGACATAAAGCAAGCAGTGATAAGCAGTAAAGTGATCACTCTATCCAGGTTGTCTATATCTTACAATAATTCAATACAATAAATAAAGTGAAATGTTAGTCTTATTTTAAGAAAACTTTAGAATAATAATCATCTGCTTCATAGGTGGTACTGTTGATTTGCTGCTTTCATTTTCACATCTAGCTGGTAGTTGTCCGCCATTCAATTACTGATTAAAGAGTTATATTGTGGCCTTAGATTCTAGTGTCCTGTAATTAAAAGTGCTTTACCCTGTGGCACAATGTGGCTATTGTTTATGCAAGTTCTCTCTCTCTCTCTCTCCCTCTCTCTCTCACTTTCTCTGTGATTTCCCCAAGCACTGCCAGCTGCACATTTCTGCAGATATAGCAAAAATGTCTCCATTTTACAAATGTCTCCATTCATCAAATCAATTATAGAGTTAATTACTTTGATTTATTTGGGGCTCTACACAGTGAACTTTGGAGTGCATTACACATTCAAGAAGCAGCCAGCTATAAATTCTTTGATAATGAAATTGTGGACGCAGAGCAGTGAGTGACGGTTGTTTTTGAAGTACTGTGGATCAGTAGTAACATACAGAGAGAAGTGCTGTGAATAATTTGTTAGTATTAGTGAGAATAAACAAAAAAAATCTATGAGTTCGTACAAGCACAGTGGTATTCTGCATCCATTTCCAACACCATGATCACTATGCAGAGAGCTTGTATTTTAAATGGTTTATTTGTTCCTATAAATATCCTAGTTTGGTAACTGGAATCAGTATTGTAATAGGTGTTTGTGTTTAATTGCCAAATACCTAACACCCACTAGTCTTTCCTCATGTTTATCTTGCTAGATATTATCTATGTTGCATCCCTTCATACCTCTGGTGCCCTGTTTGTGTCACAGCAGCCCACGTTCTCCAAGATACAAAATTAAATTATGACTTCCAGTCGCAGCAAAGGAAGATACTAATTTTAAACTCATCTTCGTCAAATGGCAACATGTTTCTTTAATTAAGCAGACCGGTATCCACTTCATGAACTCTCAGGAGAAATGTTAATTTAATGAGCTTTCTCATTAAACACCAATCAGACCCTGTGTTCGTTGCACACAGGCTTTCACTTAAATAATAAAAGCATGCAACCACAGCTATTTAACTGCATTATAGTTAAGTTATATCATTATAGTTACATCTGACAATCAGACATCAGCACCTTTAAGGTAGCTCTAAATCTGACAGACTTGCAAGTATTAATCTAAAAAAGTCTTCAGGAATAAAATGAGTTTTATTTATTAAAAATGACATCATGACATCCATTAAGAAACATGTTGCCAGTCGGAATTAATTTTAGGTGTTTTCTTTGCATTTTGTCCATCTGTTCATGATCCAGCCATAGGAATGACAAGATGAGATAGTGACTCTATCAACTAGGGCCCCGTCGGTCCTCTGTGAGAGACTCGTAAGAGGGCAGAATAAAAGTGACAGTGAAAATTAAGTGGAGATGGATGCATTGGAAGATGAAGAAGCTGGAGTGTGATCCATGAGAACATAAGACAACTAGTAAGGAACAATCAAGTGATGAGGAGAAGGGGAACCCTGCTAGATGTGCAGCCTTCAGTCAGAAAATGAAAATTTTATCCCCATCTGACACAACAGGCAGACTGATTGCTATCAGGATGACCACAAGGCTGACAGCATGTATCATACCTGTGCTGTTTACATGAGATACTGCTCTGAACTAATCCTGATGGAGAAAATCAAAATCATAGTCCTGAATAAGACAAATTTGATGTAGAGACAGGTGATCACAGAACCTTGGATGCCCTTGCTTCATCAAACATAGTGAGCGTCAGGCATTGGGGGAAATTACTAATTAATAAGCAACATGAAACAAGCACTGCAATACTAGAGCCAAACAACATTTCTCACATATAAACACTCTAAAAATTCTTACTTATACTCCTGACAGTTAAGGTTTGTTAAAGAGTGTGTTTATGGTAAGGAAATTGTAGGTAGTGTATAATTAGGTTGAGACATCTAAACACAGTGAGGGAAAGGTTGCGGTTTGTAAACCTAAATTGCAGACGTGGGTGACAAAACAACAACCTCATTCTCCTGCATGAAAGTCTGCTGAGCTACATTCCCACAAACCACCCTGACCTCCACACTTCACTACACCAAGGGCGCACTGCTCCTTGGATTATTGGGTTAGCTAATATCCTCCAACATCTTTGTCCAACAACTGCCATAATGGGGTCCTGGGACAACATAATGAAGGACATCAGCATGTCTTCTGACAGCATTTATGTCAAACAGGTATCTGTTCCTCTCATCACTGTTTCCCTTGCATTGTTGTTTCTTATAATTTTTTGTAAGTTTATAATGTAATCACTGAAGCAATGGTTTACCAAATAGTAGAAAATTAACAAATAAATACAGTAATAGTTAATGCTGTATGCTTAAATGATTGTTAACTTTTTTGTTACTTTGAATATGCAAATATTTTATACTAATATATGTACTGAATTTCTATAAATGATGTTCTATAAATATATATATCCACCTCAGGTCTTGCTAATGCTATATACAATTCACAGAATTTGAATTTGTTTTTCATAAACCGGCATAAATTCAATATGTAATGTTAATGTATAATTTTCAATCCATTCTTAAATGTCCTTATCCTCCTATTTTGGAAAAATGTCTCAGGCATATTAACATACTTACCTAAATAAAGATATTGTTTTGGACTATATGGAACTGACATATGTGTCAACATATGAAGAATGTGTATATAAATATATAAATAGGAATTCAATATATGTACAAATATTTATACCTATATGGACAAGAGAACAGAAGAACTGGACAAATCAGGTCCTTCGAACCAAACAGTGGACAAGCAATTCATATGAACTAGATTGCGGAGTATTGGCCTGATTCAAACTCTAAATGAGGTCTAAGCATATAGGTTAGAGGGGCTGGCTACAATTTAAAGTGGCATGAACATCTATAACTTTTGGACTATAGATAATGAACAAACAAGGACCTTTGTGAAATGTCTTATTCTCTAATATAAATATGTATCTGCATTGGGATTATATTCTCAATTCAGGAATAAAATATCATTCACTTTTAATTTCACTTTGCCCTCAGCCAACACAGTGACAATAGTTTGCTGTTCACTTTCTTGCTGATTTAGTCAGCTGTCATGTGAAAGCTGCCAGGAGGACACATGATCATCACGGTTTCCCAACATTTCCATGTCTCACATCAATGTTGTTCATTTATTAATTGTTGATGATGGTAAGAAAACACTAAAGTACACTAACCTTTGAAAATAGATTGATGGAAGCTGATTCCAGGTTGATCAGCAAACTGTTTGGTATTGATAGTTTTCAGTGTTCAGTGTATGTAGGCATTGTCTGCTTTCACAAACCTTCCTATTCATTTGCCAAGGTCAAATGTTTTACTATTGAAGAAATATGTTTCTGTTCAAGTAACCACATAGACCTAATATCATTGGATTATTCTTCTACAGTCTACATTAAATCATATGGGCAGAATGGTCATCTCATCAGATTCTTCATACGGTATCTGTTCATGCTTGATGTCATAGAATCTCGGGGCAAAAACACAACTTGATGGAACCTGATGGAGAACATTACATTTATCATGTAAACACCTACAGTGTGCCCATTTATAACATTGGATTCTCTGCACCCACTCACATTGTAAACACACACTCACACAAACATACTGTAGTCTGCACATTTCACTGTATGATAGTGAAGCACTGTACCTTTTGGAGCATCATGCCCTCTTCTGGCAGGTTGTTTGTCGTCTGTTTGTCAGCTGTTGATCTCAAGTCTGCAGTCTGTACTGTTTTTATTTTGACCATCTGGGTGAACTTGAAAAGAGGCAATTGCTCCACTCAGAAGAAATAGAGAGACAGGGTAGAGGAATTTGTATACGCTACTATTTGCATGTGTTTAATAAAATTAGAATACATTGTCAAAGACTCGCAGCCTCTTTCTGTCGAGTAGTGGCTCAAATGGGGATGAGCTGTGAAATGTTCTACTGAAGAGATGACAAAACATTTGAGGGTGCTACTGAAGATTTGTTATGATGACACACACACACACAAAACACCATCCACAATGTCATGGCCAGTTGAAATAAGATGTTCAAAGCTAAAGCCAGAGCTAAAACTTAAATGTGTAATAGCACATCATAGATTATTCCAACACCAGCCCATGGCAAACTTCAGCTGCAGAGATTTTGTCACATATGACCTTCTTCAAACCAAAACCTTATATTTCCAGCGGAAACAGAAGCTTGGGATGCTTTGGTTTTGGGATAAGCAGCACAACTTGATTTCGTTCTGCTGTTATTGTCTTGTTTTTCTTCTCTGTGCAATATCTGTTTTTTGAGGCCAAAATGGGCCTGTTGACTCAGATCCACCTGATTCTGGTCATTCATCATTTGGAAATTGAATTGTTCTTCATGCCAAGATGCCAGAACGTAGAATCAGCCATTAGTTTTTAGCCCAACAGCTGGACGCCCCCAATGGAAAATGCTGTAGACTGCTATGAAAGAGGCATTTGATTTATCTCCTCCAGGAAACTTGCTGGCCAAGTGAACATCCAGTCTTGGGAGGTACTAATACTTAGGAGCTCTCAGTTTTGTGTTTGTTCAGTTATATTACAGAGTTCAAGAGTCCAGATATCATTCAGGAATGTCTTTTCATTTCAATTCCCTGCAACAAACTTAAAATCCCCATATGTAGGATTTTCTGATTTCTATGTACCGTGTTATCTAAAAAAAATACAATGGGCTTAGTGGGATAATATTTACATTACCTAAAATAACCCTTATTCCAATACAATTCCAGACTATTCTTAAACACTTGGTAACAATACTTACTGAAACATTTGTACAACTGTAAAATAAAAACTAAATCATCTCGTAAATAAATCTAAATTTTCCTCAAGTTTGGTGCAATAAATTAGCAAAACAGTCTAAAAGGCTAGATCATATTTGGAAAAGAGAGCTAGATAATAATTTAATTTGAGGCATTCACATTGTAAGTTGTAGATGTTGTTGTTAACTTCAAAGCTCCATTCAGTATTTTTTGTAACTGCGTCGACCTGCTCACTGTATATAAAGATGGGCGATGTGTGTCGACTTCCTCCCCTGTGCAACAATGAAGCCAAAATATGTATGAGCACTGCCATATTTTACTGGCAATGATATTTAGAGCCAGAGTCTGCCATGGTAATGATATCCCAATCGTACAAGTGCTCAACACGGTTACACAGTTTAAATTGCCTAAATTTGTTCTTAATGTTTTTGTTTATTGAAACAATGACTTAAAAATGAGGCAACTGTTTAATTTAACAACACCTTTATTTTTCTTAAGTGACAAAACATCTGTTCAAAGCTGTATTCATATCACTAGAATAGATGTAACAGATTGTTCTTTCAACTTTTCTATACATTACATTTTATGCAGCGCAGCAAATAAGTCCATTATTCAAAATATATTCTTCTTCAATTTGGAGTAGTATGTATGTTCTGTGATGAAGGTAAACCTCTTACAACTTATGAAGTGCAAAGCACGACACACATTTTTTTTACCTGAATAGCCAGAAGGTCTTGCTTGTGATACAGCTTGCTGTAGTTGCTGCTCGAGAGGGCACTGTGTCAACAGTAGAAAGTTCTTGCTTTGGGCTTAAGGACAAAAACATAAAGACAAAATAATACATTAAAACTACAGAATCACGTAACCAAAATAAACTGTACCACTGTCAAATCAATGTATTTTTGATAATATGCTGTCAAAATATTTTGAAATATTGCTCTGATCTAAAAAATTACACAAATTTCATACAGAATCGGAACTGTTTCCACATATGTTGAATCCTAAATGAAGAAAATCCTGCATTTGTGCCGCTGTGATTCTGTTCCTCTCCTCAAAAGCAGTAGAGCACTGCTGGTCTAGAGGGAGAGCTGTGTCATATGTATCAAGAATAATGCAGAATCCAAATTTAAACAGTGTAAATGGAATCAGAATAGAGAACAATGAGGCTGCATATCAAATTATGAGCAAAATATAAATGCAGGAATTAGAAATAAAGGCCTCCAAATAAGGTGATGGATGGTCCTTAGGAAGCATGTGGAAGTAAATTATCTAGAGCCCTAGACATTCTTCTGTTATAACCAAAAACTTTAATGCTTCCACACATTTAAGCAAAAACATAACAATAAAACAGTGAAACATATGTCCTACAACTTTGGTGGAAATATCAAATCCACTGTAAACTTTTTAATTTCTTCTGTCCCCATGATCTTTGGTTTTCCACCGATTACTGACATCTCCATTTAAGTACATGACAGTGTTAAGCTCAGTGTTAAGTCTCGTTTGACTTAGCACTTAGACGGTGTCTCAGACGGCCGTTTCGACATTAATTTCTTAATGGGGGGGCCTGCAATATTAGGGACCCCCTCAGAGCATTTTCTAGTCTCTGGAGGGGTCCGGTCTCTGGTCTGATCTGGTCCGGTCTAGTTACTGCAGTCTGTCCAGTCTGTGGAGCGTTCTGGTCCACTCGAGTCTCTGGGGAGACCGGTCTCTTGTCTAGTCTAGCCTGATCTCTGGAGAGTTCTGTTCCAGTGTAATCTCATCACTGCTCTAGTCTAGGGGGGGTCCGGTCTCCAATCTCGCCTCTCCTTGCTGTAGCGAAGTCATCATTCGGGAATTGAACCCGAGACCTTCTTGTTCTGGGGCGACCGCACTAACCACTACTCCACCGTGCTGCTCAAATCACATGGCAGAAAACTGGTATATCAGCAACCTCTGTCTGTATTTTTCATTTAAATTGTTCCGTTCATTCAAATGATAGTCTTTTTCTGTCAGTCTTATTGACGGTGCCTATGGGTTTTTAATTTTTTAGCATTTTACGCAAATTTAACCCCGAGACAGTGTTTTAAGTAATGAAATATAGACAATTTCTGAAAACTTTAATATTCCCCACATTTAAGCAAAAATATAACTCCCTTCCCCGCTTCTATGCCGGAAAAACACTGAATGACTTAGCTTCGAGATGATTTAGCCGCTCCTGCCTCCATTACACCTGGCGGACAACAAAGCGCGTGCGTCCTGTATGCACGTCACAAGGCGCATGCGCGGATTCAAAACACGCAACTACAAAACTTGGTAATTTCTACGTTCATGTGCAATGACTATGAAACCTTTGAATATTATGTGAAAATACAGAGTAAAACTTACTCTTCCCACACAGTTAATTTATTACATGAATAACATATATAGTACATACTTGAATAATTCTAGTTTTCACTGATACTTACAATTATAAAGTAAATATTGTTACAATTAATCTAATAAATATTATTACACCACAAAATCATTTTTTTAAGTGTATACATCAGTGTTATTATTATTAACGATGCAGTACAATGACCATCTTTGGGGGAAAAAAATGATTTAATGTGTAGATTCAATTTTTAGTTAACATGAAGGGGTAAGGGTCTATGACTTGTACATGAAATAAGCCACCAGGGGGCAATCAAAATGACTTTGAGGTCATGGTTTTTATTGTTACTTAGCGTATAATTATTAATATTACCAAAAAAATTGTTGCTTTCACTTTCACATATGGCAACATTAGCATTCATTTTGGCTCATTTCGGTAGATGCCTCACTTTCCATTTGGATGTTTTTGTCTCCACTTATTTAGATTTATATGATTTATTTAGAATATTTAGCAAAGTATGTATTTAACTAAGTTATTTAGCTATTTAGAAATACAGTATAGAAATATAGAAATATATTTCTACCTTTTACTTACTCAGTTGTATTTTTATATTTTTTTCTATTATCTAACATTTTGAGTTTCTTCATTGTGTCTGTTTTGGGATTACTATAGTGTACTATAGTGGGGCTTTGCGGCTAATTAATATAACAATGATTAGGTCTAACAGGTATTAAATTAGATTATTATTATAGAAATACCAAATGTGTGTAGTACATGTTACACAGTCTATGCAAGATAAAATTAATTTCCCTCTTGCCTCTGGAACTCTGGATGTTTGGCTTCTTCCTGAGTCTCAGCATAAACTGCAATAATACCGCGTGGCACTTTGAGACACAGAAAAAAAACTGCTGGGATGGAGGCGGGGCCTGAGGCTCGGATTTCCAGAGGAGCAAGACCTCCAGCCTGCCGACGGACGTCCTAACTGTGCTCATCCTGCGCGTAGCAGCCGCTCTATACACACGGCAGCAGCGCGCGGTATGCGGAAGAGACCCATCCACGTTGATTGGAGATCAGGCGGCGAGCTGGGGGACGTTCGAGTTATGGCTCCCTACTATCTCAGCATCCTTCCCAGCAATAGGGAAAAAGGAGAAGCCAAACAAGCAAAAGTTTCCCTCTAAGTCGCGAAAAGAGGAGTCGACATGGATGAAAACGAGCAGTTTGTGTGACTGAAGGAAAAGACTGACGAACAGACTCTCCACACGGTGAAAGAATGATAACATAGGTGGCACTTTGTTTGCTTTTGTATGTGAGGACACTAAAAACACCTAAAACTGTTGGGAAGTTTGAGGCACAGGGCGGCTATGGCGCGGGACGGCGGAGACGCCGGGATGGCCAAAGCTTCAAAAGTTAAAAGGCAGAAAAAGAAGAAGAACAAGGAGAACAAAACCAGGATTGTCCACGCAAACATATTGTACGACTTCGCCAAAGGGGTGGAAAACCCCAATCGACACTATGCAAACAACAAGATCAAGACAACCAAGTACACTGTGCTGTCTTTCCTGCCAAAGAACCTCTTTGAACAGTTTCATCGCTTCGCCAATGTTTACTTTGTTTTCATCGCTCTGCTGAATTTCGTCCCGGTGGTTAATGCCTTTCAGCCAGAACTAGCTCTGGCTCCTGTGGTTTTCATTTTGTCTGTCACTGCCATCAAAGACCTATGGGAGGACTACAGGAGACACAGGTCGGATAAAGAAATCAATCACATGGACTGTCTGGTTTACAGCAGGTAAGTCCGGCTTCAACTCCTGAAGCCAGCTGTTGCTCAAACCTGGTGTGCTTGTTCACTTTCCCAGCAGTTCACCGCACAAACTGTCCTTCCTCCTGATGCAGCTAATGGAAGCAGATTGTTCCAGACTGGGTAAAAAAAAAATAATCCAAAAATCAAAACACACTCTGTGTACTTTCCTGACAGATCAACTATCAGAGATAAACTAACTAACACAAAAGTAAACATATACGTGTGTGTGTTCAAATACAGACACAGACACAGCCACACACACCCATATATCTATCTAGATAGATAGATGGATAGATAGTGTGTTTGTGTGCGTACGTACACATGTCCACACACTACATGAACTTTTGGATTCATCACATGGATCCATAGTCCAGGAAGTTCAGGAAACCTCAAGTCTCCAGCCCACCGATCTGTCAAAGAAGTGTGATGAAGCTGTTTTTCTGATAATAGTGATGTTGAGTCGACATGTAACCTGACAACCTGTTTCTCCCCTGACCGTCCTCTGCTGCTAGATCCCCAGCTCTGTGTGTGTAGTGTATTTTGCTAATGAAAAGCAGCACTGTGGTCCATGTACAGAGCATAATTCATGGTAATCAAAAGGCTCAGTGTTTAGTAACTCCACAGGTTTAGCTAAGTCTTCACTGGAGTTGTTCTGTCAAGGTTAGGTATAGTTGAATTTTTTTCTGCTGTGGCAAGATTGTGCGCAACATCTTTTCTCCACCTGACAATAGCACACTTGACTAAAACTACATGGCAGTCTCGTGTCATTTTCTCTGACGTTAAATACAAATAAATCTTCAAAGAGGCATTTTTCATGTGGAAAAGTAAAGGGAGTTTGTATTCACATGGCAGGAAATTCCATTTTTATCATAAATACTAACATTTACAAAGTCCAGTCAACTACAGGAGATTCCTCCCCTGGTTTTGGAGGGTGGTTTACTCATTGAAAGGACACATTTGCACCAAGGAATGCTTTGGAATGTAAGTAGTTTAATGCGAACATCCGTTGATGCTGTTCAGAAACAAACTGGACTCCAGGCTGCTGAACTTTCAGCCTCACCACAGCAGTTTGTTTAGCTCTTGTCTATCTGAACTAACATATTCTTTCAAACTGGATGATTAATTGCACAAAAAAGAGAAGATACATTTCCCATTTAATCAGCATTGCAGAAGAAACGTTCAACAACTATCAGACAGTAGAAATAATGAATTTCCTCCGTACAAATGCCCTTGTTTTACATTTTTGTTTGAAGAAAATACTTACAAAAACTTAAATACAAATCATTAAAAGTGAACATGGATACGAATAATGTTGTATCTGGGTGTAAGAACAGGATATCTGCAAATTTCCACAATTCATTCCCATTTTAACAGTAAAGTACATTCACAGTAGCCTTTTGAAACAAAGCTCAACAGTAAGGAGACAGGAGTATTTCGGAACATACATAGTGTTTAAAGAGACCATTTCTTGGCATGTTACTCAGGCTGCATAGAAATTCATGCAACCTGTATAGAAGAACTGAGACTTAAAGTGATAGTCCAGGTTATTTCACTAAGCTGGTATGGCCTCTTGTTGTTATCCGCGTTTGTGTGAATATCTCACACTTGTCTGGTGTCACTTACATAATACCTCTCTGCTCTAACTGTTATTTGGTCTAAACTTATTAAAAAATTTTCAGGAAATAGAAAAGTAGTATATGGTACTATTTGTTACCTTAATCAATTTTAGTGCCAAATGTTCTCTATTTCTTCTGCATTGTTATCGTTCCATTCACCATTTATTCTTACGTGGAAGAAGACAGATTTTCACGTTGACAGTACACGCACTGCAGCCACAAATAAAAGACACGTCTGGTTTTCTTACATTATCTGATTTGAGTCATTAGCTGAGTTTTCATCTCTGCACTGTTTTTCATAACTTAGACATATGTTGTTTTTTTCTTTGTTTTTAGCCTATTTGCTATGTGAGGAATCTTGCATGGGACCTAACAGTATCAGAGAGTTACTGTTTATCTTTGATTGTTTTTGCACATTAGCAGCTGAGAGTGCTGCAAACACAAGTACAGTAATAACATAACTGCACAAACTCATTAGTAGTAAGAAGAATCCTTTGGTTAGACGTAAAGTGAAAACAGAAAATATTTTTACCTTTTAACTGATAAAGACAGTGTTGTGTTATATCAGTGGGATCCTTCCTCTTCAGTTTTGGAATAATGCTCTGAAGATATGTGTAACTACATCTCATGTTTCTTGATGTATATTTTGAGGAAAAGGTTGAGAGAATGTGAGGAATTTGGGAATTGGAATGAACAGCTTCATCATTGATAAACAGGCTTTTCCCTGTCATACATAACATTCCCTGCCCTCTGGAGATTTATAGAAGTTGAGCTGAAGTTTCTGCTTATAGAACCACCAATTACAGAAAACAACTGCTTCACATCTTTTATCCCACAGCTCACACCAACTCTTTACTGTCTCATTCTTCCAACAGAGCTGAGAGACGCTATGTGGAGAAGTACTGGAAGGAAGTGCGTGTGGGAGACTTTATCAGGCTGCGATGTAATGAAATCCTCCCTGCTGACGTTCTGCTGCTGAGTTCCAGTGACCCGGACCGCCTGTGCCACATCGAGACCGCCACACTGGACGGAGAGACCAACCTCAAGCAGAGGCAGATTGTCCGCAGTTTCTTTGACCTGGTGAGATGGATGCTCACACAGTCAACACACGCCCAACACTTTTTGTTTCCACGTTGTCGTATTTGGCCTATCCTTCTTGCCTATTCTTTGGGCCCCATGGGCCAAGTGCTGGCCATCAGACACTGTGGCAATTCTTGGAGGGGATAAAAATGTATACATAAAGTCAAAAGTTTGGACACACTTTCCCATTCAAAAGAATGGGAAAGTGTGTCCAAACTTTTTGATATTTTGTTCAGTATAAATCAAAAACGTTTGGATGCTTTTCAAAGTAAACAAGGCTTGTACGGTCATGGAAAAACCAGGAAAGCCCACAGCGTATTAAAATAACATTTTGGAAAATTAAATGACTAAAAGCTTTTTTAAGTTGCCGCTGGCCTTTTCATACAGTATAAGTGCCTCCCAAAAAGACAAACACCTTTCAACTGCACCCCAGGTTATGTATATGATGAAACAAACACATAATTCTCACACACACATAACACAGATATTTTTGTCTGTTGTTGCGATTTATTTAACCAATATACTGAACTTCAAACTACAGTAGCAATTAATTAATCTGTTTAACTTTTGCAGTCTATGTAATAGTTCAGCAATAAATAGTATTTTTATAACAGTTGTAATGTTAAGCTTTTATTGAAAATCAAGTGTTTATTTTTCTAATATTTTATGTACACACCTCTTTACATAGAGCCCTGCAAATATGTTTATTTGCATCAGTTTAAAGCTTTAAATTTTTGATCTCATCACCCATGACCTGAATCAGGAAAGAATATTCAGCAGTTTGATTTCTAATTGCAGGATTGTGATTTCAACCCCACGAAGTACAACAGCATAATTGAATGTGAAAAGCCCAACAATGACCTGAACAGATTCAGAGGCTACATGTGAGTATTTCTTGTTTAGTCTGTGTGTGGCTCATGGCTGCCCACCGCGTGGTGGTAACTTTGTAAACTATTTTTAACCCAAGATCCTCCACTTTCTAGTTAGTGAACTCATCTTCAACGTTTCAAGTTTCATTTTCATTTCTCTGAAAATTAATGCAGTGACCCTCTGAGTAATGTTCAGCTTTTAAAGGGATGAATATGAATCTGTGGTTCGTTGACAAGCCAGGAGTTTCCGACTTACAATTATGACCTAAACAGTTTTTCCAAGTCAAGATTACAATTTGTCTTCTTGGGATGTGGTTGTAGGATTTTGACGATGTACATTTGAGGACGTATGTGTTTCCTTTATGACCAGAAAAAAATGAACCAGCTGCTGTGACGCCAAAAGTTGTTGATCACCAGCCTAAACCTGAGCTAGTCAGCGTCAGTTATGAGTTGCAACAGTGTTCCTCTCACGTAGCTCATTTCCTGTGTTACACCTTACTTCCTTTCTGTCTGTGGTTGCAGTAGAAATGCTCAAGGTTGAAATGTGTATTTTGTCAGGATGTATATTCATGATTGTTCAGAGTATGACGAGAAAGGCGGAAGGCAAAGAGCCCCTGAGAGCTCAACCCACTGTAGCTTCAGAAAACATGCAAATTGACAAATTGTAAGACCAACTTAGTTAAACGGACAACATTTGCGTTGCAAATACTCAAAACATACTGAAATGCATTATAGTTCTGTACAACATAGCACAACATAATGTGCTGTCAATGATTTGTTGTTTTGAGGTTAACTGCACTGCTTTAATGCACATGGATATAGTATTTATTATCACTCATCACTTTTTTGTGTCAGCTGGAAACAATTTGTTTTGAATACTTGCAGCATGTGTTGTTAAACAGATGGACATATTTTCTGACTGCAGAAAATTTAATATATATGTAATATATTCAAATAATGGTGGTCATCGTCATCATTGAGCTGGAGATTAGCTGCATTATTTTCAGACCTGAATTGACGGCAGGTTTGTGTAAATGGTCTTTTCTTCATTCCTTCACAATGAGACAGTTTGGATATGCTGGTGTGAGACTGAGAATCATCTGATGGGTTGACAGCTAACTGGTAGGCTCACATGATTATGACATGTATGCTTTGCTCAAAATAGGACCAGATGCTACAGGTGTTCAGTTGCCAGGCTACAGTGGAGGACACGGCAGAGGGGCAGGAGAGGGTTGGGTGATGGAGTGTGTCTGTGTGTGTGTGTGTGTGTGTGCACGTGTGTGTGTGCGTGTGCGTGTGCGTGTGCGTGTGTGTGTGTGTGTGTGTGTGTGTGTGTGCGCATGCGTGCATGTGTATATGTGTGCATGTGTGTGTGTGTCTTTGGAGGAGGATGGGGGATGGGGGGGCTGTTGCCTTGTCTCAGCAGTGTTTTATTACATTATGGCCAGTGGCACAGAGTCTAATCTCACTACATTTCTTGGAGAGAAAGTGCTCTACGTCTCAAAGTGTTATCAATTCTCAAACAGCGTGAGCTGTGAACTTGTACGAGTGCGTGAACTGTGGCTGCTTGGAGCTCAGGGACAGTGCTATCATAATGTGGTGATGTGTCAAGCAGCCTGCTGTCAGAGGCCAAAGGATGAACATGCCTGTTAGAAACCATGCTGACACTTTATTGACTTTCAAAACAACAGACATGATTAAACTACTATGAGCTACTTTCAGCTAAAAGTTGTTTAAGTAAGACTGTTGTAATCCTTGATTTATTAATAGACTTAAGGGTATGCTCCCCTACAATGAGCACATTTGACTTTCATGGAGTACAGCTCAACATAGATCTTAATGTCAGCTAATAAGCCATTTTTTTAGTGGGGTTTTAACTTCCTTTGCAGGCAGACTGGCTAGAAGCTGAATTCAGTGTTTCTGTGACAGAGCTTTTAGATGAGCCTGATGAGCTTTAAAGACTCTGAAGTGAGATCTAAGGGTCAGCGATGAAGGAGTGAATTGCCTGATTGAGTCTAACCCCAAGGGGTTTCTGTGGAGCGGCAGCGTGGCCAGTGCTTCTATATCAGATATATTTTGTGCTGAGATAAGATCTCTTGCTCAGGGAAGGCTATGAGTGTAATCAACTGACATTCTCAGCAGAATAAACTGATGTTGTCTTTGGGGGCTCTGCTGTAGGGAGATACTCTATTTCTCCTTAAGTATCTTTTTCTTTTTTTTAATATGAATGTAAAAACATTTCCATGGTATTTCACCTTGGTTTGTTAAAACGTTGGACCTGCATTATTGTATTTCTGCCCTGACAGAATCCATCGAAGTGGAAAAAGAGATGCACTTTACAAAGAAAACCTGCTGCTGCGGGGCTGCACCATCCGCAACACAGAAGAGGCTGTGGGAATAGTCATTTATGCGGGTGAGCAGCCAAAATAATCATGCTGTCAACTGTCACCCTTCATGTTTGATCTCTGACCCGCTGCTGCTAACACGGTATGTTTCCATGCAGGTCATGAGACCAAAGCCATGCTGAATAACAACGGCCCACGCTACAAGCGCAGTAAACTGGAGAGACAGATGAATTTAGATGTGTTCTGGTGTGTCATCATCCTGCTGGTCATGTGCCTGTTTGCTGCTGTGGGTGTGTAGCTGTTTAAGAGTTATGTTAACATTTATTAACCCTCGTAGAAATTTCAGTCTCAAACCTAAGTTATTTAAGATCATTATAAGAGAAAAGAAAGATTTTGGATTTAGCTTACTGTGCTTCTATTTTTATCTATCTTCTTCCTCTTATTCCAGTGTTTATATGAGTTGACCTTGTAATGTTGCTGTTCCAGGTCATGGGTTGTGGATGTTTCAGTACAGAGATAAGAGACCTGTGTTTGACGTTCTCAGTCCAGAGGGGACAGACTTATCACCCATCATGTCGGCCATTTATCTCTTCCTAACGATGATCATCGTCTTTCAGGTATGAAACAGAGAAACAAAGACACAGATAAAGATATAAACAAGACATACAACATCACTTAAGTTTGAAATGTTGAATGCCTCTATACACAAGCACTGCTATAAAGCAAATCTCTAATCAAAGATATTTCAACCCCCCAAGGTGTGCGTTTGCGTGTGTGTGTGTGTGTGTGTGTGTGTGTATGTATGTGTGTATGTGACCACTAGATATTTATCTTCACAATTTGCCTGGAAAAGCAGAGGCAAAGTACATGTTTCACGCTGCTAAATAATCATTGTGACTCTAGACCAAAACAGAAAATCTGCCAGTTATAGATTTTTTGTTCTCTTTTTTGCTTTCATGCAAAAACAATAAATAAAAAAAATATCAAAAATATCAGTTAAAATGTCACCCTGTCCTATGTCAGATTTTGCAGATTGGTTTCCCAATAAATGAAGTAAAGATAGTGGTTTGGTTGCAGGTTATAGACCCTCCAGTATCAACAGACACTGCTTGATACACTTTTAAATAAACACATGGACTGTTGGCATCCAGGCACTGGCAGTGTGTGCAGGTTGAGCTGCCCTCCCAAAAATTATGACTCATTTCTCAGGAACTTCTTTCCAGAAGTTTTGCCTGGAAATGTCCCACTAGGGATCATGCCATTCTTTTTTTGTATTCAATGAAAAAAACCTGCTAAAGTACACCCTGGGGTACAAGAACCCATATGTTGGAAATCAAAGCTCTAAAAAAATATATGTACAGTAAATATCTCATAAAATAGCCTGGGAACAAATGGCTTGCAGCTCTACCTCTTTTCTTTAAAGTAAGCATTTTTTCCTCTCCTAGGTGCTGATACCCATCTCCCTCTTTGTGTCAATTGAGATTGTTAAGATCTGCCAAGTGTACTTCATCCATCAGGACATGGATCTGTATGACGAGGAGACTGACACTCACCTGCAGTGCAGAGCTCTTAATATCACTGAGGATCTTGGCCAGATGCAATACATCTTCTCTGACAAGACAGGCACCCTGACTGAGAACAAGATGGTGTTTCGCCGCTGCACTGTGGCTGGGGTGGAGTACTCCCATGATGCCAATGGTAAGACACGTGTACTCTCCCTTAGAAAAAACAGTTAGTGGGCCTTATTAAGTCATTTTTAATGATGTGTGTACTTTATTTAGCCAGAAGACTTGCTATGTACCAGGAGATGGACTCTGAGGAAGAAGACTGTATGTCTCATGGTGGCACCCTGCCCAGGCGAGACAGTGTGACCAGCCATCACAGTGCCCCGGTGGTGCTGCGTTCCCAGAGCACCAAATCCCACCGCAGGACGGGAAGCAGGGCAGAGGCCAAGCGAGCTAGCATTCTGTCCAAGCACACAGCCTTCAGCAGCCCCATGGTCAGTGTACATCACTTTACCACTGTCCTCGCTCTCTCTGTTGTCTGCTCTCCACTGATACCCCCCCCTGTCTTCCAGGAGAAAGACATCACCCCCGACCCTCAGCTCCTGGATAAGGTCAATGAATGCAGCAGTCAGATGGATTTTATGCGCTTCCACAGTCAGCCTATGTCCCAGCTGCCCTCTGACCTCTCTGACATCATCGATTTCTTCATCGCACTCACCATCTGCAACACAGTGGTTGTGTCCTCGCCAAACCAGCCCAGGCAGAAGGTAAGACTCAACTCTCCTGTCAAGGTTGCGTCAAGTTCATAAGAGATTAACTTTTGATGAGGTCAGATGGGCTGCAAGATGGTTTCTCTTTATAACATCGATTTTGGTGCAACTAACTGGAGATGTGTATATGCGTGTGTGCGTGTGGCAAAGTAAATGAATGTGTCTAACTGGCAGATAAAGCAGGCCTTATGTTTAATTACTATAATAGCTTCTCTCTACAACTGGAGAAGAAGCTAAACTTGTAATCTACTGCTGACAACATTGAAATGATGGCGTGCTCTCTTGCTACAGTCAACACAATGCACAATCTCTGCATCACTCCATCCAGAGTTTGTTTAGGCAGTTAAAACATCTGCGGTTCTTGCTATTATTTTCACTTCATCCTGACATCTAGAAAGGGTGGTTTCAGACAGCTTCCTGTGTAAAAATAGAGTCTTATTGGAGCAATTTTTGAATTTTATTTCACAGAATAAAATTTATATAAATATGATTATTAGGTTTTCCAGCAAAGCATTTTCCCATTTTGAGAGGGTTATTTGAGGCATTTCTGTAGCACCACAGCACTTGAGCTTTTTGGACATTGCACTTAGTCATATTTTAATTGTGATTTAATTGTGACTTTAGATCTGTGGAATTTAGAGGCCAAGTGAATACCTTAAATTTCTTGTGCTCCTCAAACCAATCCTGCACCATTTTTGCATTATCGTGCTGAAAGAGGCCACTGTCAGCATGAATACCCTGACGGATCTGTAGCTGTGCAGCCTTTGATGCAACACACTGTGATGCAAAGTGTGTTCTGACACCTTTCTAGCAGAACCAGTATTAACTTTTTCAGCAGTTCAAGCTGCTGTAGCTCTTCTGTTGGATTGGACCCCACCAGCCAGCCTTCACTCCCCATGTGCATCAGTAAATTACCACTGCAGGCTGGAAACATCCTACAAAAGCTGCAGTTTTGAAGATACTCTTACCCATCTCGCCATCACAATTTAGCCTTGATCAATATCACTCACATACTTTCACATGCCCATTCTCTTTGCCTCCATCACATCGACTTCGAGGGCAAAATTTTGACTTGCTGACTCATATACACCCCACTCGCTGCTGCTATTGTAAGCAGATAATCAATGTTATTCACTTCACCTGTCAGTGGTCATAATGTCTCAGCCGATCAAGGTAACTTTTTGCTGTAAGAAGTGCTGAGCCCATCACTGGAGCCATGCTTGCTGCATGACAATCTCTTTCATCTGTTCTTCCACATACCCGACGAATGGCATAGCTCAAAGACACTTTGATGGATTGCCATGAGATTCATTCATGCATTCATCTTCTACTGCTTCTCCTTTTCCGGGTCGTAAGGGTTGCTGGAGCCAATCCCAGCTCAGGGGCAGGGTGGGCTATACCCTGGACATGTTGCCAGTCTGTCACAGGGCAAACACACAGAGACAGACAGAGACCAACAACCACTCACGCTCACACTCAGACCTACGGAAAATTTAGAGTCACCAATTTACCTAAACATGCATGTGTTTGGACGGTGGGAGGAAACTGGAGTACCCGGAGGAAACCCACGCAGGCACAGAGATAATATGCAAGCAAGCTATTTGAGCTGCTCTTTCCTAGACTATGCTCCCAGGAATAGCTGTAAGCAAGATTACTATCTAACACCAGGGTGTAATTTCTTGTTTTTCTTTTTTTTATACACATTGGAGCAGCTTCCATCGTTTGACCAGAATGATTCAAATTGTTGCACCTTACTTTGCGGTACTTTAACGATAAAAACACAAGAAACCAAAGTGTTCCAAAATACTCAAAGTGTCTTGTTGCACGTAGCTTTCACTGCTTTGCTGCCTTTATCTTTGATGTACTTGGTCCAGTCACAGTTGTGTATCCGTGTTTTGTTTTGTTTTTTGTGCAAGCCTGGGTGTGGTTGTCCTGTTCAGAGGTGATATCCTCCCCTCACCACTCACTGTTTGCACCAGCTTGTCATCCTGCTACTTAGAGGCAGAAATCTGCAGAGATTAAGCATTACAAAGTGACACATTATTCATGTACCCTGTGTTTCTGTTTGGAGGTTATCTGATAAAATAGAAGGAAATGTAAATCTGCACTGAAAAACTCTCACAATGGCCTCTTAGTTTTCTTGTTCTTTTTTTTATTGTTTTCACTTTTGTTGTCCTTTGTTTCAGTGGTATTGTTCACTTTTTATTATGATGCCCTCATGGCTCACCAACAACCTGAATGATTTATATCTATATGTGTGAACTATAGCTCCTGCCACCAAGAGAATTCAATGAGTCGCTTTCTCTGCTGTATTGCACCACATCGGGATAAGGAATTGGATAAAGGATCATAGTCAGGAGCTTCCTTTTCATTAAGCCTTCAGTGCCACAAGAGCTGAGTCTGGTTTCTGAAATACACCACTGTGCACTTTAGACATTCAATTTTTATCCATCACACAGCACCATCAGGTAGGTGTCAGTGACAAGAAGAGCAGAGAAAGAAACACTAGATATATATTGTTTTTGAAAACATCTTCTTTTTACATTAATGAAGGCAGCTTTTTCACTGTACTGTATCTTATTCTCTCCTGACTAAACTCTGAGGTTCTAACTCATTGACTTCTGTGAAATCTATCCTTATCTCTTCTTATTGTCTCTTCAGAGACTGAATGATCCTTTTGCAAAATGTTCGGTATATGTTTTCATTGATAATGAGCTGTTATTAAATGTATTTTTTTCACTTCAACTATGCCCTTATGCATTTTGCTAAGGAAAGTTTTATATCAATACAATTGTTATATTTATTGTTCCAAATTGTCAGAGCCCATGTTACAAACTTCCTAAGCTATGATGTTGTTTCCCATTAAAAAAAAAAACAACAAAAAAGACCTACTTAATGCTATGGAAAGGAGGACATTACAAATGATCAAAGATTAACAGGAACCTTCAATCCACTCGCTAGGAGCCCAGAGTTTTTTGTTTTTTGTTGTTTTGGGGGTTTTTTTGTCTGTCTGACTTTGTTTTGTTTTTTTTCCATTTTACCAATGACTCAAGTTCATACATTTCTCATGGCCGTGGTCTCGGTTATGTGATAGCAGTGTAAAGTGTGTGATGCACTTTAAATAGGAAAATAAGATGCACATATAAAACATAAGCAGTAATCCCATCAATAATCAAAGTGATGACTGGAGAAATTTAATGGAAAAGTGGCGACTACTGGATTTTTTTTTTTTTTCCTCCCTGTTGTAGCCATTGCAGGAAAGGTACTTCCCTACATGCTAATGCATTAATCTGTGTTGACTGTCCTGCCCTACAGACTGTCTCAGTCATACACATTAGAACAATCATTACATTAAGTGGGTGTGTGAATTGGCTCAAGAGTGAGTAAACAGGCATCTTAATGGCAGCTGGAGCAGCAGCTAACATTACTTGTAAAAGGCTGAACATTGAGCTTCATTATAGGTTTGTGCTTGCATGGCATTGAGAAGAAGTTCAGCCAGTTGCTGGTTCCCAGCTGCGACTCACTGAGGTCTCCTTGTTCTCCAGGTCCGTATGAGGTTTGAGTTGAAGTCCCCAGTCAAGACCATAGAGGACTTCATCAAGCGCTTCACCCCCAGCCGACTGACCTCAGGCTCCAACAGCAGCAGCTCTTCCAGCCTTATTACAAACCGCTCCTCCAATAAGGGATGTTCCAGCATGCTGTCATCTCCCTCTGCAGAGAGCACCCTCACCAAGCTAGATGAAGAGCAGCCTCGCAGAGGCCTCGAACACTCCTTCAGCTCCACACCGCCCTGCTATGATGGGAAGGCATTGGGCCTGGAGGAGAGTGAGCTGCGCTATGAGGCAGAGTCACCTGATGAAGCTGCGCTTGTGTACGCTGCAAGGGCCTACAAATGCTCCCTCGTCGGACGTCTGCCTGACCAGGTGACCGTGGAGCTGCCACACCTGGGGAAGCTGAGCTTTGAGCTGCTGCACACGCTGGGCTTTGACTCTACCAGGAAGCGCATGTCTGTGGTGGTCAGACATCCTCTGACGGATCAGATCACAGTGTACACTAAAGGTGCAGACTCTGTCATCATGGACCTAATCACTCCTCCCAACACAGGTATGTAAACACTAATTTCTACAGTTGCCGTCACCATGGTGAAGTTATTTTGTTTATTCTGGGATTTATCATAACATAAAGGATTCAGTGCTGGCAAATGCATGGCAAATGATAACTCTGGTCTTGTGATGTGGCTTTGGTTTGCTGTGTGACTGGTGCTGCATCACATGCGCAGTCTGCACTCGAATTAAACTTTACTTTTAGCCAGAGATCAGCTGCAAACTATTTGATTAAATCTTCACATGTCTCTCTATGCTATGGATACTATACTATAGATGGATTGTTTTCAGCTTCAGGTTTGCTGAAAAACTATGCTGACACTTTGTACTGTATATAGACTATCTGCCCAGGTTATTCTGTTTCTTAATTCAGCACTCAAGGTTTTACCCCACCCGCCCCAAACCTTCATATTTTCCCTGATGTAAACCTATAAGGTAACATGTTATGTAAGAACTGTATTTTTAGAGCAAATGACTGCAGCAAAATTCAAAGCCCGCATTGACTGCCCCCGCTCAAAGACATAAAAACAAAAAACTTCCGGCCTTCCTTGTGTATTTTTACTGTTCCGTTCTTTAACACCCTAAAGGCAAAGGTTTACCTGGTTGTTAGTATTCCAGGCACACAAAGAGCTACACAGGCACTTTTCACTAATGCTTCGTACAGTCACCAGACATCTGTCTCAGAGTGCTTAGCAAGGACTGTGTCAGCCCACAGATTGAAGGCTTGATACAACACAGTTTTTCAGGCTACAGCTCGTGATTGTTTTACCTTATGTTTAATATTTTTATGAATAATTTAGTCTATAAATATCAGCAAACAGCAAAAATAATTTCTCAGAGCCTTAGATAACATGTTCAGGTTTCTTATTCTGTCTGACTAGTCCTCCACAGCTCAAACATATGGATCTTAAATGATATAATATACAGAAATACTAACATTAAGAAGCTGAAAAGGGCTATTTAGCTTGATAAATAATCTGCATTCAACCGTATTTGTGATTCAATTTTCTGCTGTTAAGCTTTAGCAGTAGTGGGGTCTGTGCTTTGGTTAAGATCTTAAAAAAGGCATGTGATGTTGAGTTATGCTCGAGATGTTTAGCTGAAAGCCTGAGTTATTCACTTGGTCCATGCAGTTAAAAGGCACTTCCTTTTGTAATCTGCTGGGTTCTCGTGGAACAAACTCTTGTGCATGTGCCTGTTTTGTTTTGGATTTGTTAGGCTGGTGTGAAAGTGCTCAGTTGCTGTTCTCAAACTTTTTCAAATCAAATATTAAACTGACACAAGTCAGCTCACTGAGCCCTGTTTGATAAGATTTTATCTTTTTGTGACCAAAATGGTGGAACAATTTATTGTTAAAATTAGTTATTCCCCTTTGGCTTTGGCAACCCCCGGCAACCCTCTCAAGGACCTCTATGGGTCCCCAGACCTCACTTTGACTACTACTTCACTGCACAATTTGAGAAACTGACTGAAAAATTTATGTTTAAGATGCTGCAGATCTCTGCAGGATGTGGCGTGGAATGTAGAAGCGTATATATTCCACATATATCTATCCTGATGGGCAGAACAGAATCAACTTGTCTTGATTCTGCCCTCACTAAAAGCATACTGCCAAGTTCAGTGGGTGATTTATTTTACATGGTTGCTTAGTAGCTCCTTTCTGTTTATTAGAGGGAGGCAGTTCATCTCAACAAGGTATCTCCATTTCACTCAGAAACACTTTCTACACTTGTTAACTGTAGCACAGTAGTCGTGGAGGCTTTCCCATCTTGTTTTGGCATCTGTTTCAGCTGTTGTGCATTCTAATACGTAATTGTATTTATGTTGGGCAGCATGGCAGCGTAATGGTTAGCGTTGTTGCCCCTCAATCAGAATGTCACGGGTTCAGTTCCCGGTCTGAGGCCTTTCTGCATGTATTTTGCAGGTTTCCTCTGTGTACTCCAAAGACATGCATGTTTAGGTTAATAGGTGACTCTAAATCGTGTGAGTGGTTGTTTGTCTCTGTCTGTCTCTGTGTTGGCCCTGTGATGGACTGGCGACCTGTCCAGGGTGTACCCCGCCCACGCCCAGAGTGAGCTGCGATAAGTGGTAGAATAGGAATGAATGAATTCAAATGCATTTATGTACAGGGTTGTGCTGACTGGTCAGCATTTCTAATGCAATGTTAGACACAAATGTCTTTTATTTTACTTAAAATTTAAAGTGGCACTTCTCACTTGAGGAGACAGACTCCATCAGGAGTGTCCTGATTTGGTGACGATGGGTCAACACCTTTAATGACCGACAGGGTGTGTCTTCTCTCAGACAACTCATTTCTTTGTTGTACTGTTGGGTCAAAGCAGCCAATTAAAGAACAGCATGACTTGGGCCTCCTCATAACACAGACCTTCATAATGGCTGCATTCAGGCGATGAGGGAGTTGTTCAGTGTCACTCTAATAACAGTGTATGCGGAGGTGGACTGTTGGAGTGTGTTGCCGATGAAGTAATTCCGGTCTTACTCCTTTTGTTCAACAGCAATTTTGACCTCCAAACAGAATTTAAATTTTAAAGTTATTTTAAAATTGATGGTTGTATATTTTCCAACTGATAGAAAGTCTCCACTGTCCATAATTCCGTGAATAATCCCACCAATAATGCATCCATTATCTAAACAGCTTTAGTCATGGTGAGACAACCAGATATGTCTTTGAGCCAAGAATGGAGCTTAAGGGAGAGTGACCACTGGACTTAAATTTATTAGCCTTTAACAAGAACACAAATCCTGTTTTAGGTGGATTTTCCCATGTGGGAAACATAAACATTGTGTGCATCTCCGTCTGTGTCTGCAAAGCAGTCTGGGCTGAGCAGCTATTTGTCAAAAACAAAGAACTCCTACTGTCCTTGGAAAGACTCTTTTTTTTTTTCTCAAAATGGAAAGAGCTGTTTGTTTGTTTTTTGCAAACAAAAATATTTGTGAAGATGAAATTGCTATCAGACATGAGCAGTTCTTCTTTAGCAGTGATTCAAAAGATGTATTGATTTCCTTTTACTCAGGTTACTGTTTTGTGTCAATTTTCTTTTCAATAAAAGTCATGTAGTGAGACATTACGTGTTGCAGAGCTGTTGTGTTATTGGTGAGCTTACATGTCTAGCAGTCACAGGGCATTGCTTGTGCGTCTGTGTCTGATGAAGCCAATCTGTTTGTACACTGTTCCAATGCCAGTGAGATGGCCAACCTGCTGTGCCACAGAGACACTTTAGCAAGACAAGTTACTTCAAAACTGTAAGAATAACATGTATATTCAGTCATACTGAGATAATTTAAAGAAGCAATTGAAGTAGGTAAATTATGGTTGTATCTGGTTATCACATTTTGATTGAGTGACGTGAAGATGTGGGGAAAAAGTGAAATGTACATGGTTTGTCAAAGTGTGAAGACAGATGGCTTTCTTTTGCCTCTTGGAAGAAGCCTTTCGCAGGCTGGAATCAAAATCCTCAACCACTAAACCCAGAATATATGATATTGATTCTTCTGCCATTTTGTGTGTGCTTTTTTTAGGTAACCCCAAAGGGAAACGTCAGAAAAAGATTGTCTGTAGGACCCAGAACTACCTGAACCTGTATGCTGCAGATGGCCTTCGCACGCTGTGTATTGCAAAAAAGGTAACAGGGATTCATAAACCTCTAAAGAAGCGTTGGACTAATGTCCTCTGTAAATTAAACTGCTTCAGAAGCTGCAGATGATGTGTCTCAGTGACTTTTTGGCAGGTTGTGGTTGTGGCCCTGCACAGATGATCACATAGACCGACGCTTCCTGAAGTGACATTTTTCGTGACTCAGGCGCAATCTGTGCCACTTTCCCAGGCTGTTAATTTATGCTCTCACAAGCTGGGCTCATTATATCCTTGCCTGTGCAAAGCCTGTCACCGGACCAATGCGATAAAACACCTTTTCAAGGTCTCACATTTTACTGTGCATCCTCCTCTGTCTAATAGGCAACAGAGAAATTGCTTTACTGGTAAATATTCCCTCACTACTTTAACGGGTAATGGAGAGTATGTGTGTCTGTGTGTGTAAATGTTTGTGCGCCAGACTCTAAGTAAGGACGAGTATGCCTGCTGGCTACAGCGTCACCTGGAGGCTGAGACGGCCATTCAGGGAAGAGAAGAACTGCTCTTTGAGTCAGCCCTGCGACTTGAGACAAACCTCCATCTTTTAGGTGATTTATACTCTTCCTTTTATCAAAGGTTTACATTTAATGTTGTTGTTGGGGGTTTGTTGTTTGTGAGAGCTGTATAACCTGACTTGCAGGAGCAACAGGCATTGAGGATCGCCTGCAGGATGGTGTGCCTGAAACAATAGCTTCTCTACGGAAGGCTGGCCTGCAGATTTGGGTGCTGACGGGTGACAAACAAGAAACAGCTGTAAACATAGCATATGCCTGCAAGCTGCTTGACCCTGAGGAAGAGATCTTGACACTCAATGCTGATTCTCAGGTGAGTGACACTGACCAGAAATACATAAACTTTGCCTTGCTACGCTGAAGAGCTGATACATTCATATTTAAACCAATTGCACAATATTCACAATAAATCCGAAACCCCAAGGTTGTGATGTTGCTTGAGTTTGCTACTAAAATATTTTAAAATATGAAAAAATTTGCTTTGTTGCCTAAACCTAAATTTGTAATTTTAGCCCTTAGGCCCTATTTTATTCTTAGTGAAAAGCACAGTGTAAGTGTCCTTGGTAGTTTTAGACACAGTTGTCATTTTCTGGTCACATTGCTGTTTTCACACAGTGGAAAGTGATTGATCAACATAAACACGGTCCTAAGTCAGTGGTGCAGTATTAGTCACTGTGGGATTATTGAGAGATTTATGTCCAGGAAGACCAGCGCATAGAGTTCACACATAGACCTGTCAGACAAATGACTGGTGAAGGGAATTATTACTATGCTGGTGGTCAGAATGTTATGGCTGATCGGCATACATTCGGCCTACATAACACTACATTTTCAAGTGTGTGATATAAAAGTGCGTCACAGTATTTCCTATTCATCACCTTGACAAAATTTATCCCACTGCAGTTTCCTAATGATATTATCGTACAACATATAAGAAGTCATACATTGTGATCTGAGCTGTTACCTCTATGCAGAGCTCTGCACAGTTCAATGACTCACTCGCCTCTTTCTTGATGCCTCAGCAATTCTGTCTGCCTGATCAGTAATTGACCGACCACTTATAGAATCTGTATCTGTGTGAAACACTGTGGCATCATATCAGCAATGAGAAAAGATGCAAACCTGTCTGACTACTAGAGGAAATCAGAGATAGCACTCCGATTGGTTTAGAGTATTGCATGTTATGACCCCAACACTCCCATTACAAAAAGAGAAAAAGTACAACCCTTTGAAAACATACACCTAGCACGGCAACAGTTTTTTTTCACACTTTTCATTTTGCCAAAGCAATACAGACGCATCCTAAATGCATTTATGCCACCATTACACAGTGCAGTTTGGACTGACCCGTTAAATTCTTGTGTAAAGTAAAGTGATTATAATTATAGAGCTGAAACTGTTGATCCATCAATGCTGAATTATTCATTGAAAAATTGCAAAAAAAAAAAACAAAAAAAAAACATTTCAGAGATATTCACATATTTTTTGTTTTATAAAAATAAAGTGAATATCTTAAGGTGAAGCAGTCTGCATAATTTTCTCAGTTTTGTTTGCATTTTTCTAAAGATAAACGCTACCGTATAGAAGTCCTGGAAATCCAGCTAGTTTTGCAACCGTCTGCCCAGCCCCTCACTTGCAGCCTCATTCTGCACCAATCTTAATGTTAAGCTAAGATAACTGCTTGTAACTTATTATATCTTATTGTTTACCATGTTGTATCTGTAGCATCAATCAGGTTTAATTCTGGGTATGGATGAATCATGTTTTCCTCTAATATATCTGTGGTTTTTTTTCTCTGAAAAATTACAAGTAATTTAAAAAAAAGAAAAGAAAAAGACCTATTATTATTTTCAGGACCTATGTTGTGTTATTCTGTATTGCTGAAGCATCTGTTTGCCAGATGTGAAGCAAGTCAGACGGTTTGATATTTAATTTAAGTCAGTATCCTGATCCTGAAGTCCAACCCGCTCTCTCCCTGTCTCTGAATCAGGAAGCATGTGCGTTATTGCTGGAGGAAAGTTTACACTACATCCAGGCCAAATACCTCTGCAGCTCAACAGAACAATCTGCCAAGGCCATCCACACTAACTTTCCGCCCTTTGAGATCTATCCCTCTTCATCTCCATCCTCCCACACCGTCCCCTTCATGGTGCACCGGCTGGGCCTGGTAATTGATGGGCGGACTTTGGCTTATGCCCTGGACAAGAATTTGGAGGATAAGTTTCTTGCTATAGCACGGAGCTGCCGCTCAGTGCTTTGCTGCCGGTCCACACCACTACAGAAGAGCATGGTGGTCAAACTAGTGCGGAACAAGCTGAAAGTCATGACACTGGCCATTGGTAAGTACCAGGTCAATACAATACACTATTACACACATTCATATGTTCCATATATTTCTCATTTGTCTTAAAAGTTTATGACCAACTTGACAACTGTGCAGCCTCTAAAGTGCTAACATTGGGGGATTTGAGTCAATTTAACATCTTGATCTTCTTTTGAAGGTGAAAAAAGTTGTACAACATTCTCTGTGGACCAGAGGAAGCATCAAGGATATTAACAGATAGTTGAAAGGAAGTCTGACAACAAAGGCTTAAGACAAATAACCATCAAATTAATGTAATAAATCCATTGTAACCAACCTGGCACATTTACAAATACATACAAAATAAAATTTTAGATCAAAATTATGAATAATTTTAAAAGTTTTATCAAATCATATTTATTAATTTATGTACTTTTAGGAGATGTAGGTCCAAAACAAAATTCAGTGAAGCTGATGTGTGAAGTGTACGATATTGTCAAATATTTTGGCCAATTGAGCAAAAAAAATATTCATCTTTCAAATAACTACAATTAACTATCACCATCAAATATGCCTGTAGCAGTACTTAAAAAAAGAAAAATGTCACAAAGATATAATATTTTTTTTTCCTTTTCAGTAATGAATTTCATATATGCCCACGTTGTTATTGTCAGTGGGCAGACAGGAACACAATGTCTGCATCACTGAGTTGCTATGGCAGAGTTTGCAAGCTACTCAAATGTTGGATTCCATTGTAAATTAATTTCAGATGCTCTTAATTAAAAAATTAAATTAAAATGCTGCTGCCTACACATGCAACAGCTTCAGTGGTATGTAATATTTCTATTGTCTCTTGTCTGTGGTGTATTCAGATTCAAAGGAGACACTCAAACTACGGTGAAAGGTTTCAGCTTAATGTAATCTTGGTGGAAGTGTGTCCACTCTGACATGTCAACACGGATGCTGAAAAGAAAATCAACTGCCACACTAACACCGCGCAGCCAGTGTGTTCCCAGCTTAATTCCCCACCATTGCTGTGACCACTGAGTGGTCACCAAACGGCATTTAAAGGAACATTTTGTAATTACACACACAGCAACGTGAAGGTGACATGAGCATATCAATGTTTTCCCTGTTTTCCCTTGTACCCACGAGGATCCTGGCTTAGCCAAACGAGCACTTTTCTTGCAGTGCCATGTTTGTCGTAAAGTGTAGGAGACTGCTGCAGCTGAAAACAGCAGATGATGGTGCTGCCCCAGCATTTAATAGTATTACTTTATAGCCTCCACGTACTGTAATCTATATGTTAATTATATGTTAGCTCATACATCATTTCAATTTAACTGGATGTCTTGCTGTCACAGCTATTTAAACTGTGTACAGTAAGCAATGAAAAAATGAAAATAATGTTGAATATGTTTAGGCTCTGCTTTGTACACTTCTAAAAAGTAGTCTTGTTTTAAGACAGTGCTAAATAATGATTAATTATAATAATTTGATGTGACCTTGGGTACTGGAAAATCTGGATGGGCATTTTTCACAATTTACTGAAATTTTCTAGACTAATAACTAAATAGTAAAATAATAAAGGCGACCTATGTTTAGCTATAGGCAATAACTATAAGTCAGAAGAAGAATGGTGCTATGATTTAACTATATATATCAATATATACATTTTTATATTCCATAGCTTTTAAAATTGTTCCTGTCATCTGGTGCTATTGTAAGTGTTGCTATCACCACATGGCTAATATCAACATTGACAGCTGTTTGTTGAGGGTTCAGCATCAATATGTGTTCATTTGCACAACACGAGATGTATCCAAACACTGGAAACCAACACAAATTTTTGTCACTTTTTCTTCTTCAGACAGAATAGAACAGAGACCTTCAAAGTTGATGGCACCATTCAGCATTCAATAAAATGTATCAGAAAGTTATCATTTATTCTGCAGAGTGAGTTCAGCTTTAATAGTGAGACAGGGGGATGTGCTGTTTGATAGATTGAAATTCATTGTTGATTTGCTCACACGCCAGATAATATACTGCTGCTGTACCTGTGTGTTGGATAAATTCTGTCATAGTGAATCATTAGCTTTTAGCAGCTAACTCAAACTGGTAATCTCTGTTTAAGCACCACCTACCTCTTATTTTCAGCCTTCACTGCCACTCCAGTGCTGTTTATTGTTAGGACAACAAATCTCTTTCTGCCCACCAACATTTCACCTCCCTGTCACCCACTATTGGTGAAAAATATCTGGAGCCCACAAAGTTGAATGAAAAACAAACAAACAAACAAAAAAAAACTCACCACATCAGACCAAGCTCTGCCTTTCATTTTTTCTGTTTCCAGACTGCTGGCAAACTGACCGCCTGTCAATTTGAGATTACATTCCATGTATTATCACATGATTACAGGTGATGGCGCTAATGATGTCAGCATGATCCAAGTCGCAGATGTTGGTGTGGGGATCTCAGGACAGGAGGGCATGCAGGTAAGGAAAAATATAATACTTGGCCTGACCATCCGGAAAGGGAAGGCATATGGAGAATTTAGAGGAGATGATAAACAAAAATAAAGCGGGAGATGAGAGCAGTTGAGTAGAGCCTGAGAAGATACACAGGAGAGAATACAAGTGAAGTAGGGGAGACACTTCTTTGGCATTGGAAATGGTTTTTCATTACTCTTAAGTGTGTAATTTAGCCCACATCCATACCCTTCCTCCAAATAGAATTGCCCGGGTTTTGCAGACTGAAGTAGCTTCTCTTATATCTTGCAGACAATCTGCACACTTAATGGGGGATTCTGTCTTAGTTCAATTTACATCAGTTTAACTTCCTCTAAGATCATGGCCAAGCTAGCATTATTGAAAAATAGTAGCAGAAATCATTTAAAGAGAAAGACCTTTTGTACATTTTACCCCAGCACTCTTCCAGAAAGGTGATCTTGCATAGCAAAGATGGAGATTCCCAATTATCTTCCACGGGAGGCTTCACGGACGTGCTACGGTGTAACACGTCTGTTAAAGTCTTATCCTGTCCTTAACTGAATTGTTAAATTAATCATTGTTAATCAAATGTGCTTTTAATGACACAGCAGTCACTCCTCTGGCTTCCATAGTGTGCTGAGACACAGATTTCAGCACCCGAGCCAGCACACACGCTGCATTATGATTAACACACCTTCCTCCTGCTAGCAGCTCACTCCCTATGCAGTCATTACAAGGCTGTTATTAGCAGCAGAAAGTAAATTGCTGCACAATGAGGCATCTGGTGTTATTTTTCTTGTTGACAGATACTGTTGACAGTTGAGAGTTGTCTGAAAGAGTTAGCACCGTTGTTAAAAAGTGAAAGATATAAAATAGGCTTGTTTACTAGGAGGGTTTTGTTTCATGTGCTGATAGATTAGACTAGCAGGTTCCCACTGCTGTAACAATGAATCCTGAAAGGTGGACGGCTCGTTTAAGGCTTATTCCTTTGGAAAGAATATACCTCCTAATGATTCATTAAAGGGGGGCAGGTGAGTGTCACAGGACCCCTATTCACAGGTACTTCCTAGTAACTGTGCAGGCCTTGTGTTGTGTGTGTGCGTGGGCATGTGGAAGGTCTGAGGAAAGGTGAAAGCACACGATGGATGAGGATGACTGTTTGATTCTCCTCACGTTTTGCAGGCAGTGATGGCGAGTGACTTTGCTCTCCCACGTTTCCGGTATCTCCAGAAGCTTCTGCTGGTCCATGGACACTGGTGCTACTCCCGACTGGCAAACATGATTCTCTATTTCTTCTACAAAAATGCTGTAAGAAAATTTTGTCCAAATTGGTCACTTTGACTGATTTCACTACAATTCCAAACATGAAATTGAACATAATATTAGTCTGCGTGTCTATATAACATTTCAATGAGTTACAAGATGATGACTGATTTCTTCAGAAGTGTATTTCTTTTTTCTGTCCTGCCTCCTCATACTTTTTTTTCCCCCCACAGATGTTTGTAGCTCTCATCTTCTGGTATCAGTTCTACTGTGGATTCTCAGGTTCTGCCATGATTGACCAGTGGTATCTCATCTTCTTCAACCTGATGTTCTCTGCCTTCCCACAACTCATCACCGGGACTCTGGACAAAGATGCATCAGCAGAGACTCTCCAGCAGCTACCTCAGCTTTACATGACTGGCCAAAACTCTGAGGTCCAGTTATAATTTCTTTTTTAGTGTGAAACAACAACAACACAGTGAAAAGTATTGATCCATGTTTGTAGAATCCAGCTCAGAAAAAAACCTCTACCTCCCAGAAAAACTAATGACAGGCCTGAATCCAATCCCTAGATTCCCTAGTTCAGTCATGTTCATAAAAGCTTGATATTACAATATTACAATTCAAAATATCATCTTACCAATTAGTCAATTCATATACAAGTCCTGCCAATAATTTTTCAATTAAAAGAAAAAGTATTTTATTTCTTCCAAGCCAGCTGGGTATTTATCTCAGTCAGGCAGACTGTAAGAAAGTAATGTTAGGGAGTCTACAGCCATCTTTACTTACAGGTTTTAGCTTGTTACGGACTATCAAATGTAAGAATATACGGCCATATCTGATGGTATATGAAATATCTTTGGGATTTGGGTTGCTGGTGAAATTTTATATTGCACTGGCGCAACAACCATTTGTACTTGTTTGCACCCTTAAGGATTGCGTCAATGGGAATAACCAGAGTCAATGATTAGCTGTATAGTAACAGGAAAATTTGAAAGGAAAGCAAATGAAGAAGCAGATGGTGAATCAACAAGGGAATCCCCATCCATTTTCATCCCTGAGTTTGAGATATTTGTCTTCCAGAGATATAAGCGGCATCTTATGACTGTCATCAGCAGATCGGTTTTGCTAAGTTGTCATTGAAATGGTTTGGTCACATGCTGTTTAAAGTGCTGAAAATCAGGAAGTAAACTAGTAAATAGACCTTTTGTATAAAGAAATATCAAATAACATTATTGTCTCTTTTTTCCTGTCATTACTTCTGCACAGTAACATGTTTATCCAAGCAGATTCACATTTATTTCATGTATGTTAGACAACATAACTTCAATTTTCAATTCCTGACGGTAGGTTTTGCATTATGTGTCACCTTGGCCTCGTTCTCTGCTCTGTCACATTGATTAGGTGCATAACTCTGAATGTCTGGTTTTATCTTGCAGGAATATAAGCCATATATGTTCTGGATGAACATGATTGATGCATTCTACCAAAGCCTGGTTTGCTTCTTCATTCCTTATTTTGTGAGTCTGGCTTCAATTTCCATCTACTGGTCTTTGCTCAGTTTGTTCTCCCTCCTTACTTGTAATTTCCCCTCTCTCTGCCCCCCCCCACCCAGGCCTATGCTGACTCTGACGTGGATCTGTTTACATGGGGCACTCCTATCACCACCCTCGCTTTATTCACTATTCTGCTTCACTTGGGCATTGAAACCAAAACCTGGGTAAAGAACCTAATTTTATTACAGTGATTTATCAATAACTCATGTATGAAATAAGTTTATATTTGTATATTTTGCATATTTTGCTTTTTCCCCTCTGATATTTATTTATTACCTTGTGTTGTCCTCGTTTTATCCTACTTTTAAATGTCTTTTTTCTTTTATGTGCCAGTTTGACACCCCCAAGCTCTCTGTTTCCTTTTCTCGCAATGACAATAAAGTCCCTATTCTAATCTAATTTTAAACTTACTGATTACTGATACAGATTTTGTCATTACTGGAGCTCAGTAGAGATAAATCCTTCCTTTCTCCCAGCTCTGCTTTTTCTCACTCATATTGGCATGTTGGCTTTGTGAGAACGCTGGTGTGAAGGCTGACAGGCACATGGATATTCTGGCTGCTTACATTGAACCAGAAGGCATTGCAGCATCAGTGCCTATATATTAGCTTGACAGTATGTCTGATTCCATCCAAGAAAACTGCAAAGCGTCCAAACCACAGAAACAGCACCCTACCACTTCACACTGCCACAGAGCTCCCAAGACACCTGTGTATATTTTCCCTACCCATTGTATTAATTCACAAGTATCCATACATATTTCCCCTGAACAGCCTGACAGTCTTTGTTGCGAGCCATTTTAAATTTATGACCCTGCATTGAATCTGAGTCTTTTTCATTATGCCAAGGCTGTAAATTTAGTCTGACAAATTTTGTACATGAAAAATGTCCTTTTCACTAACTATGTTCCTACACATGAAGGCATCTTAAGCATTCAAGAGGAGCATTCATAGTCTGCAGCACCAACCTAAAGTAAATATTTCCAAATGCTCAGCTGGCAGCTACTTTATTCTCTGGCTGCACAGGAACATAATGCCTTTGTGATTGTTAAACAGCCGTGAAAGTCAATTAAAGGTATTTGAGGTGATGACAAGCTTCACTCTTTCTCTTCCCCCATGCAGTAGCTGTAAGGCTGTAATTAATTACATGGAAACATCAATGACTTCCTCTCTGACAGACTGAATTCAATAACATATGCAAAAAGATATAAAACCTAAAACAAAACAGAGTACGCCGCTGTTCAGGATCAATACCATGATAAGTCATTACAAGTCGAATTTGTTTTAACCGAAGCTCAACATGACAAATAAAGCCAATTCGGAAATGTTGTGTATGACATGCACAATATATAAAGGGCCGTGCTATAATTTCTGTTCTGATTTGGTGCTATACAAGCTAAAAGTTTGTTTCTTTTGAGTTTTTTCATACTTTATCTGTTTGCTATATTTTGGTCATAGGTTTGATCGTACTCATCTCCTCAGCTGCTCTTTGCTGTAGGGTTTGTTCTTCCACCCTCGGCTTTAACATATTCCAAAGATTTCAGACACATACTTGACCACTTGACTGGAAATCATCTTTGCAGTCAGTATTTTGATAATCATACCTGCATTTATAATGTGGTTAGAATTTTAAATGCATAGTTTGTGCGCAGTATATTTCTTTGACAATGGCCTCTGTGCTCTCTTTATCAATGGCAGTTCAAGTCCTTTTCACGTGTTGTGAGAAAGAAAGAAAGGTCACTTATTAAGCTCCGTCAAATCTTATGACATGCTGTTTCTTGAAATCATCATGTGATTGTAGTTTAGTGCTCCTTCAGACTTGACAAGCACATTCACTGTCTCATTCCGTCTGTCTGTCCAGAATTTATGCTCAGTAAGAAAAAAAGTTTTTTTTAAAGTGTGAAGACACATGGCACTAAAAGCAGCATTCCTGTTTTGCCTTCTACATGTGCCAGAGCACAGCACCGCCATGTGTGAAAGAACATTTCCCCTTGCTCAGTCTCAAAAGAGACTGCTTTGTACAGAGAGTCCTCTGGTGCTCCTGTCCAATCACATTCCTTATGCTCTGCGGTCCGTCTGTCTGGGTTGATGGCCATTGTATTTTTCTGTATGAATTCATTTGTCAAAAATGCCGGCAGTATCTGGATGCATATTTTCGTGGATGGTGAAAGTTGCTGTAGTGAAAATACTGAATGTGACCTGTGATCTAGTTTTTGTTGTCCCCTGGGTCTTAGTTTTCTAGGTGAATGTTTCACCTGCAGACCTGTGGGGATAGTCCTCAGTGACTTGAGTGACTGGTGCCTGAGCCAATATATTGTCTGTAACCCCATTTCAAACAAAGATGCAGCTACACTGTCCTCATCTTTGTTTACACTGAGCCAAACACAAATCTGGCTTTGTGCTTCTCAAACATGGACTTTTTAGACTGCATGTCAGTGTTATACAATCAAAAGTGTAACATGTAACACAACTGGCTTAGAGATGGTTCAGCAGAACTTCCCAATCCAGTTTGTAGTTTTTTATTCAGAACTGCCTGGTGGTCTTCATGGTCTCCCAGCATGCTCCCTCTCATGTGGTTACGGAGTATCTGAGTGCTTATATCATGAAAATGCCTTCAAATTGAAGTTATTGGTTACTGTACTTGCGGTTACTTGCTGGCTAGCTCTACCTTCACTGATATGTTGAGTTTAGCTCTCCTTGTTATTCATCTCTGCCACTCAATTCTGGGCTGAATTTTATTTCTAGTGAAATATGCTCATTAACTACAACTTCAGCAGTCACAAAACTGTTGTCTGACTGTCAGCAGTCAGCACTTTAGAGTCATTTACCATCCATCAGATTTACCCACAATGCATTTCTCGACACCAAAAGGCCCTTTTGGTTTTCAGTATTTTGATTTTGGAATATGTATATATTTGTACTAGGTTTAGTTACATTTACATATGATGTCACATATGTAGAACAGTCATTAGATGGTAAGGATTTGAATGTTCACTTTATTCTTTTATGAAGTGAATTAAAGTGAATTCACAAACCAAAACTTTTCCTTGTTTCCTTCTCCTGTAGACCTGGATGAACTGGCTGTTTATCGCTTTCAGTATGGCCTTGTTCTTCACTGTGGCTTTCTGCTACAACGCCTCCTGTCCCACCTGCTACTCTCCATCTAACCCCTACTGGACCATACAGAGGCTGCTGCAGGACCCTCTCTTCTACCTGCTCTGTGTCATCACCCCTGTAACGGCGCTGCTGCCTCGGTATGTTACTGTTGATCCGTGGATGAGTGAATAAAAAGGCCCATTCCTCAAATATTTATGATCTGTTTCATGAGTTATATTGGTTATTAATTTCAGATGCCTTTAATTTTTAGATCTTTCATCTATCTCCAAATGGAGAAGTCCTGATCTGATTTTGCTTTCCATTGTAGATATTTCTACAGGGCATGTCAAGGCACGCTGTTTCCCAGTCCAGTCCAAGTTGGAAGGCAGTTGGATAAACTTCCCGCTGAAACCCGCAAGAATATCCTTAGCCTTAGCAGGGTCAAGATGGGGTCACCACTCAGCCCCAAGCCTCCCTTCCTGTCCCTCGCCAAGCCCTCCCCTAAAGGTTGCAATAAAAAAGACCAAAAAAGCTTTCCCAGCTCGAAGGCATCACAAGCCAAACAAGCAGAAGAAGAAAGGGCTCAGAGAGGCCTGCCACGGCACACAGACAGTGAGAAAGGCTTCCCAGGTAACTACACAATAGTTCCTACAGAAATAGACACTCTACCTTACACCAAAGATGCCCCTTCGCTCTCGGGGGAGCTGCCTCCTTCAAACAAAGACTCAGAGGTTCTCGATAAGACTTTAGAGCCATCAGATCAGAGTCTGTCCAGCTGGATCACCTCAACGCCTTTGCTTACACAGGCGGACAGTGTCCAGCTGACTCTGCCTCCTGATGGAGACTCACAATGCGTCAAATATATGAGGAACTCAGAAGAGAGACTGAAGTCTGACGACAACATTCATCCAGCTCACAGGACAGAGCAGGTGGTAGAACAGTCGCTGCACACCACCTTGTGATGCCTTCTGGTGTTAAATATGTTAACTCAAATTTCAATTTGCACGATAGTTTTTTTTAAGTCTAATTTTATTGTATTTTTCAAGAAGGTTCTTTTATAAAAGATAGAAATAGGTACTTTATGTTTTGGATGTTTAAAGCAAAAGGTATTTCTGAGGTTTGGGAAATGGTGAACTGGAATATCTGCCATACTTGCTTTTTTGGGGGATGATTTTATTTCACAAAGATGCATCTCAACTTGATCAGGACCAGAGAGGAGACATTCCACTGTGGATTTATTAGGGAGGACGTCCGTTCTCTGATATGGTACCCTGTTCATTTTTTTAGCTTGGCCTGTAAATACATCAACATCTGGGTCAGTTGCCAGTGTGGCCCTGGCAGTGTTGGTATTCCTACGGAGAGAAGTTTTACAGGTTTCCAGTCCAAACAGAAACCCCTTTTTGTGTCTCCGCGCAAATGAGAGTTTTATTTTTACATACAGCAGCAAATCGTGGCATTTGTTCAGTACAGATTTGTGTCGTTGCTGGAATTTTTGCTGAATTTCAAATGCTGAAAAGTGTGTTTATAGCTGTTATGTTGAGCAGTACATTCCACTGAAGAAATGAGACCATAGGCTTTAAACAGAATCATGTTAGGAGCCTTTACCATTCTCAGTTCAGTCTTTATACAACTAAACTTTACCAGTAATTATGCTCGCTCTCTCTCTCCTCTCCTCTCGCTCTCTCTCTCTCTCTCCTCTCCTCTCCTCTCCTCTCTCTCTCTCTCTCTCTCTCTCTCTCTCTCTCTCTCTCCATATGTTTTAGCAGTGCCAACCTGTTTCACTTAAAGCGAATAGTTTGGTAATTTAAAAAAAAAAACAACAACAAAACAAAACCAAACCCACCACAACTAAGATTGATTCCGTTCCCACCCCTGTCGGTTAGCTTGGCTTGCTGTTTCTCCGCTGCCAGTCTTCATGCTAAGCTAATGAACACATTCCTCACTTCAGCTTTAACATTGAAATGTGAAAATGTTATGAACCCATGAAGTTGTATTCAGATAGATTTTATCTTAGCACGGCATAAAGACTTGAAACAAAGGGAAAGTGCCGGCCAGGACAGGCGCTAGCTCTCAAAGCTAACAAAATCTGCCCACCAGCACCTCTGAAGCTCTCTAATTGATCACTAATAAACTTGTGCCTTTGAGATGTTGCCAGGCACCCAGTGAAAACAGCTTTTATATAGATTAAATCAATTGGATCCATGTTAACTGGTGAGCTTTAGTATTGCTGCTTATATGACTGTTTCCTCCATGTGTCCAAGGTTTATCTAAACTAACTGCATCCTGGCTGCACCTTCTGATTCAACACACAGATGTAAATCTGACCCCATTTTCCCAAAATACCAAGCTATTCCTTTAAGCAGAGCGCAGTAGGTTGACAACAAGCTACCATCACACAAACCCGTTTACTTGAAGGTCTATTTTTATGTTTCGTGTTTTGGTTTATATATTAACGCAGTGTAGTATTTTCTTTTGCGGGTTCAGCTGCAAACCAAAAGTTCAATGGTGAAAGAAAGTCTTTCCCAGATGCAAAAAAATATGGCTTTGATTTTTAAATTTGCACTTTGAAAGCATTGTTTCAGAATGCCAATCAATAAGTATTCTTGGGGCTGTTAACATGTCCAGTGCTCGGATACAGTATAAAAACGATTGCAGAGTTAATTCACTTTATTCTTTCCCTGTAAATATCATGATATATGTGTCATCATTAACAAACCAGTAAACATATGGAACAGTTTGAAGTTGCTCTGGTTTGTTAATTTTTATTTTTTATTTTTATTTTTTTAAGCATTTAAAGCAGCAGCACCTTTAAAATTTTATGATTGATGTATCTCATTGCAGTACATTTTTGTAAAGTGTATCATTTACCAAAGATCATTTATGTTTCTGTATTTTCTGAACAGTAGTTTTTGCATTAACACTGGATGAGAAATTTAATTTGCTTATGATGCTGACGTCGTATTGGTTTAAAGATTGCAGTGCATCTTTGTTCAATGAGGAGCATTCAGCGTTTGTTTAAATAATATTTATAAGGCGATGTGCTATATGGCTTCTTTCCTCCTCTCTCTCTCTTTTTTTGTTTTTTTTTTCTTTTTGCACAGTGCTTTCTTCAGGCATGTTGTTCACATTTTTGACTCTCGGCAGTCTTTCCACTTTGTTGCATAGGTTCAGTCTGTTCTGTGCTTTTGGCATCACACTTGTTGACACGTTTGTGCCAGAGGGAAGCTCAAGCGTATTCACTGCTGCATATCCACTTTTGCCAATTCCACACAGGAACGTTTGCCCTGAAGTCTTGCTTTTCATTTGTATTTTGGTTACATGTTAGGTTTATGTTACATACTATCTGCTGTTGATCCTTGAAATCACAATTTACGGTGTTAATCTAAATAAGCAGTTGACCCATTGTTTGTGGCAAACTGGCAAGGTTCCAGCTCCCAGCAGCAGAGAACAGCATTTAATCACATATCAACAACTTACTATAGTTTTATTCAGATTAAAATTATTTTACTACTTTGTCCCTCAAGTAATTGGAAATTTCTTTTATAATGGCTACTTGTGAACAAAATAAAAACGAATTACAAATCCTTTTCTACCAGTTTTGTTTTTTTTTTTTCAGAAAAATATTGTTAGAATGACTGAAATTTAGATCGTCTTTTAGTTTGACTCGTTTACTTGCTCTGCATTCACACTGATGTGGATTAATGGATTCAAAATAAACTTCTCTTAAGACCTTTTGCATCAAGAGTAGAAATAAATCTTATGTTGTTGTTGTTCAGGTGAGGATGCTGAGGTTAGCATAATCAATGTGCCTGTCTAGCTGAGTTGAGGGATTTATTTTGAGCTCGACAATATTTAAATAAAGTGCTATCTTACAGACACTTTTTAGACTATGTAAAATGACCCTGCTGTTTAGAAAAAAAAGTCTAAAGACGTCTACACTCATTTGAAATCTCTGGGTCAGGCCTTATGCCTTGCTCACCACTACTTGGGCTAAAACAGCGTAACAACAGAGTATGAAGATGGTTATAGAGTGACCACCAGAGCAACTGATCCACATGTGTCAGGAGTGTTTGAGGAGTTTAATCTGCACTAAAATCAGCTGCAAGAAGAAGACCGGAATCGTTGGTGCGTTTAGCATCTTTGATGTATTCATGCTGTGTGTTGGCTCACAGCTGGCAGAGACTGACAGTGTTGCTGTTGGTACTGATGAAAACCACAGCTTGCTGTACTTAAAGGTTCTGGGTTTTAAGTAAGACAAAAAAAAATATTTTCATTAGGGGGATCTTAAAAGAAACACAACAGTTTGCAACTGCATTGATTGACTCAACTTATGATATACACTTGATCTCACTTGGTCCATTTTCTTTTTACAGAAGCTCCAGTTCTGTTGCCTTTACGTGTTAATAATATACATATAATGTGTGGATTCAGCCCTCAGTCTCTGTTCTTACCTGCTCACATCTCCACAAAGGTGTGAGATGACAGTCCTTCAGAAAATGGACGACCTTTGGTGCGATGTTGGAGTGGTTTGCCTTTGCTTGGTGTGCATAACATCTGCCGTTTGGTGGACGTTAATAATATTGCTTTTAAGACACAATAGGGGAAAAGGGACAGAAGGGGCTCTGCTGATGCTGCCTTTAGTGTGGCGCTTGCAATTACTGACTGCCGCTGCACCTTGCAATAGGAGGTTCCTCATCTAAACAGAGATAATGATGACTCCTCGTCCCTCGCAGCACTGCTCCCTCCATCCTTTTCAAAGCCCCGGTGTAAACCAGCAAAACTGATCAGCTGTTTTTTCTGCATACTGTGTGTGGAACTGTGGAACTTTTCGGCCATCAGGCAGAGCTTTAAAGTTCACACAATCTTTTTGTGGTTTAGCTGCTCTCAGTGGCATTAGATAAGCAGCACATGCAATAAAATGGATTTTTTGTCACGTGTGTTATGGGAACTCATGCAAAGGATTGATAACGTAATTAAACAGCCTCCACTCCAGAAACGGATTTCTCAGTCTTTTCTCATTTTTTAATTACTTTTTCAATGACCTGGAGGGTGCAGATGGACAAAGAAACTAATTCTGCAGAGGATAATTGAGTTTGATTTGCATTTTATCATAGAGGAGCATCATTCATCCTGGTCTTTATTGTGGTGCTGGCCCCTGCTTCATGACCATTTGTTTTAACAAGCTTAAATCAGAGTATTTTCAATTTCCTAAGCTGCCTTGTAAATAACTTGGTCCATTGAAGCCGTCAGAAAACTAGATTATGGGAATCATTTATGTTTAGGCCTTGCAGCTTCTCCACGTTTGATGAGAGGACATTAAGATGTGTTCATTTGCAACAGAAGAGATATTCGGTGAATTATTTTTGATTTTAAATAACAAACCGAGCCTTTATGCAAACCAGGGCCATCTGTCTTCCAGTTGGTGGAGGAATTATAAGGCTCCTTTTTCCACGATCACGTAGGAGCAGCTTAGCCAAAGCATTGATCAAACTTCCCACAGAGGCAGGAATCCATCCAACAGACATGGCAGGACACACACAGAGACAGAGAAACACCTACATTAGTTTTGTGTCTCCACTTCCTCTAACCTGTGTATCAGTGGGTGGAAAAAGAGCCCTGCTTCCCTGAAAAAAGACTCGTTATTTTCATATTTATGTGATAATTTAAGGAGTAATTTAAGCAGTGCTTCACTGGATTCCCTCCTAAATGTTTCTCTTGAATCTGTGAGGCGTGGTCAGAAGTTGCACTTATAGACTACTGTATAACTTTAGCATCAGCCTGACCCAACAGGATTTTTATGTGTTTTTATCTACTGCAGAAAATAGGCTCTGTGAAAACAAAAGTTTATGATGACGTAAAACATTTTCAGCAGGATAATCATGGCATGTCTTTTGTGATTTTTGAAGCCTAGATGCTATCACTCTGAGTTAAAGGCTAATGTCATTACAATAAACTAATTACACCACCATCGCATGACTTAATCAACACCACAAAATATTAGTATTAGTTTGCAAAAGTATTAACACAAACATGAAACTGTGTTATTTGTCAGTGGCTGGCATCTTAGTTCACTCTAAGAAGCTAAATACATCGATGAGGTACTTTTTTTTTAAGGACTTGCAGTATATTACTTGTCAACAGTAAACTGCTGAGGTGACTGGATTGGAGCACAAACAGACAAACAGTCTGTTTGTGTAATGAACTGAACATGACATTGATCTAGTACAGATTGAACGCACTGCTGAGGACTGTGCTGCACTTTGGCCCAGTCAAAGGGATGAAACAGAAATAAAAACAGGAAGCTGGTGTTCACGGACATCTTTAACACTTCACCCCCCCCCCCCCAAAAAAAACTACAAGACTCACAGGACTTCATGCCTAGAGACGCAACGCCTTGACCTCTGACTTCCTGTCTGACAGGAAGCAGCACATGAAGCCAAGGAAACATGTCTAGAGTCTCCCAGACTATCAGCATCAGATCATCCCAAAGGCTGCACTCTTTTTCCTCTGGTCTCTTGAGATTCACCAACTGTGCACCTCAAGTCTTCAGTCTGTCAAGGGAACCCAACCCCACTCATCCCGATCACTTCTGTTTCCAAGGCAACACAATCACAAAGGACCCTTAAATGGCAGCATAACATTCACTTCCTGCAGCAGCTGAGAACAGCCTGGCAAGGTCATGGTGAATTTCTAAACTTCGCTGTCGTGCTCATCTTCATCTTCATCACCTGCTACCAGGGGTGGACAGTAACTGAGTAAATTTACTTGATTACTGTACTTAAGTACAGTTTTTGAGTATCTGTACTTTACTTGAGTATTATTTTGGGGGGATACTTTTACTTTTACTCCACTACATTTGAAGGACAAATATTGTACTTTTTACTCCACTACATTTCTATTGATGCTCTCGTTACTCGCTACTTTTGCGCTTACATCAGCTGATGATTTGTTTTTATTATTATTTTTTTCGCAAAATTCTGAGGAAATAAACTTTCTGCTGATTCGCGTATGGTTTGTCTCAACCGTATTGCCGTACCTGTACTACGTCATGCCATACGTCGTGTTCAAGACGAAACATAACTTTGGCGGTGTGGATGAGGTAGAAAATTGACAAAGAAATGGAGGAAGAAACAATTACCTCAAGCCCACATTTGAGATTTTTGACACCAAAACGGATTTGTTTCAGTTCAAATGTTTGTGGTGCTTACTGCGAACAAGTTTTAGCATGGCCTACAAAAACTCATCTTCCAACCTGAAAAAGCACGTCGCGGGATGTAAAGTAGAGCTAGCTAGTGATGTGTCGGTCGGGGGTCTGGTCTAGTCTCTGGTCTCTAACCCTGCCAAAGAGTAGAGACTAGACCAGACCCCCCCCCCACAGACTAGAGACTAGAGAGTAAAACAGACCCCCTCCAGGGACCAAAGACTAGAAACTAGACCAGGCCCCTCCACAGAGACAGGGCCCCTCCAGAGACCGGCTCTTGTAGGGCCTCTTTAACTGAAGATATCTTTGAGCTATAAACATGTCTGTAGCAGAATAGCATCAGTGTATTGTATGATGACAATAAAGCTACTTTCCTTTCCTGTATTTCCTGAGGTATTTTTTTATACTTTGACTTATGTAATTTTTTAAGCAAATACTTTTGTACTTTTACTTAAATAATATTTGACTAAGCTACTTTTACTTGTATTGGAGTAATATTTGACAAGGAGTATCTGTACTTTTACTCAAGTAGTGAAGTTGTGTATTCTGTCTACCTCTGCCTGCTACGCTGTTGAGCAGACGGCAGTTTATTATTCACTTTTTTGTGATGGTGTTTGGCTACAGCCCCTCAGGACCCTGAAGTGAGCAGGAAGGTTTGTAGCTGGTTCCTCCCAACTCATACACAAACTCTCCTAACCACTCCTCTCTGGCAGGAAGCTGCAGCTCATCAGGACCAAAACACCACAGGAATAGTTTTGTCTTTGGTTTCCTTCATCAGGAAGGCCAGCGAGCCCCTCTACAATCCATAACCCCTCATCCCCACATCTTTAAACTTTTATATTATCTTTCATGTATGGTAAATTTGGATTATTTTTGTGGCAGCTTTTTTCCTCTTTGGATTTAATTGGAATTCTGTCAATTCTGTGCCCTATTTTTTCTTTGGCTGCATTTTTTCCAAAACAAATTCTTACCAGATAATAAACCTGATTCAGATTATTAAATGACATAGCTGAATTAATTTACTCTTTGTGATACAATAGTTAAACAAATAAACTCATAAACTGCCTTGTCACCAACTTTTTAATCCAAATGTAGCCAATGCTCAAGTCAGTATAAAGTCCAAGTTTAAGTAGCATCTCTGGAACCACAGGTTGGGAATAGAAAAAATAACAGGAAAATGTTTTTGATCAAGGAGCTTATTGTTGTAAAAACTATGTGAGGCAGAAATCGGGACTTAAGCCATTTCTTTGTTTTTGCCTCATAAACATTTCAGTCGACCATTCACCCCCTTGTTGTGATAATATCAACACTGATGTAGTTATGAAAATTATCCAGGTTTATGAGTTTGAATCTTGAGCCCAAAAAGGGAAAATTTATTAGAGATGTTGCTTTTATGTCTCCATAAGACGGGTCCTGATCACAGAAGCTCTGTCCTGATTGCCTCAGTGACCCCTGACTCTTTTCATTGCATGGCAGAACTCCAGGAAACACGTTACAGCTGTGATGAAACAATCCTGCACTCCCCAATACATGCACCGTCCTTCATGCAACCTTCAGTGTCCTCTCTTGAACTCTCCACCAGTCACATTCCCAATCTGCCACTGGGACACAAGGTGGATTAATATGATCCAGGAAAGGAGAGGTGGCATGATGAAGTCAATTTTAGACACTCCTAATCTATTTCAAATGGCTGGGAGGAGATGGACATAACCGCTGATAACCGTAGATACAGCAGAGAGCAATGAGCACTACTGTCTGCTAATGTCCAGTCCTCCATCTTTAGCTGAATTGCTGGGCAATAAAACCTTTTGTCGCCTCCATTTGACACATTGAACATAACAACCCAGTCAGAAGGGTTAGAAATGAAGAAAAAAGCTGCTGGGTGCATTGCAGTGTGAAGCTCCAACTTTAGATTAATGGAGATGCCAATCTTTACCTACCTGCAGCTGTGATGATGACATAATGAACATCTCCTCAGTTACAAGAATAAAAAGGGCAAAGAGAACCGTGCTTATGCAGCTATAAAAATCCAAAATCATCACCAACAGAGACATCATGTGTTTCCCTGGAGGCATAAAATTAATGTGTCCGAAAACTGACTTGTCATAGTTATTTTATTTCATTTTCCAAAAAAGAGTGTATTTTTTTAATGAGCTCACCAGAATCATGAAAATATTAAAATACACATCTTGTCATGTAGCACACCATGGGCTCAGGAGGTGGGCCCCAAACTGAGGGTTAGGGGCCTTTCTGCCTGTCACAAGGCAAATTTAAGGGGATTGTTAAGGCAGACTGGACTTCTAAGTGATCCACACAGGTGGAGTTAGAGGTACACTTATCTTTTACTTATTTACATTTGTCTTGACAATCTACACATTATGAATATTTTCCATATGAATATTTTGTCCTTCTTTCATTTGAGCTTTTTTAAAAATGTGTAATTTCACCCCTTTCGATATCAAGCACAAATTATGATTCTTATTTTCTGGAAAATCTTAATCTTCAGAGTAATCATAAGATGATTTTTGATTTATGGTTGTTTTGACTATTGTTTCTACTTCTTTATTTTCTACTGTAGAACAAAAAAAAAAGAAAGAAATTCAGTCTCTGAGCCTGATACCTAAAGCTCCATGTACTCACAGTGTCTCCAAGTGCTCATGGGCATTACTGCAACTATGTAGTATTGTCTGTGAGGAACTAAAGGATTGTTATTAATGTTGTGCATCATATTGTTTTATGAAGACATTATATTTTTAACCATTACCTTTTAACCAGATCACTAACTTTGCTACATATCCATGTGTCTGATAAGTAGCTTGATAGCTTTGACGACATGAATGCACTCAGTAATGCGTGGATATGAAATTATTTCAATTTTACTACCATATTCTCATAACTCTGTTTTATTTTCCTTGTGATTTAAGATGAGATCTTCTCAGTAGCAGTGTGACACACTGATCTGTTGATCTTGAATGCTCACTGCACCATGAGAATAATGCACATGTATTAGATAATACATAATTTACAAGGCTGTTGCAGAATGAGAAGGCTGAGGTCTGACTACCTGCTATAAACCAGATTTGATTTTATGAATTGTTTATGAATTGAGTTTATGAATATGATTTGGAGCTTATGAATGGGATTGCACTGCGTTTCCCCATCAACAGCCAGCAAACATAGTTTTTTCATGACAGAGTCTGCATCTAGATTTTTTCAGAAAAAGGTTGGTTTCAGTAAAAGGCTTTAGCAAATAGAACTACTAAATAATGATAATATACTTTTTGAAAATACTGCCAATAGGGATTTTCTGATTTCAAAAAAGATTCAAAATGAGTCTGAATTACAGCTGCAAGAGCATATAGAAACAGGTGTAATGCAGCTAAATACACTATTATTACAGACTGACCTTTGAAAACATGCTGTGCATTTTTATAGATTAAATCACCTAACAAACAGAAAAGGAGCTCTGTCCTGAACCACAACTTCAAACACATCAGTGTCACAGCTTTATTTTAAGTTACTGTATAGGTGGTCATCATCCAACCCCACCCCAGGGACATTTACAACTAATCTTATGAAATAGTTTACAATTATTAATCCCCATTCTCTTCAATTAATCTGATATCCAAAATGCATTAATGTAACTAAAACACTTGATATGCATCTTTCTATATTTGCTGCATTTGTGTATTATATTGTTTTTTTGTTCTAACAACCATAATGTAGCATTTGATTGATTGATTGATTGATTATTTTATACGTCACTATCACATCACTACATGTCAACTTATTGAGTCTGCCTACCAAACATTCCTCCAAAAAAAAAAGAAAAATCCTTCTTAACTGAAGGGAATTTTTGATTTTAAGAGATTTATACTTTAATATTTATATGTTTATGTAATTTAACATAATTTGATGAACGGGGGGTCCTTTAATGGTTTCCTGTAGAATAAATGGCCCTTGTTGTTGGGACGGATGGGTTTTATTTATCTTCTGTGTGTTTCCGTCTTCCTGCCGCTCGGAGCATGATGTTTGACGGCGGGCGCGCTGCATGCCGGGATACATGACGCTGTTGTTTACAAGATGGTGGTAGAGGAAATTTAGCTCTGAATCACAGCAAAAAGTCGTCCGACCTCCTCACGTCGTCTCAGCGGGGTCTGGCTCAGGTGTGGCGGACGGTGTGACGGTGACTCAGGCGGAGCTCCGGAGGCTCGTTGGACGGACCGTCGGTGATTTTTGCGCTGGCTGAAGAGATTAATAGTTTTTTTTTGCACAGTCACTGACAGACAGGACTCCGTTCAGACCGCAGGTCGGTGCCTCAGCTGTTTCTCACCCTGTTTCATCCGATCAGCTGGAAAATAAACGAGCTGGTGGAGGCGAAGTGTTTGACTCTAGAAGCTCAAACCGGTCAAAGCTGTTGGTGGAAATGGAAATGTGCATGATGAGATTTACTGCAGCAACAGCGTTTTAAAGGTGCTCTTTGATTTGTTGGCTTTTTGTCACGTTTTTTCCAATCAAACTCCTTCAGTGTAGGACTCTTTCTAAAAATTAACCCGCACTCATTTTCACTCAAATTTTTCTTTCTTTCTTCTTGTATTTCTTTACTTTGGTCACTCCATCAGTAAATAGACGAAGCCAAAGATATGTTCAAGTATGTCACAATAACACCCTGACACAGTTTGTGCACTGGAGAAAGTAAGAGTTATGAATATTTATGTTTCTATGTATTGTTATCAGATGTCATGGGTGGAGTGGTGTGCAGTGGTGAGCACTGTTGCCTCATAGCAAAAAGGTTGCTGGTTTGAATCCCAGGCTGGCGGCCTTTCTGTGTGTTGTCCCTGTTCTTCTGTGGGTCCCCTCTGGGTCCCCTGACTTCCTCCCACTGCTGAGTTTAAACACAGTGGACAGTAAAGTTAACATCAGTGTTTAACATGTGTTTCAGAGGGCCATCCTTTGGGCAGGAGGACACCTGAATCCAGCCGAATGTAAGATACTTTACCTGCTGCAAGTCTACTCTTGGTTAGACCTGTAGGGAAACTAATTTACATGCATTCAGTTAAACTAATACTTGTGTTCAGAGTGGCACTCGGTGATGTTTGTTTCATGTGATTTTTATCTGTGCATCATTGTTTTTTAGCTCTCTGAAAAAAGTATATGTGCTCAGCGTTCAGCTTTGTAAGGTTGAAAAACAAATTAGACTTTTTTTTATTGCTTGCGTTGCAAAAATCTGTTTATGCTTGCTGTGGCTAAACATTGATGACCCCAAATCATCAATCTGACTTCCTATTTGAATGTCTTATGCAGGAACAGAGCGACTGCAAAGCATCTAATTGAGCGCTACTTTCAGCAGTTAACTGAGGGCTGTGGAAATGGCAACTGCACGAATGAGTTTTGTGCCTCAAGTTGCGATTTTCGACCGTTGGATAACAATGCAGCAGCTGCCAAAGCGCTTGAGCTTTTTAAGATTAATGCCAAACTATGTCCTCAACCCTCCAAGAAAGAAGTGGACACCTCCCATCCAAGCTCCAGTGCTGACAAAAGCACTCAACTAGACTTTAAAATGAGTGATATAGACTTGAGTTCCAGCAAGGAGGATTTCTCAGGTACAGTGAAACTGACTGATTGTTATGGCCTCTGACTCTGGTTTAGCTTACTGTGTTAATCTTCTTTTCAAATCACTGTTTTGTTGCAGATGTTCATTTTCTCACAGAGAACACTTTGTGTATGATCCTGAGTTTTTGCGAGGAGGAAGGCGACTACTCTGCACTCATCTGTGTCATTGCCAGGGTTTTCTCCAATGCAGAAGCTCTGGTGAAGAGTTTTAGGAAGGATGAACCAAACGGTACTGAAAGCCCGGACTCTTTTACACCAACAGATGTGAAAAAACATGAGAAGAAGAGTGAGCAATCCTTGGAAAAGATGGGTGCTTCCTCTGCAGCCATTGCACCAGCTGAGTCTCCTCATGACACGGGTGACCTCTGCCACGCCACTGTGGACATCGACGCCGTGAGGAGAGTCTATGACAAACTTCTATCCATCAACCAGGTGGAGGGAGCACTTGTAAATGCTCTTATTTACCTGACCCCAAATATAGAGCTTGACCTGGATTACCTCGATGTGTATGAAACAAATCCAGATTACCTGAACATTTTCATTATCGTGATGGAGAACCATAACCTTCACAGTCCAGAGTACCTTGAAGTGGCAATGCCACAGTTCTGCAAGGCAATGAGCAAACTGCCGGTCACTGCCCTCGCAAGACTGTCAAAGCTCTGGTCATCGTATGATCGCCATCACATTCGCCGTATGATGGAGACCTTCCAGCAGCTCATCACTTTCACAGTCGTCAGCAATGAATATGATGCTGAAAATTTAGTAAATGATGATGAGACTGTGGTGGCAGCAACCCAGTGTTTAAAGGTTGTCTTCTATGCAAGTATCCTGGGTGGTGACATGGATGTGGAGCACAATGAGGAGGATGAGGATGACTCAGAGTCCGACGAGCTCACCCTGCACGAGCTGCTAGGGGAGGAACGGCTCTATAAGAAGGGTCCTCGGATCGATCCCCTGGAGAAAGAACTGGGAGTTCGTCCAATAGATAGCATAAAACCTGTCATCCCCTTTGAGGATTTTGTTAACGAGTCACTGAACGACGTAGTGGAGATGGACAAAGATTTCACTTTCTTTAAAGTCAATGCCGAAACTAAGTTCTCTTTTCAGAGCTGCCCCTTCATCCTCAATGTTATCACCAAGAACCAAGGACTTTACTATGACAACAGGATCAGGATGTACAGCGAGCGACGCCTCACTGCCCTCTACAGCATGGTTCAGGGGCAGCAGCCAAACCCCTATCTCAAGCTCAAAGTTCGTAGAGACCACATCATTGATGACGCCCTCGTCAGGGTGAGTTGCAGTGTTCTACTTCACGTTATAAACATACTGAATCAAAGTGATTTCGTCCCTCTGTGTTTGTCAGTTAATGTCATCCCTTCTTGGTTGCAGCTGGAGATGATCTCCATGGAGAACCCATCTGACCTGAAGAAGCAGCTGTTTGTTGAGTTTGAGGGAGAGCAAGGGGTCGATGAAGGAGGGGTTTCAAAGGAGTTTTTTCAGTTGGTGTTGGAAGAAATTTTCAATCTTGACATTGGTGAGTCGCATCAATCTCAAGCAACAGATGTTACTAGGAGCAGGAGGAAGATTCATTCAAATTAAATATGAAGCTGCAGCCTGGAAACAGTTGGCTTTACTCATCACAAAGACTGGAAATGGTGGAAACTGATTAACACACCATAACCCATTACCTCCATCAATGAATATGAATAAGAACCAAAGAACATTTCAGCAATTATTTCCTCAATAAAACCAAGAACTGTTTCTTTACTATGAGCACTATGAGCAGCGACTTCTGCTGGTTGCATTGGAAGAAAAATTATGTCTGTACTCAGCGAGCTTTAGTGCTAAATAACCATTTTTCTCTTCTATTTTCTGAACAGGAATGTTCACTTATGACAATGATACAAAACTTTTCTGGTTTAATTCATCTTCACTTGAGACTGAGGCTCAGTACACTCTCATTGGAATCGTCCTTGGCCTTGCCATTTACAACAACTGCATCCTGGACGTCCATTTCCCCATGGTTGTCTACAGGAAACTCATGGGCAAGAAAGGAACCTTCATGGACCTGTCAGACTCACATCCAGTATAGTAACTTTCTCCCAAATTAATACACAGTGAAAAACTCTATGTTATGTTATACATATCATATATTTTACTGGTAGGAACTAAGCAATCGTGGAGCATTTTTTAGAGTTGCTGCTGGAAAACCATAGTCATAAATCCACATGTTGTCTTGTTGTATCAATGAAGCATATGACAGCCAATGTTTCTCACATTGCAGGCTCTTTACCAAAGTCTGAAGGGATTACTTGAATATACTGGCAACGTGGAGGAAGACATGACGCTCACCTTCCAGATATCACACACAGACCTATTTGGGAACCCAATATTGTATGATCTGAAGGAGCAGGGAGACCAGATTCCTGTTACTAAGGAGAACAGACAGGTGAAGTCTATTGTCATATTGAAAGCGAGTCTCTGGTCATTTTGCTGACAGCAGTTGTGTGGGCACTTACAGACAATTCCAAGGTAATGGTATAAATACTATTGTAATCCCAGGAACACACTGGCTGCAGAATGGCTATTACTGCACCTCTCAGCTCCCTGATCAGTGGCTTATTTCTGTTACATGACATGGAGTTCCCAGCAAAAATAAACAGAGAAGGCCTGTTGATAGTAAAATTGTTATAATACCAACAACATAATAAAATTCATATTTTTTAGTATACTTTCATTGTCTACACTTAATCTGAATATGACACAGACATTAAAATGTTATATATTTTTAACCATTTTAGCAGCTGCCTGTACAGACAGTCTCATTTAAGTAAAATTTTCTGTCAAACATAAATCTGAAATTGATATATAATGAAATAAAATGCAACTTTTAGGTAGCCTGCTGATTAGAATACATTACCTTATCGTCATTACACACACGAGATACAATGAAATTAGTTCATCCTCCGGTTAAGGCGACCCCATTCAAATAAACATACATACACAAATATGTTGTAATACATCTGTCTTTTCAGTGTTTGAACCTTTTTTGAAATTCTTCTCATGCCTGCAAACACATAGAAAAGACTCTGTGTTGAGCAAATGCCTCACTCGATCTAAAGCTGTTTTTGTTTTTTATTTGAATATTTCACAGGAGTTTGTGGATCTGTACGCCGAGTACATACTGAACAACAGTGTGGAGCGACAATTCAGAGCCTTCAAAAAAGGTTTCCTAATGGTCACAAATGAGTCCCCGCTGAAATACTTGTTTAGACCAGAGGAAGTAGAGCTTCTAATCTGTGGAAGCAGGGTGAGGAAGCCAACCTTAACGTTGTTTTCTGTTGCTTTATGTAGCCAATGTTTTTATAACTTACAGAACAATCCTTTGTGATTTCACAGAAACTTGACTTTGAAGCACTTGAAAAGACGACAGAATACGATGGCGGTTATAGCAAAGATAGCCAAATAATCAAGTGAGTCTTTTTTTTTTCTTCACACTCCACCTTCTTTAATTATATCTGCAGCACATTTAAGGAGCAGCTCACATTATGAAAATTGATACAGATTTTATCTGTGCTGTTAAAAGTTCCTCTATATTTTCTGCCCATAGAGATTTCTGGGAAACGATTCACTCATTTGGAGAGGAACAGAAGAGGTTGTTTCTTCAGTTTACCACTGGCACAGACAGAGCACCAGTTGGCGGGCTTGGCAAATTAAAAATGATCATCGCCAAGAATGGATCAGACACGGACAGGTACGTTTTGTTTGTTTGTTTTGTTGGTTTTTTTTTTTTAAATCTAAATCCTTTAGCTCTAAAAAGAAAATAGAGGAAAGTCATAGTGTGACAGTGTCTTTAACTGCAGTTGAGGGTAAATTCACAGTATTATTGGTTCACTCCCCGGCTCCTCCTGTCCTTGTCCACATGGTCCAGACACTGAACACCAGATGGCTGCCACTGGTTAGGCTATTTCTTTGCAGTTAATATGCAGCTCACTATATATCATCATGGTATACAACGTTACACCAACTGACAGTTTTATTTGCCACTGAAAGGCACACTATACAAAAGTGTAAAACAAACAACAACAAAAAAAAAAAATCTTCTCTGAAATATGTCATGATGTTTAATATTCCATACCAACCCAGGCTGGTTTGCTATTCATCTGTGTATGTAAAGTACTTTGGATAAAAAAAAGCTTCACAAATGCAGCCGTTTCCCATTCAATGCCAAGCTCAGCAGGGTTTCTACCTTCATCCTTTTTTGCAGGTTGCCAACTTCTCACACCTGCTTTAACGCTCTGCTGCTCCCTGAATACTCCTCCAAAGAAAAGCTGAAAGAGAGACTCCTCAAGGCCATCACTTATGCCAAAGGTTTTGGGATGCTGTGATGGGTGCAGAATGGAAAGTTTTCCGGCTACATTTTAACAAAAAGGGAAATGCCATGAAACAAAATGCTGCAGTAACTCTGTGCCTAGCCAACCTCTACCAGTCAGACTCCACTGTCAGCCTTTCACTCTGAGGCCTCACTTCCTCTGAGAGTCAACGTCATATACATTAGGTTTCCCAAAGATTTAAACACAACATTTCAATGTTTTGGGTTTGTTGTTTTTTTTGGTTTTTTGGGGTTTTTTTTTTAGTTTTATTTGTTAGTTTTATTTCTGTGCAAAGATAACACATATTTAATTTGTGAAACTGTGAAAGTGTACTTAACACAGAGGATTTTAGTGAATGCCAGCACATGCATTATATTTGTTGATTAATTTTTGTCTTCATCAGTCCTCAGACCATCTTTCTACAACTGTGACTGGCCATAGCGGTGCTTCATAGTCATGAGTGCCATTTAAGGTATTAAGATGAAGCCTACTGCTTATCCAGATAGTTTCACTGAGCTAGGCTTATATTATAACAATTTCCTGTTGGTGCAAGAACAAAGTCACCTCTAACCTGAAGGTTATTTTAAAGTATTTATGTGTTTTGCCTCTTGTGTTACATTTAAATTGAAGACTGCATGTTGTGAAACAGTGAACACGGACAGAAGGTTTGGTTTCAATAGCTTGCTGGTTTTCAGAATGTGTTTACCAAACTGGTGGATTCAGATTTTCACTTCCTGAAAATTGTTTTTTTCCTCCTTTTTTTCTTGGTTTCTTTGCTGTAAAGTGTTGCTGATTACACATACATAAATGCAAACACCAGATGTGCAATGCCTGAAGAGGAAATGTTTTATGTGGCCAAATTACTCAGGTACATAAAGATTGTGCAGATAATGTGCAACACTTCTGTAAAACAACAATTATGCAAAGCGAATAAAAGTAAAAAAAAATTCAATTTAATTTAAAAAATCTATTTTGTGTTAAATCTACATTAAAGACATTTTACCCACAATATATGATAACTCAAATCTGTTGGAGTCAATAGTTTTAGGATAAAAATGCACCCTCAGACAAACCCAGTATTTATCACCAGATAAAATTAAATCATTTTTATGATTTTATGACTCAAAACTTCATTATTTAGATCAATACAAAATTCCTGTTCAAATATCAAAGTATGAGACGCTAAAGATAAAAAAAACCTGCTCCTTGATATGTTAGATGTTTAAAAAGGAATTTGTTTTCTATCGATTTCCTCATAAAGTGGATAAACAGTCAGTGCTGTGTTTAGTTTCAGTGTCCCTAAAGTGGGCCAGAAATCCTTCATTAATCATATTTTTTCTGTCCTTCCCCAAAAAAGTGAAAAACTTTTTTAAAATTAAAATTATTATTTAAAATTTTTTCTTCAAACGTTGGTGCTTATTCAGCTGTGTATATTTAGTGTTACAGAAAAATACTTGGGATTTAAAGCAATGTTTTCAGGGGCTTTTTATTAATATGGCCTAATGCGTACACTACAAGAAAAAGAGCTTTCACCTGCAACATGACAGCAGAAACACCTCCAATATACCATAAATATTTTAATGTTTGTTCACATTTAACATTTCAGAGTTACAATTGAGTGTATGTTGACAGTAACTTATAAACATAGCTGGCATTTAGGTTTTTTAACATTCATTACATTCATATTATACAGTATCAAATGGATATTTCAATTGCAGTATTGAAATGTTGCAGTCAGGATTTGGCCCATACTTCAGTGTTGGAGGGAAAATGCCAATACTAATCAGGAAAATAAAACAGGGCTATGAAACCCATTCAAGCCATATTATTTATTTTTGCATACACAAATGTTCAACACACTCAAATAGTTTCATTACAACATGAAATTAGCTGTCGAGCATTGCATGCACACAAAAATATATATTTGCTGCACACACTGTACACAATTTGACACAAGGATGATAATAAACATGATGTATAAATAAATATAAACATGGGCTCTTAAAAAGTGTCAAATCCCGTCATGTGCAGTCAAGTCCTCAGGTCCCTGTCACGTTACTGGACTTTTTTGTCTTTGTCTGCAACCACCTCAGACAAGTCCTCCGGTCTTACGGATTTTATCTTAGACTCCATCTCTGTGACCCTGTGCTTCATCCTTGTCTGGCTGGAGATGAACTCTGCCATCACCTGGGCAAACTTGGCCTGCATTACATCCAGGTTGCTCTGCAGTCTGGTGATCTTTTCCTCGAGGTCTTTGGGATCAGCACCAGCGTTGGCAACAGCCTCGTCGATCAGGTTGTCTTTCATCAGAATGGCTTTCCCCTTCTCCTCCAGGGCCTTTTTCGCTTCTGGGTATTCAGTCAGCGCTTCCATCAAGTCATCCTTGGACAGGGCAAAGAGATCAGAATAACCAACACTCCTAATGTTGGCAGTTCTCCTGTTGCCTGCCTTGCTGCCCTTGATTCCCAAGATACTAATTTCCCCGAAGTAGGCACCATCACTGAGCACCACAAACTGAGTGACTCCATCATCAGCCACCACAGCCAGTTTCCCCTCCTTGATAATGTACATCTCCCTGCCTATATCGCCCTTCTTACAGATGTAATCTCCAGGGCTGAACACCTGTGGCTGCAGTTTAAGCACCAATTCGATGAGGAGACCAGCTTCACAATCCTGAAAAATACGCACTTTTTTCAATGTATCCAAATGTACATTGATGGCAATCTCAGCTTTGAGCTTGTCCGGGAGGTTCTTCAAAACTTCTTTTTCATCGCAGGTCTTTTTCTCCGTCCAAAGGTAGTCAAACCACTTAATGACCCTGGCCTCCAGGTCTTTGGTAACCTTACGAAACTGCATGTACTGTTTTATAGAGTCGATCTTCGCCTGGAACTCAGCGCGAGAGGCATTCATGTTGGAGATCATGGCACCAACGTTTCCAACAATACTAGCAAAGATCAGCACACCTGTGAGGAAGTCGGCAATTACAAAAAGGTATTCGATGTCCTTGACTGGTGGAGGGGTCTCTCCGATGGTGGTGAGGGTCAGTGTGGACCAGTAAAGGGAATAAATGTACTTTCTGGCCAAGCGACCGTGCTCTGGGTGGCTGATATTGGGATATACCCATGTGTCAGATCCAAAACCGATTGTTTTTGAAATGGCAAAGAATACACAAGCATTCCAGTGGATAATAATTAGGATGTAAAGTACGAGATTGCTGATTCGAAACATGTTCGGGAAGCTGGTTCTGGTTTCAGTCCGCTCAAAGAACTCAAAAAGCCTTGACATTTTACAAAGACGGTTGAATCTAAACTCTGGGTTGTTGAATCCAAATTTCAGAAACAGCAGATCAGTAGGTATCATTGAAATGATATCATACTTGAACTGAGATGTTGTTCTGTAGTTATTTCTCAGTTTTACGGCATCCTTCACCAGCAGCCCTTGTTCCAAGTAACCTGCGGAACAGAGATAAAATTAGGAGCCAAATTTTCGAACTACATTGGTCAATAATTTGTGCAGATGATTTCTGTCTTGAAAGAGTTTCAAGGATCTAACCTGTTCTTGATCTGACGAATGTGTCTGTGTAGTAGATGACATCTGAGGTGTAATCCAAGAATATCCAGAGGTTTGTATATGTGTCTTGGAGATCATTAAAACAGGCTCTGGAAAAGTAGGAGAATGCTTTTCAAATTTTGTCCCACAGGGTAGTGACTTGATTTGAATGCATATTGAATAAACTGTACCTTGTTACAATCATCATCAGGTTATAAAATACTGGGCCTGCAATGACGGTCAGCCATTTGTAGTAATGGTCTGTTGCTGGATCCATAATCCAGATTTCCTTCCTACAAAAATAAATCAAAATCACTTCATGTTGCAAGACTCAGTATTCTTACACAAATATGAAACAACAGATTTATTTTCTGTAATTGATCTTCCCGGTCTCGTGAGACTTACTCTAACTACTGGCCTACTTACGGGGGCTCCTCTTTCTTTTTATCATCCTTCTTATCATCTTTCTTCTCATCTTTCTTCTCATCTTTCTTCTCATCTTTCTTCTCATCCTTCTTTTCTTCTTCCTTCTTCTCCCCGTCCTTTTTCTCCTCTTTTTTCTCCTCCTCCTTCTTTTCATCTTTTTTAATTTCATCTTTTTTGTCCTCCTTTTTGCTAAGGATCACAGGTCAAGTTTTTATGCTGGTGAAAAAGGACTGAAGTACTCTATGAGTCATTGACTACCGCACTACATGAAGGGGGAACTGGATGGTTTGGGAAGTTCTTGGAAGCTGTGGTGCAGGTAATACTTTTGTCCAGAGGGTGGCAACATAACATAGGCAAGTTTCCATGTCTTTGTTCCTTTTATCACTTTAAAAATATCATTTGTCAAACGTCGGCCTGCTCATGTCATATTGTTTTCACATTTTGCTTTGAAGCATAAATCCATACAGAGTACAACCCACATCATAACTTAGAATATCAAATTAAATTCAACTCAAACAACAGGGACAGATTGGTTTTATTTTTTCTTTCTAACGCAAGAGGGAAGCAAACGTAGAATTGGATGATATGGTTTCAAGGAATTCTGTGCTACATGCAAAGCTACACACAAGACACAAGACACTTAGAACGTCCAGAATGATCCTTTACTGTCTTTACTATTTTTCTAAAATTCTACCTCTGTTTACTAACTAATGTGTGTTTACTTACTCATCTGTGTTGTTGCAGTTATTCAAGTTGTAAGTAGCTAATGGCCACTTACTGGCAAGACTTAAGAAAGAAATAGAAGCAACACTCTTATTTCATGAACCCACAATGTTACACATTAAAGCTCTTTCACGCAAACTTTGAAGACATAGTGAAACCAAAAATACATTTACCAAATTCTAAGCCTGAGTTGTTGTGTTGAACATTCATTTAGACTATCTTTTATTACATGCATAATGTAACGTGCCAAAATGTGTGCTTTGAGTCCGTTCCTTTTCTCACCCTGTTAAAATGAACTCATCTTAGGGACAATTTTATTAAGAGTCCAATGTGTTATGGATTTCTACCTAACCCCTCGTAGCAGCACTCGACCAGTATCTCATGCTTACCTAACAGAGCAGTATCTTATATTCAACTTAACAGTTGACATCTAATGTAATAATTTCACCTTTGTCCTCCCTCTTGTTATCTAATGGTGAAGGTAAAAGAGGTTTATGTGGCAACTGGGGTCCAGAAATCTGAGACCGCTTGGCAACAGATCATTGGATTCCACTATATGTCACATTATTGAGGCTAAAGACACTCACTTAATATTAATTATTATTTTCTAGTTCCGTTCTGCCCAATTTGATTAAGCAGTTTAATGAAAGCTTAGTAATGTATGCACTTTTCCTCCACACAGCCTAGTACTCACCTTTTTGCACAGATTGTGTCACTGTGACCCCCAGACTGGCCATTGCTCTCTCGACTGCAAATGTCTTTGAGCTCAGGACCTCTGAAGCGGTCCAGGAAGGAGTCGTGCCGCTCTGCTACAGGGTTTATCCTGTGAGAAGCCCAGTTTCGCAGCATGAAGAAGAAGTAAGAGAGCCTAGAGGGTCAGGGGAAAGTAAGAGGGTACCAAATGACTAGACTAGGAATTAAGTGTTACACCATTTCCCACAATATGGAAATACTGGTCATGGACAAAGTATTCAAGTTGCATACATAAGTACCAATACAGTTATACCATGTAAAAACTAAAACCTACTTTGAGGGAACAAATGTTCAATTTGCAGGGAAATGCCTGACTGAGTATATTTTTATGTGTTGCATTATTAAATTATTTTGCATTAGTTTAGTATAAATGATTAATATTGCATTGCATTGCAACATTGCATTTAAAAACGACATCTGCAAAAACAGTACTAATTAACTAATCTTAATTTATTGTATATAATATAAAATGTAAATTGGTTTAAAAGTACAATGGCTGTGGAATATATACCCCCTGCTAGCCCTTTAAAATATTGATAAATTAGTTTACCTGGCCATTGTCCCTGCACCTGTAAATGAGTCCCTGTGGGACTGCGAAGACAGCACTGTCTCAGAGTTATGTTCATGAAGAGAGTTAGCTCTGGAAGAGAGCAGGTTGGAAAAAGTCACAAGTTCAGGATCATGCTGTGGAAATTGCATGTAGCAAATGTACAGAAAAATTTGATGTCAGTTGTCAGGTTAAAAAGTGTGGACAACAAGGAAAGGGTTGAAAAAATAATGAGTATTAACTAAATCACACGAATTTTGAAATATCAGACCTGCTATCCCCATTTTCAATGACTGCAAGCTCATCTTCTTGTGTGTTGGTGGACAACCGCTGCTTAGCTGAGAAAGAGTTTTCTGCCATGTTGTCCTGTCTGGCTGTGCTAACCTGGAGCACACAGGCATGAAGAAAAACATGTTACATGTCACTGATTGTACAAACCAGAAATTTTAAATCACAACCATGAATATGTCTCATGGCAGCTGTCTGAGAAGAGCACCTAAAAATACACACTCATTATGTCCTTAACACTAAACAGGATCAGTGCTCTCTCTCTGTGAACGATCAGCTGCTTTTTAAAATAACTAAGCTATGGCTTACAGGTGGACTGTTGTTGCTATGTTCGGTCGGGTATATGGCAGGTTAAGTCTATTAAGGTACCACTTAAAGAACTTGTTCACCACTTAAACAACAACTGTGGGTGGCTGAGGAGGGTGCGTACGGTCGGTAGAAAGTGTTAGATCAGCTATTTCATTTCCTGTAAAATCCCAAGAACTGGATTCTCTTTGTATTCATTGGTACAGTTGGGTTGGATTTTAGGCTCATGTGTACATTTTTACCTAATTGAAACCCTAAAATTCTAAAAAATAAAATAAAATACTGATATCTGCTAAGGTGCAATTCTTTTTTTTTTTTTTTGCTTCAAATAATAGATTTTTGTTTGCTGGTAAATAATGACTCAGTGATCTCTGGGGAACACCAATTGTAACACGTGTGCACACGTAGATTAGTGCTAATACCAGGGAGTTAGCCAGCCCACACTAAATTTAATCACACTCACAGTCACTGAGAAGCTGAGTACTTGAAGGGTGATAAAAAGCTAAAGCCCACAGCGTCTGCACACTGGGCGAGTTACATCATCAGCAGGAAACCGCACAACAACATAGTCATTCCTGAGAATACCCAATGAAAATGCAACACAAACATCAAAAGTTATTAGAATATATTGTTTTGCCTTCATTGTCTCACTTTTGAGCATCATGACAAAACCCGAACTCAATCACAGACTACAGGACGATGGCGCAGTTATGCAAAACATAACTACTCATTTATACTGTGGTGGAAATATCTACCATTTCATTATTATAGAATTATCAGTATCTTTTTCATTAAATATAGAAAACAGACCTCCCTGATAAAAGGCAGATGCTGACATTTACAACCAAATTTAAATAACCTCAAATATTTATTGATAATTAGATTATCAACAACAACGTGTAAAATAAATTTATGCACATAAATGATGGCGTCTGCCAAATCCTTTGTAATTGTTTCACTCTGTACCCTCTGTGAATTTGGAATAGGAGCTCTCTCAAAACAAAATCAACTCTTGCTGTTTTTTCCTGGAGATTAGCTGTCCCCATGGGTCAAGACCCACTAAGAAGCTTGTGGTAAGGTTGTGTATTCATCAGGACAGGGCTCTCCATGTTACACATATACCAATGGTTGATTTCTTACAGCGCTCATCATCCATATTAAAAAGTCTTAGACATTTAGCTTGACTCCTGAGTGATGTATGACAGCAACTGGACTTGAAAATCCTTGAAATGGCTTAAACAACCTCAAACAAGTTGCTTTCATGAAGGACTTGGACATACAGACATTTTAAACAAGCTGGGGTCTGCAATACGATGAGTGGAAAAGCTACATTTGATGTAGGTTCATTATGGCCTCATGATTCACATTATTCTTTGTCCTCCAGTATGAACTTCTGTATGTCAATATATTCTCAATAAAGGCTTGGTAAGCATTGTTTATCTTCTACATCAACTTATTTGGACATTTTTATTAAATCTATTACTTTAATATGTTCAGTGATGTGAGAAATATTCAATCCTGACCATTTTAAGCATCTTCGGCAGTTTGGAGAAGAAAATAATGCAAATGCAGGATTTTCTTGGTGAAACTGACTATGAGACGTTCACTGAAGCTCAGGGAAATGGGAAAAAAAAAACAGTCTTCTTGTATCTTGCAAAGTGTGTGAGGGCAAAGTGCATGGGCTCACCTGTCTGAAGCCTTTTCACACAGAGTTTTCTGAGCCGACAGGCCAGGCAGCACCTCTCTGACTGTTTCCTGATATTTCCATCTTCAAAACAAACAGACTGGGTGTTTTCTCATGCGAAATGATTACTGATTGCTCCGTCCGAGCTCAGTGTCCCCAAAAACATGGTGTCCATGACTGGTGTCAGCGGCTCTGCAGGAGGACAGAGGAGACTGAGCTGACAGGTCCCAGATCACACAAGGGGAGGAGTCCAACCTATCAGTGTGTCTGCCATCACACAAAAAACCAACAAGTATAATGAAACAGATTTCAGATTAGCAATAATATTGCACTCTGAAGGGGGGCAGTCTGCATAAGGAGAAAACGTTTGTTATTTTCCTTGAGTACATTTAAAAAAAAAAATTGCACTGTATCTTTCTTTTTTTTTTTTTACCACTGCAAAGTGCTACTGCCATGCTTTTATAGCCTCTTCACATTAAAATGATTTCCTCAATTATGTTTTTTTCTAAAGAAAATACCCAGTCCAGTACAGCTTCACCATAAATAACAGCTTCAACCATAAACATGAAGTTGAATGAAAAGCTCTGACACTTGCTGCGGGAATAAATTGCACTGATGTACCTAATAAGAGATGGTATCTATGGTCACAACAGCTGCATGGTAGAACAAATGGGTTATTTTTGCACAGAAACAGGGACGTTTCATGGATGTGCAAATACAACAGAAGCAGAATCATTTTTATGTCTGATGCTCTGCAAGATATAAAAATAACAATTCACAATGCATCTATGGAATGCAGTGTGAAGTGCAAAAATGACTTGATGTGCAATATTTAGCCAGAGTGGGAAACAAAGGTCCTCCATTACCATGACCCTCTTGTCACAACAGCCTGGCGATGGCCCACCTCCCCCAACATCACCTTACGGCATAAGGTTAAAGGAAAAATCCCTTGGCAATATACAAGAGCTGCTCTGCTAATCCCAGCTAAGACTTCAGTACCTATTTCAGCCACTTTATTGGTCCTTCCCTGAAAGCAATATGTCACTGTGCAGCATTTTTACCTTTGTGTCAATATTTTCATAAATTCACGAACAGTCAGACACCAGCTGCTCTCAGTTATCAGTGCTATTTGTACTGGGATATGGTTCTGAATCAGCCATATATCAACAAGGGATACTTTGAGAACATAGTCGAAAAATAATCCTTTTGATTTTTTTATTAACAAAAAAATGCTGTGAACAATGGTAATGTTTGTTTTTCTGCATGTGTGTTTCTGTGATCATCTCAAAGTGAGGGGATTCTGCAGTCTAATAGACTTTAAGATTGTACTCACTTAAAGTGGCTTTAGAGCAATCCATTAATAGAAGCAGTGTAGTAGATATATAGAAAAGGTGCCTACTGCATACAAAGTGAGTGGACATTAACAGCCAGAAATAAAATTGCTTTATACTTCTCGAAATACCGCGTCTAATTTAAATATAAATCAGCTGTAAGCTTGCCATTACAAAGCTTTAGCAGGATAAAATGCCCTTTTAAGTAGTGCCACCTTTGAACAAACCTGTTGTCACAGACCAAACCTGCAGACCTGTAACTGTAAGGAAGAGATTGTTCTGTTTCAGGAAATTTGGTGTTGTTGGAGCTTTTGCACTGAGAGAAAATGAAGTATTGCTCAGCCAATCACTCTCCCTTTCTCCAAACCTCCTTAGGTTTAGGTCCAGCTCCAGGTGCACAGATATCTGCTGAAAGCCTCTTTAGATCTCTGCCAGAAGGAACGGGGTGATTACTGCATCGTAAACCTTGGCTTTTCCTGGAGGGCGCTATGACACAGGGCAACGTTGTCTCCTGTTTGATGTCTTCCGACTCAGACAGACCTTCCATTCTTTTCACTGATAACCCTCAGCCATGCATCTATAAGTGGAATCCATACAGTACAGAAAAACTAAGGCATCACAGGAGAACAGTCACAAGATGCTGTAAAAAATTGAGCAATGTAAATTTAAAAATCTAAAATCTTCTCCCCCATTTGTGACATTTCTACAATAGAAAAGAAAAATCTTGGACTGTTGCAAAAAATTATTCTGCTGTGTGTTTCACAATGTGGATGTATCACATCCTGGAAGAGAGATGCAAAGTGGTTGAAAGTGTTGGACTCTTGGTACAAACCTTTTATGTTTGTAATTTTCTTCACCTTCAGAAATGAATCAAAAAAACAAAAATGTAAAAATATTTTATTAAAGACACAGGCTGCTTATCAAGCAGGTCCTCAGATGTGTCTTGGCAGCAAGTGTCTGTCTAGTGGCTGCTGCAGTGCTCTGACTCCACTTGTGCTGATGACTAGACGCTGTTCATCAGATGCTGAGGATGATTAATTCTACCTTCCCTTTATTTTATTCCAGAGAGAGATTTTTCTCCCACCAAACACTTACATAATGTTGCCATAACAACCTCAAGCATGGTTTCAAGGATCTTTGCCAGAAAAACACAACATCTCAGACATACGACAAATCTTAAGCTCTGTTGTAACGTCATGTATGTGGCTTTTGTGTTGATTTGACCTTTGTTTGCTTTGCGATCATATAATACTGTGGTCAGTTCAGATGTAATCAGCTCCACTTAAGCTGTTCCCACTTACAATCAGTTAACAGCTGAAATGTTTGTGTGCTTGCCTTTAAATTCACTCTTCCTCTTTACAATTACATACGAATTACTTGATTTTGTCATTGTTTCATTGGCTGATTGGTTCTTCTGCTGAGCATCCCAGCTCACACATCCTCGTCATTTACTTCGAGCCCCATGAGAGGTTACTGATACACACCAATGGTTCAGTCGAAATGAATGGAGGAGTGACCTTGCAATTATTAAGGACACAAAATGATACCGAAAATGGGCCTTTTTCTTTTACCAAACATATGACTGGGCCATAGTTTATAGTTTATGTTTTCCTACAATGACAAGTGAGGATGTTCGCTGTTTAAAGGGCCAACAGGATACATACAAAGATCTGAGCAGTTCATGGAGGATACACATTATCACATCTCTGCCCCCTGCAGGAAGGTGAAGAAATTACACATGGATGGAACAACGTGTCCTTTGGGGTGGGACAGTAGCGGTCAACAGGCTTTTGTCAAAGTAGTGAAACTTCTTTAGATATCTAGAACTGGCACTACTTATGGAGTCAATGATATTAATGAGACTTCAGTGACAGGTCATAGTGCCTATCATGAGGTCAGCCACTCGTTGCTGATTTTGTCACTGTAATAAAACCTTTTGTCAGCACAACTGGTGTGACCTCCTGATGTTCTGTCTTGATGAAGAATAGATGTTCACTTCACCAAAACCCAAATGTGAATGTCTCTATAGCTGCTTGACCAAGGCCTCTGCTACCTTGAATGTCAACTTTAAAGTGAACTGATTGTGTTTTGAGTAGTTTAACTCTGCCGCCCTTTGGCCCAGAATTTCTGTTGTCAATTTTTCTCATTCAAGGTCAGGTCAGAAGGTTATGAAAAAGATGGAACAAACAGTGGAAAACTCCAGAGGATCACTGGGGAAACCTTAGTGTGTGTTTTTTTGACCGAAGAATCTTTCCTAAATCACGGTGGGTTTTAAAATATAATTAACAATAAGTAACAAAGTTAATGACTACCTAATAATTTCATCAATTTCCACTGTGATGTCAACCTACATCACAAAAGCCGAGGTCATGAACACATACAGCCCCTTAAAGGAAATTTCCTTATGAGTGCTGAGGGCATTTTAGTGGTTTTCTTACTGTAATGGAAGAGAATGGAATGTGAAATTTTCATCCAAGCAAAAGGTGACATGTGAACACTTTCAAGACAAACCTTATCTACTTTCCTCCTCATTGAATAACAATGGTGAAGTTATTCCACTGCTCTATTCTCAATATTTCAGTCACAGTCTGAGTCTCACAGATTTGTTAATAAAAGAGTCTTGGATTTGGATGCAAATTGAAGAGCAACTGATAGAAACAGTCAATGAAGTAGTTACAGTCAATGAAGTTTAATTGAATTATCTTTCAATTGAATTAGTGACAGTTTCTGTGATGTCATTGCAAACTGTCCATTACAGTTAGGTTTATAGCTATGACTTTTTCATTTCATGGACCAGTGCAGTCATAACTGTGCACTCATCAAACATGGATAGCTGTGATTTAGCATGCTTTGGGTCACTGTGGTGGTGCCATCTCTTATTGCAATTACATTTCTTTTTCACATTTGACTGGGTGCTGGTCACATGCTATTATCAGAACTCCTTTGAAGATTTCTGGATTTTATAACAGCAGTTAAAAAGAACATTAGAATAGATTAAAAAAAAAAAATTCTTATTCCTGAAATTACAGCATATACAAAAATTGATTATTATTCTTCACATTTCATCTTAGACCTGTTATTAGACAGAAACTGAAAAGCTGAGTTAATTATCAGTATTTAAAATCAAAATAAATGTGTGATTGAGAAGCAGAAGACAGTCAATAATGTAGGTGGCTGGAGTCATTCAGTTAATATTTTATAGATAGATTGTGTCTAAAATATACATCGAACATTATTATTTGCAAAAGCATATTGTGTTGAAATTTGAAAATGATGTGATAAAGGAAATTATGAAGAGGTTCAAATTGGAGATAGGAAATGTATGAATTCAAGAGTGACACAAAATTTGTGAGTTGGGGCATTAGTAGTACCAAGGCTCAAAACCAGAGCAAATAATTAAGAATCACTTTCCCTCTGTAAAGCCTTTCGCTGATTCACAAGGAGAGGAAGTGCTGTGTGTATTTTTAAATTTTACATTTGGAGTTTCACCTTGCTCTGTGTAGACCCCCGGTGTTCAGTCTAACTTTCATTATTTGTTAGCCTCTTTTGTCTGTTCTTGTTCACGGTGGTTTAGGAAGAAACCCAATCACACCTGTTAGTGAAATGTAAATGTCATGTATAATGCCGTGCATACATGATGGGTATCAAACAGCCTGTAAGAAGAGTATGAAGGTTTCTGCTTCTCTTTAGAGACATCGTAACCAAACCGGCAACCCCAAAGTGAGACAAACAGCCAGGTGGCTCATCTTTATCCGAGCCCCTGCAGCTGATGGGCCGGTCAGCAGAGTCCGCAGAGCGGGTCAGCAGCAGCAGCAGCAGCGCAGTCCGCTGGGCCAACGTGCCGCCGTGCCGCGTCACGCGTGTAGCGGAAGAGGAAGAGCCGAAGAAGCAGGCCGACCAGCCTCCCGATCAGGAGCTCCCCGCCGCCGCTCTGTGGAGTTGAGCTCTGAACGGCTATGACTGACAGAGTCAGCAGAGGTTTACACGGGCATGTCCGCGAACCCGCTCGGTTGTTATCGTAACGGGAAGATTTGCAGCATGGCGAGACAAGAAAACGCCAAGAGTCATCACTTTTCACACACGAGAAGGAGAACACCGTGTGTCGGATTACTAAGGATGTTATTTATTGCTTTTATTCACACGACGCGGGCAGATAAACAAGGTTTGTAAACTTAGCTGGCGTTAGCCGGGGCTAACTTCCGCAGGCATTTCTATCAAGTGTCGGTTGAGGTTACCTCTACGGGCCAACTTTGTCACAGCTACCCCGCTACAACGCTAACATTAACACCGCTGCCGACCTGACCAACTGTACTTATCTGTATCTGTACTTATCTTGCCATGATCGAAAATTGTTCGCAGACTGTGTTGTGTTTCCATTTCAATCACCGGTCACGGTTCAGAATGAGAGTGCTGTCGTTGGTTTGCTGTAATGTGGCCTTTAACCACACAGTAAACGGCTAGCTTCGTTTGTAGCTTGTTGTCATGTTGTCATCCCCTCCATATAAGGCTAAGTTGGGCCGACACCACCAAGCAAACATAGCATACAGTTCAAGGCACGGACGGAGAGAAAGGCTTGTTAGCATTGAAGCTAATACCAGCATTAACCGTGTGATCTCAATGTATAGGAATGAAAAGATGTTCAACCACATTAACAATACAGTCGCAGGCTACAGGCCACCTAACAGGACTTCATCATACCGGGCTCAACAGTGAAGAAATCCTTGAATCAGTCAGATGAGAGTTATTTGTAAACTTGGCTGATCTATTTGAGTGGACTCTCAGCGAAGCTCACGTCCGACACCGATCAGTCCGAGGACTACATGTATGTTTGCTGATCCATTGGACTGAAGTGTCCAGGTGTCAAATGTAAATATCATGTCCGGCCACCGTGTGATAAATCCACCAGTCAGGAGTGAACAGCTGCTGTTCATGTGCTGGATAAGCTCTGCCAACTTTGAGACGTGTCTGGTGCTCTGCAAGGGTCAAGAAATCGTTTACATTTCTTGACATTTGCAGCACAAATCCAAAGAGGTACACTCCAGTGATAAAGGATAGTAAAACTTTTTGCTTCCTTTCACTGTGGCAATAGGCCAGAAAAATCTGCTGTTGCACTCCAACAGTTGTGACTAACATGTCCATTGTTATTGGTGTGGAGATTGTGAATTTAGTTTCACTTTGTGAAGACATGTCCTGAGCGTCTGGTGTAGCCTTCACTTCCTTCACAATTTTTGCTGCACTGTGGTGCAGAAGGACGTTGCTTTATGCATCTGTATACTTGTATACATCCACATGTATGTATGTATATAGGCTGAGTGCCAAAGATAACATTTGAGAGCATTTTAAATTTGTGTAGACTCCCAGTCACCAGTTTGGTCCAGTATGTCTTGTCCCATTTTGTCTGTTCTTCTTCTTCACTGTCATATAGTAGGAAAACTAATTTTCGATCTCAAAAGGAAAAATAATTCATAAAAAACTGAGAGGGTCCTCATCCACAGCAGAATAGGACTCAACATTGATTTTGTGAGATGCGTTTGTGTAATGAGAAGTGAAACCTTAAAAGGAACTAAGACTAAAACTGTGACTTGTTGAATCAAGTGATAAGATAACCTGCATGTGTTCAGGTTTTTAATTTTAAACATGAAGAACTGCCCTGTGAACACACCCTGGAAAGGACCATCTTACAGCACAGGCTTCTCGTCAGAGTGAAAGTCTAATAAATGCTGCCTAGTTGAGTTTTAGGATAGCTAAGCCTGAACACTCATACTTTGAGTGAGTCATATGCCAGTCAATGGCAGAGATGTTCAGTCCTGTGAATCCTCTTGATAATAACAGGGTTACAAAGTCTACACTACCTTTTTTAACACACTACTCAAGAATATGGTGTGCTGATGTAGGTCCCTTTTCATCTAAGAGAGATTAGTCTTTTAGACCAAAAGACTACTGTTTTGATGCTCCCAACTTCCAAAAATATACATATAGATCTAGTCTACTTTCTTTTTAGTGTGACTGAGGTTAGACATCAAACTTTCACACAAAGTGAAGCCTCCTGTAAATGAAATCCAAGTTGGGTAGAAGATATGACTGATAATGGATGACTTTTGCTTTGGAGATTTGAAAGGAAGGTCTTTTTTTTCTAGCTGTAAATTTTCATCACACTTTTTTTGAAATACAGTAATGGCTGCTACGATCCAACAATAAGTCTCTCTCTCTGTCTCGTCCAGGTTTTATAGGTGCTTTGCTCTGCAAAACAAGTGAAATATACATTTTATTATGGTATTTAGTGTCATGAACCGGTTTAACCTGTTTTGATGAGCTTTTTCTGTAAAATATACAAAACTGAATCGAGAAAAAGGCGACTTTTTGATGACAAAAATGTTTGTGATGATAATAATACCTTGTCTTTCTGGTGTTATTTTTTTTACAGCATTCATTCAGTCAGACACAATTCTAGAAGTTCTACATTTTGGTGAGGGAAGCCTTTTACAGGTAAATATTCGTCTTTCTTACCTTTTCTAATGCCACAAAATATTTTACAAAATTTCATGATGTATAATGGTTACACTGTTGCCAAACAAAAGTTAAATGAAGGATGGCTAAACTCCGGTTTCTAAGCTTTTTTTTCTTTCTTTCTTAATTAATTCTAATAATATTTTTAATTCTGTAATAATTATATATAATTATATGAAGAATTTTTTTGTGACATTTCAAAGATTACTTACTGTATGTTTTTGTTTTTTTTGTTTTTTTGCAGGCAGAATCTGACATTGATTTTAGTTTGTATCATCAACAAAGGTATGTTTAACGTTCTCTGTCTCTCGTTTTCTCTTTCTTTCTGTGTTTGTAGGTTGACACATTAGTGAGGGTGTAGTGATCCTTTTGTTCATCTTCATGAAGCACCTACAGTATTGTATCTGCATTATCAGTTGCCATGTATATAAGAACAAGCAAATCCAAAAGGTTATCTTGTCAAGGCTATCAAATTTCATTTGGAATTTTGTTATGACTGGTTGGCTGCATCATGGCAGCTAACTCCTATTAATACAAAGTTTGAGCATCAGAATCACAAGTTTTCAGGGCCTACAGGCACACACTTTTAGCAAGCATTACGTCTTTTAAAGGAAAAAAAAAAAAACCTTTCCCACCTGAGGCATACCCCATAATGCAAGTTTCAAGATTTAAGAGGCTTTATTGTAATTCAACATGTTTGACTCGAAGGATGAATTTACGCTCCACAGGATCAGCTGTGAATCATGATATACACAATACAGAGTTACCCCCCACCACAATTCTCTGAATTGCGTGCTGTTATCAGTTGACATCAGTTGTCAGGGAGCGCACTTGCTCTGTGGCAACTGTTGCTCAGCCAGACCAGCCTCTGTCCTGCCACTGCTATTTGGAAGAGATGAGTCAAGTGAAATAGGTATAACATGGCAAGTTTGAAAGTTTGCACTTGCACTGAAGAGATGCTCAGGCTGGCATTTGTGTTTTTTTTGGGGGTACTACCTTACCACTGATACTAAACAAGTATCCATGGTTAGGTAATTTTGTCTCAGAGTCAGGTACACAAACATGACTAACAAGAGAGAATGCTTATGGGAAATTATAGTTCACTTTCTTGTGTCAATCTCAGACAAACATCAGATTCTTAAATTCCAGCTCTGTGAGAACTCTAGATACTGTCTTAAGAACTGTGTAACGAATCCTCTAAAACTCTGCGATACTGCACAGATTACAGTCTTCTGTGTGTGACTGGCTGGAATTTGCTGTGTCAAATGGTTAGACCTCCTTGAACAAGTAAACAATGTTTCAAAGGCAGCAGATGTATACAAGTTAGTTTTCAAAATCATGTTTTTGTATCTTTGCCTCCAGACAAAATCAATGCCCTGTATTTCATTTTCACACTGTGTTTTCTCTGGGCAAAACTTACAGAGAGCCTTATTATATCTACAGTATATTATAATCCATATAAGAGTTATCTTGCCCAGGCATAGCATGTCAATCCTAAAGTTAGAAAAAGGTATTCTGATGTTTCAGAACTTACTCTTTCTTCATAATGTGCCTGTAGTTTTTTGAAATCTCTTTTTTTAATATAATTATCTCCTTTGAGTTGCTGCATGCTAATTTCATTAAAAAGGTGTTCAACATGCAAGTCACTGCTTTCCATAGTCACTTTTATATACTTAAGGTTAGCCTGACACTGGACATTGCCAGATCTAAGAGGCCGCCCTCTCCCCCATGTTCTTCCCAGCTACTCCAAATACACGCTGGCATTCAACACATTGGCTCTGAGGCAGTAAGCGAAAGGCTGGATAGAATCCTCAGCCAGGATCCATATGAATCCTTAATCCCACAAGAATTTTGTCAGTAGTTGTCATATTAATGAGTGAAGTGCGGACAGGCTGTAGATGACAGATTATCCCAGAGGATCTGTGTATGGCTGGGGATTTTTTTGTGGATTGCTGTACACCTCAGAGGATGGAAACCCATCCTGTCTCTAGTTAGCTTGGCCATTGTCTGCTCATGTGCCCTTGGGCTTGGAAGTAAATGGGTGAAACTGATCTTGTGTAAATTGTCTTGGGTGATGTTAGTGTGATTACATTAGAGTAAAGTATAAGGGAATGGTGTTAGTGACCACTGTTTCAATTCTGGTGCAAAAGTAAGAGACCAAAACACATAAACACTCTTGTTTTGCCTACATGATCTTTTCCATAATTTGTTCTGTGTATTGACAGTAAAAACTGCTTGGAACATTAAGGTGTTTTCAATTAAACTATGCAGCGACTTGAGGTGTGGTTATGCACCACACCTATTTTCATATAATTTTCTTATTGACTCATATTACACAGGGCTGTTCTTCCAAAGGAAGTTGCTTCTTTGTCTGTTGTTACACTTCACTTGTTGTTGAACTGGTTTGGTGAGTTATGCCTCTCTTTGACAACTAGGTGGCTGCAACTAATGGTCAACAGTAGTTTCCTTCACTGATAGTTACAGCAGAGATACATCTGTTTCTTTTTCTACCACATAAGATTTTTTTTGTGTCCATCTCCTTATTTTCATGGAGATGGTACACATGGGAATAATTCACTACAGATAGGAGAGCTCCCATGGCCAGCCAGAACATTTTTTAAAAGGCCTGGATGCTGACAGTGGTGTCTGTGCTTCTCATTTGTTTGAAATGCACAAAAACATGGATACTATTTTAACAAGCCTGCTGTTGCTGCTGTCACATGTTCCTTTCTTTCACAGCACATCCCCGCACCGCGGCAACTGCCGACCTATACGTTTTGAACCTCCAATGTTGGACTTTCATGAACAGTGAGTGTCTTATTATTATTTTCATGCTGTTTGACAGTTTTGTTGCTTTTTATTACATGTCTCATTACACACTTGCTGTTTCTCATTATGAAGTCTCCTATTGAAACTCATTAGGTGGAAGATATTATTTCACAGCATTGCCTATGCCTGGAGGACAGTTAACAAACTGCATCAAAATAAACATGTCTGACAGTATAGTGGCACATACCTAAAATGTTACTTACTCAGATGTAGCCAACCTTAGCCTGTACACAATACATGGACTGATGAGTTATCTTTGGAATGTGGTTTCCAAAGCCACAATCCTTTTTTACTCATGCACCAGCAGCAAGTTTGATCCAGGCCCAACTCGCGCACATTCAGTTCTGACAGTAGGTGCACACCTATGTAGTATTAACAGCTACAGTAAACAGTTGTACATTACCAGTGTACAGAGTGCAAATGATTCGGTAGCACTGGACCCCAGATGCCTTAGCCTCTCCACCCCCCAGCTCCCTACAACAAGAAAGAAGCAAATTATTGGCTGAGGATTATTTTTGAGGACATGTAAAATGAAACCATGAGAAATTCTTACAGTCTCAAATGTGTGTGGAAGGAGTGGGCTCAATTAACATGTTTAAAAGATAATGCGGCAAATTTTTCAGGTTTGACCCTCAGGTAATGTTTTTAATTCTTTTGGCCAGTTACTTCATCATGCATGACTATGCCTCTGCAGTGGAGAAAATCATAAATCTTCACAAGTCTCTACAAGTTGATTTTCATACCACATTGAAATGAAAAAAACCACGGGCTGTAGGAAATCAAAGATATATTCTAGGGTTTGAGGGTTGATTGGTAGAAATGCAAATTACAGCATCTTTGTCTGCAGTTAATTGGCTGTAACATGCACAGTCATTGGTACAGTCCTTTAATCCAAATGAACAGTTTGATGATGGATTTGACAATCACCTTGTTGGATGGCTCCACAGGGAAGTTATGTTGGTTTTTCTACCTTCAGGGAGGTTTTATGATGCTGTAAACCTTCACGTCCTTTCCTTTTTTTTTTTTTCTTTTGTTATCTTTTCTTCATGCTTTGCTTTCTTCATTGTAAAAAATTTACATGCTTTATACTTTATTTGTTTTATGCGTGTATGTGTATTATGTGTATATTTTATGTGTATGCAAAGTGCTATACAAATAAAGTTTGATTGATTTTGTTTTTAAATGTATTGGTATGTATTTGATCTAAGAACTGTTTTCTTATCTTTTGTCTACAGGCCAGTTGGAATGCCAAAAATGGAGAAAGTTTATTTGCATAATCCTAGCTCAGAAGAAATTAGTTTGATATCAATATCGGCAACAACAGCACATTTTCACGCATCCTTTTTCCAGAATAGGGTGAGTATTTATCACTTTAAAATCACTTTGTTAATTTTTTTCCAGAAGCAAAGTTGTCCAAAGTCTTATTTTTAGAAGAACTTAGTCAGAAAATGCAGATTTTCTTGTTTATTAAAGGGGAAAAGGGTTCCCCTGGTCTTACATCAGATGGCTGTGAAATTATAACATCACACCATGTTTTTTAATCGTCATACTTCACATTATTCAATCAGTCACAAAAATTAGTGTTAGTCATATTTAATGTACAAAAGCATTAAAATTTGAATGTAAACAGTATGCAGCAAGATCATGAATCCAAATTAATTTGAGCAGTAAGATTAACACGTTCTATGTATTCAGCATGTGACAGCACTCACAGGAGTGAAGGGCTGTAGGAGGTATGAGTTTTACTGTTAGTGTGATGCTTTCCCAATATTTTCTTACATCAACCTTATGGCAAACAACTGATAACAGATGATTCATTAGCAAAAAAAAAAAATAGATTAAGAAAGCTGACAATACGGTAAAAAAAAAAGGATTTGAAAAGCTAAAAAAAAAGCAGAATAATACTAAAGGAAAAGATAAAAATGGAAGATGATACAATTAAAAACAATAACATTACAGTAAGTTGATAAAATAAAAACTGTTTGGAACATTTTTGTTACTGTATGACATGACTGCTTTTACAAGAAAGACCATCTCTGTCACTTCAGCAACAGCTACAGCAGACATATGTATTTGTTAAGCAAGACTAAACAAGTACTTAAAAAGTATGTGAAGGATGTTTTGGCCAATGCACTGCCCTAAGACATTAATTATGTACTATAAGTTAGGTTGTCAAGTGGAGGATATTTGTTGGTAAGGTGTGGTTTTTGAAACAGCAGTTTGCATTTGTTAAGATGAATATATTTTGCTCTTTGTTTTTCCTGTTTCCAGTCTGTCATAATTTAGACTGGGCTGCACATTAGGAGAAGAAAAGCCTTCATACCTGAAGGAAAATCTTAAATCAGATTTGTACTCTAAAGAAACCTTTTCACCTTTTGAATAGCTTTCTTGAAACAAGTCTTTCTGTCAAGACCAAAGCTAAAATTCAGTTTGTACAAGTCCATAAACAGTCTGGTGCATTATGTGGTGGTAGTGTGCTAAATATAAAAATAATTTCAACTGCGGGACATAAGGAGCTAGTTCACAGAGACATTTAGTGGGAGGGCAGTCAGTGCGGTTTTTCAAGATAACCAAAGCTTTCTAGTCCTCTGTCATGGGATGTGTTTGTACCAAGGCTTTGTATCTTTGTAATTCACGGCTCCAGGGAAATTATTTTAACAGATTTTTCTGGAATGACATTGTGTCTAATGGGAGGTTAGGTATGAAAAGTTGTATGCTTATTGTTTTCACCAAGTTTTGGGAAGAATAGGGTTACAGGCTGTTTGTAGTTTACTGAAATCAGGTCAAACACTTCATCATCCAAGGTGTACAGCTGAACTACCTTTATAAAAACCTAATTGGAATAAACATGTCTCAGGGCATTACTTTGGACTTGTTCTCTCAAAATACTGACTTCATATGCCCAATGTATGTTTAGCTGTTTCCTTTTTTTAATTTTACTCTGGTTTTATGTGATTATATACTAGGACTCTTCTAGCTCCATATACAGTATAGCACTGCATTCTCCAGACATCTCTGCTGTGATCAAATGTTCCTGTGGCACATGTTTTATATAAGTGTTTAAAACGGGCCTTATTATCTGTGTTCCTAGTAAATGCTATGTGCAAATACGTGCAAATATGTTGCCCTACTTTAAACCTCAGCAGTCCAGACCAGAAATGAGCTGATTAAAATGTCTGATTTGCCTCCAATAATTTTAAGGTGCAGGGGAAAGTGGACTTTCTTTATCTCTTTTAGCCTGGGTGTCAACTCTCAGCTTTCATCCCATCTGCCCTACCTCTTTGGTGCTGGTTTTTTGCCTTTAATGGAGCCTCTAAGGGATAACTCATAGTAAAACAACAATCAGTAGGAAGGGTGAAAGTAGAGTTAGTGCATTAATGCTTGCATGTGCCTGAAGAAGCATAAGTTCTTCTTTTTCAACGCTCCCACCACACTGTGGTCTGCTGAGCGGTGGATTTCTCAAAAGGAATTGGACCTGTAAAAAATTTTTATAAATTCCTCTGACCTTTTACTGCTTTCGCTTTCTTCAATTCTGAGTGTCTCTGAACTTTCTGCAGCAGCAAAAACACAAGATAATCTATCCTGTCGTATAAGTGAACACTGGGATGTGACAGAGGACCAGTTGCTAGTATTTTTCTGTGTACATAAATCAACAAGCTCTTTAACTGTTTCTGTAGATTGTTTTATCAATTTGAAGGAAGGAATCCTGCACATTGGCAGCAAAAAAAAACCACAAACATCATCACATCCAACTGGTCACCACCAAAATTCTAAAGTTAGAGTGTAGCTATAATTGTTTAGAGGACCTCGAAAACTAGAGGTCAAAGTGGGAGAGAGGCTGCAGAAAGCTTAGAAAAGTCTTAAATCTGTTCTCTAATGTATTCTGAGCCACTGTGGTTCTGACAGTAATAAATGTAACTCTGAGAGACCATTTTTCACTTTCTTTTTTAAAATGTTTTACTGCATTTGGTGTAACTTTTGGTAATCTGCTCCTTCATCAGATAATTCCACCAGGAGGAAACACGTCATTTGATGTGGTGTTTCTTGCGCGAGTAGTTGGGAATGTAGAAAACACTTTATTTATTAACACCTCTCATCATGGAGTCTTTACATACCAGGTACAGAGTTAATAACAAATGTTTTTTAGAGATTTTTTTTTTTTTTTTAATAGAAGTGTAACTAACATTTCTATTTCTTTCCCTTTCTTCATTAAAGGTTTTTGGGGTTGGCATCCCAAACCCCTACAGACTGCGACCCTTCATAGGGGCTCGGGTCCCTGTAAACAGTAGCTTCTCCCCTCTAATAAACATCCACAACCCATACAGTGAACCACTGCAGGTATCTTAGAGAGCTGAGACTCTCTGAAGGTTACATTTGAATGTGTTTAATTTATTCCTGTATGCTGGTGGATTAATTTGATGATTATAAAATGTGTTGGTTTCCCCTATTCCACATCAGGTTGTTGAGATGTACTCCAGTGGTGGGGATCTACATCTAGAACTTCCCACAGGTCAACAAGGAGGCACTGGAAAATTATGGGTTAGATTCAGTTACTTCAAGTTTGGTTTTGATTTGAAAACAAATGATGATTGATGATCGCTGTGAGAGCTGAGTTCTAGTCACCCACACTTGACCTTCTTCCTCCAGGAGATTCCTCCATTTGAGACCAAGGGGGTGATGAGAGCCAGCTTCTCGTCAAGAGATGTAGACAACCATACAGCTTTCATCAGAATCAAAACCAATGCCCCCAACGAGGACCAGTTCATCATCCTCCCTGTAGAGGTGGAGGTCACATCAGGTGTGTTGATGTTGTAGCCATGTCTAGACTAATAGATCTCCATCCTCATGGACCTTTGTATCAGAAATAATGTCTGTCCATACTAGCACACAAAAAAATGCAGGCATAAATGGCCTGCACTGGGCATGCACAAGCCCGTTTCAACAAGAAACAGATTTTCTTCTTTGCAGGAGACAGAGGTGTGCAATACACTGTGAATGAGAAACTGAAAGTGAGAGGAGTGGATGTATTATTAAAAGGCATTATTTTACTGCACAGGTTGATGTAATGCTTGCAATTCCTTGTGTTGCTTTACTACTGAGCTGGGCAAGGCTGATAAGACCCAGGAAGCCTACATGGCCGTCCATGTCATTGTTTCTGAAGGTCTCCATTTTTGCTCATCCAGACTACAACCTAACCTATTAGTTTTCAATCTAAACCAGGTCATCAACAGCATTTCCTTGAGTCCCAATATGTGGCTCTCACAAATAGTTTGGATGCCAGGCTTAAATGTAGCAAAATGGCGTGCTACGTGGCTGTACCCATCCAGGCATTTTGTCAGTACAATGTGTTTGCATTTTTTATGTTTTCTTTTTCGTCACTCCACACAGCTCCTGGTATTTACTCCTCCACCGAAATGCTTGACTTTGGTACGCTGCGTTCACAAGGTACATAGCTCTACAAATCAAGCTTCAACTTGCAATCTTTAATTACTTCATGCTTTCTGGCCTTCTCTGCTCATTATCATTCTATTATTTTTTTGCAGATCGTCCAAAGGTGCTGAACCTACATCTTTTAAATTCAGGAACGAAAGATGTTCCAATTACAGTAGGTAACATTTTGAAATGTAAATAATGGTGCCCTCTTCCCTATACTCCTTGTATAATTATTTCCTTTTCTTATAACTTACAGAGTGTACGCACAACTCCATCAAATGAAGCGGTTACAGTAGATTTCAAAGCAGTCACGCTAAAAGCTGGAGAGAGCAGATATACCAAAGTTGCAAGTATTAGTTTTGATGGTAAGCTGTGTTTTTGTTGTTTTGATATAATTGTGTTTGGCATCTTATATAAACTAAAGTTTGTTTTTGAACCAAACATATATTTTTAATCTAGCACAGTCACACTGAACTGTGGAATATAATGCATTTACACATGAATAAAAGATGTCCCAATGAAGTGCAGTTACATGCACAAAGCTCTTAAGAAAGAACATCTGAACATGATGTCAAATTCTTCTTCTGGACAGAAATAATTTCCAAGAAGTCAAGTTATTTATGTTAGTTAAGTTAGCAATGTGTGTTTGCAGTGTGTTTTCTGTCTATTTCTTATTAAGACTTCTCTCACTTTAACTCAACTCCAACACCTTTTTAATTTTTATCTATATTTGCAATAATAATTATGTGTCCTGTAAAAGAATTTTACATCATGTCTTTACTTGAGCTGTTACTTACACAGTGTCGCATCATTTCCTCTTGCTGGGACTTGTATCCATTTCCAGTGCACTTACTTGCACTCTTGTTTTTTCTTTGCAGCCTCAAAAGCGAGAAGACCATATCAGTTTTCTGGTAAAATAACAGTTAAAGCAAAAGAAAAGAGCTACTCAAAGCTTGAAATCCCTTACCAAGCAGACGTTTTAGAAGGGTGAGTTACTTGGTGGATAAATGTGGATGGTGTGTACAAGAAAACATTTTCTGCAGGAGTTTCACTGCTATGTCATTTGTTCTTGCAGCTACCTTGGCTTTGACCACACAGCTACATTGTTCCACATCAGGGATAGTCCTGTTGACCCAGTAGACAGACCCATCTTTCTCACAAATGCCTTTAACTTCGCAATCCGGATACATGACGTGTCCCTGCCTGAAGAGGCCAAAGCTATGTTTAATGTGAGTGCCACCAGAATGAGTTAACACAAACACACACTGAATTCAAACTCACACCTCTTATTCCTCTTTTTGTTTTAGGTGCAGAACTTCAGTGTGCCTATCCTCATCCCACCACACGAGTCCCGCTACATGTTCTCCCTCCTCTTCAGACCAGTACGGCCATCCATTCACATAGACAGCAACATCCTGCTTGTTACAAATGCGTCAAAGTTCCATCTGCCTGTCCGGGCCTACACAGGCTTCCTCGAGGTACATACTGCCACACAAACCACTAAAGAGTTTTCATTTTTCAGGTTAATAGGCAACCTACATATCAGATAGAGTGGTTGTAATAACATCATTTATTATCATTGGACTCTACAATATACCAGAACAAAATGCCCACACTGCTTTCTGCCACTTAATTATTGCTTTGATTGCACTAGTACAAATGCTTAGTTGGCAGAGCTGAGATGAGTTTTAACTCCATTTACATTTATTGCAGTTTAACTCAGTTTTTTTGCTGTTCTGTTTTTAACCCAAATTGAAAAGGCTGGTTTTCCAGACAGTGTACTTTTTATGGCATAATAGTTTTTTAATAGTATTTATATATACACACTAAGAAATTGTAGATATCAAACTGATTTTGGTCAAATATGTAGTTTGTTTTCCTTTGCATCATGATTCTTGGTGAGGTCGTGTATATCAGTATAATGTGTTGTCTGCTCTCTGTGGTGTGCCGTGAAAAGCCCTTGGTCCTTCCTCCCAGTCTGACAGAGAATATCCTGGACTTTGGAGTACGCAGTGCAACAGACACCAGTAGCATCACATTTGTAGTGGTCAACAGTAATCCCATAGAGGTAAGTGCATGTAGCAGTTGATTATGAAATGGGGTCAGATTTCTAGGTATTATAAAAAGAAAAACTTCCTTAGCCTAAGCTCTGGTTTAGTTATAGTTTTTCCTGTTTATTGGTCAATTCTAGAGTACATTGAGTAAGAGATCTTTACACAATCTTTAGAATTTGCTGACTTGTACATTTGAACGTTTCTGAAATATTTAGATTTTGTAACCTAGATCAGTATATACACATCAAAAGAATCGAAGCAGATACAGTTTCATTTTTATAGTTTAGTTACACATTGTAGAAAATAATCACATCATTCTATGTTTTTTGCTGTTTGTTCGTGTCTTTAAACAATAATTTGTATTGTGCAGTTGGAGATCAAGTCCTGGCTGGTCACAGGGGACAGTCTCTCTATGGAGCTGCTAAAGACAGAGAAAGGAAACACAACAGTGGCCCTGAGTCGCCTGAGAGAGCTGCAGAATACCTCAACCACCCATCACACAACAGTAAGACCCTCACAGTGTCACTCCAAAGCTGCTTTTGGCTTTGACATTTTCATAGAAATGACAAACCCTTTCCCTGGAGTGAGTAGGTTGTTCAGTGGGAAACACATGACATAATAATGTTCTTCGACAAGATATTAATATTTAATTGATTTTGTTTTTACTTGCATTTACTTGCTTTCTTAAAACTGAATCAAGAAATTTTCTCTGGAAGTGCCAGTTCTTTGAATGTATTCAGGAAGACCCTTGAGAACACCAAAAAGAATATTTACAGCCAGCAGCTTGCCGGTGTTGTGAATCTCTCCTTATAGAAAAAACTCCTAAACTACTACTTCTTTTTTTCTCTCTCTCTCTCTCTCTACAAAGGTGATATTAGCATCTGGCTATTATGCAGCTTTCAGAGTGACACTGGTGGCCAAGGCGCTGGAGGGGCTGTATGATGGAGCCATACACATAACAACAGATTATGAGGTGGGACACTCATAGTGTCACTTCAATCTGTTCTCTTTAAAAGATGCATAACTAGCATTCAGTAAAATGCTGACTTGACTTTTTTTGCCTCAGATATTAACCATCCCAGTGAAAGCACTCATCGCAGTGGGCACGTTAAACAGCTCTCCCAAACATATCGTTTTACCGCCTTCCTTTCCAGTAAGTAAAATTGATATGCCTTTGTGCATACAATGCCACACTTGTCCTGCACTGTCAAGAGGCAGAAGCTAAAATAAAGTGTGAATGTACTTCCCTATTGAGTGCCCAAGGTGTTAGAAGTCCTTGACATGTCTGTACAATGTTTTTCACTTTAGGGCAAAGTTGTTCATCAGAGCTTCAGCATACAAAGCTCTTTCACACAGAAAGTGAGGCTGCAGCAAATTCGTTCCCTGACAGAAGATATCCGTTTTTTTTACAAACGACTCCGCAACAACAAAGACGAGCTGGAGCCCAGACGTAAATCGAAGGTAGACAGTCGCCCGAAGGAGCTAAATCAGCGAGACACATTTGTCCTTGTAGACGTAAACTTATTTTATGTCTTCATCTTTTTCAGGTGGCAAATATTTATTTTGATGCCAGCTTGCAGTGTGGTGATCACTGTTATGTGGGGCTGCCATTTGTGCTTAAATGTAAGTTTGTTTTGGGTTTTGGTTTTGTTTTTTGATTTTTTTTTTTTTGGTTTGTATGTAGTTGGTTTTTTTGGGGGAGTGGTGTAACATTCAAATTTCATGCAATTTGAAAATACATTCAGACTGGATATATTTCTCTACCGGAGGGGCAGTTTACTTATAGTGGAATTTTTTGATAGTGTGATAGATGGAAAAATGTTACCATTAAGCAAACATTACAGCCATTAGGAAGATAAACGCCCATACAAGTGATCAAATATACTGTTGCAATCTTAGCTACAGGTACTGATAGCCTACCTCGTGACTTTTTTTATCTTTCCATACTGTGGTTGTTTTTATGGATGTACGCAATACCTCCATGAAGAGTAGATTGGCATCATGTTATCTGCAACTTGTCTGATTGGCGGAGACAGAATTTGCACTGGTCCTGTTTGCATTTGAACTGTTGATGCAAAAAAAAAAAAAAAAAAACTGGGTAATTTTGATGTTGAGGAAAAGATGTAAAATGTGATTATCTCAGACAGGTTTTGGAGTTATAACGACAATCTTTTTTATGTGATGGCTGAGAGAGCATTTAAAAACTTTTATTTTCAATAGACTTGAGAAATTTTGACTGTACATGTAAGTCACACTGAATAGTAGTAATATTTGCCTCAGGTCTGTTCTCAAGTTATGCCCCTGGGAGGTCATATGATTTTTGGCTAAACTTTTTTACTTTGTCCTTTTGACTCTAAAACACCATTCAGTGCTTTAAATCACTAAGGAGCACAGTGAATGTTTTGTTCTCCTCCTCCCTCTGTATTGCTAATCCCATCTGAATATGGTCCAAATAAAATGTTAATAATTTTTTTCCTTCCACAGCTGAGACCAAGCCTCATGGGCTGGCGTTACAGGAGGATATCTGGGATGCTGATGTGGATCTTCATCAGAAACTTCTTAGACGATGGAAAGAGCTGAAGGAGCGTGCAGGACACAAGTAAACACATTACCAACTCATTGACCTTGGGCTTTCATTAGCACTTTTTCCTGCTAATTTATTTACTTTTGCAAACAATGTCAACAGCTTCACAAGATTTTCTTTTCTTGACAGGATTGAAGCTGTCTTTGAAGTCAACACAGACTTGCAAAAGAACGTGCAAGCTAAAATAACAGCACACTTGACTTGGCCTTCACTGGTCAACTCATCACAACGAATTACATTTCCCCTGACCAACACAAACAGCTCCTCTGTGAGTTGAAACAATCCACCTCTTATTCTACATGTCCAATAACACAGGAATATTTTAATATCTTGTTGAAGTTTTTGAAATGAGGTGGGAAATCTTTGTGTTTCTCTACAGGATGAAGAGGTAATTCTGCAGAATCCTGCTGATGTCCCCGTCTATGTCCAAGTTCTCCCCTTGGCTCTGTTACCCAACCCATCTGTGTTCTCTGGAAAGTTGGCTGACAGGTGAAAAAAAGCTTCTACAAAACACTGCCAATTTTTGTCCTTTAACACTCATCTTAATTTGACTGTAATCATCTCAAATTTTATTCCCCAGGTTTCCATTAGGAAATTTGTCCAACATCAACATTGACACAAACACCTTTGAGTTCCAAGTTCACAGAAATCAAGTGAGTGCTTCAGCAGTGACGATTGACTTCAACATTAGTCAGGAATTTACTGAATCAGCTGGTTGAAATAATCTTAGCTCTTGTCCTGAGACAGCATGTGGAAAGTGTTTGAATGTAATACGCCCTCTCTTTGGCAGGCGTCCTTAATGAAGACCAGCAGTGGGTTTGTAGAGGGCTCAACCAGACCCTTTGTCTACAACCTTGTCTTGCTGCCTGGTGAAGTAAAGTCTTTCAGTGTGAGGTTCACTCCCATCAGCAACCGCAGTGTGTCATCTCTCCTCATAGTCAGGTAATTTCAGCTCTAAATGGAACTAACCAAACAGTCCTTTAATTGAATATATGTTTCTTTTCTAACATTGTGTGATTCATTGAAATCTATCCAGGAATAATCTGACTGTGATTGACACAATCGTCCTCCACGGGCGAGGGACAACAGAGAGCCTAAAAGTTGCAGGGAAGCCTCCAGGACATGGCAGCTCACTAAGGTTTAAGATGACTGAAGCTCTGCTGAAAGACTGCACGGAGAGTGAGTTTGTGTTGCTGAGTCCAGGTCAATATGAACACTAGCCTGTTTCACTTGAGATGATATCAATCAGCACGACAGAGTCTAAGCAGAGTCTATACAAGAACTAGATAATATTCTATTCGTGCATTCTCTGAATATTTACTCATTTTTACCTAAATATTTCTTTACCATTTATACAATAGTTAGTAAAAAACTGTGTATTTTATCTGTAATTAATACCAGCCTTTTAATGTAGGTGAACAATTATTTTAATTATTCTGTATGAATTCTTGGACATGAGATGAATGTGCAGTGCTTCAGGATCAATTTCTTTTCTTTTTTATGTTTCTATATTCTAAGATGTATAGACAAATTAGAAAGAGTTTAAATCCAATACCTGCTTTTATGCATTGACACAAATTTCTACTGCACATTTGTACAAGTTTTTCTTGTGTAGGAAAACACTTGAACACACAGAGACACACACACACACACACACACAGACTCTGTCTGGAGCAATTCGAAATGATTTGAAGAATTTCCCAATTTGGGATCACTAAAGTACATCTATCAATCTAATTCTCACTAATATTAAATTCGAAGAACTCCTGCTCACAAAATGTAAGATTTTTTTAGTGCCTCATATAAAAACACTACAATTTAATGCAACATTCAACAAACCATCCATTTACTTTGGGCATTGAGACAGTTTCAGTTGTCCTAAAAAAACATTTTTAAGATGATTTTGTGAAGTGTAATATTATTATATCTCTTTGGATTTTGCATCACCTCACTATCTATCTTGTTTGAAAAATTGTCATCTCTATTTATTTCAGAGACAAAAGTCAAAGAGCCAAACTTCACTCTCAGAAGAACCTTCAGAGTGGAGAACACAGGTCTGCTCCCCATCACCATCAGGTCAGCAGAGATCAATGGACAAGCATGTGAAGGATATGGATTCAAAGTTCTCAATTGTCAAGAATTTACACTCAAGCCAAATGCTTCAAAAGACCTCATCATACTGTAAGTGAATGGCTACATGCTCTCTTTGACTACAAGTGTTTTTCTGTGCTTGCTCATCAGTCACAAGCTCTATTAATACTTCCCTCAGCCTCTCTGGCTGCGTAAGCTGTCAGTAAGAGGATGAATTGGCTGTGTGTCTCTCTGCAGCCTCTGCTTGCTCCCCTCAGGTGTCATTTTAAGTCATCGCTTGTTTTTCATCTACACTTTGTTGTACATGTTAAATAAAATCTGGTCAGGTGACACTGACATGTTTTCAGCTGTAAATGCTTTTTGTTCAAGCTTATCTGCCATTATCAGGTAAAATGCCCATCATCAAAATGGTTGTGGCTGCTGTAGGTTTACCTAAAATATCACCGTTAAAACTGTTGCCTCCTGGTTTCTTGTTGCAGCTTTTCAACAGGAACTTCTGTAATTCTAATGACAAACAAAGGTTTTGTTTGTCTCATTAGATCAAAGAGCGCAACCGTTCCAAATGCCTCCATTTGCCTCTATTACTGTATACTGATTTGCTACTCACTTTCAAAGACACCAGGATAGCAGAAATGAAGATCAAGTAATCAGAGTAATAATGCAGACACTTTGAAGACACGTTTCCTCAGTAGACTGCATAACTGATGCATTTTAGTTAGATAGCATAGCTTCATGCATATTGAAAATGAGCAGCACATGAATACAACATATTTTAAAGTGCCCTTTTACTGTGACAAATACAAGGCACCCTTGTGCATAATCATGGTGTGTAATCGGCATCCTGTTATGCCACACCTGTCAAGTGGATGGATTATTTTGTCACAGAAGTGCTCGGTGTTAGATCTTTAATTTCAACCCTTGAAAAATTGATTTGCTTATATTGTTCAGAGTCATTTCACTGTGCCACAGACTTTTCTTATTGCAGAAAGGTTGACTCAAGCTTCATACTATCACACTGAAATGAGTAATGACTCGTGAATAACTTCCACTGTATAACAATAAAATTAATGATAGTTTGACCTGGGATCTATTTAGCAACAGCTACTTGATCAGTTAGAAAAACAGGAAAGTTGTACTGTTGAAATATGTTTAATGTACATCTCATTTACAATTGAAATTTCTACAATTATGTAAACTCTGCCCCAGTATTTAACTAACCAAAATTGCGATTTAGCTTGGTCAAACAGGAACTTTGCATGCCTCCCCTCAATTGTGTTTATTTAAATAGTTTGTCAGTTGGCAACTAACATTTGCTGTTTTTTATGTACTAATTCAATTTCAAACTTTGGCATGAGCAATTGGCAGTCACTGGGCAGAATGAAAAGACTGTTGAACTTGTCTGGCAGATGGTTTACAGGTTCTTGACTCACCTACTGGTCTTCCAGTGAGTCAATACTTGTGTTTTCTGATTTCTGGTCATAATAAAAGTTTTTTGTGGCAATCTCACCTTTTTTTTTTTTTTTTAAACAAAGATATGTTCTTTCTTTCCTAACAGGTTTACACCCGACTTCACTTCATCTCGAGTGATCCGGGAACTGAAATTAGTGACATGTGGAGGCTCTGAGTTTATGTTTGTGCTGAACGCCTCCTTGCCCTACCACATGTTAGCTACATGTGCAGAGACCCTGCCCAGACCGAACTGGGAGCTGGAGCTCTACATCATAGTATCGCTCATTATGAGGTTAGTGTCGGTCTGCTAAGCACTGCAGCGTTAAGAAAGCACCAGAAGCCCTAAAACATGATTTTACCACATTATGGGACACTATGTTTTAACAGTTTGATTATTTTTGTTTGTTTCTCTGCAGTTCCATGTTTTTGTTGGTGATTGCCACAGCCTACTTGGAGGCTCAGAGCATCTGGGAGCCCTTCAAGAAACGTGTGTCCGTTGAGTCTAACTCGACCTTGGAGACTGGGAGGCCATTTAATCTCAGGGACATTGTGCAAATTCACAGTGATTCAAAGTGAGTGAAAGCAGCACTTTATATCATGGGCAAATGTTTATCATGATGAACTTATGAAGGCAATAAATATCATTACTACGCAGAATCATATATTCTCCAACTGATAAAAACCTTGATTTTGGACTGCCACATCAACATTTAATATTATCCTTGTTAACAATACTTGAATTAGCTGTTAAAGTGCACCGGAAATAAGCCCACTTCCCTTTGGCTCTAATAAAATTAATTCATGTGATTCCGATTGATTAAACGCGCTGACATGGCCGTGATATTTAGAGAAGATGGTCAGCTTCTCTCTGTCTGTGGCTAACCACAGTTCTGACATGTCTGGAGGCATAGCCGCTGGTTGGCCCTTATCACCAGTTAGTCAGCTACTTTGCCTGTGTAATATAAAGCTGTCTGTGAGAGAGTTGTCTGACAGGCAAATGAGTGATTTGACTCATTACCCGCACTTGCCTCACATTTGTCTTTTTTTCCAGAAACAAACCACAGACTGAACCTTTCCCCAGCAGCAACACTGGCCAAAACTTTATACTATCATTTTAAACCTCAGTGGTATGAAAAGCATATTTATTGTCTTCAGACCTGCAAGCAAACTCTTTGATCATCTTCTCAATTAATTAATAATTTCCTTTAACCAGAAAACATCAGAAAACTAAAAAGACTGTCAGTGGTCTAAGAGCCCAACGTGACATTCTTTATCTAACAGTCCAAAACCCAGAGACCTATTTTATTAGAATGTTTGACAAGAGAAATAAGAAAATCCTCACATTTATGAAACTGGAATCACCAAAAGTTTTAGAATTTTGATTGAATTTGATTGATATATTGATCAACAATTGATTAGCAATTGATCAATTGGCAAAATAGATAATTATTTTTCAATCAAATAGTAACAGGAAAGATAAATGTAACGTGCAGTGCAAATTAACAAAGTGTCTGTCATTGTTCATGTTGAATCATTACAGTGACTCACCCCAGAACTCCAGAGGATTATATGCATCCAGTAATGGATCAGTGCGTGCCGGAGGCCGACAGGCCAACAGCCGCACAGTATCAGACTCAGACAGTCAAGAAAAGAGGTCCAGGATTGGTTTCAGCCGCACACCTATGCAAGCTACTTCCTCCCAGTTGACCAAAGGAAGTACATCCTCGGGCCAAGAAGGTCCTCCAGCTGCCTGTCAGCTAACCAACCGCAAGACTCGGAGCACCAAACAAGTGGACCTCCAGAGTCAAACATTGCCTGGGTCATCACTGCCCCACAGAGGCCTCTGCTCTGATGATGCAGAATTAGCCAGCCTGATAGGAGTCATGGACAATGACCTCGACCGCCCAGAGTCACTGAGTGCAGAGGCTCTACAGGAGCAGAACTCTCAGTCCATACAAAACAAAGGTACAAACTCCTCTTAAGTGTGGTCATTTTGGTACCTGATTTTAATTTAGATTTGGCTTAGTTGTTGTCACATTCCTTGAAAAAGAGTGTACATTTCAACTTGTTTTCTAAAGGTAACTTCTCTTTAGTTATAGTCTTCTTTTAATTTCACTAAACATTTCATATTTGTTTTCATAAATGGGATTAACATTGGTGCCCTTATTGTTAGCAGTGTTGGAATCCAAAGGGAAGCTGAGGGGTAAAACAAAAGCCCAGAGGAAGAAGGAAGAGAGAGAGAGAAAACCAACAGGAAAGACACAGGGAGACGAACTTAAAGAAAACATGGCAGACAATGATGATAGCTCCTCCACGACTACAGAGACCTCCAATCCTGATGTGGAAACTAATATCAGAGAAGTAAATAGCAGTTCAACTCACTTTGACTCTACTTTTCATGAGCAGCTAATAATAATATGCATTTTCCTAAAAATTTGTTTCCATCATTTGTTGTAGGAACCAGTCAAAAAGAAAGGACGGACAGTAATTACTGGAAATATGAAAGAAGAAACTTCAAATTTCTCAATCAAGCCCAAAACCAAGAAACAAGGAACCACCAAGAAAGAGACACCAGCTGAAAAATCCAGGTTGGATTTTGATTAAAAGTCGGAGCTAGTCTATATTTGTCTTTTTGGCCTTTGTGTCTTTTCACAAATATTTTTTGTCCTCAGTTCCCTGGAGCTGCCATATGTAACACCCCTTGAGAACAAGCAGCGTAAGAGCTTCACATCCAAAGCTCTCCACCCTCTCACCAACATCCCAAAGACAAAACCCCTGCAGAAGCAAAGATGTGAGTTTTGTTCTTTCTAATGCTGTCACTTTGGTTTTTCTTTGAGCAGCAGATGTGTTTGACATGTTTGTCTTGACAGTAGATAGTAACCTGGACGACGGACGTCCCTGTCTGTTAGCCAAACTTTTGCCTGAAGCAGGCCACAGCAGCAGCTCTGAAGGAGAGAAGGACTTTGCTTCTCCAGAGTGGGATGTACCACTTTCAAACAACAGCATCCGTAAGTCGAGACCTGAAACTGTCAGCCTGTCCCTCCCTTGCCCGTTTCATCTCGGTGTTCATTGAGTGTTCTCCTGTCCCTCTGAAGCCGAGGCAGATAGTCTTCAGCAGATCTCCCTCCAGACTATAAATGCGGACCCTTTTCTGAAACGATCGGCCACAGCCGGCTCCCCTCCACCAACCTCACCCAACCCACTATCCCGAGGCACCTACAGCAGTGTACTCAACAGTAACAGGCGAGTCAAATACATAACTGAATACCACTAATGAAACATTTTTGCTCATGTCAGCAAACCAAAAACCTTTCAGATGTCAGGCGCTTTTATTTCTCCAGTATCATTTCCCAAACACTCACAATATTGAGATCTTCCTAAAAAAAATAATAATTCTGTTATAAACCTTCCACCAAGCCAACAGACTGAGACCTCCACTGTCATTTTCTGAAAATTACAGCAAACTTAATATAGTGCTCCATATCTGTCCTGTCATGGTGACTATGTCTTTCTGTGTGCACTTTAAAAGACACAATGAAATGAAATTATTCATTTTTGTGTTGTAGCTTTCACTATTTTAAACTTTGTAAACAGTTTTCTTTCCCCTGGCTTTTTTTGTTTGTTTGTTTGTTTGTTTGTTTTTATGGAAACTTCTTGTCTTGTAAATTTGCAGTCAGCTACATGTATGAATCCAAAAGCTTGGGATACAAATGGTTATCAAGTAACCAAGCAATGTGCTGACAGTGTTCATTTTAGGTTTCTTCATTCACAACAACATTGAAAAAAAGAATTGCCATTGCCTGGTGCTCAAACTTATTTGTATGAAGTGTTTTACAGCCACTGTGTCTCAATTCAAAGTAAATCTGTCTGTGTCATTACTTTATATCATTTTATAAATAGACAAACTGCAGATCATTCCATTTAATTTAATTGTCAGTAACTGTGTGCACTAGGTATGTTGCTTTCTACTGGTTTAAGTCATTGATGATGCATCATCTATGGCAGCCCACCTTCATATGTCCTGTGATGTTCCTGAGGCTCTGTCCTTGGCTCACTGATCTACATTTACATGAACGGGTCACATTGTCTGTAAACACACATTTCAACACTATTGTTGACACTGAACTCTCTGCCCTGTTTAAAAGCCAGTCATCATATTTTGGTAAACTCTTATTTTTAACTACACTTAAACGCTCACCCAGGTTCTTTGTGTGTTTTTGCAGCGAGGGACACCAGAAGAAGGCCCCAGGAAATAAATTGCCTACAGCCACTCCACTCCCAGGCAAAAATGGGAACCCAACATTTGCTGCTGTGGCTGCTGGTTATGACAAAAGCCCAGGTGGGTCTGGTCCAGGTAAAACTGACAGCCAAGGAAAGAGTCTGGCGCACATGACATCAGTGGAAAGTGACAGCTCTGACAGGTAATGTGGAAAAATGCAAACTATAGATCCAGAAATGGCATTAACATATGATCCCATCTGAAAATGTGTTTCTTTCCCACAGCTCTGGCTTATGGAGTCCCATCGACACAGCAAGCAGTCCAAATTACCATTCTGCCAACTCATTCTCCGCTTTTGGGCCCAGCAATTCCTTCAACCTGACAGGAGGTAACCTGTGTGGCTCACTGGCTGCTTTAATACAGACATAACAACGTTCATAGCTTAGAGTACTCCGACATGAGGCATATGGCTGTGAGAAAAAAAATGTAAATACCCTTGGTAACCTGTTCAGATACATCCTTGAGTTGAGCAACCAATGGAATTAGAGGAACACATCTCCCGCCCTCAATGTAACTAACTTAACTAGCCAATCAGAAGCTAGTAAAGCTAGTAGAGTAATGTAGTTCTTAGCGACACAGTCTATTTTGCTTCAGATCTGTGGCATATATATTTAACGTTAAGCCCTGAAAGTAGAGTAGCTGGTCTTGCAGTTCATCACTGATCTGCTGTGGTTTGTATGTTTTCAGTTTTTAGTGGAATGAATCTGCCAAAATCATCAGAGCCACAGCAGAGCTGGCCTGAGTTCACCAATGTGACCTCTTCTATCTGGGACATACCGAACAGTGATTCTCTGCACTCCTGGCCCAGCAGCTCCAGTTCACCTACCGCCCCGACTGCAGTAAGATCTCTAATCTTGTATTGATGTAGCTCATACATCTAGCTCCAGTATATGAGACTATTGAGAATCTTCTATTCTCTTCTTTTTTTTTTTTTTTTAGTCACTCCTGGGAAACTCCAGCAATCCCTGGTCTACAACAACACCCTTCGGCAGCTCTATTTGGTCTACAAGCGGAGATTCAGCCTTACACTCTTTTGCTCCAACTACCAATTCAACAACTCTGACTGACCTGGTCAGCAGTTCTGCCCCATCGCCACCAGCTTCCACAGAGATGAGTCGGACCTACAACCCGTGGAACATGTGGCGCCCAACCCTGAGCAGGCGTAGCTCCGAGCCCTGGCCTAGCTCTCCTGACAACAGCAATTAAACAGAACCTGGTAGCGCTTAACAGACATGTCAAGGATTTGATATGCTCTGTACGCTCAATCAACTTTTTTTTTTTTTTTTTTTTATAGAGAATCCCAACAGAAAGCATTGTTACCTGAATTATTTGATAGCCCAATGTGGTAGGTTACCAGCCCTGCAATTTAGTTCTCTGCAGCTTTTAATTCATGGGGCCAGAAATGCTGACTTTTATTTGGAATTGTTTTAATAGTCGCCCCTACATGAAAACTGTTGATAGCATGGTATGCTAATGACAGTACAGACATTTTGCTGATGTAGAAAAGCTGGTGATGCTGCATTCCTTGTCAGAGAAACATAGCACAGAATCTAAAGATCAGTATTACCTGTTGGAACAGACATCTTATTTTAAGCCATATCTTGTTTTCACAATCATTTTGGATTATATTGGTTTCTCATAAAATTTGGTCTAAAGTACCAAATTTGGATAAAACAGAAGTGAAATCATTGCACTAGACTTTTATTTGGCAGCAGAGATCTTTTATAATGATTCACGTAGTCCTTAAGGACACCAATGGCCAAAAAAGCTTCCTGAATATTCGTGCTCCCCATTTTAAAGTGGGCTCTGCCCTAAAACTATATAAGCCTTCTGTGATAAGGTGGTTAAGTAATCAAGGAATACTTAAGTTTGAGGTTTGTATGGCATCCTTTTTGTCAGCAAATTTAAATAAAGGATTTCTGCAAAACATCTTTTGTCATTTTGTTCATTGTCTCTTTTCAGCACAGGTGAGTTTAGTACTCTAATTATTCTGTTTCATTTAATAATAACATAAAGGCATAACTTATGGAAATTTTTACTCATCTGAGGTCTTTTAAAGTAGGCTTTCTTGATCCTCCATATTTCATTATCAATATTACTGTGATGTGCATCTTTATTTTTGAATTCCACTTTACGAATTAGCATGTTATTAGTAGGAGCAGGTATTTCAGATGATATGACAACTTCACACTGCTGTGTGTGTGTGTGTGTTTTCTCACAGAGAAGAAGTTCAAATGAACTTCTCCAGTGAATGATCTATCACTCTTTATTACGGGCTGGATGTCCAGTGTGTGTTCTAGCTTTCCTATTTCAGGTATCCAATAAGTGTCATAAAGAAAGATTAACTGAAGAAAGATGAGATAAATACATATATGAGCCCTGGGTGATAGTACATTGGCCGAGAACACAATTATTTTATTAGGTATTAGGTATTTTATTATTTTATAATCTTCACACTCAATCTTGGTGGCAAATTTCCAAAGATGGTCTAGATGGTTCAAGTCTGTGGATTCTCTTCTAAAAGGACCATTCTTCAAAATATATTCCCTGATTTGTTGCATTATTGATCGGACATCTCACACTCTCCTCCAAAATCTCTTCCGGGTGTTTACGGGAAAGCTGTAACATTTGACTCATGTGATTCATGAACCCGTCCAGTGAGCCCTGCTGCCCCATGTAGAGGCATCTAAACCTGTTTCTAATCTCATCAGTTGTAACCTTTTTACTTTTCATGTCTGAATAAGATATTTATTTTTCAGGTTGCTTATTACGTGGTTGTCTAAGAGACTCCATTAGTAACTGACTAAGTTTGGTAATGTCACATTTAGACATAACATACACACAGTGACTCTTCTTCAACTTATTTGTGCGATCCAGTATCATCATGCCCCGACAGATTGAACCCTGCAGCTCCACATGTACAGGACACTGAATGCTCTCTGTTACAACGCTGCCGTCAATGCAGGCTGCCATTGCGTAGGAATCATAAGAGACAAAGCCAGGGCCAAAGTACACATCTCTCCTCTTCTTCATGGCCTCTTTGGAGTAGGCCCAGCATTTAGATGTTAGTGTTTTCATGAAGCGTGCAGCAGGCGCATCCTGATTTATCAACTCTTCAAAGAACTCCTGTACAAGTGAAATTACTGAGGTCAGTTTAAAATGAGACAGTCATCACATAGTGTTATTCAGCTCTACACAGCTTACCCATGGCAGTGAGTTTCTGCACGAGTACTCAAGCGACGCGATGTATGTAGGGCAGAGAAAGTCTTCAAGAACAACATAGGCAGACTCTGGGTCCATGGCAAAGTTAAACTCTGCACATTGTGACACATTCCCTATTCCTACAGAGACAAAGGTGAGTTATACAAAGCAACAAGTCTCAACTACAAACTGTTATCACATTACAGTATTACCTTCCATGTTTCCGCCCATAATGTACAGATCTTTGAGCTTTTGGGGAAAACATGGATCTAACCTGACAGCCAGTGCCAGATTAGTGAGCGGGCCGAGGGCAACCAGGGAGACCTGTGGGAGGAGTGTACAAGTAACACAACAGCAGCAGAGCAGCAGGCAGCCAATAAATCACAGACAGGCCACAGAGAGGTGTCTCACCTGGTTCTGGTTTTCAGATACCAGTGTAATCATTGCGTTGACTGCATGCTCCTTTGGGATTTTCTCTTCCCATTGTGGATCTTTGTCTTTAATAACATCTCCAAGTCCATCGCCTCCAAAGTGGTCATCAGATGAACTGATCCCAACCAGAGGAACAGCAGAACCTCGAAACACTGGAATCTGCAAACAAAATATTCTGCTCAGTCAGCTTTCAGTAGAATTTGTCGACATACACGCAGTCAAACAAAAAAGACATTTTCTGATTATAAGATTTTTTCCTGCGGAAGTGGAAACCTTAACATTCAGTTTTTATTATTACAAAACTCACATCTTTTTATTCAGTACAAAAATATAACATAGTCCATGTTGAATCAAAGAATATTTTTGCAGTCCCATTTTTAGTTTTTGGTTTGGGGCATCCTGGATCAATGGGCTCTCAGTTAATACTACACTGCAAACTGTCATGATGACCCTAATTTTCTAATCTTAATCTTAAATGGGCAAACACAGTGATGCCAAAAAATGGTCACAACAGCCACCAGGACAACACACGGGAGATCTAAGAAACCAGGCAAAAAATACAGAATGTTGTGTTTTTTTCCCCAAGTGTAGTTTTAAATTTCCCATTCCTACTCTTATTTTTTGTATGAAATTGTGGCAATGTGGGAGTCTGTGCGATTCAATTATTTTTTCATCTGGCATTTGTTGACTAAATAAGGTTATTAAAATCCCATTGTCTCATTTGTTAAAATGCTAATAAAACGTATGTTAACATTTTCATTTTTAGTTGTATGTATTTTAGTGGTATGTTTTCGCTGTTCTGCGTTACTGGCTGTTTCTCATCAGGGCGTTGGAAGGAGAAAGAAAAAGGGGACTGGAGACAGGAGACTATAAGGCTGCAATGAAATCTTCTTCTTTGGGCATGTTTATTCTACTTTAATTGGACCCTTGAAGAGAAATGAGATAAGGAATGTGTTTTGTAGCTTTATGTAATGTGGGTCAAATCTTGCATGCATCAGACTAAGCAAAAGTCCTCAGCGTCTGCTCCAGAAAAATCCCTTGTGGGGGAGGGAAGTCTGTTGATCATTACCCAGCTTCATTCAACAGTCATGTTAGGGTCCTCTGAGGATAACCCGAACCAAACTACACCATAGATCTAATCAATGATTAAACTGTCATGGCAAGATTTTTTTTGTTTTGCACTGTTTTCCTGGTACTCTGAAAGTCAGTCTTTAAAATTAATTCCTGAATAAGTGAACATAAAAAAAATGAATGCATTTACACTGTGAGTTCAGATCACATTTGTTCAGGTATAAACATTATTTACACATAGCTATAGTAAACGTACCTCCTCGCGCTCACAGACCGAGAGCACTTTCAAAACATTTTGACACACATTCTCGACTGTAGTGTTCCCAAATACGCAGGTAATACCCAGGATCTGAAAGTGAGGTGCTGTCAGGGCCATCATGATCGCCTGAGCGTCATCTATACCACAGTCGGTGTCGATGATCACCAGTTTCTTTGCCATGGTCTTCTGTAAAATCCAAATTTACAAAATAAAAACAAAAAACCGAAACCCATTTTATGACTGTTTGGTTGATGGGCAAGATGAAGCTCTCCTTCTTAACTAACCCTCGCACAGTTCACCAATATTTTTATTTCTTACAAGAACAATGAATAAAACTGATATTGACATAAAGTGTAAGTTCCAGTGACCATCGTGTTTTCCACTATTTCACTTAAATGCATTCAGAATAAACTTACAAGTATAATTTAATCAATATTCAAGAGGCCTGTGGTTCCTCAGCTGAAGGTACAATTCAAGGGAAATTGTATTTTCTTTTTCTTCTTTTTATATCATTTAGAGAGATGTGTGTCAGACATATGCATGTACAGCTCTTCTCTCACACTGGAGGAAAGAAGCATTTGTACAGTGTGGTCTTGAGAAACCACTCTGTGTTGGAAGTCGGGTTTTTAACCAACTTTTTCTTTATTGTACTTTAGAGTATTTTTACTTTTTTAAAGATACATTTCATTTTGTTCTTTCTGTATTCATTTTTTATGTTGTGATCAGACAAAGGAAAAAACGAACTAATAGAAATGGATCAAGGGAAGGCCAAGGAGGTCTGTTTTGGAGGTGAGAAGGCTCCAGGCATGAACTAATTATAAGACAGTGGGCCCCCACCAGACGCTCAGACTGAATGAGAAACAAAATGACCATAAAGAAGGATTTATAATCATTTCCCCTTTCTCTGAAGTCACACCCATTATTTATATATATACCATGTGATTCCATGGATTGTGTTTCTTTAGGCTCATTTTACATCTCATTGTAGATATTTTGCTTCTCACAGTGACATACATGTCTTAGGGGCAATTTTTGTGTCTTTCAAGAAGTTATGCTTTTTAAAGTTGTGTTTACTGACAGAAATACTAAGACAATCATTTCAAACACGACTTTGATCCAGAGGCGTCTGGGTCCATTCACTGATCCATCCACACTTCCAGGGGCTTTGTAAATGTGTATTTAACCTGCGAAAATCTTGCCCATTGATTAATGGGGCCCTCGCCTTTCTATCAGCTGTATTTTCTTCTTACTATTGTAAATAAGATAATCATTTATTAGTCCCTCGGTGGGGAAAAATTGCAATTCATACAGACACCCCCCCCCAAAAAAAAACCCACAAAAAACAACAAGAAGCACACCCTCCATTCCATTAAAGATTTAGATAGAGAGAAAGATGAATTATACATTATATGAGCTCTTCTGTTGTGACATTATTCTCTTTTAAAGCCAAGTCAGCAGACAGAATAACACATTACTACACGTTATTGCATTAACAGCTAGGAAATGATGTTGCTAGGCCACTTTCCGACTAATAGTAACTTTGACTAATCATTTGGTTTATTTTGCTCATTGTGAGTTGTCAGAGTAAAGTGTGTTATTCACATTTTTTAGGATCTGGAGAAACAAACTCACCTTCAACCTTCAGCCTGTGAGCGTCAGAGGAGGACAGCGGCCGCCGCTCTCATTGGTTTCTATTATCGGGTCATTTCATTGTTTCCCTACACTGGTGGGTGTAAGGCAGGAAAAAAAAAAACACTTTTTAAAAAACAAACAATTTTTAAAAATTGAATATGAGTAATTTAAGACACAAAAATACATTAGAAATACATTTAAATGTTATTTTCGTTATCGTTTGATATTTTTGTTCCCATGAGTGTTTTTATGTAATCTTCACCTTTTTTTTTTTTGTACACACCCCCTTGTTAGTCAGAATGGTACGCTCCGTTTATCCTACACAGGAAGACGTTGCGGCTCAGCGGGGCGACGTTTCGGACTGTTGCAGTTCAATGTTTAACACTTTAAAGGTTAATGTCCTCCCATGTTTTCTTATATGTTGTTAGTTTGACGTTTTGCCAATTCCTTGGTCAGTTTCGTGGTGAGACATTGTTCACGGAATGATGGAGAAATGAACGTAACCGCGTCGGCTAACTACAACGCAGCCCTGATGTAGCTGTGTCCATCAGCGGCTTCGCAGGTGAAAGGTAAGTTAATGTTCAATAATAACATCCACTTCAAGTAGGTGACTTGTTAGAGGTCAAGGGTGACGTTATGTGATGCTGTCTAATTTCACTCGAAGTTACGACAATGACACTCAGGGTTGTGACTTTGAAAACCATCGTCGGAATATTGTGATCAGGTGGATCCGTGAGTCCACAGTGCTGAGACATCTTCCTCTAATTATATGTCTGTCCCTGAAAAAGCCTTTCCTGTCCTTCCCAGGGGAGGCAGACATCCCTTCAGCAACATAATCAACCTCAGCCAGTTCTCTCACCCATCACACAAGTGGCTGTTCAATGCCTAATAGTTCGGGTCAAGGTGTAAGCCTGTCTGGACAGACAGAACCATCAGGGCTGCAAAGGACCACCGGAGGGGGGGAGGACCGTGGTCTGATCAGCTCTCTGGCCCAGGATGCTGTCAGAGTAAGGAGGGCTTCCAGCGCCGAGCTGCACCTGCCCTGGACCTGCCCAGTGACTCACTCCAGAGAGAAGTTCTACACAGTCTGCTCCGATTATGCTCTCCTCAACCAGGCTGCCTCGGTGTACTGTCCCCCAAATGCAGCCGGGGATGTGGTCCAGAAGAAGCAGGATGATGGGTCCCCGCTGGGGAAGCCCCAATCCTCTGCTGATTTCAATGCCAGTCAGCCAGGAGGGGCCCATGTGGGATCAGACGGGAACTGTGACATGGAAGAGCTGTCCTCTGGCAACACTAAACCTATTTTGGCCTGGGAGATTGATACGGCAGACTTTGATGTCGTGCTTACTAGAAAAATAAGAACAAGTAAGAAAAAAAAAACAGCATTATCTAATTATTTATTTTTACTTCTGACTTCTGACATCTCCCAAAGCTGCCATTCCTGTTATAACCATTTATCTGTTTTTAATTGACGAACCGTTTAAAACTTGCTGTACCCTACAGTGACTAACACTGTATTTCAGGCAACGTGAAGAAAAGCAGCATCAAAAAGATGAAGTCTTCAGACAGACCCAGCCGGAACCTGCAAGATGTCCCTCCTCATGCTTCACTGGAGGAAATCAAACAGAGAAAAGTGCTTGACCTCAGGAGATGGTAATGTTGCATTTAGCCCTTTAAAAGTGAAGTAAGTTTTATATCAGCCTGTAGCAACATGCATTTTCTATGTATAATAATTTAAGGAGAGACCAATATGTTAGGGATGAAGTTGGTCTGGGAAACCTTAAAGCATACTTGAAAATGCTAAATAAATGTAAGAGAAAAGAATGTTGTCCTTTTGTTTTTTGGCAAATTATATATTTCAATCCAGGTATTAAAACTGTAATTTATTCAGGCTTCACTGGGCCCTCAGAGCAGAATTTGTTAAAACAAAATGTATACACCTAGTACTCTTGACTAGGGGTGTCACAATCTTGATTGTAAATTGGATATCGATCGAAATTACATCACAACTTTGACCAATCAAAGGTGGAATCGAGGATGTAGCCAGATCCCCAATGTCACATCCCACAGGTGTGGAAAAAAAAGCAAAACCAAAAAAAAACCAAACAAAAAAACTCCCCCACTGAAGTGGGGCGAGTCAACATTACCTCTAATTTGAATCTTCCTGAATTATGTCAACAAGAAAACTACAGTACATATCTCCACAGGTATCATGCAGAAGAAGACTTAAACCTAGTTTACACAGTTAGCTCTTCTGTTCTCATTTAGAGCTAAACTACTAATAAACTCTTGCTAAGCAATAACTCACTGTACGGGAAATTCTAGCATCAGATGTGAACTTGTTCAGTGGTGGAAACCTCAGATCAAAGCATTCAGTTAGCATACTGGAGAATCATGACCCCCCCTACTCTTTTCTGACATAATAAAAGTGAGATCCTTCTGTGGATTTGTATATTCCAGGTATTGCATCAGTCGTCCTCAGTACAAGACTTCGTGTGGAATCTCGTCTTTGGTGTCCTGCTGGAACTTCTTATACAGCACACTGGGTGCAGGAAGGTGAGCAGCTCATTACGTCCTCTATCAGATTTCATGTACAACTCATTATACAGTAAGATGGCCACATAATAATTCAGGTCAGTTCAGTTTAAGTGGATTTGATGTCCAGAAACTGCTGTGATAGGTTCAGTGCGCTCATTGACTTACTCTTTGACACAAAGTTTGTTTGGTGCCATTCATCTTTAAACATTTATGGTACCAAATTAAATGAGTTCATATTTTCTATTGAACGAAAATTGCACTTCCTAATAAGTGTACATTTATTTGTGTTCAGTCTTCCACCCATCTGCCAGGAGGAGGCTCTCCATATTCTGGGTTTTCAGCCACCTTTTGAAGAAATCAAGTTTGGCCCTTTCACTGGAAACGCTACTTTAATGCGGTACACAAGCTGCTCCTTTCACCTGGGAAATCACTCCACCTGGAAGTGTGTGCAGCTCAGTGCAATCATCGCTTTTTTCTTACAGGTGGTTCAGACAAATCAACGACAACTTCAGAGTGCGAGGTTGTTCCTACATTCTCTACAAACCGCATGGAAAACACAAAACAGCAGGAGAAACAGGTGAGTCCCTGATGTGATAAAATGCACTGTGTCGCTGCTCACGAAGAACGCTAACTGCTCTGATCTATATAGCTGAAGGAGCGCTGATGAAATTGACACAAGGGCTGAAGGATGAGTCTATGGCTTACATCTACCACTGCCAGAACCACTACTTCTGCCCAGTGGGCTTTGAAGCTACACCACTCAAAGCAGCAAAGGCTTATAGGTATGTCACATCACTGCAGGTAATTCTCATAACAGGTGGTTCTTACTGTTACATCTTTGATGGATGAGTTTTATTGTTTCCAGGTTTTTAAAGTGGATTTTCAGATAACTTGACTCCCCCTGGAATACCCCATCTTTCTTGTACTTGTTAGGTATTTACAGACCAGACTGAGGCTCAGTTGAACAAATTACGTATACTTATTAGCAGATTCTGTTTGCACTACACTCTAACAGCTATCAATGGAATCCTTTCAAACGTCAAACTGCCTCCTAATTAGCCTATAAGTTAAAAACCAAGACTATGTAGTAAACCTGTACTGTCATTCATTTCTACACAAAAAGAATTTTTATTTGCACAGACAAAACAAAAAACTTCTTCTCAACATGGTGACTGGCTAAAACTAATCAAACTCCACTCCAACTAACTTAAGTTGATGGGGTGCCACAACTAGCTGGCAGGCAGGCAGGCATTATGTGAAGGTGTTGAATAGCGGTATCGATAGCTTTCTGGCATTACAGTCATTTGAGGAGCACTATTATCCGGCAAGAAAACAACTCCCTTTGTGGACTTTGCAACTTTGATATGCCCAAAAAAGCTATAAGAGTTTAAAAGGAGCATCTGTCCTTGACCATTTCTAAGCAGGATTCATGGATGTTCATGGAAATGAAATCATCATCATCAGCCTTGTTCTGTTCAGCTATCAGTCTAAACTCTAAAAATATTCAGTTTGTAATCATCTGAATCAGATAGCAGAAAATTGTAACATAATTTTTGACAATATTTGCTTGAAAATAGGGAAAAGCGATCAATTAATTGCCAAAACAATTGATGGATATTTTTCAATTGATTGATTGAACTATTCCTAAACTTGTTTCAGCTCTAAAATGTTTCTAAACTGATGAGTTTTATTCTTTGCTGTGTGAAGGGCCCCGCTACCCACAAATGAAATGGAGCATTGGATCCTAATTGGAGAGCCCAGCAGGAAACACCCTGCTATTCACTGTAAAAAGTAAGCCCTGTGTTTCTGTTTAGTCTCTGCAGAGATCATCGCTGTTGACTTAAATAACATGAAACCTCTCCTCTCAGATGGCTGGACATTGTCACTGACCTCAACACACAGAATCCAGAATACCTGGACATTCGTCACACAGAGAGAGGGATCCAACGCCGCAAAACCAAAAAGGTTCTATTCACATATGTCCTTTATAAATGTTCCTGTAAACATATTGGTACTAAAAGAGGCACCCTGGTTCACAGGTGGGTGGAAACCTGCACTGCATCATGGCCTTCCAAAGGGTGAACTGGCAGAAGCTCGGCCCCTGGGCGTTGAATTTGGAGAACCTGCGCCAGGACTTCCACCACTCGAACACGGACCGAGCACATGGATACGTCTCAGAGGACACAGAAGAGAGGACATCATCCAAGCGCCTGGCCCACCTGGGACGCTCACACAGTATGGGAAGTCAGAAAGACACCAGCTGGAAACGTCTGTCCAACAGCACAGAGTACAGGCAGAAGAGCTCCCCTGACAGTGACCTCGAAGAAAACATCACAGACTGAAAAGGCTTACTGGGACATGCAGTGGGAGGACAAAATAACACAGTACAGTAGCCTTAAGATACATTAAAAGTCTGGTATTGTTCTGTATTTTGCTTTTAACAAATTTCAAATTTCTGTACTTTCTGACCTCTGCCCTGACTGTGGCACTTCACTACTTCACTCCAAGCCAGCTGGTTCTTGCTGAAAACCCAAATCTCTAAAAATGTGTCATAAATATAATAAAACTAAATGATGTTAGCAAAACACTAATAAAGAAAGAGTAAACAGTGAGTTTTTTAGGGGACCATTTTCAGCTGTGATTAATCACATTTAGTGCTCTAGTGAGTATTTCCTGCAGCATAACAGTCTGTGGGATTAACTCAAAACAATGTAGCTCAGTCATACAATATATTAAAACAACAGATATAGAAATACCAGGCTGTGGATACACATGCAGCAGGAGAAATTCATTGGTGGTAGTGGTATTTTTAATAATGTTTGTTATCAATGAGGAAAATATAGAACATCACCAGACTTCTTTAATATTGCTGAATTGACATCAGATTTAGATTTAACTGTTACTTGAAGCCGTAACACAGTTTGCAATGCTTTTAATCAAATACTCAGTTGAAGATGAGATGGTGTTGGTGAGTCAATCTATTGTTTCTCTTTGTCCTCATGATTTCGGAAAAATTATTTGTTTTTTTTACAACATAATTTAATAATCTCTAAATTGTGACTGATGCACCAGGCAGCTATAAAATTGAGCCATATTAAATTGATGAATATTTAACAGTGAGTGACAGTTATATTTATGATTTGACCCACACTATTTGTAAGTTGACCTTACAGGTACAGGTCAGAGATGGTATCTGACTGGATCATTAAGTCTTAAAAATCATGACATTTTCAAACTTGAAAACTTCACTGAGTGAGGAAGAGAGACGGCGAATGTCAAACTACAGCTTCAAATTAGTCGTTGAGTGACTCAACACTTAAAAGTTAATAAACGGAATGGGTCAAAACACTGTGACTGATTCACATAGGATTGAATGGTCTTTCCATTATTTTGTCCACCAATGTTTTCAAACCAGAGATGGAACATTTTGTGTCCTTACATTTTTATTATTTTTCATCTCATTATAACAGAAATCACAAACCTGTTTCTCAGAATTTATTTATGTCACGTCATCTTCCACTCACTGCACTTTGCGAGTGCACATCATGTTCAACTAGTGCTGTCTGGGAAGCACATGACAATGATACATTTGCTGTAAATTCTGGTTAAGATGCACCTTCATACTTCATTGTACAGGCACAGTAAGTGAGCTTGTGTTGCGCCCTTACAGTGGTTAGTAAAGTGGAAATTCTGTCAAGTCAGTGTGTTGTGAACGGAGCTGACATTTTGTTGTGATTTGTAAAACCTTCAATGACACAGTTATGTAGATGATTACAGTTTTAAGGACTGTACAGACATGATTGTGGAATCCTTCAGTCACCTGAAAACAAAATGTGAACCACAAAAAGTGAAGACTGCATGGTTTAGTTTCATGTTTATGAACAGACATAATATAATCAGACTATTTGCACCTTTTTGCAGCCATTTTGTCTTTGACCCGACACAAGTGTTATTGGGTACTCACATGGATTTGTTGTAGTGGTTTAATTATTTTGCAATAGAATAAATTTTTTATAAGCTCCCAAAACAGATGTATTTCTTGACAACAATGAACATTTAATTTTTGGTCCAGTCACACTGCAGAGGCCGAAGATGTCCGACTTCCTTTTAAGTGTTGTTGTAACTCTGTTATTTGTGTGGGGCCAACACGACAGCAACCTCCTAATGGGGGGAAAAAGGTTTGTAAGAGAACATAATGAAAAGAGAATGCAGAAGAGAATACAGTTTGTCTTACCTATCAAAGCAGCACCTTGTTCCCTCCATGTACGACTGAGCTCAAGTATGGATGCTGATGCTCTCGCTGATGGTAACCACCTTTACATGAAAACAGAAATGTTGTCTCACTTGAGGAATAAGATGCATTAAATCTCAAAAGATAATACCTCATATTGTCCTTGATGTTAAAGCAAAGGAGAAACATTTATGCATCCTGTTCATCCAATCCAAAAACCATATGAAATGGTTGGATGTTTTAAGGACTCAAACCTCAATAGCCACTTTTCTTGGGACAGTACTGGTCGTAACATTACCTTACCAAAGATATTTGCAAAAAAGGTGTTTAATATATCTAATGGGTTGAGAAGATGGGCCTTAAGTAGAGCGGGCTTTTTCGCCGTCTTTTGCATGGTTGTGAAGTATAAGTAAGCAAGAGATATGCAGTATTTTGTTGAGCAATAGTTTAACACTCAACACCTTAGGGTAAAAACACAGTGGTTGTTAACTAGAACTCCTGAAGGACCAGCTCACCCCCTCTCAGTGTCCCACTCTTCTCCACTGTTAGGGTACACCACCCAGCTCATATCCGGGCACAGCAGGGACACAGCAGAGTCCAGCAGTGGCTCCACCAAAGCTGGAGAACAACAGTTGACTCCTATAGCAACCAGCTGCGAGCATTTCTTAGCCATCTGCACTGCGTCTGTAAATCGGCTGCCATCTGATACACACCTCCCATCCTGAAAGTTTTTTATTTTTACAAACATGAGACATTTTAATACAATAGTGGATCAGCACTAGTTGTACCCTTCACATGCAACAGTTACCTTACAGGAGAAGGAGAGCCAGGCTTCAGAGCTTGGGAATTCTCTCAATAGCTCTACCAAAGCCTCCGCCTCTTTGAGACTTGGGATTGTCTCAAAAGCAATGAGATCAGCTCCTGCTGCTGTTAAACAATGGAGCTGAGGTCGATGCCAATCTTTAAGCTCCTTAGAAAAGAAAAACAAAGACGCCTGATAAAATAGTCCATAACAGGTGGACATTCTGATGACTAAAACACAGTGCACATTATGATCTAAATATATAACACTTCAAGCAGCTGTCACCACTCACCTCAATACTCATCTGCTCTGCATAAGCTCCAGTGTACTCTGAGCCATTGTGCAGAAAAGCCCCATAAGGTCCAATAGAGCCTGCCACCAAGGGACGTCTCTGCCCTTCAGAGATGAAGAAAAAGGAAAGCACATCAACATAGCATTACGGAGCAAAGAGACAGAAAACTCAGATAGACAATATCAGAGAATAATTCTGTACCTGTTGGACAACAGTCAGAGACAAATCTCTCCACCGCCTCTTTGGCCAGATGGACTCCAGATATCAGCAGTTCTCTGGCACATTCAGAGCTCACATCCAGGTGAGTTGTGAAACCTGCAATACTTGCCTGATATGTAGCTGTGGTGACAACATCAGCTCCACTGAGGAGGAATCTGTGGTCATATTGTTAAAATCAGATTTTTATGCTTGATTCTCATGTCCTTATATCCAGACTCTATTGACTCAACAACCAGATAGTGGATTTGGACTGACCTGAAGTGAACATCTCTTATGGTCTGAGGATGAGTATGCAAAAGCCTTGCACTCCATAGCGGATCTCCCTGGTTGTGTGAGACACACAGTCACAGATATTTCACTCAGTCATTCAAAATGTGAATTTGTTTGACTGAAAGCTAGATTTAAATTACTACTGCAGGGGAGGTGTGTGTGTACGTATATTTGTTTTTATCTTGTCACACAATCATATGTGAACAAAATGAACTATATGGACTTCAACCCTGTTTGTGTTTGTATGTGTCTGTCTGTCTGTGTGTGTGATCTGGACTTTGACAGAAAAGTCAGTGTAATGGTGGATAAACCGGACTCATACCAGAGGAGTCTAATTACTAATGTTAATTACTAGTTACTTTACGGTTCAAGAGCAGAAGAGTTATTAGTATTAAATCATCAAGACCCATAATAACCAATAAAAAATTAAAAATTAAACCACCCAAAGTAATATTTGTTTAATAAATAATAACAACATATAGATGCATTTTGCACATTGAGCTGTGCAGTGTGGCTGCTAAGTCAATGCTAGCTGGTAGAAAAGAGACCCATATTAATGGTACCAAGCACATTTAAACCATTTTCGATGCTTTACCTGTAAATGAGCTCCTTGTGCTTCCAGTTCAGTTGCTAGTCCACCGTCCAGAATCAAAGGTCCATCATCACTCATATGAGCTCTGAGACGAGAACCCATCACTCAAATTCAACACACAGGAAGGAATAAAACTACGAAAAGTAACAGCTTCAAACGGCAACTATTTTAGCAACAGATAAGTATAAACATGGAGTCATATTTCAAATTGTTGTTGTGCTTCTCTTTCTCTGGGGTTTTATGGCAGTTTGCATTTATCGCGTTGCATTGCCTCCCTCTGGTGGTACTTTTCCACTGACCTACTTCTTATATTCTGTTAAAAAGTCTTGTTGATTTTAAAAACTCCAGGACTGCTTTTTGTTGAGCTGTCCCAGTTTCTCTGCCTTATTTTCCAGATTTCTCTCAACACTATACTTTCTCCTTCTGAGTTTGAGACAGGTTGTTGTTGTTCCGGGTTACCAGGGAAGTTCCAGTGTCGCTTTTAATGCCACTCGAAACTTTGAAAATATGCAATTCCGACCGCTAAAATTTCATCGGGCTACCGCTAGATGGGGCATTACACAATGACTGCAAACGAGTCAGGGTGCGTCGATAGCACAATATTCTTCAGTCCACCTCAAAGTCAGTTCTTATGACATTTGTTGCTGAAATGTAAAATCACCACTTGAAAAGGCTACAGTACCACCCAGACATTTTTTGTAAAAAAAGATTTTTCAATAATCGTCTACCCCATTCATATTTACATCTTTACATCTAGATCTAACCAGCTAGGACCAGCGTATCTCATATTGCTGCATTTCGTGTAGTATGCCTTGTTACATTAATTGTTTCCCCTCACAGTTTTCCATGGACGGCTCAACTTTAAAGCTGTATATATCCAAAACTTACAAATGCCGTTACCACGCGCGTGAACGCACCATAGCTAGGTCAATACAGTTACTATGGATACGAAGCATGGCTCCGACTAGCTAACGCTAGCAAACAGACGACAGTAGTGGCTCATGTAGAAATTGTTCATTTATAGAAATGGTAAGTTAAATGTGTCGTGTTCAGTTACATTTTCTCAAACTTATAAATGCACTTTAGACCAGAGGACACGTCGGTACGTTGAACGGAACATACGGACAATTCTTTGCTCACGTTAGTAGAGCAACTGTAGGATAACATAGCAGTTATGCTAAAGTTGCGAATTTGGTAGCTCGTTATTCCAGACTAAAATATACATAGACGTCTTATTTATATAAACTCAAAAACCAAAAGAAGTAGCGTATTATTTATATGCATCTTTGCAATAGTATACTACTTCAAAATATCCAACCGATACACATTAAGGATTGTTATGTTAATGGTTAGCTAAATGTAGCTAACGTTGTTTGGTGCAAAAATTGTTCCTTAGTAACACAAAAACGTAAATATTTAGATAGGAAGTTTTTAATTCGGGTGGCATTTTCATGTTTTGTATGTTTCGCTTGTCTAAGTTGGCTGGTTTTCACCTTAAGAGAACCAGTAATATTACTATAAGGTAGGCTGCAGTGCTAACAAGTCATTTAACCTTGCGTTTTTAGGCGACCTGACTCCACATACAAGGAAAGAGTACAGTGTGACTAAAGTTTATCCAAAACGATACTGGTGTTTGTGTAAGGTTTAAATCAATTTGCATAGACTTAAAACTATGAGAGGTGATCTAATACGGATGACATCAGTTGGATTTGTTGTTTTGAATATGTTTTATTGTGTCCTATTTTTATGCATAATCCTCGCATAATAATTATGAGAATATGGTCAAAAATCATATTAAATAGTTTGTATTCATAGCAATTGGTGTTTTTATCGTTCTCATTTAGGCTTATTGTGACACTATTTGGGTGACTGTGAACACATATTTATTTGACATAAGAGTCCTAAATGTGGTTCTTGGAGAGCTTCATAGTTTCACTCAACACAGTGATATCTATTTTTTATTAGTTATTTTTTTACTTATTTTATGCCTCTATATAGTTCTGATCTCTTGTCTGTCCTTTGACTTTATCAGGAGGATCGCTTTGCCTTTCTCGCTGAGTGGTATGACCCCACTGCAGCTCTCCTCCGGCGCTACCAACTGTTCTACTACCCCAAAGATAGTTCAGTGGAAATGGTAGACATTACTATTTCAGATAATTATAAATTTGTTATTCCTTTGAATGGTTCATACTACTTAGACTTGTCGTAAAACAAGGCTATTACTAAAATGTGTCAAACTTTTTACCCTGAAAATCTGAATATTTATGAGCACTAAGAAATTACTAATATATTTGTTTTTTATTTGAAGTTTGATGTAAAGAACCAACGAATATTTCTGAAAAGGACCAAATATGATGACATCCATCAAGAGGACCTGTTTGTTGGGAATCGAGTGAATGTGTTTTCGCGGCAGCTTAATCTGATTGAATATGGGGATCAGTACACGGCAAACAAACTTGGCAGCAAAAAAGAAAGGTATGGTGGTTTATCTCATGCAGTAAACCTGTATTATCTTCACCAGTTACATGCCTCACCGATTTTTAGCAACTTGGAATTAAACCAGCTAAGTCTGGCTCATTGTCATACTTTGGTTATTCGGATTCTCAAGTACAGTTATGTCAGTGATGCATGCATGTCTTATGTTTACTCTACAAAGTGCCTTAGGGTGGGATATATTGTTATTATAATTCTAAATAGAATGGAATAGAATTGAACACTAAAATGTAGAAACCTTTCTGTTGTAGTCTATGATATTCATAAGTTGTCTCCTATTGTCTGTATCATATCAGATCCTTTCACATCCTGATGCATTTTTTCTGTGTTCCTTTTTTTTTTTTTTTCATTTATCTAGAACTCTTGCTCTAATAAAGCCTGATGTTGTCACAAAGATTGGTGATGTCCTTGAATTGATATACTCCTCCAACCTGATTGTGACCAAGGCTAAAATGACAAAGCTCACTTGGTAAGGTCAAAGCATCAATATGTGTGTTGAATATTATATGTCATACTCACACAATGTATTAGTGAAATTCAATGGGGCAGTCACAGTCGGTCTGGTTCCAGTGTCAGCATTAAATCAGATGGCTGTCTCTGCTTCCTCACAAATGTTAGGAGCTTATGGCAGCACAAAGGCCAGACAAGGTTGGCATTTAATTAACTGCTAACTGTTTTATCAGGTGCTCATTCGTGGTGTAATCATATCATCCAACAAGTTCAGGTCTCTGATACATAAATAAATATTATGTATACTTTCTACTTTAAATATAGAAAATAGTCCTTATAAATAAAGACATTTTGCTTGTGAGGTTTTTACATGGTGCTACTTTAAAGAATCAAAATCTTAAAAAACTAGAGTTATACTTTCCAAAATGTTTCTAAATTGATTAGCTCCTTAGAAACCTCACAGAAAAAAAAATCCACCTATGTGTAACACAACTGATCAAAATCATTTGTAAAATCTGCCTCATAATGTTAGCTTGTTTTTGCTTATGTTTTTTTCTACAATTACACTATTATACAAAGATCCAGGATCCATGACTATATCTATTTTCAGAAACATCCTGGGGCATCACTTATGAATTATACACCTGTAAACATAAGTGTTATCAGCCAAAATAGAAGTCCAAGTGCTGTTTCCTTCTTCAAACTGTCAGAGATAAAATTCTATGGAAAAATACTGGGCCTTAAAAATACAACAATTGTGCTTAAAGTCATGCTACAGCTACATGCAACAATTCCACACAGAAATTCGAGTGACCTCTGGAACTCACTTCATTGTTAGTTTTGTACACAGAGTTTACACTCCATTAGCAACACAACTTGGTGACTAATTAACTCATTGGTTTATGGTTTTCTTACAGGAGCCAAGTGGCAGACTTTTATGTGGAGCATCAGTCAAAGCCTTTTTTCAAGTGAGTGTAAATGATTTTCCGGTATTGAGCTAGTACGAACATCAAAGGACTTGCGCTGGCTGGCCAATATCATTAATAGAATCATTGACATTGTTCTGACATTTGGACTCATAATGCAATTTCTGTAATTTGATTTATATGAATGCTCCATTTTGCAGTAACCTTGTGCAGTTTGTGTCCTCTGGGCCTGTAGTTGCCATGGAAGTGATGGGGGATGAAGCTGTGTCTCTCTGGAGGGGGCTCCTGGGACCTGCAGACTCTGCTGTGGCACGGAGGGAGGCGCCGCAGAGTGCCCGTGCCCAGTTTGGAACAGATGGCATCAAAAATGTTGGACATGGCTCTGATTCACTTGCTGCTGCAGCAAGAGTAAGGACATTAAGCCCTTTTTATGTTGAGCATCACCGGATATTGTGCCAAATATTATAATATTATTTTCTTTGTATCTTTGTTTTATCAGGAGCTTGAATTTTTTTTCCCATCCACAATTGGCCATGGTCCCTCTAATACAGCTATCTATTCAGACTGTACATGCTGCATCATCAAACCCCATGCTATGTCAGAAGGTAAGGGGCACACATCTACTTATGGTCTCTCAGCTACAGATTATTTTCATTATCCATAATACCACATGTCAACATTACTTATTAATTAGTGACCTCCATCTGTCTGTTCACACGTCCATGATTTCTGCTGTTGCCTCCATCTGTCCGTTAACACATCCATGCAGTTGTAATGTAGCTGTGAGAAGATTTTCACTCACTTGTATAATCCCTTCCACCTACTGTATGGCTGTTAATGTGTTTCTGTCACACAAAGTCACTACATGGTGACCAAATTTGCCTTTGGATTTTTCCAAATCCCTGCCTTGATCCCTGTTCATGGAGCATGCCACTAGAGCTCTGACCTGTGAAATGTGAAATTCTCTGGACAGAGCTGAAGTGTGCACACAAAAGAAATTGTTGACTAAACCGTTTCAAACGTATAAGACCAAATGGACTTCGTTAAAATCAATAGTTTCTCTATTATCCTGTGAAACTTAATATGATTTATTGTCCTGATTGGTCTCCAGTGTTTATCCACATTACATCATTGAAACCTCTTCTCTTTAACCAAATATTAACTAAACATTAAAACCTGAAAGGACATTTTAATTAGGAGATGTTTGTCCTGGCTTGAAACAATTTTCAGCAGCAACATCTGAAAGGAAAAACTGTAATAGAAGTGACACTGAAGAATTTATGCTATATTAGTACTCTTGTGTTTAGAGGAGTCAATATTGTCCATTTTAATTTTTCAAAATTAGAGTCTTTAATCCTCAGTGTGTTTGAATGGTATCTAGGTGTGCCAGGACCCTGATACTGTGCATGCTGCTCAGTGGCATGTTCTTCTGCCACACCTTCACAGAATGGTCGTAATGAATGTTATTACCGTAATTCATGTTCTTTTCCTGCTATGACAAGTCAAAATATCTGCTGATGTAAATGTTTATGAGAAAGTACTAAAATTTACACAACTATGAGCATGTTTTCTTTAGAAGCAGAGCATAAAAAAACAACTGCTGAACTCAAAATCAGCTATGATTTTTCTCAAAAACGTAGTACGAGTTTGCTTGTTTCAGATCATTCTAGTGGTAAATGGTTCATTCTCAGTATGCAGTAATGGTGTTAAAATTAAGACTTGTGTGATAATTTGTGTGTCAAAAGTTATCCAATGTTTCTCTGAGCCTTCCAGTGTTGTTAAAAATAACAAACTTTAGGAAAAGCAGAATGGAAACTCTTGGGATCAGCATGAATTGAAATGTGAAATGCAGTTTTTGAAAAGTGCAGATAAAGTGCTTTTTATTTAAATATTTGTACTATATGTGAGACTGTTACCATTATTACATAATTGCCTAAGCACAATTGTTTGAACTGACTGCAATCATTTTGCATCCATCCATCCATCCATCCATCTTCTACCGCTTTTCCGTTTCCGGGTCACAGGGGTGCTGGAGCCAATCCCAGCTCACTCTGGGTGAGGGGCAAAGTACACCCTGGACAGGTCATCATTTTGCATATTTATTAAAATCGTATTTCATTTATCTGTATAAAAACAGCCAGATGACCGCATTTTAATGAGCATCGATTTAAATTCGCATAGGGATTTAGTTGTACATGTATGTCTATTATCAAAGTCAAAGGCAGTTATGACCTCTTAAAATGCACTTGCTTGATTTTCATTTGTCTGTTGATATTCATGTTGCAAAGAGATTGTGAATATAATTGTTTACAAAGCCCCATAAACAGACCAACAAAAAAAGGTAAGCAGCAATTATTGTCAGGCTGACTTTCCACAATTTTCTTGTTGGTCCGGGTTCTGTTATAATGTTAGCTTTATGAGAGATTACATTCAGTTTTTAGTTAAACTGGTATCATTGAAAGGTCACAAATGTTAATATGACCACACAGTGTTTATCCTCAGTGGTGAGCTGACACCTGTGGTCTGAGCCAAAAATAGTAACTCAGTCCAAAGGGTTACTTTAGAGCCGACCTCAAACTGGATTCTGTTTAAAGACAAATAGAAACAAAAGGCTGCTTTGATTTCCCTCGAGGATCACTTAAGAGGCTAATGTATGTGACGTGTGCGTGGCGCGGCCAATCACAGTGGTGACAAAGGAAGTTGTGACTGAAATGCAGTCGGACATGACTGGAATAGAGAAGCTTCTGTTGCCAGGCACCCAGAACAGGATCTCCTAGCAACAGTACCAGCTGCTTTTGAGAGCAGCATTCAGTGTGTGTGCCTATCGTAGTCTGGCTACAGACTGAGGAGGGCACAGAGGACTCAGGAGGTTTTTTTTACCTAATGTTCACATAAACTGACTTATTGCTGACACAAATAATACAAATGTTATCAACATTGGTGTAGCACCTGCTCCAAAATTAAAGTCATGATTACACACAGCAGCATTTAGGATTGATGGAAAATGTAGACACCCGCTTGGCGAATGCAGGGCTGCTTCTTATCAGGATGTCTGACTGAGATTATGAGACCGGCGCCCTCTCTCAATTATGTGTGTCTGCAGCTGTCTGACCTTCACTGTCAACGTTGTACCTTTGTCCCTGTGAGTCTTCCATTTTTTACATTAATACATGGCCACAGTGACAAGAGGCTCAGCTCTGTATCTGTAAAGTGTCTACCATCAAGAAAAGAATATTGTCTCTTCCAACCGACAGCACATCTGTAAGACTAGCTCACTGTGCTTTGTCTAAAAGAGACATACTATTCCGACATTAGGTAACATTTATGTTTGAAGAGGAGCAGTGTAATGGCTTTTAAAACAAAACAAAAGAAATAATAACTTAGGGGATTTCATAAGAATAAGAACAATTATCTGGGCTGTGACTGTTCCTCCAGAGATAATTTTTTTAGGATCACACTGATTATCACAGCATCAAACACCTCATTTGTCAGTTTGTGCTTACTTAGAGAAAAGAGCCTAAAAGCCTATAGATATGAAGAGCTTTGATGTGTTCACAGGCCTCACTGGGAAGATCCTGAACTCCATATCTGCAGCTGGATTTGAAATCTCAGCCCTAGAGATGGTAAACGTTTCATGAAGTTCCCATGGCCTTGTGTTTTAGTCTTGCAGAGTTTTTCAATAAATTTACTAAGCTTGACATAATGTCACCATGTTTTTGTAAATCAGCTTTAAAGTAAATTGGATTTGTTCATATGCCCATACAACCTAGCCACATTCGTGTAGCCACTATGTACTCTATTGATTTCTGCTGTTCTAGCCTGACCTCCTAAATGAAGTCTGCGTCACTGCTGCAAACAGTGACCTCTCACAGTCTATTTGTTTTGCTACATTAGTTGTGATGCACAGTTGTGCTGTAGGACAAAAATAAATCAATCAGGGATTTATCAGTGTGACGACACATAGACTATGTTGTACAGTAATGGAAATAAAATAAAACCTCAAGGATATGATCTCAAATTGCTGATGTTCTTTTTAGATTACCTAGGATTTCGGAAGTTACACAAGGCCTTTTTTGATAACAAGGTCGATGTTGTTACAATTCCAAAATACATACTCTAAATATATTCGTTTTATTAAGAAATGTTGTCTGCTCTCCTGCTTGCAGTTCAGTGTGGATCGTGCAAATGCAGAAGAATTTTATGAAGTTTACAAAGGTGTTGTTTCAGAGTATCCTGTAAGTATAAACATTGTTGTGCCATCATGCCAAGTACCTGCATCACAGTTCTGACAATTGTTAGCTTAAATGATAAGAAAAATATAAATATTGTCTAATCTTTTGTCAGAGACTAGTTGACAATAGTGACAAAAGACATGACAGATTTTGACAATGGTCAAATTAAGTTACCTGGTATGATCATTATCAGTAATTTAATTCTTCAACAATTTGGACTGAATTTCAACTCCCTCTCTGCAGAGTATGGTGACTGAGCTGTGTTCTGGACCCTGCATGGTCCTGGAGATCCATGGCACTGACACACCGCAGACGTTCAGGGACTTCTGTGGGCCCGCCGATCCGGTGAGTTTAAACGAGCACACAATTGCAATTTATGTAAAATGTCAAAAGTTTAGTTAAATGCAGTTAAAATCAACATATTGTTTGCAAATGGTTATCGATCCACGCTCCATTGAGTTGAGCGTCGAACGTACCTTTGTTGTCAAAGAAAAAATTGACAATTTATTACTTAAGTGTGCATACAGGTAAAACTAATGCACTCTAGCATAAGGGCCATGTAGGCTCTAATGTCCTTCATGTTTCAAAGATATAGTTTCCCCTCAGAGCAAATATATCTCATACACTTTAAAAAATGAAACAATTTCTTGTGGATAGGGTGCTCACCTTTGAATTGTTTTGATATTTAATAGGATGCAATGAACTAAGCCTTTGAGAGATAAGCCATCATTGTCACAGTAGCTTTCGCATGCTGACTCAGCTATGATCATGCAACACAGCAACTTACCTTGGAGTTGTTCGTGCTGCCTCGGTTTTCATGTATGTAACATGTATGTTTGTTAATTAGCCTGAATACAAAAATGACAAATCTGTTTTAAGGTTTTAGAGTTTTTTCCTTTTTTGTGAATGTAAATAGAGCAACAATTACGTGATAAGCCTGGCTACATCTGAGATTTTCACTACAGAGTGTGATAGATCTGCTGAGAAGTCTTTTAATCCTGCCAGACCAAAAGGTGAATGAGGAGCCACATATGTTTTGAATTGAGCAGATTTTAAACTGTGATCACGACAGGAAAAATGAATCCTGAATCAAACATCAACTTCCGAAGAAGTGAAAAAAGATTAAGTAGCCCTTATATCATGCACATTTTAAAGTTATTGTGACTTTTATGTGTGTGCATGTGTTAGTGTAAGTGTGTGTGCATGAACACGTGCATGCGTGTTTCTGGATACTGTGGAACAAGTGCTGCTGGGCTGTGCTAAAGCGTGATGTGAAATCTAATGATAAGAGGCTTTGCTTCCAATTGCTGTGTGGTTACCATAAAAATGAGGGACGACATACATCTGCACAATTTTTCTTCAAGTTCACCGCTGTCTGTGACTCAGCTTTTCCTTTTATCATACTTTGTTTATTATATGTTCTGCACTTAATCATAAGATATTCAGGCCACAGTCTAATGCAGCCAAAGAGCAGGAAAATGCTTTGTTAATTAGATAAGGATTTCTAGGTCACATAACACTACATTTCTCACTGACACCAAAATAATTAAGCCTTTGCTTCCGCCCTTCGTTATTTTATTACCCTCTGTTACCTTCTTCAGACCCGGCGTGGTTTGTTTGCTTACTAGTTAACACTGACCGTAAAGCCCTTTGTGTTTGTGCCATTTTATGTAATCATACCAACTTTCAAATTAAACTAAATTGGCATACATTTTTGTTGATGGAAAAAAGGAATAAAAATCACAATAAACCACCCACAAATCCAAGCCCTGCAATATTTTTAATAGTGGAATTATAATTATTTCTATGACAGTTTTTATGTTTCAATTTGTTCTTTCCTTCAGCTGCTGGAATTGGTTTTCATCCTCTGTGACCTCTTTGATTGCCTCAGACTTCACTGACTAACTGGGAGGTTGAAGTGTTTCATCACTTGACCTCAGACTCACCTCAGTATTATCTGACAAATAACCTAAACATTAGCACTCCTTCATTTTAGTGGAGCTCAGTTATTTGATATATAAGATAAGTAGAAAGTCACAGAGGCCTTGAATATTACAGAAGAATAAAAGTTATAAACTAGATTGGTGTGTTGGAGGCTAACTGACGAGGTCATGTGGTATGTGTGGCTCGATGTAACATTGTTCTGACAAGTACCAAAGTACAGTACATTTTCTTTTCAAATAAAGCGTGAAGACATTCCACACATCACTATCAGGCTGAAAGATTGGACTGGACAATCACTACCCAAATAATCTGTATGTATAGCTCAGAATGTCTAGTAATAGTTAAGGGTTAGTTGTTTGTGATAAGGACAGGCTATTGATTCATTCCAGTTGACTAAATACTAAGCTATATACAACATAAGTCTTGTGTGAAAAAGCATGTGACAGCACAGCTGGATAGCTAGATCAAACACACTTCATCATGTTACAATTTATGTTACATCATTTTCATTGAAGTGTTTATTTTACAAGTGAGAGGAAGACCTTTAAATAAGCAGTTTGCAAAGAAAGCTCTTTGTGTAGTCACACCTCCATAGCATCAGTATTGCCTTGTACTCACTCGGTCATGAGATTGTGCTTTGTCTCCTGATGTGTCCTGATATCAGAGTGGACAGACACAGCGGTCCCCTGTGAGCTAGTCCAGACTCCGCCTGGACTCGCTACCCTGTTCCATTGGCTCTTTTTTTTATTTATTTGTAGTCTCACACACCACGTTTAAATTAATGACTTCGTTAAACATCATTCCCCCAATCTACACATTAATGATGCACAGGGGGCACAACCTGTGTTGTCGCTTTACTTTGCCCGACAGTGCCTGATCAAACACACAAAACTTTCTTGCTACATGAGGCTAAGATAAAGCATGCTTTAACTATTGATTTTTGGCCCATCTGCTTCTGTGGAAAAAAAAAATCAGATATCCCTGCTGGCCACTATGCTAAATTTAGTGCGTTTGTATTATGCTCAGAAAAGACTTCTGAGTAGATTTACGATGTATCTTCACTTATTCCAATCAAACAAATAATATGTTGCTGATCTCCACTGAAGTGTTATTTGTGCCTCATCTAGTGTACTTATGATATTTTTTTTAACAGGCTTGGGATCTGTCGCTCTTTGATCTGGATCACAGTAGCAGCAGTAGCAGGGGTTGATGTACTTGTAGATGATGATAAAAGAATTAAATCACTATGAAGTAATAAATGCACAAGTGATAAGATAAGATAAATTCTTAAAAAAACTACAGTAAATGTTTATGACCAAATAAAAAGAAGTTATGAGAATTAATAATCCGTCATTAACTATTTCTACGGATACAGAGTATAGAGTATGTACATTTCTACATATACATGCAGGTGATCTGTCTGGTGTTTGCAGTAATTTGCACTACCTGTCCTCTGTGAAGTATAAAGAGAGCACTCATTGTAGATGGCCAACAAAATGCTTCAGTTTCTTATCCGTGTAGAGTTTAAATAGTCTTTAACGGTCCCATGCAGTTTGTCAGTTTTACTAGTGTGAAGTAACCAGTGTGTATGTGTAAGGGGTAGAGTCATTTGATAAAGCAGTGCCTGAAGTGAAATGTTGATCAGAAAAAAATGATGCACACTCAGCAGTGCAAGAAGGTTCAGACATGTAACTACCCAGTTGCTTTACCACAGCCATTACTGTCCAGAAAAGCCAGCAGTTGTTGCATGATCATCAGTCTAGCACACAAAGGGACCCATTAAAATCAAATTAAACTCTGACAGCAGGTCGCTCATGGGTAACTAATGTAATTACAGAGAACAGTGCTTTGGAAAGAATTCTTTTATGTCTAGATAGATCTCCCCCTAATTACCCCACTGCCATCTTTGGCTTTGGCCTCATGTGTCATGTGACATGAAATAACATGCATAGGATGATGCCTTTAGTTTCCAGAAACATGAACTAGAATCGTTCTTTTATTCTGAAAACAGTTGGACTGAAGGTCCAACTGATTCTTTTAGTTTGCTTTCTTAACCACCATTGAACTGAAATACCAAAATGCATCAAAATACTAATTAGAAATTGTTTGGCCACTGTTCATCAACTCTGACCTCTAATAATGTCATTGAATTAACAGAGGAGTCATCTTATCAGCTCTGCAAAACTGTTCCTAGACACAGCGATGCTTTGAGCTAAATGCTAATGTCTAATTGCCAACCAATGCTAACACCAGCTAATTAGCAGATAAGCACCAAGAACCGTTGAGCGTAGCAGCAATTCAGAATAATTCACAAACTCTAGATATAAAACATAGAAGTAATGAAAATGTTGTCCTGATTGAGACCTAAACGCTGATTAGGATTCAACCTCTGAAGATCATCAAGATCTATACTAAAGTTGAATGACTGAAATATGGTGTCATTTACCAATCAGAAATCATCACCTCACAGTTCCTGCTGCATTTTTAAATGTTTTTCTTCTTGTAGCACTTCATATCTGCTGGCTCTGGTCACATATCCATAGTTTTCATTTTTTCCAAACCAGACCATATAATATTTCAGATTTCATCTTATAGACCTCAAGCTTTTTCATCTTATAAAACTGTATTTTTATGTTTTCCTGGTCTTGCCTATCTAGTCAACAGCAGCAGAAAATGATCAATGCAGTTTTGGCCTTCCTCTTGGTTAGTCATTTTTAGAGTGATACTAAACTAAACTAAAAGAGCTCAGTTGAATCACAGTTCCCCAGTGATCTACAATTCCCATGGTCCTTGAACTGTGGAACTTTTTTTCTTTCATAGTCAATTGAATGTTGTGTAGCACAGCCATTTAAAACAGGAAACTGGTTTTAAGTTTTAAAAGATGCTGCATGGCCTCAGGCAGCAGATTAGGTTCATTTATGACCATGAAACTTTTTACTGCCTTTTGTGTGCGCTCACATAAATTTTTGGTATCTTACATGAGTCAAAAGCTTTTTGAAGGAACAAAATATCACAATTTGCTTTTTCGAATGTATCAAACGTTACACAACTATCATATGTTACAAAACGTTTGCACTTCAGAGATATTTGTCACCTCAGTGATTAAGCAGTTCTTGTATTGTCCCTCCCCTTGTGGTGAATGTTGTTGGTGGGTTGTGTTTCTCAGCACTGAGTAGCAAAGGGCACGAGGGCCCAGCTTTGACCTTGGGAGTGTCTGATGTTGAAAGGAAATAGACAGGCACTGGAGACAAAGCTGCTGCCGGCAGAAGAAGTACTTAAAATCTCTGAAAACTTGAAGGGAAAACTTCTGATCTGTGCTTTAATGCAAAAGGCTTCAGTACCTCAGTTTTAGTGTGTATTGATAAGAATATATATTAAAATAGTGTATGAAAGCCGTATCTGGTTTATTTTAGAATTGCCCTGAACAGAATGAAATTGTGAAAGTATATGAACATTATTTACATGTTCTTATAAAAGTAATCTGGAGTATGTAATTAAATTTTGTCAATCTGAATTGTAGGATTATAGCCTGACACTGAGCCTGTCCTCAGTGGTTTCATTAACTTTTTTTATGTCATGCAACATAAATGGGAAGCATTGTTAATCTGTTTTCTAACTCAGTGTGTAACGTTTGCTGAGTGTCGCTGTATTGTCATTTCCTCTCCAGGATCACATGTTCAGTTGCTGAGTAATCACTGTCTTGTCCAACACACAAAAGTACAGGATGTTCTTTTCTTTCATGACAACTTGATTTCTGGAGTAAAAATGTGTTTTCATTGTTTGTAGTTTAATGTGTAATGACAGCTGAATGCTCCTGAGAGTTTGTTCTGAGTTGTATTAGTGAATCCATATCATGATCGTAATACAGATGTTTTCACCCAACAGGAAATTGCACGGCATCTTCGTCCAACCACATTGCGTGCGCTTTACGGCAAAGACAAAGTGAAAAATGCAGTTCACTGTACAGACCTCCCCGATGACGGTGTCCTGGAGGTGGGTGGCATTTCAGTCGCACACTCGTGTACTCTCCATGCGCTGACAAGTGCACCCACATTGTTTCATCTGTGTAGCGCCTCTGATTGTACAAATGGGTTTCCGCATTGTCTCAGTCCATGTATAACTACCTTGTTTAGCCAAGAACAAAACCCCCTCAACTCAGAAGCTGAGTCTCATGACTCTGATCTGTGGGCAACCTTAGATCACACTGGTTTTGAGAAGAACAAGAATGGCAGAGGAATTTGAAACAAAAACCATTGTTTAACAGGGAGTGGGTCTGACCCATCAGGCGTCATTGTTCAAAAAAAAAAAAAAAAACCTCCTGATCTGCGGCTGGACAAATGCCTCCTTGTTAAAACGCTGGCCTTTCACTGACTAAGCTGCCTTCTTCCCAAGACTGGGACATAATGGCTGAGAAGTTGTTTACTATTCTGACATGAGAGGGTGATGCTACGTTTTGATTCAGTCTGTGCTGTAATTCATTTTCTGTTCCTTTTTCCAGGTGCAGTATTTCTTTAAGATCTTGGATGGATGAATGCAAACAGGAAAACATGCTCACTCCAAACTCAAAGACTTGACAGTTGTCCCATTTTTCCGTTTATTGTTTCAGCCTTATGCAGATTAAATAAAGTGACAAGAGCAGACTCCTGACAAGTGTTTTGATCTTCAACACTGAATTAAGTATTTCACACCAACTACACATCTTATTACACGGGATACTGCATTGCCTCCGATATTCTGACTTTCTGACCAGCGACTTTGGTATTGGATTCATACATTACACTTTGAAAAAAAAATGTACAACTGCATAAATATAAAATTCTTCCACCATGAAAATGGCTAAAACATTCAATAGTAAGTAGCATCACATCATGTGATGTCTCCAGCAAAACAGATTTCAAAGCACTGAGTTGCCACTGTTTCCATGGAGGTGAGAGTCTTCTAACCTGGACCCACAAAGCTCTAAACTATGAGTTAAGAATGAACAGATGTAAGTGTATCAAAGAGAAATGCTTTCAAACCATACCCTACAGCTAAGGTGAACAAAGAAAAGGTGTACAAATGTATCCTTCCACAGTCAACTTGGAACAATTTGGATAAAGAAAGAAAGAAGAAAAAATTTAATCATAAAATAGACCATTCCATGTAGCGCAGTTATTTACTCCTACATGGGCCTTAAAGGTTCAGAGTACCATGCTAGTTTTTCAGTTAATCAGAGCACATTAACACACTCACAGACTAACACACCTTCTCACAGACACAAGCACACGCCCACACACCTTGGACCACTAAAGCTGACATAAGACAGAAGAGATTACGGGACTGGACTACAGCACTGGACACTCCAAAAATATATAGAAACCACACTAGGATGAGATACTTTGGGGACAGAAACACGTCAGTAGTGGAATTGCGGTTTTACAGTAATAGATGAACACATCCCATGGCTCAAGGAAAATTTTCATTTACAGTAGAATAAATATTTGCTATTACAACTCTTGTATTTTACATACTAACCCTCGACAAACACACAGAAAAGCTAGTGTAAAGCACACGGATTAAGCATAGGTCCTGTATATTATGAATGTTCAAAGACTAGTGGTGTTTATCTGAACTCTTTAATTCTCTCTACATTTTATTTGCTTTTAAAATGAGAGTGCTCCTCGTGGTTGAGGTCACGAGTTGATTGTGATCTTCACATCAAAACGTCCTTGATAGCGGTCTTTCTCGCTGTAATTAATGTTTTCTCCAAATACTTTGCACTCGATGCGGATCTCCTGATCCAGAGTGATGTTGGTAAACTGAATGGCCACCAAAGGTTGTAGGTAATGGGGCTGCAGCTGTTTGCCATAGTAGGGATAGTACTGGAGAGGAAAGCCTTGACTGAGGCCAAAGTACTTGATCTCTCCAATCTTGCCTTCATCTTCTTCTTTCTGCAGACATGATAGTAGAGTTTGTTTATTCATAAATCTAATCTTTTCTTAACTTTTGCCACCAGTATGTGCGCACTGATATATTATGGCCAGATGCCATCAAACAAGACATACCTTGGTTTTGCAGTGAATGGGGATCACATTGGGCTGAACCTTCTTCTGCAGGGCCTCTGGGATCGTCTCATTGCCAGTTGGAACCTAAAATGGATGAACATCCACAGTAGGTGGTTATGTTTAGTTTGACTTACCACTAGAACCTGCTGCTACTACAAGTGGTGTTAAGTTCTGTGCACAAGTTTCATGCAAATAGCAAAACTGAAATATGTTGCTGTTTTAAATGAAGCTTCCAAACACTTGTGGAATGTGGATTGTTATTGTCGCTCTAAGTACAAACATTGAGTGCCGGGGGACATTGCTGCCCGTGTTTGTGTGGATGCCGGAGGTAATAATGAAACCGCGGGAGGGTCGGTACACATCTTGTCTCAGATTGCTGTATACCAGCATGCTACGTAAAACAATACTGCTTTGATTCAGTGCGATTAGGAAAACAACATTATATAAGGATCTGTACTTAAAACAAGCTGAAATTGGCCATATTACCCAAAACTAGTTCCACTAGAAACTTAAAATAGATGAACAGCCTGAATTTACTTTGCTTTGTATTACATAGTTTGACCGAATTAAACAAGCTACAAACAACTGCATGTAAAACTAGCCAAACACTTTATTACTATCCATAGATTGTATTTTTTTTTTAATAGAACTACTAACAGTGGCACACTTGCAACCATTCCAGTGGTTTGTTGATATGTCTTTTCATAGAGCACAGAAAATCATCAATGTGTCAGAATATTCACAGGCTTGCATGAAAGTCATTATATAGTGGCCAATGTTGAGAAGCTTAACATATTAAATATATTCATCTGTTCTACTTTTTACCGTGCTGGGTTTATTTTGTCTCTCCTTGCATCCATCACCAGGCTGATGAGTGACAATAATGGTTTGCTTTAACCTGTATGCTAGGTTCAATGATTTCAAAAAATGTCAATCTTTATTGATGTACACCCAGGTAATTTTTTCTTATAACTTTTATTGGTCTTAATGCTTCCATAGACCCAATTTATTCATTTAATTCCGAACCCCCTTTAGCAGTGTAAATGTATCTGTAATGATGAAATCTACAGTGTGAAGCATGTAGTAAACCTACCCTTGGTCTGAAGTTGACAATCCTGTTGAGCTTGACAATCATACATGGTTTCCCCTCCTTAAAGCCATAAGTGGGGTCAGACTTCCCTGTGCAGTCCCCAAGCCAGGTCCTGTAGAAACGACAGGCTGGCCTCTCATCTGTCTCACTTTCCACATTCTCACGCTCCTTGTATGGCAGAGGACTGGCTGCAAAGGACAAAAAAGACACATCAGATCTTTTCTGTCTACAACATACCTGTATTAGCATTACATTAGGGTGACTGATTATTTAAAAAAAAAAAAAATTGGGCTGCTTGGTTCTTATAAGACTTAATTAGTTCATGGATCAAGATAGTGTACAAATGAGAAACAAATCGTGATTGAGAATTGTTGCATATCCATCGGGGATCAACCAGGGAGTATGTCAAGTCCCTGATTGATGATTGGCTTCTACTTGCCCCCACAGTCTTCGAATTTCGAGCCATCACTCTGAAGGTCATCATTATACTGGTGAAGGAACTTATCCAAGCTCTCGATGTACTTCTTATATGTAGCCTCATCAGACAACTTGAAAGCAATTTCAGATTTCTCTGAACGTGGGGTGTGAGATAGACCTGGAAGAACAGAACATTGTTACTAAAATACTTGAAAATGTAGTCTTTAACAGAGTTAAATGTTATAGGTTTGGAAACAATATAAAACTTGTTTATGGAAAGAAGTGAATTTCCTGACAAAAGCTACACTGCGTGTCATGCAAGCTATTCTTTGTGGGGCCCAGAGAGAGTCCCTGTCTATTATATTTGGAAACACAATGTAGGGTCTCAGGTATTTCCTCAGATGGTCTCTGTCAGCTCTTTATACCAGTAATTTTCCACAGACCTTGTGCACAAGGCCTCAGCATGAGGAGAATGAGATGGGTATGAGGGAAACGAGATGTTACATCTATGAACCTTTTCCCAGCTTCTCTGTTGGATTTGTAAATTTTTTGCTGAAGTTATGAGCATGATTGGTGTTTGTGCAGCAGAGAGAGGGGAAACTAAGTTAGTCATTTGAATTTCAGTGGTGGCTTGTGAAAGTTCACCGATCCCCTGTCCCCACCCAGGCACTCTCACGTGTGTCTCTCTCACAATGGAAACTTTTAGCCCCAGAGTGAGAGGCGGGCTCTGAATTAAAAAAAAAAAAAAAAAAAAAATCTAACCACACTCTGCTTCCTTTATCAGGGCATTGCTGGAAACTCATTTCAGCTCAAAGCGCTCCACACTCACTTTGTTGCTTTGCCGGGCTACTTTTTGACTGCCTCTCGTTTTGTGAGCCATCCATGGCTGTTGAAAAACTAACCCTTGTGCACGCAGCCACTCATATACACTGGCTGCTAAAAATACCGCCAACGGGAGAGCATGTGCTGTACAAACAAGTCAAGGCTGGGCACTTTAAAAAAAAAAAAAAAAAATCTGCTCTGTCTCCAAACTTGCAGGGTATTTCGAAATGCTCATAGTGTGACTGTGGCAGTGTTTAAAGGTGTTGTTTTTCACAAGATTACAGATTAGAATTCTTTCCTCCAGAAAAACAAGCTTAGAGGCATCAGCTGAGACAAAACTAAACTTTCTTTTTTTTTTTCTTTTTTTTTATGAAGAACTAGAAACTCTTGCTGCCGCACATGAATATAAAAACATGTAGACTGCATTATCATGGCACAGCAATTGGCTGTTAGCTCAAACAGTTCCCCTTTAGCCTGAGGGAAGAATCAATGACTGTTTGAGAAGAGTGAAGGACAAAATGGCTGAACCTATGTAAGGTCAGAAAGACTCCAGATAGAGTAACTGCTTTCAGGCACACCCCAACAGTTATTTTTAATCACATGGAACAGCCAGCCAGCCACTTCACTCTGACACTCAGAGGAAAACTTCTCTGATCGGGGCCAGTTACATCTGTTTTTCTTTTACATTTTAGCACATTAACCATCCAACATATCACCTAAACAGGCAAGAGTGAAATAATGATTTGAATAACTTTACCTGGGGGGGCGACTCTGTCCTGATAGGTAGGTTTGTGGTTACTTAACGTGAGCAGCATTGCCAGAATGGTCCCAATGAAAATCCCAGCCAAGCATCCATAGAATATCACGTAGAACAAGAAGATCTTCACTGTAAAAGGGAAAAAGTAAATGTCATATCTTAATGCAAAACGGTTAGAACCGAAAAGTGACGTTAATGGTTAATTAACAGCTATATTCAAAAATAACATAAATGTTCTGATTTAGGCCTCAAAATCCAACTTTTGAATTTGTATTCTTAATCTCACCTTGAACTAAACTAAATGATGTATTTTACAATGACTCTTTATTTTTATTATTTTGAGATCTTTTGATTCAATTAGTAAGAGAATGTACCAGATGAAGTTAACTTAGCTTGTTGACCTAAATGTTTAAACAACTGTTGAACTTCAGAACCAAAATTTGGATAGTCTCAAAAAGAAAAAAAGAAACCTTGAGAAATAAATATTAAATACATCCTCCACAAACTGCTTCCACACAGTGTGATCTCTTTCTTCTCTCATCAGAACATTTCAGAACAATGCAGATTTTTTTCCCTCCATCTAATTCAAAATTTAGCCCAATTATTCAACAGCAGGGGGGCTGCACTTCCAGTAGAACAGGATGAGTCACTGGTCATTCCTGTCACAGTGGACCCTTCCCCCTGCTGTTTCAACTCTTACAACTAGTCAAGCATCAAAACAGTCATCACTTCCAGGAACAGAAACAGCCTCCCTGCTTCTTTCTCTGGTTTTAGTTATTCCATTGTTGTAAAGAGAAACTTGTAATTGACAGTTCTTGTTTGGCTACTTTCAAAGTGTCCCTGCAAATTTCAGTGGGGTTAAATCATTGAATCTTGTACTCTGTGAGTTTTGTTTTATGTTAGTAATTAAGTTGGGGGTTTTTTTGTTTGTTTTTTTCTTTAACTTTAGATGAACCAAGTTGTTCTTGTTCCCCAGCTATACAACACTGTCTCCATGCTTACATCATGGCTAATACAGATGCAATGATGTGGTGAAAAAAAAAAAAAAAATGCATCAGAGTATCTCCGGAGACAACATAATCCAAAATCAAATAAATATCCACTTTCCAATTTCCTTCATGTCCCTACTCCATCCCTTGAAGCAACCCAGAGTTCACTTTCCTGTGCAGTAGCAGAATTATCTAATTCCCCTTGCACTTCTTGTAATAATGTGGATAGTGCAAAATTAACATATTGGACAGAAATTTGTCAAACTCTTAAAATTCATCACATCTTTTGGTTCACAGTTACATTTTTATATCAGCCACTGCAAAACCAGTTTGGCAGGTTGATCAGAAGTTCAGTGCCACAGCTCCATCTCCTGCTGCAGACTGTTGACTGTGAAGTCTCACTCTCACCTTGCAAACTGCCAGTTTTTAGGGCATGTGAGAAGTGTTTGCAGCACAAGCTCAAGAACAGTCATTATCTGATTTTCAGATCCTGAACAAGAGGCAGTATAACGTACATCACAACTACAATAACTCCCACCAGGAAAAAAAAAAAAAGAGAGATAAAAATCGTGAAGTTATATTCTGTCATGGCGGCCGGTTGCCAAGTTCTACCACTGTAAATGCCACGTGAGTTTGTATTGAATTGAGCATGTCTGTAACCATGGTGGAGGGGTGTCTGTGCAACTGATTGTCTTGATTTCTACATAAAAATCTCTACTGATGAGTACAGTTACAGGTGATTCACTAGGAGAAGTCTCTAAGAACTAAGCACATGTTGTGTGGACAAGCAGCTTTTGCAAAACAAATTCAGTCTTGTCTCATGGATGGAAGGGAAAATTACACAAAGCAGTGTATCAGATTCCCTATTTGCCATCCCTTTTTGGCTCACCGACTAATTATTTTAGGTCCAAGTATCTGGACAGGTTGAGAAATCAGAAAAAGCTTGGAATGAGAACGATAGCATATTACATGACATCTACATTGATAGAGGAAATCAATTTTGTGTCTGTACACGTGGTTGATGTTGGTCCACAAGACAGGACGTCAGGACACCAACTGTTGGAGCTCAGCTAGGAGAGGTGTGATCCCACCCAAGATCAGATCCGACCACTGGGACCACATCCGAAGGTCCGGATCACATGTGCCGACATTCCCTTAATAGTGTGAGGCAAATGCGTCAGAGCCAGACTGAAGGACCGCCCACCTGAGTGACGTCCATAGACAGAGTTTCATTACGAAATAAAAACATTTTAGTCTTTCAAATTACAAAAAATGTCCAGGTTTCATAGTAGAGCTGTGCTCAGTGCAATCACGACAACGCATTTATGTTTAACTGGATGTACATTAAGATCCGATCACAAGTGTCCACTTGAGATCCGTGTGGAGACGCGTTTTTAAGGCCAGGTGAGAAACACTTCGAGCTGCCCAAGTCCGATCAGATCACTGTAGATCCCAAATCAGCTAATGCCAAATCTAAAGAGGGCCAAATTAGGAATCTCGCAGAAACCGATCCACTACTATTGTGTGAGTTTAAAGGGAGCACCTCCCCCACAGGCTGCTGCAGAGTCTCATGAAGGGGCGATCTGTACAGTCACACCACACTGATGTCTCCAGACTTTGGCTCTGTTTGTTGAAGCCTTTTTCACGCTTCACTTGTACTGTGAGGGGTTTTTTTTTTTTTGTGGGACAAATCCATCCGTCTAACACAATGAGACGAACTCACAAATACCGGAGGCCAACACATCGGTGCTGCCTGACGCCGAAACTCCTCTTTTCCTATTTTTGGCCAAGTTTAAATCTAAACTTATCTTAACAACTGGCTTCAAACGCCGGCTAAGAGCAGTAATAATTGTTTTCCCACAGGGCCGCTTTGATTTCAGTGACTAACCTGTTGCTTTTTAGAGCAACATGTTCACTTTTAGTCGGTGCGACATCACTCTGCCCGGAGACACACACACAGACCCGGTATGTGTGAAAGACGGGTGACAACAAAATCAGCACAGCGCCGGTAACACTACAGCATCGGCCTGTGCTGACCCGACCCCGACCCCCCCCCCCCTCCAAATTAGCCACACTAAGTTTTCTGAGGATTTGTTGTGGACTGTACAGACTGGTTATTGATGGCGATGTCTCGGCCAACACTGGTGTTTTCTCCCACGGAGGGGAGAAGGGGGGGCGGGTAAGAATGAAAGCCCGAAACAGCTAAAACTTGCCGACCAATGGCTCCTTTCTTTGAATGAAGTATAAATAAAGATGTGGTCGGAGGAGAGGGGCGGCCCTTGAGACATGTGAGTCGTGAGCACATTACTGAGCACTGTCTGGTCAAACCTGGCAAAAATGACAATAAAATAATAATAATTATTATGTCATTTCAATTTGTAGCACAGCGTAGTCAGCTTAAATAACACTATATACTGGTTTATAGTTGATCTCCCAAATCAGCAACCGTTGCTGATTGTCTTAAAAGTATTGAAAACAGTGTTAAAAGGATTGGAGCCGGATACGTTAATCTCGGGGTTTGAGCGAAAGGGAGGGGAGAATAAACAGGCCTGTGGCAGGGAGCCTGAGATCAGCCATTCAGCCCATTAAAGAGAGGAATCAAATGCCCTGTCTCTTCTGTTCTCCTGGACAAATTAAATTACAGACGTCATTCAGTGGGACAAACAACAGCCTCCCCTAACTTTCAGCATTTGGTCCAGTGATAAGTGTGGGCCCGGAACACTGTCCTTCAGGATGACCTTTTCATAAAAGACCGTTTTAATGAATGGGCAAAATGGGTCACATCTCGGCCAACTGTTTCACATTACAGCGTGTTAACATTAAAACCAGGTGAGTATTTTAAATCTGGTCTATATAACACGAGCTATCAATGTGAGTGTGTAAGGGAGGGGGCGGTATAATTCTTCCACAGCCAATGTTAACAGAGTTTAATAAAATAGCTATCTATTAAATTGTCTTATTATTTTGGCCTCCATCCGACCTGTGGCATGTGTGGTGTGATAACTTTGTGAGATAAGCCGTTTTTTGTGTTTTGCTTGTTTGACAGGGGAGTTTATTTCTGATTGGAGACCAACTTCTGCCTCCAACCTCCGAAAACCGAAGTCACGACGCAGCGTGTCGGCGCCGCCGAGCTCTAACAGGTGCTGTCTGGCTGCTCGGTCAGGAAACGGAAGAAAAAATCCGCCAACACTGACTTTTTACACTCCATGTCAGCCAAACGTGCCACACCAATCTTTATTTGACATTTAGCCGTCGTATTAATAAAAAAAAAAGAAAAGAAAAAGAAAAGTAGCTGCCGGGTTTGGCTCTGTAAAATGAAAGGTCTACTTACACCAACTCATTCCCGTTCGTCCCAGAAACTCCATCTTCTCTGAATTCCACAAAAATTTCCCCCATCCTCCGTCACTTTCTTTATTCCCTGACATGATAGCTGCTTATATCCCCTCTTCTTTAGGCGGGTTTGTTCGGTTTTTCACCCCTCCGGCCGGGTGCCTGTCGTCTGCACTGTTAACCGTCCCCTCGCAGGAAACGAAAAAGGACCGACTCGTAGCCGACTCCACCAATTGTAGCACACACAATTTATCTCTCAGGAAAAGCGACTCCGCCTGCAAACTCCCATAATAAGTTCTCCTCTTGGCGGGAGGAGGGGGGGCCTCCAGCAAATCACAATCTTCGGCTGCTTTTTGCGTAAGAGGCCGGGGCGGAGGAGGAGGAGGAGGAGGAGGGCTGCGGGGCGGGGAAGGAGCAGGAGGTTACGCCGCCTGACGTACGGAGCGTAGACGGTTCGCAGAAAATGTCCAACAGTTCGCACGAGCTTTTTAAATGATGCCGGTGTCATGGCAACCGGTGTGTCGTGAACATCCCGCTAATTGCCGACTGTCGTGGTTGCCTTGGAGAGCTACAGCTGTCAGTAACAGCTGGATGGAAAAGGGCTAAACAAAGTTATTGCTGTGGCGTCTTAAACACTCCCGCGAAAGTAACAACGCTTGTTATTCAGGAGAGATCGTAGCCGACAGAAGTAGAACATTTATTGAATGTGTGATATGGTTGACAAACTAGGACATGACGTAAACATTGCAAACTGTATTATGGAAGCTGGAGATTGAAAACCAGCGAAGAGAGAAAAGCTAGTTTGTTCTTTCAAGAAAAGTTTGAACATGATATGTTCTGCTTTTCTGTCGCTGCCGTAGAGGAGACAACAGAGATAACAAATAACGACTTTTGGAAAAAAAAATTCGCATTTAAAGTTTTGATTCTGCCAGTGGTGATCCTAGACTGGGAGGCCTCAGACTGACAGAGCCCATAGCTTTTAAATGGTCCCTGAATGTCTCATATGCAAACAATGATCATCCTCTGCCTGCACTGATCTACTTCTGGGGCGACAGCAGGTTTAAGAGGTTTTACTGACAAAGTAAAATGTGCCATTGGGAGGGGTCATAGGGGTCAGTGGTCCTTTGGAGGCCCTAAGCATTTGATTTAGCTCTCCACAATTTACACCTCTGTAAACTTCCTGTTGCTGCTAAATGCTAAGAAAAATTAGGTGGTCAAATGATAATTTAGATTCTCATTTTGTTGAAAATATCCATGTGCATAAAGTGGAAAGTCTAGTATGATATTACAACTTTCCAGGAGGGCTGATGAAACAAACGCTCTTATAATTAATCTGAAGAGAAAATTAGAATCCATACACGAAGGGGGTTTGGCAATTTGAAGATACTGACAAATATAATGGAGTAACAAGTAGCCGGCGTTTTAACCTGTGCATTTAAATGGTGATCTAATCCCCTCCAGTGCAAAGATTCAGTGTCACTTGGCCATGACTCACACTGTAATGACATAGTGTCCTGAGAATCAGCAGTGATTTCATGTTGGGTTGTTTTTACCATAACTGACTGTTTTGACAGTAACCTCACATTAGTGAGTGATTATATCAGTTTAAACATATTATTGTATTAATTAGAACTCCACATGGGACACATGCAGAAATGGCTTGTTGAGACAATGCAAAAGTAGTGTTTCCGAACTGGAAGTTCTGATTAGCAGAAAACATTACAATGTTTTCTGCTAATCATTTTTGGTTTAGGTGTCAATTTCATTCATTTCAAAATATACAATATTAAATTTTTACTATAAATTATAAAATTAACAATTGAATATAAAGTTCCATTAAAAGGAAAAAAAAAAATACATTTAAAAAAACTTAACACAATAATAATTTTTCCCTGGTAAGTAGTTACTTTTACAATGTTTTAACTCAAATACTAACTTAGTTACTTTTTGAGAAAAGTCATAAAAGTAGTAGTATGTAAATTTACGCATTCATCTATTTGTGCTCTGTTATACTCTGGTGCCACTCGCTGATACACAGCCTCCAAGTACCCTTTCTGACAGCTAAAAAAAAAGTTGTAACAAAAAACAGAGTTTCAGAAAAAAATATGTTTAAAAAATTAAAAAACAAATGTTAAGTGCAAGCTCAAATAAACTGATGTAAAGCAGACTTGTATCTATCCTGCCAAAAGAGTGTGTCCAACTTCCTCAAGTGGATACAAGTTGAAATAGTGTGTAAGTTGCATCTTCCCTTTCTATTTCAGTAAATAGTTATCCTGTTAAAATAAGACAAACATTGTCATATGCTGGTCTGATTTTACAGCATTAAAGGTAAACAGTGTATTACCCTTTTTGACAGGCTGTTGAGCAGCCCACAGTGTACATAGATATGAATGGTTTGCCAAGATTACTAGTAGGTGCAGTATTCTGAGACAGGTTGTGGAGGGAATCTGGTATGCAGCGTGTGAACTGGACTTTAGCTCATCGACAAAAGCGTGTCTATGCGGCAGGCTGGCGGGATGATGGCCTCCTGGGCCAGCTCTCTCACAGTGTAATAGACACATACCGAAGCAGAGCCAGACACTTCTTCTTCTACAGTCAACAGAGAAAGAGTGGGACAGTGACTGAACTTTAAATATTGAACTCTTCTCAGGTGATCGCTCACTCAGAAAATAAACAAAATATTCTTTTCACAGTTTTCCTTTGCATTAGTTTGAAAGAAGTTGACAGACCAAAACATACAGTTTCCATGACGTTCCTTTGCAATGTCAAGAACGCAAATCCAAAATGTCGCTTACTTTCTTCTTTCTTTGCAGTCTTTGACAATTTCTTAAGTTTTGGGCATCAGTTTGAGAAAAGGAAATACATCTGAATACAGTTGTCTGGTGTTTAGGGTGTGAAATAGATGTCATTTTTAGATTGAGCTATGATTTTCTTTGAGGTGGTATGCCATTAAATGTGACCAGTGGTTGGGCTATTCCTTACAATCACTACATGCTGAAATAAACCTGACTGAAATTAACCCATCCATTCGGCATGGTAGCTGTATGCACTGCTGTACTCCGTTTCACTGGTGTTTACAGTACTATTATTCCTATTCCTATCAGTCCTAGTTGTTCACTCACTGATCACACAAAGATATCTAATAACAAATTTACTTACACATTAATTAAAAGATTGATTAAATTAAAAGACACATTCCGATTTTGATGTGGTAGTAATCCATATTAGTCAGTTCAAATTAATTTCTAAGATTACACAATCTTCCTTGAAAAGTATAGTTAGTATTTGAATTGACATTAACCAGTGCACAGTGACAGACCATTGCGCCCTGTAATTTAGGCTGACTATATTTCCCTCCTGTACTCTATTCACATACAAACATGTCTTTGCTAGCTAGTGCCTTGCGGTTGTGTTCCAGACTGGAAAAATTGGTGTGCATTTCTAATTTCAGCCATTATTCCAAGAGAAGCCTGCACAACCTTACTTTATTGTATAACACACGGGCCCTCTTAAACCACATGGCCTTGACCTTTCCACATGTGCTGGATTACATGTGAACAGGCATGTTAATCCAGGTGATGAGATATCAATCATGTTTTGATGTTGATGTTCAATGTGTTAATTGAGGCATAAAACGGGTTATATGAAATGTTTATAATATACTTAATCTGTCACCTGATTAAAATTTCTGATAACATTTAAGACGATATACATTAAATTACAGAACACTTTGCCGAATAAATGCATACATTTCTGATTTAATAACTATTACAGCTCATTAACACAGTGTTTTACAGTGTCATTGGATCAATGAGGAGCTGAGCATTTCTACAGAAAAGCTCACGGAGAGGGAGCTACAAAGGCAGTACTAGCTCCCAGTTGACAGTGGTTTTATTCACCACAAAACTGACTTGTAGTGGGCTAAAGAATCACCTTCAGCAGGGGAGTATAGTTCACATGCAGCTCTGTGAACCGATCTCTGTCAGTTTTGACCCAGTTCTCCAAACCCAGTGAAGATATAAATGTGCAGTATTGGTAGTACTGGAATTGTTCATGCATGAAAACTAACCTTGGGCAGGGTTCACCATTGAAGTTCACATCACACACTTTTGAGTTTTGAATTTCAAACATGCTACCAAAACAGAATGGAGCCTGAGTAAGAAAATACACACTGAGTAGTAAAATCTGCTTTCCAGTGTCCTCAGAGGGTTTTGAATAACATTAGAGGCTTAAAAGCAATGCACCATTAGCAGATCCAGTGTCACTTTACAGATTTTCCGGTTGCCTGTGTAAGAACCCACTACAATATGAGTCGATTGTGGGATATAGTATAGCGAATACTCAAAACATGTTTGTCGGAAGTCACCTGTGTGGGAAAGCATATTCAAGTTATCTCAGCAGAGAGAAAACAACATTCAGTTTCGCTAAGAAGTTCATTTTTGACACCTTCGCCTGGTGTCTGCTTTAACTTCAGTCAAATTGCCACTTCTACAATGTTCAACAAACACAGCAAACGACACAAAAGGGACAACAACGACCCAACACAAGATTACCATTCAAAGGAAGTACAGGATTACGATTTCCTGTCGTCAGTAGCACACCACATATTACCATATTAAAGTCAGACGTTTACAAGACAAAGTTTCTTTTTCAGCTACAATGCCAAAAATCTTTTTTTCTTTTAAATCAGAAAACTGTAAAATAACTGCAGGAGTATGTTTTTCCTGATTTCAGCTGCAGCGCTTATATGGACTTGGAAGGCTTGTTTCTCAGTTTGACTTAATTAATACTTACTGTACTGTGATCACTGCAACAGTGCTGAGTTGCTAGAAATTAGATGTTTTTTTGTTGCTGTTTGTTTGGTAGTCTGGCTTTCCGGGATCTGTCAGTAGCAATGAGATATGAGTTACTGAACTTTTCCAAGCAGAACTAACACATTTACTGAGTTTATTGGCAACATTGTCAAAATATTAAGCATAGAAAATTAAAGCTATACATCATGACAAACTAATAACAAGATTCAATCAGTGTGTGGTAGTTTTTCAGTATTTCTGTTCATTTTATAAAACTGAAATCCAAGCGTGTGCCTTGCTCTAGACAGTTTCACTATTAGTCAAACATTTTGACTTTTGCAAATCATCTCCAAGATAACCTTGAATCAAAAGGGGGAGGTTTAGACATTGATATAGCTAAACAAATGCGAACATGGTATCATGTGCCTGAAATACTTGGGGCGTTTTTATTTTCCAGGCAATCATTCCTGCTCTTCCATTATCACTACTGTCAGTGAGGCTTATCTTTGCATGCCTGCTTCACCAGCCACAGCTCAGACACATCCTCCAAAGCAAGTTTGACGCATTGTTCTAATGAGGTTACAGCCTGAAGCAAAGTGATTTGTTTTCTAGACATTATTATGGTGGCCTTTTGGCTAGACCCTTAATTTCATCAGTGAAGCACTATTAAACAACAAAGGTCTTATAGGAAAATGGACCATGCTGAGGAACCTTTCTGACATGCGCGCATTGGCAGTTGCATAACCCTGCATACTGGAGATAGTTGTGTTTTTGGAAGTGAAGTATCACACTATTCATCCATAATTAGAGTCTCAGATGTTGAGACTGAATTGGTTCTGATGGTTTGTTTAGATAAAAAGGGGTGTTTTTTGTTCATATCTTCAAAGATCATTATGTTGTTGATTGTGTGCAAAGAGCTGCACAAAACACACTACACTACACTACAGGCAGTAAAGGCACTTCACACAAAGAAATGCTTGAGTTGAAGTACACAAGTGCAAAACTGCTGACTGAAATCATTTTAATATCATGTGTGGTTTTCTGGTGTTTTATTTATATATTATTTGTTTATCTACTGGCTTTTTACTGTACATTTTTCTGCACAAAGTACATGACAATAAGGATTTATTCTATTCTATTTTATATTACACAGTTCCCACAAGAAGCTAAGCCACAAGGTCTTTTTCCCTAACAAACCTAACACCCACATATAAAAAACACATAATATAATAAAAACACACACATAATAAAGCTAAGAGTGCATGATTTCTGTATAAGCTTATAGTAAAAAAAGGGGCTTATAGAAATAGAGTCAGGGAAGATGTAAATTAATTTTGAACTGAGTTTGTGACATGTAAAGAAAATGAATCTGACTGTATATTTTGTGAAGCACTCATAGTTCTAATCAAAGAGCCTATATGTACATTTTCTCTGACCCCAAATCCGCCATTTTTGTGGTGTAGGACAGTTGCTTAACAAGAAGTTCAACCGCCATTGTTTTTACAGGATAGGCTTGAATAAACTAACCTTAACCTTAATGTGGTAACAACTCATGTCTCTATTAGCCTAATGACTGTTAATACTAATGCAACCAAAACCTGTCAGCAGGCTCTTATCCAGTTCTTACATCTCTCACACTGCCCAGATAGATCTTGTGTGTTTGTCGTGGGATATTTTACGTATATTACATTCACTTTAATAATTGTAGCTAATTATAGCATAGAAAGCCATTGATTTTAAATCTCTGCATAATGATGTAGTAACCTAATAATACATAAATAAAACTTTTAGTGCCAAGCTTGAAATGTTTATTAATGGTTGACCTCAAGTGGTTTATATCAAATTCTCAGTGAGAGCTTAAATTAATAGGGTTAGGCCATCTTTTATTATCAGATGTGTTATCACAATGTTTGGACCTACCTGGTTAACATTTTCAAGACTTTTTCATACTCAGCGGGTCAGGGTCAGGGTCAGGGTCAGCGACATCAAGTTTTATGCTTTGTTTTTATTAAACTTTCTGCTGACTTCTAACATGATGTAAAAACACATGGTTTGGATTTAACCAGTGATTAATTCTTAGTGTGGCTGATGCTCCAAAATGCTTAATCCCACATTGGTATTTTATACCTTGATCAGAAATCAGCAGTTGAGAGCTGGCAGAAAATGAGGAAGCAGATGTAGGAAAGGAGGGAAGGACATACAAGAAAGATCCTCAGGGAAGTCGTGGTTCATGTTTGGCAATTTTAAACCCCCAGACCATGAAGATATCTGATTATACATTTCATGGGACTCTCCATGATTTGCATATGTTCTTTCAACCACCAGATTCAAGTTTCTAATGAAGGCTTTCCTTCATAGACCAAAATTGAGGTTACCTATTGCAACAAGTCAAAATAAAATGTTGTTTGTCACTGAACTCCAGAGTATCTGATCTGCTCCTATCAGCAGAGACACTCAATTTGCCAGTGTTTTCCTGAACTGGAGGAACATTGTTGTTTCATTTGTATAAAGTATGAATGTTGGTTGAAAAATTAGCTCCTTTGTTTTCCTGCCATGTTTGAACTTTATTCCAGCAGCAAAAATATTCATAATTTCTATAGCCTCATGTCAAACTTCAAAACACATCTTCTGTTTTTTACAGGCTGTGCAGAAACTAACTGTCATCTCTACAGTTAGTAGTGTGCCATGTAAAAATAATACTCTTGCTTCTGACACATGTTGTGATGTGTGTTTGCTGTTTTGTGGTAATGCATTACACACTGCCACTGCCTTTGATTCAGAGTTGTTCTGAAAAGCTCTGTGGAAAGAATTGAAGCTCTTCCACACCACTGAATTAGTCATAACTCTTTTGATAACTCTTTTGTCTCCTTTATTATGACTTGTAGAAGCTCTGTCAGTCACATTTGTGTTGCGGTCAGAGATAAACAATGAGCAGCTAACAGACGTCTCTGAGCCAAGTCTGCTACTGCTGATCATGTTGTGTGTCTGACGCACCAATGCAACCTGTTGTGTTCTTCTCTTTGGCTTGAAAGAAGTGACCTGGCTGCGCCATGTAATGAACGCCAGTCAGATGCTGTCAATAATGTTTTCTGAAATATCAGTTTCACCAAATCACTGTTTGATTGTGATATATATTACTATTGAATTATTGTCCAGCCCTGCCATGAAATGACAATGGAACTTATTTTCCAGCATCAGTGTGTTTAACCCTTTCTGGCTCATTATCTGGACTGAAGTTTATGAAGCACAGTGGAGATTTTAGGGGAGAGGAAGAAATGAAGCACTTATTTCCTGACACAACACTCAGGTGAGAAAATGATGTTCACAGCAGTTCACTTCTAACCAGTTTTAACCATTTGGCTATGGCCAACAGCCTCATATATTTTTGCCTCTTTCTCTCTTTTCTCCCTTCTTTGCTATTTTTCACAATATATGGACTAAAATAATCCTGGAAGGATCTTCTCTACTCCTGTAACAATATTTTGTCCCAGACTTTCGAAACTTACTGCATGCCTTGCACAGGAATGATAAATCATTGTAGTTTGCTTGATCAGTTGCTACTACTGCCTCCTAATGATTACTGAGAAAGTTTAGATTCCACACACATCTTCGCACAAATACGATGCTGTAGTTATATAGCTGATCTCAGAACAGTAGAAGCAGAATTAAGCAGTACACTTTGGATATCAATGGCCACTTGTCAAAGTTCCCATTCTTACCATGTCAATGGGACACAGAAAATGACAGAAACAATAGACATAATGTTTAGCAGTCAAGCTAGATTTTACTAACAATACCATGGTGCCAACACCAAGGATCAGTTGATTGCATCATAAAGCAGGATACAGGAATTTCCTGATGGTGGGTTGTACAAGTGTTGACAGAGTTTTCCACTACGATCGTGTTGCAACCATATAAGATAGAGCCATGACACTTTGGAGGTGTGTGGTTGTGATCAACAGACCAAAACTTTCCTTGTAAGTTGTGTATCACTGTATCTCAGTTTTATGCATTTTCACCCCAGCCTCACAGAGTTGCTGGCATGGCTGTAACCTGTAGCCTCTGCCCATTTCCACTATGTGATCTCTGGAACAGAGCAGTCTGTATGTCACAGTCAGGTTGAAGTATTGTGAATGAAGCCCTACATTCTCTAAGTGCCAACATCACTGCTCTAAATAGAGATTTTTAAATAGACAGTAGTGTCTATAAATACTTACTAGTTCTGCTCCATTTTGACGCTTGTGGAACTCCTCACATGCTATTTCTGAACATGTGCTGTATTTATTTTTAGATCCTTTGAGGACGATATCACGCAGGTGATCACATTCTTGGGTACAAACTGATCACAATATCTCCAAGTTGGGTTTTACATGTACAGTGCAATTTCATGTTTTCATCATAAAACCACAAAACTCTACAAATATGGAAAAAAAATTAAATACTACAGTTTATGCAACGATCTCAATGAATTTATATGTTGTTAATTTTCCAATTTTTCTGTTTACCTTTATTCCAACAATTATTCCTTACTAGCCTTTAAGCCTAGGCTTAACCACCCTGCGTGTCAGTTGTATGATTCTGCACTGATCATTTGTGTAGCTTCTTCTAAATACGAGGGCTACTTTAGCGATTTGCATCGATGCATTATTTGGAAGTGTGAATTATGATATGTAACAGATGTACAGATGGATATATAAGTAGCATGTCCTTGCTGAGGCAATGAATATTAACTACAGTCATTTTCAGCAAATGTTCCACAAATGGGCTAAAATGGATTTTTACATTTCCCATTGGGGATGAACAGAAAATTGCTATGGTTACAAGTATTTACAGCACAGGACGGTGCACATATCAACCATAATTTTATGATCGCTGCCTGGTGAAATTGATTATGTGATTACAATGGCATGAGGTCAGCAGTTCAGAAGAATTTCCAAAACAGCAGCTCTCAGGGATCTTCACAGTCTGCAGCGGTCAGCACACACACACTGCAGAAAACAATTCAGGAGTTATCTGATGTACGCAACCGGTTCAATACGTTGACTTGCCCTCCAAATTCCTCTGAACTCCAATTGAGCATCTGAGGGATGTGCTAGACAAACATGTCTAATATGTGGATGCCCCACAACTTACAGGACATAACTTCAGAGGTCTAGCAGAGTCCACGCCTGAGTGGCTCTGGGATATTTTGGAGACAAAAGGGGGACCTACACAATACCAGGCAGGTGGTCATAATGTTCAAGCTGATCAGTGTCTGAACTGACTTACACAGCAGTGCCCATATTAGACTTTTTAACAAGTTATGCGAGAATAAAATTTCTCATTTTTAGCTTGCACCTGTTGATTTTGTTAGAGGAAGCCTACTATTTCAATGCTAAAGCTGAGCAAGGCAAGGCAGCTTTGTTTATAAAGCATATTTCATGACCTGGCAATTCAGTGTGCTTTGCAGAAAAACAAACATCTGGAAATGGAAGAACCATACAAGACAAATAACAGAAAAATAGAAAGAGGAGAAGAAAATGAAAAATAGAGAGCAATATACCAAAATAGAGCATAAAATAATGATTTGCATTAGAATCATAGGAGTTGGCTCCAGGTTGACTTTTTAAATGAGAACACTGTCACTGTGTCTTTGTTATGCATTATTCAAGCTTAGAAACTGCACCAGTGTAAAGCTTGTCAGTTCTATAGTGAAGAGCAATGTGAGATCAGACTTGTTCTGGCACGTTTAGGTGCTTAGCTAACACCAACAACTGGAGAAGCAAGAACTTTTATTGATGCTTTACTGTTCATATGTACTCTGTGTTGTTCATAACAGTTCATTTTCACTTTAAACTTTACAACTTCACAACGTTTAAATGCTTTCTTAGATAAAACATTTGACTGGAATGGGAATTTCCCCAAATACAACACAACAGGACAGAGCTACCGTGTACAGAATGTAGAATAAAATGCCTTTGAGTTGTTTTCATTTGCTTTCTGCTGTAGGTAGTTAGCCATTAATCAGATATGCTGACATCTGATTCTTCCATCAGAGCAGATAAACAAACTGTTTAACCAATTTCTTCAAATATTTCACTCATGTTTTTTAAGCTAAGTTATGATTGGACAACGTCTAATAAATGGATGGGTTGAAAGAGGATTTGAGTTATTTCTGTGGCCACCCATGGTTTTTAAAATGTCCCATTCAGTTTTCCTATGGATGTTGTGAGCCTCACATTGATTGACAGCTTCATCACAAAATATTTGGCTCTTTGATTAAAGAAAGAAAGAAAGAAAAAAAAGAACAAAAAAGGTTAAAGTAAATCTGCCTCAAATCCTCAGCAGAAAAGTTTGCTGCATCTCCTCCCATACATATCAGAAAGAAACATTCAATCTCAGAGCATTAAGTTCTGTCACATCAACACTTTTAAAGTGGGAGAGCTAATGGTGTTGAGAAAACCGAGGACACAATCTGCAGCTCAGAGCATTTCACTTTTAAAATCTGCATCAGTTTTGGTAGAATTCAGCGGCTTTGATGCCATGTGTGACGGCCCCTGGCCTCGGGGGCCGGGCTCCTGTATCTTTCCTGTAAGGTTACTGGGATCTGGGTAGTGGCTCATTTACACTGTTGGCCTGGGTTGTTTTGACAGCTCCTCTGTATAAAAGGGTGTCTGAGCAGTCGCTCTGTCTCTCCCCTCTGGGCTATCTGGTTTAGTTGGATTTTGGTTGATTTGTGTTTTGTTTTCTTACAACATCACAGATTCACACATCCACACACTGCACACATTACTGATGACATACTTAATTTAGTTTCTTTAACTATATTTGTTATATTTTGAGGAGTCATGTACGGTCTCCACATGTTGTCCTTCCTATTAGTCTGGTTGTGACACATGCTTTAGGCTGGGAATGAATTATATATGTGGCATGTGTGTCTGCTGCAAAACTTGTTGGTATTCATCGCAGTGCCTGATGTGTGTGGTGTGGACACACTTGTGTGATGCACCTTGTGGTTTCATCACATGAATTAGAGATCGGCTGGCTTTAATATTTTACACGAGATTCACGAATCCCCCAGAAAAAAAGAGGTAGAGAACAAATATACTTTTTCACACCTGCATGGGTAGAAAGAGTCTTTTTAAAAAAAAATCTTTTAATCTTTTTAATCAAAAGAAAGATATAGCTGGAAGAAACTGTATTGCATCATGCAGCCAGATGAAAACACACACACACACACACACACACACACAAGCTTATGCAGTTCAGACAACGTTCCCCACCAATTTACACCAGTGTGTCTTGTCAACATGTTAAATAATAGTAAAAACATCACTTCATAAAAACCATACAAAACTGGAAAAAAAGACTTAATCCTACCCCTCCCACCTAACAACCCCGTCCACTTCAGCCAATTTGTTGACAGTAACAAAAGCTATAACCCCCAATTGGCATTTTCATGACATTATTAAGACTGAGACATTGCTCAATAAAATCAAGACAATCAGTTCTGTCAGATTCACTCACTTTTTTACTGGATACTACAAAGTATTTTTTGGAGATTTTTTTTTATCTGCCTGGTGAAAATCTTGAGGGCCACATAATGTGGTGATTCATAAGTTAAACCATTTTAAGGTGCAAAATAAAAATTTGTTTTTAGAAGGCCACACACCACATGGCAACGTTTACAAGCTGAATAATTAGATGCTTAGCACATGACTGCATTCTCTAGAGTCAAATAAAAGATTGAATAAATATTTGAATTACATGTAATCTGAATGTGTTGTCTTTTAAGGTACACCCTTCTCGCCAATAAGATTTCGTCAATGCTCTGTCTCAGAGTCGACCTTAAGATGTCCAGTTATTCTGGATATGCTCTGTGAGTAATTACACATCACTCTTGGATACATAACATCTGGACAACAAAAGGCTCAGAGGAGTTTAAGCTGAGGCAGCTGTGAAAGGATCGCAGCAGAAGGACAGATTTCTTCACCATGAACCCTGCTCTGGTGGTGGTGTGGTCACTGGTGGCCACAGTGGCAACTCAGTCTCATGATCACCATGACATGGGTTGGGTCAATGGCTATCGTCAGGGTTTCAACTTCCAGTGTCCCCATGGAGAGGTCCTCGTAGCCATCAGGAGCTACTTCAGCGAGCAGGACGGTTCGGACCGCTTGTGGGCGTTTGAGTGCCAGCCTACACCTGAGGGGCTGGGGGAGCCCAGTGACTGCTGGTGGGACGACCTCAACCGCGCTGGGATGGAGTGGTGGGTCTTCTGTCATATGCCAGTGTCCTCAGCTGTTACTACCTGTTGTCTTCTCTGACTTTCACAGCTGTTCACTGCAGCAACGTGTGAGACAGCGACAGTTTAAAATGAAAGCAGGCAATGGGTTGCCTGTCTTTATATAAAGCAGAGTGTGCTTTGAACTACATGTAAGTTGATTTGATAAGATTTTAATGATTTCACTTTCATGAAGTGAACCCTGCAGGTTTTGTCCAGTTTATAATCTTACAGAATGTAGCTTTGCAGCGACTGCTGTATTCAACGGGAATTTAACCAGCAATATTATGAACTAAGCAGAATGAAGAATGACTACAGTAAATAAAAGATGAGCTAAGATCAACACAGCTGAGAACATCTGAGTTAGATTACACATGTACAGTATACGCCATAACATACCCATGAGAGTGAGATTTTCTTTCACTCTGAACGTTGGCTGTGAATATTGGATTTTTTACATGCTTACATGCATATTTTTCATGATTACTGATTATTTCATATTATTTATTGAATTTTATAGCTCAAGGAATGTATTCAGACATAGAAAAGTATTTCAGAAGCCAACTCCATGTACAAGCTACAAAGGAGGCACATCTTGGGCCCATATATCAGTTTCTGTTCCAGCCAACAGGAAGTACAGATGGAAGGCAAAAATGCCTTTATCCAATTATTAAGACAGGTCCCTTCAGTCTGGACCGTACTTTGACCAACAAGACAGTTACACCTGCAGCCAATGTCAAGGTCTGTCTGTCTATCTATCTATCTAGTAAATAATAATCTAATAATGCAGCCCACATAAACACAAATAGAAAATCCATATCATACATTTCACAAAAAATAACATAATACACTAAAAGAACAAACTTTTAGCTAGCTAATTAAATATTATCCTCATAAAATGGATGGATAATCCTAATCTGATATGCATTTATAAACATATTTCCAATACATTCATTTGTACAAGAAAATTGAGTAAATCCGCTGATTGAACCAAGCCAACTCATAGCAGTCTAGGATACACTCTGTACACAAGCTAGCAATGGATTGATGAATAGCTGGTGCATCTAAAATGCAATATCCTGCAAAATTTTGGAAAAATGTGTCTGTGCGGTCTTAAAGTTTCTGCCCAGAATTTCCACATGTGTAACTTTGGTTCCTATTTAAAATATGTAGTCTGCTTACTCTTTTCTCATCCAGAAGAACAAAGCCAGGTGCTCATGGGCCTCTATAAATCACCCACTCCAAAACATCCATGTATGTCTTCTGCAGATAGTTCCTTGGAACATGACAACCTCCAGTGAGATTTAACAAGATTAATCTCTTGTGTCTATCATCATGAATTTTCCTGAAATCTTGCAACATGACATTCAGAAAAGAGAACAACAGGGAAAATCTCATTTATGATTCTTGTTTCCTTAAGAGTGACTTCCTTTTTTTGGTATTTTGTTCATTGCACTCTAGGCAAAATGCTACAAGCTGTTCCAAACATCTCAGACTACAAATCAGTGGCACTGATCAGTTGCTCCAATTAAAGAACTTGGATCAACCCAAGAAATCCTGTTTAGTGCGAGAATTGTAAACATCAATTTAAATCATCCACAACTAACACACACGGGTCACTCAATTATATCTGCTTCAGATGACTTTTGGAGAGGAGATGGTGCTCTTCAGATTTATTTCACATTGAGCTGAATTTACACCCAGCTCATTGATTTGAAGACAAACACTGTCAACACTCTACCTTTGTTATGCCTGCCTCCCGTTAACACAGCTGTCTGTTTGAATTACACTGGCAAGGACAATACCCTGCAGGGTTACTACCCCCACTGGCTGGATGGCTGAAGGTTGTGCCCGTGTTGCCATGACAGATGTCTACACATGCTGCAGTCCTGCTGCTTGGAAGTGGTATTTTTGAAAGTGTTATGGCGACAGCTAAGTGTATGGGCCATAAACAACCTGCACGGTCAAAAAACTTTTTCCATGTTTTACCTCGGAAGAACAGGTATAAGAGAGGTCCTTTTTAACACAATTACTCTTGTCTCTTTGCAGGACTTCAACTTGTACCCGCAACGGTCTGGTAGCGGGTGTACAAAGCAAGTACTTTGAGTCTGTACTTGACCGGGAATGGCAGTTCTACTGCTGCTATTACAAACGGCGCTGTCCCTACTCTTGCATGTACGTCCTCACACAAACATAAATATGTTCAAGTAGTTAGCTGAACAGTTTGATGGAGAAAGAGACATACATTTAGATGGAAGCATTGATGTAACTCATCCATCCGTTAAAGAAGGAATTATGAGACTAAATGCTTAGCTTGGCAAAAAGACTAGCAACAAGGGAATGACCTGTCCCAAGTTATCACAATCCATCCACCAGAAGACTTAAACCTCACTCATCAACAGTTTGTTTGTGTGGCTTGCACAAAAATAGGAGCTCTAAAATGACCAGTCTCTGGTTCCACAATGGTAATGTGTCAGATTTATTTTTAGCTGCATGTTGCTTACCCTTCTGATCTGGAAATAGTTCCTTATCTAACCACCTGTATAATGTACATTTCAATTTTAGCATGGATTAAATAAGAGGGATAACATGTTTTCATTGGTAAGATTTAGGAGAGCTGGTTGAGTTTTAAAAACCCTATTAAGCATACAGATATAAAGGTGGCAACACTTTTTTCATCTCGGTCTCAGAAAGGAAGTTTGTGTCCCAAATAAATCAAACTATTTTTGTGAGGATCAACAGAATAATACCCAACCCAGCAAACACTGTTATTATAACATCTGTTGCTTTCAACAGGAAGACCAATGATATTCCTGAATACCACAGAGAAGAGGCAGAGCTGGTGATCCCTAGTTATGGCTACTTCATCCGGGGTGCGCAGACCACCTTTAGTGGCGTGCTAAGGTTTGTTCAAAGCATCACCTTTTTTTCCTGAGTAACTTGCATTCCTTGTGAATTTCGAATCTAATTGTGAATATTGAAATACTCAGACATCTTGTGTAAGATAAGGTCTCTGTTTTTCATCACAGCAAAGAACCAGTTTGGTCATTTAAGATTGTTGAACTGACAGGATTTTGTCTTTCACTTTGTTTCAGAGATCGACAGTGGAAGTACATCCTGTGCAGAATGACAGACTTTGACTGTGAATTTGAGAATATATAAATTTGTAACCTGCATTCTTACTTTCTATAAACAGTTGTTACTGAAATCCATATATACTCATTTACATTTAAACAAAAACATGGGAGTGAAAGTATAGATAGCTGATACACTCCATGTTTTCTTTCATGTATTTACATAGATCAGCCACAGGCATGTGTTATATGTCTGTATAATCACAGTTTTTTTTTTTAAGTATAGCATGCATAATGAATCCTTATATAAAAGTAACTGTTAAAACAAATGTCAACACATAGGGGATTTGGCCTCCACCACTTTATACGGTGCAAATATTTTCATTCAGCTGTGTGAGAACTGGATGTTCTTTGGCAACAATTTACCTCAACTTTGTTGAGGTCATATGATTACAAATAAAAGGTTTCACACAATTTTCATGCTTGTAAATATTCTGTCAGCCAGGAGCATAGTGAATTGTAATATTATCATGGCAATAACACTTGGAACAACTGTGAATGGGATGGACATCATGAGAGGCTCTTTGAAAATGATTGGCAGCAGGAGATTTGCATGCAATGAAATGTCTTCCATATGCTTTCACATCGCTACTTTATTAAAAGGCCTGGTTTGGTTTGGCAATTGCAGCAAAATACTGTTCTGAGACTCATGTGACTGTGCTCTTGACATTACTTAAGATTAGCATATTATTCATTAAATTACAACTTTCAAAAATATTCTTCTCAAGAATCAACAGGGTATATGAGGCTCAAAATGAAATATAAGCTTATTATTTTAAATAGCATTTAAGTAATTGAATCCACTTCAATAAAATTGTTTGGACAAGGTGGTGAGAGAATCTAGGTCTGTGAGCGCATAAGCCTTCCAAAATCCCAGACAGTAAGAACTCAGCTATGACAATTTCAACAGCTCCTTTGGGTTTAACTTGGCTGAAGGTAAGTTTAACACTGCTTTATATTGCCAAAACACAGATCCTGGAAAAAGAACATGTTTGTGTGTTCACTTATTGCTAGAAGGCCCTGACATCAAGGATCAACAGCTTATCAGTTTACTGAAATGTGATGTCTTGCATCTAAAGTAATCATGAAACAGTTTAAGGAGTAATGCAGCTTTTGAGCCAATTTTTTGCTATTTTTTGCAGCGGGTTAGAAAACAATACTGATTCCAATATAGACAAAAGCCAAAACCAGTTTGCTTGGTGCAAAGATTAGCTCTGCTGAATGGTATCAAAATCTGCCAGTTAAGCTCTGTAAGCTTGCATTTAGGTAGCTTTAGTTATAATGACAATAATTCAATGTTAGTAATTGATTTGGCTGAGTCTAAGCTAACCATCTAATGGTGCTAGCATTTTCATTGATGAACAGACACAAAAGTGCTTCCAATTTATCTCCCAACAAGCAAAGTACTAAGTTTTTCCCATAATACTGGACCATCCCATTCTGAAATGATAGTTAACCAAACTCAAGGTTTGCTTATAAGCATTTTCCAGAGTTTTCAACCAGTAGGCCATGAACTGGGACTTTTTCCAATTTAGGTGAAAGCTTGTTTGGCAAATGTTTTTCAGCTTTCTGACTTCATTGACCAATACACCATGTTGTTTTAACAGAAACGTGTCTTTTTCCATTCCATCCAAGAGCATGTGAATTATAGGAAATCTGAACTATATGGAAAAATAGTGCCTAGAGGCCACTTTGTCTCATTTTCATGCTCCTCATTTTGTGCAGGACAAGTAGCCTTTCTTTACCACTCTCACATGTTGTTGAAATGTATTCAAACCTAATGGAGTGAAATAGTTGAGGGTCAGCAAGCTTGCTGCACCGTCTTGAAAAAAGCTGGGGCCTGGGCCAGAAGCTTTCGCCAGTGTTTGTTTATAGCAACTGCTGTCTTGGGGCACGGGGCCAAAGACCACAAGAGAGCACAGTTGTCCCCTGAGCCAGTGGCTGGTGGCGGGCCACACGCCTGTAAAGGCCTCTGGCCCGTGGAGATCCACTGTCCCTGTGGTAGAAGCCACCTTCCTGGGCTGAATAAGACAGGGATATATTGTCCTGCTCCAGCCTCTCAGCCCTCCAACACATTTTCATTTCAGCAGGATGAAAAAAGATCCTTTCAAAACAGTATTCTCACTGGCTGTAATTAGAGTTTTCAGGAGGAGTCGCAAAGCTATTAAAGTCTCCTTACTGCAATCACGTTTGGAATCTGTAGTTACCCACCATGTAATTAAGAGCTAAATGTATATTTATAGCAACTAAATTTCATAGAACAGGAAGATTTTAGTTCTGATAAAAAAAACCAAAAACAAATAACAAGTACTTGTGTTTTCAACAGAGTGCACAGAACATCAGTGCATCAGTGCAGTAACATTTACATGGTTTCTAGTTCATATTTATGTGATTGTCATGACTCTACATTCACAGCAGTCATGATAATGGATAACATGTCGGGAAATGACAATGCATTCATTAAAGAAACCCATTCTTCAAGATCAACTTCACTGCTGAGAAAAAAATAGAAGTAATGACCTGATGGGCGTCTCGTCGGAGCCTGCGTTTGATTAGACTTCAGATGTTGAGTACTGCTGGAAAAAATGCAACAGTGCATGACATGTTGAATTAGGTAAACTAGTCTCATTTTCTGTGTACTGGAAGCCAATACGTCTAAAGTAATAAACCTAAGAGTGTTTAGCCATGGCAGTAGCTCTGGCAGGCAGTGAGATTGTGAGCTATTTGCTCATGCTAATATGTTCAAACTGACAATACCGGCTAGCTGTGCCTATTGCCATTAGTTTTGCAGGTATTTGGTCACAAACCAAAGAATCGGACAAACTTTAACCCCATGGTGGTGCTAGTTGGAAAGTTAAGGAATCAGAAGTTATTACGCTTCATCCTGACATGAATTATTTTTACCCAGTTTTATGAAAAACCATCCAACTTCGCTGCAACATTTACCTCAGAAGTATATATGTCTTATCATGGCGGTGCAAGAGGAAAGGTGTGAGGATGAGGAATATTATTCCAATTTGTACTCTTGGCGTTGTGGATAGCGGCACAAAATTTCATCACAATCCATCATGTAGTGGTTAGATATATTTCAGATATTTCGGTCTGGACTAAAATGGTAGATTGCACAAGTGATGGCCATTGCTAGTGCCTTGCTAATAAAAAGTCATAACTGAGTTGAAATAAACTGCTTGACAAAATGAAAAATAGGGATTCAAAAATGCAACGGGTGAACATTCAACACATCTGTAATTAAAGTGAAATATTTCTAATTGATGTAGATAGGACTTGAAAAATAACACTTCTGATACTTCCTGTTCGATCAACAGCCGTCATTATGGAATTAAATTGAGGACATGTGATGCTTTTATGCATTGAGCCAAACACCGAGTACATCCTCCTCTCCACTCAGAACTCACAAAGCTCATTGGCTGTGATCCATTGGAGTTTCTCAGCACCCAGAGCTAATAATGAGATAAATATCAGCTTCTCAGAATAAATTTAATTTAAGCACTCTAAAAAGAGGTTGGTCAACACTCAGCACTCAAGGCTGGCCAAAAATGCTTGTGAATGTTTGTGATTTAGCACTGAAATAATTCTTCAGCACATTTGCAATTGTTATGATATTAATTAGGAAACTGCTAAAATAGAGCCACCGTGGCTGTCACAAAGAAAATCTACTACAACTCATGCCACCCTCAAGTTTGTCATTAATGTTGCAGCCCTCAATGGAAGGAACACATCTTCGTTGGAGTTTCACTGAAACTGTAGCTCATGTCCATGTTTGTTCCAACTTCATACTCAAAACCCCGCTGACAGATGTACTTTTGTTATTTATTCGATCTTTGTGTTAATGGCCGTAACACTATTTCCCTTCAGTGAATCACGGGGTACATCGAGGTCACAGTGAAATGAATTGCCTCATTTTCATGGTGGTCATGGTTTATCTGTCTTCACTAAGTTATTGTTGACACTGTCAAATCAGAAAGGTTGCAGTTTGTAACACCAAGTTCTGTAGTGGGTGCTAATTTGTCTTTTTTACGAACATTTACGAAAAGATGTGGAGAGCAACACACTTGAACTTGAGCTTCAAACTTGAGCTTTTCTAAACATTCTGCACAGTTTAATCACTGGAAGCACTTATAGAAAATTATATTGATGTTGATATTGATTTGAATTCAAATATTCACCTGCTGAATCACTTAGCTGAGTGAGCCTGGATGAAGTTTACCTAATCAAGGTTATTTCAAACATATTGCAAAATTTGTCAGATGTATCAAATGAGACACAGTGACTTTTGAAACTTTAGGGCTGATCATCTTCCTGACATACTGTTGTAATTCAACAGAAACTATCTGTTCTCAGCCAGCAGAGAAGTGAGGGGCTTTGGGCTGGGAGAACCCAAGTAAGTGAGCTCCATGGAGTGTAACCCTGACCCACCCTCAGGGCTGCACAGATGGCCTGTTTATTTTAGGGAGCCTCTGCCCCCTCTCACTGCTCTCACTTGAGGACAAAAACAGCTGCCTCATTTCATGTCTGACAACAATGGGTGCAGTGCAGGGTTGATCCACCAGAACTCAGTATGGCCGAGTCTATTGAACAGAATTTTTCAGAAGTTTCTATCGTGGCAAAAACTCATGGTATTGTACGCTGCAGAGCATATCAAACTTCACATCTCAAAACAGCACCATCTGTTTCCAGAAACAAAGTCCATATTACTTTGAATATTCCTTTGACCCAATTTCTGGAATTTTAATAGGGAGTGGAACTAATTTTGACCATAACTACCATGTTGGCCTGACTAGATACAACTATAACCATGTAAGAACATATGTTTTTTATATATATTGGTTAACCAACCCCCTAAAGGCTCAGTTTGGGCTTTTGGATTGGATTTTTGTTTTTGGTTCATTTTAAAGAGACTGTGGAAGATTTTGCAAAAGCCACTGGATATTGGCACAGTTCAATTCTCTTCATTTCTCAAGATTTATCCAGGGACAGATGTTTTAAAGACAATGAGGGACCTGACAGAGAGCAATAGGAGTGTGGCCACAGCAACCACACAAAAACATGTCTTCTAAAGACATGTAGTGTACATACTTAAACTAAATACTACATACTCACTTACAAAGTCCCAGAAGCAGAAGCCCTGAGTGTATCCAATTAGCAAAAGAGCTTTTTAATGCTTTTTAATTCGGCTTTTAATGTGGTTGAATGTTCCCACATTATTTCTTCCATCATACATTACTGTACATAATGTCCTTTTTACAGCTGCCGTAGGATGATCACCTTCATCTGAAGCTACATCAGACGGCTTTCAGGCTACCTCACTATGACCTGGCCCACCTGTAGGAACATGTACAGCACACTTGGTGCACTACAGCCCTCTGGTTTGGTTGGGAGGGGTCAAGACCAACACAAGCATGTGTAAACCTGTGGCCTATTGGGCGTGGCACAGGTAAATAGTGGGCACAGGTGTGTCCTTGTGTGTGTGTGTGTCCATCATGATTTCTTGTTTATCGCCGATCAAATTCGTGACAAGCATTCAATCACATCTAATGTCACTCCATAAACCATGTGGTTCAGTTGATGGGTAGCAACCTTCAAAGGAGTGATTCTTCTTGAAACTATTTATGAGGAATACACAAGAACAAAAGGCTTATGGGAATCCTGTATTTCCCGAGTGTTCGAGTGTCCAGTCTCTGACTCTTGGGAAAGATTCTTTGCATTGAAAACTCGGGAGGGAGCTCTGCAATTGTGTTTATACAGTCAAGTTGTGCTTGTCCTGTAATAGCAAAATTATGGTGTCAGATAATAGAAGCTAGTTGAGATTTAAAGTTAAGAATAACAGTTTACTTGCTTTTCCCCCCTCTGGGTCTATGGAGCAAAATGTTTGCGATTTGGGAAGGCAGCCAAAACATTGTGGGAACAAGAAGCGTAAGGTGAGCTCAGTGACCTACTGGTTCCCAGCCTTCCCTTTGGCTTTCTCACTTTCTGTGCTTGCAGTGCACCTCGAGAAAAAAGTATCCTTATTGCTCTTGGATTCTTCACTCTTGAATTCTTGTTTGTGAAACTGCACAGAACAAATGAAATGCTTTATGAGCTGTGATGGAGTGAGCTGAATGAATCCAGCATCTGGTGTTTCCATTCATTCAGATGTTTAGCAGGAAATGTTACACTGCACTATTTCCCATAGCACTTCAGTCTTACTTCTTCAGTCTTAGCCGTGATGAGCTTGTTGCTGTATTTCCTGAAGGTCCGAGAGTGAAACAAATGTGCGCAACAGAGAACAAAGTTTTTGTTTTTTAAAAGGTGGCAGACGTCACTGTGCGTTTTTACTGGATGTCCCTGCAGGTGAAAGGTCAAGGCTGTGAGTTTAAGGCATGTACTGAGGCTTGTCAGAGTGTTAATCTGTCTGTTGGCCAGAAGCCCAGGCACAGAAGAGAGCAGGACTCTGATAGTATTGTGTTACACAAAACAGGCTCTTCTCACACCATCAAGCACGTGCTTGTGTCTAAGTTGTATGGAACCCAACCGTGACCTGGAGTTTAGATACACTCCCACAGTTTCTCAGGATATAGAAAGTACATCATAAGATACAGAACAATGCTCACAAGAATCATGCTAATGTTATGGACACGACCATTTTTCTCACATTATCTGTTCATTGTGTCAAGTGTCTATAAGTATTAGATAATAGAGTTATTGCTGTAAATGTAAATCAGAATGATCCTAAGACATCCGGCTTTTAATGCTTTTATGCAGCCTGAAGAGGCATTAAAAGTCAGAGTACAGATATTTGGCTTCTGCTAAGACTCTGCTAAGTTTTTATTATCTTCCTTTATGATTTTCCAAATTTGAAGTTAAATTGTGGCTTTGGTTTTTAATCTCTTTGATTATCAAGTATGAAGCTATAGCCAGGAGGTGATTAGTTTAGCTTTCCATTATGGAATATCTCACAGAGCTTTCTATGTTGTCGGTGAACAACAGATGGGAGAAACGACTGAGTCCCACGGTCATGGAAGTGATGGGTGAACAGATAAAATCTTTACACGATTGCTAACAAGTTAGCATTGTTATTTATCATTTGTCAGATAAAACACACAGAGTAGTGTGTTATTGGGATTTCAAAGTGCTGTTGGGCTGAAAGATGCTCCACGACTCTATGCTAAACTAAGACAAGCTAACTGCTTCTACACTGAAACCACAGATTATACCAAAATATTGATTTAAGACAGATTCTATGGTATCATCATAGAACTCACATCATATCGCCTGATCTCCACCACACTTCCTCAGATCACATACAATCGCAGCTGTGATATTAGTTTGGCCAGTATATAGAAATGTATTTTTGGCTTTGACCATAAATTTAAAATCTTGAGCAGGATTTTTCATGTTTTATTCGAAATCTTGTAACATATGAGATTATTATTTACTAGAATTTATTTAAAGCGGCCTTTTGTGACCTTTGAGAGAAACCATTAAACTTCTCTTTAAAATTCATAGTTGAATTCATAATCAATTAATTTCATACCTGCTCAGTTCAGTGCATTTTGGGGTCCCTCTGCTAAAGCCTTACTTTCTCTAGTATGACCAGTACTGTATATAATGCTTAATGTCAATGTAAAGTTTAGATGCTTCAGATCTGTTCATTGACTTCATTCTTCACTTTAATTAATTGTTTTACCTAACAAAGATACATGAGGTGTTCATAAGTCTGTTTGATGAGCATGTAGCTTTTAAGACTTAAAAAAAAAAAAAAAAAAAAAAAAAACTCCCCAGCTATATTTCAGCCAATATACTGATCCTCTAAAATGTCAGTCTCTCTTAGCTAACCAGGTTCAAAAGTTCTGAAGGATAAGCATCAGCGGTGACCTAAGCAGAGATGTGATTGTGAGCCCTTATATCATCGTCATCCTTTCATGGCCCCTGTGATGCAAAACCCACTCACCATGACAAACTGTGCGGATTGCCCGTGCCCTTCCTCTGCGTTGGACTGTCGCCCCCTGTGTTCTGCAGCTCTGAATTTGAGAAAGCTTTCACTCAAAGTATAAACCTTTCCCTCACTTATATCACTGAGCCATTTTTAATATACAAGTGTGTCTTCACCTTTCTGGCTTTTCTCTGGTATATTTACAGTGACATATAAATCCTCATGAGGGGGTGTGTGTAATGGAAAAGTACTCCAGTGCCAGAGGAGTTCTAGTAGGCTTTCTCTCACTATGTCTGGCCTTGGGCACAGCAAGAGCAAGACAATGAAAGATAAGGCAGTCTCCACTCGCCTGGCGCTCCAGCCGGGTTTGTCCGTTAACAGACAGCTTTATCTTGCTCAGGAGTCTGGGTCAGACACAAGACTGCCTTTAAGATCCAGTACAGAGTCATTAATGATACGGGACAGATACTAGAGAACAAATCTGAAGCAAAGATTGCAGATTTACTGAAAACCTCAAACCCACAATGTCCTTTGTTTTATTCCCCTACTCCTGTACTTTCATCAGTTTGGGATTCTGTTTAAAAATGTGAAACCCTTGTAACTGATGAATTGTGTTTTTGGTGTTTGGAGTTAGATTAAAAGATACAAAGACATAAAATATAAAGTCACAATTAGCAGTTGGTTAGCTTAGCAGAAGCTAAGCTAACTGGCTGCTAGTTGCACCTGGCTCTGTTTAAAGGAAATAAAGTCTCCCAACCAGCAATGCAACGATCAGTAAAAGACACATTTCGTGTTGTAAGTTAAAGTCACACAGAACCTTAACTGTAAGAAAACGGTAAAGCTTCTGTTTTACTTGTGGTTGTCTGCAGTTGTAAGCGGTTTGCAGACAGGCAGCAAGACTCCAGCACGTTAATGTGATAGCTATCTTTACTTATGAATTCATTGGCACTTTGGCAAACAGCACTGGATTAAGGTCAGTTGCAAAGTTTAAAAACAGAAAAAGAGTTTTCACTGTATGTTATTGATGGAAATCTCACCAGCAAGCTCTTCAGCCACATCTGTTGGCGGCCTGTTGGGTGCAGCCAGAGAACACCATCCAGTATATCCTTGGTCATGTTATTGAAAGTCAGCTCCTGTGCCACAATTCTTCTGACAGGATATCTCCATGGGACAGTTTAAATAGTCAAGAAATCTTTATTGTCCTGAAAGGGAACAATTCTTGTGCAGCAAGAAGAGATACATAACAGACAATCATCCCAACACACAATATGGACAATGTGGTGAAGTCAGTAAATAACAAGGCATCAATAAATAACATGCAAAATCACAATGAGTCATGTAAAAGCCATAAAGCAGATGGTACAAACTGATTTTTAAGGCTGTTTGTTGATGGGAGCAGCAAGACCTCACTCTACATTGTGTGACTTGGATTAGTGAGAATAGACTGAGCCTTCTACAAGGAGCTCACCTTGTACACATGAAAAGATCATTAAGTGGAATCCTATTATCTTTATGCATGTTTTGACAATTCCCTCCAGCCAGTTCTTATTTTTCATCGACAGTGACCCAAAACAACAAACAAGTGAAACAGTGAGTGCTAATTTGATAAAACAAGAGAATAAAATTTTCATAAAAGTCTGTTTGACATTAAAAACACAAAACTTGTGTAAAAAGTACATACACTGATGGTCATTGTTGCATGACTATATCAACATGCAAGTCCAAGTTGAATTTGTTGTTATGGGCTCACTGTTGGTATAAATTGATTTTACGTTTAGTCTTTAATGAAAATTAAAGTTTTGTGCTTTTCAAAATTCCAACATTTTGAATTTTGGGACTTTTTAATGTATGAAATTTAAATTTATTGTAAAGAGCTTGCAGGTCAGCAGACTGTAGTCCAAAGAAGGTAGTTTGAAATAGAGTAAATGTGGTATCATCTGCAGGAGAACAAAGATTGCAGCACTTTGCTGGAAAAAAAGAATTACTAAGCATTGAATCAATAGGAGGAGTGCTAATGTTAGTATAACTGGAACACCCTTCTGGAGGCTTGCATTGTTGACTACATAGATTTTTGAATATTACAAAGACAGGGTGTGCTGGATACTAACAGACTCAACAGAAATCCATCTAACTTATTTCCATCCCAACTTATTTTGACTCTAGTCATTTTAATTGTCTTTCTTGGACATACCTAAATAAGAGTATAAATGACACGAATGTAAATGCATGTCTTTACCTTAAGACAAATTTCACAATCCTACTTTTATCAGAAACAGGATAACATTTCAAACTCTGATCCACATGATCAAATGGATTCCTTTTATTCAAAACTACAAAATGTTACATAAAAATTTAAACACCTGAGATGTCCGAGTCTTTTTTTTTTTTTTTTTTATCAAGGTCCAACCTTGGCAAAAGGATGACCAGCAAAAATTTTAAGCCTTTATTCTTAGAAAATCTTTTGTGTATAATCAACACTGGCTTGCTTCAAGTGAGAGTGGAAAAATATTCAACAGCCAATATATAATGAAACGCCAAAAGGCCAACCATGTAGGTAATGAGAGCACTGATCACCCTAAAATGCCTGTGGCTGTTTACTCTCTTTAATTTCAAGGTTAGAGAGTGAGGAGAACATTAGTTTGTATCTCAAAGCATGAATTTTGTTGGAACACATCCACTGTGAATTAAAGTGTCCTTGATTTGCTGATAAACTGCTATTATGGGAAGCTTTCACTGGCCTCGTTCCTCTACAGTATATGAGTCATTATTAATATGATGAAGTCATTGATAAGGGCATCCGATGCAAACCCATGCAAATCACAAAACATGTGTCTTGTCATGGGAGAGCTTTTAGAGTAAACACTGTCAGAGAGCCAGTTAGAGCTGTGACAAATGCTTGTCCAAACCTTAAGACACGATATATAAAAGCCAATAAGAGCTTAGTACAGGACAGGAAAGGGATTTCTATGTGTATCTGTAGACCACACAGCTCCAGTCACTCCTGTTTTTGTCACTGCAGTGTAAGAGATAACAGTGATGACAACAGAAGATTTGCACAAACACTTTTCATGTGGCAACCTGACACAGCAAGCACTAGACACACTACTTATGGAAACTTTGGGCACTTAGGGATTGTTTTTTTTCTATCGGTTTAATCATGGCCTTTTTGGTTTAGAATTTAACTTTGAACTTATTTATAAAAAATAAAGATCTCATATGTTTCTCATTTTCACCAATGATAATGATCCGACAAAAGATAAATCGAGTATGTTTTGAGGTTTGGAAGAATTGGTTGAATAGAAAAAGTGACATCAGCTATGTAGAATAACTTCTTCCTTATCTTCTGATATCTCAAAGATCAAATAACTACATATAATTGATACACACTAAAGAAAATGACTGATTTAGAGGACAGTGAAAATAATGCCGAACTCTAATGTCTGCGAAACATGCTATGACCAGGAGACATTTATCTTAACTGGGCATAAAGACCAGCAGGGAGAAATAGCTGCTTTGACTTGGTCTTCATAAAAAAATTATTACACCTACCTGCACCTCCGATGGTGGCAGGTCTTGTTGTTTAATTTGTAGAAAATACAATAGTAAAAATGTCAAAGAGGTGAGGTTTAATGTGGAGTTATTATTTATTATTGCCATTTCATGTTTTCCTATTGGGAGTTAAATGAGAAGATTGATACCAATCACGTGTCTGTATCCAATATGAAGCACAAAACTATCTTACTAGCATCTCAGTGGTGAACAAGTTATCCCATGTCAGTTGATTTTACGCCTCATTTGTTAGCCTCAAACAGTTTGCCGTAGCTCTACCATAACACTAGGACTTTGTTGTGTTTCCATGTTGATTCTGCGTCTCCTGAGCACTTGTTTGTCTTTGTGTGTGTTGTGTGTTGTATGTGTGGCTTCACTCGCCTGGGTCCTCGTACTGCTCAACACTTGTTAATAATCATCTCATTAACCTGCAATTCAGGAGGCCTGTCTCAACCTCCATTCACTGACTGTTTGTTCAGCTTGTTCAGTTGTACCTACATTCTTAGCTGCTCAGTGAGCTGGAGTTCGGCCCACCATGTAGGCTTGGAAGATTTGGTTTTCTCTCAGTTTTTACCTAATATTTACTGTATTTTTTATTCTATCGCTTAATCAGTCAGCCAAACAGAAGAGAGGCTTGAAAAATCTCTTCTGGAGCTCCAGAAAGAAGCCAGAGAAGGGTAACGTGAATCTGCTTTGCAATGATTTTTGCAAAATAAGGCGGCAATTTATTTCTATGGATATAAATTCTTCAAAAGGAATACATGACAACTAAACATATACATATTTTCAAAACTCTTCCTTTGAGTCATCAGCTTTTAATAGAGCTGTATTCTGTGGGTGTTAGATTTTCCTCATATTTGTTTGTGCCTGAAGCCCTTTATTTACGAGATTATGATTGAAACATACACCAATACACCCTTTTGAGTCACACATGCTTTTGTCTTTGTGCTAACAGACCTGGATAAAGCAGAGGAGGCAATGAATGATGAGCCAAAGGAACTGGCAAGGTGTTCAGCGTTCAAACAGCATGGTGTTAGTGGGACTAAACAGAGCCAACTTTGAATGCAAAAGCCACCCCAGGTTAGATTAAACATTCAAGGAAATTGTGACATGCCAGTTAATTAAAGTGATGGCTAAATGTCCTTTGACATTGATTGCAAACAACTTCTTTCTTCACTGCTCATCTTAACACAAAGCAACCTGCCAACAGCGACTGAGAAAAGACTAAGAAGGATCATGTTTCATTTCTGCCTCAAAGAAGCGGGGACAAAATATATCAAATCAGATCTGGACGGGAAATTAAACAAGAAAGGAATCAAATGAAAAACTTTTTCTTTGGATATACAGCAAAGAGGTTTAGACTTGCTTTTGTGGTAACTGAGGACAAAGGAAAGTTGGCCTTGTGTTGGGCTGAGAGCTGTGTCCAGCCACCAGTTTATTCAGTGAGTCACAGATTTGTGGCCACAAAGGCATATTCTGAAGAGAGCAGCTTAAGTCTTCGTGTAACAACGCATGAAAACAGGTGAAGGTCTGATCTTTCACTTTTTATTCTTGAGCCATCATAATTGCATTTTTTTTTTCAAAGCTCTGGTTTTGGCTTAATAATGCAAAAATACCGACATCACCTTGATTCTCAGCTGTACTCTTCTAATGAATAAATAAACTATGTGAGCAAGTACCTTGTCTAAAATAAAAGGGTGAACATTCTCATTTTGCGCATGTTACAGATGCTGAAGCCTTATGAGTGGCTGATGCAAGTGATTGTAGGAAACATGACTTCAGATATTCTCTAACAACTCTAAGACATGCTGTAGTCACCCTACATATGGTTTGTAGGGATGGATGATATATTAGAACTGAAACCTTATCTCACTTTATTCACTATTTTGATCAGTTAAGACTATCAGTATTATCATTACTATCAATACTAGTAGTATTGAAAATGTTTGTGTCAGTTGAACAGCTACCGTCTTGAGCAGGAGATAAAGTGCTAACAGTGAGAAAAACCTGACATTTACAGGTAAACTGTTCCACTGCTGAAGACCAACAACGGAAAATGTTCCATCATCTTTGGATTACAAACTTGGACAACAAAAAGGAGAGTCTCAGCAAAACATTGAGGGTCCATGAGTATGAATACAGGGTGGGAAAACTGCTGCGTTAAACGTTCAAAACAAGGCTCTGACCAAAAGGTTCTGGAAGAATTGTGAGGCTTGACTGCTGACTGCATGCATTCAGAGTGATTTTTGGCATTTATGTTTATAGCCTACTCACTGAAGCCAAAATGCCTTGAAGTCTCTCTGTACTATCTGCAACATACTGACGCAACTAAAGTCATCTGGAAGAAAACTTGTGTTTAAGTATGTTGTTAATATGAATGTATGTGCAGAGTGGTACAGCAACTGAAAGGCAAAAAAACCCCCACACAACTGCTGTTGGCTGTGACTGATAACACATTCCTGGAATAAAGTGTCTTCACATTTCTGTAAAAGTGAAAAGTTACAAAATTACATCGGTTTATTTTCTTTAGTTATTGGAAGAGAAACTTTTACTAAAAAAGTGTAGTATAATGTAATGGTAGAGCTTTCATTATGACAGCTTATCTTTATTTAACTCATACATGTGTAATCAAGACAAGTCAAGTTAAAGTTTACATGTATATTATATTTAAAGCGGCAGAAGTTGACTGACTTTAAATGTAGCTTTTGGGATATCCAGGATCAGCTGATTGGCTGACCTGGACTCTCTAACTGCAGTGTGGAGATGAAGCAGTTCACAAGGGTAGGATGGCACTACTCCGTTAAAAGATTTAAAAGTTAGCAAAAGAATTTTAAAAACAATCCTGTATCTCACAGGCAGCCGATGGAGGGAGAGCATCAAAGCTTTGATGTGAATCTTTTTTTCTTTCCTGTCAAAAGAGGCGCAGCAGCACTCTGGACTAACTGCAAGTGTTGAACACTGGTCTAAGACCACATTCAGAGTATTCCAGTTGAGCATTTACCTCGGATTTCAGCCTTGGCTGGAAAAAGCTGGGCCTAAGAACTGCAATTTTAAAAAGCAGTGTCAATATAAACTTCAAGGCTTTTCCCAGACCAGTGGATGTTACAGGCCAGAGGACTCACATCAATGGTGAACACCTACTATGTGAGGGCAGGTGTAAATGTAATAGGAGCAGGGTCACAGGGGTTTACAAGAGTATTTAAAACACTAAAAAGAACCTGCGGCCTGTGACGGTTTTTGGAGATCAGTTGTACCTAATATTAGAGCTCTTCTAGTCAGATAAATGGTGAAACAGTTTCTCCTTTTTCCACCTCCTCTCAGCCTGCTAACATGCATGCATAGGTTGTGTAGTACTGAATTGCAACTATACTGGTATGTATTAACTTTGAACCCAGTCCCATAAAGAATTGAAAAACTGCTTCCAGCCACGGTACGATAAAGGCAAAATGCTGTAAATAAACTTAAAGAGAAAATGAAACAAATATCAAAACTAGTTAGAATCAGTAATAGTAAATATGAGAAAATTTACTTCTTCTAAGAAGGATGCACTCCAATGACAATAATTAAATACATAAACCAATAAAAATAAATGATGTAATGACTCAATCAGTAAAGAAACTGTGGAGTTATAGGTTTGGATACTTCGCCCTCTTGTGGTGGCGGATTTTACTGTGTACTTCCGTCTTGGCCTACGACATATCCGGTTGTGCAGCAGCCATTTTGTCTGTTCGGGCAAGTCTACCCTGACAGTTGTGAACTGCAGTTCCACCTTTGGAAACACTTTGAAATGTTGTTGTGGCTTTTCTAATTCGCCTTATCTGCCATCCGAACGCCGTATAAAATTAGTATCTCGGTTTTACATGTCGGAAGAGGAGCCTCATCGTCGAGATAAATCCATAACCGGGGAAAACACGGGCTCGGCCGAGACATGTCGTGTGAAGAAAGCTACTTGGCCATCATTCGCTATCTGACGGATGAACGGGAGCCATACGCGCCAGGGACGCCCGGCAACACGAAGAGGAAAATACGCAAAGCAGCGACCTGCTACGTCGTGAGAAACGGGACTTTGTTTTATCAGCGTCGGCTGAAAGGCCAGAATGATTTCACGGAGCTGGAGGTTGTACTGCAGGACGGCCGGAGGAAGGAACTCATCAGCCAGGCGCACATCATGGAGGGAGGGGAGCACCTGAACCAGCAGCTCACCTGGGAGTTCATCTCTCAGAAGTACTGGTGGAGAGGTGAGACGCCGAGGCCCGCTGCTGGTGCCCCGGGAGAGGGACCGCAGAGAGGGGGGCCAAATATGCAGGAGAACCGATGTAAACATTAACCCAAAAATTAATATGTATATTTGGGCCACCGTCTCACTTTACACAGCGTCTCCACGGCGACATCCAGTGGTTAGTTCATGGGTCAGCTTCCTGCCCGGGTTTTTTACTGTCGTTTATGATGCTACCAATGTTGTCATTGGTTTTACCAATAAAGGCCAAAACATGTGCTAACAAACAAAATAACATTTCGAAAATTTGCAGTTAATGGTGAATCCACAACTTAGCCGGTTAAATTTCTGTAGCTTTTATTGCATTCGGCAGGACTCATATTAGCACAAATACACAGAACAAACAACAGACAGGGTCATCTATTACAATGGGGAATACTAAGTGTCATTACAGATATGAATGAAGTGTGCCAGAGAGTTGAGTTGGGAGGGGGTCCATCATATCCATAGCTGTCCTTTGAGATGCCCTGACTCTGAGGGAGTGTTAAATAAAGTCAATTTAAAACCCAACCCTATAAAAAATATTACATTATAGCAATCATCTCAAGTCCAAGTAACATATCCATTTCTTCCAAATATCTGTTACCCATCGTGTCATAAAAGAAATGTTAATCTTTCCATGTTGTGAATTTCTTTCTACTATTTCTGTACAGTCCAAGGTTGCCAGACACTCACTGTTCAGCCATTTCCCATTTCACTAGTTAGCTTTTTTGAAACAATCTACATTTGTTCAGAATAGAAAATACAGGTAAAAAGTGGAGCAAGGACAGTTATAAAGCCCACAAATTCAATGTTTTTTGTGGCCTCTCATTGTAACCTGTTAATTAGTTGTTAACAAAGCAATTTGGTTGGTCTTTAAACAGTTTTAATGGGCATTTGTAGCTGTTTTTAAACATTCTATAGCTAAAAGCAATCTATTAGAAAATATTTTCCCTAAAAATCTAAAATAGAAATAATTATTAGTTTTATTAAAATGCATTCTGCTTCAGGGCGTCAATGGCATAGTGGGTAGAGCGTATGCTTCATAACCAGGACGCAACACCGGTCTAGTTCCAGTCAAAGTCACTTGCCACATGTCATTCCCCCTTTTGCTGTCATTCTTCAAGCTGTCCTATCTAGGAATAGCCAGAAAGGCCAAAAAAAAAAACAGTGATAAAAGAAAAAGTTTTCAAACTTTATTAGTGTTAATGTGATCATAAAGATATTTAAAACTTATTAAAATACAATGGTATGACTCCACAACAGCACCAAAATATTGTCCAGAAACAGGTCACAGGAGATGCTGTGGCTGGTTGTTACCAGTAAAAGACCTCTCCCCTCTGTGACACCCTCAGGTATCCTAAAGAATGTGAAAGACCACATCAGAGAATGTAGTCAATGTCAGAACAGGCGGAGCACTGATGATGGTGCTGGACCTCGACTCTTTTCCCGGCCAGTGAGACGCAGGGGGGCTGCCAACGTGAATGATGAGGAGGAGGAGGAAGAGGAGGAAGAAGAGGGAGATGATAGTTTGTTCTCAGCTGATTCGTCTTCTAATTTGAGAACAAAGTTAATGAAGACGATGCCCAAGCATGAACTGGTCTTTGTGAGTCGCAGTAATATCTTTTCATTGTAAAATCAATGATGTGCTTTTTGATTTCTCTGCAGTTGACTCTTTCTTTAAAATAGTCTTTGTCTGTGCTCTCTCCAGGTGGACAGCAAAGGTGAGGTGAATCAGTTTCTGCCCAAACACAGCCAAACTATGTTGGACAAACTCAACCAGCAGCGTCTCAATAATCACTTCTGTGACATCACACTGCTGATTGAAGGGGAGGAGTACAGAGCTCATAAGGCTGTGTTGGCCGCTTGCAGTGAATACTTCAATGAACTCTTTTTTGAGAAGGGTGCTGTATCCACACATGAAGCTGTGGTCGATCTCTCTGGTGAGTCTTAGTTCATTCACGTTTGTGCCAGATGTTCTGCATGTTGGTTTGAGTTTTAAGCTCAAGTCTTCTCTCTGCAGGTTTCACCAAAGCCAGCTTCCTCCCGCTGCTGGACTTTGCATACACTTCGACACTGACATTTAACTTCTGCATCATGGCTGACATTGCCAACCTTGCCAGGCATTTGCTAATGACAGAGGTGTTGCAGATATGTGAGTCTGTCCATAAGCAGGTGGAGGAACAAAAGCTGACAGTGTATCAAAGAGGAGACGTGCATACAGTGGTGTCAAGTCAGTCGATTCCTCGAGAGGGCCTAAAAGATGAGTCTGATGCCTACATGGTGACCATACAGGGCGACGGCAGAGCTGTCGTCACTCAGAGCAGTGTTGCTGTCACAGCCCAATCTTTAGCCTTTGTAGCTCCCTCAACAGATGCCTTCATCCAGCACCCGGTGGCAGTTGTGGCTGAAGCTGTAGAGGGAGACAAAGGGCATGACGGGGAGGCAGTTGAGAATGAAACAGTGGCTCTGATCACTCACAGTGGGCAAGCAGAGTCGGGACAGACTGTCACTCTTATCTCACATAGTGCCGAAGGAATGGAGGGGGAGACGATGACTGTGGTCACCCACAGCGGACAGGCTGGAGCTAGTGAGTCCCTGGCTGTGGTGTCAGCTTGCCTGGCGATGGAGCAACCACAGGTCGCGGAAACAGAAGCCTTTGTTCTAAATGTGGAACCTGATAAAGACAGCTCACCGGAGGCCATCAAACCGACACCTGTAGCTGCTGCTGAACCAGCAGCAACACCTCAGGAGACGGAGGAATCATCACCTCCACCCCAGAAACGCAAAAGAGGCCGTCCAGCCAAGGTGAAAAAGGAAGTGGAGATAGAAGAGCCAATGGAGGAGGAGGATCCCTCTGCTGATGAAGGCCAAGGAGACAAGCAGGAGATGGTATCGGGTGACCCCAACAAAAGACGTCTCCGGCAGCGCTCTATTGCTGAAGGTGGTTATGCTCGGCTTCATATGGGGCTAGAGGATGAAGAGGAGGGGAAGAAAAGTTCTACCCCACTACGTGCTCCTACCCCTAAGGTATATTTGTTGTGTTTTGATGGCCATTTTCCCATCACATTTTGTAAAGTGACAATTTGTTCAAGTAGCTATGTGTATTTAGGTGGGTCCAAGGACTGGGAAGAGGGGAAGACCACCAAAGCAGCCAGTTGAGAATCAACTTAAAGGACCACCTGCGCCTGAACCTGAACCTGAAGCAGAGGCCACTCCTGAGGAGGGAAAAGCAGCTGGAGAGCTCAACACAGAAGAAGGAACAACAAAGGAGGCAGAGCCAGAGACTGGAACAAGCCAAGAAAAGCCCCCAACAGACAGTGCTGTGGATGGAGAGCACACATGCTCAGAGTGTGGCATGTCCTTCCAAAGACGATACTCTCTCATCATGCACACATTGAAACACGAGAAAGCTCGAGGGTACAAGTGCAGTGTAAGTATATGTGTTGGTCAGCACATCATGTTCAATTATCAATATTTTCAGCAGGTTCTCACTATGATTTCCATGTGTCCTTGTAGTTGTGCAATAAAGAGTTCCAATACGCAACTTCCCTTCGTGCTCACCTGGCACGGCATAAGCAGCAAAGCAGTCAGCGAGCACCCATCGCCAGATCTTCACTAGAACAGAGCATTGACGGGAAGGCTCAGAGCAATATGGATGACAAGAGTTCATTGCCACACACGAGAAGAGAGTTTGTGTGCGACATCTGCGGGAAGACGTTACCAAAGCTGTACTCTCTGCGAATCCATATGCTGAATCACACTGGTGTGCGTCCTCACTCTTGCAAGGTCTGTGGCAAGACATTCACCCACAAGCACAGCCTGAAGATGCACAGAGCACTTCACGACGTGACCAAACAGTTCCAGTGTGAATTCTGCAAGAAGTCCTTTGTGAGCAAGAGGAGCATGGAGGAGCACACAAGCCTCCACACAGGTCAGTACACACTGGTTTAATATGTTTTCCTTACTAAACAGGCACACCAGGGACATTGAGAGCTCTTGTTCCTGATTGGCTGGCAGATACGATTCAATAATATTCAGTAATATTCATCTCAGTTCATGCATGTAAGGTTTGTTCAACATTTGTTCATTCTTCCAATTTAAAAAGATGGATAATGTTGGTAAATTAACAATATTTTTACAGTCAAAGCTTCCAAATTTGGGGGCAAAGAAATGCCTAACTGCTCTCAGACCTTTCCTTGGCTGTGTTGTAAGAAGTTTTGTTTTTATTTATGTAGGAGGTTGAGATGCCAATTTCTGTCATTTCAGTATAATGGAGGTAAATGGAATATGTGTGTTCAAACGAATGAGGGTTTTAAATATATGACATGCTGTTAGTCATTCACAGAAAGAGATGTTTGATTTCCAAGCTGTGACAATTAAAAGCTTCAATCCCTCTCTATTGTATTGTGGTAGAAACAGGAGTTCAGAGCTCATAATCTCAAAAGCTCAGCTAATGCTGTGAGTGTTGAAAAAATGATTATCTCAAACCTTGTTCTGGAGCCATCAACTAGTGTCTTCATCAGTAAATGAATTTACTTCAATCTCTTAACGTCAATCACTGAACAAAGGAAAGTGTAAGATTTGATTGATAGTTCAATGAAGATGCAGAGTAGACTTTTTATTTTGTTGTCTTTTTTTTTTTTCTTCAAAGTAAAAACTAACAAGTGGGTCTTTTTTTTTACCATTAACTGGACTTTAATGCTCAAGTGATGAAAAACCTTTCATAGTTTTTTTTTGTTTTTTTTTTTACTTTTTTTTATTTAAGGACCTGACACATAACAAGCAGCTCACATAGGACCTTAAATTAAACCAGTAATGTTTCTTTCCCTGGAAGTTTAGTTTAATCCTTTTTATTGTCACTGTTAACATTGTTGCCAACATAAAACTGGGAAAATCAGTTCAGCACCTCCTTTGCTACATGGCAGCAAGACAGCAGGCAGTATACAATAAATAGATATGACGCAAGTACAAACGGTATAGTAACAGGTATAATAAATACAGGGTTCTGGGTATATTGCGCTGTAAGGTTGTTTTCTTTGTATCTGTTGGTAAGTTTCGATTAAAAACAAAAAACAAAACCAAAAAGGATAAAATCAATTCCGCGAAATCACAGTAGAACAATGTTGTCATAGTCTTGTGGAAAAGTTTTCTAAGACATCGTTTTTCCATGCAACTTCACAACTTGCCTTGGTTTTACTATTTGTAAGATTGTACACATTTCACCTTCTGAGTCTTCATTGCTTACCATAAACCAAATCTACAGGTGAATCAAAGTACCTCTGCAACACATGTGGAGCTACCTTTCATCGAGCCTCAGCTCTGAGTAAACACCTAAAGAAGCACCAGCCCAAACCTGACGTCCGTCCATATGCCTGCGCTCAGTGAGTAGCTTTTCATGTTCTCGTCTATGAGCATCTCTGAGCAACTGTGATGAGGCTTAAATCTGTTTTTCTCACTCTGCTTCATCCCTTCTGCAGCTGTGATAAGAGGTTCTATGAAGCAAAGGATCTGCAGCAACACATGAACAAGCACATGGGCTTGAAGCCCTTTCAGTGCCAGGTATGTGGCAAGTGCTACAGCTGGAAAAAGGACTGGTACTCCCACGTCAAATCTCACAGTGTGGCTGAGCCCTTTAAGTAAGTCTAACAGCAGTGAAGTACACATTCACCTCATGTTAACAAGGCTGCATCTTCAACCCGTTTGTATGTCTCCTCAGGTGTAATGTGTGTGGGAAGGAGTTTTTTGAAAAGGCTCTGTTCAGGAGACATGTTAAAAAGGCCACTCATGGGAAAAAGGGACGAGTCAAGCAGAACCTGGAGAGGGAGTGTGAGCAGTGTGGAAGAAAGTTCACTCAGCTGAGAGAGTATCGACGCCACATTAACAACCATCAGGGTGAGAGTCTGACTGACTTGTGTGAGATCATATATAAGAGTTTTTATGGTGCTGATGCTTTCTCTGTCCCCTTTCTATAGGAGTTAAGCCATTTGAATGTCTGACTTGTGGCGTTGCCTGGGCCGACGCACGCTCTCTGAAGCGTCACGTCCGCACCCACACAGGAGAGCGACCGTATGTGTGCCCCATGTGCCAGGAGGCTCACATCGATGCACGCACTCTACGTAAACACATGGCAAAGTATCACAGTGACAACCTTCCTGGTAAGATCATGCTGGAGAAAGACACCCTGCAGTTTCACAACCAGGGCACGCAGGTGGAGCACGCTGTCAGCATTCTGGCATCCGACCTACCTCCTGAGCTTCGCCCCGCTCAGCAGCAGCCAGCAGAGGAGATAGAGACAGTGCTGATCACAGAGGAGACGGTGGAGGCTGTGGAGGCTGTGCAGGCTGTTCAGGCTGTGAATGACGGCTCCGTGTCCACGCTGTCAGATCAGGGGATCATGCAGGTCGTCAACTATGTCCTGGCCCAACAAGCCCTAACGGGGGTCAAACTGGAGGAAGAGCCTGAAGTGATACAGACCATGGAGGTGGAGGTGGCTCATGTGGCTGAGGTTGAGTAACTGTGTCCCAGAGACCATGATTCTCCCATGCAAGCTGATCATAGTTTCTCACAGCCTATACATAAAATGTAACTAAATGTAAAAAGATGCTTATTTTTCTGAAAATGTACATAGAGTAAGTGAATTACGAATGGAGTATTCACTGTATGTCCAGCCCAGAACCGAGTTTGTGCATGCATCCACATTTCTATGTTGTGTGTAAATGGTTAGATGTAGGGGCCTACAGTAACCAAATGAATTAATGCTTTACAAGGTTATAAAATCTGGCACTCAGGAGAAATAAAAGTAGAAAAGGCTAAATTTGTTTAAACTCTCCAGTCGCTTCCTCCTGTTGACAGAAAAGCTGTGTCCTAACTGTAGAAAACCTCAGCCATCATGCTCGCCGTGAGCTCATTTACTCCACATGTTGTCAGCTTGAAGGTCGAGTGAGTAACCAATGCCTTTGTTAATCATTTGTTCAATGTCATCACAATATGTTTGCAGGATTGTTTCTTTTGCTCTAGATGTTTAAGAAGTTGCAGTGCAGCTATCAAAGTTGCTAAAATTGCCAGAACGTAGTCAAAAATGTTCATTTATTAAAAGTTAGTTTGAGGCTGACATTGCGAGCCCCTAATTTTATTAATTTCCATGATTTGGTTTACCTCTTCTCCTTACACTTGAATTGAATAGATTTAGTGTTAAGACTAACTCGTTTTCCGACTGCACTGACGTAGTGATGTCCCTCACTTTCAAGTCACTTTCACTTTGACTGTGATGATGATTTCATACAACTTTGGTATCCAAGTCATACTCACAATAACTTCACACAAAGGATCATTAACATGCAATACAGCAAGTATGGATATTTATTTCAAATTTTTATCAAAATACCCTTGGTATAATGCAACATATTTACAATACATTGTACAAAAATATGAAAATGTGAATGTTTCTGCTTTCGAACAACGCTGAGCATTTGAAGTAATGTTGATTATGGACCATAGGCTGATGCAGGATACAAACATACTGTTTGCACTCTTCTAAATGAACACAAACGTTGTCTCTGGTAAAGCCACCAGGCAATATTCACATCAGTACACTTTGTTCCATGTTGAAAATCATGTATTTTCTTGAGGGAGACTTTCAAAAAACAACTATACAAATTTATATACATTTATATCATTATCATTGGCCAGTTATCAAATGAAATAAACCTCTACCAAAACATGGTTCAGGATTTAGAATAAAATACTTTTGCTAGGAATCCACTGCAAGAGCTAAAGCCCGCTCTTAAAATGCAAATCATCCACTTTTGCACCGCAGTAAAAAAAGAAGAAAAAAAAAAAACATCAGTCATAGTATCTCTGCTGGAAAACACTGGGTCAAGAGCATTAGGCCTATATATGGCTACATCAAATGAACGACCATCACACTTAAGCACACATACTTCACAACCTGACACAAAATGGTGGTGCATTGGTCTCAGAACGACATTAAAAAAAGCTAAATATAGTAAAGTAACAGCAGAAAATAAATTGCCCATCAACTGACATAATACTTCTGACAGGAAATGTTTGAAATGTACAATCATCGCTGACTTCCGTCACAAATGAAAACAACATTGTACTTTACTATCCGTACAACCATTTAGGTGAAAACTTAGAAGTATTACAAACTAAAATACACTTTTGCTATGGCCCATAGTACAATATTAAGCCCTAAAAAGCCCTTTAATGCACGTTTTGTTTCCAGTCAACCTTTAACATGGGAATGAATCAGGAACACTTAACAAAACCTCAAAGCAATCTTGAAATCCTCAGCATTTCTTAAGTGCTCTCAAGAAACTAGAACATAATAAAATGCACCTTTGCCCAACACCATTCATTTCTCTGCAACAATGAGAACCAGACAACAATGAAAATAAGTGCATTTCTATGTGAATATGTAGTTTGTTCTCAGCAGGATTTGCGCTAATACCAGGTTTTTTCTTTTCTTTTCTTTTCTTTTTTCGAATGAAATGTTCCAGTGGCAGGCATAAAATGGGAAATGGCAAAAATTGAGAACAAGACAAAGGTCGTCTTACTCTCCCTCCTCCTTGATACGCTGCTGTTTGTTGCGGCGGGAATCCAAGTCGAAGGAAAAGTCGGACCACTCGTCGCGTGGCGGGAAGGATATGGTCTGGCGCAGTGTGAAACGCACGGCGTCAATGACGCGCTCGCCTCGGGCCTCAGAGGCGCCCACGCTGACAGTGGAGGCCCCACTGGTGGTGCGAACTATGTGGGGAGGTGGGGAAAAATCCATGGCCTGTCGGTGCTCCATGATGCCCTTCCAGATGATGTGCTGGAACTCTGCGGGGATCTTCAGCCTGGACAGGTCCTAATGGTCATTACATAGGGGAGCGTTAGTATTCGCGGGGGAGGGAGGGGGTGGGTGGGCACTCTTCTCTCTAACCCATCATATGACTCGTGTGGGATAGACAAGGGCTCACCTCCATGTTATAGTTCTCAATCTGGTAGATGTTGGTTAGGCCCTGTGCTGTGAAGTAGTCCAAGCAGCCTGCGCAGCCCAACCGTATAAGGAAGCTGGTGGAGGAAGAGAGAACCACATTTACAGGTGGGAATATTTAAAACTTTGTTTTCCTACGATTCATTTTACAGCATACACTGAAACAAGGTATCGCAGCTTATCAACAAATTTTGCTTTTGACTTTTAAGACCAGAATTTAAAGAAGTTATACTTATAAACTCTTTATGTTCTCTAAATACTTACGTGTTGCTCTCTTTCTGGCGTAACGAATGTAGTTAGCAAAAAAGCTGCTAACGCTAATTTTGAGTCACCGTATTTATTCAAAGTATTGTTTCAATTAGAGGCAACTCATTTAATGCATTTCAAAAATAAGATTAGTTTGTGTCCATTTATGGCCTATTCTTTTTTGAATTAATTTAATAGCTCTTTCTAAAATAATATAAATAATGAATAAATCAAAGTCAAATATAAAAAAAGAACACGTTATGAAATCACATAAGACATTATTGTGAAATGTTACATTTTAGTTTTTAAGTTCACTCTTATTTGATCATAGAAACATTTTCAAAACTGTTTTGTGTATAATAAAGACACTTCAGAGATTAAATTAGGCAGCATAAATATTTCTTTGTCAGCTAGTTCAGTAGTATGTGCAGCTGTGTTCAGTGAAATAATAAAAAAGGAGTAGTTAGTGACTGTGCAAGTACTTTTTTTTAAATACAGCAGCAGCTTATAGTTGGTCATATCAGAATTATTTAAATGTCGTTAATGCAGCCAACAGGACTAACTGGCTAAATTTGGCAGCGGTTGTTGAAATTGCTAAACAAGGTTGGGGGAGTGGGAGAGAGACTGTGACACCGCTGTCACTGGAAAACAAAATTAAAACATCTTCTTAGCAAAAAGACAAAGAATAATTTAAAAAACGACTTAATGTGCATGACTGAAAAGAAGAAACGAATGATTAAGGATTATTCTTTTTCACAATTTTAACCTTTTCGGCCTCTTCTATATAAATATTAGATTAATAACGCCTTATGGATTTATTTTCTATTTAAAAAATGGGGCCTTCATACATTTTAAAGCAAATCCACAATAATAATAAAAAAAAAAAAAAGGGTTGATGCTTTTCACTGTGGTTTGGTGAAGTACCTGGAGATGCTGCTGTCCATGGGGTATGGAGGAGGGGGGGTACAGTGGGAGGAAGGCACCAGGGGTAGCTGTGGCTGCAGTGCATGTGTGGGGCTCAGTGAACTCATGTCGGCATTCATGGGGAGGTGAGTGCCCATCATGGGAGTCACTGCAGAGACAAAAGGAGCTACCGTAAGCTGTCTTATAATGCTCTGGGATTTCGAGATGATGTAACGTCAAATTATACAAGGGAATTGGGGGGGTGGCATGCAGGGGTCGCTGTCAACATGACGCATAATGCATCATAACAGGTCCTGCGGAGGAGGATGTTCTTTTTCAGTGGGAGCTGTGTATCTGTGTGTGTGTGTGTGTGTGTTGTGTGTGTGTGTGTGTGTATTTATGGGATGGGGCAGGGGCGGTTCTTCACCTCCCCTCCTGCCTGCCTGGACATGCTCTCCTCATACGGATACAATATGCCCAGGATGGACAGGATGACTGAAGGGTGGGGGGGGGGCTACAGAACAATATAAACAGGAAACAAAGGGCCACACTTACTGTCAGTCAGGCCTCCAGACATGCTGGATGGGGTGAGTGTGTTACGCTGCTGGGGGTTGATGAGCTGGCTGACAGAGGGCAGCTTGTTGACTTTTCCATGAGTTGGGGAGCTGGAGCCAAAGGAGGGCTGAGATGGCATGGAGGTCCTGAGGCAGGAGAGACGGGGTGACAGACTGTTACTATTATCATCTTTCAACAATATTTAACTCTGTAAAGCAGCCCAGTCACTTCAGTGGAAACAGCAATAACTGATTTCCATGAAAAACTTAACTACATGTTCTCCCCATTTTGATTTAATGAAATAGAGGATCGGTAAAAGAACAGAGGTCAAGCAAAAAAAAAAAAAAAAAAAGACATTTATTATAAACTGCCAGAAAAAAAATGTCAGGGGCCACAAATGTAACAAAATGGTCTGTTTCAAACAGAAGTCACAAAGTCAATTTGCTCTGCATGTAACAAAGTGAACACCTGCAGTTTCTATTAAAAGATTTTATTGAGGAAAGTTAAAAACAAACACACAGACTGTCCTGCAGTGATTTTATAAAACATGACCAGCATTAGCAAAAAGCTCTCTCAATAATAAAGTCTCTTATCCCCAAAGTCCCACAAGTTAGATATTGTGAGTCCAGCTCTCATGATGATGCAAGGGCAAAACACATTCAGTTTGAACAAGCTTTTAAATCAACTAAGACAACAAAAACAAGCATTTCAGCTTGACTCCTGGCCAACATCAGCCAGATTAAAAGGCTGAACGGATCAATATTTCACTAACGGACTCTATGCTGCACATACATGATAAACAGAGAAGATCTGATGACACAATGAGGACATAATCACAATAGCCTAACTTAGAAATATCATTTTGAGGGAGAAAAATTATGCATGCAAAAATTATAATCTAGATGTTTCAAGAAAAAACGTCATCAGAAACAGACTTTACGGGTTATTAAACAAAGAACAACTTTGTCCAGCATGTAGGGCTACAACCTCAATGCTGTTTATAGTTTGCACGACCTCTGAACAGGGGAAGTGCCTTTCCATGATTTTTGCAGCAGCAGCAACAGATCTTAGAAACAGAAAGTTTCAGCATCACATCCTCAGTGCAGAATCCCAGGAAAGGAGGAATTTAGGAGATCAGAAAAAATCAAAGTTGATAAAAAAGGAGACAGAGAAGGGATCCGTGTATCGGGGGGAGGAGGTGGAGGAATGTGGGGCAGAGTTTCAGGAGGAGCTGCAGCGCCGCCTCTGCTCTCCTGCAGGTTCCAGGAGCTGGCTACCAAGACGGGTTTTTACCAGACTGCAGGGAAGGAACCAGAAAGAAGAGAGAGGAGAAATAAGGGCTCAGTGACGAAAGAGGAGAGAGAACTCGCTGAACCCAGAGAAGCCCAGAAGTTGAGGAAATCAGCTTAGTAAATGTTACAGAAAGAAAAACAACAGCTATGGAGACGGACACACACAGACACACACAGAGAGAGAGAGAAGGAACTGCACAAGTTTTTAGTGACAGCTGGGACCTAAGACTACATCAATGGTCTGTACTAACAGAATGGACCAGAAGATGGCAGTATGCAGACAGAGATCACAGATGTTCAGTGCTGGAATGTGCATTGACATTACAAAGCCTTGGAAGGAAAGAAAAGGTCTGAAACATTCGCTGTTAACAGAACCTTTTATTTCAAAAGCTGCGATGAAGAGATTGTAGGAGATAGAAAGTACAGAAGAGAGCAACAAGCTACGTTTGGTTGTGAGGATCTTCAGAGTGTCTGAAGAAACACATTGAAAACATGCTATAACATAGATAGATAGATGAAAATCCACTAAAATGAATGCAATCTTTATTTAGATAATTGATTGATTTTTTTTATAACATTCATTTAACTAGCAATATTTTAGTGCCGGTCACAAAGTCCAAGGTACCCAGCAACACACAAATAAAGTAAAAAAAAAAAAAAGAAAGAAAACAAAAAACAGCAAACGCTTGCACTGTGAGGCTGTCTGCCAGTCCCTTAGTGGGAAACTATAACATAAGCAATAATTATCATCACAGGGCTGTCAAACTATCACTTACACCCATCTCTTCTTTTTAGCTTTTTAGTGTTTAGTGAAATGGGCGTGGACAAGGAAAAAAAAAAGGTTCAGTCTGAGAAAGTTTTAATTATGCTGAAGTGAATAGAGACTAAGGCATGGATTTTGTTGGGTACTGTTGTGCAAACCTGGCAGAGCACCCAAAGGCGTTTCCACAAATCTTTGGAAGCTTCTCCTTAACAAAGCATAGCCAGGTACATTTGTCACGATTCATCAGCTTTGGCTCATATCCCATGAGAGCAGAAAAGGGAAAAAAAACAACAACTCTACTGAACACAAGGTTAACCCTCTAAAGTTGCTAGCATTAAGCAAATTTTAAGTAAATTCTCTGCTGCTGGGAATAATTGCATAACATTCATTTTCCAGCAACCATTGTCAGCTTTTACTTGATGGCTGCAATGCTTCAGTGAAGGCAATAAATAGAATCAAGTAATCTTAAGCAAAGCTTTTGTCAGTTTTGCAGCTACAAGTCAGTCATGGTTAGTCAGTTAAATCACTGCTATGTATTCAAATGAAAAACTTTTTTGTGTGTGTGTGTGTGTGTGTGTGTGTGTGTGTGCAAGCAAACAAGTAATATAGCCAAATGAAGAGAGTGCATAGTTACAAGCACCGCAGCAGGGAACTTGAATTCCTTGAACCTTGCAAGTAACGTAGGTTTGTGTTTCATTTCGTGGCCAAGAACAAAAGAATCACTTTATTAAAAGCCTATACTTGTACTCACTGTTTTTGAAGTAGATTTTGCTGCTGCTGCCGGTATGATTCTATGGTATGTTGTGGAAGAAACTGCATGAGTTCCAGAGACTCTTTGATTTTTACCAAAATCTCATAAATTTCACGACCTTTGATCTACATAGAGAAAAGAAAGAGAGCAGTCAGTGAGCAGGTCAGACGCACTCTAACAAGTGTTTAAAGAAGCTAAACTGCAAAACAACACTCACAGGCAAACAAAAAACCTCCTCGTCTGTAGATCTTCTCTTCTTGATGGCGGACATCTGAATCCCATGGGAGACCTGGCGGAAGGCTGAAAAGAGGAGAGCGACAGGTGAGTACGACTGCCATGTACTGAAGTGGTGAGTTAGCCTTAAGCCAAAGCAGCAGTGAAAGAGTGAGAGAAAGGAGCAGAGATTGGAAACATTCACTAACTGAGCGTTAGCAGAAGCAGAGGTTCAGGGTCCTCCACACTGACAGCATGTCGAGTAAGACCAAAAGCTTGGCAGCCCATCACCAGCCCCAGCGCTACTTACGGCGTTTCATACCCTCACTGCTCTTTGTGGCGTCTGTTACATGCTGCTTGCGGATGCTGTCCTCATCTGCCTTGCGGTCTCTGCCCGGGCAGGCGCAGATCCTGGCCTCGAAGCACCGGCGGCCTAATACCTGACCGCTGGAGATGGGAAAGACAGAACCTCAGTCGCAAAAACAACCCACCACTTGGCTGGAAGCAATGACGTCCAACTTCTGAGGATGAAGACAATGATGATGGTAGCGTCTCTTACTCTCTGGTTTCCAGTGTGACGATGATGAGAATTGGACGTCTGTTCATTCCACCAACGCAGCTGGAGTTGCACATGAAGTTGTACAAAATTGTGGTGAATTCTGTCCCTACCTGAGGAGGACAAATGAATGAAGCTGAGTGACAACACTTGGTGACTCAGAAAGAAAGCAGGTAGAAGTAAAAACCTAATTTGTAAAAGCCACTTTTTTCTTAACCTGGTTAGATTTGTAATGAAAATGGTCCTGAAATGTAGTTGTGTAAATGTAGCTGCTCTTAAGTTACTGTTGAATAACAGAGGTAAATAGGTCTACAGTAACTGTTACAGTGTTAATTCACTTCACCTTTTGTCTTTTTACTTTCATTACATTTATATAAAACATACATAGCCCGATGCCAGGTGTTTAATTCATTTTTTTTTTTACTGTCATCACATCAGATACCTTCTGGATATTGTTTGTTTCTAACATAGACCCTCTAAAGAAGAGTTAAGGTTTTAAAAGACATTTCAGCAACATTTAAATGAGCGATAGCCAGCTAATGCAGCATGTTTTTTACTCCTGTGAGAAGATTCACCATACGGTCTATAGAATGGGTTTAAAAAGCTGAAAAATAAGACAATTCCAAACAGGCGTTTGAGGACCGAGCAGCTCGTCATAAGACGATGGACTCTCTGGGCAGCCAGCGTCTGTCAGCTCTATTTGTCAGATTCATGCTGAAGTTGGGAGGCGTCACTGACAGGGCAGGAAGGACAGCTCACCTGGGGAGGCTCGTAGGGCACTAATACACTCTGTCTTCCAGTGATGGAGTCCTCCAAATACTGGGCATGGTTGTTTCCCTCCACGCGGATCAGATGGCTGGCAGGAGCGATCTGGCCTGCGAGCAGCGTGAGTCACATTAGTAAATGTCAACAGAAATAAACAATTACTGAACAATAACTAACTTTTCACTCCATCAAATGAACTGACCATCATTGAACTCGCGGCTCAGCTCGTGGTTGGGGCAGCGTTTCACCACTTCGGTCACATGTTCAGCTTTTTTGTAAACAGGCATGGCTCTGATGACAGCACCTTGTGGGGGGGTGGTCAGGACTTTGATCTGAATGGGACATGTCTTGGCAATTTGGCAGTAAAGTTTTTTCAGTTCTGTTGAGTACTGGAAGGTAGAAAAAAAACAGGACAAGAGACAAAAAGATGAAAAAGTGTGTAGATACATTGAAAAAAAGAATAATATCTGCATGTTATATTATTGCTCATGAGGCCAAAATTTTAGAAGCACAGATTGATCTGCGTAACACCTGTTGCCTGAACCGTGCATGTCTGGTTTTTCCTGAAGCAAGAGATGTTAAAGACAAGACTGTGATTATGACCTGCTTAGATAAACACACACACACACACACACACACACACATATACGTTTCGGTTCTAAGAGTGTGTATTGGGCAACCTCAAAGATGTCTCACGGACAGCCTCTGGGACTTCCGAGGAGCGCCATAAAATGGACCCCTCCAGCAGCAATTAAGCTGGGCCTGGCTTTCATCTTCAAGGGAGGAGTGCTCTGCTGAAGCATTAGATGGCCACTCATCATAAGGAACGGGGTGTCTGAAGATGCTGGCATACTAACACTATATCAGGTGGAGTGGGGTTTTGCTCGTGTAGAAGAAAACGACTCAGTTTTAGCATTTTGAGTACAGGAATCGCTAATCACAGAGTCTGGTTCATCCCAAAATGCGATGGGTTGGTCTCACACACTGGCTCCCATTCAAATTTGTAAACCAGGACTCATGAATAATGGATCCCTGGCACAGTTAGAATTGGCCATCAGAAAGACTGAATTGTTACTAATAGGCAGAACCCAACTGTGTAAACAAACCATTCAAATCACTGCTGTGTAAGCAGAGCCTTAAATCCTCTGTGTGCAGAAGACAGTGGGTGGGGGTGGACGGTGGAGGGGAAAATTTTCCTGTCAGGTTCATTTCGGAGGGAAGAAAAGTGAACATTGTGAAAAACCGCTTGGGGTTGTGTTTGAGAACAATACAACACAAAATTCCACCTCTATTAAGTTTGGTTTCAAAGAAGAGAAGTTCATTCCAGTACCTGTCTTCACTGACTTTAAATATTACACAAACTTGGCAGAGACCTTTTCAGCTCTGCTCCCCAGGCACAACCTTTCCTTTCATCAGGACAAACCCAAAACAGCACCCTCTTGTCTCTCCTTCCCATAAACCCGGTCACAAGCTGCACACATTACTGCAGTGCTGAGATGGGATCCACTTATACAGGCGGGTTTACAATAATAACCCAAATTATCAGCTTTGTTCTTTTTCTCAAGTGACCTTATTATAAACAGTTCATCCACAGGATGGCCTGACAACACTACATGGTGTTACTGACACATAGGTATGATAAGATTCGATGTTACGTTTAAGGATTTGCTCAAATACATCTGGTTAAATGAGACACTAACTGATGAGCACGGTTCAAGCTCTTGGACATGCTTTTCAAAATGATGACTGAAGAAACTGTTGACCTTTTGGAAATCAAAGCAGCTTTCCCAAAGGTGTTAAAAACAAAAAGTCTGGGATGGATGTTTGTAGTTGTCCTGTTGCTTCTAACCTGATACCCTCTGTACGCCTCTGTCAGTCAGCTAAATGAGGTGGAGAGGCCAAGCAGAGAGACGCAGGGTAAGAGCAAAACAGAAAGAGAAAAAAATAAAGATGTGAAGGATCAGTGAGCAGTCTATTGAATAATTACAGGGCGCTGCTTTTATGTAGCTCATGGCAAAAAACAACAAAACTCCAAACACCAAGATCTAATCAGAGATGTTGGAGAAGCAGAAAACCAAAGTTTGTGTAGATCATATCCAACTATCTGTAACATGCACGCACGCACGCACGCACACAAACACACACACACACACACACACGTCCAGAAAGAGAACCATCCCAGCCCTGAAGCTACAAACTTTGAGCACACAACTATGTGTTGTCAGTGCCGTGTTTGCTCAGTAGTGAGAGCAGGAGCTACTGGTGATTGTTGAAAGCAGCGCCTGGCTAAAGCTAACACTGTTCAGGGTGGAGGACACCCGGTTGACTGATGGGATTCAGTGCCTCACACAGGGTGCGGTATTCAGGTGTTAACATGCAATTATGAGTCTTTCATTGGTCACAATGTGAATTACACAGCCGGGGAGCACACGGTACACAATACAGAGCTGCTTAATCACAATCGTTTGAAAAGGATTTTTTTTCTTCTGTGTTTTGAAAGAACTGCACATGACGCATCCTTCAAGTGGCCCATGGGGTTTTTGAAATTATAAATGACCTACAGAAGCTGCACTCATACATCACTACCTACTGCACCTAGCGCTGTACAGTTCTGCTGAGCAAAATCAGTAAACAGAGGTTTTGTCGTTTGTTGACTGATACGTTTGGAATACGTACAAAAATACATTCCTAAAATGATCTTACTGCATGAAACATACAATTTGTCCTGATGCTTGTACAGTGCTGCATGTGTGCAATTACTTTCTAATACATGCAGCACTTTAACACACAAACACACACTTCCCGTGCATTGCAGGTTGAGGCAGGCCCACAGCTGTGGCGTTCTTTTCTCCCTGACAGGCGCTGCGGGCGCATGCAGAAGTCAAGTCCTGACAAACATCAGGCCTTAAACAAGCACTGTTTGGCGCCTCTGGTCTTGTCTTCTTCATACCTGACATGTCATGTCATGCCTAGAGCTTCTCCCAAACCTGTTTAATTCAACAATAATGCAGAGGAGTTTTTCTCTCTTGCTGTTTTCTCCAAAACACAAAGTAAAACCTTTACTTCTATAAAGAAAATGGATATATGGCGAAATAAAAGTTTTAGACAATAATCGACCCCCTCTAAAAAAAAAGGAAAAAAAAGAAAAAAGGGTGAGTTATAATGTAGTCACCAGCTACCAGCAATGATGACCACTCAGTCTCAGTGACACCTGCTCCAAGGTAAACCCATACACTGACAGGCAGCATCATGTTTACGTAGCCCGTGTCACATATCCGTCACCCTTTGGGATTAGCCAATCAAATGCTCATTTACACGGGCACTCTAAATAACTATAATTACAAATGAGGACATTAAATTTGAAACTGAAAATAAAAGCCAACAGAAAAAAAATTGATTCTCCCCGCCACAATTTCAAATGCAGAGTAGCTAAAGTTTGTCATGTAACACCATCGTGTTTTCACAAAAATGAAACATTATTCCAAATATGTTTGATCTACTAATGCTTCAGGGAAGTGCTGCTGCAGTCAACCTTTTGGTATTCTGAAGTTCAGTATTCAGACCATGGTGATTTTTCTGCAAACTCACTTGGGTGGCTCTGATCTCATCTTCTCCATGTGACAGATTAATAGTATTTTTTGTATTCATAAAACTACAGAATGATATTTTCCGCAAATCACTGCTGCAGCCATCTCTATAAGTCTGTCTGTTGGGCGTAAAAGAAATTCTTGTGATCCAAACTAAGAGAATGGGCTTTTCCACAACAATTATGGAGAAATCCCATAGCCCATATCATAAAAACCCTTTGACTCTGCCTTTTTAAAAATTTCCCCTCTACCTTTTCCCATCTGTAGCTTTCAGGACGAGTTGTGACAAGCTTCTTGACACAAACAAGTCTCTGCCCCATCTCATGAGGCGTGGGACGGGCCCGCAGATGTTCCAGGGGCAAGCTGTGTCTTGCTGCCTTTCGCTAGAACACTCTTCTCTTTGAGCATTCAAGGGCTCTCCTCCTCCTCCGGCGCAATGTGAGATGCAACCATCAAGCTTAACTCTCTCAAAAAGACAGAACCCACTCCAAGAGCACAGGGTTCAGGAAAGAGGCACACAGTATTTACACAAGTATTATCTACAGGCCCTCAATCCATTACTGTAATCCCCAGAGCTCTGCAGCGTCCCACTGATAGCCTAAACCATGACATTCCTCTCCTTTGACTACTATATATTGTGGCAGTTAATACGCATGGCAAACACAACCAATCTTTGTCTCACAATGGTGGCCTGATTTGCGACCCTCCATTAATATAGAACAAAAACCACGATAAAACATCTTTAAACTGTCGTGCTCATTTGACCTGGCAAATGGCTTTTTCTAGCTAAACGATAAAGGGAAAGATCACAATGGAGATGACAGGAGTGCCAACAAGGAAACTGTTGGAGCAGTTATGGGAAATGTTGACGTGTTGCACCTCTGTGTGTGTGTCACAGTCATCCTAGACAGGAAGAAGTTAAGGTGTGGGTTAGGGATTAGGTGTGTCTCCATAAGAACAGTCATCAAAAAGCACAGTACACAGTCCACTAAGTCCCGTGGAGGATCCCACAGGCCTTCAAAGCGGGGCATTAGCAGCTTTATGCACAGAGCAAAGCTGCAGTGGTGACATCTTCAGTGGCACTCTGCCATCAGTCCATCAGTCCAGCAGTAGAGCGATCAGATTGAGATTATGAGAGCTTTGGGAAAGATCTCCTGAGATCAGGTTAGGGAGCCTCTTTCAAAATGAGAAGCAACACTGTAATCACTGTTCATTAGAGTAACTTCTCCAGACCACAGAGAAAATGATCAGTGTAAAAAAACATTGTTCAGTGAGACTAAATGCTCCTTGGTATGATTAAATGACAGCGTTTTGTTGTGATGTGAAGGGTCATTGATGGATTATGTACTTATATTTAACCTGAACATTTAATTGGGAAAAAATATAGTATTAATATGTTGTTTCCCTGTTTTTAAATAAATCACATTTTGCTATTACAGCAATCAGTGAATAAAGGAGACCATTTCTGTGTGTCATCTATTAACATGCTAAACTAACATAAAAATTGTGGAATAAAATTTACTTTTTTTTTTTTTCCATTTTTCCAATTATGCATATCATAGATGTGGGACACAGAAGCTGATTTTGTTTTTTGGTTGTTTTACACGTTTATTTTCAGGTATTAAGTTAAACTGAAAGCTTCAGCCAGAGACGGAGTCTAGTGCAGTGATGATAAGTAACAAGTCACTATTTTTTCATATTAAGTCTGACCAATCAAACCAGTCTTGCATCATGTGTTATGACTGTGGGACACAGTCTGTTGTGCTGTATGTTTCTGTGATGGGGATGTGTCCTAAAACCAGTGTGGCTAAGGCTTTGGTGGGTGTGCCTCTGACAAACCACATTTTTAACAGCCTCACAGTTGCACATCAGGAAAACAGTTTTGTTTTTGAACAATGAAAATGAGAGGGATGAGTGAGGCACTCTGGGAATTAGGTAAATGTCACAATCCCACAGTTGGCGTCGCCAAGGAATAAGGTGATCTTGCCGAGCACTGGATGGGTTTTACTCTTCTTTTTTGTTTTTGTTGTTGTTTGTGTTTTTTTCCAAAGGAACAATGAATTGAATCCCTGCATTAAGCTCAGCAGGTTTTTCCCTTTGGATAAATCTGACAGGACGACCTTTGCTATTTATCAATCTTTTACAAACCATACGGACCATTTTAATTACAATGTCGTTGACACCTTACAATAATTTACTCTAAAGCAGATGCCTTACTTAATAGTCAATGGCACTCATAGGCCCAAATCCCAGATCCCAACTTATGTTGACATCCTGATTCTGATTTGATCAGTGACCTATAGAAGCAGACCAAGACAACTTCGATTACAAAAACAAGGGACATCACACATACTGAGACAAAAACCTTTCATCAAAGTTGTCTAGCAGGATACACATATTCACTGAATGTGCAGGGCTTTTACGTTGCTGCACAGAGCGTTGCAGATTACACGCGTAAACAACCAAGCAGGTGGGGCCTCCGATGCAACAGCTGTCCTTTAGCTTTGTCAAACATAATGACAGAGCAGGAGAAGCTGGTTATGTAGGTTTACAGAGCATCACATGGTGACATCTAGCTGCGCAGGGCTTCACCACACCTGGACCAACTGTTAGGTCTGTTTACTTCTGTCATCAACAAACTACCAGCTAACTTTGTCCAGTTTTTATGTATACAGGATTACCCGGAGCTGAATAAACATGTAAAACAGGAATATATACAAGTTTTTCATGTGCAATCAAATTATTTATAAGGCATGGGTTACCACAGTATATAAAGAGCTTGGTCTGGAGCTGCTCTGTATTTAAAGTTCCGTGAAGTAACATTGTTTCGATTTGGCACAACATAAATAAAATTTGATTTGATTTACCTTTACTTTATTTGCTAATGCTATTTTATCTTATGTGACTGTCTATGTTGTGAGATCATGCTTAGTTTTTCCACTTTTCTCAAGTGAGATGTGATGTTTGAGCTTCGGCAAGAAATAGCCAGGGTTCAGTCATGATTTGAAGCTATACATCTCTGATGATATTTTTACTTTCCACATTGTGTGACTCAGAACTGATGGGCACACAATGTGCCTGGAGCACAGATTGTCAGATAAGGGATTCATGGGTAAAAACAAAAAAGTCCCGATATCCTCTAGTCTGGAAAATCATCATCTTCATATGATGACATGTTAGGATGATAGCAAGCACATTAATATATCCATTGCGTCTAGGATTCTGATCATAAGACAGACATAAAACTATTTAAAGAGCTCTATAGGAATATTTTGTTATGAAACAATTCGCTTATAAACAAAGATAGGCAACAAAACTGCGCGGTTCAACAACACAAGTACACACTTTCAAATGTTTAGTAGCTGTGATTGATAACTTACCTGGCCCTGTGTGGATCTGTGCTATATAGGCACAGCAGTGTGCACATGAAATATGAGTAAATGGATATGCTGCAAATGTTATTTTTATTTCTTTCTTTCAAATCTTGCTTTGTCATTTTAGTATTATTTACTTCTCTTCCAAGAGTAAGAGTAAGTGTTAAGATGTATTGGAACCTCTGCTTGACCATAAACTGGAATTTCACAAACTACAAATAGATTGCACAGAGATGTCTTACCGTCCAGGTGGCCGACTTCGCTGTACTGGATTGCTGGAAGGACACGTCAAAAGTGTGAGGTCCTGCATAGTCTGTGTTGGATGGGATGGCAGGTGAGGGAGAAAGGGCATCAAAGGTGGAGCTGGGCTGGGCGTAGGGCGACGGGGCAGTCACGCTGTTCTGTGCATGATCGTTGTTGTAGGGGCTGGTAGAGGTCGAGCCACCATTCTGGATGTTCTGGTCCATGCTGTTCAGGAGTCCCAGGTTTGTATACTGAGACTGGAGACAAAATGGAGGGAGCAGGGAGAGATTTTCAGTCAGTACAGGAGAATTTCACTATTTAAATAAATCTGTCCAGAATTAACTATGCATTACAGTTTTATAGTCCAACTATAACAGTACCCAGTTTCAGGTAAAATGATGATTGAAGAAGCATTTTTTGTTCCGTTTCCATATTTCTACTATATGAACACCGAATAATTACATTGATTCAGCTGGTGAAACACAAAATCTGAAGAAAGCATGCTGTGGAAGAGCATTTAAAAAAAAAAAAAAATTCAGTCCAGTTACTGTCCTGCTCCCTCCTGAACCAACATACTAACACTCAGAAATGTCTGTATGATAGACAAATGGACAGAATCAGGTTTTATAAATGAATCAATGATGTTACCAACCAAGCCATGCTTGTTTTTGATCAATGTCCTGCCAAAAGCTGCACAGCCTTGCCTTCCGATTCCCTTTTCCACAGCCAAAACTATTCAGACACAAGGAATGGAATTAAAATATCTGCCTTTAAAGAGGATGCAAAATACGCCTGGGTCATAGCCAGTCCCTTCCTGCTTTCTCTGCTTGCCATTCACCCCATTCCTTTCCATTTATAAATGGCACATTCCTGGATGAGGTGCCACAGCTCTCGCTCTGTAGACAGCCATTAATCTTTGCAGGGCCTCTTGTTTATTTCAAGCACGGCTGACCACAGCTGTCCAGCTCACACCCATCGCACTGCCAGGTGTGAGCAGTTTGCCAGATGACTGACAAAGCACGGACAAGTTAGGGGTTAATCAAGGTAAGGACTATACTCATAGGCGTTATGAAGTAATCACACCGCTTTATTGCACAGAAATCCACATGTGCACACAGTCTGACAGACACACCTGAGAGGTCATTCAAGTCACCCTCAGCATACTTGTGCAACAGTGCCGGAGGGAAGCTAACTGTTTGAATGAGGGTCACTGTGTGTGCAGTGGAAGGCTGCTTAACCTCCAGCAAACAATGACACCAGGGCTTATAAGACCTTGTCTGGAGAACAATTACGCTGGGCATGCAGGTGTTGGAAGACAAGTGTTTTGTGAATGGAACACACACACACACACACACACAGACACACAGACACACAGACATGCACATGCACCAAAAAAAAAAGAAGAAGCAAAGCGCCTATCTGGTGGAGAGCCTCAAGCCTTATGCGGGTAGACTCTCCCCCCAACACACACTTTCTTACAATGGGCTAATTACACACATGTATGGTAAGGGGTTCAAGTCAATGGGCTGGAGACTAGCCCTGTGCATCTGATCTCAGACCAGGAAAAGGATGGATAGGGTCCGCACTAGTGTGAGTTACAACAACAAAACATTATCAGTTACACAATATTTCTTTCATGCCCACATGAATAAAACTAACAACAAAACAATTTCCTTCAACAGTATTGGCTCATATTCATGCAGTCAGTGATCATGATGTGGTGCAAGCAATTCTTTTGAATTATGATGCAATTTACTGGACTTGCATCAAGCCATTTAGAGATAAACGGGTACAGGTACCCGACGCTACCAGATGAAAGGGTAAATGTGACAGGCACCAATTATCAATGTCAAATTATCATTCTGAACAAAAGGCTGATGTTGGCCAGAGACCAAACAGATTACAGGAAGGACATAAAGCAGAATCCCTGACATTGAATACTTCAAATTAAATGCAGGGTCTTGGATAATGCCCACCATGGTCTAAATGATAGAAGGATCAAATTTGAAGGAAGACAAAAAAGCCATAATTGACCAGATAGTGAGTCCCAAAGAGACCAAGTCACCTTAACTCACGAAGTTTTAATGTTTAATTGACTGGAAGTGAGATATAAGCCTTTAAACAGGTTGTGTGAAGGAGTTGCAGCCCTTTTTTCGTTTCCTTTAATCAGATCTTATTCCACTATAATAGAGCAACCATTTAATAACCACTTTAACTGCTCTGAAGATTATTTTTGTTTATAGATGTTGCTTTGTGTCAGGCTGCTAAGCATTAGTATGATGAATCAGCAGTCTTAAAATCCTCAGCAGTGCTAAACAGAGTTTTTGAACGGTTGTGATGTGTGTTCGAGGTTTTATTTCATGTTTTCATTTTGTATTTCCTTTCAAACTAACAAGAAAAGGAGGCTGTTCAAGGGTGATGATCTGTTGATTACAATTTAGGAGTCTGAATTATCCAGAACACATATCAGTTGGAATTTGAATATTGCTGCCAATACTCAACATGGTGGCATTTCGTATGACACATGTCAGTGATTCAGTCTTGACCCTGTTACGTCAATGACCAACTGAATGCACTCAAATCTTAGAACATGTCTGTACTCCTGAATCAGTGCTCTGTCACTTCAGGGGTTAAGATTATGACTGCTGCAATGTTATCACAAGGCAGCAGAGATGTCTGTCTGCAAACATAGGAGAAGTCCTCCAAAGCATCATGGAAAGGGAACAGTTTCATATCCTGTAAATTTACAGAGAAAACTGAAAAATATAAAACTAAAGGTTTAAAATTTTGTATTTAGATAGAACTTAGGTCCAAACTCCAGTTGCTGCTGCTGTGGTCACAAAGTCTGAGCCCTGGTATAGGCTGAACGAGCAACAGATGACAGGAACCAGAGTAGACCTCGCCTGAGGGGGGAATTGTTCCCATTCCAGGCTGTTGACCCCCTCCATGTACCTTGGTCCAGCACATAAGAGTATCTCAGTGGACTGTGATGAGTGACCACAGGGGAGGGAGGCATTAAAGGCAAACAAGGGTTGGGGGGGTTGAGGTGGGGCTGGGTGGGGGTCTATCTACACCTTTTACCTGCTGGGGTGGGCAGAGAAGGTGATTGTATCAACATCAACACACCATTAAAGCAATTACGATCCCGGACTAAACAGCAACGCCTGGCCAGCCACATTCTAATGGCTGGAGCGGCTCCCAGGAGACTGGGGATGGGGGAACTCGATACCCTGCTGAACAACTTAAAAGACATCGACCTGACACACCTGCTATCTGCAACCTGCAATCTGAGAATCTGTCACTACTCACTTGCTCAGCATTAAGTTTTCCTTGAGGATTTAGTTGGTAACAAAAAAGCACAACCCTGCAATTCACTGAACGAGCCAAAGACAGGAAAATGAACGCCGCCGCTAAGAACGGATATGAACATTCACACTGCATTAATCGTACAAATGACACTTTCTGACAAACAGCAGTAAAGCTGATTGAAACAATTTTGAAAATAAAGTAAGTCCAAAATGCCAAATTGTACTACAGAATTTTTATCGTGACAGTAAAATCAGTTTCCATTGTCAGAATAATGCCATGTTATGAAATTTTAGAAAAATCTTCAGTACAAACTGCTTTTTACATTCGATTTGTTGTCCTTTAAATGTTTCAAGGTTTTTTAATAAAGATCCATCAATCATGGTGTTTCCACTTTTAAAGTTGGAATGGGACCTTGGATTTAAATGCAGTGATGCATTCAAATTTAGCGCTGGGTTTTGTTTGTTTTTTTTGTGAACGAACAGAATAATTTTTCTTTCGGCTGTTGAAACATGGTTCACAACGACGGAGGAAAATCATGGATCCCACCAGTATCCTACTCTTTGAATTTGATAAAGAACACCATAGTAAGAGAATCGAATCATTAAAATAAGAGCAGTGATGCTATTTTTCTGTTCTTTTTTCCATTCTCTATCGTTTAAAGAAAAGTTTTTCATAAAAAAAAAAATTGTCACTGTAGAAAACAGTAAACACCTAATCAATACCTAATGCTTATTTCCGTTAATTCCTGTCGTGCCAGACAGTAGCCATTTTGCAACATTTTCAAAAATTTTCCAGGTGTTTACATTCCGCAGCATTCTTGACTCACAGACATGCACTCACACACGGATGTGCACGCAAACGCCCGGTTAAACGCAAAAACATTTTCCCACGTTAAAGTCTTTGATATCATTCTTACTTGATCAAAAAAGGCTGGATATTTTTGTAACTCCATATATTTCTTTTACTTAAGTGTCAAATTCCTCGGTGACAGAAAACAAACCTTTACCCAGCTTACAAATTCTACACATGATTCAACGATTCATTTAAAAAACTGAAGGAAAAAAAAAAAGAATCCCAAAAAGCAAATTATTTTTTTCCTACTGTATATGTCATTCAGCTCAAGGAGGTCTGAAGAACCAACTAAAGGAACAAGAGCAATGGCTGATACCCCGTTACGACCGCTTGGCTGGTCTTACCTCACTGTAAGATGTTGTGGTCCCCGTCTCCAGGTACAACATGTTGGCGCTGAGATTGAGCAGAGCTGCTGCTGTTTGCTCCACTGGCTCCAGGATTCTACAAATCTATTTTCCTCACTCTGAAGGAGTGATGTGGACAACAGATGCAAAGTGGACAAGCAGAAGCTTCTATAGGAATCTATGGGAAGGTCATATATACCTGGAAGAGAGGGGAGGGCCTAAGGAGCTACCTGTCCAATACCTGACTCCACACCCTTCTCCTGAAGAACTTTTCCTTTGAGGCTTTGCAGAGATCCTCAAAGGTAAAAGTTACGGAGAAAATTACTTTATGGACTAATTGACAAAAGTAAAATGCTTCCATCAAAAGTTCAATGTCAAACTATATTCTTAATTAATGATACTGTGCTTCGGCAAGTTCTGATTTCTGCAAGTTATCATCTAAAAGTTTGTCAAAAAATTCAATGCACAAGGGTAGATGATCATAGCATCATTATTAATTGGACAAATTCAATCAATCAATAAGTGAGATTATCAAAATATGATAAATGAATGCAGAAAGGAATCACTGGACTGTTGTGCAGAGAGTGAGAACTGTAGCGTAGATTTGGGGGAGCATCAGCTATACCTGCAGTAGCTGCTTTGCATAAGAGTGGCCCTCCTCCGCATCTCTTAACTAGTTTTAATGCAATGCCCCCCCGAGAAACAATGTGAGTCTTGTAGATTGCTTGTACCAATCAGAGATGACTGATGTAGATCTGTTTTGTAAACATGCATTGTGTCTCAGATACTGTAAAGGTTCTCACTCTGACCGTATCGATCTTAGCATATAAAACAACTCCAATAAAATGGCTCAGATAAAGTAAAGTGCTATTTGGGTTCACTCATCCATGGGTTTTAATTTCACCCAAAAAAGATTCCATTTAGTGCCAGTGGATTTTTTGTTGTACATTTTAAATGTTTGGTGACATTATGTTTCTGAGACCAAGGTTTGTGCATGAATCATTTAAACCATTTTATTTAGCCATCTAAGAAGCATATGGAGTGGAATAATACTGCAGATGTAAATATTAATGGACCGTCCTAGCTGCACTAGTTGATGACAGGGGAGGTCAGTGGTTGGCAGGGCACAAGTCAATTCTATTACTGCTGAGCCACGGGGCTTAAACTCTTGCCCTGTGGTCAGAGCGGTTTGAAAGCCGTCTGAAAACTTAACAACTATGAACCCAAGTCAACGTCTCCAATCACCAACCACACCCTGCTCGGACCCCAAGGGCTACAGGTCAACCTGTTGCAAAAGGTAAATCAACACTTTAAAGAGTCAATCCAGTGGCCCCCACCCCCCTCCTGCCTGCCTGCCTGCCTGCCTGCCCCCCCACCCCCCTGGCCCTCAGTGAAGGCCATGCTAAACCGTTTGAGGGTGGTAATTAGTTTAGCTAAACAAACTTCCAATTAAAAGGACATTGGCCTCTGAAAAGAAGTTAGAGTACTCAGGATTGGGGTGAAGCTGTGAAAATAAAGCTGTGATCAACAAGGAGAGAAGAAAATAGAATATAAATAGAATATTATATACATTATCAATTACATACAGTGTTAAACTCATGCAGTTGAATAAATCCTAAAAAGTATATGTGTGTGCTGAAATGGCTTAAGAGAAATACTGATTCAACTGAATGATGATTTTGGGGGATGAAGGTTGTAAAGCTGCTGGACTCTGTCGGACTGCATTATACATAGAGTGGGTTGGCCAAAATAGGAGAAAAGCCTGTCTGTCCGAGGCAGTTAATCACCACAAAGTGGAGCTCTCAAAATTACCATGAACTTAAAACAGCTTCATCACAAACTGAAGATCTCAACTCCTGTTAAGGCATGATTTATGACACAACTACTGTGTTACACTGTGTTACTTATAAATAGATGTATGTACTCGAAGTACAATGTAATTGATAGTCAGCCTGCAATAAACTGCAGTGGGCTTGTCAATCAACATCTTCTTAAATTTTTATAAGATAACATGCTTCTGTCAGACTAGTCAAACCAAACCTGACATGTCTAGTTCACTCATTCATGCGTTAGGCTGTGTATCATAATTTAACACCCCAGAACCAAGTGAGTGCTGACCTACCGTTTAACCATCTTAACCCATAAACTCGGAGAGCAGGAACATCTCTATTAACCACATCACCTCAAATGCTACAGCGATGAGAAACTAAGAAGAGAGTCAGACCAGGTAGCAGCTATAGAACTGCAGATCCAGGGGCTCAGACAAAAGAGGCTTTACTGAAAATTTTCCCTTTAAAGAGTCTGTTCCTTAAGTCCGCTAGATTAGTTTAGTATCAAGTGTCAGGCTGCAGTGGCTGGGAAGACACAGACACCTGCCCTGAAAACAGTGCAAGCTCCCATCACACTGACAGAAGGAAGAAGTCAATGCAGAGACAGAGAGCATTCCTTGGGTGGCAAATCCTTAAATCCCCACAATCAACTGCCAAATCCTGAAATAGTCCTATTTAAAAGAAGAAAACTTAAATATACTGGACAGTCTTATTTCTGAACTAAAACAACTTTAAAGGTGAAGGATAAAGCCAATTTATTCAATTTATCAGGTTTACGAGAGAAACTGAAATTTACCATTGTTTAGTAGCAATGACGGTTAAAAACGCCAGAGAATTGGCATGAACTAACTTTTAACTATCACTATTATGATAAATAATCACTGTGATGAATACAGTGATCTATTAAACCTGTTATGTACAGTACTATCCACCTCCAAGTCTCCAAGATACATGCCAAAACAAACATCATATGTTTGTTTTCTCGTCTTTAAAAACATGAAAAGCACGAAGCCCATCTATTAGACTATTTTAGCTTGCAGTGAAAGTCCACCAGATGTTTTTTTCTCTTGTACTTTTTACATACAACTGCCTTGATGAAAAGAAAGAAAATATTTGCATATTGGGCCTCAGAGAGCAGAATTTATGACTTCTGTTCCACAATTTTGTCAGAAAATGTTGTGTTACTATATCCACAGAGGAGGAATTAGAAACATCAGACTCATAGAGCCTCAATACAAAAAACAATCAGACTGCAGGAAAACACTGGTTGGAGTTCACATAGATATTAAGCTTAAGATGGGAAGGTTGTTAAATGTTGCCGATGCTTGTTGAAGTCATATGAAAAACAAATATTTATTTATTTCATACTAAACCGACGTGTGGAGTTTCTGGTGGTCTCTGCAGTCCAACATCACAGCCACAGTCAAGCAACTTTAAGAATGATGACTCTGTGTCCATCTCTTTTCAGCGTCCTGCTTGTATCTGATTGTCTCTGCTCTTCAGGTCAATTGAAAATGCAACAATGAAAGCATGAAACATTGCTGCATTTATTTCCTCAAGCTTTTAAATTCCTTCAATCATTCGTTGAAACATGAATAGAAACAAATGGAGAAAAATTTGTTTTGGAACTAAAGCATGACCCATAATAAAGTCTTGTTTTTAAAAATAAAAAAAAATGTATATATCAGGTAATAATGTATATATTATATTCAGTTACTGCTCACCTCAGCAAAAATATAACTTTTAAAAAAATTACTATTATATTCATTTCCAGTTCAGCAAAAACAATGTCTGTTTTGTCTCTCGTACCTTTTCCACTCTAGTGAATATTCAAGTTTCCTTTCAGACAAGTTTTAAGGTACCTAATAATATTCTGCTATGATTCATGTCTATTTTAATGTGTATTCCCACTTAAAAACCTAAAAGTATCTGAAAAGGGGCTGGAAGAACATCTACCTTTACATCATCACTGAGAAATCCCAGCTCAGGCTTTGACCGATTGATAGATAGATTGGTGCAAGAGAAGAGCAAAACAAGACGGTTAACACAGGAAACATCTAGATGTTGACATGGACATGTTAACAAGGTTAAAAATGTCACTTTCATCGAAGGAGATCTTTAATTCGTCCGAGCCCTACTGAATGTTTGACATTTGGACTAGAAAAGATATTTTGAAAAGTGGTGTTTCCTTTCTTCATGCACTCACTCAAAGGGTGGGCCCTACAAGTTGAGCTACACCTAATATGACATCATACTGTGGTGTAAAAGTAAAGTCAAGCCTTGTCAAAGAAGCTGTAAGAAAGAAAATAAAGGGGGAAGCTCTAACATCCCCACATTATTAATCAAACCAGGTCTCATATGACTCAACAGTTATTGGACCATGAAAAGTTTTCATAACTTGCTCCTGTGCCTTTAAAACACCTCTTGGTGTGCTGGAGGAAAACTGGTGGAGCACTCAAAAATATAACTTATGAAGTGAGGTATTTAATGGATTCAATAGAGCAAAGGCTTGACTGAGACTTGAAACAATCCAAGTAAAGCTTAAATTTGGGCTTCCCGTTACTGTGCTTCGATATGTTGTGTTGTCTGCATATTCAAACAAACAAAAGGCAACATAGACTGAAAAAGTTTTCAGCTGCAGTTGTTTCTTTGAAATGAACAAAAAGACACATTTCACACCGTCATAACAGCAAAGTTGCAGCATATTTCGGATTCTTTTTTTGGGACAACCTTGAAACTAGAAACAAAATTTGAATTCTATTTAAGTAATGAAACAGTGAAGAAGCTGCTCAGCTGCTAAGAGGGAACAGCCAGCACACATAAGACAAAAGAGGAGTGGCGAAAAAAGTAAGAATCCAAACACAAACATGTAATTAGATCTCAGGGAAGCCGAGTGTCGATTGAGCTACTCTGCTGTAAAGTTGTTGAACCTCCGTCTGAGGAGGATTCCTCCACTCAACACAACATCTTCCATGCACAGCTGATCAGTGCTTTATCTGGGTGTAAAATCGGATGTTTGGGGTAGGATATAACGTTTCTCCTGCTACTAAGTCTGCTACATTCCTTTATGTTATTCTACCCTATGCTTGCCAACCCCCTCACCCATCCATTCAATGCCACCCCTAACTTGTCCATAGAGAAGATACATACTGATAGATGAGAGCTGGGACTTCAGCGAGAGAAGCAGGTGCTATGTTAAATTGTTGCCCTGCAGCTACAGAAAAAAAAAAAAAAAATCCAGAAGAAAAAGGAATTTCAGATTAAACATAAACCCTTCACAATACAAATAAGTCCCCCAGGGCACAAAACAGTGAACTGCATTCTAATGACTCATGAAAGAGGCACACCTCCACAAGGGTGGAAGAAGAGGGGGATGGGGTGAAGGTGGGTCGTCCCACCAAAGCTTTTCATTAAACAGACACTTGACTTGGTAATAATGACTGGGGCTTGGTGATTGGCAAGCTGCCACGGCAGCAGGCTTTCAGCCCCCATACGGACGGATGCTGCCTGGGTTGCTGGCGTGCCAGTCACAGTACCACGCCCCTCTTTGGTGAGAGGAAAGTGGGCGGTGTGGGTTGGGTCATTAATCACCCGTTCAAGAGAGCACAGGCCCCCTCGAGGGATGCGCAGGGTAACATTACTCAGCTCCTTAAACAAAATTTTTATTTGCTATTTTTTTCCATGCTGGCTGGACAACGGCATTCCTACACAGGGAGGGGAACATGCACATCATCTCTTGGTAACAGAACTGACAAAGATATGATCCTCACTGCAGGTCAAACAGAAGCTAATCACTGCGCTGCATAACTGCACGTCTGTTGAATCTCTGCTCTGTAAATAAAAAAGGAGAAAACGGGAAATTCAGATTTCACCACTTAGAGCACATTTCTGGCATGTGACAGTCTGAATACACATTCTGCCCTCAGCAGATGCTCCCTGATTCAGTGAGGCCACCCAGGTCCAACACAAGTCTGGCTAAATCAGATAATATCTTCACCCCACAGACAACATCTCAGACAAAGACAGACAAACCGATCCTTATTCACTTGAACAGTTTTGCAGTTTTGCACGACATTTTCACAACTGTCACCGGGAAATTCCACTTTTAAAATTAAATAGAAAGTAGTTTGCAATTTCTCTGTTGTACAATTTGTGGTATTAACCACTGGAAGTCCCATTTACTTACAACGAGAATTATCTCAATAAGCCCAGCTAAATCTGGAAAAAAACAAATCACGTAAAATATCTCTTCACATGGTGTTGAGACCTTGTTGTTTTTGCTGGATCGTTACGGCAAAATAGAACCATTGACTATAGTTTTATGGCATCATTTGTGTGTTTTTTAAATCTAATGAATGGAAAAGTGAATTGCTTAGCTCCTTAGCACAATAAACTGACTTAGAAAAATATAAATGATGGGTGGAGTGCTTGGAATTTTGAATATTGTTAAAATTTGTTGTGCTGGTTCTGAGGCAGCGGGAACTGGCGAAAAACAAAAACAAAGAGTATAACTGGCACTTTGCTTGACCAAATCAAATCAAGTCAAATGTATTTATATAGTGTCAAATCATAACAAAGTTACATCAAAGCACTTTACACAGAGCAGGTCTAGACCAAACTCTTTATGGAGTTGTTAAAGAGACCCAACAAATCCCTCCAAGAGCAAGCACTTGGTGACAGTGGTGGGGTAAAACTTCCTTTGAGAGGCAGAAAACTCAGGCAGAACCAGGCTCAGGGAGCGCAGCCATCTGCCTTGACTGGTTGGCTTGGACCAAAAAACCTTTGTACTTACAGAAAATGTTTCATCTGGCTCATGCATGGTGATGCAGTCCATGCTGATCTGAATGGTGTTTCCTGGAGACCCATCTGTTGGACTGTCTCTGAAATTCAGTTCAATGGGCTGGACTGAATGAATGGCAGATCTGAAACACAGTAGAGCAGCATAACATTGAGGTGACACTAAAGTATGGGTGGGGAGGTTTTGCCTTTAGAGCAGAGTGTTTATTCTTGTGTGCTTTTAACTTACTGGTCCAGCATGTCAAACAGTTGGTTGAACACATCTTGGTTGAAGAAGTCAGTTGTCTGACCTGACTGATTCTGGGACATGGTGGTGAGGAATGAGCTCTCTCTCCAAGCCAAGCAGGGTGGACGGTCCCTGAGTCTGTGAGGAGAGGCGATCACCCATCATCATTTCACATTCATTATACATACATACATACATACATACATTTTACTGTTCATATTTCAAATCAGTATTAGTTAAGTTTTGAACAGGATGCCACTAGGAGTGCTGCTGGTTGACTGGTTTAGACCATGTGCCATGTAATCGCACTGCCCCTGTTTCAAAACTGGCCAGTGACCTCTGCTGCAGGTTGTTTCCCTGTCTCTCGGTGGCCTCTCTACCGTTAACTGACAAAATCATAAGAGGCCAAAAATAAAGCCTTTTTTTTCCCCCTTTAAATCCACCACTATTTAAAAACTGCAGTATCGGCAAACATTGATTGTAAATGCTGATGTGCAGGGCTGAGGTTTGGCCACCCAGTCAGCAAATGAAAGGGGCGGAGTCCTGCTGCCAGCATTCATGAAGAGCACTTCCATTGTGAAGAAGTCACCCTGCATAATACAGAATATTTGTACTACATATAATGGAGATTATGCACCATTCAGACAGAGGCACTTTGACCTGCTCCCTTGAAACATTACCCGTGCTTCAGAGCTCAGCGTGCCATTGTTCCTGCCGAAGCGGCGCACGCTGCAGTCTGAGGCAGGCGGAATTCCCCCCACAGTCTATATGATAGCACTGCTCTAACTTCTGGTATGTGTACAGCTGGACAAGGTGGGGGGCGGGGGTCATAATCTGAAGCTGGCACTATTTTAGATTTTGGAATTCCCCAACACTGCGCGATGAATGATATTAATACCTGACTTACAAACACAGGCATATCTAATGAAGTGAATCATTTTACTTATGCAGGATTTGCACATGACGGAGGGATAGAATATATGAGTTGATTTTGCAGCGCTGTGGGGGGGGGGGGGGGAGATTTTGCCAACAGATCATTCAATCTTTTTAAATAACGACACTAAGTTGTAGCCATGGAGGAGGAAGACCAGTCTTTCAATTCTTTGGGCTGGAAAACTGGCACATGTAATTTTTAAAGACATCCTCTGTACCTTTGTAGTTCGAATACATCAAGCATTTGGTGAATATACTTATTTGTGATTAGTGAATTGAGGAAACTACAATATTTATAACAACAGCCAAAATACTTAAAGTATTTAACCCATTTCTGTTCAAGAAAGTTAAATCATGTTTAGGCCACTTAATTTAAGTTACAGTCACAACAGGCTGTGGAATACTACTATATCACAGATAAGGGACATTGATGAGTGAAAACTATTCATATTTTTTTAGCCCCGTTCTCTTTTGATGGACTTGTTGAAATGAACTGGTATCTCTCCTGTATAACAAACTGTGTCTGCTGGGATACAAACTTAAAACTACTGTCGACAGATGTAAAAACTAACATATTACCTATGCTGTGGAAAGTGTTGCCCATTTTTTAGTCCCCTTGTTCCCCCTTAGAGCTTGTTAATCATTATTGTAACCAGAATCTTGCAGCAATGCTTAGAAGTCATCTCTCTCACACACGGACAAGCAAAGCACAATGCATTTTTGTTTATGTTGATGCTGAAACATAATTCATTTTTATCATCATTTAGTCATATTGCCTCAAACCCCATAGTATCTATAACCTATCTTTAAATTACGTTTAGTATTTGTTTTTAGATGCAACAAATTGCAGAAATGACAAGGACAACTGCAGTGAAGGGACGTGAAGCAATAAGGGCTTTCTGGATTTAAATATGAACATCATCATTAGTTTTAAATAAGTAGAGACAATTACTCAAGAAACAAATACACAACGTGGAGAGGTTAAAACACAAACAAATAGGACTGTGGGAGGAACAGGTGTGGTGTCATCTTTGCCCATGGAGGTGACAGGCGTTGGTCTTCTAGCTCTGGTTAAACATTTGATTTTGGCTCCAATTTTCATTTAAAACCAGTTTCATTTAAACAGAACAGGCTCATTTGTCAACATAATAATGCGGGACTTTTGAACATTTAGCATATGTTCTCAAAATAATGACAAAACTTGTACACCAGGTTCAGCATGTACACCAGTCTAAGCCCATAAATACTTTAAAGCATTATAAAAGCACTACTGGCGCCTCAGCTTGCTAATACCCTGCATACTGCAAACATTTTCATTTTCCTGTGAGCTCCAGAGATTGTATTTGTTGAAATATTGTCCATTGACCGAATAAAACAAATATCCACTTTCACCAGAATCTACATTTTTATAAACTATTTGAATTTGACTTCAGTGGTTTAGAAACAATGGAAATGTGTAAAATCCGACAGTCTGTCTTAAAGATAATAGAAAAACATGATTTCATACACAACATTAAGATAGATTGGTTTATCTCTGTTCAAGCTGCTGTTTGTGGGCTTTTGGGTGTCTGGTTACTCAGAGAGCTTTTCAGTTAGCCTAAGGCGAAGGCTGCTCAGCATCCACTTAAAGACGCTGCAGCGCCTCCAGACAAGACTGGGGCAGAGGTCAGCACTAAACAGGGAAGGCCATTGTCTCTTGGCAGGCTGGGCACATTGGCCGATGAAAATGCAATCAAAACAAACAGCCCAGCCGATCGGGGCCCTTCTCCGGTGTCTTTATTAATCACTTGTTCAAAGGACTAAGACCTTCTCCCCCACGTCTGTCAGCCCTGGTTGGAAGAGGGACATGACTCCAAAACAATAGAAAGCACAAAAGTTTCTCCTCCTCTTATTTATAGAAGTGAAACAGTCTGAATCCAAATCCTCTGTGGCAAAAGGACACAAATTCCTTTTTGTTTGGGAACGCAAAGAAAACTAGAGAGAATCTGACAATTAGCAGACCATAAAAGATACTTTGATACTTGAAAGCTGGATAAAATCTAAAAATAAAATGTAAACTTCTAATAAATCATCATTCATCAAAAACACTTTTTGAATGAAGCATGAAACTTTAAAATCACTTTAAAACCCCCATCAGGAACACTCTATTATATATAATGCACTTAAAAACTTAAACTAAATTTTCCTCATTTGTACACAGTAATGTTTATACATTAGATCTGTGTTCTTCTAAAAAAAGCTAAAGATCCTACTCCTTATCAACGAGTCAATAGACAAAGAAGGTTTTTGCAATCATATTAACAAGGCGGAAATCAATGCAGATGTAAACTTACCTGAAATACTGCATTGATTTACTTTCATTTGAGAGAATGGTAGCTGTCAGATTGTTGCTTAACTTGATGATCACACATGCAAACATCCAGGAATGATGTTGTGAATGCAAAAGTGTGAATTAAACATTATATTGGTAGTGCAGTCAATTTAGAACAAACAGATAGATAGATTGATAGAGACAACCTCCATTTGGTTTGTTTTGATTTTTAACTCGGGTTTAACGCAGGTTTAAACTTATAATTCTTTAAAGTGAAGTGTTTCTTTTATTTAATAAATTTTTGTGTGTGTGTGTGTGTTTTTTTTTAACCTGCACTGTAAAATTTATTTGATCAAACTTACAATCTTAAATGCCCAAGAAGCAGCACAATGCTCTGACAACTTCTATCAGCTTTGAGACTTTGGAAGACTTATACAGTCCATAAATTTGGTCCATCAATTAATGGACCAATATCTTCATGATACAGTATTATGCTGCCAGTGAATTAAATACATCTGATTAAATGGTACGTCCTGCCGTCGATCAATCTGGAATTACAGCATTTGAAAAATGTCTGCATTCTTGATGATTGCATCCGTTTGTATTAAAATGACCAAAAGTACCTCAATACATTCGGGGTCAAAAGGATGGATGTCATGCAATCTGTCTGCCAATTCAGCTCTGATGACCCTTTACGTGCATTGTAACCAAAAGTATGGCACATTTATAAATATCATCAGAACAGAGCAGCAGCTGAAGATCCAGGCAGACGCAACTGTTCTCAGGTCACTTTGGACCTCCGGACAGCAGGGAGATTCACTGACACCTCAATAAGTTTGGAATTTTTCTGAATATTTTATGTTCAGGGCTCTGGATAATAATTAATGTGAAAAATATTAAAATTAAAGATACAACTCCATTTATGAATAATGTGCACAATCTATGATATAGATGTGACTACAGACGATTTAGGATTTCATTTCTGAAAATAAAAAACTAGCAGCGGAAGTCTTCAGTTTAAACAGTTTGCACAGTATGTACTTACCGATGAAAGGGAAACTCGGGGTAACACTGCACAGCTGTGTAAGGTGAATTCATGGTGTCATGCCAAACCTCACTTTGCTGAAATCTTCAAAATGCTCAGCTTGCTACAAAGGCACATGTATCAATGGCTGTATATGAGCTACCAGAATAAATCCAATTTATGAAAATAATATATATATAAAGATATAAATAAATAAACAAACAGGCCTGGATTAAAGTGCTGGAGGGTACAGTGCAGAGTGGAGAAAGTTTGAGAGATGTTTTGAATTTAGGTATTTTTTCTTAGGTCTACCCTACAAATGGGCGGAGCTTATACCAGTTCTCTGACCAATCCTCAGCCGCAGTTGTACAAGATATCACTCACTTGCAGTTGCCAGGATATAGATATCAAGATACCACATTTGACCCCCACCCCTGCCAACACACATACACATGCACACAGCTAGCCACGGTCCTGAAAAGCTCAGCCCTACTCCACTGCATGTGTTTCTCGAGCCACTTCTGATATTTCCACCAAGATTCCCAAGGGGTTTTGTGGGTAAGAGGGCATATGTGTTACGTCATGCATCTCACTAAGGCTGAATATTGTTATAAATACATTCAATATGACAGTGATTGCCGATTATGTGCCGATTCAGCAAAAAAAAAAGAAAAAAGAAAAACAAAGATGCAGCCAGGGAGCCAAAATCACCTTAGCGTTTGATTTAAAGGAAGTGAAACATGCTCTCAGGCTGACACGTTGTCAGGGTTAAAAGAAAACACGGCCATTTACTGGAAACTAGAACATGAAGAAGCTCTCATGCCCTGTCACTGAGTGCATGTAGAGAGAGAGAGAGAGAGAGAGAGAGGGCCAGACGAAAAAAGTGAAAATCGTTCACAGTAGCAAACATAAACTCCGGTTTAAGTACACATTCTTGAACATACTTACAATTCATCGTCAGGCTCTGCCTCTCACCCAAGCACCATGACACTGTAAACCTAGAGGTCTTGTGTGGTTTTCAAAGATGAACGGCAGATGAATCAGCATGCTAAAATAAAAGGTAGGGTCACAGCGGGGGAATGATAATAAATAGAAGTGGTGTATCCAGGGAACACAAACCTTTAAGCTGTTCTCTTGTACTTTTAATAAAGACATTCAGTCTTTCTCTTCTCTGGGAGCCTGCTGTGCACCAGTAGGCCGTAGAAGTATTGATACACCAAACATGCCTATAATATGTGTATGCCAAACTGGTTATGTGGCGCTGTGGTCACACAGCTGTTATTTTAAAGATATCCTTTACAGATATTAAGATTATTTCCTGCCAAACAGGATTTCATGTTAGAAATGTCATACATGCTAATTAATACATTTACTCAATATTTTTTATGATTACATCATAAATAAAATTCTCAAGATTATGCTAATTGTAGGTGAGCCTGTTTGAGTTGACACTGTTAAACGAACATGTTAATGTACTAGTCAAGACGCAGAGTCGACAGTCTGATGCACAGCAGGGCTTTTAAGGCAGTGCTTCTCAAATGGAGGGTCTCCGTAGGTTTCCTGGTTTGTCGACAGCAAAAAAATAGTGACACAACGGCAGAATGAATATTTTAGTTATTAGATTGAAAGACTTTGTGTAATAAAATCCCTAAAAGTCAAAGTTTTATCCAAATGGGAGGAATTGTGGATCTGTGGTCCAACAACACTGAACCTGCAATTGATTACAATATTTTTTTTGGTCAGCAGAAACATAACATGATCTTGTTGTTGTCACTGTGAAGTTGCTGATTTATACTTCCAAGAGTTACAGATGATATGGTGTCCTGTTTCTCACAAGTGTGTATTCAATAATGACTCTCTTTTAGCCCTGTTTTTGATTTCCTGAAGTCTCTTTAACTCAAATAATCCATCTCATATATGTTGAGACAATTAGAGACAAACCGAAATCCCAACCTCACATAAAACTGTAGGCAGAACTCTGTACAGATGTTTTTCAGTCCCATTAGGAGCATGTGAGATATCTCTGTGTGTACTAACCACGTGTTAAATGGATAGCACTTATACAGAGCTTTTCTAGTCTTCAACTACTCAAACTGATTTAAGGTAGAAGCCACATTACACAATCATGGAGCACTTTTTACATCCCCACCCCCCCCACCACACACACACACACACACGCAGATGTATACATATACTTGACCGGCCAACCAACCACCATTGCCACTCCTAAAGCAGTTTTTATTTTGAGACATGATAGTAATAGATATGAACACATTTGTTGATTGGTAAAAAGGTTGTTAAGTTGATGTTATCTTGTGCACTGAAGCACAAACACCACTGCACTGCGCGTGTCTGTTTCCAAGCAACTATTCCCCAAGGTCACAGCTGTAAATAACACTTGTTAGCCTGTTATTACAGTTGAATAAAGTTTCTCAGCTGAAATAAAAGGATCCATGTCTACCCATGCAATCATAAGTACAGTCAAAATCCCACTTGTAAAAGCTCAGGGTGATTATTGTGTTATCCATAAGACAAATTCTCTCCAATAAACCTTGTACATGCATTGCTGCTTTGACCATGTCCACCTTTCAACATAACAAGGACAAGCTGACCTCAAGATGTCATTAAATTTGATATTTACAATGACATCTGAAACCCTTACATCATTAATTACTCGAGTGTTGGGATCCGGTCACCAATCCCCTATTACTTCATTTGAGATGTATGTATGTGTTTATGAGTTGGCAGCTACGTCAGTGACATTGCTGGTACTGTCATCAGAGCAAGTGCACAAGTGTGATTATTATTCTCACAAGGCCCTGATTAGAAGGAGCTTAGTTTGCTTTAATCTCCATTTATATCTGCAGTAAAACACATAGATGACGACCAGGCTCTATGAGTGAATGGCGGAATTTGGCCGTAATTGATTTTGCTGTGTTCATTATTATGGAAGCATTATTTGCCCCATTCATACAGCCTTTTTAATGTCAAGAGTTTACATACGGGATGCCAAAGAGCAGTTGGTGGAGCAGCTGATGAAGTGCCCTCAGCGTTTGCTGCAGTATGGAGAGATGTATTATCAGTGTCAGTCACACTGTGGCCAATCACTCTCACACTGTGAGGGGGTTATGGGGGCATACTTGTATGCGTCTGTGTGTATATTCCAGTTGGTGACTAATGCAGGGGAAATCCAGATGAGTCAAAACTACCAGTGTCCGGTGCAATGTCTGAGAGGTGATAATTTACAGCCTATGCACTAAACTGCCCAGCAACTTGGCATTGTTCACAACAGCCCTATAGGGAAACCTCTATTTTAACTGACAGTATGTTGCGGATGTTCGAGGAATCCTTAAGTGGTGAACATTAAACTGAAGCCACTTTTCATATAAAATGATAAAAAAAAATAAATAAAAGCATTTTAAAACGCTAAATTAAAGCATACAAATTCAGTTCCCCGAGCATAGAATATTTTCTGCTTGGAAAAACAAACGATAACAGCACCAGAGAAGATCAGAGTGAGCTTTTTTCTATGACCAGTAAAACTGGAATTTCTATTCACTGAATCATTATTCATTCATCTTCATCTTCAACCGCTTATCCAACTGAATCATTATGTGCGGCAATATTCAGACTCCCAGGCAATTATTGATGTTTTCCCACGATATGACTTAGCCTTCTTTATGTGCCTTTTGTCACAATGACTTTTACACCTGAGATCAGATTGTTGTCACGTTGGGAAAATCAATCCTGCCTGCAGCAACAAATAGACCGCAAGCCAGATTTGTATAAAACAACCAGTTCAGCGAGATTAAGTGGGAGCCAAATTTATTTTCTTAGATGCAGTCTTTGACACTGCATGAGTAATTATGAGAAATTCTTTTTCATGGCAAGTAAATTTTTAAATTGATTGAAAAAATGTGAATATTGGGACAAGCTAAGCAAAAGCCTAAAATATTGTAAACTTATTGGCCAAATATTAGTATTCAATTGTTAGTCAAATGAATGTACTAGAGCTAAATACTCCAAGATTGAGGAAGTTACTGAGTTAATCGACTATTTGTCTTCAGGCAGGTTGCACGGTTGTTTCATCAGAGCTTTGTTGCCAACATCTAATTTCTGGGAACAGTTTCATGAGAACAGAAATTTCAGACTAAAAACAAAACAATGACTTAAAAGAAGCTACAGTCTGTATGAAAATGATAAGTGCTCTTTGATTTACTCAATCGAAGCAACTGGCTGCAACTTCCAATTAATTTTATTGATCAACCTGACAATTTTGTCTCCATGAAATTATATAAAAAAAAACATCCAGTGCCCTTTGTGTTATAGGCAATTAATTTTTTTGCAGACATGTAGTCTCTCTTGATCCCGAAGAGCTGACAGTTTCAACAAGATGAAACCACTGAGGTATGACATTTCTGCAACTGTTTCACATGCCGATTTCTGTTTTCAGCTCAAAACGCTTATAAACATGCACTCTATTGAAATTCCCATAAAAAATTCGGATTCATTTATGTCTATATTGGTCATGTTGCATCCAAAGCGAAATTGTTCATTTGATAATGGCTGACACAACATGCTGTGGCCCATAAAAAAAAAACAAACAAACAAACATATGTCTTGTTCATAGATTTGGATAACAGGCAAATGACGAAGGAGGCCAGACCAAACAAAAACATTAAACTGTGGGCTAAAACCTGCTCCAGTTCAAATGAGTAGACTTACCACTGGATTATTTTTTTTCTTGCTAACAGGACAGAATCACTGCTGTCAACCAGTCTCATATCTGAGAAGCAGACGCCCGGCGAACCACCAACTATCAAGTGGTTCACATACTCATTGATAATTGTGCTTCAAAAATCGTTGCTGAATTTAGATCATCAGCAAACTAAAGATGAAATGTACTTGATGTAGTCAACTACTATCGAAAATGACAAATTATGAGATGCTTATAAACATGTTCTGATCAGTTCTTGCAGGTGTTTTATGAGGATTAGATGGAGATGATCTTGTCTTCTGAGATCAGGGATTAAATGAGGAAACTGCACAAACTCAGGAGCGAGGGTGATTTATTTTACCCCAAAAGAGCAGGTGTTCCTGGGACCTGCTTCAGCACTTCTGTGAGGTAACACAATCTTTCATATTCGAACTTTCAGAAATATAGTCCATGATGTAAAAGTTGTGGACTGGTGTTTAGCAACCAAACCGCCGGTATCCAGGCAACAGGTTGACAAGTGTGATTGGTCTGCGCCTCAACCTATTAAAAAGCATGTATGTGTAGAACATAATGATGCCTGGGGGCAGCTCAAAGACACATTACCCTCCATCCATGAGCTTACACCCGTCTACGTGTAATCTAAGTGAGGGGTTGAAGTGTCCTTTGTCACTGGATACGCTTTAAAAATAAAACACCCTGTCGATGTTCTGGGATGCTTGAATGAAAGTGGATATTTCAGAAGCATTTCTTTGAGGCAGTCTTTGGTGAGCAGATGGATATAGTTCATCCGTAAAATACCAAAACCGTCAAACAATCGAACTCAACTTGTTGCATATAGTCTGCATCATGATGCCTGAACAAAAAACAAAACAAAAAAAAAGAACACACTTAAATACCACAAAATGGGGACATTATGTGAAGCTGAATTCATTTCAGCCTGACCTCAGGCTCAATTCATGAGAAAGCATACGGTGTGTGGGTTCGGATTTATTGCTGCTGATTTCATTGTGAAATTCCTGTTATGAGTCACAGTCAGTAAAACAGCATGACGACCGTCACTATTCAACAATGACCTTGATTTTTCCTTTGTGGATCCGAGGTGACGTTCAGACGAAGGCCCGTGTAATCCTTTTTGCTAATTGATAGGCAGAGGGAATTCAGATTTCTATGACCACATATGAAAGTTGATCTAGGAGGGCAGGGGGCTCTGGGATGAGAACGTTTGCAGTGTCAGGTACACCAGCTTCCAGCAGGGTAATGTCACACTTCAATCTCCATTACTGAGAGGTTTTGTGATTGTACATCTGTTTAAGTGACATTGCTCAGATGCATAGGCTTTTGTGAAACAGGCATGGCAACGTGCCGAAGTCTACTTCCACTCTTCTCATTTTACCCTGACTGTAGGCGTACATGATGTCGCTCACTGCTGCTAAATTATGCCAGTGTTGCGAAAGGTATTCGCAGCCGCTGATGTGGTGTTTTTGGGATACAGGGGCTGATCCTGGAGAACAGATCTCCACAATTGATAAGTACAAAAGTGAAACTTATTAACGCGCAGGGTCAATGTCAAAGTCTAGCTTCACATTGCAAAAAAGGAGTCTGAGTCACTTGGCAGGCTCACTTTGAGTGACACCCGGCCAAACACTGACACCTTCATGTGGTCATTAACCTCTTTTGTTCACCATTTATCAGATGAGATCTGAAACTAAAGATATCACTAGTCTCTTTCGGACAGCTTGTTCAGGACATAAATGTTGAACAAGGGTGAACATGGCATTATTTTAGTGCCATCTTAAAGGCAGCTGTACAGGTAGCCACAGAGCCAAATCGACATCTGTGGAAAAGGGAGAGCAGGCATGATGAGACGGACACCAGTGCTGTTATATCATATAGCAACACTCTGACTCACCGGCTTGCAATCTCATCTTGCTGACTTTGGTTCAATGAAATGAGCGAAGGCAGCAGAATGAGAAGCGTACTAGAGAGCAGTGTAGGAGGATCACTGTCTAAGGGCTACTGATATTTAGTGATCGCTTTTTTTTTTTCCCCTGAATACTGACACATTAGTAAGGTTAATGCACCACTTTAGGATCATTTCTATTTTTGCAAGATTGAACCATTTTAGCCTTTAATTCATGTTAACTCACTGTAACTACTACATTGTCTGAGAATGAATTTAGTGTTAAAGAAACACTTTGATATATAAATTCACAATATCTTTATCAGACCGGTGTGAATGGCAGGGTACACGGTGCCTTATTAGCAGAGTCTGTCATGCCCTGGCTGCAGGTCGGAGTGAACGTATGGCCTCTGCACCAGTGTGTGCACAGCGTGGCGTTGGTTCTGAGGTAGGCTGGCTCATTGCTGTCTGTCGTGTTCATGCACATTGTTCAGCTGCATGTGAAATGTGACTGTAATTGGTCTCTGACTGCTGTTGACGGTCAGAAAGCAGCGGGTTCAGCAGTAATTTGGTGTAATAATTTCAGGTTGTTGTGCAGATCACAGCAGGTGGCACACCCTCCGAAGTTGGCCTATTCGCTTTGGCAGCCATTGGTACTGCTGCTCTGTCTGGGGTGGAAGTTTACTGTTCCGTTTGCTACTGGTTCTTTCCTGTGTGCATGTGTGTGTGTGTGAGCATGCTCACTGGCCTGCAGCCCTGACAGGATCTCTCTGGACCCACTCGCATGTTTGGAACAGATTGCCCAATTAACCTTTAGTTAGTTATTGTTTATGTATGAGCATTAGTTATTGGTTGTTACTTTTGGTACATTTGGTGTTTTTGTTTTTTTCTTTTTTGGCTTTGGGTTAACTGGATGTGTGTGTGCATGTGAGTGTGTGTGAGCGGACATATAAAGCACAATTAATCCTGTGGTGACAGGAGCTGGGGCGCAGTATGGTGTGGTATGGGGGGAGCTTAACACCCCACAGGCCATTAAAGCTTCCATTATAAGGATTTTTGTGCATTATTACAGACTGTTAATTTGACTGTGTTGTACATTCATTGGAATAAAGTCAGTTTAAAGGGTTGCCAAAGCTGCGTGACCTCACTATTAGTATCCAAATGATGGCACTCTCTAACCGATATCCTGGGGGTAAAGTTGCATTTTTGGACACTTACTTGAATTAAATGCACCACTCCCCGTTTCGCAACATAAGCAATTCATAACATGCTCATTTGTGAGCTTTATATATGTTGCTTGCGCCTTTGGAAAGAGCCTGGCTAGCTTTTTTCTTCTGCTTCAAGGCGTTATGATAAGCTTAACTAACTTCCTTGTTTGCATGAAAACGTGGGAGTTATAAGTGGAAACTGTTCATCATTCCAGCAATTTAGTTCATTGTACTTCAAGTCTGTTCACAGGTTCAAACTGCCATATCCAGTTCAGTGTACAAAAATAATCCTATAACAACTCTGCTCATACGGCTGATTGCATATCCCCAAATGTTTGTAAAAGTTCTGACATTGTGATTGCTTCTGTGCAGTCCAATCATAAACTTAAAATACTAACATACTGTAATATGGCTGAGCTAACAGCATTATTTCTAACTATCCACTTAGCAGCATATACAACTTGAGTTAGTTTGAATCTGTGGAAGGACGCCTGATAAAGTCCCATAATCAAAGGCAAAGGAATCCAGTTAAAACTGGGATATTATTTGCTCAGAGGTGGTGCAGTTAAAAACAACTGAGCAGCTTTATCCCATTTAGCAAAAGCACTTTGTGTCAACTCAGGTGTTCATCTTCACCAAATCGCAAAGAACCACAAAACAGAGAAGGGAAAATGTGAAACTTAATCAAATATTACGAATGAAGATGTTAAACTACACAAACTCACAACAAGCATGACTTATCAGTGTGTACAGGGTTAAGGCGGCACATTAAACTCAAAATGTATTTCTATGCCTGTATGAATTTTACTGTTGTTACCTTTTGTGTTTGTTTTGCTTTGTAATACAAGAAGTCAGTATTAACCAAGCAGGAAAATAACAGGTCTGAAAACAAATCTGTTCTTAAGACTGCAGCAGGCTGGCTTAAAAGGTTGCAGGACAGGTTTGTTAAGCCTCAGGTGCCTGTAGATCCCATTCAGCTCCTGCACTCTTCTCTCTCAGTTCCTATACTAAAGCCTGCTACTTTTACATAAGGCACATGAACTATCTGAAACGTGTGTAATCCTGACAGACAGTCACATGCAGCTAAGTTAGGTGATCTCAAAAGATCCACGCCACTATCCCTCCGCAAGGGTCTGAAAAAAATTCATGATGAAAAATCTCTGGACTTTCACTCTTAAAGCAAACACAAGCATGTTGATAGTTTGAACAAGTATGCAGGACTTTTTTTTTTTAAAGAGATGTTGCATGATATGCATTGTTAGCTTCATTCAGTTTTCCTCAAGGTTTTGTTTGGGAAAAAATAAAAGAATGGAAAATGTTATGAGTATGTCATCAGCCAGCTTTTCCATGTAATCTACAGCTTTTTCAGCCCCACCCCAACCCAAACACTGCCAAGGAACCACGCTCAGTTGCAACACACACACACACACACACAGCAAAGAAGCTGCTCTAACACCCTCAGGTGGACTGTGCTGATAGCGAATGATAGGAGAGCTCAACCGCAGGGTGAACTCTGACAAATAGTTCAAGTGCCAAACTGATTGTAAGGTGAAGCTGAGAAAGGTTACAGAATGTTGGACACGCACGCACACACGCACACACACACACACACACACACACACGCATACAGTAGAGGCGTCATCACACCTCTCCTGCTTCTGTCAGTATTAGTCACAGGGAACTATCACACAGAGAAAAGCTAATCTTTCACCATGTAAAGCCTTTCAAAAGACAACACTATCTCACTTATCAAAACAATTTTAAAAGGGGTTGAATAGATTTCAGCAATGCCGGGAAGTGCAGAAATGTAATTTAAGCAATTTCAGGCTTGGTTCAAATCCTTCTGAAGGGACCAGAGACCATCTGTGACCAATCTGCACTCTGTATCAGAGTCAGAACTGTGTGCGCTGCGGTACTAACGGAAATGTCACAGCTGTGTTGGTGACACCTCATGGTAGACTGAAGACTGCTGAAATTTATAGGCTGCTCACATCATCATACCAGTCAGTGCTGTCAGTGGTATGACGCTCCATAGACAGAAACACCTGGTGACCCCAGGTAAGTTCACACATCATGTGTCCTCCTGCAATGCATTAGAAAGCTGAATCCTTTGATTGATAATCAGATTCACATTATTAATGCAAAACATTTATCCCAAAAATATATTTGGATACATTTTTATTGTTTAAACCATTTACTGCAAAATAAGGTCGAGATGTACATTGATGCACCAGTATTTACTGTAGATAAAATGGAATAGTTAAGTTTGTTGAATAGTTTTCTGTATTTTTTTTTTTTTTACTTCAGATTTAGGTGAATATATTTTGGAGATTCATCAGTACAGGCAGCACCTTTCAGTCAGTTGATCACATCTGCATCATCAGTTAAAATATCTGTAGTGATTTACAACCTTGATTGACTTTCACATTAAACTGAATATTTTTACACTTTGTTATTGCTACTTCTTCACAACTGTTTATCTGACGAGAAGGCATCACAGTGCCACCAGCAGGTTTTGGAAAAAGGACAAAAAAAAGATCTTCAAACTCTCTTTTGGAATTCCATCTACACGATCATCCAATCAACACCTAGAGCACGTAGGGATAATTTCTTAATCTTAGTGTCCGTCACAGCTCTGGCTGTGATTTTCCTTATGTGAAACACAGGCTCCACTTATTCAGTACGTGCTTTCAGAAGTTATAAACCATGCCCCCTGAAGGCTCTGGCCATGTGAGTCGTGACAAATAAATTTCGCTTTGCACTTCCTTTGAGCTTCATGTTGACAAAATATTTACTGTGCATGTAAAGTACATCCGGATTGGGGTGGGGGGCAGTTTATATCTGCTGAAGGTTAGCAACAGCAGACATCTGGTGAAATTGTAGCCCACAGCTGTCACCAGCCTGACATCTCTTTGCTCTCAAATTTATCTTCCACCACTGGGACATCTGTGTACAACATGCCAGCCATATCAAGGACGCACTGTATTTCCAAACTGTGAGGAGGTTGCTGGGGACATAGAGGCTCACACAGGGGGCCCAGGGGCTGCTGCCACTGCTGTGGCTGGGCGGGGGGTCAAAGAGGTAAAGTAGAGTTGGGGCACTCACTTAGTGTCAAGCAACCACATTCTTCTCTCTTGTGCTGGAGGTCAGGCTGGGGGACAGTTAAAGGAGGGCTGTCTTTAACTAGGACTCAGACTGACATTTTAACCTCACTCATAAAAACTGCCCCACTTGCTGTAGAAACAGGCCCCCGAGGCAGAAATGGCCAGTGCTGAGACCAGTATAATTAACATTCTTAAAGGATGATAACACTATGTTGACATGTGGCTCATTTGTTTTCACAGTGATACAGTGAGCTTTGGCATGATTTTCTATTCTATTCAGATTTTTATATGAGCCAGGATGAAAGTAGCGTAGTGTAGTATAGTGTGTGCACCTGTAGTGTAAAAAAAATCCCTTCAATGCGACAGCGTTAGAAGATTCGATCAAAGAAGCATTTCCACTTGAGAAAGATATTCAGATGTTTTATTAAAGTAAAAGGACAGAAGCAATAATAAAAAAAAAACTGTATCGAAAGTATTCCAAATAAAATATCTCACTATGAAGAATAGCTATAAACATCCAACAAAGTTTAAATATTAATAAAAAAAATTTTTATTTAAGAAGGTTTGCAGTATTTCTGCTTCAAAATAATTGATTATAAAAATATTTGCTGATTATTTTTCCACTCTTTGGCTAATCATTTAACAAGGTAATAATTTTAGAAATAATAATTTATGTGTAAAGGTTTCAAGTGCAGTGGTTGATAAATGTACTTAGCTAGATTTAAATATATATTTTAAGCTTTAAACATAGAAGAGAAAAAAATTTAAATATACTCAAGTAAAGCTGAACTACTGCAGCATTACATAAATTCTTTAAAAACAACAACAAAAACCACCAATAAAAACAATGCAGTGGTTTCACACAAGCCATTGCATAGCTGTCTTTAGGTAAAGCTAAAGCTCAAGATCAACAATATCAATTAACTTACAACTGGCACTATATTGATATCACTAATAGAAGAACTGTGACCTTAAATTCATAAATTTGAAAAAATATAATATTGGTCAACGAAAAAAGGGAAAAATTCATTTTTTTTCAATTAATGACACTATTAAGATAAAACTACATACTAAGACTGAGTGAAATGCTGAAAATCATTCTGTTTCAATATATTGTGTTTTTGTGTTTTTATGCACGATTGAGTGAAATGGGAATTATCTAGATGTCTTTTGCTGACTTTCATTCATGTCTTCTGGAAAGTCTGACATCTTTGAAAAAAACTGTAATATATGGACTCATCTGATAGCTCTCAGGTTTAATTCTAAGAGGTAATAGCACATGATTGACCCTAAAATACAGAACCACACCACTGCACAAACAGGGATGATAAGGCTCTTTGTACTCTCAAATACTAAAAACATTTCCTATGGCTGCCTGAACTGTCTGTGGAGGGAAAGCAGACAATTGTTCCCCCCTGTTGGCAAAACAGCGAATGTCAGTTATTAAACTCAAACCTTTTGATAACAAAGAGCTTAACATAAAGCCAAACAAGTGCAAACCAACATAAATCAAACTGTTGCTGTTTACCACCGCAGCAATAAAATACTGACATGGAATCAGATTGCAAACAACTATGGTGACTCTCTCTCGCGCCCCCTCTCTCTCTTTTTCTCTTGGTGTGTGTGTGTGTGTGTGTGTGTGTGTACACGCTGGTGCCCTTGCAGACTGTGCTCATTCTCCTCCACCGCAGCCTTTCCAGCAGCTTGTCATCAGTGCTTAGCCTCCGCACTGCTGACCATCTGCCCAACGTCTAATGGGGGCATCTTAAAACAAGGAGTTGGATGACTGACATGGCAATGCCGACTTGAGCTCATATACTGTCTGGCATGCATAATATGGCAGAGAGGGCAATCATCACCGACCCAGTGAGCAGGGCTCATCTAATGTTCAATATATGGCAGTGTGGTGGAATAGACTACGTGTACAGACTTAACCTGCTGCTCAGTCAGCAGTCATCTATGACACAGGCATACCGGGTCTCATTTAACTAATCATACACTTAACACAATTTGCTTCATTACTATTGTCAATATCCTGGACATTTTTATACGAGTGCTTGCTCATGGAAGGATCTGTTAAGTCTCTTTAATAACTCTATAAAGAGTTTGGACTAAACCTGCTGTATATGGAAAGTGCCTTGATCTGTTATGATTTGGTGCTATTTAAATTAATATTGATTTGATATCAAAGAAAGGAATGAAAACTTTCTCAAATGTTTGATCAGTTCTCAGTGAGCATTTGCTGTAAATACTTAGTATTAGTGTAATTACACTCTTTTTAAGGCATAATCACATCATATGAAACAGTGTCTTAGCAAAGAAGCCTAATTCATTTAAATCTTGAGTGTCAATCTGTTCTACCTACCTAAGAAATATCACACTTTTGTCTTTCTGACTTTAAATGACTAGATTGACATTTTTGCTGAATATCTTATTCTTGCTTCAAGTAAAAGGAAGAGATTAATGTCAGTCTCCTATGTGTCTCATTCCAAAGACTCCTGAGGAATTATTTCGTCTCAGCGTAAACAGAAAACAGTCCAAAGGTTGAAATAATTGCCAACAAACAAATTTTTTTTTTTTTTAACTTTTGCCAAATGCAATACAAGCAAAGTGATGCATCAGTTTGGTTAACATTAGGCAAACCAACAACTTGGAAAGTTAAGGAAAATTTATTTGGGGTAAAAAAAAAAATAATAATAATCACAAATTAAGAATATTTATAATATGAAGAAGTCATTAGTGAAGTCCTTTTGCTTATTACAATAAATGTGCTGATGATTCAGGGGTCACAGATAAAAGACAGAACACTGCTGGCATCAGATGGAAAACAGTCTACTGTGTCCAAGTTTTCTTGTTCTATCCATCCACGTCAACCCCCTCCCAATGAGGACAAGAGCGGGATAGTGTTTTGTTTTTCTCCTGTTGTTATTATTATAATTGCTGGAGGTCACCTAACAATAACTCCTTATTTTTTTTATTCTAGGGAGGACAGTCAGCGTAGGTTGACTATATCTCTTGGCAAGACGGTGTTGTTTAAGAATCTATTGCTTTAAAGAGGCTGGATTATTGATTTGATATTGTTGTGTTAGTACTTTAAAACTTGCAGCTTAGATATAATTTTTTCTGCAATATTTGAACTGATTTAATTAAATCCACTCAAATTAATTTCCTTACATTGGAGGTTGAATGATTTTAACTACAATGAAGACATAAAAATAATTCTGAAGGAACCATTATTATTACTCATTGTTGCTCTTTTCTCAAAGATATTTAGGAAAGGGAGTTAGATAAACATGCACATTTCTCGAATGTCCCTCAAAAGAATCCAGGGTGTGTTCTGGGCCGCAACATTCTGCATAGTTGGGAGGGTTAGTGGATTTGACAGATCTCCAAGTGTCCCATAGCTCTGAGTTCAGCGAACTCGCTCCAGACACAACAGTGACAGCTGGGAGGGAGATAAATAAAAACACTCTATCTCCATTACAAGAAAACAACCCCGAAGCCTCTGTGTGAGCGCGTGTGCCAACACATCCGCATACAGTTCATGCAAGTACGGACACACGCACACTTTTCCTCACACATTCACTCCTTCACACTTACTGTATCTACTATTGCTTGGGCAACAGATGGAAGAAGGAGAAGGGGATAGCAGACACAGAGTATAATAAATGCTGTTGGACTTGGCCTGTTAGCAACCAGCATTCCTCTGACAGGTGTAACATGTTTACCAAACAAACAAGCAACACAGATGTCAGAGAAATGAAAACGGCGACTTGAGGTTGTGTGACCTGCAAAAAGGAGGCCGGTATCCAAGTTGGCATATCTATGAAGGCTTTGAAGGTATTTCAGAGAGATGAGAAGACTGCGTGCCACACCAGGATTGCAAGAGTGTCTTGCAGAATTTGTCTTATGTTACTTGCTCCAAGCATCTCAGGCAGCTCTGGTTGTTAGTCGAGGCCATCCGGGGTCACAGCCATTGATGGGCAATTTTTAAACCTCTCAATTTCCTGATCACATTCCACTTCAGGGCAGTGGGAAAATAATCCCACACCACAATCTAGAAAATAAGCACTTGGAACTGTCAGGCCAGACAAGGAGACTTCCGCTACAGCCTCATGTGACCTTGACCTCCCACAAGACTACCTCCAGCCTTCCCCCCAGCAGCTCTCAGGCGAACTAGCTAATTTGTTAATTGCATGTTTAATAATTTCCATAAACTCCCTGCTTTAAAAAAAAAAAAAAAAAAAAATCTAAGGAAGACTTTTAAGTTTATTTTTCCACACTATCTACTATCTCTTTGTCTGCCAAAACCAAATTGATGCTATCTAAAGTGTGCTCCAACATCAAACTGCCAGTTGATTAGTTTGATGTTCTACTATTGGAAATTTATCAGTGAAGTATAAGCTGTATTATCTTGCCTGGGGGACTAACTTACCTTTCCAAAAAGGAATGCAATCATTAGCTTTGAAAGTCATTTATCTTACATGCTTTTCTTCTACAAAGCAGTGATATGCTCTAACCGCACTATATTTCAAATACACAGAAAACTGTGATGCAAAGAAAATTGCAACACACTCGTACACATGAAACATATAACACACAAATGCACTCTTTTGTTACTTTGCTAAAAAATCTATTATTTTACCATTCTTAATCATCTATACGCGTGTGTGATTTTTGTACAATGTGAAAGAGGTCAAACATAAAGAATTATCACATGACTGTGCCTGTCTCCTCAGCCTCTGCTCATTGTTTTGGTTTTACAAAATCACAGTTGACATTTTTGATTCAGTTTCAATTTTCCATTCACGATCAGGAATTTCCTCGGAAAGGTTTGGTCACATTGCCAGGAACATGACACCAAATTTAAGGTGGATTTATGATTGAAAGAGACTCAGAAATGTGAGTCATATTGCAGGTACCTATGCCGCAGCTGCACCTTCAAATGCATGTATTATATAAGGAGCGGTATATGTGACAGTTTTTTATATTATTTTCTCCACGGTAACGACAACAACTTTCATTTACTTTGCCAAACAGAGCAACAGTGAGTCACAGTGATTAATTGAGCTTGAGTGATATCTTGATAATATATAACAGTATGTCATATGGCTTATTTACTAACTGAATATCACAGATTACTGTATAAGAGACTAAATGCTGAGTAGCCAGGGTTAACATTAGTTCATACAGAGTAGTAACCATTGTGAGCACATTGTTGCATTTGTAGGCGAGGACTACAGTGATTCAATTTGTACCTCCCAATGTTGGCGTCATTCAACAGTACCCTTCCCAAGGAGCCTTTGACATGTGGACTTGTGGAGCCAGGGATTGAACCGTCCTTCTGATGAATGGACAACCTGCTCTGTCTCTGGAGCTGCTGTTGTCTGAAAAACATCCATTAAAGCTGCTTTAATTCAAAAAGTCGGGCAAAAGGACACATATTAAGTCTCTCTTTATGTTTACTTGAAACATATTTCCATCTGATTAAAAATGAAAAAGAAAAAAAGCATTGTTTGGTTTAGTGGACGGTTGTGTATTTAAATATCCTTTTGTAATTGTCTACGATTAAAACTATAAATTTATTGATGACGCCCATCAGTAAATTATTTACCCCAATGTCCAGTTTCTGCACAACTGTCCTTCTGTAGTCAGTCATGAATCCTGTGGAGAGTCGGCATGCATTCTTGAGAGTAAACTTTAGTTCACTCCCTCCAGAAGGTCCATATCTATCTTACAGCCTGGCATTAAGAGCAAGTCACATCACATCAAAATATCAGCCAAGCGAAGTGATTCTCTTATTGGTTATTGAAGGATGAAAGAAAACAAGAGGAAAATGACTATTGAAGTCCCATTAATATGTAATCATAACCGAACTTGCAGTATATCAACAACTAACAGTGTAATCACAAATGTTACCTGTAAGGAAGTCAGTCGTTATTTAAGATAATTCGTGAAATGACTGTCTCTAAAGTGTTCGTTGTCTGTGTTTCTTCAACTAGTTAACCTGCAGCTAAAATGAAGTCATGACAATTAGAGATTAAAATGATTACAGCAACAGTAATCCATAGAAACCTAACAAAATGAATTTACTTGTTTGGAAATTGTTCAAGTAAAGTCGCCCCATCATCAGGTGACTAGTGTGTGAAATTCTACTGAGGAGCTCAGCTACATAACGTTATGAATGCCTGCTTATCCTGCAGTTAATCCTGCTTTCTCAACCTCTTTTACAACCTGAAGAGCAGAAATATGAATGAGGTGCTTCGCTCCCGGCCAGAACAGTGCTTGAGGATAAGAGACACGTCCTCACTCTGGGAGGAAACATGTTAACCCATTCAGACCCTAAGGTTATGATACATGAGACTGAAGGTCCTGAACTTTACCATATAGTTTACCATGTGGGATAACAGCTTCATGCATTCCTGGGAAACTGTGCTTCAGACATACTTAACCTTGTTTCCTGATGAGATTGCCTGGAGAGACTGAATACTACTTTAGTTTGGATTGGCTTCTGTGACACGGGAGGGAATCTGTGATTTCTAAGAAAGACTAAGGCACATTTTTATTTTAAGAGTATTAATATTATCCTCTCAGTTTTTCTGAAAAAAATTTTTTGATGATTTTTATGAGCCATTCTGTGTTTTTACATTCAGGAATAACTGTCTATGCAGCCTATTTCTAACACTGATGGTGACTTCCAGTCTTCCCCGCACTATAAAAACCAGTGTGAGAGTTAGCTGTGTGCTATATGTGTCGCCCCTTTTCTCTGAAATCCGGGGGAAGTACAGCCTGCAGCATCTTGAATGGGTTGCCTCTGATAACATATAGTAGTGCGTCCACACTAGCTGTGTTGTTGATTCTGTTGCTTCTGACTGTAGAGCTGGGAGACTCTTCTGTACTTCCTTAATGTTGAAGTTTAATATTTTTTTATTGAAGGAGGTTGTGAAGAAGACCCACATGGGAAGGAGAACACGCTCACAACACTAAACTACACGTCCACATACATATTAGCCCCCTCTGTCTGTTGTGCACCACAATAAGCCAACTGTCACAACTTTACAAGCACCCTCTGCAGTTACATTTAACATTCGGAAATGAACCACACTCTTTCACTGTTTAGTTAACTTCGGTCACTTTATTCATACTCATCTCAAAAGCAGTGGTCTGTTGGAGTGTCTCACCTTCATGTTGTTTTCTTCCCTAGTCTCCAAGTCTAAACTGAGCTGAACTGCAGGGCTGCTGCAGCTGTCACCAGCAGGTGTGATTAATTTGGGTTGTGCCATTGTTGATTGGACTGCAGGTTAGATTACCTTGTTGAGTATACTGTCAGGTTTTGGGCTTTGTAACTACAATATTTGACTCAAGGGTTGTTGAAGCCACTACTGCTGTATATTTGTTTAATGAAGAAACTGTTTGTTTTGTTAAATATGAGATAAGTGATCCTGAGTTGGTTGGTCAGGGGGAGGGGCTTAGTTTTTAGTACTGAGGGTTTGTTTTTTTTTTTTGTTATGCTGCTTTTCTTTTTCCCACTTTAGTAATTAAAAGCAACTCAAACATATATGCAACTCCTAGCCATTTTTTACCCCCAGTTCTTAGTTAAGCGGACCCACAACTATTTTGTAACAGAGGTGGTGGAACTGAACTTTGCTGTTCAACCAGAGGGCCTGAAATCATCACTTTGCTAATGCAAGTTTATTTTCCTTGGTTGGGGGTTGACATGCACTGAATTGTCCAGCTGAGAAACAACTTCCTGCATGGCAGATGCTCTAACCATTCAGGTGACGACAAAAAAGCTCCTCAGAGATTTTTGCTGTTGAGTTAAACCACACTTGTTGTTGCCACCAGTAACCTTTATTTACTGATACAATGACTTTAAATCTGTGACTTTACTGCTTTGCAGCAATAACCTTACATCAGGTCCAGATACTTTTTGTACTGTACTTCACAAGTTGTGGCACTGCTCATGGGTCAAAGGTCACCCTACATGTTCACATCAGCAAATATGAATTCTTATTTAGTATGGATAAGGCATTGGTTTGACAGTTTACCAATGAAGTATGCAAAACGAAAACATTGTAGGAACCCTCACCCTGTATGTAAACATACTATATTATGTTAATAATAGAAAAAGCAACTAACTGTCTTATATTTCCCTATTTGTGATAACATCACAAAACAAACAGATGACACAAAAGAAGATAAAGCAACACAGCAAGCACACAAAACAGTGAGAAATTCCAGCACTGTACGCACTGTAAAAATACACATCAAATGATAAAATGACAAATGTGCCCCCATGCTCCAGTGAATCTCTAAAGGGGCTGAATGGTATAGGAATGAGCTTTTAACAGAGACACTGGAGGAGGAAGAAAGGAGTCCCATTGCGAAAGAGTTAAATTACCATATCACTGAGGAGCAAATACAAAGCTCCTTGAGAGCTGCAGGGATCCATCATCCAGTGAAGAGCGGTGTTGAAATGTGGATATTTCTGAGTAGTCAGCCACCACACACTGGCACTAAGCAATGGGGGAAATCACACAGTTGTTTAAACCTCATACACCTCATCCTGGGAATCCAGGCTTCAACATTTAACAAAAACAGCCCTTAATATGGAATTTGAAAATTTCAATAAATCCTTCAAGAATCATGAACACACTGTAAACAACTTAAAGAACATGAAGTCGAGACTTATAAAGTTGAGTAAATAATAAACATGTAACTTAAAAGTTGAAAGGTTTAGAAACCAATGTTTCCACGAGCAAAACTGTAACCCAGTTTGTTCTGGTTCCCAAGGAAAGACATAAGGCCTACATAGACCTCGATGAGGATCGGCTGATTCAGGACCAGGACACCATTGGCCTTGCCAGGAACTGGCTTCGTAGCATGAACTTTCTCTGCTGCATCTTTGAGCTTCACACGGAAGTTCTGGATCTGCAGAGAAGAAGACAAGATGATCAGATATTTATCAGTAAATGTGTTACATTCCAGTTTGCTTTGGGTTTGTTTAGGGCATAGCATGGATAGGTCCTGTGAAAGTGAACTCTCAAAAAGTCATACCTTTTTGGGTATGACAAACCCAAAAAACTAAAAACAAAACAAAACAAAAAAAAAAAACACTTGTCAAGCATTGCTGTCTTATCTATATTTAAAGGTAACTGAGCTTGATTTTGCTTTTTGACATTAATCTATATTCAGCCACAATAGCAAAACAGCTTCTGGGATATTTGTCCACCACTTCTATCAAGCATTTGTTGTCTCCAGAGGATGAATCTCACTGACCGACTTTGATGATAAACTGTATTTTCATTAGTTTTAACAGGACATTCTCTTGTGTGGTTTTGGGTAAAATATCAACAATTTGTCATTCTTAGCATGTTAGAATTTCCCTCAAAGCACTACTACTATGGTGTCTGCAGATTCCACATGTCATGCTAATGCCATAATAGCAGTGTGTACTCCACATTAATCACCTGAGCATACTCATTTAGCAATGAGTATACAAGGAAATCTACATAGTTAACTGCTTTGTACAAACAGGAAGTGAGTCAGTACAACATGTGGAACATGAGAATATCACCACAAAATAAACATCACAAAAAGAAACAATGTACTTTAGACTTAAGGTTTAAAATTTCCAGGGCCTTTTTTCTACTACCCACATCTTGTTTTTTTTCCCACTCATACATTTTCCCTTGAAGGGGAGATCAGCGAGAGTTTGTAACACGGGATGGTTGCAACACTGAACTTTTCCAGTGAGAAACAAGTGAGACTGCTAATACTCACTATGTACTTCACCAGTTAGATTGTCTTCTTGCTAACAAAACAGAAGCCACATTTGTAACTATTAGAAAAAGTTAAAGGGATGGCTGGTAACGCCTCTTGTTACAACCGTCCCTGAACCATCTTTCTCATTCTTTGATTCTTTCTCTTTAAAAACGTAAATCATTAACATTGAACATAAATCATTACATTTTTCCCCTTGCAATGCTAGATCACCAAATTACACCATAGCTTAAAGAGCTCACTGTTTACCCTTCCAACTGCTTAACAGTGTCTTTACAGGACCTTTTTCTTCTGACTGCTGTAAAAGCAGTAATCAAACAAGTAACTGAGATTAATGTTAAACTGGAAAGCAAAGTTCTCTCTCATGTTGGTTGTTCAATATTATAAAAAAGGGCAGTGTTAGATTAATGAAACAATTTACAATAATCTTATGAATCAGGCCTACATAAACTAGGTAGATTGTTAAATTAATCATAATCAGCTGCATGCTAAGAGTCAGTGAGAACGTGTTTGTTTACAGCATGATGCCTAATATCAGAGAGAGGAAGACAGACAGGGGAGGAGTCCCACTTCCTTTGTTGGAGAGGCCTTCAGATGAAATAAAACAGGGCATCAACACACAAATTCTCCTCAACAAATAAATTCTCTGCACTCTCATAATCCTGAGGGGGGTGTCAGGAAAAGCACAGCAACCCCTCAATCCAATATATGCTACCAGCACCGCCTGCTTCCCTTCCCTTGTTCACCTTGTCGCGTCTCATCTGTCCTTTGTTTCCCCCAGATTCACTGAGGTGTATCACTGCCCTCCCTGCAACACAAAGCTAATTTTACTCAATAAAGATCAACAAACTAGCTTGCAGGGAGGGCTGGTGATGGTCACAGCTACACACTGAAATCATAAAATGTTTAGCTGCAACACAAAAATTGCATCAATCTCATAAGAAATTGACACTCTTGAGGTGTTAAACTACAAGCAATGCAGATCAAAAAATAAGAAATAAAACAGGGCACATCAGCCCGGTTAGTGGCCAAATTATATGGCAACATTCCCAATGACGTGAATGATAAATAATCTTTTTCAACTGGAGTATTTGATTGATTAATTCTGTGTATGTGACAGCCCTAGGCCTTAAGAGTAAATGTTGGCTTGTTTCCCCCACACTTCCTGTCTATTCGCTTCCCTCTTTCAGGTTGCCTTGATGGTCCCTCCCATCTCATCAGGGGTCGCAGTAACATGCTGGCAGCCTACATAAACTGAGCATTTCCAAGATGGTCTCTCTTTCAGCCTCCGGGAAGGTTGGTGCCTGTCAGGCACCCTCTTGTGGTTTTTGCTTTGTGCTTTCGTCTTTTGGTTTGATTATTTGAGGTGGCCTTTGGTCCAGGTTATTTTGAATTCAAACTACTATGGTTGTTAATTTGTTTAATTTTTTATCTTAAATAAACAATTCCTTTAAACTTGTAATAATACTGTGTGGTCCTCCCTGCTTTGTTGTGTTCCCGGTGAGCTGGGCATAACATATTTTAGACATATCAGAATCGTCCCTGGCTTGAACAGTCACAGTTTTTAAATCAATTTTGCAAACTGTACATATCTAATAAAACCACTGAAATACATTGTTTCAGTAGTAAACATACTGGAGTTTATAATACACCAAACTGGCTGTTCCGGTGTAAATGGGTTTTGATTTATTGTAAAAATCACGAAAAGTGTTCCAACTCTCCCCAACTATATAAATAGAATCATTTTATTAAAACTTGATATCTACCCAGACTTAACAGAACTGGATTCTTGAAATAAGGTGAGTTAAACTTTTTTTTCCAGATGGTGGAGCTCGTCTATGACAGAACTGTTTCAGTTTTTCTGTGAAGCACCAAGATTGACAGTTACCACCACAGGGACCCAGTTATATTCCTGTTTTTTAACCTTTGACCAAGAATCCGTCACTGAGATTAAATATAACACAACAAACAGCCACCTGAAATAACCTAAGACTTGCCTAAACAATAACCTACTTAAACTAATCTAATATACACCACAACACTGGCAGCCAGGGGAAAGTGCAACGCTTTTGCATTCTTTATACAGCAAGAGTCCACTTTCACAATTTTAGATCTAATCGCTGAATATTTTAGAAGTCTGTGCTCATCAAGTGTTTTTACTAGTTTTAAGGTCAGATAATGTTTAGGTCTTATTTTTTATGCCTCTTTGTTTTACCCACTGGCAGCTTTTAAGTTTTTATTAGTAACTCTATACATTACTATTCATAATATCAGTTTCTCCATTTTACACATTGATTTTTTGTAAATGAAATTGGAGGATTTTGTCTAGTGTTTGATCAACCCTGTGGATGATCATTGGCAGGGGTCATATTTATATGGCCCATGCTGTGTTCACTAATCTGTCGACACTTAGAATTTACGTGGAGTTACTGAAAACCGATTCCAAGTTTGATATTCTTGAAATGGCTGAGTAAAAGATTGCTACACCCCTTTGTCTCTATCATGCTGAGTCAACAGTTCAAAATGCTGATAAACATCTTGGTTATGTTGAAATTTGGAAACATGCCATACTGTACGTTACTGAGGTTTTACTTGCAAATCGCAAAGAATTATTAGCTGTAGTAGTCTGAAGCTAAATCTGAACTAGTTCATTTAGTTCTAGGTTTATATGTTTATATTGTATATCTGGTGCCTAGACAGATTCATGTATCTTTGTTCTGAGTATTTCATTAGGCATCAAGTATGACAGATTAAACATGAATGATATCTGATCCCTAATTCTTATAAGTCATTTCCTCTGTGATGACTCCTCTGACCAGATGATGAATCTCAGCAAACACAAATACACATCTCCACTTGCATCGGTGTAGTCATAAAACATATTGACAGTCATTATATTGAGGTTGTGACAGGAAAATCTTCAAAATAATAACACCACCAGAGATTTAAAAAAAAAAACTTTTTTTTTTAATCTTTGCAATTTAGGATGGACTGTCCTTTTAAATTGTGCCATACTGTCATCAATGAACAATCAACTTACGTCACAGAGGGCAGCAAACGAGTCACTCAGGTTCGTCACAGGATGGTAGGTGAATGTGATAAAAGGGAAGTCAGTGGCAAAGGGGTTCCACCTGGAGGTGAAGGAGGGCTCTCTCAGACGGTCCCAGTAGACTCGCACCCCCTCCCCTTCTCTCCTAAACACATCAAGACACAGAGGAAACGATCAAAATTTTTATTCAGACGGTGACACATTTGACTCACATGTGACATCACGTCAACGACATTGCTCAGGTTTTGACTTGTTTTCCAGTGAGAATTGTGTGCAAAGCACTAAATATATTCCTTTGACTCTGGCTACATCTTAGGTTGCTTAAGGTGTCTTTTAAGTGACAAATATGTGGCATATCCTTTTTTTTGCATAACTTTAATCCAAGGCATAATTTATAAGAAATAATGCAGCTGAATAGCTAAAGTATAACAAAGCTAAAAAAAAAACAAACAAACCAACAAACCAAACTACAGTAACTGCACTCTGGCTGTGTACTAAATGCATTTTGGTTTGGGTGTAGAACTGCATCGCAGAGCAAAAGCAAAAGCCTCTTTATTAAGTTAAAACTTTGTTTTGTATCATCCAAAAATCTAAACTTGTTAACTTAGTTTATGTAGGCACAACTTATTTAGATGCATTGCACATTCCTTATGAGTGTAACATAAAACAACAAGTAAATCAATAAAAAAATCATTTTGTTTAGTTGCATAGCAGTTAATGACACCTCAAAAAGGCTCCAACTGCAGATATTAAGGCCTTCTGTACCAAACACGTTCAGTCCTGGTCTGCTATAGCATTAGGATCATATTTTCTGGCAGATAGTTAAAAGCTGAATTGATTGATGTTGATATAGTGCTAGTATGCTAGCATTATAGCATGCTAAAATGCTAGCAGTAGCTACCATTATACCCAATTTTTAAAATACCTAGTTTGGATGCCCCCACTTTTCCCATGTTGATAATTGGAACGTCAGTCTGTTCACGCAGTGCTGTTTTCACAACGCTGTGTCACTGCTTCATTATTAAATCGTTACCACTTGTTTATTGAGTTAAAACCCAAATCAATCAAACTCAGGCCCTCATTTTCACTGCTGTGCACACACACACACACACACACACACGACTCTGCTGATGCTTGTTGCAGACACAGACAGACAGTTACCAGGTAGTTGAATTAAGGGCCAAACTCTGTTATAACAAAATGTTGAGATTATTGTTCACTTATTAAAAATTTAAATGTCCGCTCACAGCTTTTGAATTATGAAGTTCCGGCGCTTCTATTGTTAAAAAGTGTTAATGTTATTTACCAAAGTTTTAATTTGATCATGGCTGGAGCTTAGACTGCTCTGTTTTTTTGACAGTCAGTTGTGTTAGTCAGTTGTGTTGGTTTGATATATTTGGTCCCCCGGACAACATGGACATAAGGAGCTTTCTTTAAAAGAAGAGGACAGTAAGTCATCACTGGAAGCAGTCAGTTAACTTCAGCTAACAATGTTACTGTTAGAGATGCCTCAGAATTAGTCATCAAATCAATTTCTGTACAAAATGTACCCATCATTTTCACAATATATTCAGATTAAAGTGTCAAAATGCATGTTAACAGGCACCAGGATACAGGAAATGACATTTACTCTGAATCATTAACCCCCCACCCCGATCGTCCCACCCACAAACAAAACAGAATAAGTTCACTGCTCCCAGGTTGTTATTGACCACTCCTTTGGTATTGATATTTTACTTCTTATTCAAATTTTCCACACTTTTTTCCTGTGACTATAATCTATAATTGAACGTGTCTAATTGGTTAGTGATTAAAGAATTCATTCTCAGTGTGGTAACAAAAAACATCATCATCTAGCCTGGCTAAATAAACTTACAGTAAGTTGGAGTCTAAACACTTTGCAGATTTTGTAATATTTTTCCTTTTCCTTTCTCTGCCTAAAAAGTACAAAATAATAATAGGTACGATTACAGTGTACATCACCCTGAAAATTTATTCATGGTTTTAGATTTTACAGTTTCTGTCATATTTGCCCTTCAAGTATGACACAGTATAAAGTATCTGTGATTTCTGTGCACAAACCGAAATGCATTTGTACCAGCTGATGTGAAGTTTGTACAATTATGTTCATTTCAGCAACATCAGTTAATGTTATTTCCCTCAAGGGAGTACCAGACCTGTTGGCTCCATGCTACAGTGTTAGAAAATGAAAAATTGGCAGTAATCTGTCCTCAGGGCAAATATTTAATGTGAGGGCAATCTCATGTTTAACAGGCTTAGAGAAAATCGACAGTGTGTTCATCATATTAAATTTCTTTCCGCTGTTGTACCATTTGAAAATACATAGTATGGGGTTCTAATGAAAGCCCCCCGGAGTCAATTTTTTTCTCAGCCAAATAAAACCTCAGAAGACTGAGAGCAAACAGACCTCCAAACAATTCTAGAGCTCATCTTTAAAATTATGTTGGTGTTGATCCACATGCTGTGAAGATCTTTAAAAATTCCCTCATACTTTCAAAAGTGTAATACCTTAGAAGAATACAGTATCTTCTTTTCTTTCCATAAGCTCACAGAGTTAAAAAAACCCTTATCTGCATCTTCCTCAAGCACATTCAAATAAAGATGACATAAAATGTATCAGACAAATTAGAACTAGACACAACACAAACTAAAATGGAATCAAAATGTCACAGCCACACCACTTAAAATCATCCATTCATCATCAGCCATGCACATGGTTATAGTGGAGAGAGGCTGGGACCCTGAGCAGGTCGCTGCTATCAGGGCTGACAGACAGCCACTAATGTTCACACAGCTGTGGGAATTAGAATTCACTTAGTTGTCAACTAACTTATTAGTCAATTAACCCGATTTGGGAGAAGGAGGTCTCACAATCACAACACTACCATCATTCAAACGTAATGTAATGTTTTGCATGTTAGTATGCTAAAATTTTACTATTAATAGCAAAGAATATTTAGAAGTTGGTGTGAATTTTGCAGCTAAACAGCAAAACTGGTCAAAGAAAATCTGGGAGCTTCGTCAAAAATTTTTCATATCATAATGGGTTCATGGAAATTGTGAAGGGGACCTTTTCACTTTTTCCAGATGTACAACAATGCATTCATTGAAAAATCTTTGGATAACACACAATTAAACAGTGAGTTTTTAATTGATAAAGATGAGAAAACTAAGTGTAAGATTGTTTCGTCATGGGGGTTTGGCATCTTCAGCTTCATCACCATGACTTTTTATGTCATCATCACCTGCTTCACAAAGCAGACAAACTACTGAGTCCCCCCTGATCAAAAAAAGCTGCAGTGACAAGCAGTCAGTCCACTGTTTTGCATAAAAACATTTAACGACAAAGATGGCAAGACACATAAATCAGTAGATTTCCCAATGGTGTTCTGATATTTTCTTAATAATATGTCATGCTGTGCTCATTTTACCACAAACCTTGTGCAACAACACTTCCTGCCAACCAGAATCAAACACCTGAGGCTAAACAATAGTGGTGCAGCTATGATATGTCACAGTCCTAGGGAGGGGCGGCACCATAATGCAATCATCTAGCCCTGTTTACACAAGCACTTTCAAAATGACAAAGCTGCTGCTGAACATTTTGTGCCTCTTCCAGAGCAAATGTTGCGCACAGAGAGTAGGGTGAAGGAAGAAAAAAAAAAAATGGTACAAAAGCAAAGCCCAGGCTAAAGGACTGATTATATTTCAGAAAAAGCAAGTGAGGATGGCAGGGTTACATCTGTACACATTGTCCTTTGTAAGAGCACACAGCTATTGCTCTAGTATAAATGGGGATATAAAAAAACTTTGGCAAATTCCACAGGTAAGCTATCACTGGGAGCGGTACCAGCCCTAACAGGCAAAGCAGGGCTGGGCTTTCCAGCCAGAGGCCTTGAATGTCTTCACTGAGTTTATATGGCCAAGCTGGGGATTGCACTTTCACTACAGCTCACTTTGATAGAGACACAAAAATACAGACGCAGTTTGACAGGGTCTGTGTCAGAGGACATTTTCAGAAACACCTCAAGAAAGTGGCTGAAACTGAGGGTGTTTGCCCTCAACTGATCGCTCTGGAGGAGCTTCACTTAATCCGTAGTGTTTATACAAAACACACACACATGCATGATAATGAATGACAGAAATACTGTATTCTGAGCTTAGGGGCAAGTAACGAAAAATTCCGTCTTGGGCCATCAGGTGCTTCAGACTTGAAAGTCAACACAAAAGATAAATATCAAGCCCAGCTCCAGTTGTCATGGCAAGTGTCCCATATTGTCTCAGAGTGAACAAACAAATCTACTCCGATTGCTCAATAGAGCCTGCAGGTTTGTCAGCCATCCATACATGTATCCATCCAACAAGTTTTCATTAAGTATGTGAAAGGAGTAATAAAAAAAAAAAAAGAAGGAAAGGGAAAGGGTGAAGCGTTGGCTTGAAAATAAGTTTTTTTTACCTGTTGTTTTTACAGTTTTTCAAAAATATTCCAGCCAAAATACATTACATTATTCATGATAAAGCTGTTTATGCAGTTTCTGAAGCCTGTAAATGTCATGATGCAAAAACTGTGATATCATAGCTGGAGGCTGTTGAGATATTTCCATCTTGAAAAAGCAGCGTCCACTAGCAGAAAGCTGCTCCCAAGGTGTATGAATTTACAGCAGCATGCCCAAAATGTCATAAATCTGTTCATTTAAACTGTACATGCTGGGAGCAGCCTGTGTGCATAGTCTGCTCTTGATCTATGCTTTGTTTTGGAGATGTGAGAGTTTTTTAATATCCTGGTTTTAGGAGTCATGCTACATGTAGAATTGCCACATTGGCATTGGAATGTTAGTGTTATACAGAAAGTTTATTTGCAGGATGTTTTTCTGAGGAAAATAATCAACTTTATTCTTTTTTTTTTTTTTTTTTGGCTGTACTTTTAACTTTTACCTTTACTGTAGGTGAGACTGACTATTCTTCCTTCATCACAAGTTTCATAATTGTCACAATACTCTTAGGAACTAGAAAGAGATCACATTTTTCCTGTGTTAGCTTCTCTTCCTTGTCTCCCAGTAAATTTCAGAATTCTCTGTCAAAACTTTCAAGATCAGGCTTAAAACCTTCCTTTGTGACAAAAGCTACAGTTAAAAACTTCATTACTGTTTTTCTTTTAGTTGTGCTGCTATAGGCCTAGACTGCTGGGGGTTGCACTGAGCACCTCTCTCCCTTTCTCCTCCATGTATGTACATTGTAGGGATGCAACGGTACAGTTTACCCACGGTTCGGTGTGCATCACGGTTTTTGGGCCACGGTAACGGTATGGTTTCAATGTCTTAATATAAAACTACTCACTAGAAAAGGCAATATATTGCATGTAAAAATAAATAAAAGCAAGCACAGATATAGTCAAACCACTTTATTATAAAAATGTAACACCCTTCCATAAAAGACAGAGCAGTATCCATTAAAAAATAAACAGCAAACATTATTGTAGCCACCATAATTAGAAACTACTTAACTGTTACAAATAGAATATCAGAGAATAGCACTCTGTAGTGTGTAGTGTAGTCAAACCACAAAATGTATCATAAAAAGGGAACACTTATCTTACTTGCTCTTGATCAAAAATAGGCAATATCAAATAGAAAGTGTAGTATCTCATAAAAATAAACTAAATTTTAACCCACTCATAGAAACTACTTAACTGCTATAAATACAATCAACAAATGTGAACATGACATTAAATGCAGCATCAATTAAAAATAGTTAAAAAACTGCAAAGCAATGCTTGCACACCGTGCTTTGCTTGTTGACTGTTATTTTTCTGTTGTCATCGTAGTCAACGCTAAATCCAAAATGGTCCCACACTGCAGACTTGTAGGAGGACAGTGCCTCTCCAAATTTTCCTTTTTCTGAGCCGTTCACTCGCCATGTTTGCTCAAGTTTTGGTCTCCACTCTCTTTTCCAGCATTTGCATGCCGAGTGCTGATTGGCTCCTGGGAAATTCAGGGACTTCTGATTGGCTCTGAAGGCAGCATGAACAGAGCAGTGCTGCTCTCTCTATTGTGTCTGCTCAGAGTGTATCTAATCGCACAGCATGTACTGTACCAAGTTTCGATAAAGTTTTGTGATGGGCTGAAACTTACGCTAATACCGTTGTCTGCCTTTGTGTATTGAACCGAACAGGACGTATTGAATAGTTCAATAAAATGTTGAGTATTGTTGCATCCCTTGTACATTGCAACATTACATGTCTCTAACTGTCTTCCAGCAGTATGCGTTTTGTCCCTCCTGTCCTCGTCCTCCAGGTGCTGAATCATCCGCTTCATGTTCTTGCTCAGCATCTGCCAGAGTTAGCTTTAGTTATCATTACACACTTCCCATTGTAACCTCTTCTAATATTTACTAGTGCACATTTAGAACTGCCAGGTTGCAATCACTGCAAGTTTTCTGTATGTTTGTTTGTATTTTCCATGACATCTTCTCTCCTCCTGTTCTTGTTCTCTCTCCATCCCTCTACCGAGCCCCCCCCATTCACCTTTACGCACGCTCTCACTTCCTCTGCTTCTCTCTCTGTCCCCCCCCTCTCTCAACCCAACCAGTCAAGGCAGATGACTGCCTTTCCTGAGCCTGGTCCTGCCTGAGGTTTCTGCCTCTTAAAGGAAGTAATTCCTTGCAACTGTCACCAAGTGCTTGCTCTTGGAGGGATTTGTTGGGTCTCTTTAACAACTCCATAAAGAGTTTGGTCTAGACCTGCTCTATGTGTAAAGTGCCTTGATGTAACTTTGTTATGATTTGGTGCTATATAAATAAATCAGATTTGATTCTCAGCATATACTCCTCTACATATAGACTGCAATATCAGTCCTCGGTGTCAAAATGACAAGGAGGCCTATTTGTAGTTTGGTGTTTATTTGGATCTCAAATAAATCGCACTCTTGGAAACAAGTATTCTTTGGGTCCATATCAAATAAACTATCAAACCACGTATGTGTTCATATTACATGTAGTACCCTAAATAATAGTCACAATTAGACCACAACTTTACACCATTAACAAACTACATTAAAACAATGCACAACATACCAGCAAATTTACAAACACAAAACTAAAGTTAAAGTAATTTTTTTTTTTTAACTTATTTATGCATTGCTTATGTTTGTTGCTGTTTTGGAGGTGCAGTACTTGAGTGTTTCTCAAGTTTTAAGTAGCAAAAACTCTTAAGAGAAACAAAATCAGAAATGACAGATATGAAAACAATTACAACGGAAATGTGGTATGGGGAAAAAAAAACCAAACAAAACATGCTGCTGAAAGCCGGCAGCAAACACACCTTAGATACACAACGAATGAAAGAAACAAAAACACACAAAGCCCCAGAAAACAAATCGATAAGTGTTAAAAGGGTACGCTCGCTGTCGTTCGCCAATTTTTACACCTGGCACGAACAGATGTCTTGGGTGATCTGATCGAAAGTACTATTGTTCATACTTGTTATTAGAATGAGTCCAACGATTTTTTTTTGAGTCTGCATCTGTCCTCATAGTTGAATACCACAAGGTGTGTCAACTTTTTATGAGATTGATGCACTTTTACAGCTTTTTGCAGCTAAATATTTCATTATTTCAGTGCATGTGTGTGACTGTTTGTCAGCTAGTTTGTTGATCTTTATTGAGTGAAATGACCTTTGTGTGGCAGGGAGGGCGGTGCTACACCTCGGTGAATATAGGGGGTAACAGACAACATGTAAAAGATTGGACAGGGGAAAGGAAACAGGTGGTGCTGGTAGGAAATAGTGCAGTAAAGTATGCTGTGCTTTTTCTGCCACCTCACTCAAGATTATCAGAGTCCAGAGGGTTACTGTGTAGGTTTCTGGAGAGAGGGTAGTCCAAATAGGTGAAGGTGCCCCAACTGAGGAGCCGAGTCAAAGATAGGGTACATAGTGATAGATTGAACAGCTCAGCCCAAAAATTGACTGAGCTCACCATTTGAGTATAAACACTTGGTTCATTTGCCTTGCATTGTTGTTGCTATTTTTATGTGTATGCAAGAATCAACATAAAACATGATGCACATACAGAAATGATGAAATAACAAAACTGCACAAACAAGACAAATGCAACAGAAGAAAAACGTTGCTCATATAGACCACACAGTGGAAATGCCCCAGGTCTCTAAGGACAGCGCCTAAGTGGAACACTTTGAGCATAAGCTTGAGCTTGTGTGGCTCTGCAGCAGGTTTTAAAATAGAGAAGCTTGATTATGGCATACTGACATCATCAGGTTATCCTGACCTTGAGAGGTTGAGAAAATTTCATCGGGAAGTTCATTTAAGATGTAGCAGAGTGTAATGAAAGCTGTGGAACTGAATTGAGGGAAGCTCTCTGTAGCTCGAACTAAAGATTCAAACCAGGATATCTTTACCTATACTGAGTGAATACTAAATACTTTAGTATCCTTTTAAGCATACTGCACTTATCTTTATCCAACTTATTGATATTAGACACCTTACACCTACAATTGCTTCTATAATTTTAAGGATTTAACAAAGAGACAAGAAACTTAGAGCATCTGCTTTAAAATAAGCATAAAGTTGGCATAGTTACATTTGTTCAAGTGTAAACAGCAGCGTGTGAAATGCTCATCTGATGTATTCGCACCCACACACTTTTTACTTGCCGAGTACATGGTTTTTATACATCTGTATTTGTTTAATTCTCTTGCTTCATATCACAACCGTTGAGTCTAACTGATCATTTGGTGAGATCTTATGTTAATGATCCTTAGCAGTAGAGCTACCACGCCATGCAAAGACTGCTGCCCTCTGCTGTTTGAATGTTTTAGCTGCATTGGTTTTTACGGGTGTGGTCAGAAAGACAGCAAAACAAGACGATGACGAATAAGACCCACTCAAACTGATTTCAAACCTTATTAAAAAAACAAAACAAAACAAAATTTTAAAAAGCATTAAAAATTACAATGAGTGTAACAACTGGGAGATTCATAAAGAAATTGTAGTTGATGAAAGTCCTCTTAGTAGATTAAGAGGTGGTGGGGGTTAAATAAGGTACTTAAATAAGGTTTGATTCTCTGCAAAAAGAAAAAGAAACTACATTTGATCAGACGAGAGACAAAAGAGAGCAGTGCTGGGATTATTTTCAACCTTCATAAAGTATATATTTTTTTACAATAGTTACTGAAGCAACCTCAACTGGGGCTTCTTTAAGCTTCCACACCCAACACTTTCAGACAGGAATACAAAAAAATAGATGATTTTCTGGGTAATTAGTTTGTCTAGACAGTTTGGAAAGAAGATAACACATCTTTCCCCACAGATGGAGACTGTATTGTGCTTTTTCCTTCATTGGCGCACCTGGAGAAGGTGCAGTGAAAACAAAACGATCAAGACTAAAAATACTGACACTCCCTGAACACCTTCTACTGACATCATCAAGGTTTCGGGATGCTGAGGGAACACAGAAGATGGCAGTGACATCAAATAAGATGCTCTTGAGAGGGAGTTTGAAATTCTTTGTTGTAATGGTCTGGGAACACTGGGGTCATGACAGTGCTTTCAGTCCCAATTCAATTAGTTGAAGTATATAATTTGCATAATAAAATATCAATATTCTAAGTAAGCAGCACAATGTCTCATAAAATGAGGCAAAATAAGCAAAGCTGCTGTGGTGGCTTGTAATGTCAGCTCAAACACTAAACTTTGATCTTGTGGCATTTCCTAAGTAAATGTATGAAATCCCTGCAAAGTAGGTTGACAAGCTCTACCAGTGAGGGATTGTATATAACCGCTCTATCAGTGTCGCTATAGCAGAGCAGAAGTGAAGAAGGTAGTAACTGCCCCATAGTAGCCAGACGATGGTTTGACTTTTCTACTGTGACTGCAAGAGCGTCATATCTGTTGTGGTCTACACAATGCAAAGACTTTCTAAAAAGGCTGAATCCAAAGATTCAGTTTTGGAGTCTTCCGTGTCAACATCAGCACAATTTGTGTTGTGGTGCTCTGCCTTCTCTCTGAAGGGTGCACACTGACATCATGTGGTCAGATGACAACCATCAGAGGACAAATCAAGAGCTTCTGTCATGAGTTCTCACACTATAGGACAATAATAACTTATGAGTAGCAATCATGTGACATTACTGTGACAGCTTCAAAAAAAGTTCAGCTATCGTGATGCACTGATGTGGAGAAATTGAGACCTATGGATATACACCGATCAGGCAAAACATTATGAACACCTCCCAAATACTGTGCTGATGCCCCTTCTGCTGGTAAAATAGCCCTGACCTGTTGATGCATGGACTACACTAGACCCCTAAAGGTGTGCTGTGGTATTTGGTTCCAACATGTTAGCAGCAGATCCTTTCAGTCCTGTAAGTTGTGAGGTGGTGCCTCTATGGATCAGACTTGTTTCCCAGATACTCAGGTGGATTGAGATCTGGGGAATTTGGAGGCCAAGTCAACACCTCAAACTCATTGTTGGCCTCGTCAAACCACTTTCCTTTATAGCATGGCACATTAGCCTACTGAAGGAGGCCAGAGCCATTAGGGGGTACCGTTTCCATGAAAGATTCTAGATGGTCTGCAATAATGCTTAGGTAGGTAGTAAGTGTCAAAGTAACATCGACATGGTTGGCAGGACCCGAGGTTTCCCAGGAGAACTTTGCCCAAAGCCTCACACTTTCCTTCTTTGCATTGTGCATCATGGTGCCATGTGTTTCCAAGGTAGGCAGCACACCTGGCCATCCACGTGATGTAAAATAAAAGATGATTCATCAGACCAGGCCACCTTCTTGATGCTCAGGTGCCCATTGCTGGTGCTTTCTGCAGTGCAAAGGGGCCAGCATGGGCATCCTGACTGGTCTGCAGCTATGCAGTGCCATGAGCAACAAACTGCGATGCACTGTGTATTCTGACACCTTTCTATCAGAACCAACATTAACTTATTCAGCAATTTGAGCCACATTAACTCCTCTGTTGTATCTGATGACACGGGCCAGCCTATGTTCCCACCATGTACCCTGTCGCTGGTTCACCGCTGTTCCTTCCTTGGATCACTTTTCATAGATCCTGACCACTGCAGGAACAGCCAACAATAGCTGCAGTTTTGGAGATGCTCTAACCCAGTTGTCTAGCCATCACAGTTTGGCCCTTGTCAAATTGCTCAAATCCTTACGCTGGCCCATTTTGTCTGTACTATTTTGGTTCACCATAACCACATCAGGCTACACTCACCCGAATATGTTTCTATTTTAACACACACCTTTTGCTACATTTATACTTGGCATCAAAGCTATTTGCATCCACTTGAAATGCCCTAAATGTGAGACTTGTGAGAAACGAGACCTACGTTTGTTCCCTGTTCTCTTTGGAACACTGATAATGAATGACAACAGCTGACACTGTGTCCTTGTTAGCAGCTGCTGCCTTGTTAAGTTCTGCATTTTAGCAACAAAGCTGCCTTTGCTGTTACTCAGTTGTATTTTCTACAGCTATCAAAGTGCAAATGTACTTCATGTTTACACCAGTTTGCACATACCTAGTGTGGACCAACGGTCATCTGATATGTTTTTTAGGCATGGTAGATGGAGAGTGTTTGTGTGGTTTTCAACGTAAATGCAGACACTTTTGGGGGCATAAATTAGGAAGTAGTAGGAGTAAATTGAAAAGCTAATCGGAAACTAATCAGTGTTGGACTTAAATTCATCACACATCCAGAAACATAAAAGATATACATTTGTATATTTGTCTCCTGGTTGCTGTAATAAACAAATATTTTCCAAAAAGTTTTTTTTAAAGCTTGATAATTTCTTAAGTCTTTTTTTTTTTTAACCTTTAAATGAAACTAGGACCAGCAGCAGGGCTGGAGCATGGTAGCACCTCTAAAGCTCACTGATGAAGTTCTTACAGTCAGAAAAGGACAAATTGCAATTTTTACAGGGAGTTAAGTGCTAGAATTTTTTTCTCAGTGATCAGCATGTACTCATTTATCACTTTTTGCCAAAAATAAGACAACATGACCTAGACGAAAAAGAATACACTTCCTGAGGGAGCGACGGAAAGAAAGACAGAGAGGGAGGGAGGAAGTGGTGAAGACAGAATATGGAAGTGTTGGACGGGTGAGTCTTTCTCATTTGAAACCATCTCTTTACTGTTTGACTCCCGGGTGTCTTTGACAAGTATTTTATGTATAATTTAACTTAATGTGCAGAGATAAAGCCGCCAATAAAGGCTGCATTCTCGAAGCTCTTCACAGCACATTTTATTTTATTCATTCAAATTAGTTTTAGTTAGTTTAGTATCCCCAGAGCCATCTTTTAAAAGGTTTAGATGAAAGGGCTACATTAATTTTGTTGCTAATCAGTTAAGTGACAGTTCCAAGTGACAGCTATGCACTCCTTATCCCAAAAACCTCTCAATGCACCCATCTCTCTGCCATGCCTGCTGCTGTTCTGCTTTTCTGTGTGTCCCTGGTTGATCCTGCCGACCCTGCACATACCGTCTGCATGTATCCCTCCGACAACTCACTTCGCCATGAACACTTTTTTGTTCATTCAATCATTCATGCAATCTTTGAAATTCATTAAACAGGCTGGATGTGGCATTTCTATCACATCTTCAAATGTCTCAATATATCTTTTGTATAAAGAGTATGTTGTATGGTACACTACTTAAACAACATTAGTAAAGCTTCACATATGAGCAAAAACATTGACTAGGCATGTTTTGTGGAAGAGCTAAATGGTTAATCATAAAGCAAAAGGGATTTTTTTTACAGGGATTTTTGCTTTTGTGAAGAAAATTAGAGCATGGAGCGGATAATTAGCTTTATATTTGTAATTCTCAAAGTAAGGTTTTTATTTTTTAATTAGCAACTAAGCTCTACAAAGAGGAACTCTGGAGAAGACTGAGAAAATTTTAAAGCTCAAAGGCTTTGTCTATAACACTGTGCTTCATAACTAAGGCTGCATAATTTGGGAAATTTCAAGGTTGGAAACTTTTCAACAGAATATATGGGAACATAGTGGAATTAACAGGAATATATAATATATATAAATACCCTGTTCGCCATCCAAAGTGGAGGAAAGGGGGCGTCTTCCATTTCACATTTTGAGACTTTTTTTAAAATAGAATTTACTTTTTGATTTGTTGGGGGAAGCGAAGATGTGTAATATTTCACTCAACATCCATGTTTTATTTGTTCATTGAAAGAATGGATTTTTCAATACAAGAATTAAACCTTGATAAAGTTCTACTCAGAAATAATTCTGTTGAAATCTCATGTTTTTAAATTGCATGGATGTCTTCTCATGATGAAACAAAATCTTTCTAATTATGTTTGAATATGAAACAGTTTGATTAAATTACCCCCAATCTCCAGTTAATTCCCATTAAATCCCATAATTCCAATGGAAAGTGTCCAATTTATAATATTTCCATCCATCCATCTTCTACCACTTTTGCCATTTCCAGGTCGCGAGGGGGGTGCTGGAGCCAATCCCAGCCAACGTTCCAGGCGAGGGCGGGTACACCCTGGACAGGTCGCCAGTCCATCACAGGGCCAACACACAAAGACAAACAACCACTCACACTCGCATTCAGACCTACGGACAATTTAGAGTCACCAGTTAACCATGCATATCTTTGGACGGTGGGAGGAAACCGGAGGAAACATGCAAACTCCGCACAGAAAGGCCCCAGGCCGGGAACCGAACCCGCGACCTTTTTATTGTGGGCCGACAGCACTAACCACTACACCACCGTGCTGCCCAGTTTACTGTATCCCCTTTGTAAAATTATCTTCCCATGTAAAGTTTCTGGAAATTTACAAGAAATTTTCTGCTCCTTTGCAACCCTATTTATAGTGCAGTGATTAAATGTCTATGAATGTGTGTGTTGTCAGATGTTTCCAGGCTATCCTTTTCCACCACAGATGAAAATATGTCAACCTTAGAAAAGCTCCAGGATAATTGGACCAAAGGTAAAAGTGCATTATTTGACAGATATGAGGCAACCTACTGGAAAAGGGAGTACTTCGGGAAGCTGAAGGTGCCATAAGAGATGCGGTCCACGAAGTTGAGCGGGATCCTCTGAATCTGCTCACAGATGAACATAACAAAGTCGTACTTGATGACCAAGAGAGAGTTGTCTGTGATCATAACAAGACGCTCCTTTTCATTGTTCCAATGATCCACCCTGATTAAAAAAATTAGAAAAGAAAGATTATTCAAAGCTTAATGTTCTTAATTTTTAACAATATTACCTGTCACACAAGATACCTATTACACTGCAAAAGTTTAGCTTTTTGGGGCTTATGACAAAAGGCCAAAGCCACAAAGATGAGATATTCTGAACTTCAAAAATGATGCTGATAGCGCATGAATAGTTTAAAAATAAAGACATCTCATTACTTATATTATGGTTGTTCATTCATATCATATTGTAAGTCCAGAACTACAGTTCCCATCATACTTTGGGAAATGTATAAAGAAGCTTCTTTACATTTTCATATTGCATTTGTTATATTCCTATATGGTCTCATGGGTAAGATGTCGGTTTTTCGGGTGTATCACTGAATACTGATGAAAACTAAAGACATGAAGATTCTCTTGTCAGTTCTGCAGTTATAGTGTACAAGTTTTTGATGTCCAACTGATCTAATGACACCCTCAAATTCATCTTGTGACCCTTTGTTGGCAAACCAGTGTACTGAACCACAGTTTTAGAGTGATTCTCCTTGTGTATGTGAGTCTTTTTGCGAAGTTATTTGAAGTTAATACTAAAAAAATGTACAGCAAAGTCGCTCAATTATGTACTAAAAAGCTACACCATTTCCAAAATGCCCTCGGCAACAATCATGCAATATGAATGCAAACATTTCCAAGTCTCCTAATTTTTCCATAAAAGAAAGAAAGAAAAATGCACCTTTAAAGCCATAATTAAAGTCACAAAACCTGCCGTTGCATACAAAATCGCTCCCTCGCTGATGTACATACATAACTAACTCATGGATTATCTTGTAGTGGCTTTCTCTCATACAGCCCACTGAGCTGGGTGCACACAGCAAAATCCAAATCCTGCAGCCGCAGGCCAAAATACAAAAAAGTAAAAGAAAAAAAACAGGAGAAAAGAAAACAGTTTGTTGAGCAGTCCATCATTGTGAAGTGCGGATGAGAAGTTTTTACTGTGCTAATGAAATTAGTTCACTTTGACTGGCATCATGGACGGTGCCGAAGTCTTAAAGACATCCAGGATCACACTGGATGTCTAACACACCACAGCACTTGAGCTTGAAACAACAGCACAGTGACAACGAGGACGAAGACAATGAGGCCTGGAGGGATGTACCTCTAGAGATGCTTACAGGAGCAGCTGCACCGTCATATTTGTTTGAGTCGTATGAATCCTACTATCTAACGCTTTGTAAAAAGCAAACAACCATGGTAATCTACTGCTATGGGCACTATTTGGATAAAAAATTTTATTTATTTTTTTTCAGTTTTTTAACATTAAAAAACAAAAACAGCACATGCAAAAAAGTTACATATGTTGAACACAATTTTGTAAAAAGAGGAATAATAGAATATAAAATCATTAAAATAAACAATAAAATAAAAATAAAAGGTACATAAAGTGAGATCATCTAACTCTTTCTAAAGTCAGCAACAATCCTCCGCTGTACCAGATTTGAGGAATTGGTCATGCTTTTCCGACACTAGTCACCGGCCTCCCTTGGGGACATTCAGCAGCAGCTTTACAGGATTTCCATATAATGGACTCTTTTTGTAGCAAGAAATTCTACAGCATCTTCTTAAGCAACAATAACTGTGGGCCAAATGTAGGACAAACATTAATATGTGTTAGATGTGTTAGCTGCATAAATGCTATGTATTATTCATTCTCACATGGCCAGCCTTTTAAATGTCTCCTGAAAGCTTGTCCAGAAGTGATACTACCTGACATCTCCAAGTGCACTTTGTAATGCAGTCATTTCATTTTACTCTGTGTTCGAGTCAGTTAGATCATCACCTCTGCTTTGACTTCTGTAAGAATCTTAGAGCTCTGCGTTTGATGAGAGCACTGATTTGAGTGAAGGGTTAACTAATGAAGACGTCTGTATCTGACAACACCAAGGCATCAGGAGTTTGTACTATGAATTTTATATATGTGTTGTATTTAAGGTTTTCATGCTATAGGAATCAGGTCAGTGCAGTCATGCAGTAGATAAAATGTGTCAACACTGGATTAGGAATGAGGTAGCACATAATACTATAAACTCACTGTGCATATACGTCATAATCCTATTGTCAGGTGAACACCAAGAATCTATTTTTTGTTTTTGTATAAGAGGAAAATGATTTTATTATAAGCAGAATGTCTGTATAAATAATTTATAAAGGTTAGCCGTTTATGTGCTTTTTGTATGAACCAGCTAGAGATGAAAATTTGTCAATTAGCTGCCATTCTTTCAATTATCTTAATACAAAATTATAAAAGAACTATTAAAATGGTTTCAGCACACCCAAAGCAAATATTTGCAAGTTTGTTTTTGTTTTTTAAATTTCTGATATTCCGCGGAAGCAAACTGAGTATCTCAGATTTTAGACTGTTATGGTAAAATAAGCAACACAATGGAGAAATTTTGAAGATCTCTCTCGTGTTCTGTTTTGGATCAGTTGTGGCTTTGAGTTACACCACAGAGCATACAACACTAACTTTGCGTTAGTGATTGTGTTTTTTGTGTTCTTACCCGTATGTCTTCGATGGAACTGCCACTTTAAACACGGGATAATACTTAATTTACTACATCATATAGCCCCGTTAAATTTCAATTCAATTACAGAATTTTTTTTATCTATTTCGTAGAAAACACAAAATAATGATTTATTCATTAAATGTATAAATTTCACATTTGACATTTTTGATCAACTATTTATTTAGGAATACACTCTACTCCGCATATCTCTACTGTGAGGGCAAAAGAGAAAGTTTGCAAACCAAGAAAACATTTTGTCACAACTGCAGGTGTGTCCAAAATTAGCCTCTCTCTCAAAATGCTTATGTAAATATTGACGGTGCTGATGTAACACATTCATTTTTGATTTCAGAGAACAGCTCCATCAACCTCATGGGAAGAGAATTGCTATGTAAACTATATGCGTCAATCCATTGTACACTTGAAGGTTTGTTTCTAACCCTCCCAGATTTAAAAGCTCCTTATGCAATTCAGTTTTTGCTCATTTCATGTTCTCCACTTTCACATCACCCAGTATCCAAGCAATTGCTAAAACCTCCCCAGCATGTGCAGCATTAATGTCTGATGCCTCTTCTACGGCTATGAGGCCTCTTCTACATTGTACAGCAGCATTCAACCCTCCAGAGAAACACACACAGGTAGCCGATGGGTCCCTAACTCAACAAGAAGGGAGGGAATTAGCTAAATTTAAACTATAATTCTTTGGCATTAGTCTTTTGATCAATAAGGGGGGATTGTAAGGGAGATTTCCCCTCTCAGCTATTTGTGACTGACTCAGAGTCAAAGGTCACTGTGATGCTTAAATCTAATGCCACAGCTACTGCACTAAATCTTGAGGCCTTGAGAACGCCAGGCACCTCCTCCTGACACAGCTGTATTACCTGCCGATACTACTGGAGACAGGGTTGATAAAAACAGACCTTGGATGGTGTATAACAATTGGCTCTGTGTTCTAAAATTGTGGAGATTATCATGTTTTCCCGCTTACGGTTAAGGAACCACTCGCGTAGTCACACATCTTTATTCCTCTCCCAGTTGAGGTACCATTGTGCACAGGTAATGCATTGGTGAATCCTCCATTCTCCTTGATTAATCAAGCTCCAATAAACACCTTCAGCATAAATCATCCTGGACTCGGACGCCTTTTCTTCATCCCTTATAGTAAGAAATTCCCTAACACTCCACTGAAACAGTAAAAACCATATGCTGATGGACATTATATGCCACTGAAAGGACCTTGAGAAATCTAGTATGTAGATATGTAGTATACCTTGGACTTAAGAATAACTTTCCCATTTGCTATTTCCAGGCTCAATGTGTCTTTCTTCACACTTTGAAACTGTACTGTGAATGATTTGTCCTCATGGATTAACAGTTAATAAATGCTTTATATTTATAACCCACTGTTGATTGGTTTATGTTTTGATCCATTCATTTTTAATGCAATAATTACTTTGGTAATATTAGGAGAATATGTAATGTTCTTATATCCACTTAAAGCCACATTATAGTGTGTTATACCAGTGAATGGAAACTTATACTGTGTTTATATCCTCATTAAAGTTTAATACCTGGGGAACTTTCCACCAACAAGAGAGACAATACTACTACTTCTCTGAATTAAAGATATAAGGTTTTAAAATTGCACAAATGACCCTGCATATCAACATGAGCACAAAGCTGTGCAACAGAACATGGTTTCATGAACTCACTCTGCCATCAGCCAGATGCTTTGAATGCTGCCATCTACTTCTTTATCCACCAGGGCTTCAATGTCTTTGATGGCCTGATTCAGAGTGCCAGGCTGAGGAGATAGAAATGCATGGGTGTCACTTTCTAATTTTCCATTGTGACAATCACAATGTGTACACAGAAAGCTTAAGGCATAATCTTTGAGGCACATATGCAGCTGGGACTGGTACTCCAACAAAATGTCATTGCATCTATGTGTCATACAGAATAACAATAAACAAAAGCACAAAGACTCAGCACATGAAAATGACTGTAAATGAAGAAAGCTGAGCGTGGAGCTTGCATGTATAAATGTGAGTAACTCAAAACATCTCTGTTTTCCAGTGCTACACAAACACACATTAAGACTGTTCTAAACTCATGATTTATTATTTCAATGCCAAGTTGAAGAACTCAAAAAGATTAGGACTTCATACTGGCAATGTTACAATAATCTGAGCTGTGGGTTGAGCTGAACTGGCAACATGGGATGTGTGACTGACTTCCGCTTGCAACCCAATACAATATTCTTACAATGAAGAATACTTTGTGGTGCTATGGAAATTATTGAAGCTGAGCTGTCACATTATTTGGCTGCATAACACAGTGATATAGAAACATGTACAAGATGCACCGTGATGACAACAACAAACCTAAACCTAAAAATATATAAGGATATGGATACAGAATTTTTGATGCCAGTGCCAATAGAGTAAATCAACATATAGACAATACAGGGTGTAAAAAAATCAGTCGAAAAAATAAAATGTCAAGACTGACTGTAAAGTACCAAGAGGTATTTTTTAGCATTTTTTTTCAACTTATTGGCGAACATATATATGGCTATAATAATACTGATATATTTGCAATAATATAATATTAGCTGACATACTATCCCCAACATAAAGACTCCCAACACCTTTCCTATTTGGTTATAGTCTTCAAAGAAGCGAATTCATTGCAGTAATGGAATCATCTTTATGTGCTTTTTGCTTTAATCTCCACTAATGTATCATGTTTTATTAGCTCTCAAATGTCTTGAAAGAAACACTTTAACCAGCACAGAGATCATTTCTACGATGTTCTCCGGCTCTCTGTGGTGAAAGTGTGACCTGCTGAGTGGCTGCACATGAAAAATCAACAAATTTATGTTTATTTCTGAACCTGGTGTGCCAATAAAAGAAATAAAATACCATGCTAACGACTGCAGCTACCAAGTGCATGTGAGAAATAATGTCTCAAATACAGTGATGTATGAACACACTAAAAATACTAGATATTACATTAATATTTAGCTGACTAGATACATAAGGGCTTGCTTGGGTAAATACATTTAGTTTAAGGAGCTATTTTTCAGTTTTACTATTGCTACATAGCCACTGGTAGTTAGCATGAACAGCTATGTTGGCATAGGAACATAAACACATTCACTATCAACCTACATTCATTTACATGTCATTGATTTCCTGCAGCTGTACAGAACCGTGCAAATATTATCTCTTCTGTCTTTCCATGTACTTAAGTTAGCACACGAACCAGCTAGCCCTGGACCATCGCCCTCAAACAGCTTAAAGAGTATATTATTATTTTATTTTATTATAAAAACAACCAGGTCTGAGCTTCCTGTCACACTGTCACACACCAGAGAAAATTTGCATGGCAGCTTTAATCCCTCCACCATCAGAGCTGAATGTAAGTGAAGTGTTTATTATGTTGTCCAGATCCTGCATTGACCACATAATTGACCTTTATGTGAGTGTGATCACAGCAGGAGTAGATGTTGAAGTGTTACCCTCAGCACGAAGAACTTCTTCAGTTTAAAGTGTTTTACGGAGGAGTCCTCGGGGGCCGCACTGTGCTCAGAGCGGGCCGCTCCCTCCTCCGCTGGCCGCTCTCCGGGTGGCTCTGCCCGGCCAGCCGGCTGAGCGTCCTCCGGGCGGCTGGAAGGCGAGCTGAGCTGATGCCGCTCCGGGCCGGCCGCTCCTTCCCCGTCAGACATACTACTTCACAAAACCTCCGATCACAGACACACAACCTGCGAAAGTGGAACCGTTTAACATGGAAGCCAGTTTCTACCAGAGCAGTTTAACTTTCCATTTCTTCAGAGACACCCAGGACCGAAACTTAGATCATCTTTACGCACTACAGCAGTCAGTCACTTCAGATTCACCCTCAATACATTAGAATCGACTGTGATTATAAAAACAAACACAGAAAAGGTGACCTTACCTGTAATTAAGTGTCGGTCTGGTGTGTGTGTGTGTGTGTGTGTGTGTGTGTGGGCGGAGGACCAGGCTGCAGCAACAGGTGTCTAACTTCCTTGTTCCCGGTTCCTGTCTGAAAGCAGCTGCTGTCAATAAACGCGGATGATTTTATGTGCTGGGATCTAAATTTAAAAATCATAAACAGCATCATGACTTCAAATGGGAGAGCTGCTTTCAAACATTGCCTTGGGATCATGTTTGGAGGTGGGTTTTGAGTCAGACTGTGTTGGGCTCACCTGTCTGAGCACACAGATCTGACGGCTGCAGGTTCAACTCTGAGGGTGCAGAAAGTTCACCTGCTTCAGGGCTCATAGTTGGAATAAAGTGTTTTAAACCCTCCTCCTAATTTGGTTCCTGTTGCTTTTTCACATGAGGAAAAGTGTGGCCTGATATTTCCCCCCTGCATTTCACTTGGGTTTACACATGCCAGTGTTGTATTCTTACCTCATAATCTAATTTTAATACAAAATTAAAATGTTTTGTCTAATGTCTGATTAGTTTTGGCCATAAACTGAATATTGGCTTTTTTGTGTTCCCCATTCTTTCATTTCAATAGGTCAGTTCATTTAAATAAGATGTGAATGAAAGGAAACTGATGCTTTCCGAGCTATGTACCAGAAAACAGTTTATAATTACTTTCCCGATCTCTTTCAAATGATGAGAGAAATGCCCCCCCCCCCACACTGGATGTCTATAAAATTAACTGAGGTTCATTCATCAAATTTTCGTAAATAATTTTAGCTCTTATATCAACACAGCATACAATAAGCATTAATTGAATCAATCACAAACTAAAAAGAAATTAGACTTTGGATCATTTGTGGGAGTGAAAACCTGAAATCTGTACCTAGTAAAATCACAGCAACAAACCAAACTGCAGACAGATTTGGTGACACGCTGGTGAAGAAAGCTTCTAAAACCAATCTAAAAGACCTTGTGGACTAAAATTTCCATGAGTTAGTTCTTTCAGTTTATTTTAAACTTTTTCAACACATAATAACTAAAAAAGTTCTAAGTTCTATTCATTTTACTGGGGAGCCCCCTGAAGGACCCTATTTTTGAACCTTTTAGTCATTAAAATATCTATAATAATACTGGAAAAACAGAAATGACTGACTCTGGACATAAAAGGGCTCATGTTTATTTTTGTGGGCATTGTGTTATTTTTATATTGGTATTTAGGGCTAAAACATACATGAGTCCCACATACAACAATTACAGCTCAACCACAGGCATTAGCAACATGTCAAAAAGTTTCAATTCCGGTTCTGCCAGACATGTTTGGCCTTTTCTGCAGTGAGCTTTAATTGTAACAAGGTTAGATTTAAGAGGATATTGTTTATTTCACACAGGACCAAAACGCAAGAGGAATGATAACTTTCTTGGGTTGTATTTTAAGATGCTGTGAATATGCAGAACATTTATGCTGCCTAGAATAACTTCACAGATTTGTGCACCAGACTATTTATATTGGTTATGAAAGGTTTAGCTTGCTTTGCTCTAAAGCTTATGTTCTTGTCTTGACATCTTTTCCTAAAATACCAGTGAATGGCATTTCATGACTCAAATGGACAATAACACAATCAAGCAATTGCATGATGAATCAGATCACTGAATGCAAATAAGACTTTTTCCTCCCACAAATCCTTGAATAGCATCACCATTTAGCCATCAATCTGCATGTGTGCTAATGTTTTCTGACATAGCATGCTATAAAGCCACTCAATCCCAATCAACACTCTGTCGGGGAGCTCTTCCAGCGCCTTGTCGGAAGTTTAAAACTGATCCAGTTGTAATCTGTAGCCATCAAAGAAATGTAGACAGGTTTCTAAAGGCGTTCTTTCTGTGTGGTTGCTTAGCTACTCCCACGGACCCCGAGCTTTTCATGCATTTTAGTGTTGCGTGAATGGCCAATAGCTTTCAGTCCTGATTTCTTCTGGGATTTTTTTTTTTTCGCAGAGAAGTAATTACTTGTAATCAGTCCAGCTTCTTTGGTTCAGCGATGGCTTTAATAGTGAATTTTCTGTATTCATTTTCTGCTCACATTGAGACATGACTTGAATTTCTAGAATTTCTACAAAATCCCCATGAAATCCAGAAATCAATTTATTGTTTTGTATTTGATTCTGTGATAGCTGCAAACTAAAGACCAGAGCAGTATTGAATCACAAACCTTGGGGCCATTTTATCTGAATATCTCAGGATGACAGCGCCATGCTTGAATACCATATCTGTGCTAACACACATTTAAAGGAAACCAGTGAACTTAAAAATCCTTTGCCTGACAATGTATCACATCATTTGGAGAGACAAAGATAAGAATAATCCATGTTGTTGTATCTAGGCCAAGTAATCAACACTGCAAAAGTGGAAATGTTGACTGTGGCCGAGCAAGAAGAGTCTCAACTGGTATTAAAGTATATCTTCTTAAGTTTATGCTTTAGCCTCTCCACACACTTTTTAACGCTCTCCAAAGACATACATGTTTATCACAGATGGAATTTATCATTAATTAATAATAGGTTAAATAATACATGTCATATTTCCAGTGGATGTTTAAAATGAAAGAGTGCAGCATTTAGTGCATTATAACGTCATGGTGAGTATTGCAGCATGGGGTTGTAGACGAGTGTCAACCATGCTATAACTTAAGATTATCTTTTATATGTACGCATCTTGCAAGTCTGTTTTAAATAATTTTGTGTATTTTTTGTGTGTATTTATATTTATGCAAGTACTGTAAAACACAGCACGTAAAAAATATTATCTCAAAGTGAGAGTGAGCTTTACCTCGAGACTGGTCACTTTACACTTCACTTTACTTTACTTTCCAGCACCATACAATAGCCTGTCACAGCTGATAAACATTTAACAGCTGAGGAGTCCTCAGGAGTTGGTGGAGACCAACTACTGAGCTAAAATGAGATCATCTGCATTATAAACAGAATGTAACTCCAAATAAATGCTAATGTTGCTCTGGGCAGGTTGTATTGACACCTATGAGAGATTCCAATGATCTCCAGCTACTTTGAACACAGCTTCTTATAGTATCAACTGAACCAGATCCCTAACAGGTATGTGTCTGCAATGAATGTTTCACATTTTTATGTTTAAAAAAGAAAGGGAAAAAAAAGAAAAAAAGAAAATTGAAATGTGAACATTTCTTTGTGATGGGCATGTTGTACACTAAACCAAAGTGAGTTTGAGATGAATTGGGTCCAGAGAGTCCTCTGCGAGATGACATTAGTTGACTTTACAGTTCAAATGCACACCCAAATATGTCCAGGGGCATTCACCCTTCATCTTCAATGTTCTTGGTGGATGAAAATAATTCAATTATGTCCCAGCACGTTTGTGTTTGTTTATCCACATCACTGCAAAGCCTGATTTAACTCTCCTGGGATATTACACAGGATGAGCAGATGTTGTATAGACCCTTGAGACCCTGTAAGTCTAACAGCACATGATCTGTGTATGTGCAGTGGCTTGCTGAGGCATAGTAACACCGGCAGCTTCTTTTTCCCCTGCTTAGCCCTTGAGTAATGTGCAGACTAAAGCACTGGGGCTGGGCCATGAGGGTTCATTAACTCAGCAGAAGCCTGATGGGCTGGAAAATTCCTAACCTTCAATATTTTAGCTCAGGCAAAGCTCCACAGAAGAGTGAAATTTCACCCAGCCTAGCAAATGGCCTGAGTCTATGCTGAGGCACTCCCTCATTTTTGCAAATATCGTCATCAATGCATCAGTATGACTGTCATGATTTCAATATTATGTGAAACTCGACTGTGACATAATGAGAACATAGCACACATGATAGTATAAAAACATGTTCCATCATACTTACTTTAAAAATAACAAAAATAGGCAAAATAATTTTTTTAGACCATTAACAGTCATTCTTTTTAGTTTTTATCTGAAGTTTACTTTTGCATTTCAGTTGAACCAACCCTAATTCTTTAAGACAGTAAAGTGCATCTGAGGACCACTGTATGTCGTCTTCAGTTGACAATGATGTGGCGTGGGAGAGCTGCACATACTGACCGCAAGCTAACCATTGTGTTTACCACCCAGAGGCTCCACTTCCAGATGACTGCAGACAACTGTTTCACTTGACCTTGGCTGCTATGACCATCAGGCCAAGACCTGAGAGCGCTCGAGAGTATGATCCAGACCTGCTCCATATGAAAAGTGTCCTGATATAACTTCTGTTATGATTTGAGGCAGTATACATAAAGTTTGACTTATGGTACGGTTAGCGAGGGCATTTAAGGTCAACGACGGAGAGTTTCAGGACTGTCTGTTAGATGCCTGGTGAACCTGAAAAAAAATAGTACACAAATAAATCAGTGTGACAGGGGGCTGTCTTCACTTGCTGTTTCTAAGAGCAAAAGTTCAAGACCCCAACCCTTTCTATCCAGACCTAAGACAATGTTCTACATGACTTGTGTTCACTTACTCACTTTGGGGTTAAAAGTTGGCATTTAAAACTACAGCTGACTGACACTACACGCTCTATGAACAGCTACCGGGAATATATATCTATATCTATAACAAGGCCTACATTAAAAAATTTTTTCCCTATGCCCCACATTTATGCATGCAAAGTGTTCTTCCCTGCAGTTTCCCCAGTTCAAGTGATTTCAGTTATGGTGCAAATATCAGAGCGCTAAAAGCTGTGTGGGTGAACTTAAGCCAAGCGTGCAAAAACGTTGTCCAGAGGGAGAAATAGTCCAGCCACTAAGTGGCAGTGTTGTTCCAGTGATGACAGAACACCAGCAGATAACATGGAGAGTGAGGCCATGCAGATCATATTCATGTCCTATATGTGATTATAACATTTTAACATGTACTGACTCACCAAATTCTGTCAACTGCCCAAAAACTGTTAAGCAACCATAAAGTGAATATAATGAGATTCATGTGCATAAAATAATCCAATCTTGCTATACAACTTTGAACAAACACTTTCATGTCTTTGCTCTCTACTCCTTTTCCAGCCATCCTAATTCTGTCTTATCTTTCTCGCATCACTTCTGACTGTAAAACAGACAGGCGCTCCTGGCATGTGTCATTATCAATCCAAACTGTTTCTCTGTGATTTACTGTGTCACTGCAGATGCACTGACTGCTTCCAAATGGCCAATTCATTCAGCAAGAAACACCAATTGGATATCCTACAATTCATTGCAGATTGTGATGTTTCTGACTCATTTGAGTAACACTTCAGCCTTGAGCTCGGAGTTTGGCTGTATCTGAAATATAGCCAAAAATGGCTGCCTTGATATACGGTAACAGGGGTAACAGGCAGATGAAAGCCAGTTCTAAGATGATGAGTTAAGGATGGCAAGTAACACATTTATTCTTACTTATTGCCTTTGAGCAAGGCAGTCTAAAATCTGAGCTTTCTCGATGTCTATGTTCAGTTGATATTACATAACCTCAGCAGAAAGTTGTTTTCACACTCATTTGTACAAAACAAGCATCAGCATTTTTCTCTCCTTACTCATATTACAACAGAAATAGAAGTCTTCTTCACTCAAATTCTGAAGTTAACTGCTTATTACATCATGACAGTTTCACTCAAGGTGAGAAATATCAGTGGGGTTTCCTGGAAACATACAACCTTTGTCACGGTGACTGCAAAGAAGAAGGAATTAATGTGTAGATGGTTTGCTCATAAGCTCTGGTACTAAAACAAAAGTGATCTTCCTTTTGGTAAATAATGGCTTTCAATTTTTCCCACTGGTGCTGAGGTGTCACAAATGTGTATGCAAAGTCCTCTGGGAAACTTACACAGTCACTCCTGGAAAGGCCTGCCTATGCAAAGCCGGCATGGTAAGGACAAGCTTACTTTAAGCAGCAGTAACAGCAATATCTCACCTTAATTCGATGTCAAAGTAAAGATTCAGTTTAAGGCTAAAATGTGCCATAATCTAACTATGTTTATTTGTTCTTTGTCCCAGGTTTACCTTGGGTGAAACAGTCATTCAGGAATTCCTGCAAACAATGCCTTACCTCTACTCAGAGGAAGTTCACAGATTTGTCATGCAATGCCTGTAGGAATACAGTGCATTTTCTGCTCTGCCGCAAAATAGCTTTCTGCTTCAATGGCATCCTCGTGTCTGTTTGTTGGGGCAGTGCAGTTTTGTCATTTATTGAGCTTGATTGCAAGACGAGCAGTAATTCACTGCTTCGCCACCATAATTAACAGCATAAGATTCTCAAACACACTGGTTTAATTTTCATTCTTCATTTCCTTGCTGAATCTGTTTTTATTTTTCTACGCAGATCAGTTACAAATTATGCCACTTTCATACTCTGTTTCAATGACAAACTTTTGTGTGCAATTGCAGAACGTAAAACCGGTAAGGTGCATGTGAGGATGTTGTCTCTTATACGCTTCCATCACATCATCACCCACAGTGTCACTTCTAAAACAGGAGAAGGCAGCAAACACTTTCTTTTCAAGTCAGGCCTTTGGAAAGGAAAGGCAATATGAGAGCGAAACCGAGAAAATGAGGAGGAATTACAACAAGGTAGCCACACAAGGCACCGGGGCTTGGAGATGATGAAACAGAAGCCCACTTTAGCACAGAGAGCCCCCACCCCCCTACTCATTTCATGCCCTTACACATCTTCTCATCTCTGCAGGGAGGTGAAGTTTGAAGCCAGATAAATTGTTCACCCCACTAACTGGCAAGTTGAGCACCTTGATTTTCCCCAGAATATTTGTTCAATGAATCTGGGTGATGTTTCTTCCAGAATTTGTGTCTTTGGTTGTTTATAAAAAGGGGTGTGCAATGGCTACTAAAAATAGCTCCACTGACCCACTTTTTCGATAGGACCCACTGGCATTGTTGAAAAGGATATCACATCATAGAAGACCTTTAGTAAATCTAGTCATCACCTTTTTAGTATAATCTTGAGTTGGTGATATCACCCAAAACATTGTTTTCTCATATTTATGCATTCAGTGAGGCTTCTTTGGTTTCGCTACATTTGTTACAAAGGCCATGCATCGCTGTGGTGTTATGACTGTCAGTAATCTGTTGGAGCACGGACAGGACTGTCTTGGAACGTGCACATTAATAAAAGCAGCTGCCGTCAGATTGCTCTGATAACACACCTGTATTGGTATTACAATGAGGCTAAGTCTCCAGACAGGTGCAGTCAGGGATCCACCTCTTTGATGCTTAACCAGGAAACAGGGTGTCTGCTGTTTCCAGGAGTATGTGGACAGAGTGAGTATTCACCAAATTAAATAAATCTTTTTTATAAAGGATTTATATATGTCAACATACTTGTTACAATAGGCTGCACACTTTCCACCACTTTAAGCCTGTTACACCTTAACACCTTGTGTTATCACAGAGTACATAAAAACTACTTAGCTTGCAGAAAGTAAATGGCTAAATGAATGAGGAAAGAGTCGAAACTGACATTTAATAATCATGGCAGTTTTAGGAATTTACATAACATAAACTATTTTTGGAGTGATACTGAATGACCACCTAAAATGGACATTAATATTTAATCTCATCTGATAGGAGTAGAGGGGCACATCAGACAAAAGGTTGAAAACCCAACCTGTGACACAGAGGGGCATGTGGGAGCTGTTCTATTGGCGGGCTGTGGCTGGGTAAAGGTCCAAAGAGGATGAGGGCAGTGAATGGCTTGTATCCAAAAAGGTTTGCTGACTTTTTTCTTCTGGTTGATTTACAGAGACGGCTTTGGACACTCTTTGGGTGGGGTGATAAATGAAAATCAACAAATAGGGGCTTGAAAAATCTTGAAAAAAAAAAGAAACAAGTTATGAGGAAGACAAAACAAAGGCTGACAAATCCTACACTTTCTCATAACGACAGACTTTTATACTCTTCCCATGCTGCAGTTCGTATATGGAGTTTTAAAAGTCTGCTAAATCTACTTTACTACGTACTCATGAATGGTTCTGCAGTACTGAAGACATTCTAAACTAAACATTTCTCTAAAGTGAGCTACAAGTCATCTAATGGAAGTGATAAGTGCAAAATCCTGGACAACTCCCCTGACACTTTCTTGTAGATCTGAATCCAGACACTGTGCTCTGAAGTGCTGCACTTTCATGGGAGAAAAAAATAGGCCTGCTCCTATGGCAACAGAAAATCAGTTAAATGAAGACAAACAGGAGGCCTCTGAACCTCCACCTACGCACGCACTAAAAAACAGAACCTCTTTTCACAAATCCATCAATGTAGTTACTTTGTAGTCTCGCTGAATGCTAATGGCTCTTAGCATGTATCGCTTAAATAGGTCACGACTGGGAATAATTGTATTAACTGCTGTAAACAGAAATAAACAGCGGAAACTGAAGAACTGTAATGGCTTGTTGGGATCTATTCAGAGGCTTTCTCAGAAAATTGCAGAGAAGTCTTGACTGAGGCACAGTTGGGCTTTTTGTTAAAACTGCCATCTGCTTAAGAAAGCCAATTACAGAGAGAACAGAGATGGGAAAGCAAAAAAGAAAAGTGTCTTTAGGACTAAAAATTTAAACCTGATAACATTCTTCAGAAAATGAGCTTCAGTTATGTTCGCTCATATCTGAATAACACAGATAATTTGACTTTGGAGCTCTTTACCTTACATCTCTGACCTATTGAATAGAATGCATTAAACTGTGAGTAAGTGGTTTGTAATTCAGAGTGAGATCTTAGCAGAATACAAAGTTAAAGATTTAGTTATTAATGTGATCAGCCAAGTCCACTGTCCTGTATTTTTGTGGATTTTCCCTACAAAGTTTGAATGTCATGATGTTCCTGAGAAAAGCTGTTCCCTGAGCAGCCCACAAATGTGTGCAGTACAACGTCCCTCAAAGAAACAACAGGAAGTTGATTCAAAAGTGCCTAAAAATGAATTCAGCTGGTCAGACATTTCCTTGAGCTATATTATCATGTCCACTATTTCTGTGTGTGTTCTTCCACAGTGTTGTGGTGAATTTTTAGAAATAATTCCTGGTTTTGTCTCAAATATCTTTGCCCTTCTATCCTGGAAGCTATATTTACTCGACAGCACATTTGTAATGTTTGCTGGTCAAGCTGCTGCACTCTCTGACTGGCAACAGTAAGGTGTTCTTTAAATGTTTGAACAGATGGCTCCCAAGAAGTCTGGAGGTAAAAATAAAAACATCTGCAAGAGGCTTTAGAGCTCAGAATGCCATCTATTCTTCATCCCTTATCTCCTATGGGATCCTGGCCCGGGGGCTGATGGTTTTGGAAGTGCATGCACACTTGGCCAAAAACAACAGCCAAATGGTAATATATAACTCTAGGCTGCCTACAGTATTAAAACATTCCACTTAAAGCTGTGTTGTAGATGCAAATCATGATATAAAGGATTCTATTCTGACTGTCTTTAAAAACACTATAAAAATCCTCATAATAAAAATACACTATATTGTCCATTCTCTGCTGAAAGTAAGACTGCAGTGGCATTTACTGACACACCACACGCCATCAGCTATGTCTTTCACACTTAATAGAACCATTATGGAATGGAATTACAATTTATTTATCATATCTTGGCTCCTTTTGGGACCAACAATAAAAACAAACAGCCATTACCATCCCCAAAGCTATGACCACCATGACTAAAAATAAAAAGCAGAAAGCATTTCAGAGCGGTTTTTTCCTCTTTCGTCAGCCAATCAGAGTGAATCTCTCTGACCCTGAAGAAGTCTACTGCAGCTTTAATCTGGGATGGCTTCGTAGCCAAAGATACAAAAACTGGAAGAGGTAAGCAGACATCTGACATTAAGTTTTCATTTTTTGCACTTGATTTTAAGATTTGCTGAAATAAAGGCTTGTTTCGAGTCATTACACTTAAATCATGCCTCGGGGCTAACTGAACTAAGATTACAAGCTAACAAGTTTGCTAGCCGGCGGCAAGTTTCCATTTCACACTTTAAAAACACTTTAGTGAATGACATGCACACACTCTTCCTACAAAAAGAGGTGTGACTTCGTTAGAGTAAATTTTACTTGTTACTTATGCCACTCTTCTTTCTCATCTCCTTGCAACTTCAAAATATCCTGTCAGCTTTTCTTTAGTCTCGCCTCTACTGTTGTACTTTTTTGGTATATTATGTGTTGCAGAGCTCTTCTCTCACCTTTCTCTTCAGACATTTTTGCAAACATAACCACAGTTTAAGTAAATTTCTGCTAGCTAAGAAATAAAAAACAGCAACTCATTGATTGGACAATGCAGACAGACATGTCAGATATTGATTGCCATCTTGACATTTAGTTTACCAATTACATCTTCTTTGGGAGTATGTACCACATTAAGTCAAGCATTATTTTACTTTTTTGTTTGTTTGTTTACCCATAAAAATTATTTCTAATTCCGTGGGACAACAAACACTTGTATAACATTCACGCACAGTGGTTCAGAGATACAGCAAATTTTGAATTCCTTGCAGACCTACTTTCCGCCTACTGTCTCTACAGTTCCACCAAAGGCCTGTGGAGACAATACTAACAGTGTTTGAGAATCCAACAACTCTCTTCCTCATATCCTTATTCATCAAGTTACCCAAATTCTGCCCTGGAGATAAACATTTGACAGAAAACAAAACATAGAGCTCCAGTTTTTTAAAGTATGCCTGGGGAACCTGCGAGATGAAGACACAGTGTGAAGGGTGACATGTATAAAACATGAGCAGATTGGGAGCGTGAGGTGAGCACTGCCTTGGAGACCAGACTAAATATAAAGTGTATATCTGATTTATGACCCCCTAACCTTTTAACCTGATGATTTTAAGATGCTACAGGATATTCCAAATAATTAAAAAGATATGCCAGTTGGTTTGCATTCTGCACATCTTGTTTTGTTTTGTTTTTTTTTTCTTTCTTTGGCTTTGCTTCCTTCTCCTCAAAGAAGATCATTTCGATTATTTTACAGAGAAGATTGTAGCCTTTAGTTAGGTGGTAGAGCATCTCATCATCACATACAGATTAATTCTCATTCTTTGGCTACGGTGTGATAGATTTTCAAAAAGGTGAATTCAAATGTGGAATAACATGTGAGAGCTGTGTTAGGATGAATTTTCCCATTAACCATCTCTGAGAGCAGGAACTGAATATTATCCGCATTGTTGGAATCCCACGTCAAGTCTTTGCCACTCAAAGGATGTGAGTTAAGAGAACTGACAGCTACACAGGAAAACACATTACTATTTCAGCTGCCTTTGCTGCTTCCGTGCTGCTTCGCAATCATTTTGAGTCATCTCTTACTCTGCCGTTAATTGTTAATGATTTCTTCAAATGCAAGCTGGTATTGCTTTTCTGAAGGTGCCATATTGCAAGATGTAAATCCAGGGTTAATCCACAAATCAGGTTTTAGCTAGCAGCATGCGTGGATACTGTGAGGATGAGGGAGCATGCCAGCAGCGTGAGAGTGTGCTGTCTGCCATGTAAGCCTGAACCTCAAACTAGATCTTCAGAATGACTTTGTTCATGTAGCTCTGAATCATTTACTAGTAAGATGGAGAACTTGTGAAACACACATGCATAGTGAGCAATGAGAAGGCTAATGCTAAAACATGGAAAGCATGGTTATCCTGAAAAGGGCATATTAAAATTTAAGAAGAGGTGAGACAGAGTAGTCAGATACATGATCTGACTGCCCCAAAAGGAAGTGGAATGGGGTTTCATTAATATGGTGGTGGGTACTTGTAAATTTGGACATTGACACTGAATGCGTAGATTCGTTTGTAGGCTTTACACGTCACAATGCCCAGTGCTCACCTGGTACAGTGTGTATCATGACGTCTCTGCCCTAAGCACAGCAGATCGGCTCATATGTGCATGACACATGGCAACATTGAGGCTCTGCAGAGAAGAGTACTTTCATACTATGTGGTCAATCTTCAACAGTATTCTCCATTTGTTTCCTGGAGTTGTATAACAAAGCAAAGATTTATTTACTCTTCTTATCATGTGATACATGATAAGACATACATACGTTGTTGCTTCTTGTTGGAACTGTGGGGAGAACTGCTGCATACATGTGCTGGGGCTGAACCAGCTTGTTGGTCTAAATATGTGATTATAATAATTTCCAAGCTTTACTGTGACCTCTAAAGGAATACAAGATGGAACATACCCGTTACAGCCCCAAATATTCCCCTGACTTACAAAGAGACAAAACACCACCCATTTGAACCATTGGCTGCACATAGTGGCACAAGCCTCAAGGCGTGAGTTGCCCAAGTCAGTCTACAGCATGTAAGCTGAATCCAAATTTATCCAAACACTGTTAGAGTTAGATACTAACATATGTGGGGAATTCTTTCTCGAAGGCCAACACTGACATTTAGAGGAAAGGCATTCCATTTTGGTACATAATTGGATCAATGCAAAGATTTAAGCAACTACGAGTTAATTACAGATGGCAAGTTTTTTTTTTAACTCCTATAAGCACTCTGATAATGTGAAAGATGTTTGAAATTCAGAGAGCAGTAGGAAACAATACCGCTGTGTTAATTACAATAACTTTGTATAAGGACCACCAAAAACTGATGGGCTGTTGTAAAAAGATCGCAATAAATCACAAACAAATGATTGAGATTGAGTAAAGCAGATTCGTAGAACTGGATCCCAACAGGAGATGCTTGAATCACTCTTTCCATGATTCTTGGTGCAAATAACACTTCATGCTATGGGTGCCTTGAAATTTGAAATAGCAGGAGTATTTCCATCAGCATTGTCCTGTGTGGCTATTTTTTTGAGCTGTGTGCAGATGAATCAGTTATGCCCAGACCCACAGAGTACTAGCGGACAGTACGAGTGCAAGTTTGCAGCTATCATGAAAACCAGAGAGCATTATTTTTTTACAAAACAGTATGATGATAACAGAATTCTATTTTTGGTTTTAAAGTGCAAAATCATAAATACCTTGGACCATCCAAATATTTGTATCCTACATGAGAGAACTTGAACTTCTGAATTAAGGCTTTTCATGTTGTTATTTGTCTCAAGCAAACCAGATTATGAGGCCTCGGGAAAATCGAAAAATAATTCACATGGTACCTGTGCTGTTCATACAAATAGGAGAAGGGAAGGGTGAAACCCACAAACAACACCCCCAACCCCCTATGAACAGCTTTTCAAATTATTATTTGAGTTTCATGTCTGTCTTTCAGATTTCCACATACACCATAGAGAATATAATATGCTTTCATATCTTCATGATTGTCCAGGTGAGCTGGCAAATGAGATCAAATTGGCCTAACAGAAGCCAGTGTTGCATTTCAAAACCTTCATCTTAGCCAAAAACGTTTTAGAGAGATACAGCAAGAACAGCTGAGGTGTTGACATACCAATGTGTGGACAGACACCAGGCAACAGCAGCCCCCAGAAAGCATACAACTCCTCCGTTGCCACTTCCTGAGCCTGCTAAAAAAAAATATAGGTGCAGTGTTGATCCGACAATAGGAGAACTATGCATTATTAGTTCAAAAACTCACCTGGAGGCCTTCTCTTCACCTGAAAATCTGCCTGGTTCAAAGAGTGGCAGTGGCTGGAATACATCACAGACTGACAGTAAGGTGCGTGGAAGTCAACTATCAAGAGCAAGTCGTGAAGTTCCAGGAGTCCATGAAAGAGAAAGGTTGGAGAAAAACAACAGAGAAGGATCATGACAGATCTCACACTTTAGATTCAACTCAAATTTGGCTGCACTAAAAACAAAAACGTATTAATATGCTGCCATCCAAAGCCATTTCAAAACAGCAGAAAGACCATCAAAACATTTTAAGCCACATTAGACGCTTTCGCACCAATGGTTCTAGGGTCTCATTTGATAGGAACTACAAACCGGGGAGCTCCCCCTAGAACTACAAATGTTCTAGGGCCTTTTATCTGTGTGCATTCGCATGCCAGTACGAACGCTGACGTGACGTAAGCCCGTCCACGCTCGGTATAGTGACGTACGCCGGTCTGTGTCCAAGGATACCGTCCAAAGTGTCGTACCATTTACTTGCTTTTCTGTCGGAACCACCTTTGTTGTCTTGGTCTTTTATCTTCTTATAGTCTTGCTTTAACTTATTGAGATTCTCTCTACATTGTTTTGCTGTGTGGTGGATGCCCAACGAAGCTAGCTGAGAGGAAATACCAGCAAATACCTTAGTATTTAGTTATCTTAGTGGAATCAAAATCTCTTTGTATTTCCTCTGTAGAATACATGCTTAGTAAAGCCCGAACCTCACAGTCGGGCCATTTCTTGCTGTTTTTCTCCGTTCTCTCTTCTTCTTTCTTCCGTTTTTACTCGGCAAACGCTGTAAACGGATTTGTTTGTTTTTTTTAATTGCGGTATTGCATGTAGTACACCTACATCTGGAGCAATCACCGTATACCTACGTCACGCAAAGGCGATAATTTCAGCCGCTAAAAACAGCGAAGTCCAGACCTCCAATTCGACGATGCTTAACGAATAATATCATCTGAACTTTCGCCAAATTTACACTGCATGCAAACTGGTAAAACCCTCCCCGCTTCCAATATCTGTCGTTGTCGTTGCAGACAGAAAATGAACCTTCCCCTCAACTAACGCTATCGGCTAGTGTTAGCTAACTGTTAATTAGCAAGGCTATTGGCGTTGGGTCCATAGGTCTGCTTAAGCGAACCATGTCAGAACGATAACTTAAATACATAATGACTGACAGTATAATATTTAAAAGACTCACTGTTGACTAACGTTAGAGCTTAACCTTACCTTTGATGAAATGTTCGCTGCAAAGACATGTACTTCGGTGGTTGCCATTCTTTGCCCTCCTCAGGGACTGAGGCACGTCTCATAACAACACACATATCCACAATCTCCTCCTCCCTGGGTTTTCTTTCTCAGATGACATTCTGTAAAAGTACAAACCAGACTGGTCTCCTCGTCGATTTGTGCAGCCACTTGCACAGCAACTATCCGGCATTTTGGTAAAAGTTAAGCCAAAACTGGTTTAAAAAAAAAAAAGGCAGCTGGCGGGCAGCGGACAAGCAGAGGAAGTAGCGTCTTTTGCCCTCCAGGGGGGCGTTCCCACAATTGCGTGACGTCACGTGAAAACTATGAATTGAGACAGAGCGCCACGCATCATACTCAGAAGGCCACGCCCACCGGAGGGGAAAACAATCGGCGGCATAATTTAAAAAAACACTGTCCAGTAGTTACCTTAAAACATTAACATCATAAAAATATTTTTATTAGCTTCATAAAATTTAACATTACATCCCTTATGTTATTTATCTTCCTTTTTGTTAAGAATATACACTCACACAACAATGAGAAATGACAGATTTTTGGATGCCCGTAACTTTTTTGTAAGTGGATGGATCCAAGTTGTGTTCCACCATTAACCAGCCGACTCTGACTGCCCGGTCTTCAAGGATGATGTGTAGCCGACGACGGTGCCTCTCGTCTTACTGCCTGTATCCAATTCTCTCTTTTTTTCTGTTCGGCAGTTTATAAAAACTGAGATCAGGGTTCTTTAACCTGTTAGTAGATCAGCCTACCACACAGCAGCTTTTGGGCATTTGTTTGTGTTTGCTGGCACACGGACAGTGACAAAAGACACCTTCACACAATGCAAAGTCAATGGAGAGCTCTTGATTGTTTTGGGCGGGGCTTAAATGCGCTCTGTACCTACCCTGAAGTAGGGGTTAAAACGGTCCCTCAAAACGGCGTTCTTAGAACTAGAATGGTTCTATGTTCCTGTGGTGCGAACACGCGAAAAGGGGGGTACTTTCTTCAACAATTCTAAGAACTATGGAAAAATTCCTCCAGTGCGAAAGCGCTTATTCCTGAGCCACAAAGGAGGCGCAAGGGTCCATGTCTCAGCGTTCAGTGGTGGCCCTCTGTCTGTCAGGCTTAGGGGGCAATTTTGAAAAAAACTCTTGTATCACTTTTGTGACATTGCCCCCAATGACTAATTTGACCCCACTTGCTGGCTAACACAGTCATTGACATATATATGTGCATCAACTTCTCTTTTGCAAAAGATGAATCTTGTTCAAGGAGACAGGCTCATCATTTCTGACAATACCATTTAAAATCCACGAAAACAGTCTTTGAATTACAAGAGGAAAAAAACAAGTTTAATTTCCAGGGTGTTAATTATGCAGCAATTATGAAGTAATGTCAAGAAATTACAAAGAAAGTCAGCTTTTTGTGAATATTGATGCTTCTGTGAATTAAATCAAATTTAAATTGCATGTTTGGAGCTTGCTGTGTCTGATTTTTTCTTGTCTCGGTCCTGTGATTTAAAAAAAAAATTAAAAAAAATAAATTTCACTTTACTGACCAAAGCTCTATAAACTGTAATAACAGCTACACCATAAAGATAGATTTCACAGATAGTACAGTTGGAATTTGATGCAGAGAATAATCTATAGTGGTTATATTGAAATAGTGAGAGCGTTGCAAGAAAATGCTTTCCACATCATATACAAAGAGTAGGAATTAGTGTTTTACCTGTGGTGGACAGAGTCACTACAAAATCAATACCATGTTGGCATTTTAGGATACTTATTGGTATCTAAATAACTAAGTAAAAGTTAAATATACATATAGTATATAGAATAAAGCACCTCAAATTGCACCAAAGTAGTTTCTTCAGTAAATGTATAGCGTTACTTTTCACCTCTACTTCTAATCCAATGAATGTATTTACTGACTCTAAACAAAAGTCAAAGAGATACATGGACTGCAGTGTGGAGGGAAATGGTCATCGCAAACTGAGAAAAGAAAACAACCAGAAAGCGCTGAAATGATCTCAGGTACAGTCACTCTAAGAAGTTATTGCCTCAATCGAAGAAACAGCCCCCAGAGGTAATCCTTCTCTCATGAAAAATCTAATAATTTAAAAGCTACGACACATAACTGAGTGATGGAGGTGCTGTAGGGCAGATTTACTTATCTTCACAAGGAAACCAAGCCAGCTGTTTCCTTTCTGCTTTCAGTCCTCATGCTAAGCTAATTAGCAGCTGAGAATGGTGTTCATAAGTCACAAACATAAATTTGGTGAAGCGTTTCTCCTTTAACTCCGTAAAAAAAAAAAAAAAGCAAGAAATCATTACGACAAGTGGCTGTTTCACCTGGAACAATCTTCACTATTCTTCAATGATAAATGAAAATTAATTTTCATGATCAACAGAGGGGCATATTCTGAAACTCCGTAATACACACATTTTTGCAGGTTGTAAAGGCCTGTTGGCTAATTACAACTACAAAGTAGTTATGTATTCAAATTATGTTGAGTTGGGACTAAATCTGAAAATATTTTGAGGGACTAAAAAATATATATCAGATATACAAGAGTAGCAGTAGAAAAAAATATCATTAGTTGTTCATTATGCTTTAAGCAATTTTGCAACTTAAGTACGTTGTTAAAATCTTGACTCACAGTCACACATGTCAGTGTCACACATCTCATTATGATTTGGTAAATGATTACTGATTGCACACACAATAAACAATTAAAGGGCTGCAGAGCAAGGCAGTCAAAGTGTGAAAATGTCAGGTCACTTACAGCTGACAGCATCACGCAGTCAAAGCAAACACAAAAACACAAATCCATTCTTTTCAGTTTTCTGAGAGAAAGATTTGGCCATCAAAGACCAAAGAGCACAAAAGGCTGAATTCACAGTAGTGAAGTGTGGAGTTCATTCACGACACAGATATGAACACACTGCCTGGGAGACATAATCAATAATGTTGATTACACCATAAAACACAGAGGAAGGAGGACAGAAAGAAAGCACCCCCGCACCATCAACCTCTCAAAGCTAAGATTATTTTTTATCATTAAAGGCGGCTTCCTTGCTTCAACTATCCATTTCAATATCCATTTGTTTGTTTTTTTGTTTTTTTTTTAATCATTTACAGTATTATAAGAATAATCATGTTGTATCTGTCAACAATTCACGTTCATTACTTATGGTACTGCTTGTTAACCAGATTTATCTCCAGCTCTAACACCACAGGTCCATCCATAAAAAAAAGGCAAAAGCATGAAACTGTTATTTAAATCTGAGGGAGTTGCTACTTTCTTTCAGCCGCATCGTGTCACTGCCTTTTCTCTTAATCCACTTGGATTGAATGGACCCAGTCATGATAGTACACACAACCTGTGACATTCAGTTGTTTACACACAAATGTCGAAGTGGTAATCCACAAAATCCCCCCCAAATCCCCTCGATCACAGCTGGTTGAGCCTGAACAAAACAGTTAGTTGGCTCCCTCGGTCATGAGGCTTTGATAAACCAGGGACCTCAGCCTGGATGTGGAAGGAGGAGGACGGCCAAAGCAGGTTAAATTCATGGCAGCACTGAATCATCAGTGTTACAGTGGCAGTACAGCCACCGTGTTGAGAAACAGACAATAAAACAATCATGCTGTGTTGCTCCTAATCTAATTTTTGCTAAGTTAAACAAAATGATGCAAGTGTGATGCATATGGACAGGTGATATAAACAGATATCAATATAGCAAGCTGATGGGGGGAGATAGTGTTTAGATGTGAAAGAAGCATTTTAACTTCTCGCTCTAGAGCTTTTTTAAAATTCTTAACTATTTCTCTGACTTCTGGTTTTGGCTTCAGAAATGACTGTCCAAAAAAGTGGCATTATTCCCCATTTACCACTATAATGTAAATATTGCCTATTAAATTGTCTAAAAATGACATCACTTTGTGTCTGTGAAATGGGATCTCATGGAGTTTTTTTGTGATCAGTGCGGTCCTAAATGATTGATTGATGATGAATGATTGGTTTTTCAGGGTGTTTCCTCCAAATCTCCAATTTGCTGAGTTTTTATGTGTTTTTAGTGGTAAAATTGGAGGAACTGACAAAAATTGAAATTTGAAGGGAAAAAATGTGCCCCCGTTACTGAAGCAAAGATGGCAGAATCAATGGGAAGATTCCTTGGAGGGAATACATATGAAAGGCGTTTGATCATCTATTAAAGCGTTTCAGTTTCTTGGGAGTCAACAGTATAACTAACAAAGCTGTCGACTGGGACAGAGGTGGTTTGAGCTCACTGATCACATCAGGATGCACACTTTACAGTGACAGTGACAATGCCGCATTACAGTTCGCACCAGCAGCACAGGTTGGTGGGAATCATTTCATTTGGTCAAAATCCAAGCAACAGAAATACATGGAAAAAAATTCCAATAAAGTTTGGTGATAACTTTTGCTTCGAACTCTAAATGTCAAACTCATGTTGGTGCATAAGGAATAGTCCATATGATACATGTTTGTGTTAACCCGCCAGTAGTTGAGTAAAGAAGTTGAGATATTTCACTAAAAATCTCCCCCTCATGGTCTCCATCCTCTGGGGACCATGAACACTTTCACTACATTTCAAGTCAACCCATCATGTAGTTAATATGTTTGGACCTGCGGCCTGAATACTAAATATTTATGGCAGACTGGAAACTTGATAATCTAAATTTTGCATCCAACCAAGTAAATAGCTAAATAATCCATAAAGCTGGCCACCAGGCTATTAACATCAGTTTAACAATACCACAGAAAGGCTGCAGAGAGAACAGCATGAGAACTTAATGACAGAGCGGAGGTACAGAAGTTCAGGCATCTGAAATCTCTTCTCCAGTAATTCAAGCCAAAGAGGAGGAGTTGGACAGGCTCGGAGTGTTGAGCAAAACAGTGATGGGGGAAGGAGGAGCGACAAGGTGTGTGAATAATTTATCACTGATGTTGCCAAAGCCTTTGTTCTAGGTCCAAAGGATCCAGGATTTAAGTTTTAATAGCATCTGTGGCTGGATTTATTATGTGTGATCAAATAATTCTCAGTCCAGGGATTATAAAATAAGTATTCTTTCCTTCTTTTTTTTCTTGCATTGTAAGTTATTGTGGCCACATGGGTATACAGCCCATCCCTTTCATACCCTTCAGCCTCTGATTTTAATTTTCCAAAACATACAGATGTGTTTCAGCTATTTCGGCGACTACACACTCTTCAAAGTTGTTCAATCATTCACTGACTTAAACATTTACATTGGAAAAAGCTCACATTATTAAGGCTAACTGTAAACAACAGATTTATCCGGTAGGACAGTAAGTCACACTTGTTAATTCTTTATCTGCTCCGTGTAACCATCCTGCAAGACTCTTTTGTTGAATATGGGGAAAGGATTCCAGGCAAATTATGCTAACCCAGATTTATGCAATCTTTATGCACAGTTTTTATGTATATTGTACTTTTAATGACATAAAAAAATGGTGGAAATGACGGCCGCACAACTTTATACTACAAAGATAGAATAGGATTTCCTATAGTTCAAAGAAAAATTAGCTTGGGAGCTGGCATTTGAGATAATTTTGGAAATCGACGCTATCTTGAAAGTGTAATTATCACATGGGTGATATGATGAGAGAGAAATTCAAATACAAAAACAAAGCTGAAGTGATCAAGAGCCATCTCATTTTATCATCTGCTGTTACCAGTTGAACTCTGTGATGTTTCCAGTTTCCAGCAGTATTTGCATTCTGCGCTTCTGAGAGAATTCAGGCACCTCAAACGCACATTTATTAAAAGCTTATGAGCTAAGAGAAAGATTGCTAGATGGATGTACATAAGCTTCAGTGAAAAGCTCAGTTCTGAGGCAAAAATTAAATTATGCGACCTCATATGAAGGGAAAGAAAAAAGGAAAATGAATGAATGATCAATATTGCCTTATTTTCAGAGAAGTAAGAAGCAAAAGCTCAATATACATCAATAAACATGAGTCCTTAATGTGATGTTCTGTAAAACATGCTGAGCTTCCTGCCTATGCTTATTCCCATCCAGAAGAGTTTCTTCTGCCTTTGAATGTACATGTGCAGTTCACTGAGTAGCAAAAAAAATTTTTTTTTTAAAATTGAATGCTGTTATGACCTGTGTTCTGTAAATGTAAATGTATTGTCAGGTTACCAGCTATAGAACTAACTACACAAAAACAACGATCAAACTCCTATTGGAGGTAATGTATGTCAGAAATTGGAGGTTTTAGCACCAGCACAAAAATGAATGAATGGCCATAATGACCTGAACAGGTAAATTAACATTATCTTTTGATAAATTATAATTTAGTGAATAAACATTTCAAATAATTTGCTCTAAGGGATAAACAGAATGAACATTTTTTATGATAGACAGGACAGCAAAACCTGACACCTGATTCGATTGCAACAGTCTAACAGTTACATCAGATAACAACAGTATTTTTACAGCACAAGATCCCGCTCAGACATGAAATGGTTCTTATTTGCACTACAGTATAACACATTTGTTTGTCAGCACAAAAGCAAGCCTGGCTCACATGGAAACACTCCGTGCGTATTAAAGTCGGATCTGTGGAGTTTCAGCTATAATTGCTATCACTTCTAACAATCCGAGCATCTCAAGGTAAGAAAAAATAGTGTTATTTATTTTGCCCATTGTTCCAGCATTCAGATATATCCTCAGCTGGATCATTCAGTCAGCGCTTTAGTGTGAGAATGAAAATTCAGTCTGAAACACAAGGTTTTGCATTAAATCCACTGACGACTCTCCGCTTCTTACCCTGAGGTCAAGAGGTGACAGCTCAAAGAGCCCCTTAAATCATGAGAACTACTTTACCTTTCAGTGGAGCTGCAGCATTGCACCTACACTAAGTCAGTAAAGTCTCTGGATTTATCCAGATCTGAACGTTTCCATTGTGTTGCATATAAATCAGCCATCATGTGGTTTGACTTGGTGGGTTCATGTGAGCCGGAAGGGGTAAGGATGAGTGATCAGTGGGATGAGGAGGAAAAGCAAAGGGCAACATGCAGCACTGCATTAGAACCTTTCTATTGAATAATTCTCTCTATATATATACACACACACTACCAGTCAAAAGTTTGGACACACTTTTGCTTCTAACTGGACAGGAAAGTGTGTCCAAACTTTTGACTGGTAGTGTGTATTTTAAATAAATAAATAGTGCTGGGTCACAATTTGAAGTAATGACAACAGGAAGTCCTTACACTACTCACAGTCACAGTGTGGAGTGAAACCTCGGTGTTATCTGCTCAGCGCTGTCTAGTTTGACTTCATTTTTCAGCCTGTAAATTTAGAATTTGGCGAGTGTTTGAAAAAAACTGAGCCTCATAAAAACATCAGTTTGGACAAAAATAATGCTTCTCCTAATGAAGACAACTATAAGTAGATAGGAACACAGAAGATCAAACTGACAAACTAAAACATTTCTTTTTATACTCTTCAGTATGTTCCTGATAAACTGTTTCTTGTAATGAGACATGATGCAGTTAAAGCATCAGAGGGGAGACGCACTGCATTTTATTTATACGTAACTTCCTGTTGCCACACATGCACATATAACTATAGCAGGTGTTTTATCACAAATTAGTATCGATTTGTGGATTTCTAGCTGCTGTTGATGGTTTTCAGGTCCTATAACCAAAAAAATGCAGACATATGGAGGCCAATAGTCGTCTGTGTGAACTGATTAACACCACGTTCTTATTACAGACAACAGCAGCAACTGGAAGCCAGATGGGCAACATAAGGTCAACACTTTGTTTATGCATTCGGGATTTGAATGTGAAGTTTTGCACATTAACATAGATACATTTAGCAGCAGATACGTTACATTCCCAGTAAATATTAAGCTTCCCCAGGCCCATCGCTCAATTAGTGGGGCTGGATGCCTGAAGACATGAGATCCAAAAAGCGCTGATAAATGATTGTGATAAGTAAGTGATGAGCGATTGTAATGTGAAAAAAGAATGTACTTGTTATTTCTCCTGGACTTTGCCTATTGTCTTCCTGTGTCTTGTTGTGAATGACAATATGATGACAGATCTCTCTGGGGACTTTGCCTGACTGTGACTTCTGGTGGAAATTATAATTACTATAGTGCCAAAAAACAAAGTCTTCAGTCTGACGATGATCATTACTGCAGTTAAGTTGTTGAGAGTGTGAACGATCATGCCTTTCCAGAAATCTTTCAGAGATGTGATGTATTATTGGAGGGTAAGTGTGTACAGAACCGTTCAAATGAATCCGCTTCGGGAGCTTCAGTGATAATTTAGTGTGTCAGCAGGTCCAATCTGGCTCCACGGGGGAAGATGTTTCTTAAGTAAATCACAGAGCCAATTGCAGCTACGCTCTGGACCTTCATTTCAAAATATTTGGCTGCTTTTAAAAACTGTTTGCTCATGTATTTTTACCTTAATTAAACTCAAAATGTATCTCTCTACAAACTGATAGAGTCACAGCACTCCTATCATGGCTATTATCTTCAGGTTTAAAAGTTTCTGACTACCGTGCTGAGGGTGATGGCCCAAAATGAAATCCAGCAAACTCACATCTTTCAGAAAATACATTTCTCCAGTAATTCTACAAAGAATTATTCAGTTCTGTGTCTGTGTTGCCATGGCCCAGTGGTGACCCCAGCTCTTCTCTGGTTGTCCCTGCAATCCATGATTAGTCAAGCTCCAGTGAAAAAGCCTGGTCATCCTCTCACTGGTTGTCTGCTGTTTTCTGCTCCCATCTGGTTAACGTGTCAGGCTAGTGTTTACCGAACTACCATTTGAGTATGAGTCTGTTCAGTGTTTCTCATCGCTCACAGTTTCCTGCTCCAGTGCTGCTTCATCATCACCTCCCACTGCACTCTGTTACCTCACCACCACCCAGCTGCTTCAGGACTCACCACTTACCTGCATGGCAGCCTGCCATTCATCACTCACCTGTCCTCCTGCTGGAGCTTCTATCGCCCACCTTCCCCGAAGACTTCCCCAGAAGCAAAGCTGCTGGTTAATGATAAAATTGTTATATTAAACCAATTTGTGCAATCAGTAAAGTGTAGACAGGCATTTTGCAGTCTGTGCAAACAACTCAGAATATCAAATATACATTCGGTTGTCAGTTTGAGCAACAGTCCTGCAAGAGAGTTCAGAATATTCAGAAATGTTAATTTAGTTTTGTGATCACACACACACACACACACACATATATATATATATATATGTATATAAATAAAATGTTGAAACATTAAATCTTTCAATCAAATATAATATTAAAGTATTACACTGAATATTTAAATTTAAAAATGTTATCTTCTGATGTGTATTATTAAATGGGCCTGCAGCCCATTTAATGGGTTTGCAAGTTTTCCCCGTGTCTGTTCGGGTTTCCTCCCACCGTCCAAAGACATCATGTTTTGGTTAATTTGTTGACTCTAAATTGTCTGTAGGTCTGAGTGTGAGTGTGAGTGGTTGTTGGTCTCTGTCTGTCTCTGTGTGTTGGCCCTGTGATGGACTGGCGACCTGTCCAGGGTGTACTCCGCCCTCACCCAGAGTGAGCTGGGATTGGCTCCAGCACCCCCCACAACCCACAAACGGATAAACTAAGAAGATGAGTGAGTGAGTGTGCAAAGTTAATCTGAGAGCAACACTGACTCAGTGATTACATCACTGCCTTTAACCAACTCAAGGACACACAAAATCAATGATCTTGACTGAGATGCACAGAGGGAATTCACTTTAAAGCTAATAACATTAAGCTCTGAGCACTGCAACGCCGGCCTACATTGTAATGTTATGTAAATCTGACCATATGACAACTTCATTTAAATTACAGTGTGCGAGATTATGCACGATAGTGGCCCATTTTGCTCCCTCGTGCTCATCTCTGCTTCCTGGTAAATAATTCAGCCCATAATTCTGCGTATTAGAAGAAGACATTAAAAAAACGCAGAAGCATGCCCCTGGAGACTCGACACTGGAATTTTATGCAGAGGAAGAAATAGGTGGGTACATCAATTTGGCTGGAGGGCCCATCACTCACCAATTTGTTTGTAAACACAAGATTTATGCACAGTAAAGCAAGTCCTTGGCTAAACTGCTGGAGGGTCCTCTCATTCTCAGACACAGAATGCCTGCAGCACATTGAGGAATGCCTGCAGCACATTGAGGGAAAAATTACTAGGAAATCTCCTTGCTGCCATGACAAAATCTTCAGTTTACCAGCAGAGGAATAACAGCGGTGAACACATAATTCACAGTGCATAGCTCATGTCAGAGGCAGGAGAGCAAAAACACAAAATAACCACTGTTTTTACTGTAAGCATCAGGCTTAAATATTTATTTTTATAGTTTGTTTGAATTTAAATTCTAAGGCACGTCTCTTGTAATTGACCAAAATGAACCCTGGTGCTACTCTGTTTGCCTCTTCATTTCTGACATTTTGTTTTATACTTTTGTCCACACAGATCACTTTCTCGGGCTCTTACATTTCGGATTGCTGTTTCAATTTAGCCATTGCAGTAAGGAAATGAAATGCTCAGTCACTCACTGCTGATATGTGGCACCCAAGTAAAGATGACAAATGGAAAAGATTAAATCAAGCCGGTCTTGGAAAGGCAACAGTAATAAAAAAAAAAAAAAAAAAAAGAAGAAGAAAAAAAAAGTCTTTAAATTATTCTAACAACTCCATCAAGCTGATACCAGCAGTAAGTATACTTCATAGTTGAGTGCATTTGCTGATCATGGCCAGATAAAAAAAAGGGAAACTGCACAATGTATCTCAGTGTAATTAAACTGTCCATTCAAAAGACTATTGCAAGTTCAAGATTTCTATTAAGCAGGTGATTCCAATTTGTCTACAGAGCGAGCGACAGGAGGAAATGAATCTGAGCACGGGGCATTTACGGCGACTGAGGAGCTTTTAAATGGCTCTTGAAGAAAGTGAAGGAGCATTGGGTTATTCTTGTTATTCTTGTTCAAATCTCTTTCATTTGTAGACATTCAGCTCAGGAGATCATTGGGAGGTTTGAGCAGAGCACAAGGAGAACACAGAGGGAAAGAGCTCATTACCTGTGAAATCTGGCCGACCAGGAGTCAAAGGCCAAGTGTTAAGCAGCTACGGGGGGGATGGGTCACTGCCGGAGGAAATTTGAATATTTTCTCATGTAATCTGACACAATGCTGAAAGAGACTTTGAGCAAATGGAGATGCAGAGACGTGATGCTATGGCAAAGCTTTTATTGAAGAAGAAAAAAATAATCATTTGACTACATGACACTTCCAATGATCTAAAACAGATGAGATGCTTCACTTTAACAACAGAGGGTCAAGCTGTCTTAAGGAGAGTTTCACATTCAGCAGAATTTATGACTCTGTCGCTTCAGCCTTAAGCACCACACCTGATGGAAACAGCTACTGCATGAATTTAGAGTTTGCCCAAACAAAAGGGATCCTGTTTATTTACTTTGGCGAAGACAATTAAACAATGCAAAATCTTTGAGTGAGGCAAAGTGAGACAAGAAACACAGGAACAGTTACAAGACTCATTACCGTTCAGTCGAGGCACCTTTACAAGGCCGGGCAGAACAAAGATGGTAGAAAACACAAATACACCAAACAGATTTTCAATAAATCATTAAATGTTGCTGTTTTTTTGTGTTTTTTTTTTAAACTTCATCTCAAATATATTCCCACAAAGATGTGTGATGAGTCCAGACAAAGCAGAGTTTAATGCAGCTTTAATGGCACGTTGATAAACTGCAGCTGAGATTAAAATCTGTGGTTGTGGACCAGGGCAGGTTTTGTAAAAAATTGTGCTAATAAGAAAAATACTAAAATGTTTAGTTCAGCCTGTTTAAATCAGCAGAAGACATTAATCAGAATGAAAAAGATTTCGTTACATTGCTCTCCTCACTTTAAAAGCCACTTATTAGATGATATTCTGTATTAAAAGATTTACCTTTAACCTCCATTACTGCAAAACTGCAAATACACTTTGTAAAGTTAGTACTGGAATCTACAGCTACTGTTTGGGATTGAAGAATAATTAGACTGGCAGACTCAGACAGAATTAAAAGTAAACCTGCAGAAACTGAAAGATGCCATAGATGTGGAGCTAAGTTGCTGCTAAAATCATAAAAGAAGTTTCCTGTATATCACATTTTGATGTAAGAGCTGTCATCAGTGAGAGGCAACCGCACACATTCTGCAATGCTGCAAACAACATCTGTAAATAGTTTCTTTTATAATTCACAATTACTGCACGCTTCCTCACTCGGTCACATCTGAAAGCAAATACTGAACCATACTGCACTAATGTACGTCCATCATGGAGTGAGAGAATGAGAATCAGATCTGAATAATTCTACCTTCAGTAAACATCGAGTCTATTACAGAAAACTGAGCCTCGAGGGTCCACCTGCCAGAGGGAGAGCCATTACTGTATCTGATACCTGAATTAGACTCTTAAAGGGCATCACTGAACGACTTTTATACATTCATCAACAGCAGGGATAAAAACTTGTTTTCTCTGCTCTTTATGTCACTTTGACACCTTTGTTTGTTGCCTCCACATGATGTAAAACTTTTGTAGCATCTCTGTCAATGCTGCCTAATTATCTGAGCATGTCAGAAGATCCTGTATCAACCTTTACCAGCCTACTGAGAGATGCCACACTAACATCTCTGTGAGCTGAAACCTAGCAACATGACTGATGTGATGATGTATAGAGTGTCTCATTTCTAGTCCTCTGTTGCCTAACAACCAGTGGTAATCCAGTGTCTCTCTGAGTCATGTGTCAATTGGCAAAAATGAGTATTAGCACAATGTACATGGTGTGAATGGATCTTGTCAGTAGCAGTAAGAAAGAAAAGGTAGAATAATTGTTTTCTGTGAGAGAGACGGAAATCCAAGCTCCAGCGTTTTATAAAATTATTTAGTTATAAATAGAATTTCTGAAAATGTCAGCCGCAGCTTTTCTCTGAACAAATCTCTTCATGGCCAAAGATCCGAAAACTGAGAGTGATGAGAAGACATCTGATTTTAAGTTCTATTTTAAATAAAGGTTTGTTCATCTGCCATTAATTTTGTCAGAGCAAAATGATTGTGGCGTTTCTTCGACTAAAACTAGCAAAGTTTTCCTGTTTGTGTTCATGTGTCTGACATATTGATGAAAAAATTGTTCAGGATGTGGAGTTTAAGTGGCCTAACCTTCTAGATGAGCAGCCTTCGCCAGCCAGCTGCTTCTGTCTGTCGATGTGTCTGCTAACCAGATAAAAAGTGTTCAACCACCGTGTCACCTTCAGCTCTGAGTTTTTAACATCCAAATGAAACATTCCTGTAGATTTTTTTTTTTTTAAACTGTTTTTTTAATTTATATAGAAAATCTAACATAGCAATGATGTTAATTGCCACTGTTATTTTATTGAAGGACTTAGCTTTTTAGCACAGTTATTTACAATGTACTACCCTGGTTAAAATGTTATCAACCCGACCCAACAGGCAACCAATACCGATTAAAAAGTAAATAGAGATGCTTGGTTAATCAATGGGAGTAAACACAACTATTTAAAGTTTGAGGAAAATAGAAAGGAGATGTAAAGTAAGAAAATATAATTATAATGTTCATAATGTGTAAATGCACATGCACAACATCTCTGGAATCAGTTCTTAGGATTGACTCTGTCTTGGATAATGTGTTTGACTGAAAACCAATCCAACTATCATCATGGCAACTGGTACTTTTTGAATCATATTTCCTTTGTTGTTTAACGGTACCATATAAAGTTTTTTGTAAACAAATTCAGTTCTTTTCAAATTCACTGTTTTCCCTTTAATTTCCATTCATTATGTATCCTCTGAGAAATATCGTGAATTCATTCCTATTCTCGTAAGAGATTTTAAATTTGCAGAATTGTTTGACTGTTAAAAAAATAAAACAAAAACAAAAGACAAGCCCCCCAAAAAAGCTGACATCACTTTTTAATAGTATTCGGTCTTCCTCTGTTCTGCTTCTCCGGGCGCATGGTTACATCTTTTTCCACATCACTGGCTCTGTCATTCACACATTTGGTAACAAATGTGTATGCTGCAGCCAATGGGCCCTTGGATGGTGGACACTTTTAAGGTCCCCGTGGAAGCAAGAAACACAAAATCCCTTTAGAGTCATTTTGCATCGGTTTGTAGCTTTTGGTCGTTTTGGGGCTGTTTTGTTTCATTTTGTAGTCATTTTGTGTCTCTCTAGTAATTTTACTGCACACTGCCCAACACCTTCTTCCTCTGGTCCGGAGGGGCATTTATGTACATTTCACTGACAAACATCAAATTTCTTTCTATTTGTACTGCTGTAGGAATTATAATGAAGTAATTACTGGTCCATCTGCCTTTGTGGACCAAATAAAATCAGTCATAGTTGGAGACTCTCAGGGTCCCTTCTTTACCCATCAACTCTAAACACTAACACTAAATATAAAAGACAGGTGTCAATGGAACAATCAACACTGACATACAGCACAGTGACACACAAAGTCACACAGTACCAAAAGCATAGTTCTAATTAAAGGATTACTATAAGGACACTTATGCTTGCATCTGTACAGGTAAAATATTTCCTTATTCATAAAATTGCTTATAAAGTGTCAATGCAATTAACATTAAAAATTGCATAGCCATGTCATATTTATTATCCCTGCCAGACTGCTTAGAGTACAATCATTGATTTAATCCATGGCATGGTAAATCTATCAGCCTACTTCAACTCAAACATCAGGCCGCCTGGACTTCTATGTATGCAATGTCATGATTGAACGGTTCAGGCTAACAAAGTAATCTAATGTAGACGTTAAAGCAAATTCTATAGGAAAGTACAAAGAAAACACTCAAAATAAAATGTGATTCCTAAGGCTCTAATCAATACGCTGAAGGCAATGTGTAATATAGTTGTATAGAAAATAAGAACTCAGGAAATATGGCGATTCTTTGGTGCTCAGTAAGGCAGAGCAGTTTTGTAATAATGAGCTTCAGTGTGTTATTTTATCCCTCTTTGCGCACTCTCAGTGGATTTTCACTGTAATACAGGCAAAAGAATTAAATGATTGTTATAAACAACTTCTTATATGCTCGTTGTTTTTCAAAATACTGGAGTCAGGTTCTATTTTAGATCACAAGAACCATTCAGAGAAGATCATTTGGCCTTGCAAGCCTACACGTATGGTTGTGCACTGTGGCTGAAAGATACAGAGTGAGGATAATATTGATATGAGATTATAATATATTGATGTGGTGTACTGAAACTGATAACTGATGGATTTTGAGATTTTTAAGCTTTAGCTTAATATTCTGTGAAATTTGCTGAAGAGCTGGATGAGAAGATTGATGCCTCTTCTAAGTGTATGGTATCTTAGCATAAGGACTGGAAAAAGAGAAATTAGCTAGCCTGGCTCAGTCACCAGCTCCGAAGCTCACTGAATACCATCTTCCATCATTTCTGGAAACTATAACTCTTGAAAAGAAGACTATCCCACAAATTGCTTTTGCTCAGCGTAATCTATTGATCATCTTAATATTTCGGTCTCTGTAGACCTTCGTCATGTTTTACATTAGCGCGTCTAATATCTTATGTCTTTATCATGAAAACACAAGTCTAAAATAGGAATACGTGCAGCCCATAAATCCCCAATGAACTGCAAATAGGGTGAAACATTAATGAGCTTAAAGGACAGAGTCAGGCTGTTTCTGGTGTTTATGTTAAACCACACTAACCACCTTGTGGCCATGGAATCAATGTGAAAGTGGCATTAATTTTCTCATTTAACTCTCAGCAAGAATGTATATAAAACAAGTTCCCAAAATGTTGAAGTATTCCTTCAACAGCAATAAAAAAAAAACCAAAAAACCCCAAAACAAAACCACACAGCATATTCTGCTGTGATTGTACCAAGTCAATAGTGCAGGTGAACTTATGATGCTATTTCTTGTATTGAATGTGACAGAGGAATGCAAGCGAGTGTGTGAATGGGTATGTTTGCGAGTGAGAGAATAAAGGAGGTAGAGATAGAAAGAGCAGAAAGAGAGAGCGAGCATTCGATTATCACAGTGGAGGTGACCTGGCAGAGTGTTGTTCAGAGGTCAGTGGTGGCCTTGGCGGTGAGGGTCTGGATGCGGCTGGTGTTACAGTTTTTGCAGAGGACGTGTCCGTCCAGAGGGTAGCAGCCCTGGTTATCCCCCTCTGAGAGAAGGGAGCCACAGTCCTGCAAGACAGACACTCTGTTATTTTCTACATACAAATAGAGCCATTAGTAAGTCGCACACCGATCGCACTTTGATACACTCGCTGTGTGAATGCCCTAAATTAAACATTTACTGCTATATAAAAGCCATAAGCCTGGGTTAAGTTACAGTATCTCTCTGTAGTAAAGCCAGAAGTTAAATTTTCTATGAGCTGGTAAGACTAGAGGGGCAACGACTCATTATTATAGTTGGTTAAAAAGCTATTTCTTAAACTTAAATATTGATCCTAAACCTTTTATTTTGATATTTGTCTTTGTTTTGGTTCTATTAATTTCTTAGTCACACTGTATTGGTTTGTTGGTCGACTCCTCCAGACTGAAATATTTATACAACAATTTCATGGATTTCCTGAAAGTTTGTCCAAGCCTTTATTGTCCTCAAAGGATGAACCCTGATGGTTGGTTTCCACTACTTTTCCTCCAGCACCAGTGATTGGAGGGAAATACTGTTTGTCATATGAAAATCATTCAAGTTCCCCTCAGAGTGAGGTGGAAGCACTATGTTCAGGGCAAAATGTCATGTTTCTTTCTTTCTTTCCATGTCATCATTCTCAGGAAAACACCAAACTCTACCTCTGCTATAACTGATTCAGTCTGGGAGTGTACTGACTTACAGTTATGCAGACTACTAACACCACAGTGATGAAGGTTTGTGTGGTTCAGTCCTTTATTCTGCTCTGTGGTTGTTATCTAACAATGGCTGGCGAAGGTCTCAGTGCCAAATGGCTTCCTATTAAAGTGCAGATTATTTTATTTTTAGATGTGGCACCAGTGACAGACATGATGTGTTTTACAGGTGCTATACAACCAGCCTTTTCTTTCACACACACAAACACAGATGCACGAATCGCACTGGCATAATTTTTTCATTGTTTGTGAACCTGGGTTACACCTTCACCATCTCTCTCATACACTCTCACACATGTACAGAATTACAACTCCACCCACTCATGTCTCCCTGGTGACAAACTTCCTCTCTTGTTGAGCCCCTTCAGCTTAACTAATCTACTTTTCTTTCATTTGACCTTTATGTCTGCCAAACGCTCCATGTTCTCACACCGGCACGGTTCTTTGACAATGTGACGCACTACCTCTCTGTTATCCAGGCACGTAACGTCTCAGCGCAGCTTATCAGCCGGTGAGTGGCAGCTGACTGATTGGTTAGTATGTAAGTCTGTGAACTTTGCAGTGAAGAGATGGAAAGCTATTTTCAGTCAGGTAAGAGAGAGATGATTCGCTTGTCTCATTTAAAAGGTTACTCAGGGAGGCGGACATGTCAAATATGTCCTACACCTTTATTCCATAATGACTGTTACCTGCAACTGTGCAATATGCAGCATAACCAGCACTGTTAACAAAAGGAAGCTCACATACCAGCAATACCAGACAGAAATACACAGACTGCATACCTCACAGCGGTAACACTGCACATGAAAGTCGCGGTCCAGGGCCACAATACGGACGGTCTCCTCCTGGCCTGGTGCTGGCATTATTGGCTCAGAGCACACACAACAGCGTGGGGCGAACTTCCTGTGGGAAAGAGCCAAGAGTAACAGAAAGACTTCAGACTTTGTGTATAGCACTTTTCATACAAAAATGGATGCAGCACAAAATGGACCTACTTCAACATAAGAGTACTCTTAATCCCAAAACATACCTACCTAAGATTAAAATTAAGTAAAAAAAAAGGAACTAAATAAAAACAGGAGCTAATGCACTGAGGAAACCCTATCATTAAATTGTAATAAAGAAACACCAGAATAAGGATTAAAACATTTAAACTCATATTTAAGTTTAAATCAAACAAAAAAAAAACTAAACAAAAAAAAAGTTATAAAACAGAAAAAGATATCAAAATGATTAAAGGAGAGCCCAATAAAATACCAGAGAATAATAAAGACACTAAAACATCAAAGTATAATCCAGAAAACAAATGAGAATGAGAAACTACAACGGTAAAAATTAATCCAGAAAGCGTAAATAGAACATTAAACTATCTAAATCAATAAAAAATACTAATTAAAAGGTAAATAAAAAAATGAATAAATAAGTTACCTGAAAATAAAATAAAATTTTGTTAAAGGGCAGACCAAAAGGATAATCTGCTCTTAAAATTATTGACACTCTGCTGTCTTCAGGTCCTCAGATAGTTAGAAAGGGACTCAGAACAACAACAAATATTGTGACTTGATGTGAACAACTCATTTGTGAGAAATTTTGTGAACTCACCTGATTCACAATTTGACATAGTGAGGCCTGCGTGCTGACAAATAGGACTGTAGCTAATTATCATTTAGAATTTTGTTTGAACTGCTTGTTACAAAATTGTTTTGTAGAGTCAATGTGTTGAAACTGCTTAACTTGTCTGACCAAAAAAAAAAAAAGCCCCAAAATGTTAGGATTATCCAGTGCTTTACAAGAAATACTGAGCAAAAAATAAAAACTAAATAAATTAGGAAAGAAAAAACAACAACAACAAATTTTAACATAAATCTATTTTTTCTAGTTTCCTCTCCTGTGGCATCTGTGGGGGTCCTAACTTAAAATTTGGGAACCACTAAACTGATCGACCAATAGTTTCAGTTCTTCCCACACAAGGGTAAAATTAAGATACATTTTAACGTGGTTGTGGTAACACATTACAGGACATTTACTGAAATAAAGGAAACTGCAGAACTTGTACATTTTCTCTGGTTTGATTATTTAAAACCGTCGACACAGAGGTAGCAATAAATGTTAAATTTGCACAGCTGTATAATAGTTATGGAAGTGAAATATTTGAGGAACAGCTAACTTCTATAGAACAGCTCTGCAAACCAGTAAGTCTGGAAATGCAGTCACAGGAAGAGGTCTATCTAAGTATAGGATTAATGGATACATATTTTCTGGTCCTGTAAGGTGACCACAGGCCGGGTGGACCCTTTTTCTATTCTACATGATTATTCAGTTGCTGAGAGGTAGGAAGTGAGTAGTCTAATATATGCCTGAAATAAACAATGAAAAAAGGCTCTAGTCCAGGCGTGTTCATTCCTCAATACAAAGGAGTGCACTGCTGAGGTCACACTTGTCATGTGGAATTAAACATACGACCCAGTGCAGCTACTCCCAAAAGTGAAAAGCTGTGCACTCATACCAAGAGCCAGTTGGTTACTTCTGTTTCCCTTCTGGTCACTGAGTAAAGGAACATTTCTGGTAAGGTAGTAGTTATGCAATCAATCTGACACAGTAACAGGAATTTACTATTAAATTCATCTCATGGGGTCATTGGGTTGTGAAACTGTTTACAGGATTTCCCGAAAAGGAAGTTCTAAGATCCCGTGATGGTAAAACATAAATATAGTTGAATTTGTACAGTGAGTTAAGGACAGTGTAGCTTTAGGCCACGTGATGGCAGCGATCAAGTTTTAAACACTTATACTGCTGGGTTAGCATACACTTGGCTAGTTATACATCTACAGTATCAGACATGGAGCAATAGCTCCTGACAGGCTAGACTGAAGTGATCTTTTGCTACTATAAAACAGTTACGAAATATGCCCCCCCCCTAAAAAAAAAGTCCAAGTAATTGACACACAGCTATGATTTTTTTTAAATTCATTAATATACAAATTTTGAATGAAAACAAAAAATTTGTCCTCCTGGCTGCCTGCACGAGGATTGCTATGAAAAAGACCAAAAAGCTACATTTCATCACTTCAATTTTTTCCAGCTCATCCACCTGAGCTTTCGTTAGCTTCACGTCATTCCCACTGTCTCTTTTGAGCAGCTTAAATTTATAATACTATGAAATAATTGATAGCTAGCCAGTCTGCGAAAAGTAATTTGACGTCAGTCTGCTGTGTTCATCAGTTCGTCTGTGTCTTTGTCTGGCAAGTAATGACTTTTAATTTCAGTTTATCAGAATGATAATGAACCAGAACTATTATGTTGTAAAACCAAAACGAATGCGCTAAGAGACTCAAGCACTTCGTAGGGGTTAATGGATCAGCAGTGTTGAGTGATAATTTTGTCACTACAGGATTTTCACATCAATCTTAATTTTTGGGCAACAGAAAAAATGTGATTAGAGCAGCTTGACATCAGAACTGAAAAAGTGCAAATTTTCTTCGACTTATTACATTTTTTGGCTTTTATATCAGTTATATGTTAAAATCTATCTCTTTTATTTAGTATGCTAACAAACTGTGGTTGTCTGTGCATCGATGGTGCAGCACCACAGTCCTGTGTGGGGATGTAGGTTTTCGCTCAATGTTGAAAATGAATACACAAGTGCAGGCAAGTCACTGAATATATCATGTAAAAAAAGATGTCTTTATATTTTACTTGAAGGCTTTGAAACAGGAAACGTGAAGTGAACCTGACCCCTGTCAAAATATGTTCTTTTAGCTTTTTGTTGGTCTCCACCAGCTCCTCACCAGCAAATAACTTGTCAGTTTGGTGATAAGAGAGAACAATATAAGCCTGCTTTGGTGAAGTTGATTCAGAGCAGTGAGATCCAATCAGGTAAAGATTGAGACCATAACGAAACTTGAACAATGAGCTGATAGATGCTTAAATTGCTGTGCATAGCTGCGAAGAACAGAGCAGGGTGATAATTGTTTGTGGTTCATCATTCCTAGTGACATCTTTTACAAGATTTCATTAAAGGTTAAAACTAAAATCAAGCACAGTTAAAACCTGAATTGCATACTTGTGAAAGTCCTCGATGCAGTGGATGTGGTTGGAGGCATCCACGGTGAAAGGGATGCCGTCCAAGCTGCGGTGGCACACCACACAGGTGAAGCAGTGAGGGTGGTAGGCTTTCCCTGTGGCCCGCAGGATGCGCTCCATGATGGGTTTACTGCAGATGGTGCAGGTCTCAAGGGTGTTCTGTAAATACAACAGCACAAAAAAACCCCCAAACAGCCACATGATTATCCAACCAAGCAGGTGATGAATGTATTCTGATCAGTCTTTATCATGGCCTCTTCAAGTACTTGTGGACAACACAGTGGTCCACGAACACATTTTAATCAGTATGAAGATTTAGGGAAAGTTTCTTTCAATTTCCTTGTAAAATTAAGTTTTTCTGTTTGTCATATTACAACTTGTGCACCAAATAAATCTGCACTCAGGACTTTTAGCTCGGTTGTCCTCAAATGCCTCTAAAGCTGAAGGAATCTGATTAGCACTCCCCTCGAAACACAAACACAGCCATTTATCAGCTGCCCTCCCCCACACTCCGCCCTCCCATATGCAAGAGTGTGAGCTGTAAATATTTCCACTTTGTGATGACTGCAGGTTTTTTGCAGCCAGGGGACTGGGCAGGCGGCCCGTGGGGGGACGTGGCGGCGGCCTGCTTCTGACATATCTGTGGCATCTCTCTTCCTAATATCTGCAGGGAGACGCCATTTGTTATTTCAATATTTTATAAATAACGACTGCCTCTCTAAACAGCAATGCAGTTTAGGAGTGGGATATATCATGTGAAGGTGATCAATGTGCAGCCTGATGTGGCTGGGAGAGCTGATAGGCCTCAGTGTGGCTGCTTCCTGCTCATGCATTTCCTGGATCTCTGTAGGTCTCTGCTCTTTGCCCCGCTTCCTGCGCTTGGCTGCCCTAAAGAGTGCATGGTTCAGCTGTTCTCATTGGCTACCACTGTAGTTGCAAGCTGCCTCAGTGTTTCCAAACACAGCTCGAGGTGTGTAGCAATACTGCGCTGCGTCATCAGCTACCTCCCAGACGTGCCTGCTGCTTAAAATGACACTTGTCTGACCGCTTAGCTGTGGTAAAGTCCCTGCCGTCTGGCTGCAGTGCACATGCAGTGACATTTATAGTCTACATGCTATTGAGCGAAACAGTTTTGGGGGGTGAGGTTCAATGGAAGTACAATGTGAAAGCGTTTCTGATGAGACTCTTTGTTTGTAGCTCTGTGACTTACTGTAAGCTTTTCAGGCCTCCTAATACCATCATGTTGCACTGAGGACATGAGCAGCTGATGTAGCCCATGACTTAAGGCCAGAAAGCAGTGGTTTGAAAAATAGTCGTTTCTTCAAAGCACTCCTGGAGAGGCATAATTTCATGAAAAGCAATGTGTGCAGACAAGATCCACATTGTTATTTTTCTTTCTTTTTTCCCTCCAAGATGGTAATAGAAATAAACATTATTCCCAGGGCAACATTTGTGTATAAACAATGTCCATATTGCAATCCTGCTCGATCCTGGAAGTGGAATAAAGCCTTTAATGAGCTTGCTGCACCGAGCCCCTGAGGTTTGCCTCACAAACACACACACTTGACAGAGAGCGGCAGAGGTAGAGAGGGAGAGAGAGAGAGAGAGAGCAAGGGAGAGAATATATTTGCAACCTGAGAATGTGAGTAAGATACCAGGGCCAAACAGCACTAAACCATCCCCAACTCATCTTCTTACTCATCTGTCTGCATTTCCACTTACTTATTCTCATCTGCCCTTCATGTGGGAATACCTTGCCCTTGTTTAGCTTAACTAGAGCATATGATTTCACAGCACACATTTCCTCCGGGCTATTGTAATGAGTACAGTACTCAAAAGACAAAATTTTCTCTCTTTCTCTCTGATGGTAAGATTCTATGACCTCAATTCATTCATTCTCCATTATTTTTTGTTCATTTGTGACTCCTTTTATTTGGAATTAAGGAATATCTATTAGCCTTGTTTAACAAACGTGGCTCTGATGTTAAAGGAGAAAATGTGGAGCGTTTCGGTCTGTGTTTGGGTACAACCTCCACAGATGGTTTATGAAATTCTGAAATCACTTGAACCCCTCTGTCAAACATCCAGGTCCCTTGCAGTTTGCCACTAGAGGGCTGTATATGTCTATAGATGTCCGGGTGTTGGTATCCCTTGACTAAATGTGACGTATTCAAGCATATGTATTCTTTTTTTTTTTTTCTCCCTCTCCCTTATACATTTCTCTAAGTGTTTGCCCAGAAGGCTAAACAAATGTCTAGGCAGATGAGGTAAAGTGAATTTAGGTCAGACAGCTTCTCGCTGAACTGAGGGGTGAGCGGAGTGCAGTAAAGTCAATTGTAGCCCCTTTTTTCTTACTGTCAGTGGTTTCCTTTTGCTACAAAGTGCTCACACACTCTCACAGCGAACAGCCTGATGGCTGCACACACTGGCCAAAGCTTCCCACTATGTAGCAACAATTTAGCTCCCAAACATTTGACACAGCTGTCTGTGTCAAATGTTTGTGCAAATTTCCAGTAAATTTATGGAAACTTTCCACTGGAATTTTGGAAGTTTTGATTTAAATTGTAGCTTTAATTTTAAGATTGTTGAATTTCCACTTGGGGAATTAACTAAAAAATAAAAATGGTAATGCAAGGCCATGCACAGGTATATAATGAGGATACCATTGAAATTATCCTTTAAAATATTTAATAGTTGAAGGTGGATAAATGAATAGAAATAGGCTAGATGAATAGCTGAACAATACTCAGTCAGCATGCTAAATCAAACCAAACTATAACCTCCATTCTTGTTGATAAAATAATAATGGCTAACAGAAGAAACAGCATCACACATTACAATAGCACCATTACATTGTCAATTTAAATAGTGTTAACTAGCTTACATTTAGCAAATCTCATTTACCGGCTGGCTAGCCACTGCACACATGAACCCATTTTGATTTCGTATTTGTCAGTTAAAATAATACGTTATAATACCATGGATCAAATGGATTTACTTGAGCAATCATACTAACGTACTCGACTGGATGTAGTTATTGGTTGAAATGCAGTGATGTGGCTTCCCGTGTGCTGTAGTGTGCAGGACTCAACAAACTATGTGCATATGATGGTAGGTAGGTATAAACAGTGCAAGGTTGAAGGTAAATGGACTTTTCATCAAATCTGATTGTTATAACCAAGATCATGTTGCGAGATGTTTTTCTCCAACTACATTTAATTTCACTGAGCTACCCATTATACATTTAAGTAAAGCACAATTTAGAAAAATGCCAGTTTATTCCCTTTATTTCTTGTTAATTCCTGTGAATGTGATGTGCATGTGATTAAGGACTAGCATAGGTATTCGAGGGTACTTGCATAAAATCTGGTTGTTTTAGCTAAAATTATGCTACAATATGTTTTCCCAAAATCTATTTAAGTTTCCTGTGAAGGGTCAATATTCAATTTTGTAAAATTCCAGTTTATTCCCTTTATTTCCATGAGAGTTTTCAACTTTGAATTTTGTAACCATGGTTAAGATATCCCTTAAGGTCTGCTCTGAACATGAGTCACAGGCCTGATGTACTGAAACACAGATGGTAAAAAAAATAATATATATCCTTTTTAAAGTCACATCGTCAAGTTGTACAACTTGGAAATGCTTGTGGACTGATTATTTCACTTCTTTTCATTGTAAGTCAGCTTGTAATTTGACACTTTACTGGATCAAATGACAAGCGACTTTAGGCTTATTTAAATAGGTACAACTGAAATACAGACAGTCTACAACTTTAGCTCGATTAAATTTTTTCAATTTCAGTATAACCAATACTACACATGATCAGGGTGACAAATACTGATTATTTTACTGATTAATCTGTACATAAATTACTAAATTAATCATTGAACCATTTACTCTATACAAACATGTTATGATGCCTATTAAAATTTCCCAAATCTCATGATGTCTTAAGAAAACATTTTTTTTGGGTTCCCCAAACAATTTTAAATTCCAGTATGTTCCCTTTACCATAATAAAAGAGAGAGAAGAGCTCCAATTCCTCACATGTAGCAGCTGGGATCATCAGATGTTTTGTTGAAAACTGATTTTAGAAATTGGCAGTAATAAAAAATTCACACACGGGCAATATAATAAAATATTGGTAGTAATATAAATAAATGTGCTGATTGAGTTGTGTTAAGAAAAATACAACTTGGGGCAAAAACAAAGCTGGAACAAAGATGCATTTTTTATGTTTGCAGATGAAACAGTAAACAGCTGGAAATTAGCTGCGGCATATTGCTATGCTTAATCTGTTTACCATCTCTTCCGACTGAACCAACAGAAATTGTATACTTATCTGCTCTGTTTTTTTTTTTTTTTTCTGTTGTTGTTTTTTCACGTGGCTGGCAGAGGGCAGGCAGGAGTTCAGTGAGACTGCACGCAATTTATGTCCTGGCATGCTGAACCTGTAGCGGGCCAAATTTACAGATGATCTGATTCAGTGTGTGTGTTTGTGTGCACCCAGACCCTCACAGAATGCGCCGCTTGGTGCCAGGCCATGCTGTGTGAATTAACTACACATTACTGAAAGTAGTGCAGCATCGTTTAACTAGAGCTTGTTCGAAAGACAGATCTGTGCACTGCTGCAGTGTTTGGTTTCCACTGCAGTGAAGAGGAAGCACAGATTTGGTCTTGAACTATGAGTCAACTCGCTGACCCTCCTTCTTCCTGAGGGAAGGTATCTGTTGACTTAATGTTCCTTGAGAAGCAGCCTGTCTCCCTTTTATTGCTTAACATGGGTCAATCAGGGAGGCCAAAAAATATCACTTACCTACCAGGCTATAATTAGGCACTGAGGTTCCTTATTATTCATTAGGAAGTGCTATTAAATAAAGCAAAAAGAAGCGAGAAATGAGAGGAATGAAGGAACTATTACTCACAGTGAGGGGGATACAACTGAGTGAGAAAGTGAGAAAGTCCCTGCTCAGGTCAAAAAGTTTGATTTCATAATGCCATTCAGTCTAATCTGACAACATGGAGTAAAGGGATAGTTTCACATGTGATAATCATTTATTTGGTTTCGAAAATAAACCCTTGTAGACTTTCTCACATTTCTATATTTTGAAGAGAAATTCCTGTCTAGAGACTGCAGGAGAGCAGAGTAACAGGTTAGTTAACTGTGAGTACGGCACCCTGTGGGTGGATCCTTTGGGCAAGCTCAGTGGCGAGAAAATGCTGTGGACATTTTTTTTGGAAGTATTTATTTCAGTACTATTTTTGGGTCGTGTTTGTGCTAAAATTATTTTTGTTAATCTTCTAAAATACAGTCTGTCTTTTATTGTGAAACCCTTGTGACACTTGCTGCTGGCTAACAATAATGAAGACTATTTAAGATTCATCATGCCACTTCATTAAAATCCTTCAATGCACTTGAGATGCTTCACCTATTTCAATCTATTTATTTATCGAGTGCTGCCATTTAATATACCAACATACACACTACAGTTAAATTACTCCACACCTGACTGTGAATGCAAAAAGGTCATAACCAAATAAAATGAACTCACCCACAGCTGACTTGGCACCAGCTTTTGTTACTGCAAGTTTAAAAATCAGATTTGGCAAAAACTATCCAAAGGTCTTTGTTTAAAGCCAGTCCTTTACATTACTGTGTATTCCGTATTACAGATAATTATAAGTTATGAATCAAATCTTTGGAGGACATTGTGATAGAGACCTTGAGTCAGTTGTAAATGTCTTTTGACAAAGCAGCAGGTTGGATAATCATGGTCAGGGTTAAAAAGGAGGAAACAAAACATTTTCCACATTCTGAAGCCAAATGATGGCAGTCATGGCCAGAAGAAAACACGTGTGTGTTGACAGACGTTGGGAGCTCATTTAAATCTCTACATGTTTGCTGTGGAATTGTAGAAGCACCACACTTTCCTGATTGATTGTCTCCTCAAGTTGCAAAAGTAGACGGGTCTGTGTGCCACTGTGTGTGTGGACAACAGAGTTTCCTTTCAGCTGGTTGGGTTCAGTGATCGTGACCATCTCCCCCACTTCATTTTCAAAAAGGTTAACAAGTGACCAGCCCCATGCCATTTCCCCGCCCTAAGTTCCATCCCTCACCCGATACCCCTAACACGATCCCATCACCATCCCATCAACTTAAAAATCTCTTATATGAGCGATTGCTTTCGTGTGGCTGGCACTCCATGACATCCTCACTCCATCCATCTGTACATCCACTTTCATAACATCAGTCCCACAGCGTGATCATCTTTCCCAAATTGTCATTTCTAAACATGTTGTGTAAATTGCCCATTCGTATTCTTTTGTGCTGCCTGAGTGCAGATGACTGAGGTGTGTGTATTTTCTTTTCTTTTCTTTTTTTTTTTTGTTTTGTTTACATGTGGGTGTGAGCGAGCATGCCACATGGTGGAAAGTGATTCTTCTAATAGTTTCCTCACTCCAAGGATCAGTGACCTTGAAACTATCAGCTGTATAATTCACAGACAGAGCGTTTGTGACATTCATGTGTGTACACGCCAGTCAGTCAGGACAAGTGTGCCATGGTTTCGGTGTCTCTGACCTGGAAAGGTCCTGTTTTCTCTGAGTGTAGGTCCACATTGCTCAGCCCCGCTTAGCACAGTCAGTCTGTCTGTGTAATAAATTCACATGGTGTTATGGATGACCAGTGTGGATTGGTTTGGGATGGCATCCTGCCAGAGCCTCCTATCCTGATTTGTTTTTTACATTCATTTTACATCTCTGCTGCGACAGTTTATGAGCCGCCTCAGCCTTGATGTCAACTTCTCACCAGCAGTTTTGACAAACTAAAAAACGTCAAATGAGATTTAATATTCATATATTCTCTTGCTCTCAGCTGTGCTGCTGTATTTGTTCACACTGATTTCTTGTTTTAGCTGCATGATAACGTCACACAAAGACTACACGAAGAGACAGGGCTGACACACAGATCATGCCTTGCTCAGGCCTTTCTTCAAAGAATAAGAGGTGGCAGCGGGGGCCCTGGTCGCGCTCTCAGGCTCAGGCAAAGTGGCCGACCTGCCTGTCTGCCTCTCTGCCTTAAATTCAGCTCCGCAGCAGAATGTGACCCCTCTGGACTTTGGGCAATGTCTCCTGCTCTGGTTACAGAGAGAAACTGACAAAGACCCCGGCAGTAGTTCTCTCATGCCATGAGTTAGAGTGACATTGTGGTGGGTCAGCACTGGGTCACAGAGATTTTTCTCCTGCACACTCCTAGGGGGGAAGATATGTGCTTCGACAAAAAACATGAGGAAGGTTTAGAGGGCCTGGTGTTTGGAATCACTCTCTCATCTCTTGTCCAAACAGTGTATTCTAATAACAGCACTTGTGCTTTTCATTTACTTGCCTGTAATGAATAGAACAGCTGCATTTCTTGTAGTGCAGGTCAGTAATAAGAAATAATGACCTGCTTGAGTTTTGTGGGTTCACACCCACTGTACAGCGCAATTATACACACATATAATTGTCTTGGCAAGTCTGAAGACATACTAAGATGTGAAATCCTATTCATGCAAGTGCTGTCTAATTGGCTCACTCCTTTGAGGAATTAGACCGAGTTAATCACGTCTGAATATACAGAACTCAATTAGAACTCTGCAAGCTAATGCAGACAACCATGAATATTTGATGACGAAGTCAGCAGAAAGCGAGTCTCTGTGTGTTTGCGAGCGTGCCTCAGACGACAAGTAAAACCAGGGGGTGTGTGTATACCTGCCGTCGCAGCTCGGCTTCTGCATGGCTGTTCTCTCAGCATGAGTAGCAGGTGTGGGCTGCTTGCAGACATGCAGAGCTGCCGACTGGCTGCAGCACCACAACAATGAGCATATGGGGGGCCCTGAACTTGCCATGCTGACCGCGAGCCGCTAGATCTGACTACCTGGATATCCATCACAGAAAAGTGACAGGTGTCCGGATGACATGCAGTCATTTCTAATTAGAGCCATATTATTGTCAGGGAGGCCACAGTGTAAGCTTTCTTTTTTTGTGTGTTGAACTGTTTCTATCACTGTGAGTGGATGTGGGGGGAGAGATCATCCTGTGATCAGATGTATTTCCCCTCTGTTCTCTTTCTCAATGACAGCAGCAGCTTCAGGGGTGTTCTTGGGGATATCCCATTGTGAGATAGGAGAGTAGTCTGATATGATGTGCTATGGAGGACATCCATCACCAGGAGCCCCCAATGCAGCTGGCACCATGCCTGTCGCCTCTGGATGCGGTGCTACCCTTGGAAACTTTGCTTTGCTATCTAGATTATGTGATTATGGTGCATTTTAAGTTACCTTTCAGACATCTGGATTGTTATCAGATGAACATACCCGTCATGAACACCACTGCCACCTTAACCACTCCTGAATTTAAAGTGTATGTTAAATAAACTTGGACTGGCACAAGCTGGGCCTTCCAACAATTAACCTGGTTACTTTTATTAATTATTCGATCTGTTTATCCATTATGTTTAATTATTCAACCTTTTCATTGGCAGCCTTTAGATAAGTATTTCAATAATAATGAATACATAATATACAATACACATTATATTTATCAATTTTGGCAAATGCAAAGTTCTGTATTTAAAAGAATATCATGCATTTGTTTTCCGGATTTGTCTTGCACACTTGGAGCATAAGTAAATCATGTAAAAAATCTTGTTTGTCAGGTGAAGAAAAGAATGTGACTGAAAATGCATCACATTTTCTCAAACTGTTTAATGTCTGGTGAGAATGTGGAAAGTTATGCATTCAGCCTATAAAACAGATTTACAAATAACTTAAAATTTTCCCTCACGGTCACTTCATTCATAAAGCAGCCCAATAGTTGATTAGGAAGGGTGCATGAATGGGTGGCCAAGGAGGCCAACATCACTAGTTTTGAAGACAGACAAACAGACTCAGAGGGTGGAAGCTCATCAGTCAATCATCTGGTAAATGGTAGGTCAGTCTTATTGTGTGCAGTTTTTCAATAGTAGAATGGAAATTCTTTAAGAGAGTTTAACCAATGAGACCAAAGCCCATTTATTTTAAATAACAGCTTTGGTATGACCCAGATAATGAATACAATTACATTCAAGCAAGGTGATGTCCGTGACCTTGGTCGTCCCTGACATTTGGTCAAGAAAGGCAGAAATAGATTAAGGTTTTTATGTGGGCAAATCCTTATCTTTTTATTACAACTCTTTAAATATGAAGGTCTGCTCCTGGTGTGACCTTGTGTTACTTACATCAATCTCATTACAGTATTGCAGTTTAGTTGTCTATATTCACAGTTGTACTGGGAATGTGACTCTGCGTCTAACAGGGAACTGAGCATTGTCTGCAACTCTTTCCACATTCACTGATGTCACTAAAGCAGATTCAAAGGATCTGTTGACCGGCATACAGCCTGAAGCAAAGGGCAGTCTCTTTAAGAGTCTCTTTAAAAAAAAAAAAAAAAAAAGGAATAAATAAATTAACTGTTCAAAAACCTGGCTGAGGGAATGCTGCAGAAATTGGCAAGAAACCACAGTAGTAACAAGGCAAATATAGAGGACATAGAATGAGCATGGCTCCCTGTCTAAGCAATTAACCTCAATGACACTGGATACTGCGCCTGAACTTCTTCAAAGACCAGCTGAGCTATCAGATGGATGAAAAGCCCCTGTTGCTCTCAGCTCTGTTCAATAATATGCTCTCGTGGTTAGACGGAAACTTCCTGAAGTGAGAAAAGAAAGGATATTACTTTTCATTTCTAAGACTACAAATTCAAATAGATATGGTGACTTGTATAATCCTAGTCCATTCGAGAACATTTTCGCTTGAACTCTTTGAAAGATATAACGGCTGCTGGGACATAACAACTTCAGTTGTTACATGATGTGAGGTTATGTAACGTATTTCTCTCCAATCCATCTTTGTGTATTTTCAAATTCCCTGGGATTAACTTGTTTTAGTTTCAAGAAAGAAAATAGCCAAAAACATTTTAATTGAATCCTGCCCTCTTGGATAACATTTGGTTGCATTAAAACTCCAGACTGCTGTCTCTAAATAATAAAGATGGATGGCTCTCTGGGTGGTGTTTACAGTCACACTTTCAGTCCTATCATTTGTGAAAATACAGATGAGGGGAAGCTGTGGGACACCTCAGGCTAAGACACACACCCATGCATACACAAAGACCAACACAGATAAACACACAAAACAATGGCAATTCAACATAACACGATTACACTTGGCTCCATGCAAAACAAGACATTAATTGAGCGGCTCTACAGTTTATCAACATCACTCTGTATTCAAAGAGGAAGTGATAAGCCCTCTGTGGAGGCAAGCCACGGAAGTGCTGAGAACAAAAGACTGATTGCTGCCCTGTAATTCATGGACAAGTTGTGTGACTGAGGTTGGTTAAACTAAGAAATAGCAGGTTGTAAAATCAGACAGTCGACAAGTGATGATAAGAGATGCGGGTTAGTTCCTGCACATTACTAAAAGGAATCAATAATATCTGGACAAAGAGTTTGAATGAGACAAATCACCCAGCGGAAGAGATGGATTTCGCAGATACAAATACAGGTACTGTTCCATAGAATATGCAAAGTCCTCGTCTAGATAAAGGGGATGCCAGTCGCCTACTCTGATATATGGAAAAAAAAAAAAAAAAAAAAACAACTTTGCATGGCAATCACTGTGGTGTGCAAAAAGTATTTCTACTATTCCTGGCAAAGGGATTGATGGGTTTGTGCATAATATTTTACAAACAGTAAGTGTCCTCAGGCACCTATTATACCTATAAAGTATTCTTCATCAGGTGCAATACATTGCAGGAGGGTGTTAGAAAAAATTATTTCACCTACAGAGTACCTACTTTTTTAATGTTTCATGTATTTGTACATATATGTGAACATAACATGTATCATTCTACTGGGGACCTGTTTTACAAATCAAATTCACAGAGCACTACTCACTAAGTAAGACCGTTAAATAATATCCTCTGTGGCTCAGGAGGGAGTTTCCCACCAGCAAAAAAATTGCCCTGAAACTGTGATGTCACCAAAGTTATTTTAAGTTATATTTTGGGCTTTGGGACAGCAAATATTCAAAAGAAAACCAAAAATATCTTATAAAATTGGGTTCAGGTTTGAAAGACATGGATCAAGAGAACCAAGAGGACCCTCACAAAGCTGCATAATGGGAAACAAAGGTTCTTTTTGTGCACCTTATGCTAAACTAAGCTGACTAGCTGCAGGCTCCAATATTAATATTTCACAAATAAATATGAAAATGGCACAAATTCCTTCATCTTCTTAAGAGTTTCTCCCAAAATGCTTAGTAAAAAGCCATTATCTAAACTCATATTATTCACTTCATTTCTTCTGTCCGGGCATGAAAGTGCAATACGAAAAAATAGGAGGATACAATGGTTTTAATCCACTGCAGATAATAATGTGTAAAATAATGTGGCAGGTCGGGAGGAAATAAAGGAATCTTCAGTCAAAAACTAATACATTGACGATGTATCATTTACATTCATTTTGCTCTTACAGATTCCTAGACTGACTGATTTAGAGGCTAACTTGAAGTTTTCTGTATTCCTCTGTGGGATCTGACATTTCTCTTCAGAGACTCAACTCTCATGTTCATTTTCTAATCGTACAGAGGCATATGACCCTGAGGATGAGAATAAAAGAAGAAGAAATTACTTTCATTAAGAAATTCAGATTTCCTCCATCCTTTTGATCTTGTGCCAGTAGAACATTTATGCTGATGAAATGCATAAATAAAGTTCTTAAATTATCCCATTCCTCTTTAGCGCATCAGAGTTGGAGAACTTCCAGAGAAGACAACCACAATCAAAGTGAGTGCCTCTGAAAATGGATGATTTAAGAGATGGTCGAACACTGGTCTAAATGTAGTGGCTCAGCTCTGAGGCTTTACTGGTACTGTAGTAGTGCAGATCAAGCCATTTCCTTAAAGTGATGTAAAGGAAATGTAAGTATGTGTATCATTTTGTGTTTTAATTAATTTGTTTGAAACCTTTTTCTTTCTTTCTTTCTTTTTTTTTTTTTTAACTTCCCTGGTCATCAAGATGCTGTATTCCTCATCTACCAAAAACAAAGTTTCAACATCCTGATTAACTAGCCAGCTGCAAGCCATGCCGATGTCCGTAAAGGCACAATTATTTCTCCATAAAACTCAGCTTTTCACAGTCTTCAAAGCTGAACATTTGTCTTTCCCTGGCAAATAACTAACTGACAACTTTTCCTGTGTGGCTGCTATCTGTCTCAGGGGGCTTGTTGAAAAGCCTGATGTTTTACTGTGTGCGAACAAGCATGGAGCTAATACCCCATAATTTACACTTCTACTGTGTTTTAATGTCCACAAGATAACATATTTTAGGTGTGAAATAAAAACCATCTCTACATATATTTACGTCTCCTTTCTCAGACTTCTCTCTGCAGCTCTAACAACAGGTCGGTGAAGGAAAAGAGAAAAGAGGCACTAGGCTTCTCTGACTGACTCTACTTTTTATCTGAGTGATCAATGAAAAGATTATAGCGGATTTCAGGTAAACAAGGTTTAGGAGGACTGGCCTTGGGGCGCAGCTGAGAGTGCTTTGTTCTAACATCACAAAGTTACACACTGATATTCTACAGTATTAATACAGCACCATGACTTGCTTCATAGTAAAAAGATATGGTTACTTGATAGAGTGTAGCATGTTTCACCGTGTCTAGTTTTTCCATCATAGGTCTTAGTTTTGACATTTTCTCAAACCTAATGGAAGTTTTTAAACTCGTTTTGGAATCCCTTCAATCCAATAATATGAATTTTTAATTTTGATATCAAAACAAAAGTGAAAGTTAAAAGCTGTTAACCAAATTTTTGTACTATTGTAACTGCTCATTGGATTTCACAGCTTCTTCCTTTCTCAGCTCCCAGGAATGACCTTCAAACTTACTCATGATATTGCAGACATAAGGAAACTTGTGCTCGTCATTTCCAGCAGCATATCATATTTTAATGAAACTGAACAAAGGACACACTTCTGCAAAATCATTTCCTTGTGGTCTTCTAAGATGATGTGTCTTTTTTGACCATATTTTGCCAGGAAATACCTTCATGTGTGTTGTGCAACAATAGTGACAGAAAAACACAGTTTCGTGAGAAGGGGGTGGAAAAAACAGAAATGAAATCATACAAATCATAGTTCAATGGTAATAACTTTTTGTTTGGTTTCCTTCAGATAGACTCCAGAAGACACATAAAGTCAAATAATTAATGGGGGGGAATGAAACAATGTTGTGCTTTATCTGATCCACACATTATCACTCTAACATGATTTTGACACCAATTTAATAAATCAAGTGCGTTTAAACCATATCTGACTGCTCATCAGCTGTAACTCTAGATAGCTGTGCATCAGCTCCTGTGAAAACATAGTTCTTCTAATCACAATCTAATTCACCACGAAGAGATATCTGGAAATCCTCCATTAACAGAAAATCAGTGAATACTTCTCTAATATCATTATTCAGGCAGAACAGATGACAAGTCTATCAAGTAGTACTGGGTTACAAAATGAAAGAGATGAGTAGCCAACACAACAAAGCTAAAATCAGAAGCTTTTTTCAATTCATCTCAGGGCTTAACATTTGGTGTTGATGTCACCGTTAACAGCAGGCAACATTTCATCTGCATCTCATCTGTGGACAGCTTTAACCACTCTAGCATACTATCCTGTTACAAAGTTGATATTGCTAATGTGATTACAACCGATTGACACATCTAGCTGATTTTTGAGGTAACATATCAGACCAGTATTCACCAGCTTCAGACACTTTACCGATCTATATCACTGATAAATGCCCCACTGTGTTCACAAGCTAATAGCCAGTTTGTCTGTGTGGGTTTTTCACTTGTGACAGCCGCCAACTAATGCAAGAAATGAGGCTGATGAGAGCAGTGGGAATAAAACCAAGCTGAAGTCTATAAAACCAAAACAATGAGTTTAAACCATAGACTGTAAATTGAGATAAATGTAGCCTCCATGACGTCAGTCACAGTGTTTTTAAAGTGCGGTTTCAGGGTCAAAGAGGGCTTCTCCCATGTCCCATCTCAGCCACGTCTGACTTTGCTTAAATCTCGGCCAGTCCAAAAATGTCAAAAGAAGTGGGGTGCATGTACAGCCCAGACTTTGGTGCTGTAAACATGTTTATTTCTGCTGTAAAGGCATTTTAATATGGAGTACTATGGGTACTGACTTTCTTAGAGAGCCAGCCCCACATGGCTATTCAAAGAAATACACTTTGGACCTTCCTCTGACTGGCTTACCATGAAATTTTACTCTATCTTAGCCAGTCATCATTACTTATTGGATTGTTGCTCAAAAGAAAAAACAAAACACAAAACTTTGCAGCTCCTCTGTAATGATGGAAACAGTAATAGATTACCTTAGATTACCTTTTACTGAAAAAAGTAACGCCATTATAAACGCCATTAATCCCATCCCTGCTGACAAATTCAATGAGATGACATTTTAATATCAAACAACACTGAAGGTGCCGCAAGACAAATTCTGTTAATTTCAGCATTGTATTGGGATTCTTATGTATTACATTTGAAGTCTTGCAACTGGAAGAAATTACTGCACTTTGAGGAGAAGAAGTCCCAAATGAGAGTTTCACTGACTGGCCAAAAGCAAACCAGAGTTAAAAACAAAAGAGAATATAATGATGTGTGTGGTGAGCCAGGTACCCTGCTGGGCTTTGATGAAATGAAATGTGGTTGCCTGAAGTGAAAATATATGAACATTCCAGGCACAGAGCTACCGATGTACTGGTCCCCAACGGACATATAAATAAATAGATTGAGGTTTAAACAAGGGGGTGAAGCAAAAGGGCAAAAGTTACTCACAATATAGCAAGGCTCACAGTACGCCTTCTTCTCCACAGCATAGAAGGGCTTGCCACGCAGCTTGGTGCTGCAGGTCATGCAGACAAAGCAGTCAACATGGAAGACCTGGTCCATGGCAGTGCAGCCAGTGCCTTCACCCACCACGTTCTCTCCACAGCTGGCACAGCGCCCTGGGAAGAGGAGGAGGGAGACAGAAGGCTTAGCCCAGATTCGCTATAAATCTTCAGACATTTAAGGTCAGATAGCATCAATCAAGAAACCAACAGTTGCATTGCAAACCATGAAAAATATTGCAAAAGGCCAGACAATTCATCCAGTCATGTGAATTATTGGATAATGTGTTTGTGCATTTGGCAAATGCTCCAGATATAATAAACAGCTTGAACTGATGAGAGGCATCCTACAGTGCTGCAAATCTTCCCCAACACTTTCAGGAACACAGTGATACACCTCAAGCCCAACAAGGTCAGAGCAAATCGACCGTGTCAAGTACAGTAAACATTTATTTCCATCTAACTCTCTCTAAAAATGATGTGAAAATAATCCTTAAAAGGGCAAAAATCTTACATGTTGGAACTATTCTGCTCTGTGGATGCTTGTATGATACAAACAGATCTGAGAGAAAAATCAAGTAGGACTGTTTCACACAATTATTTGATCAGCTATAGAGAAGCCAAGTGAACCCCAATGTTTCTATGTTAAAGGGCCGATACTTTACTTTTATGGTTTCAAGTCACTAAAGCTTTCTCTGTATAGTTTTATATCACTCTGAGGCTTCTGTCTAGAGATCTGGGGGAAAAAAAAGTTGTGAGCCTATAACAACAAGGCTCTGAGTGATCAAATTAAAATTTACCAGATTTCAGGTAAACTTGGGGAAAGCAATCAAAATCATGCAAGGTTTGGATGGAGGGTCAGTGTGGGTGGGCAGAGCTGAGGGTAGTAAATGCTTTGTTGTCGCATCAAAAACTTATTGAAGTCCTGAGATTCGTTTTAAGACTATAGGGTGTTTGCAGTCTCTGTGGACTCAACACTTTATATAGTCACAGTATTTATATAGGTCATATATCAAATATATATATGAAAAGACCCCTGAATGAAAATGAAAGCTATCATAAAAAAAACCCCAAACATTTGCTGATGTCGTAAAACTGTGAAAGGCCTTCTTTAAATAGCCCGTTTTATCCAAGTAACAGTCCAAAATTCAACGTTATTAAATTTAAAATTAAATAGAGAAAACAGCAGGAAATTGTCTTATTCATAAAGTTGAAACTTGTTTGCTTGACTGATTATCAAAATTGTTGGTCTATATAAATGGAATTCTGTTGTGTTGAGTGATTTTATTATTATTATTATTATTATTTTTATATTCTTAGTGTTAAAGAGTTAGGGTTAGGGCCCTTTCCCCAATGATAATTTTTAACCTCTATCAACTGCAGCAACTTGCTCTACCTTGTCCCCAAAATGTTGGAACTATCCATTCAAATGCCTCATTTCCTGATGTTTGAAGTGTCTAATCTTCATTTCTATTTCAAACACTGGATAAGGAAGGATTAAATACTATAATTATGCCACATTAAAAAGGCTATAGACATCACCATAGTGTGACATCTATTTCAAAAAGTCAAACTTTAAATGATAAAAAGAAAACTTTAGAAGAACAACTAAGTCTTTGTAAAAGGGGCACAAGTGAACTGATACTATTGCGCCAGAAAGAGCCTGATTGCATACTGCGGGACATGGCATTTGGATATCTTTAATTGAGTTGGAGATATCTTTAATTGAGTTTAAGATGTCCTCAACTCAATGCAAGTTATCTTCAACCCAATTAATAACACTGTCAATTTAATTACTGGTATCTTACAATAATAGGGTTTAAAAAGATATCTGAGAATGTTTTATTTTTTACACATCTGAGGACAGATGCAATCTCTCTGAGGAAGTATGATATAGTATATTTAATTAATTCCAGTTCAGTTTTATGGATCATTTTTTTTGTTCCCTTTTCATTTTTTGCTTCATCTAAAAGCTGATTTGGGCGATGACTGACACTCTGTATGTTCTGAACAGAGCAGTTCAAGCGTGTTACAGACAGAGGCGAGACACTAACCGGGGGAGATAGAGTATCTGATGCCTGCATTTTCACAGTTCCACTTACTGTTTTCATATCAAAAATTCAAACAGAGTGTCAAGCGGAATCTGTTTCAGGTATCAGCACAACTTTGGAAGTCATATGTTGTCGAGATCAAATATCTGCTTGACTGCAAGGCTCGCTAATGGTATTCTAATCTCAGATAACTCATTATCTTATCAGCAGCCTCACTGGAAACGGAGAGAAAATGCTTAAAGAAGGACAGGATCCACAACGTTTTCAGCACATTTTGAAATTCTCATTGGATCACTCACATTTGTGTCTTTTTTTTATTACTACTGGAGTCACCATTTATTGACTCAGGAGACATTAGGAACAAAGGATTCCTCCTGAACACATTTTGTACATAATTCGTGAACGCTGCGTCGACTTATAGTGTGCACAAGTTTTCATAAAAACTGCTATCTGTTTCATCTGCTTCCACAGCTCTATCCACACCTCAATTATGGCTGTGTTACCTACTGTACAGGGAGGCAGATTAAACAAACTAGGGAAGGCACGTCTCGAGGGGACATGTGGGTGTCAGTGGAATCACAAGCAGGGTAATCACTTCAGAGAGCCAGAGGGAAAGAGAAAGGGAGAGAGAGCGAGCAAGAGACACAGACAGAGCACGCTGAACCTGTTAGTGGCTTAAGATCACAGGCCATCTTCAGTGAGTGGATGAGAATGCCAGACATGTCCCACAGGGCTCCCATTTTAAATAGCAAGAAGGAAACCTCTCGGAAATCCTTTTCCTTTTGGCAGTCTGTGATCGCAGGGGCCCTCAGGAGCTATTTGTGCCTGAATGTGCTTACAGTGTACACAGTTTTACCCAACACACACACACGCGCGCACAACAGGCACATGCACCAAGAAAAAAGTATCTCTTTGAGCCAGACATGCCACACATGTCGAGGAATATAAACAAACCTAAACACATGTATTTTATACTGTATGCATATCCACACACACGTCATGCCATGCTCCATGTGTCAACACGTCAACAGCCCAAACAGCAACACACAGGACCCTCCAACAAAGAGAGGCAGATCACATCAAACTCCTAATTTCTTTTATTGTTCCTGTAAAAAAGTTAAATGCTACTAGAAATGAAGTGTTAGGGTGCTGAGTGCATTGTTGAAATGATATATCATACATGTATGTAATTTCACGTCAGATGAATCACTCTGATCTCTGTTTTGTTTGGTTTTTTAAATGAAAGTGTTCTCTCCCATTTTGTTCAGCATTTTTTAGGGGAGATGATGGGCTTATACAGGATATATATTGTATGTTTGAGCAATTTTCAATATAATGGATGAGCATTGAAATTACTGATGAAATTTCTTGTTATTATCTTATGGGTAATAAGATATCCATCTGTCTGTCAATCATTCAATCATTCAAGCCATCTATCTATCTGAGATAATAACAATAAAATTCATTGGTAATGAAAAAAATACCTAGTTGCAGCCCGAAATGAATTTTATCTTGATAAGAAATTTGATTGCTTGGCTTATAGAATGGATGAAAAAGAGGAAAATGCTCATATTATTTATTTTGTTTGAGCAACAGATTCAGGTTTCTATCATAGAAGAAAATGTCGTTTTGGTAAACAGCAACCAGAATATTTCTTAAAAGAGGACGTGTGTTTGATAACTAAAATATGTGCACATTTTCTTTATAGTAAGAATTGTTGTAAATGCCTTCTATACATAGAAGCCTTTGTGATTAAATATGTGGCAGATGATATACTCGGGCTAATTTATGAGGTACGCTCAACAGTCTAATGCGATCCAACACAATATCATCAATTCTTATACAATTCATTTTTTTATTCCATATTAGTGAGATCAGTTAAAGGTGGTGTTGTATTGTGTTACTGCTCTGTCACACATTTGTAACATTTTTTCCTCACTTATATTGAATATTGTAGAAACAGATATGAGAAATACCACTGAATATAATGGACCCCAGTACAATGACACCTTGAACTATGACTTCAGCACTAAAAATGTGACTGAAATGAGACATCTTTAATGCTGTGATGTGTGTGTCACAGAAACTGCATGTGACAGTCAAGTACTCAGGTGTACCCGACTACTACAATGGTATTGGATGTAAAACTATGAATCAAGGGCTGTAACTTCTATCATTATTTATTAATGTGCTGATGATTGTCTGGATGACCAGAATCATTACGTATTAAATGCAAAGACTGAAAAATGGCATCAGTTTCCAAAAACAGAGACTGGTGATCATTTTCACCTTTCTGCATTGCAACTGGAGAACGTTCCAACTGATGATTGATTCATTTTCAGTCAATCAATTAAAAATTATGTTACACTTTTGTACAAAAACAATTTCAAAAGTGTGAAACTGGGAGACTTTTTTTTCCCCCAGCAAGTCCTTGCCAGCCTTTCCCTTTAACAGTCTTATTGTATGATAATAGAGAGATGTGCAGAGTGTTTTACAATGCTTCACATCAATAATTTCACACATCTGCATCAGAAGTAAGCATTTTCAATTTTGAGACACTACTTCAATTGACTCCTTGAATAATACAAGAGAGCAATTGAAGCAACATCGTATTTACCCCTGTGGAGATGATCCCAAATACTTTCGAACTATTTCAGCTGGGCATGAAGGAATCATGAAAGGCATCACCACTCCCCAGTGTCCCTTTGCGCGGGGAATGGAACCAGTCTTAATATCGAAACTTCAAATAGTTCCTGTAGAACCAATCCAACGGTGACAGGGCGGGAGGGGGAGTTCATTTACACTTTACTCACTTTCTTTCCTTTTATTCTTTAACTCTCAGATGTGTCTCCTCTCTGTTACATCGAAAGTCAAAAGAAGGACTGAAGAAAAACTCTTTTCTTCTTTTTTTTTTTTTTTTTTAAAGTGCATTCCCTGTGAGCTATAGAGGCTTAGAATGGTTAGACAATTTAATTGGATAAAAAGAAAAGATTAAAGAGGCCCTGACTCTGTTCCATAAATAATTGATTTCTAATGTATTTGTAGTGGCAGTGAGACGCTGTTGTTTGGGAATGGGGGATGTTGAGTGGCAGAACGCTTCAGATTTCCCTCAGTCTTTGCCTTCTTTGTTTTTTCACGCCGTGATATTGAAACAGCATGAAAGGCAGAGAGGGAGCACACTTGCAGCTCAATTTGATCTTACATCGTCGGAAATCAAAGATCGTGCATGTAAAGAAGGATCGCAAGGAACTTTTTTGTGGGAGACCAAACTTTTCACACTGTGTTACTAAAGAATACAATTCTGCTGGTGCAACCCTTGCAAACCCCAAAGGCAAAGCCAGCAACTACAACTCGGATCCAAAACTAATAAAAGAACCACAAAATCCATTTTGGGACTTCAACTTAAGTTTGTGCTTAGATTAAAACGTCCAATAGATATGGTGGTAAAACACAAAACACACTAACCACTTCATATATTTCATATAGTTCAATATTAACACCATATTATAGTTTAAATGGGAGGGATTTAAATAAAATTAATAAAATGTGGCTACAACAAATGATCTTATTGTGTTTTAATTGAATTTATAAAAGTGTTGATACAGTAAACAGTAAAGATACAGTAAAAGATTAATTTACTGTGACATCCTTAAATAGGTGAGTCAAATGAAGTTATGAAGTTGTGATACCATCTTCACCCTTAAAGACATTACAATAGGTCAGTGATGTTTAGCAGCAAAAAATAGTCTGTTGAACACATTAGGTGTGTGATTGTCAGCTATTGAAGTGCCAGAGGACACTATTTGTTCACTGTTTCATGTTTTTCCCCTCTGGGCTAATCTACTTTGTTGCTTCAGCTTGGCCTGCTCGCAGCCTGACAGCACTGTGGCCCTCAGTTGTGATGACAAGAGAAATCGCTGTCATCTCTGTGTTTCAATCTCTGGATGCCTCTTTCCTAACCCTCGCCTTTAATCGCATTCCCAATGTCAGCAAATAGCAATCTTCAGAATTGCTGCGGTGATGGTAGGGGTTGGAGGATAGGCGAGCCTGTGCCACTAAGCATTACAGCGCAGCCTGTCAAGGCCCGCGGCAGCAGAGCAAAGGGGCCTGAGTGTAGGTTACATGTTTTAGAAGCAGGTTGGCAGGAGCGACATGGAGGGGTGCCAGAGAATGAGTGGGGCTAGTGAACAGGGTGATGAGGAGAGAGAGAGAAAGAGAGAGGAAAGAGGGGGGGAGAGACAGGTGAGTGTGTGTTCAAAGACGTCCATGTGTTTTTATGCTGTTTATCTGTCTGCACCCGTGTGCCTTTGAAAGTACGTCTGTGTTTGCGTGCATGAGCATGCGGATGTCTACTCATTCCTGAGGTCAAACGCTCACTCACAAATGAAATCTAGCAACGTGAGTGCCCGGAAGCCTCAGCTGGGCTCGCACGGCAGCTGATCTTGCAAGCCTCAGTGGAGCTGTCTCAATGAGGCAGGATAGCAAGCACTGAGCCTGGCGGGGGAGGAACGGGAGGGGAGAGGGGAACAGCAAAGGGTGGTGGAGGGGGGGATGGTCACCTCACGTGAACTGCTGCCAAAAAGCTGGCTTCTGTCGCTGTGAAGAGAAGCCCCATGCTGGCACACTGCATCAGCTGAGAAACTAGAAAGCAGCGTTGCGAGGTCAGTGCTTGTGCTGGGATGCGATAATGAGGACAAAAGTGGCGTACAGGAGCCGTAAACTGTGCTGGAAAATGGATCCATGTTTAGCAGAACTGGTCCAGCACTCAAAACACTCAAATATAATCAAGGGCACAAGTACAAGCAAGATGATGACAGAGCATAAAAACTAAGAAAATCCCATTCATAAAAGAGCTGAGGTACAGGCAGGTTTCCTTGAAGCTGCACAAACATAAAAGCTACAGATTTTCATAAGATTTGTCTTTCAAAGCATTTAACATGATTTTCATGAGGGGAAAAAGGGTCTTGAAAGTCAAATCTGTAGCCTCACACTGACATAGATCCTGCATTTTCTTTACAAAAGACAGCTATGATGGATCATCTGTGGCTATTGTGTTTTATAATCTTCTCATTTGCAGTCGTACATTATAATCCACTGTAGGTGGTATAGTGATGCATGGGCTTTGGATGAGTTGCCATGTCACCAGACTGCCTCATATGATGCCCCCCTGCCCCTGGGTGGTCGCTGACCTCCTTCCAGAAGTATAATGCTCCTCTGTCTCATAGTGAGTGCTGCAACATACATATACCAATGGATTACAGCACGGCAAAACAAAGACGGGGCAAACACTCAGGCATTGTGAGTGCAGGAAATCCTCTGACAGTGAAGGAGGAAATTGGCTCTTTAGAGTCAAGGGGCCTACAAGGAGATTAAATTGGGGGAAAATTGATGGCAGGTTAAAATAGGGAGGTAAAAGACAATACTTGATCCAACTTATCTGTTGCAATGTTTCTATTTATCCCTAAAATACTTTTTTAGATCAGATTCTTTATTTTAATTCAGCTATTTGATTGTGCGTAATTGTTGGTAATTTGATTAACGGTGTACTTTAAGTTAAATTAGATTTCACTGCTTGTTAATTTGGTAAAACCTGCAGTTGTTGATATTACTAACTACGGCTTTATAATGCAATCATAATCTCTTTGAGCAGCTACTATCTCAGAAATAAGACACAAGAGCAGCCGGTGTGTCTGTTAATGGTGAACTTAGTCAAGAAGATGCATATTTGATGAACACCATGACTGCAAATGATGAAAAAATCCCCTGCATATCCTGCAATAGCTGCACAATGAAAGCTGCTCCATTTTTGTTATCTACAGAGTGCTTTTCATGTGAAGCAGAAGCAGTAGGGAATATTGGCTAAGCTTTAGTATACGTTTAACCAGTTTCATATAAAGCTTTGGGAAAGTGAACAGTAAACAGTGAGGCTTACTTTGATGTTTCAATCCAAACACTAGATTGCATGCAAGCATTGTATATCTCATGCCTGTGATTGCAATTTGAATTCAAGTTGTGGATGACAGACTACACCATTAATACTTATGTGCAATTAGAATTTCGACATAAAAAAGGCTGAGAAAAACAAACTGCATCAACAAAAGCAAAACAGATCTATAGTTTAATTCATGATGTGCATGAAAAGTGTGACTCAAACGTCAAAAGTCTCTTCTTCATTGTTTGAGAGGAGAACAACGTAAAACATCAGATCTGTTCAGAACAATGAGAAGACTGCAACAAACTGAAAAGTTTAACTTCCATGATATTTTCTATATTGTTTTTAGTGGTTGATGTGTAAGGTTTTATTGGCACTCTTAATTATATCATCTTATTTCTCCCTCATTCACTGCAACGGTTTAACCAGATGTTTATCCTGATGAACCGTCCCTCAGTAGTGAATAGAAACTCATTAACTTGCATTTTCTTTTGCTTATTTTCTCCCTATTTTTAGAGAGAAAACAAGCTAAAATTGAACTGCATTATATATGAAAGCATCTGCAGTTGTAAATGTGTTCTCATACTGTATAGTACCTGCATATTTAGACGAGCTTTTGTTTACTTTTGTATACATGTTAAATGAACATTAAAGTTTAACCTTCACACAGTAAATGGAAACAGTTATCTGCACTGGGGGAGATGGTTGGCCAAAGGCATTTGAAGACTGTGGAGGTGGAGAGTGGTGGGGAAGCGCAGTTTGTGAGAGGGGGTGGGGTTCCTTTTTAAAGAATCAGAAAGGTTTTACTCTGACACACATCCCACTTGTTATGACATGTAGAGGCACATCTAAAAGCAAACTCCTAAGAGGTTGCTGAGGGCAACCTCAGTAATATGCTAATGAACTCCATCAGAGTATCTTAGACAATGCACAAAGCTGTCTAAACTGGAAGCCTATTAATACATTATATTATGATGCTCAGTTGTTATAAAGAAACAGAAGCAGCTCCAGAAGAGTGCACTGTGTGAACCTAAACTTTTTCTGACCTAATTACCTTAGTTGATCCATTCTGACTCCCTTGGTCTGTAATGCTACTAGAGCGACACCGCCAATTGTAGCTCTTCCAAGATTCCTCATGAACCTTTCATGCAAGGTGTCTCATAAATTATGAGGGTTACTCCAGCTGACACTATGAGGAAAAATGGCAAAGTCTGCCTTCTTTTCTCCGGCTCTTATCATAAAACAAAGCCTGGCTAAAACCGGGGGAAGGCTTTGTCGACAGCTGACAATCCTGTGTGGAGTACAGTATGCCCACATGACTTTCCCTACTGATTTCCAATGACTATCACTTCCCCATCTGATAATAACATTGCAAAAAGATTTATTCCACAGTTGGAAAATCTCTTTGCAAAATCACTCTATAAATATTGATTAGATATTAAAATTTCATTTTTTTTTTTTCTATACAGTGAAAAACTAAAAGTCTGGGATCACATGAAGGAAGTCTAACTTGTGAATTCAGTATTAAAGGAGGAATAAAAACAGATTTTCTGTGGCAAAATGAACTACACTGCACAAGTATCATCGTCACTAATTGTAAAAAAAAAAAAAAGCAAAGCATCTCATCCTTTAAATTATTCAGCTTTATGTCCTGGTTTTGGTTGACAGAAATGTAGCGATGACAAAATATTGTAAGTTCCTCTGATGCACAAATGCCAAGGCATCTGTACTGCAAGCTGAGTAGCTGTGTCTTATTAGATTTCCACAAACACAGTACACCTACGCAGAACCTAAGTGGATTAAATATGACGGATGATGACATTTGGAGAAAAGGCTCTTTCAGATTACTCAAATCTAATCTGGAACTCTAAATCAGGACTAATCAGTTGCTTTTCAAAGATGCTTCAATCAAAGAGGAATTTCTAGCTTGCAAACTGGGTTTCTCACAAGAAAAACTGTTCTTTTATAGTGCATCATTTTCAGGTTTTTTACAGTTTGAGGAGCGTTTTTGTATCTGAGAATGGCTGCTTTTTATGAGCCCGCTTTTGAACACAAAGTCTTGTTTGGTGTAATTGCTGGACTGCAATTTATATAAAGTACCATAATAATGTTGTGTAACTTATAAGCTACAGATGGAGCTCAATTGTTTTAATGAAAAGTTTCCTTGTGACATCATAAAGACAGGATCTAACATTAATTCAATTCAATTAACCCCCTCTGGACCAATGAAAACCCACTATAGCTGCTTCAGAGCTCATCAAAGACATTAGTGGCACCAATAAAACTTTGCTATAGGAAGACAATGATCCAGTCCACTAGTGCGCTAGAGATCGCAGCCCCACTTTGATTAATCTTGTTAATTACTAGCCTCAGGGTTTCAACAACTGCTGGCCTTCTTCCCCTCTGTACCCCACCAAACCAGAAGAGGCTTATATGCCATCAGATTCTTTGTAATTACAAAAGTCTCATGCTTTGGGACTGCTTTTCCCACAGAATTGGATATATAGTAAGAAACATACCAGGCTAAAGTACATTTTTACATTACTGTGCTGCCTATATGTACATTATTCAGTGGGAGAGGAACAAGGCTCTGTGGATTTGCAGAGCAGCATGTGTCTGTGCTTGAACTCTCTCCTAATGAGTCCCTGCAGTCACCTCAGTCGTGGGCTTGTGCTCTCATGCTCTCATGCTCTCTCTATCTCTCTGTTAATTCAGCTGTCACCTAGTTTAACCATAAGATGACCCTCCTCCTCCCCTCCATTCCTCTGAAAGTCAGCCGCTGTCAGCGGCTTGGATAGACATGCACCCTATGCCTAATTTGTTCTGGCTACCTCATATCACTTATGACCCATTTCTCAACTTGCATGTCCTTGTTTTACCAGCCGTCAGTCAGCCTTATGGTTGGTAAAATAGTGGCAGCTGCACGAACAGTATAGCATTACACAGAGTTTATGCCAGGTAAGCATCACACACAAATTCACACAAAATTTAGGCCAACAAGGCTTTGAGGGCCATGCCTCTGTAAAATGACTACACTTTGCTTAAGCCAGCAGATCCATTTGACCTATGTCTAATGTGAACCAATTAAGGTCTTTACATCAGTGCGCACCAATGTGAAGCCCAATATCCCTTAATACCAGTTAAATACACGTCCCTGTAGCTATAATACACCTACACACGCTATCATGGTGTGCTGTGTGATTATGTGCTGATATAAAGCCTGCTCCAGAGTCTTGTTGAATGTATTGAGTGAGGTATCTAATGGGCATGGGAACTAATTCCAGGGCAAAGGGGATTAAAGGCTAGAGAACAGAGAGCAGCAGAGGGATGGCACTCGCTGGCAGGAGAGGGTATAGAGGGCGGAAAAATAAAAAAGGAAATATAAATGCACAGAATCCTTGTCTTTGGAATCCTATTTTGTGAAATAGTATTAAATTTGGTTTTTCTGTAATCCTGGCACTTATATTTTCATTCTTTTTTAAATGGAAACAAAATTAAATATAAAGCCCTTCAGAGAAAAACAGTTTTATCGAAACGTCTCTTAAGAAAGAAGAAGAAGAAAAAAAAAACAAACACTGGACAGTTATGTCCGGGTTATGTCATCTGTCTTAAGTCTTTATTGTATATCTTCTTCTCATCATACCCAAAAGGACGAGATGTGCCTTATCCTCTGACATCACTCATACAGTTTTGAGACTTTAGCTTGAGGACTTCTTCTCAGAATGCTAGATATGCTGCTGTGTCACAACCATGGAAATAATAGGAAGAAGTACCAAGAATACTCGTTTATCCTCGTTTTGTATCTAATACACCTGCACTATACTCAACAGCTTTGAGCCATTTCCCAAAAACAATGTCCTTAAGGAGCAAGACTAACTTTGTGGGTTACTGGGTAGACAAATCTCGGAAACCTTATGCCAGTTTTAGTCTTTTAACCTACTATTGCATAATGTCTTACTTAGCCTTTATCACCACTAATGAGGAAGGTTCATTAATAGTCCAACCTCTAGATCAGAGGAAATTCAAGAGTAATCGAGCAGCTTGTTTGTTTATTTCTTTTTTTTTTTGACTTGTGGTTTCACAAAATGTCACAATTAAAGTGGCAGAATGAGCACTCATGAGATCAAATGACCCTTGCTAATACATGTTTGTCTGTGAATGTATGTAAAACTTTCCCAGTATCACTGCTACATGTGAATCAAACAGTGAGTCACAGACTTATTTTAGCCACTTTGCTACTGTACACTAACCATCTAACGCTACATTGCTTGTATGAGAAACACTGAAAACTGATTATGGGGGACTGTTTATAGAAGACATTATTGTATTGTAGCATTTCATCAGCATCAGCGCAGAATTCACGGACAATAAAAAAATAACAAGTTAAGTGAGCCTTAAAAGAATAACAAAAAATAGGAAAGGTTGGGGCTGGGCCAAAGAGAAATGACATAAAGCAGACATGGTAACATGTCACAAGCAGAGGGACTTAATTAATTTTTTTATCGAGTAGACAATGATGAATAGATGGGCTCCAAGTGACCTAAGTGGTAATGTCATTTGGTTCTCCTTAAGTGTCACACAATCAAATGTGTAGTCTTTTACACTTTTACATTTTACAAAGAGACTTTTGGCTGAGCTCTTCAAAAATCTACTAATGTATTAAAAAAAATAAAAGCACTTTGGTACACTGTCTTTAGATGTAAGAGAATATCAGATTAAATATAGAAGGAGAAAGCAGCACCATGAACCAATATTAGGATGTCATTAATCACCATAATAAATGGAATTCAACATTGATTATTTTAATGATTTACACTTCTTTTCTTACAATGACATATCAATTTTCAATTAAACTTGCTATTCCTGACCATATGAGTGAGGAAAGCTATCTTACTTACCAAAATACTCCTCAGATGGAGGGTTGTCCATGTCAAACAGCATCTTCTTGGTAAGACGCTCCAACTCATCCTCAGGGTGGGCCACGGGAGCACTGCCCTGAGAAGCAGATAAGAAACATAGTTGTCGTTCAAAAAGCTAAGCAAGATAATAAAGGAGTTTTCAGTACTTTTTTGCATTAATGTCCTCCTCAATGTTACCTGGGTTCAGTGTAATACAATCACTGCTTAAAAGGAACAGAAAAAGTATGAGAATGTACTCCTTAACAAAACACAGTTTCGACTTAAATATTCAGAAAGCTTGAATACAATAAATCAGGATGAAGCTCTGTCTCAAGGTCAAACAAAACACATTTACTGTAATTAACATGCAGAGGATTGTCTTCAGTCTGCCTTTCTCCTCTGAGACATCTGACCCTGGCTCAGGCCCCAGTGGTGTTCAGCCCAGAAGGTTGTGCATATCCTTCTGTGCAATTCAAGCATGTGGACAAAACTGTGACCCTGACTAATCCTTGTGTTTGGAAAATAATGATAACAGAAAGAAAAGAGGAGGCAAACAATAGAAGTAAGCTACTTTTTAAAGACTTGTACATTCAGGTGATAGGTCAGGAGATAAGTATTAAGACATTAGCATGAAAGGCTCACTAGGTGTGAGCATTGTTCAGGCCTACCGTGCAAGAGATTTTTGAGGGATAACATAACTCTCTAAAGATGCCATTTCCTTCCTTTTCTTGTGAGCCTGCCCTCCCTCTTATCATGCAGTCTCTGACATCTGCCTGCTGTGTGTCTGTATGGGGCTTGACATGTTGTGCCTGACATTTTCTGCCAATCATTTGTGGAGTTGCAGCGCGGAGCTCCCCTTTCTCTGTCCTCGAGCCCCAGCTCACGGCACAATCCCATCACAGGTGTGTGTGTGTCCTTTGCAGACACCCTGGAGGCCTCAACTTGACTCGTTTGGTGCCGTATGAATGTGTTTTTTTCAAAAATCAGTGACACTCGGTTGACCTTCCCTTGATCTGGGGGTGGCTGGATCTTTACAGTAGATTTGATTTTCTATATTACCATGGGCCAAGATCTGAGCTGACCTTTGAGGTGCTCCTAATTGTGACATCTGGGACCTGGATGAATGTTAGCAGCCAGTCAGGTTTTGTACAATTTATCTGAGGTTTACTGCATCACAGAGAGGAATCAGATTTGTCAATAGGCAACTGAGTGGAAAATATTTTTGTATTCAGACTGAGAGTTACAGATCATGTCATGAGACTTGGCTGGTTTGAATTTTCAAGTTTTTTTCATTGCATATGTCCATCAAGGTCCCAACAATATTTGCAGTGTTTGTAATTTTAACAATACATTAAAGATGCAAATGCACGGTATATGCGTGTGGAACATTCAATTGTCTCCTGAGTTTAATTCCACAGACAATGAGAAATGCTGAGCTTCGCTTACTGTCCACAATCTATCAAGGAAAGGCTAAACTTTATGATGCATCACTTCTGTTCAGCCTGGCTCAGGATGTAGCAGGATGATAATGGAAGTCCAAACAATGGGCCTCATCAACTCTGAGGGATTGACAATGGTATACGTGCAAATCTTTCTGCTATGCTGCATTCCCCGGGTTTCCCGGGTTCCCTGGAACCTTGTGCCTCCTCAGCCACTCAAGCGTAAATGGCCATGATCGCATCATGAAGGATTAGGAAGAGATGAAAAGAACATTCCTCATCAGTTAGATATTCCTCTATTGCTACCTCAAATTAAGTGACTTTTTAAAATAATGCACAGTGGTCAGTGAGTTGCTTGTGCATAGATTTGAATTCTAATAAAAGAATCTGCACAAAACAAAAGATAATAAGTCTTTCCAATGTTCATTCACCTCAAAGAAACACTCTTGTTGTCAACAATGCGCTCATTATGCCTGTGTTGTTAGTTTGAGACAGTGAAGAGGACGATTTAACACTGTTAATCTTAGCTCCACATCAAAAGCACATTGGAGAGGGAACGAAATGCTGCTATTACCAGAAACAGACTTTTGAGTTTAAGCTTCATTTATACCTTATCCACTCTTTGACACCCCGCAGCAATGCACTGCCAGAGAGTTTAAAGCACCTTGTAAGGGAGTCTTTTGTGACAGCATGGAATAATTTTTCACTTGAATAAGAGAAAGAAATTGCTTCCCTGCATGCTTTATGATTGCTTCGCAGTTCCTGTTAAGCTTTTCAGAAGCAACAATAGAAACTATACAGCTATATGTGGTGCAGACATGATTTTTCAGTTATGTCTGGCTCAATTCAGTAAATTGCTTGCCTATGCCCTGAAGACACTCAGCCACAGTTTCATTGAAGTTAGTGTTGAAATTCAGTGGTGACTGGGTTAACAGTGGCACCTATTTTCCACCTTTTCCCCCAGTAAGGCTTAAAGTTTCAGGTCATCTGCCTTATGCTTTTTAATGGCAGCAAGCCTATTATTTGTGATACCCAAGAAAGATCCCAATGGACCATCAAATGCCATCACTGGACAAATGAGTGTCAGGGAGTTGTTAAATGCCAAACCACTTGAAATCAAAAGCAACAATAACATCTGTAAAGCGAGCACTGATGCACGCTGCTTGATATACCATGACAGTGGATGGTGAGCGGAGTGTGGGATCTGATCACTGCCCTGACTGCCACACCTATGAACAAAGCTGGGTGCACCACCCACTGTGGAAATGGCATTGTGTCAGAAATGATTAAGTGAGGAGGGTAGGGTGGGGGTAGGCAGAGGGGGCTCGGTACAAACTCTCACCTGATGCCCTGACAGCTCTGTGTCCCACTAAGAGCTAAACCTCAGGCTCTATCTTTTCCATTGCAGTGATAGAAAGTGAGCAGGAGAGACAACTGTTCTCAGGGCATCTGATATACACCTTTGTCAGTTTAGGCAGAACAAAGGCACACAAGTGAACAGGAAGCTGAAACTATTTGCATATCAGCACCTACTATGTAGCCTACAAAACAAAGGAAGCTCACAGTTATAGTAAAAATTATGGTAAGACGTGATGTGGGTCTGCTAATATTCCATTTGGATCTGGAAATACAGGCAGAAACACCTCTCTTCAGTTTGACATGAACTGAACTCAGCGGAAATTAAAATTTCTTTAGCCAAGAAATCAATTTCCATACTCAACTACCGGGTAATTAAGGTACACCTAACCAAATCTGAAATAATAATCCCATTTTATTAAAGGTTATAATGTGTCACTTACATAAACAAGTTCGACTAAATACTAGGAACAACTCTCAGTAGTATTAAAAGCCCTGAAACAATATAACCTTCATATTCCATTTTAAACTCATTAGTTGTAATTAGGCAAAAATCTAGACTGGGTGTATGTTATCTTTGATATTTCTTTTGACTTGTTTACTTTATTAGGTTAAAACTGTAATTAGCAAAAGTAGGACATTTTTATATTTACTTTTATTTTTCTTCAACGTTGGTGCCACATACATATTACTTACCACTGGGTCTGAATATGATGGTTTCTATTCTAAGACAAATGTGGTCAACTACAGAATTAAGTTTAAGACCAAGTTAAATGACTTTGAGTACCACATCTTAATTTCATTGTAACTTTGTACATTACAGCACTCAACAGAATTCAACATGCTGTTTGATTGTTTTCACAATATGGTCATGAAAGTGTGGTTACAATCTTTATGGGAATTTGAAAAAAAAATCCTCTTTCTTTTGTAACAAAACTCCAGTTCCAGTTTTGCTTCTGCTCTCTGGGGCTGTGAGTGATGAGTCACTGACTAGCTTCCACTTTTTGAATGGAAAAGGGACCAAAAGCACAGTGATAGACATCTGAAATTGCCAAAGGGACATAACTAATACCCAATTGTTGTAAAAAATTTGAAAAAATGTAAAAAAAAAGAAAAAAAAAAGGTTTACCTTTAAAAGAGTTGTTTTATCCTCCTCTAAAATCTAGAAAATATAGTCAATACCTATGAGATCATGGTTTATTTTTTTGCACAGAAAGTGATAAACATTTTTTTTATTTTTGAAGAATCATGAGCTGTATGCTCATATTTAGGCCACTATTGGTTTGCTGGCTCAAAAGCCTCACACAATAACTGAAAGTGAAAACCAGGAGGGAAAAAGTTAAATTACTGCGGAGGCAGCCCAAAGAAAGACAACCGCTAAACCACATTAATCTATGAGTGTAAAACTACAGTCAGCTATCAATCTGCTTCTGCTTTACTTTTTGTCCGTGCAACATTGCACCTTATCCCAAAAGCACTCTATTTATGATCGCTTAGCATTTTCTGCTCAATCAGCACAAACTGAAGAAAGGCATAATCACTCAGACATATTTATCCACAGATTAAATGATGATGATCTTTATAGCACAAAAAGCTCTTTAGTGTCAATAGAGCAGTAGGTTTAACTCAGGATTTTAAAAGAGAAGCTTTAGTCAGCTCACAATCTGACATCCTGGCTTTTTGTTTCCTCAAATTACAATGGTATTATTTAAAATGGACATAGAGCCCTCAAAAGTAAAATGGCTTAATAGAAATGATATCAATAATAACCACAACAATGGCAAATGGACCATTGCATTAATTAGGGTACAAGAGGGATTGAGTTATTTTATTTATTGAATTGAAATACCTAAAAAAAAAAAAAGAAAGAAAGAAAAAATGGCATTTGTTGCCAGAACACTAAACGAGTGATTATAGCAGCTTAGGAGATGTTTTACCACAACAATGAAAGGATTGCTGGATCAGTCACACTATCCTTTCACTGAGTAAGTGTGTTTGCGCCTATGTATGTGTGTGCGTCGGTGGGTGTTTTGAACAGAGGGGGTTTCTGTATGTCGTGTGTCTAGTATCAAACATTAAAAAAAAAAAAAAGTGTATTAGGAGCCATCGTTTTAGAGTGGTTGACCTTATTTGATTCCAAAGTAGAGAACCCTAATTTTTCAGCTGGCTTTGAAAGAGACTGTTTGTGTCATGGTGACACAGGAGGACCCTTCAATTGACTACCTAATTACTGTGATTAATTCATAAGAGTGACCAGACAGAATTGTAATAACACAACTGTTTCAATTACACAGGTGGAGTCAAGATGCCTCTGTGAGCAGCTTGAGGAAGCTCGGCTATTATGTATACGTGAAACCTCAGTGGTTTGTAGAACAAAAATAATATTTGTGGGAAAATTTGCTCTGTCATTTTTCTGGCAGTTGCATGTTTAATTTAAGTCCATGTTAAGTCTGTGCGAGGAATCACATGTTAGTGGTTTTATGTAATCCATTTGATGAATTTTCTACTTGCGACGTTAAACAGGTTAGGAGTAATCTCTAATGCATTAGACTTTGAAAAGAATCATCGCAGTGCTGCAAATTAAGCTCAAGGCCACCTTCTGAGGAGGCACAGATAAAGTATACATTCTCTCCAAACAAAATAGGTCATGCTGTTTCAGCTCCAATTAAATACTGAGAAAAAATAACAGTCAACTGTAGAGCTTCTGTGTACAGAGCAGCCGACAATAATTAAAAATTAACCAATTCCATAATTGACATTTTCCACAGCCACTCAAACCTCTTGCTGTAAACTGAATTCATATAAAAGGGATACATGTCAGGTATTCACAGACATGTAATATATGTAGAGGGACGTTTCAATGTTTGTAAGATTGTGCGTGTGTAAAAACTAGGTCATCTCTTCGGAACTGACACATCCCCCTGCAAACAGATATTTGGAAATCTGAGAGTGCAGAGAGGGGTGCCACGAGCAATCTGAAAAAATGAAGTAAAATAAAAATAAATAAAAACAACAACAACAAACGACTGCACAAATTGCTGGGACAGAGATAAAACTTATTTGGCATCGCTTTGTGTACCATTACAATCCTGTGAATGTAGCAAACACTATATTACACAGGATGCAGGGTTGTCTGGTTTGGGTAAAAGCTCAAATTGTTTTCCTGCTGCTTCCTCAAGTGGTTCTCGATCTATATTTGAACACATGTGGTCGACATAATGAGGATTTATACAGGTTATGGCTCCAAATCGATGTATTGGAAACATGAACTTTTGTAATTGTTGATCTCCTGTGTAATTTTGTGTCCACAGTAAACCATGATATATCCCTCCTCTTCCCACCTAAACAACTACATGGTCTCACTGAATGACACCCTGAAGGAGCTCTTTCCTGACCAAACATCACCACTAAATTGCTGTAGCTGAGAATAAACCAAAGCCTGAGCCACTCAGCAATGTTTCTCCGATGAGAGAAAATGTTTAGAAAGTGCACACGTTTCATGGACTCGGGGCCAGGGGTGGAGAAGAGTTCTCCTGTGGACAGAAGAGAATGTAAAGACACCAGAAAGGAATCCAGCTTCAGCAGCAGGCCAAAAACTGTGAAAATGTGTTTATGTGTTGTCTGATGTTGACACTGACAGGAGACTAAGTCCAGGAGAATCCAGCAGGGGCCACTGTTCATGCAGGTAGTGTTGGCTGCCTGGTTTCTGGTTAAATCAAGACCACTCTATTCCTTCTTGTGAACTGCACTGAGTTGGTAAAATGTTTACATCAATACACAACAAAGCCAAAAAGTGCCTCTCGGTACTATCTGTGTGGTTTTTTCTTTAACCTAAATAATTTAATGAAACAATCCATAACTCTTCACAATCACAGAAAGAGGTTTGAGCACATGAAAAACAACCAATATAAAAATGTGTGAACACAACAGAAAAAAATGCACTACATGAATTAATTTCCTGTTTCTAAATGACATGAGGTGAAAGTTGGGATCTCCTCTAGCTGTCTCCCACCCTGACAGAGCCTCATAAACTAACTACATTTGGAATCTGCATAATTTGGTACTACAGGAAACACCTGCATATCTTCACTTCAGGCTGTTAAGAAGAGGCTGGGAACAAAAAAATAAACACACAGCTCAGACATTTAGATTGCTGGGAATCACTGAACTGCAATGACAAGTATTGATCTGGCCAGTTATTTACCGGCCAAGCTGTTCGTCTTGGAGGAGGCCAGCTGAGAGTGCGGTGGCAGGAACTATTATTCATAAGCAGTTACGTGACAAACACTTCTGATCTGCTGATGGTTAACACTGACTAAATGAAACAACCAGTCAACAGCTAACAGAGAGACTATGAATATCAGGAAAGCCCTCTACTTGAAGTGAGACCAAAGCCCATACCTGATCTTTATTTCACGTTGAAGTAATTCACTTTGAAAAAAGTTCGTAAGCATTTGAATATTACTCTAACTGTTTATATTGAAACACTTAAGTAGTGGTATTTTTTGTATGTTATAAAATCGATTGCACCTGAATATATGTGACATATTGTTTAACTGTATATTTGCAAATGTCTTTATGTTTGGACTGTAAATATTTAAATAATCAGTTAATAAGGGATACACCAAAAAGTCTGTCAGTTAATGTTTTTTTTGTCGAAGCCAACACAATGACTTGACAGCAGGAAAAGGAAAGATTTAACAAACATCATTAATAATTATACTATTCCAATATGTTGTACTGTAAGCCATTTATCACCAAGGTAACACAGCAAGGCAAAGGTCCAATTATTTTTGGTAACTCTATGAGAAAGGTCTACTGTAATGGAGCACATACAATCCCAGCCATTGTGCTATTCTAGAAATGTAAAGACTTTGGTGTGGTCAATAATCTGATATAATATTTCAAGGTGCCCTGTACTGTTCTGTTGCAAGTTAATAAATGGGTTTACATTCTTCATTTCCCACCTATATGAAATACTAAACCTTATCTTAAACTACACAATGAGTAGGCCATAACCATTGGCAGAAACCAGGGTTCTACAGTCCAAACAAAACCTCATTGAAAGGTCATTGAAAGCTATAGAAACCGACAACCTGCTGGGTTGAAAAATCATTGAACCACCTAAGTGTCACAACCGCAGTATGTCAAACGGGAAAATGAGGCTAAATTTAGAAGTAAGTCCACCCTGACCACACTCCATGTTAAAATGGCCATCTTTAAAGTAGAAACCCCCCACCCCCTTTTTTTTTTTAGTTTAGGTTACAGCCTGGTACAAAAAAAAAAAAAAAAGGTCTCCATGGCTAATATTGTTCTTCATGACGACTGTATAGGGAAAAATTTTCATATAAATTGTTGTTTTGGCTTTAGCAGGCTTTGGAATAATTGAGGGCATGTGGCTTTGAGTAACAGGTGACCATGCGTACACTTGAAGTCTTGGCTACAGAAACACCCCACCTCTTTGCCCACTTTTGGTTAAGCTGAGAGAAGCAAATTCACATACTGCCAACATGGCAAGCAGCCCACTGTGAGCTTAAAAGACATTCTTCAGAGACCTATGGGCGACGTCACAGTGCTTACATCCATTTTTATATACAGTCTGTGATCAAAATGCTGCTCCATATCACTATTAATGATCAAAACCACAATAATGTACCTTTCATTTGCAAACCATTGATCTAATATATCTACAGTGTGTGGTTAGCTTTGTAGTTCACTGTATGTGTATGTCATTAGTGCTAAGGAATAATAAATATATATATATTTAAAAAGTTTAATATGAAATAATACATCTGTGATATGTAATACATGATAATGAATAGAGTGACAATTTTTACGTTTTTGAACGCATAAATAAAACTGGTAATGATCACCTACAGTATATCAATCAATATTAGAAATCCCAAATTGACCTATTTCCTTTTGTTGTCTCTTTGTGGTTTTATTTGCATTTGAGATTTCTTACAAATCTTAAAGCAGCTACTGACAGGAAGCTTTGCAATGTGTCGGCATGAGAAAGTGAAACATAAGGAGCTCCATGTTCCATTACTGACCTCATGTCAACTGACCTTTGGTCTATGAGGCATTCAGTAACTAAATCCTGGACCACCAGCGAACACCATGCCATCAAACAACATGGGTATAGGCACAGCAGTAGGTGTGTACTTTAGCTGCACATGTATAACGCAAGAGGAATCAAACTGTCAGACAGGTTGAACATCATTAGTTTTGTGACAGCTTCTCCTGACACTGCAAGAATGTGCACTGAATGTTACAAGGAATAGGTCAGTCAGCTGATATGTGCCGATGGATAATATCACAAACTAACTTGAACTGAGGGTGAGATGATTTAACTGCCTCACATGGCTTTTTCTGTGACGTGATGCGATCTCTTCTTGGCCTCCTATGATATGACTGATAATTTTTAATTATTCATATCTGTTATGTAAATACATAATGAAACAGCAATTGTATTAAGTTATAACAGCCTTTTTAAATCATTTTAGGTTTATATTTTTAATGCCCTGCACCTTGCAGATTCTGTTACACTCTCACTGCTCCCAAGTCACTATTGATATTTTGAAGCCTCACAAAGTTCACAGCCTGGCTTCAAAACATCAACAACTTGTAAAGCACATCCCAACAGCACAGCTGCCACAGTTTTAAGGGTGAGGCATATCTGTGATGTCTGTGTATGGAAACTGATGTATTTACTGTGTGTACAAGAGGGGTCAGCTTAAAGGGCCTAATTCTGGAGTTTTCACTACTTGTTTATATATTTTATTGTACCTAAGACTTACTTTTTTGTGAAATGCTACAAGGTTTATTTAAAAAGTTCGAAGTGTGAGTTACCACATTCAATACATTTGAAAGGCCTTGTGGATATGCATGGCACGTTTTAAGCATACCATGCATCTGACTTCCCATGGCAAAAATTTGACCTCACAATTTCTATTTGTAGGCTGCAAAAGGTCCACATTATTTGTGTCACAAATCCAGAGTGTCAAACGCATAGAACTTAAATAAATTGGGATGAAATGCACAACTTGTATATTTAGAAATGTGTGGCATCATTACAAAGATATCAGCTTTATTCAAACTAACAGTTGATGAGCAAAGTGCAAAGCATCTTCTATCTGTGTTTATATTACATTTGTGCTTCTCAGTGTTGTTTTTTTCAACAATATAAAAAACTATGATATGACTGAGGAGGGAAAGACAATCACAGGTATAACTAAAGTGTGAGTGGGGATTCCCCCTCCAAATCAGGACTTATTTTGTTTTCAATTGTGCACTCCGCATGGAAAAGCTGTGTCTTAATTATATTTTCAGGATCACTGCTTGCACCTCTTACCTAAACAAACACACCCACACAGTTGTAAATGCTCTGCTATATATTGATTTGGCAGACATTTCTATACTGAAACAGAAATCATGATTTTGTCCTTTAAACGCAGTGACATTTGAATCGCAAACAAACATTTTGAGGTATGCGACGACAACTAACAACGCTACTGTGGTTAGCAAAAATAGAAAGAGATTGGCAAAAAAATGTTTTAAGAATCATTCATTTCTTTTTGATGTATCCAGAGGGAAATTCTACGGATTGTTCACTTGTACAGTTTGCAAAGACAAGTACACAAAAATATATGGATGAGCTTTTTGAATGTGATGTTTCAATGGTGAACTGAAAAAAAAAAAAAAAAGAAGATTGACCAAGGGATCAGAGAAATAAAGTGATTGTGTTATATCAATCACTGATCTGAATCAAGCGCCTATGTTTTGTTTCTCGAAAAGCGATTCAAGAACTACTGACAATTTTCAAAACAATGAAAACATATAGGACTATTTGTCAGTCAGCGTATGGTTTTGAATAACTATTTGTTCATTCTGTAGAACAAAGTGCAATTTGTTTCAAGGTGCATCTATATACAGGAAAAGATCACAAGGCTGCAGATAACATCTTCAGCTTGTTGAAGCCCTGGGCTCTCACTTTGTAGTTACATGTGGTAATCCTGCACCAGAAGAAGAATCCACTCAGGAAATGTATAGCAGAGTTGGAAACCTTGCACTCAGTCAGCATGCTTTTTTTTTGGAGCTGCAGATAGCCTTTAGGTTTGGGGCAGCTGGGGTCATGAGAAGACATCATGTATGATGTCAACACATCAAGAGTTCATGCCTGGTTGTCTTTCAAAGCATGAATAGAAGTGCCACCCAACCACATCAGGAAGCAACTTAACAAAATAATATTTACATGAGAGTAGTGCAGAGTAGAAATGACCTGAGTCTATTATCAGTGGGTGAGTTTCCTGAAAAGACACCCAAAAATCAAGGCCTCACTTTTAACTAGCATTTATTTGTGGTGCTCAGTTGTGCAGCATATCATTTTTACGACTTTAGACTTTGCAACATTACTTAATTTCTTGTTAAGCCTTTGATGATTTTGTTTTACATTACTTTAAGGACATAATTCTCACTTGTAAACTAAAACAGATCAGGAACCAATTTATCTATAATTAGCTGAATAATTTGTTATAATTTCCCAACTTACGTTTATATGGACAGTGTATTGTCGGTACATTGGGTGATGTTTATTGTCTTCTTTTCTAAATATGATTTTAGTTGCAGTTTTACGCTGATTGGAAGAGTAGTAAGGGTTTATGGAACTTCACATATATAAAAAGGGCCTTTTGGACACATCCTAATGGCACCATATGCCAATGTTCTTGTGCAGGTCAAAAGGCATTGTGGCCAGGACTGGAAGGCAGAGAAAATGTCATATATATAAACATGTTTGACGGATGAAACCATCATTGACCTTCGAGGGCCTTTAAGTGGCTGCAGGGATTGAACAGTTGAAAATAATCCTCCCCTGCCAAATGTCATTCAAGCTCAGCCATAACACAAGTCATCATCCAGCTTAGCTTTCCTCCAATTTTGGGAAAGGCAGAGAAACTCGTGGAAATTGGTATGTTAACCGGCAGCCATGAAATCTCCCCATTTGTTGGACTACAATAGAGATCAAAAACTGGTGAATTTGGGTAATTAAGTGTCAGTGGAACCTGTCAATGTTGTTACACCTCCACTATATGTTTAAGAACATGTAGAGGATTGGGTATTGGGTGGCAGAGGGTGATACAGAGTGAACTTATGGGGCAGAGCAGGCGAGCTAGAACAAGTCTAGATCATAGAATTTCATCATAAATCATCTTGGACTTCTAATGAAACTGACCTTCTATGAATACCCTCAATTATATGTAATGATCCCTTCAATAAAGTCCTCAATCAAAATCACGAACCCCCTACTGAGAAAGTCTTGGGTATTACGTAAAATTGCCATTAAATCTGAATGACTGGAGAATATTCTTGACAATTATGACAAATATATAAATAGGTCCTTTAATTGAGTATGTTTTGGTTTATTTACATAACAGATTAAAAGAGGCACGCTGTTTTTCTTTTAAGCAGATTTAACACCATTTCTAAAAGGTTATGAACATGTCACATCGGGTCAAGCAGAGTGATGATCAAAAAAGCAACGTTGACAGATTTATGCTTTAATTCTAATCTGGCTTTGATAGTGTTTCTGGCCTGCTTTGGCATTTAAGATACTGCGCACACACACACAGACACACGCAAACAAACACACAAAGACACACAAAAACACACAGAAGGAGATGTAAGGTTTGGATTTAAATATTTTTGGGGACGGTCTGGTCAAACGTGATGTGTAATACTACAGAATAATTTAAATCATATTCTTCAGATAAATGTGTGCAAACACATACACGCTCAAGCATTAGGTTTCCTGATACGTTTCTCTCAAATAAAGCAAAGGGGGAAGGGCACACAGCCCATTATCCAACATAATATATACATACATATATATATATATATATATATATGTGCTATATCTGTAAAATCTGTGATTTGCTTTTATCTCAAATCAAAGCGATGCTCACAAATCTATTAAATGCCACCTTTTGTTTTTTAATAATGCATCATACTGGGACCAAAGCAAGCTTTTCAAGCAAAACGTAGACTTTTGTTTTGAACAAATATAATTAGACTTATTTAAAGATACTTGCTGCAATGTTGAAGCTAATTTGTATTTAGTGAAGTACAGTCCTTGATGAGCTATTCCCAGGGGCCAAAAGCCCCAGTTTGTATTTGGAACCAGCATAAAATCCTTGAATTAAAGGAAACTCATGGGCCTTGCACTTTCCAGAGATTGTCGACGGCTGGATATGGAGATGAGAATAGATGTCTCTGTGGCATTGACTACTCTGTTCTGGGGATGACAGTATTTTGCAATTCTTTCAATCATATACAATTCTATAAAAAGGTCTAGACCTGCATCCAAACTTGAGAGTCGGCCAATGGAAGTCCTTAACTACTTATTCCAAGATTAAATTAAGTACTTTATAACTACTATGAGTATTTCGATTGAATAGTATTTATTTTTAATGTGTTTTAAACCAGAGTTAAAGAATGGTTGGTTGGTTGGTTCATTCATTCATTCATTCATTTTCAACCACTTATCCGTTTCCGGGTCTCAGGGGGTGCTGGAGCCAATCCCAGCTCACATTGGGTGAGGGCGGGGTACACCCTGGACAGGTCACCAGTCCATCACAGGGCCAACACAGAGACAGACAGAGACCAACAACCACTCACACTCACACTCAAACCTACGGACAATTTAGAGTCACCAATTAACCCAAACATGATGTCTTTGGACGGTGGGAGGAAACCCACACAGACACGGGGAGAACTTGCAAACATGCAACCTCCGCACAGACAGGCCCCAGGTCCGGGAACTGAACCCGCAACTTTTTTATTGTGGGGCAACAGGACTAACCACTATGCCGCCACGCTGCCCTGGCTTTCAATATTTGACCTAATTTAAAATAAATATTTTGTAAAAGTGATACCAAGTATGGACCTACATACATATGTTCTTATAACCCCAAAAACTGCTGTAGATAATTTATTTTTGAGCTTCATGGCCCTGAAAGAAATACTCTGGAGGTATTAGAGGAGGTCATAAGCTTAGTAAGGTGACATACTAATGATTGCAGCTTACATTTGTGGAGATAAACAAAATTCTATGTTATCACAAAGCTGTAGGCTTGGGTTAAATTAGAACAGTGGGTAGCTATACAGTAAACTACTGAATACAATCTACCTTTAATGAGACAAATGAAATCAGATGGCGTAAACCCCCCAGCAGAGAATATCTGTTCAAAAATTCATAAAGGTTAAAAAAACAGTTTATTCTCAGCATTTCAATGAATGATGGTATGTAGCTCCTCACTGCATTGCCATTTGATGCCACATAAATGCATTCATTAATTCATTCATCTTCTATCCGCTTATCCGGGTGGCGGGGACGGGGGGTGTTGAGCTGACAATGGCTGAGGACGGGGTACACCCTGGACAGGTCACCAGTCCATCACAGGGCCAACACACAGAGACAGACAGAGACCAACAACCACTCACACTCACACTCAGACCTACGGACAATTTAGACTCACCAATTAACCCAAACATGATGTCTTTGGACGGTGGGAGGAAACCGGAGTACCCGGAGGAAACCCACGCAGGCACGGGGAGAACATGCAAACTCCACACAGAAAGGGAACCGAACCAGCGACCTTTTTGTTGTGGGGCAACAGTGTTAACCACTATGCCGCATACACAAATGCATGCATATTGTAAATACAGACACACATTTCGGCTTTAACAGTGGCGCTGCCACCCCATAATACTTAATTTATGGTATGATTTTATTCAAAGCCTTTGCAGCTCCTTTGATTTGTCATATCAGGATTTCGAAATTTTTCCAATTAATTGTTCAGCCCTACTTTTTTGATAAACAATGTCTTGGCCACGCACAAGAACTTGACAATGATAAGTTTTCAAGCCTCTTCTTATTTTTACCTCATGGGGCAAATGATGACCCAAATGAAAGTGTTTAGAAATCTTTGGCTCATGTTGATGATGGTAAAATTGGGAATGCTTTGAAACTGATGAAGTGATCAGTCATGTTGTTTTTAGATGTTTTTAGTGCAAAATTTTATATAGTGCTAAGGATAAAAGCAAAGATTGTTGATCTATCACTTCAGTCTACGTATGCTCCAACTCTAAGGAGCGGTCATGTGTATAAAAGAGATAATTTCTGCTGCAAATGGTGGAAACTAGTTTTCCTCCCATGGTGTCTGGGTCCAACCTTTGAGATAGGCAGAGGAGTTCAAATGTCCCACAGAGGTTTAAAGTAGAACAGCTACGCTTGACAAAAGCCAGTTGAGGTGTTTCAAGCATCCAATCAGGACTCCTCCTTGACTCCTCTCTGTGGAGGTCTTCCAGGGATATCTAACTGGGAGCAAGCTTCAGGGCAAACCTAGAACACACTGGAGGGATTAAATATCCCAGATGGCCTTGGAATGCTTCTGAATCCTCCACAAGGGGATGGGTGACGATGTTGGGGAAAATGGATGCTTGGCAAACTCTTCTAAACCTACTGCCACCAAATCAGTCCATAAAAAGCAGCAAAAACCAACAATAAGGAAGAATAGATGGATTGACATTTGCCTCAACCACAGTTGTTTATGGGTATTGAAATACAGTATGTGCACATAGAAAATTTCCTACTATTAATTAGAAACATATATTGATTTCAACTTGGGTACATTAAGTTAGTAATTATCTTTTGTACATGTATACAATAAATGTTCTTACCTTTGGTGGAACAGCTGGTCCTGAAGTATAGGAAGCCAAGCCGGGAGGAACATCTGTGATGTAGGTCTTCTTGGGGCCAGCCGGCTGGTATGCTTGAGTGGGGCCAGGGTCAGGTCTCCTGGAATTTAGCGCACCTACTTGAGGTACACCTGGCTGGTTCTGCTCTTGATATGCACCTTGACCCATTGGGGAGAAGCCAGGTTGTGGCGGTCCATAGGCAAAGTCAGGACCTTTGGGTTGGGCTGGCATGTACTGGACCTGTGCAGGGCTGCGAATGGGCTGCTGGCCAAAATGGTGCCCTCCTGAGGCCTGATGCTGCGGGCCAGGCTGAGCTGACCTCACCTGGACGTTGAAGGTTGGCTGGCTTGGGGTAGAGGCTGTAGCGTAGGACGCTGGGACAGGCTGAGGAGCTGTGTGGCTTTGAGGCTTGGCCACTGGGCTAACTGAGGAATGAGGGATAGAAGAGACACCCCCAGGTGCCTGAGGTTTGGGTGTAGACTTCTTAGTGGCCGTTAGAGGTGGCTGAGTTGGAATGACCATGCGCTTGTATCCGGTCACAGGAGCACTGGGAGTGGAAGCTGCTGAGGATCCAGAGTTCTGAAAACAATGGAAGACATCAGCTTTCATTAAAATAAACATACCGGTAGATACATTTAAAACTTAACTTGGGGCCTGGAAGTGGATATTAAATGACAAAGATATGAAGGCAAAGATTAAAAAAAACAAAAACAAAAAAACAAAAGCCAATATATTCCAAATTTCAAATAATGACAGTGCTGATGTTAAGCTTTGTGTTGATCTCCACTGTGAGGTAGACTGGGTAAAAGGTCAGTATAAGGTCTTGGGTCCCAGTGCTGCAGCTTTTGTAGTAAGAAAAAGCACAGGCAACTCCTTCAGACACAGCTGTGGCTCAGGACTCACTAAACTACAAATTATGCACACAACTACAAATCTGTACAAATTATGTTTGCGTGTTCATGTCATTTCTTAAAATTGTTATTATTATTTGGGGCTTTTTATGCATTTATTTCTATTAGTAAGTGGCAGAGGGGCCGACAGGAAACAGGGAGAGAAAGAGGGGAATGACCTGCAGCATAAGTCCCAGGCTAGAACCAAACCCGGGATGAATCAAGCTTTAATAAACATCTACAGCGTAAGACATCCAGGGTCCAAGACCTGCTATTCAAAAGGGAAACCTAAACATCAGTATTAAAGATTTCAATGTGTTGGCATGGCCTCCACATTTAAATCCAATCCAGAATCTGTAGCATGTGCCAACAAACTAGTCTGATGCATGGAAGCCACACCTCACAATTTACAAAACTGGAAGGATCTGCTGCCAACACCTTGGTGCCAGATACCACAGCACATCTTCAGAGATCTAGTGGAGTCCATGCCTCAACAGATCAGGGATGTTGTGGCAGCAAAATGAGGAGCTACATAATATTAGGCAGAGGGTCTTAATGTTATGGCTGATATGGGTAAATGGGGTCTATGGAGCATTATAACTGGAACGGGATGAAGCGAAATCTTGGAGCCTGCTGAACGGTGGAAATACAATAGTTGTATTTAAGAGACATTTACTGATAGTGTGGTTTATGCTTGAATGATTAGCTACCCTTCTTTCCCAGAGTCAATTACAAGGCTACCTCGACAGCAGAAGCTCTGCACTGTCCACGGGCGCCTATAACCTATGGCTAATAAAGCAGGAGGGGTAGGGATAAATTGTTTTGCAGAGGACACCACGATAGCAGATTGGCAATGGCATGTGACACTTGTGCTGACTCTAGCTGCTTGGATGTGAAAGATGTTAAATCACCAAGATTTATGATGCTGGTGTTCCTGGGAAGAGATTGCTGTAAAGAATTAACACAACCCACTGCTGAGACTCTGACATCTTAAGGGAATGTGGCATTTTGGTCACAAGTCAAACGGCTACATTTATAACACAGGATAATTGTAGTGGGTAACAACACAAAGAATATTAACACAAGGAACTCAGATGTCAGAGGCTTCTGCCCTGAGTGTCTCTCATGTAAGTAATAATTGTTTTTCACCACCACTACATATTGGTGTCAGACATTCAGCCAGTCTAAAAAGGGTCTATCATTAACCTTGGATGGCCTTATTAGGTTATTGCCTGAAGCCAAAAATCAGAGTCAATTACTAAATTTGCAGCACTAGGGGAACAAAAATGAACACTTGTAGTCTTTAGACCCTTTGCAGCTGAGCTTGATGAGCCTTCTTCTAAATTGGGGCAGAGCAACAATTCCAATCGATTTCCCTTAAAAGTTGATCAAAGACTGGTGCAGAGAAATGTCACAAACAGCTGCAGCTTACAGCTCTCTTGCTTACTGAATAAAACACTTATGCTGTAATTTTATTAGGGATTCAGCACACAGTAAAAATCTAAGTCTGTGATCCTAATAATGTCTTTAGATAAAAAGAAATCCAAGTTTTGGTAGAAGAGGTGCACGCATCAACTTTGTCTAAATCCCATCTAATCTAAGTCAGAGGGGAGCCCCTAAGGAACCATTAAAAGCTCCAGAAAATATTTTCCGCTCTCACTCAGATTTCTGTCTCAGTGATTAGGGCTGATGTTTATTTTAAAAAGTGTGTCTGTCTGCATATGTGTGAAAAAATCTCCACTATGCCCTTTAGGAAGTGAAATTACTTAATTTAAATGTTTCATGGGTTTTAAATACTCTAGATTAGTAATTTATCTTTAAGGCCCTAGAACCTACAGTAACATTTACTTAGCAGAGCACTGGAAATGCAAATTGGTCCCCTTGAAATAATTACACTGTCATGGTGTATTTTCCGCAAAATTACAAGAATGGATCCGTCCCTTTCTGAGGGTGATGAAACTAATCAAATGCATACAATCAGAACCAGAATGTCTGCGTTGTAATGGTAAAAATTTTCATATTAACTTACTTCTTTTATAACTGCTGTGTGCCTGAGACCTGTATCACTCATTTTAATGAGGGAGGCAATATGTTTATGTGGCTGTTAAGTTTAAAGTCTCTTTCCATAAGTCTTCCATTTGTAGGTGTATTCCAAAATTACATTTACTTAAAGATAAACATGAAACTGTACAATATATAGTCTGAATAAGAACAATGAGTGGGACAACGAAGACCGAGGATAATATGTTGATGTAGCCAAACATCTTGTGTAATGCAAGTCGTTGGTAGTCTTCAGAGCAAAATGTCGTCCTGGAAACGCATACAGCAGGAGGAAGTAATAAAGAGGCGATTTTGAGCACTTAGGCAGATGCTTATCTATCTCTGGCTGATTTTGTTTGCATGAAAGAGTTGCAAAACCACACAGGTGTGTATGTGAGAGCAAACTGGAGGCCCATTTTGAAGATGATTACTAGTTTTCATGTAATAATGTGGTAATGACTAATGAGTACTCTTGGGTGAGAGAACAGGATGGTCAATATTTTTGTATTCCTTATTTTGACGAGTCAGTCACTGGAAATATCCCCACTAAAGGCAGGGAAGTTTGGCAAAAATCTGTCTTACAATGTTACATTAAAGGTTTTCCATTATTACAAATGAATTATTTAGTTACAACCCATTCTCATTATGACCCCCCCCCCCAAAAAAAGAAACAAAAAACAAAAAACATGAAACGTAATTTCATAATATAGCATAGTGCTGTAAAGGGAGAGTACAGAAACCTATACAGTTATACAGTTCATGGTGGTAAGTTAAATGCAATATGTTTCCACGACTTTACTCTTTTTGTTGAGCTTACAATTTGCACTTTGGGACTTAATTTGAGCAACACAATTTTTTTTTGTCATAGTGATTTGATTATATCATTGCAGTAGAATTCTTAAAGGTCATATTAATTGATACCCACTTTAACTATAACTTTGACGTGTTAAAATACTATATCACTACTCGTCATTGGAAAAGGTTCATTAATAATAATGACAAGGCTGGTTTACTCACACACCTAAATTTAGATTCTGCAGCCAGAGATGAGTTGTACAATATTATGTAAGGCTGACCTCATGAAGCACAGTTTAAAATCAGGAAGCACGACCTGGATCAGTCTCAGTGCACTGTGTTGTTGGATCTATCACCCCCCTCCATACCCAAACACAACACATGCACTTTTAGAAAAGTTTTCTCCATCCCCTTTGGAAAAGTTAACCTTCCTCTACACTGTAATTCAGACTGACTTTGCAAACAACTTAAGTGTGAAATTTCACAGAGACTCTCAAGAAAGCCTTTTGACACATTAAAAAAGATTAGGAGAGACTATACAAGCCTTGGGGGGCTGAGTAAAACTGTTAACTTTGCATTTCAAACCACGAGGGTGGGGTGGGGGGGGGCTTTAAGCAAGCTTGGGGAAAACCCCTAAAGAGGAAGAAGTTCAGCATCTTTTCAGACTCATCTTAGACCTTGGATATTTTTCTCTCAACTTTTTTCCTGCCCTTTATTCTTACAAAGCTCTCAACTGCTGGCTCTACTATCCATTTTCTATCTGTCTATTTCAGCACTTACCCAGTCAACATTCACTAATCTTCCCTTCACTCTCAGGGTTAGTCTTAGTTAAACTCTTGTCATTGCACAATCAGGCGCACCAGTCACACTTAACAATTCGACTGCGTTGGTTCAGCTGTAAATTTGAGGATATCAATTCACTTCCTAAAATAGATAAACCACATTAAATATAATTAAACCGGGATTTTTTTTTTGTGGACCATAGCGAAGCCTGTAGCTGTTTTCAACTATCTCTCCATGTGCAGTTAAACTGTGTTATACATATATTGGGAACTTTTCTCTGGTTACATGAGGAACCTTGTCTTTCACAAGTGAATATTTTAGCATGTGTTGAGGGTCACCTACATGACTAAGAATAAATGTTTAATGGATGCTCAGATTTGTCATGAGGTCCTCTTTTGAGTACATTATATATTGCAAGAATTTTTGATGTTGAGGCCAAAAAATAAAAGTGGACTTATCCATTGAAACAAAATGTGATAATTTCCACTGCAAACACCAGGAATTGTAAATCTACATGAAGTGTGTGTGTAATTTGTCACTCAAGCTTTGACTGGGGACTCAAAACAGAAGCAGATCTTCTAAAAATCAGATTTGTGTGGAGCAACAAGGGATCTGCAATGTTCTTCAAAATAGCATAAAAACAAATACAAAGGCAAGTTTTGCATCAAGTTTTCTCAGCTCTTTTCCACATGCTTTTCCATTGTTTGAGGTTTAATTGATACGGTCATATTGTTGCACACCTTTCTTTTGCAGTGGTGCAATTGCACGCAACTTATAGCATCACCTATTGTTTATTTTAATATACCCAATCCTAACAGCTGAAGCCAAGAAGTGTTCTGGTTAATCTCAAACCCTCCACAAATCAAACAAGGCACAGTCAGTCCATGATATTAAGCAGATGTGTCTCACACTGTTTCACATAGAGTTGTTGAGGAGCAAAATCCAGCCATGATCATCATTATAAGACAGGCTACATGGGCAATTACAACAGATTCCAATACATCATTTTTCCAAAATATTTGAATAGTAGTGTTTGGAATCACATTAATTTGCATTTCTTTTGTAGATTTTCTGGAAATGTAGTTAAACTGTGAATTTCTTGATATTTTTCTGTATGGGTGCATCTGGTTTGTTGTGATTGATGTCCAACACTTCAGAATCAGACTATGAAAGGATAGAAAATCACACCCCTAACTCTAGCAGACAGGTAGTTTACTTTGCAAATCACAGATTACAAACTGGGAAATTCTTGGATGTCATAAAGAGAATTTTGCTCTGGAATAAATTCATTCATTCATTCAATGGTTATGTGATAGGGACAGATGCAAGAGTCATGGAGAATTGTATAACAATTTTCAAATGCAATGCATCACAGCATTTGGAGTTACTGCTAATTTCAAAAGCCTTTCCCAAGAAGGGCTTTTGAAATAACTTAGAAACAACAATCATTCTGCACAAACAACAAACTCAAAAGATTGTTTTCAGACCTAAAAATGGTCTAAATTTGTTTTTTTCCTTTCTCTTTTATAATGGCTGGGTAAAATCTTCAGTTTGTGACGCACAGTACCCAAATTACAGACACACAGCAAATGCAGGGAGATGAGAAAACACAAGGCAGGTAGAAGTCACATGTACAGAACTTGACACGCTCACTTTTACCATCAAAATTATTTGAAGAGGATGGAGATGAACATGAGGTCCAGGTTTCAAAATACAGTGTTATGTAATCCCCTAAAAAACTGGGTTTCATTAAAAAAAAAAAAAAAAGATGTAACATTTCTAGTATGATGTAACAACATCATACAAAGTAGGGCGTATTACTCACTGATGCAACTAAAAAATCATTTTCTGGGCTACTGTGTGAAAAAAAAAAGTCCCTGAGAGTCAGCAATCGTGGCATATCTGCAGGCTATCTTTACAAAAGAGGGAAATGTGCGTTTTGTAGTTCTCACACAGCAGATACTAATTGTTTCATTCACCTCCTGCAGAACTACAGGCCAGTCGCTCACCACACAACACTGATTCATTCCTGTAATGAGCTTTTCATGCACTTGCGACCCCTCCTGCTTCGGGAGTTAAAATACTCAGTGGCTGAAAATGTCCATTTATTATAGTGTTTCGTTGTCATCAATCCCAGAGGAGGCAACTGTTACTGTTCTCTCAGAAGCTGTTTTGCATGGGTGTGTGTGTGCGCGTGTGTGTATTGTAAGCTTGTCCATGTTATTGAGAGGAAGGATAATATTCAGTGACAGCAGTTGATGGTAAGCCTTTTAGCATTGTTACTGGGACTTCATGATGTAAAGGGGCAGGTTACATTGACTGACATAGCATCCTGGCTCAAACTAAATTTGTCATTGATTCACCCTGCTAATAAAAGACAAAGGAGTGATACTATGCAGTTTATCTGACTAACAAACATTGACGGAACACACTGTGTGCCTGAAGACATGCTCCTCTCTCCACAGTTGGCTACCCCTGTCAAAACTCAGAACCTGCTGCCAGATTGACCATAAGGTCAATGGGCGCCACCGGCACTGTGGCAACATCTCTGCACCACGCAGCAACAAAGCAATCAAAGCTAATCGCACAATATAAAACAAACAGAGAGGAAAGACTTAAATATCACCCAGCCCTATAATTACATTGGTAGAGAGTCATCCGGATGCAAAGTTACTAGCTCCATGAAACAAATGCAGAAACACATAAATACTCAGGTATGCTGTAGGCTGCTGTTCACTTTTGAAGAATAAAATGTACCACAGTGGAAAACCACACATTTCTTTTGATTTCATTTGTTCTTAGCAAGTACAACAAAGCAGCACTAATAAGGTGAAATTTAATGTGTCACTACATCAACCTCACTACAGTGGTTCCTGATGGATGCAAATATATCCCACCTTAGAGAAGCTTCAACCAAATGTCTTAGTGTTGTGACAGCTAAAATATTGAAGTACATTCCAGGACATTACGGCAGGACAGCAATCCAGGCATACATGGAGACAGTGTGAGAGACACCGAAAATAAAGGCACACAATGCACATTATACAACATACAGTATACACACTGCACAACTTTCAGGCTAGGTGAATCAAAAGTAAGACATCATATAGATTTTTGGAATAACTCAATTGCCTGGTTTATTTTTCTCTCAATAGAATATGTCAGGAAAAGTACAGATTTCCTCAAAATAAATTGACCAGGATTCCCCATTACCTAAACAAAATCCAAAATGTAATCAGTCCATCCTTAAGCCCAAGTGAATATGGACATAAGGGTGCGCACTCATGTCAAGTAAAGCATTATTGAGCTATTACATTCAAAAAAATTTGACAGAAAACCCCAAAAGAGCGGCACAAAGGCACAAAATCAAACCGCTAGAGTCCGTCATTTTAAATCTGATTTAAGGGTGTTGTGCTGTAGCAACAACTGCAGAAAAGTAATTGAAAAAACTCTCAATGAGCGAGGTCAAAGAAGCTAAGGTACATACATGCCAACTTTACAAATTTAAAGAAAGAAAAAGAGTCCACCATTTTGGAAATGCCCCAACAGCTGGCCAGCTTATCTTAACATCAGCCTGGAAACAGGGATGCAGCATGCCTACATTTGTCCAAAGCAAACAGAACACACAGAAACTTCCTGGAATGAAGTCACCACTGTGGCAAGGAAACTCCAGGACTGTTCCCATAGTCACACCTCTGTTTCTGCTCACTTCCACCTTTGCAAAGCTAAGCTATTTAGCTACTGCACATAGCTTTGAATCTAAGTAACAGATGACACTGGTATCACAGTTTCATCAATTTCTGAGCAACATATAGCCATCTACAATGTTGTCATGTGAACAAATGTTCATAGCCTACCGATAATAATACTGTGATACAATTATACTTAACATGAATAGCCATAGCAGGTCCTTGTTAATTAACACACCACATAAATTTAGTTCTTTGCACCTTATGCGCAAAAACATAGACTACTCCTGTAGTTCCCCTGTAGTGTTGGTTGAAAAGACTGAAATGGAGAGTAAGTCCCTTGACATGCCTCCAGAGTTTTGCACCTCATGAGGATGAAAGGTCAACAATCCTATCACACTCTAAGGGAGCTGAAACACAATCAGGGTGGTATAGAGTCTGCAGTGTCTGTGATCATTCAGCAGACGCCATGATCAGTATGAGACTTGGGTGCTAGCAGAGAGAGCCTATCATTTTGCCGTGTTGTGACAGCAAGCGCCAACCGCAATGCTCTGCGTGTTGAGAGACAGGAGTGTCACGGCATGGCTTGACTGGCACAGTGTGAAGTGAGGTCTCCTGAGGGCAATGATGTGGAAGGATCCATCTCAGCAGCATTTCAAGCGCTCACTTCAGCTAAACTGTCAGCAGACTTCAATAATTCTCATGTGTTTTGTGTGGACATGACAAGTTATTACACAGACATGAGGCTATTTGATGCAAAGTAAAAAATACAAACAGACCAATGTGTGCAACGCTCTGGCTGCTGCCAGTAATCATATCCAATATAAACTAAACAGAACATGGTGCACACACTATTGTACATGCAAAGTTTTAAATACATGGGGGGGAAAAAAAACAAACTGTGACTTTCCAAATTGATGCAGCGTGTTTCATCAAATGGGATATAAACTTTTACTTTCCTAAATTCCTCTCATATAAAATCAGCACAAGTTCTCTGAGTTCACTTTCTTTTAGGTGCAGTGATTCACTAAAATGAATGTGTGGGAAAATAAGTTTTAACAGCGCTGACTTTGTCCACTTTTTCAAAATAACAGTATGTGAAGAGTATGTGACACAGGGAATGCTGACAAACTGTACATATAGAAAACCAAAAGCAACGGTCTTGTTTCGATGCCCTAATTTGTCCAGAATTTTCAATCAAAGTTAAATAAGTGCTGCCGTTTGGAGTGCTGAAGTTTTTTTTCTGCATGGAAACTGTAACACAAGTCATGAGGCCAGTTGAAACAGAGCATGACCCTAAGTGACCCAAATTAAGACCCAGGTAAGGTTTCAAATATCAGCAATTCAGTGGAAAAGTGCAAACCTCCAGACCTCAAGGTATCAATCTTAGATCAGAATTCCAAAACATGTGGGTCAAGATGAAAAAGTTTATTTCACAAGGTCCTAACAACCCCACAGGGTTCAACATGGCTTGAACAGGTTCTTGAACAGTCACACAGCATTGATCCCAAACATTCAGACTCGGTCACCTGACAGCTCAGAAGTTCTTTGAATCCTCCAGGATGGACATTACCAGAGTTAAAGGTACATACACAGTTTGCTTCAGCTTAGGCGAAGTTTAGCCTAGTGTGGAGGAAAGAGTTTCTCATTTGTGGAGACAAGCCCTTCAATATTTTATGTATTATGCTGCACATTACTGTTCTGCAAAGTGTGGATGAATCAGAATAGTAGAGCTTTATAATTTCACCTTACATTTTATCAAATCAGGTTGAATCAGATCAAAAGAGGGACTTTCATTAGCTTTAATAGAAGAAGTCCATTAGAGTGACTCTGAGATTACAGAGGGAGAGTGTTTGCCCCAAATACAGAGTCTAGTTTGCATTGCTGGGAGTGGGTCACACCCATTCCTGGTTAGAATTGGACTTTGCCAGGGCTGCCCTGTCTGTTCATATTTTTTATGGACAGAATTTCTCAGGGGCAGCGCAGCTGCATAGTGGTTAGTGCTGTTGCCCCACAACAAGAAGGTCGGGGGTTCGGTTCCCTGCCTGGGATCTTCCTGTGCAGAATTTGCATGTTCTCCCAGTTTCTGTGTGGGTTTCCTCCGGTACTCCAGTTTCCTCCCACTGTCCAAAGACATGCATGTTTGAGTTAACTGGTGACTCTAAATTGTTGAATCACATTGAGTGTGAATGTGAGTGGTTGTTGGTCTCTGTCTGTCTCTGTATGTTGGCCCTGTGATGGACTGGCGACCTGTCCAGGGTGTTCCAGCACCCCCTTTGATCCAGAAACAGATAAGCGGTAGAGTGATAATTTCTTGGCACCGCCAAGTGGCGGAGGGGGTCAGGTTCAGCTACTTTAGGATTACGTCTCTGCTATTCGCAGACACTGTCCTATTGCCTTTGTCACCCAGTGACTTCCAGCTTGCACTAGGAGGCTTTGCAGCCGAGTGTGAAGTAGCCGGGATGAGAATTAGCTCTTGTGTTCCAACCCACACTGATGGTCACAAGCTGTGGGTAGCGGCCAAAAGAACAAGGTCACAAATACAAGCGGCTGAAATGAGTTTCCTCTGTAGGGCATTCGGGTTCAGCCTTAGAGAAAGGGTGAGGAGCTCAGACATCCAGTAGGAGCTCCATGCAGAGCCACTGCTCCTCCCCATTGAGAGGGGCTGGATCAGGTGGTTTGGGCATCTGGTCAGGATACCTCCTTGAAGCCTCCCAGGGGAGGAAAATGCATTGAACCAATCTGATGTAAAAGAGATTGTATGGAATTAAAAGCTCTGGCACACATTCATGTGTTGTGGTCTAATTATAGTTCCTGTTTTACCATCCAGTGGTCGTGGGTGGTATGGTAGACTTCTGCTCTTAGGGTCATACTCAGTTTTCATGTTGTTAATTGTGACCTGAAGGCACAAACTAAGCACATAAAGATACAAACCATCCTGACAAAGCATTCACTGTGTATTAAATGCAGCACACACTGGATACTATAGGATCTTAGTGGGAGGGCTGCTGATTCATTTGATTACTAGAAACATAGAAGAGGTCAGTGTGAATTAGAGGTCATGGCAGTCGAAGCCTCTGTAGCTTCCACCAAACTTGCTCTGCTTGATGAGTGCACTATTTTGACATTCATCTGGGCCTCCTTGTTAACTCCCCCACAACAGATCTGATGTGCTTAGACATGCCTGCGCTGCATATTAGAGGGGTTGGCCGGGCTCAGATTGCAGTTGCAGTTGCACACAGGGATTTAGCATGAACATGCTCTTGTGTTTTCTTGAATAACCAAATCACAATTTTAATTAATGACAAAAATAGTCTGATTACAGGATTTCAATCTATCTGTAATGCAGGGGGGAGGGTATGTTGAGGTTTCAGCCGGTGACCAATTAGTTACTCCCCTCTGTTTTAAACTGTATCAGTTAAATTCCTGTAGATTATTAGGTTTGAACACATAATGGTGTTGGCTGATAAAAGCTGCATAACTTTAACTTTAATTTAATTTTGTCATGATCAGTAAACCAGGCCTGAGCAGCTATCCAGAGCCCCTCAAAAAATAATAATTCAAATAAAAGAGCTCCATGATTATCAGAAGTCAATAGTTTTAGCACTCCATCTGATACTACTTTTGTATTGTTCACACACATCGTTATAGTTAGTTATATAGTTTCTTTTCTGTTCCTAGAACTCATTAAATAGTACATATGTTGACATCGACCATGAGTGGATGTGGCATATTATATTTTTTACATATTATGTAAAAAAAAATACTCAGTAAAGTGAAGGTTGAATTAAACACCTAAAAAGATTTTTACACAACATAATGAGCCTTTTGACATACATTATAAGAACTGAAAAAAATATTACAAATGTCAAATAATGTGAGATTGCTTTCACACTCTAAAGAAAGAATTATTAAAAGGTTTGTCTTCATTTCTGCTGTCGCAGGATGAAGCATACAAACAGTAACTGAAACTAAGTTAACTGTGTCAAATAACAAATGACATGTAAGAAGTGGAGAGAGAACAAATGGGAATTACATAATGATCACATTTCATTACCCACTGTTATGCCACAGAGAATACCAAATAAAGCAAACAAAATTTTTGTGATGTCTGGGAAGCATCAGCGCTGGCTGAATGTTTGCAGGAATGCTTCTTAGATTTTTTCTGAATGAGCAACAACATCCATTTCAATTTTATTCGGGAAGTGAGCGCACATAAGGTCCCCTTGTTGATTCTAAACTCAGCATTAGAAGGTTGTTCCTCTCCCTGACGCTTGAATGGTGGGGAATGTGGGGTGGTTTATTGATTTTTGGAGAGGTGGATCTGTAATTGCTTGTGCACAGAATGCTGTAAATCAAGAGCGCTCATTACTCTTTGCTTATACTAGCGAGAGATCACTGTGCAGAAGTTGTGCCAAAGCTGGAGCCTGAAACATGGAGCATTACACACACACACACATGGAACAGTGTTACACTGCAGAATAATGTATAGAAAGAACACAAGCATAAACTGACAAGAACATCTGGGTGGAGGAAAAGGTCAACCTAAGTTAATCAGCTAGAATCAGCCTCAGCCAACAAGCGAGTGTGTTTGTTGTTGTTGTTATTGTGTGTGTGCTCATGATACAAAAATATCAACAATTGAAGAGAAAGCAGATCTTTTCCACGTGCAAAAACCTTAGAGGAGACACAGAGAGAAGCAAAAGGGGATGATAGCCCAGAGAAGCTGAGTGGGAAAACATGGTTAAGTCAACAAAATGTCTGATACATAACATTTCATGATTAAAACATGTCATGGTGTGGGTACTGTGCGGAGACAGGACAGCTAAGGTGTGGCTTCTCACCCATATTTCCTAAAGCTTGTGGCAGGTTATAGTAAAAATAAATGCACAGCCACTTTGACCCTGACAGGTAAAACCAACATGACCACCATACATTAGTTAGTATGACTAGAGTTCACCTGTTCCTTCGTAAAGCTGGGCTCTCACAGAGCCGTACAGGTGCACATCAATTTTTTAAGTCATGTTGACAAGAGCTTTCAGACTCCTGCACTAATATACACTGCACATGTTTTTATCCCCAACAAAGGTATGCACTCACACTATATTTTATTCAGGAAAAATGCATTTCAGCAGCTGAACGCTTTAAATCCTAAAGTTAGTGTGTGTCCTTCTAGACCACGTATGGGAATGGGTAGCATCAGCATGTATATAAATACTATTTTGCGCATATTTACATGATAGAATAAAATAAATGAAATAGATGCTGTCGCATTGTGTTGATTGTTCCTTTTTTGGTTTCCACAAAGGTGAAAATAAATGGTCTTACAATGCCAACAGTGAGCAGGGTCAAACAGGCCCTGAGCATTTCCTTCAATGACTCTATCAAAGAAGAACCTGTACAGACCTGTAGTCCCATGATCTAGTCAAACAGCATACTGTTTGCAGACTGTTTGCTTGAGAAATTGTAACTTTCAAATATAGTGATGTCAGCATCCAGGAAGAATGACTTACCCTAACCACAACTGCACTAGAAACTATCCAGTTACACTTTATTCGCGTGTATCATTTGAGAACCACAGTGTCAAAACATGCGTCCACTACGGTTTCCCTGTGCAGGAGACCGTAGTGGACGTAGGGACGTAAGCATCAACCAGAACTAACCCAAACATCAGTCTTTTTGTTTGTCTTGCACATTATAACCTAAAATCTCACATTTCTCAGACTGCTGATGAACAAACTTTTTCGAAAATTCTTAAGTGTTTTTTTACACAATAATTTGAAACTTGGCTGTTCGAATGGACATGTTTTCCAACTTGCTGGCACCTTCACATGCAGTATATCACTGGCTGCGCATCTTTTGTAAGGGCACTGACCTTCATCTGTAGCTGAATGAAAACATCTTTCAGTAATTTATGACCTTAACCCTGCTTTCAACTGTATGTATAGACTCTTTGATAAATAAAATAGAGAACATACAGACATGCTAACTACACAGTAAACGGCCTACAGAGTAAGAGTATATGTCTGTAAATTAATCTTAGATATAGTGTTCTATTGATGGCAGATCAGACACATCTCCGTCACAAAGAACGCCCTTTCAGGTATTACATGATTGCTCGAGTATCTCACTAGAGACATGATCTGCATGGTGTTAAAAGCCCCTCTGAGCCTTCCCACTCCAAACACAATTGGTTAGAGTTTTTTCATCCGCCTGTCCTACATTTATTGTGTGTCAAACAATTTAGCGAACTGCCCAAGGCTTTGACTTTTTGAAGTTACTCTTAATATCATCTAATATCAACTAATGATATAGGTCAAAACTAATTTTGTCAAAATATTTTTTAAGGATGCAACATATGGGTCAGTAAATAATGTCATTTCATCTACTACAGCATTTCTCCAACAACTATTCATCCATCAGCTCTTGCTTAAAAGATGTGTGCACCCTCTCATTCGCTAGAGGAAGCAGTCAGATCCTTATGGAAAAGTGCCAGAGGAACGATGTAAAGACACTGGTATGAAACAAGGGTCTGCAGTCAAAATCCAAATGAACTAACACTGCAGGAGAATTTAGCACCATTCAGCAAACTGTATTTAAAAGGGCCATTTGCACGCTCTCTTCCTGAACATGGTTGAACACGTTTCTTCCAGACTAGTAAGTAAACAGCTCTCCATGCTAACGCTGGCTATGTAGCAATAGCAAAAAACAAATAGCTCTTTTCAAGAATCAAACACACAAGTGATATATATTACATTTTGAAATTCTGTACCTAAAGTAGAAATTCATAAGCATTTTATTGTTGTGTAAATATTTGTCAGAGAGCTTAGTCTAGTGGTTCCCAACCTAAGACTGCCTCCAAAGGATCAGAAGTTAACTCTGCTCATAAGATTAATAAAGGTTGCACACAGTTATATTCTTGATTTCTTTAATCCTTTCTTTGTGAAATATTGACTGATTTTACCCTCATGCAGCTCAACTAATTATTTTTATTTATTCAAGCTGGGAGAGAAAAAAACATCTGCAATAAGTCTTTAAAAGCTAAAACTAAACACTGCCTTAATCTTCAACAGTGTAATGTATTTTATGTGCTAATTGTCTGAGCTACTACAGTGATGATCTTTCATCAGCTGCTTCCTGTCACATCAACATCCATAAGGTTGTAACACAGTCTCCCCTTTCTGTTACAGATTTCAATCGAAAGTAACACTGATGACATTCCCACGACATAACCAGGGTTATTGAATTAGACTTTGGTTACATCAGTGTATTTTTGTGTGCACAGGTATAAAGTTGTAGTGGTGTCATACCTGTGTACTCCTTGGCTTATAGGGCGAGCTACTCTCCAGGTCTGCCAGGATACTGGTAAGGGAGTCGATCTCAGCATCCAGACTTGAGCGCCTCTCTTCCAGCGTCTTTTCTGGTCCTTTCATCTGTCGACAAAAAAAAAAAAAAAAAAAAAATGCAGGACAGTGAACTTAACCATTGAGTAAACTTAACAAAAAAAATCATCTGTACAATACCAGGTTATCTTCACCAGCTGTTCTCAAATGTTAAGGACAGATATACATCAATGACGAGCAATTCTGCCTCAGATATTTTTTTCACACTTCTTATTGCTTGGATTCCAGTCTCTAAGTTCATGTTTCACCTTGACCTAAGACAATCCTTTTGAAAGCCACACATCAATAGCAGAGAATTTTCTTTGAGAGAAACAGTGAGAAATAACATGTGATGTATTGCCTGAAAGACAACTTTCATAGCAAGGTGCACTCTTCACCTCCTACTTTTCACTGCACTCTGATTTACAGTATCTCATTCTTCATGCATTATTCATTACAGTCTTTTCATTCATTCATTCATCTTCTAGCACTTATCCGTTACTGGGTCGCGGGGGGTGCAGCAGCCAATCCCAGCTGACTGGGTGAGGGTGGGGTACACCCTGGACAGGTCGCCAGTCCAACACAGAGCCAACACACAGAGACACACACAGAGACCAACAGCCATTCACACTCACATACAGACAATTTAGAGTCACCAATGATCCTAAACATGATGTCTTTGGACGGTGGGAGGAAACTGGAGTACCCGGAGGAAAGCCACACAGGGACGGGGAGAACATGGAAACTCGGCACAGAAAGCCCCAGGCCCAGGAACCAAACCCACAACCTTCTTGTTGTGGGGCAACAGTGCTAACCACCATGCTGCCTCTTCACGGTCTCATCCACCAAAATTTAAAATAGAAAGATCAATTCTTTAAAATTAAAGTCAGTTTTTTTATTTTTTTTATTTTATATTTTAAAAAGTATTCTGTAAAAAGATGTAAGAATTGGCCTGATTTCTTGAAACTTATTATTAGAGGGAACTTTAAAGTACCAGTAACAGAATCACTCCAGTTGTCTAAGATCTCACTGATTTATTCATCTTTTTTTTCTTTTCTTTTCTTTTTTTTTACCTCAGCACAACTTCAATGTATGAAAAGACACAAAATCTTCGAGCAAAAGACAAAACAAAACTGTTTCACAAAAATCTGGAAAGTAGTTAAGATGATCTGACCATTAGTGGCAGTAGGCTTTCTACAGAATCCCCGAGAATTTCTCAGCAGAATGACAGATATATTTTTAGTCTTCTGAACTATGCTGCAACTGCAAGAAGACTTCTTGCAATTGCCTGCGGGGGCTTTTTGAGTTGGCTGGATCAGTGACTGCTTCTTATTCTAATGTTATGTGTTTGGATTACCTGTCACAATCTATTAAAGGCAAGGGGTTTGCCTCCATTTGGAGCAGAGCTGCTGCTTAAAAACATCTAAGGCAATCATGGGCAGGGGTAAACAAAGGAAAACACTAATGGCTTGTCTCAAATCAACAAAAGGAAAGCAGGCAAACTTGTTTAACAGTGATAACAAGGAGGATGAAAGGAAACACTGCAGTCTTTGTGATGTGCTGAAATTTGCAGTGCAGAGCTTCATAATGTGGACAACAGCCTTGATGAGAGCAAACCATTTTTGTCTTTCTTTCTCCGGCTAGAGCTCTCAGTATTAAGGTGTCAGAATCCAGACATTTCCCTCAGTCACAGCAACGAGACAAGAGAATATTTCTGCCCTCTTCTGCGGAAATATCATTTAGTCGCTGATTTATTCATTCAGTATGGATAATTTCTCCACTGAGGCAGAGGGAAGAAGATGTCAAGACATTTTGATTGATATCGGGTCCTTTTTTGGAACCATACCTACAGTCAAGGGCCTATTCGCTGGTTACAGGACACATAGTTAAGACACCAACTGTGTATTAAGGAACTGAGTCTCATTTTCAGGGTGATTCTGTAGTCACTATGATAAACCAATTAAGCTCTACATTTCCTGGCTAATTTCAGACCATAAATATATTGTTAAAATGAAAGTTAAAAAAAAATTAAGAAACTGGTGCAGAGTATAAATCCCGTTTATTTCCATGGTTGGGGTGTTTTTTCTAATTGTTTGTTTTAGTTAAAGGATATGTTCAATTTCCTTTTCAAGTTTTCCTTGAAACAACAGTCTGACTTTATCTGATTCAAACAACTCAAGTTGTTTTTATTTTTTTCCAGAGTCACAGTCCCTAACCCTTAACCATTTTGGTGCAAAATGCCCTGTTTGTGTTTCCTCAGACTTGCATGGTATTGGTGGAGGGATAGTGACACAAATGGGGAATTTGTACTGAAATATTAAAATCTTTGAAAGTTATTCATTTGGCTTGATTAACTTAGATTGTTGCAGCCTCAAATATTTTGCACAAAATAAGATCTCTTAATTTTGCCCACTGTTTCCAATGGGACAAGTATTAGAACAATATTTTTAAATGTGCCACGAGTTTTTTTAGGGCCATGCTTGGAGAATAAGCTGTATTACGCTGTGAATGATCTACACTCCCCCAAAATCATATGAGTTTTAGTCTCCATTTGCAGCGAGGTGATGAGCAGGCAGGAGTGGAGGCAGCTAGCTTGTATACTAAACAGTTATCCCAGAGAATAACAGGACCGCTAACTTTCAACACCACAGGAAACCTTGTAGGAGAGGTAGACAGTTCAAATAGTTAACACACAGTGAAGACAGCTAACCCTGATGCACTGAATGAAATGAGGTCTTGACTGACGTAATGTTGCCCTTACACAGTTTTTATGGTAGGTAGCGTTACCTGGTATTATGAAAATGAACAATCAGAGCTTTTCAAAAGTCACAGTTGCAGTTGATTTTGAAGTGAGCTCTACAATATAGCATCGGTTGATTCAGCGAAACTGCCCAATCATAGAGACAAAGCTTTATCGTAGCTGGAGTGATTTTGACAGGAGCAAATGAGGAAGTCATGTTGTGATGATCTTGGGGATTATGTTGTTGTTGGATTGGTGAACCATTACACTGGAATGTAACAGGGGAGACACAGTTTGTATCCTGCTTCAGACTAATAGACTTACCAACCATCCAGGATCGTAATCGGTCTACAACTGTAACCACATGCCTCTGATTATAAGGCTGGAGGTCCTTGAACTAAAAACTTAATCTTTCCATAAACCTGACCAAGTTTTATTTTTGTGCTGAAACCCAACCACACTTTACCAGAGCGCATAAGAGAGTGACTTGACAGTTCATTTGTTCTTGCTGTTGGTTGGGGGCTGGTTTGGATCAGAGGCTAGAAACTAAATAATGGCTTGTGTTGGAGGATCTCATTTTGAAGTTATACTTAAATAAGCAGGATCATTCTCTCAAACTAAAAAAGAAAATTTTATACTTTGTCTAGATCGAAAAATAAAAGTCAGCAAACATGTTTTTATGAACTGAACATTATCGGATGGAAATAAAAGAAATCATTATTAAACATTATTAAAATGAATAACTGGTTGTGAGCTTTTACTAAATAATAGAAAAATGTCAAATACTCCAGGAGCCACTGAGACTCACAATAAAGGTCCTAAAATGGATTTGACCTGTTTTAAAGCTGGCTGCTGTTTTGCAAATTGATAATTTTGAGCAGCCAGGTCAACTATGAAATGCAGTTAAAGAACTATGAACAACAGAGATGGACATTTTAAATGAATCAGGGGCCAGAAAAGTATCTATGCATATAAATGTATATAATGTATGTAATACAACAGGTCTACTTCATTAACACCAAAAGCCTTAAGTGAAGGGATTGGTTAAAAAACTATATTGATTACTGTCTTGAAGACTAAAATCAGTTTTGAATTGTCTGTGTGCCCTGGTCTCAACCAATCCAGAATTTGTAGAAAAAGCAACTTTTTTTTTTTTTATAACATCTGTATGACTATGAGTAAACTAAAGGTGATAACACCTTTAGGAGATAGCCAAATCCAAGGGTGCTGCCATATATGGGTGTAATTTGTATGGGAGGTGCGCTGAATTTACACACACTGTGAGACTTATTTAAATTATATTACAGATATTATATATATATATATTTTTATTTTTTTTTTAACACTAAAGTGTGTGAGTGCAAGTGGTTGTTTGTCTCTGTCTGTGGCCCTGTGATGTACTGGTGACCTGTTCAGGGTGTACCCCACCCTCGCCCAGTGTGAGCTGGAATTAGCTCCAGCACCCCGCGACCCAGAAACGGATAAAGCGGTTGAAGATGAAGACTGTCTACAAACTTACAAAGGAAACATGAATTTAGGGTAGAACTGGTAAGATCTAATGAGCAACTTGAGGGGAAGATTTTTTTTTCTTTATGCTTACACTGAACAAAGGAATGTGAAGCACTCAGAAGATTTCACAGCAGAGGTCAAGTGCTGAGAGTGTCAGTCAGATATCCCAGGAGGAACAAATGCCTGTGGGTATTTTAACCAGCAAAGCAAAGAAAAGTGACAAAGCTCGACCAATAGGTGTCAGCCTTCTATCCTTCCTGTCTCAGAGCTTTCAGAAGTAAAGAAGGTGTGTGGGTCCTTAAATTTGGATGGCTCACAGCCAGAAAGCATCTGAAGCTACACATCTTTGCAGTTGGCTCTAATTTATATGCACAGACAGTTTTACTGGACTTCGTACATGAACTGAAGAGTAGAGCTTGGGGCTGTCTTTGCTTTCCGTGCTGACTCTCAGAGAGTTAGTGACATCGAAGGAGATTTCAGACAATAATATCCTCCTCTGCTCACCTGATAATCATACGAATTCATTGGTGGTGGGGGGAAGGAACCAGGGGATGATGGGAAACCGGTTGACTCCTCAGCAGGTGGTGGAGGGGGAAGGTAGTCTGCAGGGATGGACGCACACATACAGAAAGCCACACACAAACACACAGAGAAAAAACGGCTTATTTAACACTTCCCCTTTTCTCTACATTTAAACTGTCAAAATTCTTAAAGAGCAGACATCAGTAAATTTACAAACAAAAGTTTTTGAATATGTCATTCTTTATCTATTTACATGTTCAATTGGGAATGCTGCAGATGCAGAAAAATAAATCATAAAATTAACTGAAACATACAACACACTTAAAATAAAAAAGTAAAATTCTTTCAGTGAGGCAGTTACCAAACACAATGCATGAGCCTTCAAAGTAGATTTACAGTGTTAGGCAAATACATTTACTGTATAAATATATGAATAAGTGTGATTGGAAGACATCATGCAGGTGCCGCAGTGCAACGGTACTTGAAAAAAAATTATTTCACATACATATAACAGCTGACTCAGTTATTACATGAGTGAAACTGAGTATTAAAGAGAAAGAGACAGAGCCTCTTCATTCCAACGTCAATGGACTGACACACATAATTGCAGCAATTTGGTTAACTAAGAAGCACTAATCTGGAGTAAGCATGCGTGTGTGTTTTTCCCCTGGGATTGAAAATGTTAGTGTTGACTTAAAAACGGGTTACACTAGGTGTTTGTTCTGCCAGAGCAGGAGAAACAAGCCAAATTTGCAGTTCTGAAGTCGGTGCTAATCCAAGGATTGCATCCAACCACATGTTTCAGACAGGATAAGGAGTTACATGCCAAATTAAATTCTGATTTGGCTTCTCTCGGCAAAGGACTTAAGACTGAATCATCTGACCATGTACGTCTAAGTACCAAACCAAACATGAGCTTTGCAAATTAAAGGCTTTTATGAGATGTAATGGGAATTTGTTCCAATGCTAAGACTTTGATGAGTTCTGTTCAGAAATTCCATTTGCTTTCCATGGCTTTTATCTGTTTTCATTAGAATCTAATTGATGTCATCAATGTAGTTTATCCAAGGCAGCTGACCAAATTAATTAAGCATAATTTTCAGCTGTGTCAACAAAACAGTAAGGGGAGAAAACAAAAGTGCAGACGGAGAGATAATGCAGTGTGGTTAAAATTGTACACATGTCTGCATCTTGAGCATTAGAACATTGCAGAAATTATGAGCATTGCATTAAACATTCCCTCTGGGTTCTTGAGGGTCTAAATGTAAATTGTTTATATAAAAGCCTTGTTACTGCCACCAAAACTCCAGTGTATGAGCTCGCCTGAACCTCTGGTAGAGGAAATAAAATATGCCGCTCAACAAGCTGCTGCGCTGCCCTGCTCCTCTCTCTGCTCTTTCTCCAGCACGGATCCTTTTTACCAGAATAAAAGTCATTTGTAACTTGAAGCTTACAGAGAATTAAAACATTAAGTTTCATGTACATTTCTCTCGAACATCAAAGATGTTTTGGATTCATCATTTCAGGAAACACAAGTTCTAAATGTTTCAGAGATGTATGTTTTATTGAAAAGGTCTTAAGAGTTCTGTATTTGGAACTGTTGAAAGCTGGAAAAGGGTCATTAAGCATCTTTGCTGAAAGGATCTCTGGTTATTTTTCCCCTCGACCTTATTCTCCTTGCATCTGTCATTTTGCCCGTCATTTAGGATTGAAATGTGCTACTAATGCGCATGAACAACACAGTCGCAGTCTTCCCATTTCCTGCAGTCCTTCTCAGCAAAATCATTTTCTCTCATAAATGATTTTTGAACTCAATTGCGGCTGATTCAGGGTCAGCACAGAGAATCATCTAATACAAGCCTTTTAAAGCCAAGCCAAGCCTTCTTAATAAAGGAATTAAAAAAAACCAAAAAAAAAACCTTGCTGGTGACCCAATGATTTGTCGGTGTGCCTTTTAAATACATTCAGATAATTATGAATTTACTGACTTCATCAGTGGGAAGTCTGTAGGAAGTTAAGGCACCATAGAGCACATACAATACACAATTTCAACTTTGTAAGCTACACATTTTAATGACCGTGGCTGAACAATGCTCACGCAACAAAAAGCAGTTCAAGCCTAAACGCGAAGATTTATGGGCACCTTGTGGCTTTGTTTTTGTTTTTTTCGCAACTTACAAATGTTAACATTTGGTGTTTCTTAGCTGTGTATGGCTGATGTGTTCACAGCGTTTCCGTCCTCTCCATTTGTAAAACATACTTTCAACATGTTAAATATTCTGTATGGCTTTCATTTGTGCTAGCAAGGTTAGACACTTATTTTTGACTACTCTTTTCATCTCTTTTGTAAGCAGCTACATTTCTTTGTATGTTACTGCCACAAACTGGTGCCAGAAACATGGATCACGTGAGTTGCCTGCAAGTGCATGTCCCCCATACAAACAAACTATGGACTCAGCCATTGAAATGTTGCTATCATAACTTCACAATTTTCCTTTAAATGTGTTGCCCCGATGTGGGCAACACATCAGGTCTGCTGTCCAATGACAGAAGAAGAGGCAGGAACATAGGGTGACTTATAAGAGTGGAGGTAGGAGTACACAGGTAGACTACATCTTGTGTAAACGGTGTAATCTGAAGGAGATCAGTGACTGCAAAGTAGTGGTAGGTGAGAGTGTAGCCAGACAGCATAGGATGGTGGTGTGTAGGATGACTCTGGTGGTGAGGAAGATGAAGAGGGCAAAGACAGAGCAGAGGACTAAATGGTGGAAGCTGAAAAAGGAAGAGTGCTGTATGATTTTTAGGAAGGAGTTGAGACAGGCTCTGGATGGCCAGGAGGTGCTTCCAGTTGACTGGACAACTACAGCTAATGTGATCAGGGAGACAGGTAGGAAAGTATTTGGTGTGTCATCTGGAAGGAAAGTGGATAAGGAGACTTGGTGGTGGAATGAGGAGGTGCAGGAGTGTATACAGAGAAAGAGGTTAGCTAAGAAGAAGTGGGACACTGAGAGGACTGAAGAGAGTAGACAGGAATACAGGGAGATGCAGCGTAAGGTGAAAGTAGAGGTGGCAAAGGCCAAACAAAGGGCTTACGATGACTTGTATGCTAGGTTGGACAGTAAGGAGGGAGAGACTGATCTATACAGGTTGGCAAGGCAGAGAGACAGAGATGGGAAGGACGTGCAGGCGGTTAGGGTGATTAAGGATAGAAATGAAAGTGTATTGACAGATGCCAATAGTGTGATGGGAAGATGGAAAGAGTACTTTGAAGAACTAATGAATGAGGAAAATGAGAGAGAACGAAGAGTAGAAGAGGTGACTGTTGTGGACCAGGAAGTAGCAAAGATTAGTAAGGATGAAGTGAGGAGGGCACTGAAGAGGATGAAGAGTGGAAAAGCACTCGGTCCTGATGATATACCTGTGGAGGTCTGGAAGTGTCTAGGAGAGGTAGCAGTAGAGTTTCTGACTGGGTTGTTCAACAGGATCTTAGATAGTGAGAAGATGCCTGAGGAATGGAGGAGAAGTGTGCTGGTGCCCATTTTTAAGAACAAGGGAGATGTACAGAGTTGTAGCAACTACAGAGGAATAAAGCTGATGAGCCATACAATGAAGTTATGGGAAAGAGTAGTTGAAGCTAGACTAACGGCAGAAGTGAGCATTTGTGAGCAGCAGTATGGTTTCATGCCAAAAAAGAGTACTACAGATGCAGTATTTGCTTTGAGGATGCTGATAGAGAAGTACAGAGAAGGTCAGAGGGAGCTGCATTGTGTCTTTGTAGATCTGGAGAAAGCTTATGACAGGGTGCCCAGAGAGGAACTGTGGTATTGTATGAGGAAGTCTGGAGTGGCAGAGAAGTATGTTAGAGCGGTGCAGGACATGTATGAGGACTGTAAGACAGTGGTGAGGTGTGCTGTAGGTGTGACAGAGGAGTTCAAGGTGGAGGTGGGACTGCATCAGGGATCAGCTCTGAGCCCCTTCTTGTTTGCTATGGTGATGGACAGGCTGACAGATGAGGTTAGACAGGAATCTCCATGGACTATGATGTTTGCAGATGACATTGTGATCTGTAGTGAGAGTAGGGAACAGGTGGAGGAGAAGGTAGAGTGGTGGAGGTTTGCCCTGGAAAGGAGAGGAATGAAGGTTAGCCGCAGCAAGACGGAGTATATGTGTGTGAATGAGAGGGACCTAAGTGGAAAAGTGAGGTTACAGGGAGAAGAGATAAAGAAGGTTGAGGATTTTAAGTACTTAGGGTCAACAGTCCAGAGCAATGGAGAGTGTGGAAAAGAGGTGAAGAAGCGTGTGCAGGCAGGCTGGAATGGGTGGAGAAAAGTGTCAGGTGTGATGTGTGATAGAAGAGTTTCAGCTAAGATGAAAGGAAAGGTGTACAAAACTGTGGTGAGACCAGCGATGTTGTTTGGTCTAGAGACAGTGTCACTGAGGAAAAGACAGGAGGCAGAGCTGGAGGTAGCAGAGATGAAGATGCTGAGGTTCTCTTTGGGAGTGACCAGGTTGGATAGGGTCAGGAATGAGTACATCAGAGGGACAGCACATGTTAGAGGTTTTGGAGATAAAGTCAGAGAGGCCAGACTGAGATGGTTCGGACATGTCCAGAGGAGAGATAGTGAATATATTGGTAGAAGGATGCTGAGTTTTGAACTGTTAGGCAGGAGGCCTAGAGGAAGACCAAAGAGGAGGTTTATAGATGTAGTGAAAGAGGACATGAAGGTGGTTGGTGTGAGAGAAGAGGATGCAGAAGACAGGCTTAGATGGAGGCAACTGATTCGCTGTGGCGACCCCTGAAGGGAAAAGCCAGACTGAAGGAGCAAACTGAATATCAGGCACAAATGAATAAATTATATATATATATATATATATATAACAAGAGTGACTAGAGTAAAATAGTGACATAACATCTGGGAGAAAATCTGTTTACCGCATTATATCATATTACTTCAAATAAACATTGTGAATATCTCCAGGAGCTTAAAATGATAAACTTCAACGTCTCTTAATCTCACTGCCATTTTCTGTCATTTTGAGCTTCTATTTTGCTACTTTTTTATCCTTTCTTCCGTACCAAACAGCACGAGTCGCTACCAGAATCCTCCCTGGTTTCCCACAGTAGACCGTTTATTGGACAATACGACCAAACCAAAGGTCCCACCAGCGGAAATGGACTAACAGATGCATGAATGATGCACACACAAAAGTAAAGCATACACAATTTCCCCACACATGAATTGACATTTTCGGACACAGAAAGTCCAGCGAGATTGTGCTCACCTCATGTAGTCTTTTGATCATGTTTTATGGCATTTTTAGCCATTATAGCCTCAGTATTTATTGTGAGGACATTGTGTTAAGTTGTTACCAACCTTTTTGAGCCCGAGATAAAGAGGGAAAATAGCTAACAAAGTCAAATGGTGATTGTATATTATTTTTCTTATTTTGAGGATCTACTGGTTAATCATGATCAACGATTTGGCGTCCTCTGGTATAAACTGCTCTGATTCTCCTATCTAGTCACCTGAGTAAAACATCTGTAGTCCTGACAAATTCAGTTAAAAGAAATGCAGGACTTACAAGAGCAATTACTGAACTAAAGGCTACTGATGAGCTCTTTGTAAGCCAGCCAACAATTGGTGAAATTGCATTTCCTTTTTGTTCTCTTTTTTTTCTGTACCATGCCTGATAACAGTGAGGTTTTTTGTGTTTTGGTTTGCAAAAGGAATGATGGAGGAAGGGAGTGACTTCATCCATTTATGCCTAACTGTGGGAGTGGAAATGGTGGTCATGCAGGTGTTCCCAATGAGTGAGATTTATGAAAAAGTCATGCAGAGAAATGATTTCATAACTCAATGGCTATGCATATTTCTGGTTTTGTACTTACAGTTTTGGTCATGAATCTGCACAGTTTTATGCATCTGGCTGCTGGTTTCTGCGATTCTATTCCTAACGGCCTAAAATCAGCTCTGGTTTAAACTGTTGAGGACTTGCTGTTCTGCGCAGTGCTTTTGCTGTCGTGCTCTAAAGCAGCGTGAACCAGGAAGCCTGCAAACAGCTTCTGTGCTATGCATGAAAGTGACTCCATTTGTGACAACAGGGAGCTGAAAGCTCCAAGTGAGCACTAATGAGAGAAGCAGCAGGAACACCTTCTTAATACGACAACTTCCACTCTCTTTATTGAGCAATTACTTTTAAGTAGCTGCTTTGTGAACAAGGAATCCCGATCAGTGATTAAAGTTATTTGAGAGGCCATAAGAGGTATAATTTGCTATAGAGAATCACAGTATTGTTAAGGGGATCATAAATGTGTGGCAATGAATCCAGCTGTGACACTGAGTTTTCTTTTCAAGACAGTGATACATTTATGAACAGTTCAGGTATTATATATGAATAATGAGCAAAAACTGGTATTTTTTTACATTTACATTTGTGGAATTCATTTTAAGTGGGTCTGTGTTAAGAATTAGTTAAAAAAAAAAAAAAAAAAAAAAGGTTGAACATATGTTTACAGATTTAGATGTAAAACATTATCAGAGTTACATATGTGTAATCAGCTGCCATCTGGTCTGTAAGAACTTAGGACAAAGCCTGGCTCATATTATAACTATCACTTAATGCATAAAACATCTTAGTGAGTGAGCAGTGTTTGACAGAGAGAGCAAAAACTCACAGGAACTAACACTTTGCATGTTTGAGGGTACAGAGCATAAATGTACAATCTAAACTTGATTTATTACTGAAAGCTTCACTTGCTGGTGTCTTTCTCTGCAGTAGCATATGCTGCAGTGAGTTGAAGGGCAGGGGGATGTGGATCCACGCGTCACATGATAAACATCTACAGCTGAGTAGCACTGAAGTGTGACAGTGTTCACTAAAAAAACAAAACATCTACAGTAACTTACCACTAAAATCTAAAATTATTCATCCTTTAATATTTGCACAAACCTAGCGCAATCTGTATTTAAACCAAAAGTCGAAGGGAAAAAAAATATGAGAGGCTGCATATTTTATTCAGCAGCAAAAACCTATAATCCCCTCCAAACAAAAATGAGAAAAGGTGTTTTTGGGCCCTGGGTGTCAGTCCTCATATTTTGTCCCACACTCTCATTCCAAATGCACTGCGGCAGAGGTTGGGAGCACATTGTTTTGACATAATTATGGACCCATTTTATTCCATCTTCGGTTCAAGCAGCTGAGGTCTGCTCTTAATTAGCATGATATGTATAGAAGAGTGATTTATGACTTCATATGGTTTGGAGATGCAGGGGAGGGATTTGAGGTCTTTGGAGATAGAATTGTTTTAAGTGTAAAGGAGCCGACGGAAACTGGCTTCTGCTACTCCAAAAGAAAATTCCCATGGGAGGACGAACCCGAGATCAGCGACAATAGACAGATTATGCTGATCATGGTTTTCTATAAAAGCAAAGAAACAAATGCTGCAAAAAGGGTGAATGGTTAGAACTGGAGCTGACCTCTTTATCTAAACATCTGAACCGATAACTAGGCTGAACACATAGAGCCATAAACTGTGATGCTGATGAGCTTTTCTCAAGAGTGAGAGCATGATTCATCATCATGAGTCATTTCATATAAAGAAATGAAAGAGAGTAATGAAGCCAGTCAAATGTCACAACAGACTGTGACTACTGTGTAAACTCCGTCACTTTCATAGCTAGAATTCTTTCCAGGCAGCTTCTGCAACCCTGACAATCTATAGTAAATTGGATTAAGTTGCTAAGAAGTACTGTTTCACAGTTTTTCTAGTTTAAATATGATAACTATTTAATAAATGCCCTAAATCTCAATGATTTTTCAATGGTTTCCCCCCAGGAATCAAACCCACGACTTTCTTGCTGGGACCTTCCTCCTGGTGCCGTTTGCATGTTCTCCACGTGCTCACATGGGTTTCCTCTGGATTCTCTGGTTTACTCCCACAGTCCAAAAACATGCATGTCTAGGTTGACTAGGTTGACTCTAAATTGCCTGTAGGTCTGAGTGTGAGTTGTTGTTTGTCTCTCTGTGTCTCTGTATGTCGGCCCTACAATGGACTGGCGACCTGCCCAGGTCATATCCTGCCTTCGCCTGAAATGGGGCTGGAAGAAGACATTGAAGACAATTCTCAGATTGTTGATATAGAGACAGTTGTGAGGCTACTTAACTTGCTTTTTAGAAGTTAGCTGCACAACTGGCAACATTCAGAGCAATGTACATGAACTGGAGGCAGTTTGTCATTGACAGCTATGATTCCTCAAGACCTTTCCTTTGTTCTATGAGCCAGGAAAGGTTAAACTCACTAAGGCAGAAAATAAAGAGATTGTACATTGCCACTTTGTCATTTAAAGTTAATGGCAAATATTTGATATAGATAATAGATATTTTTCTGCACCCTTGCTATGTTTTCTCCTAGTGCAAAAGAATAATACTGAACAAACTTGTTCAGAAAAAGAAAAATTAAGATCTCCAGGCAAAGATGAGGCAAGATGGAGGAGAGAGACATAGGAGACACATGTGACATGAAATCATCAGACAGGACAGGGCCTGCATTTGAAAGTTGATACTGTAACTGTCATGATGGTATAAACTATGCTTTTGTTGCTTCTTTTTTACAGGAAAAAGGCCCATGTCATCAAACACAAGATGAATATTTCATATGTTGTGTCTAACTGAGCAGTCAAACATCCAATAAATAGACATTAATTTTAGCAGATAACAGACAATATGTGAAGAAAACTGTTTTCATAAGACTATTACCATCTTTAGGATGATGGTGATATTTAGAGAAGTGAAATGCCTTATTTAGGCAACGGAAAACATGCAAAAAACATCAAAATATGACAGCTAAGAAAACGGCATTTATTACACTTGCAAACATTCACGTAACGCTACAAATAATTGAATAAAATCACAATCATATATAAAGTATTACCACACACACTGCAGAAAATGTATTAAGTGGTTGAGGTATGTTTTCCACTTCGATAAAAGTGGATTTTTCATGCACTCAGAGCATGAGCCTGTGGTTTCTATAGGGACCCTCACACACTCATTGGTGGATTTCCTGTAAATTCTCCTGGTGACACCCACAAGGGACTCTGACATAACAACCGGTAGTCAGTTTGCCTCTGGCCAGTGAAGCAGGGAGGAATAAAAACAGCTTATGCACATGTTTAACACTTTTGAACTGTTCTCAGCAAACAATTAGCTTGTTTCTGTGAACTTGGTATGACAAGTTTTTCTTCTTTTATTTAAGCCGCACTTCTCAGATGTTTAACTTTCATTACCCTGTAACAAAAACCTATTAATCCTAACAATTAACATTATTACAAAATGATTTCAGCTTTGATTTATGTGGCTGAAGATTTTGAAATTTGATACTTGTATAGCATAAAGATTAGGCTTCAATCATCTATCTAATAATATCCAGAATGAAACTACTAATAATTTATTCAATGACTTGGAGAGAATAAATCTCCATTCAATGCCTGACTGACAACATCTAAACTGACGTTTGAAGCAGCTGTTTGAAATACTGTCAAAATTAGATGCAGTGAATTAAACAAGCATGCAGCTCAATGGACTGAAAGCTCTCTCATGTCATTGATTAGACTGTGACAAGCTTGTTTTTCGTAAAAGGGAACATAAGAAAGCATCTAAATAGAAACCAAGTCTTCAGTCTGTTCTGTGAAAATGACCTCTGTCCTCAACATTACATTTAACGCTCCGATCTCATGAGCAGCTTTGAATGAAAAAGAGAAGTCCCCAAGAGAGCTGAACAGACTCCAACCAGTCTTCAACGTGTCCATCTATGCAGACAGCTACACACAGCTCCAATAACAAGTATGCAAACATTTTAACCAGCAGCATGTCTATAATGATATCCAGGAGGAAAGTCAATCTTTATCATACAGCAGGAATGTGAGCTCTCTTTGACAGTGCTTTTCTTCATGGCACATCTGCCAATAGCAGGAATGTTTTTTTTGTTTTTTGTGCCTTGTTTTTTTTTTTTGGGGGGGGGGTGTTATTTTTTAAAGCTTAGAGAGTAACACAAAATGACACACTGTTGTCAATATTGCTTGAACAAAACTGAACCTAATATGTTTCAGAGGTGTATTTCTTATAGCAGGGATATTGCACCTGGTTGCATTGCCTCATGCAGTTATTTTTTATATTTAGTCCACCTTTAATACAGTCTTTTGCAGATCTGAGCATATTTCTAATCACACAACCAATCATAAACATGCTAATACTATTTATTAGGGCTACTAAAAAGATCTACAGTTCACATTTTGCAGCAAAAAACCTGTGGAAAAGAAGTGATGTAGAGAGTAAAAATTTTATAAAGCAATCATGATGACTTTCTGACAGCAAATCTGACATGTAGGATCAACTTAAACCCAAAAAATCTGATCTGCTGAAAGGATTTTTAAGTAAAGGGTCACTGTCTGGGACCTATATGTTTTATATCTGTTATATGCATTCCTCCTGCTGGGGCTTTAATCAGGACAAGTCCTCCCTAAAAAATCTGAAGCCAGACCTTGCTAAGCATACACCAGCTCATCTGCACTAACCTCTTTGTCAGTGCAATAAACTTGGCCTCAGACTGCTCATTCCAGCTTTCTCACTGGCCTCATCCAGACAAAAGGGACAGCGAGGTGCTGTGCCAAATTGACTTGTGCCTAATTTTTGTGCTAATCCTCAGTTTTAGATCAGACAGCTTTAGATCTTTGGATAGTCAAAATGCTGACAACAAGCAATCATCGCTGTCATTATGGAATGCTTCATGGACACTAATGCAGCAGCCCAGAAGTCAAGAAAATAAACTGTGACAGCAGCTTTAAAACAGCTATTTAATAGTGTCTACCATTTTTTCCAGTCAACTGACCCAAAGTCAATCCTTACGAAAAAGGCGAAATAATAAATGTTAACCTCTAAGTACTGTCCGATGTTTAGGTAAAGAGCATGCGAAAAACAATAAAAACGACTGGGATTGACAGCTGTTGGGATGTGATGAGATATAAGAAACATGGCTCTGAAATCACTTAAATTACAGCCAACCATTTTACTGTGCAAATGTACAACAAATATCACTAAATGTATGGTATGCCCCCCCCCCCTTTACATTGCTTCATTAATCCTCTTATTATCTGCACTATTATTAATTATAAAAAATAAGACAGTGGCAAAAGCTTTGGATTAAATACTACAGCAAAATTACATTTTGGGATTACAAGGCTTTAATGATTCCACAAATCATCAACTGGAAATAATATGTAGGGTTGTTTTTTTTTCCCCCATTTCCAAAGAATCTGTAAATGGTCAGAGGGAAAGCTCAATACCAGCAGATACACACACAGACACTAGAGTTTGAGGATCTGTTTATGGACAAAATAAAAGGTAATGCTGGTCCTATTAATCCATTTGAATATAAATTTACATTGTCTTTTTAGACTTTGCTAAAATATTTACACCATGATAATTTTAGGTTTTAAGGTTTTAATTGTTTTATTAGCTTAGCAGGGCAGTTGGATCAAACATTAAGATACCATATAAAAACAAATGTTCAATTTCATACTTTACTATGCTATACAATATTGTATGTATTATATTGTAACGATATTTAGAAGTGGACAAAGAAACACGTTAGGGTTAGGGTTAGTGAATAAATTAGTATTTTTTTGATTTGCTGCAAAAAAGTTCAATTACCTGGCAAAAATTACACCTCCTTGTCACACCCTATTAATGTGAAAACAGCTTGTAGCTGTAAGTGAGGGAAAAATTCTACAGTCTGGGAGCCTGTAAAATGTACTTAATTTACTCAACACAAACACGGCAGTGGTGTTGGTTTGTTTTGTTTTTGTTTTTTTCTCTCCTTATTGGTGGGCAGAACGGGCAAAGCAGCCGTCTAAGAACAAGTTACAAAAGGAACATCTGGAGTGCCAAAGAGGTCCACAACTCAAACCACAAACCCCTACAGACAACAGTGTTTTTAGCTTGACACTGTGTTCACTACATGCTGAATTTCATAACCGTTTCCCTTGTTTTGGATATCTAGGGCTCTCAGGAGGTGGTTGAGGGCAGAGGGTTAGATAATGTTCACATTACTGAATATATGCCAGATGGGGTGGTGGGTTGATGGATGTGTGTATGGCATTTTCTGTGTCATGTGTACCCCTTTAACATCATCTTGTTGGAGTGTGTGAATGAGAATATATTTTACTTGTCTTTCTTCTTTTCAAATACAGGTTGAATACATTTTTTCCCCAGAAACGTTGTTCACACAGTGTTTAAAGCATCTTTTACACCAGGCTGCATATAGTTGTGGTTACATAACAATACAGTAACTTTGAGCATATGCAAATGATGAGCATCAATGCTTTTAAAATGGCTGTAAGCAGCACTGAGTAGGTGTTTCAACTCTACACTTCTCAGTGTTATTTCTTGCCAGTGACACAAAAGTTACTTCCTGTGTTCTTTTTTCAAATGACAGTATTTTGTAAGAATGGAAAGGCGCTTTTTTTCTATTAATTTGCATAAATGATCCTATTATTGTGTTTCTTTGGGTCAGAAAGTTTATGCATGTTTTTGAAAACTAAAATATAATCATATACACTAAATAATAATGACTTGCTTTAGTTTTCTTTATGGTTCTTTATTTACAAAAGTCCTTTTAAAGGAGTCATATCTGTTTCATGTAAAACAGTTATGCTCTGTAGAGCACAGTGACTGTCAATGTTGTCTTAAATAACCTTTTTCTAAAATGTAAACTCAATCTGTTCTAAATGCAATGGAAGAAACACTGACTAAATGACACCTATGCCTCTTTCAGTAAGCTGTTCATTGCATATTAACATTAAACACTATAAGCTCTGTCAAGAAAACAAACCATCAGCTCATGATGGAGCGCAAACAGCAGGCAGCAGAAAGCTTTCTTAAGTCACAACCTAGAACCTTATTATACAAACATTCACTTCTTAAGAGTAAGTCACCAGCAAGAAATTTACTCTGTTCCCTGGGTAAAGATAGAGATATCTGACGCTCTGTGGTGTGTGACAAAATAAGAAAGATATTCAAACGTCCTTTCTATTAATCAGTTTACAAGTAAAGCCAAAATCGCAGCACGGTTTTTTATCACTTGTCTATAATTCACGTCTGGTGATTTTGTCAGAAGACACCGAGATAACAAAATCAGGATTTTAGCAGCAACAGCAAAGCAGCAGCTTGAAAATGGCTTTGAAATTGATACGCAGTTCTGAGAGCCTGCATTTTAGCAACTCGTACTCGTTCTATTGTCGGACAATAGAAATACAAAAACATGTAAATAAGAGCAGCTCTATTGGGAGTTCAGCTGAATTAAGATATTGTGCCAAACCGAGAATAGGGGAAAGGCAAACAGAAGCAACACACAGATAGGATGCAATGATGTAATTTTTTTATAGTTTTAAACTCTGTTCTCAGTTTTGCACAATGACTGTGTGTATTTCAGCCACGCAGTAGATGTCGAATATATGAGCCCCTTATGTTGCCATTTAAGTCAATTCTGAATCACATTTCAATCAAAGTCAAAAGTGTAAATGGTTACCCATGGACATTCTACACCTTGGTCCAAGGTCAGAGTTATTATCATCCTAACTGATAGAAATGACATCCAAAATGACAAAAAAATGCAAAGTGAATATGTGTTTCAGTGTCATTTTATGATCTTTCTCCTCTCACGTTTGGCAGGTGATTTTCAAAGCTCTGAGATCTGTTCAAGGTCCACATGCAGTATAATGTAGACCTGATATGGCTGAATAATATTCTTTTTATCAATGAGCTTTTTACAGTTGAAAAGTATTATACCATAGCCATGGAAACCACAATCAAGTAGGTCTACTGTACCATCTGGCAAATAGTTGAAAAAGCTGCATTACTGAAAAAAATGTCCCACCTAACAACAATGACATGTATTAAAAATGCCACATAAATTATTGTCTGTAAAAACTGCAGAGACACTGACCTTGTGATGTAATTATAGTGAAAGCTTGAATTACCACTTCATGGTTGTATTAGTTAGAAGCATGTCCAGACTGATACGCATGTAATAATGAATTATGTAAATGTCATTTTTAGTGAGACATATGTTGCCTTCACATCATAGACCATTATTGCAGTGTAGTGGAAAACAGAACACGGAGTGCTTTGTCATATGGTTTACCATCAGTCGCTTAAAGCTCAGCAACAGCAAAACCAGTGAACTTGTGAGGGAGTACCAGGGGAGCCGTACCCGTACCCTGGTTGTCAAGTGAAATCAACTGAAGCTCCCCTCAGCAGGGAGGGACAGATCAATGAGTTCAAGTGAAAATATTAATAACAATAAAAATGTCATCAGTTAATCTTTGAGTGAATTTTTAAGTGAATGTTTTTGCTTTCCATGTGGCATTACTGGGATATCGCATCCACAGGTCTGAAACAAACAGACGGATAGATGGACCACCAAAAACATGATGCCTCAGGCCTTGGCTGTCGCCCAGGAAGAAGCATAAAAACAAAGTAATGTTCACACCTAACACTGAGTTTGACCAGGACAGTCCAATTCCATTTTCAGATAAACCCTAAGTTAAGGTTGATTAGTAATTTTCTTGATGTTAATGATTTTGTGCGGTTTCCTGTGCCGTTACCTGCAGGGTCAGACTGGGCGTGCTCTCCCATCTGTTTGTAAGGGTTGAACTTGGGCTTGGGTGCAACCATTGGGGCAAATTTCTTGGGTGCCTGCTGCTGGGAGATGGAGATGCTCGCACTCCCCAAAGATGGCGTCGTCTCCATCCTCGCGGCCACTTGTCCTGTCTGGTCACTACTGTTCGCTGGGTTCCACATGACTCTGATGAGGAAAGACAAAAGTCATTAAAACTCATCCTCTGACCAGCGAAGTCATGTCGGTTAACACAGGTCATAGAGTCTCCACAGAAAACTTCAAAGGCTTTTAGAACCAACAATAAAAATCTGTTTCACTACCGATCATAATGAGATTAATCAATATCAAAATGTTTTTCAATAAAGTTCAACTTTAAATACAACAATCTCATTTTCTAGTCCATATTGTTTCCACGATCAAAGTTTAGCATATTATCATGAATAGATTTAAATTCAAAGTATAGCTAAGGCTATGAAAATATTTTTGGTTTTGAAGGTATTTGATGGATGTCAAGTAGTGGACCGTCAAAATGAACACAGTCCACCAGTTTCATACTTATTTGACCTCCATACTGTTTACTTTTCATCTTACTTGTGCAATTAAAACTATTAAAACAAAATTCCCTTTTAAGAAAAGACTTGCCCCTTTGTTTCCTGCCATTTTCCCATTGTAATAACAGAATAACAGAAGTTACCGTCTCTACACACAGTATGAGTAATATGGGGGGAAAAAAAGCACTTTTCTTTTCAGCTATTGAGTCAGACTATTGAAATACCTGTCTATATTATTAAATTAAAAAGCAAAGTAATGCACCCTGTGTTTTGCTGACATGTCTTCATCTGTCCAATTTAATAAGGTAACACAGTTGGAACAAGGTCGGAGCCTTTTTTGTTTGACTCATATTCTTTCTTGCAAAGCGTACACCACAACAACAAATTGCTATGTGAGACACAAAAGGGGGAAAAAAATACAAATCTAAAAAGAAAAAAGACTTTGTAACAGAGAAGGTATTGAAAAATGTTGTAAAGCTGATGTAACTATCAGCGATTTGTAAGTGTTGTTACAGCTGTCAAAAGTGAGATCAGATCATTGTTCAGAAATGTCACAACACTGATCTACACGTCACACAGGAAGACAAAGATACATGAGTTAATTTTCAAATGACTTTTCATTACTGTTAGTTTCTGGCAGACGTCATAGGATGTAAATATAAAATTTCCTATCAAGCAGAACTTCTTACTGATCACTAATGACTATCATTTGTTTCATAAATCGGCTTGTGTGTCTTTAATACAGTTACAGTGAAGAGCACAGGGTAAAAGAACTAGCTGCGGCTGAAGACACAAACATCCAGTATTTCACCATCACATTCTGAAATCACTTGAAATATTTGAACTATTTATACGCCACGCTTTTCCCCCCATCCTTTTTGTTTGTGTTTGTTGTGCCATGTTCTGATGTTTCTGCTGTTTATTATCCTCACTTTGATACAGGGTTTACATTCTTTCTCCGAAGCACAGCAGAAAAGCCCACGCACAATCATCTTTTAATATCTGCTGAAATCCCTGCTCCTCCTGCCGTGTGAATGGTTCTTACTTTTGATATTTTTCTCTTCTCTTAATGCTACGATTCAGACACCACGCTGGTGTCTCACACCCACCTGTCCTTTCAGCACAAACGCTTTCATTTTTCAACACTGAAATGGCTAACAAAATAAAAGATGAATTGGACTGGGGGCGGGGGGGGGGGGGGTTAGTTTAGACTCAATAAAAACATGTTGAATGGAAAATTTCTGTTTCAGTTTGTGATTTCATTTTTTGATGATGGTAAATAATACACAGTAGGGTATCACTTTATACACATACGGCCGCAAGTGCACATTAAACCGCCATCAAGGTAAACTTTGTTGAAAACAAGTTCTTTGAGGACACGTACCTGAACCCCACAGAGTGAATATCTATATAAATACTCCCTTGAATCATCACTTCAGTGAATAAAACTTTTAATTACTTCTCTAATAATTTTTTATATAAATCTTATTAATATTAATTCTGAACTGTTAATTCTTTTAAAATGGCTGGCGATATGTTTGGAGGTTTATACAGTAACAAGGACACCATCTTAAGAAAGAGATGATCCTTCTGACATTTTAAAAGTAATATTTTTTTTTTGGGCACCACAGACACCTGCATTGTACTTAAGTGGAAGCAAAAATCTCAATGATAGATGCATTATCAGATACCACAAGACACAAGACACACTCCGGATTGAATCAACTTACTTCCCATATAACTACCTTCATGTAATGAATCATCAGTAAGTGCAGCAGTATGGCTTATTAATGTTTTTGTTTTTGAATAAAAAATAAGAATTTTTGAAATCAATGCAGCAAAGGAGACAGAAAAATATAGTATATCAAGCACGTTATTGGACAATATTTGTTTAGGACAAATTAATTAAAGGTATTTCCTGACAAGTATAAATATGTGTTATATCACCATTCTGAAAAAATAGTTCAGAGACCCAAATATAAAATAGCAAAAATCTGTGACTCAGCTTTGTGTAACATCATATTTAAATTGTTCTCCCATTTTCTCTGTGAAAATAGGAGAACAATTTACTTAAAGAATAAATTTACCTGAAAAAAGAATCTTTTTCAAGATTTGGTGACTTGCTTTTCATAGTCATTGCTGAGTTGACAGTTACAGCAGTGCCAATTTTAAACTCTTTAAAATGAAATAGCATTGGACAACTTTAAAAGATTTTAGCTTACAACCACTTTTATCAAGAAATGTGACCAGGAACATGGTCATGGTGTATTTTCTTACCACTGACAGAGTTTACTTCAAACATACACGCTCACACTCAGCCTGGATATTATCAACATATTATTAATAGCTGTTAATTTTGCTATATTTGCAAATATTTGGGTAAAATGCTCATAGCTATCAAAACGGACAACAGTATCATTTCATTTCCATAAAGTACGCAAGAGCTAGAGAATACATGAGAATACACTACCATGTGATTGACTTCCTGTATCATTCTGTAGCATAGTGCCTGTTTGGAATATCCTCATGCTTCAGTGCTGTTCATTTCATTTTCGATAAACTCGTAACAACATCTTTTGGTGTCAGGCCCAACTCCATCTATGTATCATTAATAGTTGCCGATGAAGTTGAACTTTGTTTGGATGTGCACTGCACATTAATGAAAGGCTGAAGGTACTGTGGTTTTCAGTTTCTCTCACACAACTAACCATATCTCCATCTGATCAGTTTAAAGGACAGCAACGCCGTGCATTCATAAATGATATAAGGAGTTAACTGATGGCCAATTACTGCAGCATGGTTGAAACCTGAACCAACATGTAGAAGTGATGTGCTTAACACTGGAATTTCCATTTCATCCTGTGCATCTTCGGAGTGTGGGAGGACGAAAGAAGAAACCCACTCAAACACATTGCATGCAACAAACAACACATGCAAATGACTCGAACTTTGCTATAAACATAATTTCATTCACATCTCAAAGGTCGACACTGAGACTAAACGCAATGTGATTATCGTTGGCTTCTTCTCAACTTTGACTTCTGTGAGCTCTTGCTACGTAATAAGCTAAATGACACATTTGCTAACTGCTCCTCTGGCTCAGCATTAATATGGTCTATACACACACACAAAATTAGTGGACATATCGTGAGAAACCATGTATGACACTCTTACACACAGGACACTGCCATAAGTGAAGCATTTGGTATAGGTCGAGAATGCAGTCAAGCAGTCACAGAACGGACTGTTTCTGTAGTGAAGTCTCCTGAAAGGAAAGTCGATTCTGATTGCCGGGGCAGTTACAAGATGGCTCACAAAGCTGTGACACTATGTTTAACAGTTTGCTTTATGGAGCCATGGCAGTCAAGCTGTCTTCTCACAGCTGTTCTGCTGCACTTTTACAGCTGCCATTGAGGAACTGCTGCAGGTGTTTCTGCTGCATTAATCTTTCATGTCCACCAAGGAAACTATCAAACAAAACCCTCCAAAGAGGACCACAGAGAGTGCTGAATTCTACAACATAAAAATGCAGGGTTCACTTTTTAGTTTTGACTTGCTTTCTAGCAAATCTTCTTAGCGGCTAGAAAACTGAATGTCATGTTGAAACAAAACTGCCAAACTTGATTTGACAGTGCTCTGCTCAGATGTGCAGATCTGCATTTCATTTCCTTTCTCTTTCAGCGCCGTTCACACATATACCTGAAGTCTAGAGGTCAGTTAAGATGACAAACAGTTACGTGATGGATGGGTGTATGGTAAAAACCTGACATTACCACATTCCTCTGAAGAAAGCTACTTTAAAGTAGAGCTGGGAGATCTGACAATCTTACATGATGGGTTTTCTTAATTAATAGATGAGCAATATAGAAATAACACAATTAAAAACTACGATACTTAGATATTTAACTTCAAAAGTCCCGTTGCTAACTGGTCCACTGAAACCTTGTAGATAGCTAGCCTGTAAGCTGCAGCTGGTGATGGCAGTCCTTGTTCTGTTCTCCAGCCTGGAGTGAGCAGCACATGTACCAGTTCTCTACATAAGTAGAACAAGAACCATCGTCACCACCTACCATCCTCAACAATGTCATTACAGTCTGTTTCAGGACAAGTGATCTGACTGTTGGCAAGGAAACACAAGGTGAGGTGAGCCTGGGTAGCAACTCATTATAACACTTAAATATAGTATATAGAAGCAACTTCTAGCCATGGCAGTTACAATAAAATCAGAGCAGAAAAAGAAAAGTGCTCATCATTCAGATTTGTGAATTGATATTCTACCCAAGAAACTGGTATATTATGCTTTGGCCAGCTCTCCCAGCCCAGTTTAACCCTGTGGTGGATGACATCGAAAGACATAATTTAGTCTGTTATAACAGTCCATTACTCAACTTCCGTTAAGCTCTGTTTTGGTTTCCACCAGCACAAACTACATAACAGCTGGTTGTTAACAGGGTCTATCTGCAATTTGGTGACAGACAGTTAGTGCACAGTGAATTCATTGAGCCTTTTACAGCCACCTGCTCATGCCAACAACCAAGCTGATCAGGTTAATGCCCACTGCTAGCTTTTGCTTTACATTTTAAGACAATAAATTTGACCTGCAGTCTGCTGGATTGCTTACAGTATGTCTGAGGGAGTATCCCAAGCTGTCCATAACAGTGTCGTTCCTACACCCATTTAGGCTGTTTAGAAAACAAAAAGCAAGATTTTTAAGGTCTATACAGTCTTTGGTTCACTAAACACCGATCAAAACATCACTTCAGAAAGACACAGCAGAGATGAAGATGGAGATTCACTTCTGCTGGCAGATTTTTTCATACCAAATAGTAGGGTGGTAAGCAACTGGGATTCGCACTCACTGTTTGTGATGCAACGTGTGGAGGATCAGTCATGCGGATGAAACCGCTTTAAAAATTAAAGGTTCCCATCTGCAAGAGTCTGCTGCTGAGTCTTCCCAGCATTGGGCTAGCTCTGCTTTAGAGGGATGGCTGAATGGCTGAACAGGTTAATGTGACATTACACAAACAAGTGCTTGTTCCCCCACATCCTGCTATTTGGAAACAAGGATGAGCAAAGAGTTCAAGTGGTCATTATGGATCAGGAAATGTTTTGCGCAGGAGGGTAAATATCTGAAAGTGCCAGAAGTCTGACACCCTGACATGTCTTATATATATTAATAAAAGCAAAAAGCTGTTTTGGACCACTTTCAAGTGTTTAAAGTTTTATAGAGGCTGCGTAACAGCACTGCCAGGGCATCAGAGGAATGGGCAAGTCAAACATCATGTTCTGAAAGATAGCTACTGCAAACAGTACAGCAGGATGACAAGATTATCTGAACATCAGCTCAAGAGCAAAGCATATGGGTTTATCTTGGCTAATGCTAATTTAGAGGTATTTACACGACATTCAGAAAGAGTTCAGACCCCTACTTTTTTATGACATTTCTTTATGCTGAATCCTTAAGCCAAAATAAAAAGAAATATCTCTTCCCTATACACTTTCTAGGAAGGGTTAGGGTAGTCCTGGTTGTTCCAGGTTCCTCCCACTTAAGAAGAATAGAGGTCACCGTGCTCTTGAGAACATTAAATGCAGCAGAATTTTTTTATACCCTTTCCTAAATCTGTATCTTGACACAATCCTGTCTCTAAGCTCTGCAGGGAGTTCCTTCTCATCGTGGCCTGGTTTTTGCTCTGATATACATTAGAATAACTTGTATAGACAGACATGTTTCTTTCCAATCCATGTCCAATCAACTGAATCGATGCCAAGCTATGCAAAGTCTCTGACTTATGTCAATATGGCTTTTTATAAATTCACTACATTCTCTTCCATTCTATTTTTTCATTGCTCATTACATGATATTTAATGCAGACTGATGATGGAAAAATAATCTTTTTATTAGAGCAAATGACTGCAACATAGAAAAAATTAGAAAAGAAATGAATGAATTGGATATTTTATTTCATTTGTCTTTAAATGAAAATTCTGTTATCATTTCATTAACATACATTTAAAAAATTTTATTTTAGGTTTGTTCATATATTTAACAAGAGCCACATGACTAACTACTAATGGTATTTAGTTGTACTTATGGGTACATTTCCTGGAGTTCATCAAGCATTAGCACAAAAAATATCCAGACCAATTTGGAATTTAAGTGCATGTAAATGTTATAAATTTGTTTTGTTTTTTACTACATCTTTCTGTCAGGTCTCATCCTTTCCCGCTTTATTTTGAAGTCTTCATTCTGCCCCAGTCTTCCTGTCAAGCTACCTTCCTGCCTGATTGTTTCCACCCTAATGCGGTTTACCTGTGTCCCCCTCACTGTGTGTATTTAAGCCATGCTCCCCATTCCTCCTGTGTCAGATCATCTTGTCATTTTGTCAGTTTTCCAGCATGTCGACCTGATTCTGTATTTCTGTCTGATCTGGCTGCCTGTCTGGTTTGACCCTCTGCTTTGAATAAATGGACTGTGATTAAGCTTATCCGTGTGTCGCTCCATATTACTGTGTCCTCCTGCCTAAATCGTGATTAAAATTAACTAAGAATTTACTTCTTCATCGCTTTAGGACAGAGAGTTCCCTGATCACAAATGTGAGACTACAATTTGTTATTGTATTAATCCCTATAAAACATGCAATGTATGTATCAAATAAATAGAAAATAAATAAAAAATCAACGATTCATTTCAACACAATGAAAGTTCTATGTTAAGTTCTCAGAGGGATGGATAAAGGACATAACTGAAACAAAATTGCGTCCGATACTATCTCTCTGAGTTAAATAAAAACATCCTGACGATGGTGAAAGGTGGAAAAAAAGAAATAGAGAACAAGAAGACAATAGTAGACTGTCGGGAAAAAACTTAAACAGCTGGAAAATTATTCAGAAACTCTGGTGCTTCTTGATGTTTTTGACTCATAGCATTGTTGAGAAGCAACATTTTCATGAGCTGGTCTGCATTTTGATTAGTATCACAAAAACCTGCCGGTTTCACATCATTACACTGTTTAACAGCTGGTGCTAATAATGTGTAACAAAACACCAGCAAAAGCAATGAACAAAAACTGGAAGCTAAACATATGACTAAGAAATTTAATCCAACCTGTGGGTCAAAATTGAAGGTCAGTACTTTGGTTATGCTTTAGTGCTCCTAGTCTTTTGAAATTTACATTCTATTTAAAAAAAAGAGACATTATTGGTTTGAATATAATGGTTATTAAATTGTGAATTAATCAAAATTTCATTTAAATTCATCCATCATTCAATCCATTTTCTATACCACAGGAGCCGATCCCAGGTGACCGCAGGCGAGGCACACCTTAGACAGGCTGTCAGTCTATTGCAGAGCTGTGAGGCAACTACTTTACTACTTTGCAGCCATTCATCTAAATTTAAATGGAAGTGTCAACATTAGATTTCTAAAAATCTTAGGCTATATAGTCTCTGTAGCTGTTTAGATTTGGCCCCCTAGTCCTCTATATGCTTAACCCTTGTCATCATAGAAGAACAGGAGGTTCAGTTCAGGGCTGTAACTTAACGGTGTGAAAAAAAAAAAGTCTTCTGAAGTCTTTATATATTACAGGGAAGCAATTTCACCTTGAATACCAACAACAGTTCATCCTGTTTCAACACCTCCATCTCAGAGTCAACTGCTGTGAGTTAGTTCACACCCTGGCACTGACCACTTAACACAAACCTGCCGTGACAACAAGGACTGAGAAAGCCAGCAGGTAAAAATCACCTTTTTGTTGTGTCAAAGCAATTGTGATCAGAACTCAGTGAAAAAGAGGGCCTCAATCACAACTCATCCTGTCTGCACCGAGAGAGTAACCCGAAAAGAGAAAGTGCTCCGTGGGGAGGAGAAAAAAAACTTGTTCGGCTGGTTGCAGTAACGGACATCAGGGGAGGAGATACATTGGTGCTTCTGTATTTGTGGTGCCACAGTGTGTTTTTTGTCTCATATCTACTAACAAAGCATGTCCCTGTACCACAATGAGATTAATACATTCTCACTTCTATGTTTGAATATGTTTACATTATTTCCATTTTAAACTGTCACTATGTTTTAAATTGCAAATTATTCTTTCATCATAGATTTAGAAAGCAAGGGAACATATTTTACAGCTCAATTCTACCTGGCACAGAGTCAATTTTTAAACACAGGTAACGATGCATTTGTTTCAGACCATAAAATTTCAGACCTCTTTGTATGAGCAGCAATCAGACAGCCAGTGTAAAGCCTCTCATAATTTGGCTAATTACACAGATGGATAATATGAAGGTTAATCAAACGATGATCACGGCAAATACCAATTTGTTTTCCCCATTAGCTATTGTGAAGAGCCCAACCAGTTGATAACCATTACAAATGAGATTTAGAGCTGTGACTGGTACAAAGAGTAGCAACCCCACCCCCCACCAAACTGTGCACCACCTCCCTGAGCAAAAGCAGCAGGAAAAAATAACACAGAATAACAAGTAAGAAATGAAAAGGTTGCTCCATTGCTTCTACTCAACCATTAGATGTCATGTGAAATATATTCTCAAATATATTTGAATGAAAATACATTTAAGGATTCATTACCCATTTACACATCCATGGAGGTGACCATTGTGCCCATTTTAGGCTTCTCTTTGCATTTGAAACTGAAGCACACCTTGAGTGTTTAATTTCATTCAAAGAATTTCTCTCTGTTGTAACTTATTTGTATGTGCATGTATGCATGAATGTATTCCACCTTTCCTCCATCAGTCCAAGAAAGTGCAGTTTGAGGTTAAATGGTGATTGTAATTTGGCCATAGTTGTGAATGGGAGCATGAATATCTATTTGTCTCCATCCCTGATGGACTGGCCTGCCCAGGGCGAACCCAAACCTCGCCCCTGTCAGCTCGGATTGGCTCAAGCTCCCCCTCATCCTGTAGGGATAAGTAGAATAGATAATGGATGAATGAATTCATGTATGCAAGCAGTGATTATTTAAGGGGCCCCAATCACAAAGAGACACAAAGTGACCACAAAGAGATTTGAGCAAAAAAAGATTAATTCTGTTTTTGATCCCTCTCTCCAGCACAAACTCAGATCAATACATTTATTTCTGATACAGATTCTCCAGACCAGGAACACACCGTGGCAATACCTTGATTTTTTTTTTCCAACCTTTTCTACATCATTTAGTTGTCATTGGTTCTATCTGTTCTAAAAAGCCAACCTGGTTGGACTAGTCAAACAACAAGAGGCACAGAGAAACACAAGTTTTAAGGTTCAAAGTGCTTGCTGAGAAAATCTGCTGTTTGAATATCATATCAACTGCTTCTTTTGTGTGAGAAAGCTGAATCATTCATTTGCAGGGGAACACAATCACAGAAAACACAAGAATTATATTTCTGCATCACTTGGGCATAAAAATACCACTTATTCCACTAGATAATAGCTGTGTTGTCAATGTAGCGTCTCAAACTTCCTAACAAGATTTGCCTGACTTTTACTCAACAGCTGTTGAGTAGTTTACTTGAGTTGTTGGCCTTTGCTCCCTAATGACAGCAGCACAACTTTTCTGTAAATATGTGAATTTGACTTTAATGCTGACTGACAGCTTGTATATTGGCTTGGGATATATCAAATAGAATTGGATGGCTTGCATGACTGGAGTATGTGCTCCTTGATACTGCAAGTGGTAAGATGCGATGTCTCAGGAGTTTATCTTATCTGAGTCTCAGGAGGTTACTGACTGACAGTTGTAAATATATCACAACACAAACTTAACCATCTCCCACATACCTCTGTGGTAGAAAGCACTCTTAAAAACACATTTGCATCAACAAAAGATCTGGATATTTCACATTTTCACCAAATCAATAGCAAATGACAGATGAGCTGTTTTCATGTGATTATATGTAATGTTAAGCTACAGGAGCATGGAGATAAGAATTTAACAGCACTAATGTAATTTCACAACACTCTGGCTACATTATTCAAGAAAAAAAAAACATTATTAAAGACAGGAGATAAGGCAGTTAACTAAATATTAGTTCAGACATAGAGGAACAGCTGTACATTTCACTGTGTAAGGCAGAAGAATCAAAGCAGATTTTTTTTAGCTGGCATCGCTCAAAGGTGATTGAAAAGCAAATGCATTAATGAAAAGAATATAAATAGAAATTGTTATTTTTTAATTATGTACAAAAATAGGTAAATAAAGACATTTCTCATTCTGAGAGGAAGGAGATGTAAACAGGAGTCTATGTGCTAGCAGCTGTGAGGCTGTATTTGAGCTAATTGATCATATCAGCATGATAACATGCTCACAATGTTATGTACAGCATGTTGCTGTTGGGCAGACAGAGTGACTGCAATGCTGGTGTAGCATGTTAGTATACAACCTTTCATTCACAAGCAAAAAATACAAGGTATACCCAGGTCCGGGGAAAGTATTTGGTCAGAAACCAAAGGACTGGACAAAGGAAAATATCAACCCAAGGATGGCACAAGAAGAAAAGTGACCAAAGTTACCAACTTATTACAGTCAATCCACACATGACTGTTTTAACATTTCACAATGCTTGATCCAATGAGGGTCATGATACTCAAGACAGTTGCTGATGTTCTGAAGTGCATGAGGTCCTAAATTAACTCAAAGTTTTCAGACTGAAATGTTTTGGTTTTAAGTAGCACATGATGCTTTTGAGTCTTACGATTAATAAAATCATGAACCTGTTGCCAATTTATTTAGTTTTTCGTTTGTTTATTTTTGCCAATATTAAACTAAATAACCCTAAAATGTGTCCTTTCTACTTGTGAAATTGCTCAGATCGTCACCATTTTAGGTTGGAGAATCAAAACCATACAATTCTTCCTTTTACAGTTTAAGAGACATGAAAACAGGCCAACATCTTATATTTTTCAGCCCTTATTCCTGTTTAGTATTAAACACTTCTGGCTGCAACAATAAAAATAATGTGTGTGATGAGCGAGTGACCATGCAAACTCCCTGTCTGAGAAGCTTATGGGAGCGTTCATTGGTCCTTCCCTCCAAAAATGCCCAACAGCTGCCTCTGATGGCTTAAAAATTAAATCACATTGTTAATACGCAAACTACAGAGGTGACAATGAAGGACCATTATCCAACACTTGCCTTTAGCCACACATGTCACTCTCAGATAGGTAGCTAATATGTGCCTTTGGTTTTGAAATTGGATTTAGGCAAAGTCAACAAAGTAAAGCTTATCTGGGAGGGAACCACAGCGAGCAAGAGGAGCTGTGGACTTGCCTTGAACACTTAAAACATCACATCAAGCCAGCATTAATTGGTATCTGACAGGCATTATCCTAGGGTTTCTTATCAGAGCAGAGGAAATGCTTATCATGCAACAGGAGGACTTTTGTCGCTGTAGCTACCTGCAAAGGCTGGAGGTGGGTGAGGGATGGAGGGGTGGGTTACCATCTTCAGCCTTGATGTGTTAATTGCTGCCTTTCATCCTGGAAATGAGCACTTGATATTAAGAGGTGACTCTCAGTCGGGTCTGCAGGTAGACTGATACTGTAGGAGCACGGTGGACGCCTTCACTATTTTTAAGATTTGTTCAGTGTGGAAGCAGTCTTTCTAAAGATGTGTGATGAAGCAAATGCTGAAAAGTGAGAAGACTTGGGACTGTGGCTATCATAAAGCTGAATGTTTCAACGACAAGTGTACAATGCAATGTAAGAATAGACAATAATTAAGTTGACTGGGGTTTCTTTAGAAATAGTACAGAGACTCTCTAAAAACTCTCTGAAATGTAATTTATGAAGACATGGACAGGCTGGAATCCTCACCTCTAGGGAGAAGTGTGAATTGCAAGAGGACACATTTTACCGTTGGACTGAGTTAATTATGATCCTCAGCTCACAAAGAAGAGTCAGGCCGTGAGACTCTAACTGCATGTGCTGGTGAGGACTGAGGCAATAAAATATGATAAGAGGGTGGCAAGCATGTAATTTGCAGGACCAAACTGTCAGCTGTATATGTCTTTGTAATTGTACATGTGTGGTGCAGGAACTATAAATCAGTTTTGAATACATGTTTATTTAGAACTCAAGGTAAAGGGGATGGGTACAGTTATCACACTGCACTTATAATTAGCTGGAGTGCATGTAGTTGTGTATTTGTGGCAACATCATATGATCTCCTCATACAGCAGATCTAGTATCAATCATCAGTTAATGAAGGCTAAATAATGTCAATATTTTAATGCGCTGTGGGCAGCTCTACAATGAAATATGTTTTAAATGTGAAATTTAAGTTACTTCCATTTAAAAGCGTGGAGTTAAATGTCCATATCTGGCTGCCACAAAGCATAATTTCTAAGAGAGTAAGTAAAGTTTGTAGGGGAAGGACAGGGTCCAGAGGCTTTGTCTCTGTTCAGGCATCAATATGAGAACCAGGTCACCTGTACTGGCGCCGAACAAGTCAAAACAACAAGTAGAAAACATCTGGGGTGTCGGGAAAGAGAGAACTACACCACATACACACACAAACAGTGTTGTGTAACCACCATAGCTGAGGTTCAAGATAAGGGTGAAGGCTATCCACACAATGCACACAGAGCCTGTCTTAAGTATAAAAAGGCATGTCACATGTTGTAAGGTTGGTTTTTCTGTCTCTGACTACGTTGTTAGTAGGGCTGATGTGAGTAAAGAGATTCCCCATCTGACACCTGTGTCTGGACCATCTGATTCCTCTTTTTCCATCTCTTTCTGCATCAACAAGTTGACTTTAATGTTGATCAGTTCTATTCATTTTCTACAGATTGCACAGATATAGCCCAAACAGTGAAAGCTGAGTGTATTTTATTGTATTCAAAAGAACAAAAATTTGTTTCAGCACTTGAATGTGATGATTTACCTTATTCACAATGACCAAATTTTTAGTTCTTCAAATTACATTCTTTTTTTTAGGGATGAGTTTTTAAGTGTCATTGCTAAAGTCAGTGTAAACTCTCCTCAGAATCACAAGTAGCGCTTCTAACACCAGAAGCACTGGTACATCATAACTACACTCCTACAATTGCTGTGAACGATGTGTGTGTGTGTGTGTGTGTGTTTGTTTGCGTGTGTTTCGAAAATGTGGACTGGACTTTCATTGATTTGGCTTTTCTCTCAATACACAAGTGGAATGGATTTGATGGTGAAGCCCTGACAGCATTGTGAAAAAAAGGACTGAATGCTACGCCCATGGACTACACACTAGATTTACAAAACTACATTTTGTGTTTCAAAATGGTAGAAACATCTCCAAACTATTAGTTAGTGCAATTAGCAGTCAGAAATGTGAACTGTTGAGTCACTTTTGGTTTACAAAAATCAGTGCGTTCATTATCAAATCTAAGGTAATTGGTGAAAGAGCTCCTGAAATAACAAGCCATAAAAATATTTGGCAAAGCAGGCATTGGTTTTTCAAAAAAAATATTTTTTCTAACCCTCACCCTGTGTTCAATGGATTGGGGCAGACTCTGCTAGGAAAACCTGATGTCATGTATTTGTATGCATATATATTGTTTTAGTAATATTTTAATCAACATGTGATGACAGTTAGTGGGTTGTGATGTAAACTATATCCTCATAAGCCTCATGATGCAAGTTTTTGAGTGTGAAAGTTAAAATATACAATGCTTAAATTTTCCTTCCCTGAACTTTGACTGTGTCAACATTTTATTTAATTGAATTTATAAGAAAAAATGTTACAGTACAGTACAACTGTATAATTGGCAGAAAATCACAGAAAATATTAATAAAATAAGCCAGGGGGAAAAAATTATTCCACAGAGGCCATATACAAAATGTTTCTTTGCAAAAAGGCCAGATGCAACAAGAGGCACAACATAAAACCTCTCACAGCTCCATAACAGGAGAGACTCAAACCAATCTGTGGACAGACGAACAGAAAAACGCAACGGAAGAAAATAAATCAAAGGAGATATAATCCCTATACTATAAGGATGGTGGACTATCGGCTTTCTGCATTCTTCCCCATCTCTGCCATATGCTGCTGTAGTAACACCTTTACAGCCTGCTTCACTGGAAATGCTCAGATGTTTAAGTAAATGAAACCTTCTAAAAACAATACAACTTACTTTCAGGCACTTCATCATTTGTCATCAGCAGAAATATCAAGTCACACCTGCTCCAAAACACAGTGGACATGTCTGTTGTCTTCTGCACTCATTTGTTGATTTACTGTGAATAGATATTTTCTATTTAAGCTACTCTGAGATTTTGAAAATATTTTAACATCACAGGTACTGAGTTGTTTTTTTTTTCTTTCTTTTTTTTTTTGTCAAGCAGCTTATCCTCTGCTGCTACAGTAAGCACTGTTCATCTATCCCCTTATTCAAACTTGTATTGGGTTTTGGCTTGGGGACATAATCCCTTACCCAGCTCACTCACTGGCAAAGCCACATAGAATCAGCTCATCAATACCACTTTGTTTACTGAATACAGATGACTTTGCTCAAGAATCCCCTTAGCACAGCACAAGATATAAAGACATGAATGAGTGTAAGCTCATGACGATTTCATCTGAGCTTTCTCTAACACTTGAGCTACCATTTAAGCAATTGCAGCAGACAGCGATTTTGCTTTGCAATTGTATCCAAATCATTTATGCCCAGTGCGATAAAGGAGGCTGACAAAGAGCCAGGGTGCTTTACCCCTTTGTCTTGACATACAGGTATTGCTTCAAGAAAAGGGTCCAGTGGGTTGGCAGCCACAGCAGCGTTTCCTTCACCCTCTGCATATTCTGCAGTGCTGGACTGCAGGACCGCAGATACATAACAATGAGGAGCTTTAGGCCCATAACTTCATCATGTCATACTGAGCCAGGGTTTCCTCATACTCTCCCTCTCTCACACAAACACACACACGCACACGCACACGCGCGCACACACACACACACACAATATACCAGTTGCTAAGCTCACTATAAGATTTTGAGCCACTTTGGAAGAGTGTTACTACAAAAAGACACTGCAACAAAGAGCCTGAGATTGCGACAAATCTACATTTAAGGATGACAAACATTAGGCACTCCCTAATGTTACATTCTTTCAGCATATACAGCCCACTCAATTTTGTTTTTAATTGTCTCATTTATTGCTATATCTGGTGAAGGGTAAAAGGTGCGTTACTGATGAGTTTGCACAGGCTACTATACATTTCTCAGTCAGAAAAAAAAGCTATACTGACACACTGTGCTAAGGTACCTGATGAACACCTCCGGTTGGTGAATAGCTCTACTTTTCATTCAGCACCTGTTTAGTTTTACTATGACAAACACTTTGTTTGTCCAAGTTGGTAATGCCCAATGATATTCATTAAAAAAATTTTTTTTACCCAACCAACAGACTATACAACTCTCATGATAATTAAACGTGCAAGCAGCAATAGACAGCCCTTCACACCTCTGGAAACTCAGAGGGCCCTTGACTCGCAGCAACTAATTGCATTAAATTTAAAAACTACGCTATGAGTGGCGTGCATGCAACGTTTAACGAATGTCCACTATGTTGCGTTAGAGAATACCCACAGCTTGTATGCCATATCATAGTGTAATATATGTAGTGAGCACACCCTGTGAATATCATGTAAATTGGGAGATATTTTCAATGAGGCAGACTTCCTCTGTCCAATAGGTGGTGCTCCGAATGAGTATTGACAAATCGACGTGTTCAGGGTGGGACCTGTGTGCCAAATTTAGGGCCAATTGAATGCTGTATGTTGGAGTTTTAAGGACTTGCTGGTTTATGAAAACATCAAAATGGGCACTACTGCCATGCCCTGCAGGTTTCACAGAAAAAAAAGATTTTGATACTTTTTCATCTTCAAGGCCTTCAGATGATACTGAGTGATTGCGAAGTCATTAAAATAGTTGTGGAAATCGGTGAAATCAGGAAAAAATAATCGAAATTTCAAATAGAAATGGCTGACTTGCTGCTGGAGTAATGGTTTGCTTTCATTACACTTTTTTGTACTTATGGCCATATGTGTATCGATTTTCATTTTTCTACGTCACTCTAAAGGGAGAGCCTAAATTATTTTGATTGTCAAGTTAGCATGCAACACTGCGACCAATTAAATAAAATATAAAATTTTTTACCTGTGCTGACAAGCTGACTGAGTTTCATGAGGTTAGATGTAAATTAAGGTCCTCAATAAGGGAGTTAAAGAGACAGAAGAGTAATAATAGTAAAGAAGAACTCCTACAGATGCAATAGCATACTGCCGAGTGCTTGGGCCCTAAAAATTTTAATTGTGAAATAATTGTTTTGTTACACGATAATAAGCGTGTTGATGGCACTCTGTGTTGTGTAATAGTGTAACCACTCCGTGTTCTCGCTGTAAGGCCGCACTCAGAGATTAATTAACTGTCATATATTCATCAGAAAAACATGAATGCCACCACTTTGTGATTATTATCCATGACGCTCAGCAATATGACCCACATGTTGGGAGAATGGCCCCAATTAGCTCGCTGTTTGTTGTCTCTTATTTCTGTCAGCACTTCCTGACTTAAATGCCATAGTTCATGTAGTCAAATATTTACTAAAAGGCAAGGTGGTCAAAAGGAGCAGAGACTGACTTAGATCTCTGCTGTAGACATAAAATCTAAAGGAAAAAAATAAAAGATTCACTATGTCGTTGAAGGGCACATGGTCAATAAGATTTGTTCTGTTTGTACAGTAAACAGTCTTGCTTAATTATTCATCCACTGCAGAGTAAAATATGAGGAGATTCTCCCCCACAGCAGATGAGGACTTTAGCTCAGGGACTTCATACAGATTGCTCTAAAAAAAACATTACAAGATAGAGTTGTTTGTTGCATGCTTTAATGTTCTTGAAAATCCTTGGTAGAACAGAGAAATGTGGGCAGTTGTGTAAATCTAAAAATTGGACACATTTGGACGTCAACATCCACCTCTAAAAATAAATCAGATCCTTGTCAAGGTCCTGAAGATTAACAAACTACTGAAATCCTGACTGGCCAGAAGCATCTGTGCAGCATCAGTTGGGCTGGGTTAAATACTTAAGTCCACGTGCCCAGTTGTTTGGACCATGAGTTAATCCCTCACTTGTCCATTGCTCACTCTGCAACACTATGACCCTTTGTGACCACCCGAAGAAGATTAATTGAAAAGCAAAGTTAAACTAGTTGTTTTTTGCAAGCCCTGATCCATAATTGACTGATGGCTGCTGCTGTTTATCTGTTCCTGCTGCTTAAGAACCAAATCCAAACCCGCTCACTGGTCCGTTCAGAAATCCAGCCAGGGTATCTATGTCATCCCTCTTAATCACTCCAAGTTTGTCTTAATCTAACCTATCATCATGAGCTCTTCTTATTTACTTGTTTTATGCTCTTCACTCTCCTTGCAGAAGGTGATTACACCTCAGCTGTGCATCATCTGCTGCCCCACTTTCTCATGAAGAGACACAGTAATTGTTTAGAAACAGACCTTCAGCCTCAGTGTGTAAACATAATTCTTTATAGCTACTGTCAGAATTATCTGCAGAGCTGTGAACAAAGAGTATAATTGCTCTATCGCATGCCAGTTCAATACACCATTATTTTCCATTGCACTGTTAAGGTGTGCGGCCCCTCCCTACAGAATAGCATTGATCCAGTGAGAAGACTCATACACGCTGTGTCTGCATTTGAAGTCCTATCATGATACCACAACTGTCACTATGTCAAAAACAAACCGAAAAAAAGTACTGGTGAAAATTCACTGTCAATTATTGAGTTCAAAATTAATTAACAGGCACCTTATTGTAACATAAGAATTGGTTTTTATTTATCTTCATCTATATTTCTTTATGTTCTCATGGACTCTGAAACTGGTAATTAGTTTTTATGACGAAATTGTTCAAAATAAAATATTGGAAGTGAACTTCCTTCAATGTTACAGTGTCAGAGTTACAAAGAGCTGCAAAAAAATCTGACTATTTTCAATTCAAAACCATAACCAAGGTTTATAGTAAAGAGAGTCATGAATTTTGATTAAGTCTTTGATTAAGTCAGTACAATTACCATTCAAGCACATATATGCTACTAAGAGAAGAAGACCCAAATATGGCCTCAGTCTATGGAGGAGTGCATCTGAATGAGTACAGGGAAGTTGTCAGGGTTAACACTAAATTCATGTCTTTTGGATTCAGTGTTGCTTTGTGAAAGAAATACAAGATCAACAGATTCACTCACATAGAAATACATTCAGTAACAAAGAAATTGTTTTTGTCCATCTATGAGCAACAAATAACTGTTGTCCTATACAGCAATTCACTCCTGATGGCATAAAACAAAACAATCTGTGAGTATCCCTCCCCTGTGTTTGTGATACCATCTTTAAGATAGATAGCACAAACAAATTATTTTTTTAGATGCTCTGTCCACCTCAATTGTCATAACTCACAGTCTTAACTACTGAAAGGCAGAAACCGCAGTCATGTGTCTTTAGGTAGAGAATGAAAGGAAGGATAAAGAAATGAACAAAATTAGGCAGACAAGACACACATGGGCAAGAAAGACAGAGATTACCCCTGTGACACGATTGCACTGTCAGCCTCATTCATCCAAATCTGCCAAATTTGATATTAATGAGCTGCACAATCCCATGATGAAAGACGCCACAGTGCAGCAAATGTGGGTCTTTGTTAAGCAATGCTTATGAATGTAAAACATTTGACGTACCACGTAAGCAAATAGTACAATATGTATTAGCAATGTTTTTGTATACCATTTGTTCTGGACTGTTTAGGCCACAGCTGAGTCACATCAGGTTTAAAGTATGAGGAGGGTGCTGTAAATATTTGGTTTGGTCAAGAAATATGACAAATCTCAATTAAATTCAAAGAATTGAAACTATAATATATCTTATATCTGTAATGTATGTCTAATATTTACATAAGAGGCCATGGGTTATTAATGGTAAAGGTTAATATTTATGTATATATATTTTTTTTTGTGTGTGTATACATTATATATATATTGCTCTACAACGGAGTACATCTATAACTAACTTTTTAAAAGTAATGTGATGCTTCATAAGTTATACATAAAATACTAAAAGACACTACAGCACTAACTAACTGTCACAACACCAAGTAGGACTCATGGAACCTTGCTGACATATGATAGTGACTTGTAAATTTTATGTGAAATCAGAGAGACTAAACAAGATGCACTAAAGTTTGAAATTACCTCATGACTCATATTTCACTGGCTGGATAAGAGCAAAATAGAGAACAGATCAGACTTTGTATTAAAGTGTAAGCAAACACAACATACGCATATGTTTGGATACGATACTACATAGATTTTTCTTTCAGTCCTTAAAACATATTTCAACAGCACATGCAGGGATACTGTGCTGCTGAGATTATCACAATGTTAAAGCTCTGAGAAAAATGTGAGGAACAGGATGAATCTGACTAAGAATCTATTCTAAAAGACATTTTCTTACATTTACTATGATTGCAATAGGTAGGAATAAAATGCATGGCAATAGAGTAAAAGAAGGACAACAAATTTTCCTAAAAAAGAGACCATTATATAATTTCCCTGATGCTTCCCCAGACCAGCAAAAACTGACAGATTTGTTCATTCACATACACTGCCTTCCATTTGACTAAAGTGCCAGTCAAGTCCAACAAAGAGTTAAGCATTTTAAATTCTACAGTCAAGCTAAACTGTTCTTGAAATTCAGCTGGCAGCAGGCCTGGCTAGTCCTCCGTCGATTTGAAGTGTGCTTCAAGAATCTGGCCCATGCAAGCTAACTGTGAGCCAGGACAACCAAACAAACAGAGAAACCAAGAACTGTTCTTGGCAAGTTAAGTTTACAGCTTTACTTGAGTCCAGTCACGTCAGGTGGTCCCCCATCAGTCAACTTATATGCTACTGTGACGCTTTAATGTTGACTGAAAAGTGAATGTGAGAAAAGTGTCTTTCTAGAAATTGACCTGACACTGTTTATTTAAAATTACAAAAAAATATGAGTAATGAATGCAGCAGATTATGTGTAGAATTTATGTAGCCTTTACTGTGTAACTGCTCACAGCGTTTTTCTTTGTCTATATTATGCTCAAGTGTTGAACCTCAGAGAATAAACAGCTTTATTATATCCTCTTGAATATAAAGCTCTTACAAAAATCACTCTCAACAACCCCCTGAAATGCTTTTCACTTTGAAGGTGACAATTTTGTTTTTGAAGAGAAGAAAGAGGTCAAGCTGAATCAATAGAGATGTTCCCCTTTGTGTGAAATGATTCACTTTACTCTCTGAGTTACAAAACCTTGCAACTGTACTACAAAAACTCTACTGTGAGAACAAACCTGGAAACGCTTGTAAGACTTCAGATTGAACTATTAAAGGTGCATTTTAATCAATCCAAAGCAGGTAGGTTCATTATTCATTCTGACATCTGACATCTCTATTATCTGAAACATTACTGTGTTACAAATGGAAAATAAGCAATCAGAAAGAATAACCATGAATCATGTATTAAAACATTATAAAGCAGCTAAACCTCACTCAGCTCTTCAATAGCATAAAAAAATATTTTATCATCAGTGATTAACTTTCAAAGCAAGTATTTACAGTGATGCTGTTAATAATGTTACACCACCAAAATTCCTATCAAGTCCGTTAAGATGGAAATAAAATATAGAATCTTGAGATGGACACATTATCGATAATGGTGAGGAACTCATATTAAACATACAATGTTTTTCATATACGTTTTCACACATATATAAACTGTCCGGCCAACAATTGAATCGAAAGCAACTGGACTTAGGACTTAGGTTTGTCAAACTGACAAATTTGATATGACTATGACTATGACCTGGATGAATGAGAATATACACAGACATATATAAACTGGAGAAATTTGAATTTTTAGGAACTTACTGAATAACATCAACGACAAAGAGTGATCTAGAAAGCTACACCCATTTCCTTAAATTGCTTTACTCTAACGGACTGCTCAGTGTGAGACCACTGGACACAGATGATGGAGTCAAATGTTTCAAGTAAAATTTGAACTGTCAGGGTCGACCCCACTGAGCTCTCCCTCATCACTAATATATCTTTCCTACTGATCACTGTCATTACAATCAGACTGGCCTGATACATCCTTGACAACCTTATTGTTGCCTTCTACACCTTTCTGAATAGTTCTGTTAGGCTGTGTGACTAAAATTATTATGAAAAATTTTATCAAAATGTTTATTAAAGTACATTTTCATTGTAACCAACATTTTTACTCATAACATCTTGTGCAGCTTAAGACTGTCTTGTGGTAGCCCAGTTTTTCTTTGTATATTTTAACCAGCCTATTTTGTTATACAATACCAAGACAAATCTTATCTTTAAAAGTTGTGGAAAATATTAACTATTTGTAAATCTTGAGTAATGTTCATGTGTTTTATGTACTGCACTACAACACTGACGTTTGACCACCAAGTCAGTTCATCCCTGAGTCAAAGTGGACATTTGTTCAAAATATTAAGATTCTGTGAATGAGTCACCAAGATAAAGTGTCCACAAGAATGGGAGACACAGACGTAAGAAATTACAACCCAGAAACAAAATGCCTCAGGGTCTGGCTGTTACTTGCACTGAGGCATCAAAAAAAGTGAGAGAAGGAAAAAACGTATTTGTTATTATAATTAAAAAAAACATTCAACACATTTAAGCCAAGAAAATTCATATGGGTACTTGATAGAAGTGGGAGAAAAAACTGCAACACAATTAACTGATTATCCTGCCAACACCATAAGTAGCTGTTGAAACTAGCAACCATGTAGCCTCGTGGAAGAAACAACTGTAAATTTGAAAGTACATTCATCACATTTTTGTTTATTTGCACCACTTTGGCAGAGTATGGTTTCCATTTTTAATTCCATTGAGTTACAGTGATTGCAATTTCTGTAAGGTATTGTCTGGTACTGTATGCGATTGTAATTTTATAAAAGTAATATTTCCTGTTTCCTATTCAGCTTTTAATTAAGGGAATTGTTTGCATTGTTCCCTCCATTGGGATATCCATGATGCTAAAAATGCTCATAGGATCTACTGCATTTACGCTGAAGTGTGGAAATGTACCTTTTTTTTATGCCTTTTATGGTGGCAGGACCCCCCAGGAGCTCCTGAACTCAGGCCCCAAATACTTACGACCACCACTGAAGAAACCCAAAGAGTTTGTGTGTAAAATAAAATTACCTTTTTTACAGTGATTTCCTTTAAAAGTGGTATAGGACGACATTTTGACATTATGACAACTGAAGTCATCAGGTTTAATTTCTCCTGCTGACAGCTCTCAGCCTCTTTAGCTAATGTTACGTTAAAACACTACCATTCTTTTGTTTGTACTCAACTGCTATCTGGCTGGAACGATTGAGGACTCAATATTACAGTCTTTGTGTTTGTAATGTTATTTTACAAGGTAATGCAAAAGGACTTCTGTACCTTTATTTTTATTTTTATTTTTTTGGAGAGGGGGGGTATGCAGTGATAGGAGATTTTCAGTTTATTTATCAAACCCATAGATGATGGTGGTACAGTATCCCTCCTAAGACAGTTGAAAGTATGAATTCACAGCAGTTTCACATGACCTGGAAGAAAGGAAAAACTGTGGTCTAATACTCATATAATGTGGCATCAGCTCATAAAACATGCTCACACTGGGAGCATGTGCATCTTTTATAAATTGTGGTGATGTTGGTGGTGAGGGTTGTGCTTTATAATACATAACAGGACACAGCTTTCCCATATTTTTGCCTATCAAAAAAGAAGCAGCTCTTTTGTTTGCCCCATGTCTCAGAGAGCACACATAAGATCATCATTTCTAGAAGAATAAAAGTGTGTTAATGAAAGCCGTGGCAGGAAGGAAGGTTCCTGCACCACCTGTTCAGTATTTTCATATTTAGTGAAAAAGAGCTTACATTCCCATATGAGCATCACACCAGCTGTCTAACAAATCAAAATTTGGTATTCCACAACAGTGCATGCTTTGCTAAGCACACCTCAAAGCTTTGTGATTTCAATAGCTGCAAACTGATACAACGAAATACGTGATCTTATATTTGCTGTATAAATTCTGTGTTTAAACGAGTCCAGCTCCAACAAATAATCTCATGTGATGGGACCGAGGGATAACAACCTATTCTACACTATTCCATTAGAATTTTTTTTTTTTTTTCAAAGAAAAAACACACACAAGTATGGCTTAAGAAAATGATGAAATTATGTTATAACTTACATCACTTATAGCAAGGACCATTAGTGTTATCAGGACATGCAAACACCGTTTTGATGTGGCTGTTAAGGGAGCTCTCAGCAGCTTATCAGAGAGTACGCAAAGAGTCAGCTAATTAGTAGATAAAGACAAAGAGTCATTGTAAGCTAAGCTAATGTACCAATTTCAAACTTCATGGGCAGCAACAGGCTCTATAAGTGATAACAAGTACACTACCCATCAAAAGTTTGGGCCTACTTTCCTATTCACTTAAATGGGAAAGTGTGTCCAAACTTTTGGCAAGTGTATATTTACTTCAAATTATTTCTTTCATTTCATTTTCAAACCTATCATCTTTACCACGGTTCAGTAGCATCTACCAAAACAACTAGAAACAATCTGAAGATTAACCTTAATTTTTATTGACTGTCCAAATGGTGTTAAAATAGAAGACGCGATGTAAAGTCATGTTTGAAGCATTAAAGCTGAATTTCTTCTTCTTCTCCTTCTTCTACTACATTTTAACCCATCAACTGTATTATCACCTTTGCCATTTGACCAAAGTCACCAACCAGGGTCAGAGAATGTATTACACATCTATCAAATCTTGCAGTGGTGTTAATCAAATGATCAATTCAAACCTACATTATCTTAAAAATCGCATCCTTTTCTTAAGATAACAGGAAACTGTACTGTGGGATTACGGGGTTTAACGCATTTTGTCTATAAAACACATGACTACTTCTTTCCAGAACCAAAGCGAATTGATTCAGTGAAGAATGTAGCAGGCTAAGACTTGCTGTATGTCATGAGGTTAACCTTCTGCTTTTCAGACAACTTTCAGTGACGCAAATGAAATGACCCATAAGTTTAAGGAATGTTACTGAAATACATGATAAAGAAATTTTCAGAATGATCATAACTGCAGAAATACACAATTGATATCCTTTTACTCAGCCCTTTTACACAGCACATGTGTATATTAACTTGCTAATTTCAACTTCATACAGCAAAATATTATAGCTGAAAAGGATTTTCCTATATTTTAGGTTTTGATGAAATGTATTGGCCAGCTGGGATTGGCTCCAGGGCCCTCAACAACCCTGACGGAACAGCGGTTGAAAATGAAAAATCAAAAAATGAAAGGGATTTAAAAACAGCAACAAACAAATTAGAACAATAATTCAAACGTTTAAGCGTTTAAAAAAAAATAACAAAAGAAAATTCAAAAATCAAAACAGAAAAACATTGCTTTCAAGCTAAAAGCAAGGCAATTAAAAATATAAACTTCACTGAAATATCGAAAAAAAAAAAGCTTGTGTATTTTAATCATGCAATTTCTCAGAAACAAGCAGAAAAATGAAGTGAGAGGAGGAATGAGGAAAATGTTTTGTGATGCATTATTGTTAAGAACAAATTATGGGAAATGTGTATGTAGCATGGACAAAACAATGGATCATATATGAAAAGAGATTTCTCACATCTCCTCCAACAACAACTATATATGGAAACAACATGAAGTAAGTTACATTAACAAAAATATAGCTAATTGAGGAAGCTCTGGTGTGAATATAACCACTATTGTACTGTTGTGGAAAAAATAGGTCAAGTACTCACCCAAATGTTAACACTTCGTGGTGGTTGGGACTACAGGATCAGACACCTGAAAAGAAAACTGTAAGATTAAAGCTCAAACATAAAGGAACAATTGAATTTCACTAAAGTAGATGACCATTTAGGGCAGGATGGATCTGAATCACTTCCTATTAACTGTCCAATCCTGGACTGAAACTGTTGTTTGGCTGCTTAATTCATCTTGGTGTCTTTTATTTTTATTCCATTGTTTACTTTATGAAAGTTAGCATTACAGTGCTGCATCAACTCCTCAAGTGAAACACTAACTTTTGACTGCAGGGGATAAATTCAAAAATGATAATTGTGAGTGAAATTTCTATTTCTGGTGTTTTGAATGTCCTACATTCTGTTTAGATACAGGTAAGGGTGGGGGTGGAATGATTTTTGTCTCCAGGGCCCAAAGATGTGTATTCCTCTTGCTGAGGAATGCTTTTGTTCTGATAAATTGACATTGTCAGTTTCCCACATTGCCACAGTGTGGCATATACTATAGGGAGCAGTAATGGGAACACAGATGCTACATACGATTGGCGTCAGTCAATGTGACAGGTCTTGTTTTTTCTTCTCTTTTGAGGGAAGAGGGGGGGGGCTATTTTTCTAAATCTGAACTTCCAAGTCAAGGAAGCAGGAAGGAATAAGAATTAATACACCTACACTCCCCTACTGCCTTTAGAATGGCAAAAATCTCTTTGTACTTGCATCATAATTACTGGTGGGCGCCAGTTTGGAAATTGTTATCCATGCCTCCTTCACACTTTCTTTTTTTTTTTTGCCAACCTAGTGCAATGTTTTCAGCACATGCAACTGACAACTAAGTCTTTTCTCCACTTCTTGTCAGTTTCTTTACATCACAGTAATTTTAAGGAAGAAGTATTGAAGTTAGACTCCTCATTCTGGCATATGCCCCATGTTTTCAGTAACAGCATTTTGCACGAGCACCAGGTAGATGGGCACACAGGAAAAGTAACCAGCTGCCAGGGTGTCTACTTTCTGGTAAATTTCATGAATTTTATGTGTTAACTCAAAAAGAGTTTTACTTTCCGTTTTAAATTGATAGTTTTGTTTTGGTTTTAAGTGTTGAACATCAGTGGATCCCATAAAAATTGTAATTTAAATGTGTTAAATAAAAAATAAAAAAAACACCCATCAAAACTTTGGATTATTTATAAAAAGGAAAGCGAGTGCAGAACACATCGTGTAAAAGACCTGTATAAACTACATGTAGATGAACCTGGGGCTGCAGCTGTAAACACAAAAGAAATGTAAATCTAACCAACACCAGACTACAACTGGACACTTAAAAAGCAGATTCACCTAAAATCAACCCTAAAAAAAATATCCCTTTGGTTCGGAAATGCCTCTAGTTTAATTTGATGACATGTTAAGTTGGCTGTGAATAACACTCACGTCAATAGAAAGGAAGTAAAAAGACTTTAACTTCTTGTTTATAAAGCACTGAGAAGAGACCAAAATGTGTCTTTTTAGAAGGAATGTTTCTGAATATGTCGCAAAGCTCATTTAATTTTGAAACAAAGGTACGAAACAGTGAAAACTGCCTCCTCTCCTCAAAAGAATACCAGCAGCCTTCTCTCCAGTATCACCATCAAGGCCAAACTTATGCTGTTTACATAAACCACGACTACTGTGTATTCTACCCATACACAGTAGATTGAAAGAGTAACAGCTAACTGGGGACCTTATTAAAGTAAATTTTGGGGAATAAGCCTCACTTCCTGTTTGCTTGTATTGCCATCAACTTAAATTGTGCACCACTGGGTTGGATATTTTATTTATACTTTCATTTACCCAGGGTAGATTTACTTAGCACTAATATTATTTTTTTCCAACTCCATCCGCAACACACACACACACACACACACACACACACAGTTATACATATACCCTCCACCCAAACGCTGATAAATCCACACATTTCGCGTTACAAATAACGGTCCTTTTCTGCACTTAACAGATTTTCATCAACTTCAAAAAAGCCATAATTATAAAAATTTGTGATTTAAAAGCAGCAATCAGTGATTGTGCATGCAGCTAAGAAGTCAGTGTGGAAGTGGAAGAAAGAAAACTATTATATACTGCAGAACTAATTTCTGACCAATTGCTTTGATTTTTTCTTTCGCTCGAGAAGTCTTGAAACCTGTCCACTAAATTTGACTGATCATGCAGTCTCTGAGTTACAGATCCAAACAAAAACAAAAAGATTTTCAGCACGTTCTGTACTTGGACATCTGTAGAAGTATCCAGCTAAAAAAGAGCTACGTAATTGGTGATCTAGCCAGAAATGGAAGAAAACACCTCAGATGAACCCATGGCTTTTATGCATGTGCGTCTGCCAATCCAATAAATTCAAACCAAAATTGTAACGCTGCTAATGCCTTTACCTGGACTGTGCCTCTAAGGCAGTGATGGGTAAACAGCAGTTGTGTCCTGCAGCAGAAAATATTTCCATTTACATCTGAAAGCGGTACAGTGGTTGTTTCACACCAAAGAGGCTCTTGTGCTGAACCTGCCGGCCAGCTGAGTCGGGGTTGTGTGTTGTCCTCCTGTCTGGGTGGTTGTCCTCCCACAGCCCGAGACAGGCAGGATAGACTGACTGCCCATAGGTGTAATGTATGATGAATGATTGATTGTCTCTATACGTCTCCTCCATGACAGACTGTCAACGTGTCCAGGGTGTAACCTTAGATGGTTTATAGACAGTAACGGAGTAAACAATGGACCATTTATAATACAAATATAAGTCCAATCATTTAATGGCATCCCTGAATTCCAAGCATTTTCATTCGATATCTTTAGTTGTCATAAATCTCCTCAGAAAAATGTGCCTGTTTGGGGCTGTTGGAAAGAAAATGCATCCTGATGGCACTTCTTTGGAAAATAATGAAAGCATGACTTTCATTACGCCATAGATCATTTTCACACAATGAACAGCAGAGTATCAACTTCACCTATAGTTTTGCGGTGCAACAGATAGCTAATATATTTATGATTCTGAATTCTGCTGTAAGGAAAACTTTCCTGAATATTTCTTAAACTGTTCAAGTGTCTCCTCCAGCAAAACAAGTCCAAAAAAGGCCAAATCAAAGACTGCGGCTGCTGGTTTAATGAGAGCAATTTCCCCGTGTGCCTGACAGTGAATAGCAAGTGTGAAATGTTGTCATTTCTCTTAAATTGGCACTATGTATTTCAATAAATATAAAACTTTAGCAATGGGAAAGAGCCTATATTAATCTTAGAAGCCGAACTCACAAATAGCTCACACCAAGTGTTTTCAAAGTCCAACACTATGGTCACTAGAAAGTAGGTTTACGCATCTTCTACGTTGGCTTCATTTTTCAGGGCTGGAGTTTATACCCAAATCCTAGAAACTTCAAGTTTTTGGTCACAATACGCCAGAAATGAAACACGTCCTGTTCCATGTTCTCCAGTAAAGAAATATGCCTGTTCCATACAAAACCCAGCAAAAATCCCATTGTCATCTTTATTTTCCAGTGGAAATGAAATGTAAATTTGATCATTCTAACTGAAATTGTGACTCTTACGGCAAATGTAAAATTATGTTGTGATTTTTTTATTCATTTATTTTTGGGTATTATTGAGCTGTTGGTAATTCTTGCACAAATTGTGCCTGTTGAAATAAATTTTAAATGGTTGACTTTTTCATTGACTTTAAAATTTAAGTAAATTTACTTTATCTTCTTTTGTGCAATTCTGAAAATTATGTGCTGATCACTGTCTAACCTGAACTGCTTTTCTTTTGTGGGGTCAGTACTTACACTTACTCATCAACTATATTTCCTTAACTAAGGACATTTATTTAAATAAGATTAAATCAGCTTAAATAGGCTTTTCATAGAAATCTGCCTTCCCAAAGAGAGGTCAGGTATATTTTTAGACGATTAAATGAAATTTTGAACAGTTTTATTCAATGCCAAATACATTATTCATTACCTCCATTATCTTTGGTATTTTGAGTCATGTAGTCTGTGGCTAAAATAAAAAAAAAATAAGTAAAAAAAACACAGTGAGCTAAATACTCAAATTATGAAAGTCATTGGATGTTCAGAGTAATTTTCTATCAAACACAAGAGATCATCCAAGTACATTAGACCATTAGCCAAATTGTAAAGACCCACAATCTGTCAAAGAAATGTAATTTAGTCCCTGAAAAGGTCATTATTCATCAGGTTATTGCAGACGAGTTTGAGCAAAACTAAAAATAAATGTATATGTGTCACTGACTTTCATCTTTGTCCTCATGCAGCACTTGGCACTTGTCTATTTCTATAGATTGCATATAGTGTACTGTCAAAACTTAATACAACGGCTGACCAGAACATTAATGTCATCTACAAAGGACAAAGCCAAGGAGCACTCTGTCCATTTTTCTGTGAGCACAGGCTTCTAAGTGCTCCCACAACAGATACCTTGATTGGTCCTTAATGTTTACAGCATGAAAAGGCAGACCAAAGCAATAAAAAATACATATGACTGAAAACACCTTGGTCTTCTCAGATTTATAGTGTACCTATAACCGATTCTATACAGAATCACAGCATAGTGAAAGCCATATTAAGATTAAATTAGTTACCTTTTCTGAAATCTGTACAGAACAGCACCGGTGGGCTTACGTGAAACTGCCTGAAGGCAGACTGAAGTGCAGGGAAAACCCTTGACAGGAAACAAGTCGCTCATCTGATTTATATTTGACCCGCTAACCATCCATGGGAGCGTCATCTGGGTCGGGAATATAGGTGGATCTCACTTAGAAGTGAACAGCCATAAAGGAGGAACTTTCGAAGCCCCAGTTTGAATTTTTTATTCTAACCTTTGTACATGTGAATACATAGATTCCTGAGAGGCTCCCTATGACATTTGACCACAATTATGTAAATGTGTAGGAATAAAGGAATAAATCCAACAACATATCAAAAAAATTAAAATTAAAATTAAAAATCATTCAGTGAAATGATAATGCTGTGATAATGGTGATATTAGGACACAAATTGTATGTAGCTTCAATTGACTAATAGTGACTGAAGTATGTCAATGTCTTCATATCAGGAATATTGTTTAGCTTATTCACATTTTATATTCATTGCTGAGTTTATATTTAGTGACTGTTGCTGTAAACATTATTGCTGCTCTCATAACTAATTTTGTTAAATGCAATCCTGATGTAAATTTTGTTCTATCAAATTTATTGATCCAAGCATTAATAAAGAACTGGATAAGCACCACTATTGGTGAGATAATATTGATATAACATTTTATAGCTCTAATTGATGACAGAATCTCCACAGTCTCACTAGTTCAACCTCAACTTAAGCCTCCGGAGAGGTGGAGAGCACTCTTCATTCAGATTCAGACAAACATTTGACATGCAACCTGGCAACAGAGATGAAGAACCAAGAAATGCCTAAGATAAATGTCTGTATAAGGGCTGGACAATAATTCAAATTCAATATATACCGTGGCAGAAAATATTTTAATAATGGTGACATGGTTTTTAAACACATTTCCAATATTTCAAGATTATTTTCAAATCTGTCTGCCATCAGAAGCAGATCAACTCCACAGAATAATCTGAGTCTGAAGATGAAGCACCATAGAGGTTTGAGCCAGCCTGTCCCTAAAACAGGCGTTTTGTTGCTCACCCTTTTTTCTGTATCCTGCAGCAACCTAGAGTATTTTTCATATTCTTTATCCTAGAAAAGTGTATGTGTATGTACTTAATAAAAGTATGTGGATCCATACTTTTATTAAGTACATAATCTGAGGACCAGAAATGTCCGTGTAAACAAACAAACTTGTTTGTGCTTCACGGAGTATGTGAAAACTTTGATCAGCTGAAGTAACAGATTGAGAGTCAAAAAGCAGACAATGGAGGTCTCGACACATTTTCATGTCAATCCCTTCATGACCGACAGACCTCTGTTGGATTTCCATACTCATTGCTACATAGAGTAGGAATGAGTGCAAACTCTAAGTGGACAGAGCCATGTGAGTTAATGGCAACACACTAAAGAAAAAACAAAAATACCCTTTTTTGCCTACCAATAGGAAGATCATGTTACCACTACAGTAAGTGTAGTAGACAAGACACAAGACATTAGACTTGCTAATGTTTTTATCATTAGCAGAAACTGGAACTGTTTATCTGAGCTCTGGGCTAACCAGTACAATCCCTGAAAGGTGGAAAAACACATTTATGGCTTTGGTTGGTATGTTTCTTCCTAATTTAATGCTTTTACAACAAATGAAAGTTGGGCCAGTGTAGGGATTTAAGAGATTAGGGAATGCATCTAATGTACTGGATCTGTCTGATATTAACACAAGTGACCTCAAACCTGACACGTAAGGTCCCTTTCACCCTTAGCTTAAACCTCACAGCTTGTAACCTAAAAAAGCATGTGGGGAGCTCAGATAACAACATGCCATGTATAGCGAACAGGCTGAGTGTCAATGCGGAGGGTGGCTGTACTATAGTGTTTGATCCACAATGCACGCCACATCATATACAATTGGATAATCCGTTAATGAAGCAGATTCTGGGGTGACTCACTAAGACCCAGACCACAAAGTTTAACCTCCTGTGCATTATATTTTACATGAGAATGCTCTAAGTAAGTAAATGCACATGTGATGAGACAAAGAAGCTTTTCTCTTTATGTTTTGACAAACCAACTGTATGTGGAAGTCCCCTTCACCTCTTCATATATACTTGTAATAGCATTAGCAATGCTTTAAAGTCTAAATCTTCCTGCATTAGTACTCTTTACATCAACATAAATAAATCGAGTCCATTGAGTTAAGCCTTGGCTTTTTATTTTTGTTTGTTTATATGCTCAGAATCCCAAAGAAGTTATCAGTATCATCGACATTATAGGCTAAACTAAAGAAAGAAATTCACATTGCCCTACAATTTCCACAATAAATCACCTGTCAGTATTTGTGTTGTATATATTTCTTCTGGTCAACAAAATGTCAGAAATGAGTGAAAAACCTCATCGCCAAACATGAACAATGAACAATGAAGATTCTGGTTATGGGAAACATGTACATGCAGGAGTTGGGTATGGTTTTAATTAGGGGTAAGAATCTTTTACTATCTCACAATTCAATTCCGATTCCGATTTTTGGGACTACGATCCGATAAAAAACGATTTGATTCATAATGATTTCTGCTTCAATCTGTAGGTGTGCAAAGGATCCTCATGATCTACTCCAGTCTGCTTTGCAAGACAAAGTGACAAATGGAGACATTAAAGTGTCTTTTTCACATTTATTAGGTTTGAAAAATGTATCCATGCTGAGATCGAATTGTTGCAACTGTTGCATAAAAGCAATATCACATATTGCTTAAGTAACAAAAATAAAAATGTCATAGTGCAGTTAAACATGGGTTCCCCAAGTGCTTAATCCTCATTTTGCAAACTTTGCAAATTGTGAAGCTCATGTCAACCTCGGTCTTCCCGGGCATTCGGTAAATAGGGCCCTATAAAATCCGCGAACACGGAATCATGGAATTAGACATTAAAAACGGAATTCATTATAAACACGGAATAACAGAACTGGCCGACATTTTACATAAAAGTTTTTTTGTTTTTTTTTCCGGAATAAAAAGTAACATATCTGTTGGGAAAATGCTCCGCGGGGATCACTAATAATGCACACCCCCTACCCATGAATGAATGAATGAATGAATGAATAAATAAATAATTCAATGTGGTGACTTGAGCGTAGTGGGCGCGGTTCAATTCCCAGTGGGGGCACCTGAATATGTCTAGGTTAATTGGTGACTTGATGTAAATATATGTGGTGACGTGAGCAGCACGGTGCCGTAGTGGTTAACGCTGTCGCCCCCGCAGTAAAAAGGGTGCAGTTCGATTCCCGAACATGGTAGGTTAATTGGTTAATTGGTAACGAGTGGGCTACAGAACGGCAACCAGACTAGACCAGACCAGAGACCGGACCCCTGTAGAGAGTAGATTATTATTTTATTTATTTTATTTATTTAAGTGTCATGCACTTGTCATGCAAATACTGCTGCTCTATGTGCCTTCAATTGCCCCCTGGGGAAAAATAAAGTTTGGGGTTTTTTTTTTTTTTGCACTCAAGGTGCCCAGCCCGCATGGGCTTATAAGACACTCAGCAACAAACAGCCTTGCATGGCGTGTAAGCAAATAACCAAAAACAAAATTACAAAATAAACAGAAACCAAGACAACATACATGTTACAAAACTCAAATCAAATATACAGCACATTTTTTCTCTTTTCCCAGGCTTTACAAATGAAGTTGGCTGCGAGAATGTTCCTTTCCTGAAACATAATGCGAGTTTTTTGTATTCGTCCAAGTAAAAGAAGCCATTATATAATAGACTCATTCTCTCAAAAAGTACATGTCTAAATTCATCATACAGAGGGCAAAAGAACATAAAATGAATCTCATTTTCAATCTGTTTTAGATCACAAAGCAAGCAAAGTCTCTGTTCCTCAGGTACACTGCTAAAGTACCTGAACGCAGCTGAGCACAGAGGGATCTTTGGGTTTTGGTTAGATTTTGTTCCACATATTCTTCTGCTGCATATAGATTTTTTATAAAACAATAAGTTCTTAATTTGACCTTATTCCATATTTCAACAAACCATTTTTCTTTATGTTGTTGGAAAAGTATGTTTTTAATTTCTTGAATATTGCAGTATAATCTGTTGTGGAAAATAAATGACCTATCACAAATGGAGAACAGAGATTTCACCTCACTGACCCAAGGATATCCTTTTGATAATTCCCAACTGATAATCTTTTTCAGTCAGCCTATGTTCAGGCATATTTACCAATCTGTTCCATAGACGAAGCATTTCACAGTTATGCCTAACATTTGGCGGTTCCCAGCTCATGTCTCCACAAATGGCTGCTATTGGTGTACGTCTATGAACTCTTAAAAAAGAGCGAATAGTACTATAAAGGACTGTATTAGATTTGGCCTGTTCATTAAAGCCCCAGACCTCAGCTGCATAGTCTGAGACAGGACATACACGATTTGTATAATTGGGTAAATGACTTAAAGCCTAGGTCTCTACAGTTTTTGACCTTGCTCAGTACAGAGGCCAAAGCTCTACCAGCAGAGTCTGATAGAGTGCCAATAGCTGGTTTGAAGGTCAGGTGTTCATCTAATGAGAGGCCAAGGTATTTATACTGACTGGCATAGGTCAGTGTTTTTGATCCAAAATTACATACAAATGAACTTCTTTGTACAGCATGTTTTCTAAAATGAACAATTTGCCTTTTCTCCTGATTTATCACAAGTCTCCATTTCCAACACCAATCTGAAACACTATTTAACATATTCTGCAGATCTTGTTTGCATTCAGCTAATAAAACAATATCATCAGAATATAGAAAAATGCCCACAATCATATCATCAATTTTAATACCAATATTAGATTTTTGGATGTGAATAGCCAGATCATTAACATAGATTGAAAACAACGTTGGGGACAATACGTCCCCTTGTTTCACCCCAAATGGTGTGGAGAATCAGCCTGTTCTAAAGTCATTTAACTGCACACAAGCAGCAGGTGCTCGATAAAGAGACTTGATTGCTGTATAAAATTTGCCATTTATTCCTGATTTTATGAGCCTGTACTCCAGCAGTTCTCTATTAACCCAGTCAAATGCCTTCTGAAAATCAATGTAACATGCAAATGTTGTCTTGTTTTCTTTAAGTCTTGCTCTGATAATAGAAGTGACTGAGTATATATGGTCTATACAGGCCCTTTGTTTCCGGAAACCATTTTGCTCATCTACCAGCAATCCTGTCCTTTCTAAACTAATCTATTATTTAGTAGAGCAGAGTGTAGTTTATAAACATTGTTGATAAGGTTATTCCTCTGTAGCTAAGTGGTGATTTAGGGTCATTTCTAGATGATTTAGGGATAGGTTTTATGATAGATTTACACCACTGAAAAGGAATAATGCCTTGATCAAAACAAAATTGAAATAACTCAAACAGAATTCTAAATAGCCTTGGGGACTTCAGGACTTCGTAAGAAATCTCATCTATTCTGGTTGATTTCTTTAATTTAGCCTTATCAATCACTATTTTATCCTCCTCTGTAGTAAAGTTTGTGTTCAAATATAAATTACAACCAAAAGAATCCTTGTTCATTTAATCCTCCAACATTGCCTTCTCATCTGATACAGTTTTAAGAAAATTATCATCGAAGGATGAATGATTAGTACCAGAGAATAAATCACCAATAAATCAAGTCCTTTTCCCATTTCTCTAGAACCACATTGATATCAGAGCTGTACTCGCCAGTTTCTAATTTTACCTCCATGGGTATTTTCATTTTCTTCCTAGGGCCCAATTTGTTGACTTCATCCCAAAATTTCTGAGGGCAATGTGTTTGTAACTGTTGAATATATAATGAATGGCCACGCTAAAATTTACGTTTAGCATTCCGTAGTGTTTTATCAAAATTAGCCTGACAAGTATTGAATTTGTTTCTTAACTTAGCTCTCTTGTTTTTGTATCACACTTCTAGAGACTAGACCAGAGACCAGACCCCTCCAGATACTAGAGACTAGACCAGACTAGACCAGACCAGAGACTGGACCCCTCCAGAGAGTAGAGACTAGACCAGACTAGACCAGATTAGACGAGACACAGGACCCCCCTCCAGAGACTGGACCCCCCAGAGACTAGACTATCTTAATAGCTGATGACAAGTTTTCTTGGTTAGCTACTTTTAAATACTCGTACAACATATTACAGGAGTTTCATCTGACCTTAGACTTAGAGAAAACATGGGAAAAACCCATTTACCACAAGTATGTCCGAGAGTCATTGGGCATTTATTCTTGTATGATGCAACATGCATATAGACCAACAACTAACTGAGATGTCAATCAGAAGATGGCCGGCTGTCTTTGTTTAATTCCCAAACATTACACATGGCTTTCCAGGCAGGTCATTTCCTGTCACTCAAAAATCTGCAATGCCTTGAATTGTGGATGCACCAGCAGGCAAGTGTGAGGTTACGTGTGAAAGCTCAGTCCCAGGTGTACCAGTGCCAGAGCGCAGACACTGACTTTCAGCCAAGAGAAGGACTTGGGTCAGTAGGTAATTGCGTTCCTGAACCACAAGGGAATTGCTGGCAATTAATCCTGCCAATGAGTTAGGAGATATATCCACATGTACAGTTTGTCAGTGGACCGATGAGTAACATAGCTCTTTCAAAGAGCACCAGGGTAAAATATCTGCTACTGCCACCGCATACTCAGTGACAGTGACACAAGCCAAAAAATTATGACATAAAAAAGTATTGTACCTGATGTTGTTGGGCACAATCAGAACTGTTCTCTCTATTCACCACATCGAACCTTAAAAAGTTTTTAAAAAACTCTCACTATCTCACATTTTCAGCTGCTTTGGATACCCTGAAACATTTAATATTATGAATCATTTAAACTGAGTTTGCAGAGTTACCCCCTTTTTGTGGACCTTTCCTATACTCGTCCTCAGCAGAATTAATGGAAACTCCTGGCAAGTTAAAAGGTAAAATCCAAATGGGTGTAGAATTACTGCAGAAAAAATACAGCAAAAGAAAAAAAATATGTGAAGTATGCAAAAAAAAAAAAAAAAAAAAAAAAGAAATATGTCGATGCTCGGGAATGCTTTTACAGATTCGAATGCTTTTTTGTATTCTTGGTCGTAAAATGGGACATGATCTTATAAGTCAAGACTGTTAACTGAAGCTAAACCACGACCACACAACCAATGTGGTAGAAAAAAGTGACTAATAGTAAATGACTCTTTGGAGTCACTTATTATTATTATTATTATTATAAGTGGCTCTTTGGATTCAGGGAAAGCCATAACCCTGGTGGCAACGATAAATTCACACCAGCTCTTCCAGTAGCTACTGATCAAACCACAAATTTTGCACCATTCCTCCAGTTCAGACATCTTCTAAGGATGCCTGGTGTGAGTATTTCTCTTAAGGACTTTGCACAGCATTTCTGTTGGGTTAAGATGTGAGCTTTGAGTAGGCTGCTCTAAAAGGAGGATTTTCTATGTCATCCTGTAGGAGATTTGCTATCTACAGATTTATGATGTTGAAACTTCATCATTCAACTTCTACTGAGCTTCTGTGGGCTCACAGCAACTCTGGCCTTGGCCATCTGATGTGGAGCTTTCTCAGCAGAGAGGAAGCAAAGACCCACAACACGATGCTCCCACCACTCTGCTTCATATTGGATTGTTTGTGTGTCATGTTGGTATGCAGAGCCCTTTTAGACCATAAATGGACCTGCATGTTCTTTCCAAAGAATTTGATCATAGTTTTATCAGTCCACAAAACATTTTCTTTATAGTGCAGAGAGTGTCCAACTTCTTTTGGAGAGCAACAGAGGAGGAAAAACAAAATGTTCCATGCACCATGATTTGTGTTTGACTGACACACGAACAGAGTCAGACTCCAGTGGTTCCTTTAAGCTTTCAGCTGTTGCTCTGTTTTTTGTTAAGCTATTGATCATTTTGGATTGTGTTTTTGAAGTTTACTGGTGACCCACTACTAGGGAAAGTAGTCACACAACTAAATCTTCCATTTTTATTTTGTCTGATTGTGGACTGAGTTAAATCTGACCATTTTCACCCTATTGCAGCTTTTTCAAAGACCATTTGGACCTTTGGAAAAGGTTTAAATGATTATTCCCAGTGAAAGTAGACCTTATCTACAGCTCCAATATGGTTTTACTGCCTGAACTCCTGGAGTCCATTTCAAGAAGGAAATTCAGAAAACTGAGTCTAACCCTGAACTCTGAGCTGGAAAACTCAAGAGTTTCTGGTTTAAGAACAGCTGATTTGAGCTGGTTCAATGAATCCTGAGTCCTGCACGTGCAACACGACTAGAGAAAGCCAACAAAAAGCCCCACACTATGATTGAACAACAGACAGCAAGACTCTTTTCCAATATGAAATTGGAAATTATCAACAAATTTATGGTGCTTTAAAACAGACTTTTTGAAAAAGTAACAGCAAATGAGAGAGAAAACTGCTCGATTCAACACACAAATGTCAACGATTGAATAAACAGATACAATTAATATTTAGTCACAATGCAGTAGATAAAAATCTGTGCAACTGTTGAATTTAAAATTCATTTCCATTTAGGTGCAATCCTGCAGGACTTGGAAGCATCTTAAAATGAAGTATATGAACATAATTCAAACAGTTAAGGCTCAAGTGTCAAAAGGCTAATTTGAGGACACACATTCTTCCATAAGATTTAATAGGCCTGGGCCTATATGTTTTCTTTTATATATTTTCATAGATACATTTATTTTATGGGTTTTTCATTTGTCACATTTTGATGGGAATATCTGCCTTGTGGAGCCTCGTGCTGCAACAGAACTCCTTTCAGCTCTAAGTCAACTACTCAATACTTGAGATTATGCCAAATAGTGGTTTACAGTAAACTGAAGCATAATGCTCATCCTCACAGAATGATGAGGTCACATTGTCTGCTGTCACAGAGCGTTCTCCAGAGGTGACTCCTTAGTATTATATGTTACTGCTAGTTAACTCCCCATTCACATTTTCTTCCATTCTAGTGTGGCATGTAGCCTACACTGAGGTAAAAATGGACATTGTTATCCTTTTCAACAGAGCATAGCTATGCAGCAGGAAGAGGGTCCATCAATTCATTGGGGTTTATTCTTGCTTGGACAGACTGATTAAGGTGAAATACTGAAACACGTGTTAATGGTGGGTATGTGGTCACAGGTGAATTGTATTAATTATTCGAACAATAAAGGAAAATAAAACTGCTGCTTTTTATTTTTCGGAAATAAAGAAATCAGAAAAAAAATGAGAATTTGTCCTTATTTGACTGCTCTGAGACTTGGTGGTGGTGACTGTGGCTTAATCTTTTAAGTGATTGAGACATATCTCTGACTGCTCTTCCATTTTGGATATCTGCAGGTTGGAGGGGGTCTTAAATTGGGTCTTCTATTTGTAAGACAGGGTTGTGCTCCCTTATTGTTGCTATATTACAGAGAACTACAAATACCACAAAAATGTCACAGGTTCAGTCAAGGTTACCACGAGCACGGCTTTCAACAGGCCTATAGTCATCTCTACACAGCCTTTCATCCTTCAAAGGGTAACACTGAAATACTGCCTCTGCATTGGGAATAATATGTACAACATCCATATGATCTTGACAGTGCAGAGAATTTTTGAAACAGTAGTCAATGTACATGCCCATTAATACTGTGGATGGATTTCATATTCACATAATCAGCTTCATTTTGAGAAGGACCAGTTATGGGAAAGTGAATGCCACTGATGTGGCCAATAACTGGGAGATCCTCAAAGAAATTCAAACTACTAATCCCAGTCTGAGATTACAGAACCATGTTATCAGCATAAATTATTTATAATCATTAATTTAAACCCATTTCGAGTCATTTTACAATCCTGTGGAGATGCAGATGTCAAATAGAATGGAAAGAAAAATGGTCATCTGGAAATGTAACATATTTAATCATAGCCTCAAAATCATCTCCCGACATTTATTTAACATGTATTAAAATTGGTGCAAAGTAATGCAGCCTCTTCATCTGTAGAATTCTCAACTAAAGGATGTGCCAGGTTTGGGAAAAAAAACTATATCTATATAAATATATGCATATAATATATCTATAGGCTGTTGCAACCTGGATGGCTATTCAGGCAGATGGACTAAAATGTGCGAGACGGACTGAATGAATCCAAGAATGAGGAAATGAAACAGCGGTCCTGGCTCTTTTGTTATTGACCTTAGCCATGGGGTTTGCATACTTTTTCCAATCAACACTGAGTATTTGAATGATGACATCTAATGACTTTTACACCTTAGAAACACAATCACTGATTGGTTTCACTGCTTTTTACTCATTTTCAACTCAGTCAGCGTTGTCGTTATATCACTGACATGTCAGCAGACTTCCCTCACTTTCCTTTCAGTTTATTTCATTTTCAACTGCTTATCCGGGTCTGGGGCAACAGTCTCAGCAGTGAAACCCAGGAACTCCTCTCCCCAGCCACCACCAACAGCTCCTCCGGGAGGATCCAGACGCGTTCCAAAGCCGACAGATATAATCCCTCCAGCGAGACCTGGTCTCCTTCAAAATGGGCATGGCCGGAACACCTCCCCTGGCAGGCATCAGAGAGGCATCCTGACCAGGTCCCCAAACCCCCTCAACTGGCCCCTCTCAATGCAGAGGAGCAGCAGCTCTTCTTTGAGCTCCTCCAGGATGCCCAAACTCTTCACCCTATCTCTGACCCCGCCCACCCTGCGGAGGAAGCTCATTTAGGCCCTTTGCATTTGCAACCTTGTTCTTTTGGTCACTACACACAGCTTGTGACTATATGCAGTACTGATTCTCATCTCAGCCACTTCAGTCATGCTTGTTTTATGTGGTTTATAATTTATAACACATTATTAATGATTGTATTGAATGAATGTTTGTATTTTGCCAACAAAATGCTCCAGTAATTTAACCATCTTTACAAGCTGGTATCTGTCACTGCATGCAGGCAAGTGTGTATACTCCACGCTGTGTAAAGTGCCCCATTAGCCTCAAGCTTCTGTTTAATCTGCGATTGATCATTAAGTGGCATCTGATCCTAAATAATAGGGGCACAGAGAAAATGCCACTTCTGGCACACAATCACTCTGCTGTCTGAATTCTTACCAACAAGACAGTGTTAAAGATTACTGTTGTTTACTTGGAGTGAAAGTGGTTTGATGAACAACAAAGAGAAGTTTTCACAAAGCAGAATATGAAAAATTATATATGTTGGGCGTCAGGAACACCTTAGGGTGTAATTGCCTTCAATGCGCAGTCAAACTTATGATTTTTTTGTTTGTCTGTTTGTTTTTTAAGTATGCCCCTTTCGTGAGAATGCAGGAAACTTTCCAGGAACTCAGAAACTTTACCACAATTTCATCATGGGGCAGGAATTTTGACTCCCAAAAAGTACCAGCTCCTATGTTACCCTCTGATCTGATCATTAATAACTCTCAATGAGAACTAAGAGGATGACACATGAGAAATTTGAGAGAGTGGACAAAAATACGAGGAAAAAACACAAGAGAGACGAAGCTGAGACTCTCATTGCTTTTTATAATTGATTCAATGAACTGACATTGGCGGCTAAATAAAAAAAAATACATAAAAATACCCTGACATACTACACTGAATCAAAAAATATTCCCTTTCTGTTTGCCTGCTCTGTTCTTCATACAAAGGAAAGACACACACCATGTCTACAGAGTTGTCATTGATGTTGATGAGGTTCCTAAATGTATCAAAGATGTTGGGAGTTTCCCATTAGTACTCATCAATAAGACCATGCGTAGCATGTATTCAGTCATTTTAGAAAAAAAAATGACTGAATAAAAAAACAGCAATATCTGACTGATAATTATAAGGAAAAATCTTCAGAAGAACTAAACTTGATTCATTTTGTTTGTAGGCTTTGAAATGAATAAATAACAAAAAAAAATCTAATCTTTTCAGTCAGTAGGTTCATATATTTCACAATATTAAAGGAAAACTGTTTTACACATTTTAATTCCCAATGTCCTTAATATTTCTATACAACTACTGTGGAACTTTTAACTGATTACTAACCAAGTAAATTTAATGTCTATTTAGTATCTTTGACATTAGGCTAACTGTGAAAAACTAAGGGAAAATGTTAACTTGAACTTGAGATTTGAACACATAAAACTATCGAAGGTTTTCTAAATCAACACAGAGAAGTTTACTGGCAGCGATATGAGGCCTTTAAAGAGGGAAACCTGGACTCTACAACAAGAAAGAAAACTTTCCCAAAACAAAAATAAAAATGATATTCCACTCTTATGAAACAAATACTGAGTTGTTAATTTCCTATATAAATTGTAAGGTAGAGACTGGTGACATCACAAATTTGACAACATCCCAGCCGTGAAGGATGGTCATGACATCATGTAGAAGGTGCGGGTCTTTTTTTCTTTTTGGAAAAAGGAACAATAAATACAGGCTATGCCTTGAGAAGAGTTTCAATCAAAACTGCTGAAGACCTTAAACTGAGGTGATGATTTATGTTCAAACATAATAACGGCCAGTAGCACGCAGCCAAATCAACACTGAGGTGAGGGACCGAGCCAAAGCCTTGAAATGTATGGTAAATTAATGTGTCTGAGATTGTTGTTTATTGACTCACCCTTTCCAGCTTTACTGGGTAAGAGGAAAAAAAAAATCTATTTAGACTGGGGGTCTAAACTCCCAAAATCCATATGTGCCAAGCAGATACTGACATGCATTCCAAAACTTTAATAATTGTTGAATGTGTTTATTCTCTCAATGTCAACACCACTACAGCAATTTTTCCCTGAGAGGAAAAAGAACCTGGACTGCTCTTGTTTACATACAATCTCAGTGTTTGATCTGCACTCTGCCACTCTCACGAGTGAAGAAAAAAACAGCTGTTTAAGAGAGTAAACAAGAGTTAAACACAAAAACAGAAAGTAATCAAACCCTTAAAGTGATTCTCCTTAATAAGAAAGATAATCTGTTCCACTTCAGCTGGATTCTCCTCAGCTCACTCGGATCCTCAGTGTAATTACTCTTGTTAATCGTGCCTTAATTTGTTGACAAGATTCATTTGGAAGACTTGTCTTGAAAACATACAATCTCTTCCAATGTGGGGGGGGTTGCTGGCATCTTGAAATTAAGGACAGCAAAGTGAGACCAGATTAAGTCATTTTGAGAGCATTGGAGATGTCACTAGAGACGTGACGTAACAGTGTGATCAGTGTCTTTCACTGCTTATTAAACTGGCAACGCCACTGAGCCGCATCAGAACATTCATCAGGGGTTAGAAAGTCAACCACAATTCTTGACAGAAAACTCAAAGTGAACTTATTGCTTATTTAAGATAACCGTAAACCTTATAAATCATAAGATCAATTATACAGTTTCTAAAAGGGTGTGTAAAAAAAACCGATTCAGCATGATTGGCTTTACTGGCTTCACTAAAATACTTAGGCCATCAAAGGGTTTTGTGTCCCAGTATCTTCCCATGGTTGTTTTTAGTGTGACAGTCTCCAACGTCATCTTATTGTCTCACCAGCACAGGTATGTTCTGCCACAGCTGGCTGGCACTTCAGCCAGAAGTGACAATTATAAAAACAAAAAATCCCAATAAAATATTGTGTTGACTAGAATGGAGATAGACAGATGGTCAAAAGTACAATCAGGAGAGCAAAGACGTAGTTTTGCGAAACACAATGAAAAAGAGAATCATCCAGGTCAAATTGACTTGCACATTTAAATACTTGAAGATCCAATCATTACTAAAGCATGTGTGGAAGTGAACTAGCAAAAACATATGAAGCAAATGAATTTAGGTTGTATTGATTCAGTTCCAACATCACTCATAGCATGCAAGAGGGTATTCTACCTTAAGAGTGTCAAGCAGCTGTCATTGGCCAGATGTTTCTTTGTTTATGCATTTACATAGAAACATCACAGTCAGCCTGTTACTCTTGGATAGCTTGTGCTGCTTCCACAGAGCTGCTGGACATAAAAACGAACTACGGTCACACAGCACAGCCTGTTACCTTAACCCAGCCTTACAGCTAATGTTTTCAATGTGGCCTCATTTCTTTGACACAAGAAAACAAACTCATTAGACACATAAACTGCTTGTGTTCATTCACCTGTTGTGTAATAACACACAAATTACAACCCTCTTCAGTCATGGTAGTATATAGTATTACTGAGCCAGAAGTTTGTCTAATGCCGCTTTGTTTTCTGTTAGTCGAATATCTGATGATTTTAGTTGACTGGTGTGTGTAAACTTGACACTTGAACGAAACCAGCTGAAACTTCACCGTGCAGATTTACTACAGATGTGCTATGGTATAAACAAATACCACTACACCTACGCACATGAGCAAAAAAGTATGGCAGATTCAGCTTCTATGAAGTCACCTGCAAGCCAAATAGATGTGTAGCTGCCTTTTGAATTTAAAAAGTATCAAGAAGCAGACATAACTACACCCATTCCTGCACATGACATACAATAGCAACACTCATTACTTACCAAACTAATATTTCACAATCTTTTCAATTTCCTTCAAAAGCATGGAATATTGGTATTGTAACTTAACTAATTCCAACTGATTTGACAGCAAATCCATTCAGCACCTTCTGAATGGGAATAAAATTTATTCAGAAAAATCCAGCCCAAAAAAAAAAATAAATGGTGTTACCATAACAGGGGCATAAAAAGGCTAATTTCTTTTCCTGAAGGTTTTGTGTTTTCACTTAAAGGTCAGTGTACAACATGAGGCTCATTCGACCACACTACTATCAACTCTCTGTTTATATTGGCACAAGGCGTAGAAGTAAGCCGCACATTAACAGGCAGTTTCTTTGAGGTTTTTAGGTTTAATTGTGCCAGTTTGCTATCTTACTGACGCCGTGCGCACCAGAGGGAGGAAGGGGTGTGGTGATGCCAACCCAGTGACCCAGTTCTGCACAGCAGAACCACTGAGGCCGTGATCAATATGCATGTATTGGGGTTAAGTTTTGCAGCCATGTTCTTAAAAACAAAGTGTCACTCCAAAAATCCTGGTTTATTTCTGGACTGGAAATTTTAACGGACTTCATGAAATTGGTATGAAAAAAAACCATTAGTTCTGGAAGTGGTATCAAAGTCAAGGTATCGGAATTTTAAGTTTTTGAACAATACCAAGCCCTAACCAAGAGGAAGGTCAGACTTGTTAAGGGCCAACTATTATTTAGGGAGTATGTTTGCAAAACCAGAATTCAACACCTGAGCAGCCCACAATCATACAGACACACACACTTACATGTACAGGAAAACTTGCAGGGCTATGAAATAATATTACTCTAAAATATCTGTTTAGGGTGGCCAGGCACAATAGATTTTTGCACTTTTAACCTTTACTCAAACTCCTCACATTATAAACAGAAAGTTGTATAAGGTCAGTCGCAAAATTCCCACTGAGTTTGAGTTAGTTGCAGTTTTTGCAAAACTTTATCAAAATATCTGGTGAACTGGTAAACAGTCAAACCCAATTCCCTGTCTTTTCCACGCGATGCCCAAGAACACTGTGTGTTGGCTGTGTGTCTGATGCTACGAAATGGCAACAACATCTCTAAAACATTCAATCAACTAGTGACAAACAGTGACACAAATTCCCCACAAGCAGCCTATACATACACACAGCTGTGGCCAGTCTAAGGAAGGCACAGGCAGATCAACCAGTCTGGGTTCCAAAATTCTTGAACTCATCATATTATATCATGTCATATTATGTTACATTGTAATTTACAGCTATTCTGTCAATGACAAATTGTATTCCCCCATATATAAAACTAAAAGAATACAACAAAATTGAGCACAGAATGATACTCACAGTTTCTCTTTAGATCACTGAGGCACAGAGAACTGCTAGATTCACTAAATGGCAGTCACTTGAAAAGCTCCTCTCACCCCGAGAAAGTCTTATGCAGCTGAAATGACTCACATCCCCTCTTCCAACCTCTGTCAACCATCATGAGGAGGTAAACATTTCCAAATATGGAGAAAATATGAAGACACTATTGAGGGCAATATCAGTTGGGTTTGCTTTCAGCTTGGAATGCCATACACTGTGAGCCAGAGTCACTCGGCACAGCCATTTCTGTGGTGCATACCTTTCACTTGGAATAATAATGATGATTGTGGAGAACTTTTTACTTTTGGTTTGAGTTCGCTCTGACTGTTAGTCTATTTTAAAGACTAAATTTTTTTTTTTAAATTGAGAGGAGAAGATACGTAATTTAATATGTCGGTAAGAATGTTAATAAATCATTTAAAAAATGCAAGGAAATTATGCAATCATGATTTTGTTCATCCAAAGACCGGGGCCAGATTAGGTGAAGATAGTCTATTTACTGTGAGAAGACCTTTTGTCACAGAGTGTTCAAGTGATTAAGGAGGTATAATTGAAATGTGATTACTCTCCATGAGTGCTGTGGGTCAGCGGAAGTCACTGTAATTAAACAACGCTGAGAGAGCACTACACTACAACTTGACATGAAAATGTTTGTTTCTTTTATCAGCAGAGGCCACTTCACCTAACCCCAAAGAAATAAACAGACTGAAATACTTATATGTTTAATATAATTCTGTTCAATTCATTTGTATTTAAACAATGTTTCTGTTTTCCTAAATTGGACCATTTTCACTTCCAATTAGTGTCCTAGTGCACCATTAAGCATTACCAGGTGAAACTGTGGCTGCAATGTCCCCAGAGAGATAACTTAAAAATAACTTTCAAGACTTAAATGAAAGACGCAGACAAAGTGTCCTTCGCACAATGAGCCACATTTCTCTTCATGCAATAGACCCAGCTGTTTTGGTGATAGACAATGACATCACAGGCACCGACTACTCTGGATCCACATGCACATGTCTGCATGAGCATACAGGTGCAACATGCCTGTTCCAGGTCATCTGAAGTCAACTTCAAAATAGTGTGATAATCCCACAAACTAAACCAGAGCAGTCTTTCGACCCTGAGCTTTAAAAGGTACAGATTATATTACACCCGCTGTGCAAATTCACAACAAGTTAGTCCAGCAATATAAAGTTAAGAGGAACTCTGAATGAGAGATATAGCACAATGGCTTCCCAACAAGAACTTGCCACTGAGAAACTCAGTTCCCAAATCATCCTCATAGACAACATTGGTCACAATCCATATGGATGTTAAAACTCCTCCAACCAACAGATATGACAATACAAAAGCTGGACAAAGCACAGCCAACACACACGACACATAAAAGTATAAAAGAGTTAAGTACAGGAAAACCTATCTTACCTTTTCTCCTCTCAGGGTGTTGTGGATTTCTGGGAAGTAGTTAAATCGATGCCCCTTACCGTTCTTGAAATCTGTTGAGCAATAAGGTGAGACTCAGTAAACTCATCACTCAAATGGATACCACAGCTGTAATTGTGCTGAGCAGGGCCAAACTAACATGGTACGTGGGTGCTGTCAACTTTTTCTCTGACTGAGTCATTCATCAGGGAAAAGAGGAGCCTTGTGCCGGCTCCCCTAAATTCTGCATGAACCTGAGTTGTCTATTTAAATATTAGTTTGTCATTTTTCACCAAGTAGCTGTCACTTTGTCGCAGTAATGCCTCACTGTGACGACAGTGCTGAAGAAACAATGCTGACAAGTGACTCTACAGAAAATATTTCACCAGTGTAACAATTATTTACTGAAGAAAGCTAAGACAGTAAAAGTGTTTGATATGAAGGCATCTCTCAAATAAATAGGACAAATTAATGGCTGAATATGTCACAGCTGCAAGAAGTCATTAAATATACCAACTATTACCTTGTCTTTCCTTCCTCAATTAAAAGCCCCTTTGGAGACCTTGTTGTACTTTAGCATGATAGCAACAATATTTCAACATTATGGCTATTTTAACTCTACTTATTTTATGAAAAGAGACCCAGCAAATCCTCACATCTGAGACAGTGTAAGAGAAGTACTATAAATGGGACTGAACAAGCTTCCATAAGTCATAATAAAGCAGGCAAAATAGTTGGCAAAAGAGGAAAGATGAATTCATTGGTGTGGAAGAGGTTTAGCTATTGAAGACTGGATCAGCTTCAGGTGTCGGTGAGTTGTTAAATGTGCCAGACAGGAGCTGACCAGCAGCAGGAACACATCAAATCTGTCCACCATCTGAAGCGAATCACCTCCACAGAATAATCTGAGAGCCTGAAAATAAGGCACCATGGAAGTTTAAAACAGCCTGTTCCTAAAGCAACATCACCAACATCCCACGTGTGTTTTTAGTGTTGCTCACTCCATTTGAAGGACATGTAACGTTTCTTGTTTGTATATAAGGACTAAATATTGATTTTCTTTTATTTAATTATTTATATCTAAATTATATATAGTTTTATAGGAGAAGGCTTCATAGACTTGGCAAACTCATTTTTCAGAACTTAGTCGGTACAGACAAGTGTTGTGGGCATTCTCTGCAGTTTTTCTGTGTCTTGTATATTGTTCGTATCGATATCAGAATCATATCATATCAACCAAAATTAAGAAATATCTTGTGATATATATTTTGACCATATCGTCCAGCCTTAAGTTTGTGTCCAATAATTATGTCATTTTCTTTATTATTCAATGAAAATTAAGTTTCCCTGAGTTGGTGAAGGTGCAGGAACCACGTAGCGTGTGAAACAGCACTCTAGTGGGTGGTTTCTGACGCAATGTCAAAGCCAGCTATCTAATGCAATAACAAGACTATGATTTTAATTTCCATGTTTTCCTAACTGCACATCTGAGAGAGGTAATTCGGCAAACTGACAGGAGGAAACAAGCCTTGTATGAAGTAGTTAGAGTAAAGGAAAGCATTTGCATAAAACTAGAAGACTGAGACTGAGAAATGGCAAAATCATGTAATTTCGCTGCACGTACTCCTGTTCTTTGAGCACCGGTTGCAGAGAGCAGTGAGTTGAAGTATGAAGAGCCAATGCATATCAATCATTCAGTAGATAATGTAGGTACTTACAAAAAAAAAAGACCCTTAGGAATACGTCAGTTGTAACAGAGTCCTGTGAGAGTTTAAGTAAGGACAAAGAATTATCCCCAATTGACAGACTGGAGAATCAATTATCCTATACGACAGTCAGCAGTGTTGCTGTGAAAAAACCAGCCAGCTATGTGTCATACCCCAGCACAGCAAAACTTTTAAGCGGGTTCTGACATGTCTGTACTCGGCCTCAACACTGTGTTTTGTTACAGGTCTCTTTGGCTCAATTATGTCATCATATGTTTTGCTATACTTTGTGTCTTGGTTGGTTCTTTAACACTCTATAAGATCATTAAACATTACTGGTTTGTTCCATTCAAGAGTCTTAAATCAGTTACTGAGATCTTGATCTCTTAAAATTACTACAGTTTCAGTGAAGATAAAGAACCAATGACTGTATTTGACATATACAAGTATGCTACAGTTGGCAAACTATTAGGGCTGAAAAATAAAATAAATAAAACAAGAAATGGCAAAAGCTGCGGTTCTTTGAAAGACCATTTGAGGATGGCTCCAAAGGGAAGGCAATTTCTATATCCACGTTAAAATGCCCAACCTATCAGCAGAAATAAACCAGTTAAGGCTAGTACACAAAACAGTTTTGCTCTCTATAGCTAATTTCCTCAATTATGGCAACTGTACGGGGTAAATTTGTATATAATTACCTGTTGAAACATTATTCAGGCCTAAATTTCTCAATAATTGAAAGACTGCTGCTTTTGACAGGTACATGAGGATATGCTTCCCACAACCTGGTACGCAGGCAAGTCGTGCTCTACACTCCAGTCACACACTGGCAAGAGGGCAATCACGGAGCTGCCTGATCTGATCTTCAACTGCTTTTAAGAAATATAGGGGTGACGTCAGGGTGACAACAGCCATCTTTAGTCGCATTCTGTGGTAAGGTATCAGAGTTCTACCTGGTCGTACAGCTCACTGTGATTCTAATGTAATCTACCCCTGGTTTTGCCTCTCCCCTGGGTCAAATCTCAAATGGCATATATTAAAATGATTGAGGACAAGATGCCAACTGTTGGGGAATCACTGTAAACAACTGAATGCAACACATCTTAACTACATTCAACCTGTTGTCAGCTGGTTTCAGATCTTTATGTTTGCTTCTCTTCCTCTCTTTGTGCTCAGACCTGGTGTTTTAATACAGCCAAATTAAGCTATTCCCATTTACATGTGTTCCTGTTTCTGTTGTCAGACAATGGAACAACTATGAAATAATGACTGACACAAAGTCCACATACATTTCCAGTTCTTCAGATGCAAGATACACAGATACTCACATATAACAGTGACACATCAAAGAGAGAGAGCAAGTGGGGGGTTAGCCATATTTGCTGTAAACCACACTAACCATAAGTCATAGATAATAGATACTACTGGCTTACTAACATTCGAGCAGGTCATGCTTCCTCAAAGTTCACTGTCCTGACATCCCACTTTGTTCTACAATTGTTCATTTTGAGCCTAGGAAACTGCTGCTGTTCTTCTCAGGAAAAAAACACGCTCATTAAAATATACCAAGAAACACAAACAGGAGAACAACTTGACTAAACCTACCAGGGGGCCCATGCTCAAATGCAACTGAGGCACTCATCTTTTAAGTTGAACATCATCAGTGCTGTCAAACAAGTCCGTTTTAACTAGAGATTTTAAAGACAGTTCCATTTAATGTTGCCTGAGATAAAAATGTGTCGGAGCAACACAGATGTATGCAGCTTGATGGCAGCACTCTCAGGGGATCTTGGTCTTATTGATTTGATATTCACATCTAAGTCAAAGTTTGAACTTAGTCTTTCAAAGGGGAAACAGAAACTTACTCTTCATGTTTAATATGCTTTATGGCAAATAAATATCTGTTGTCTAGGTTGTCATTGTCTCTGTGTCTTCTGTGTTCTTTTGTGCAACACTTCATATTTCATGTAATGCATAAATTAGCATTTAATACCAATAAACACAGTACTCTATCAGACCAGTTTAAAGAGGTTATGTTATGAGCAAACCTGATGTGAACAGTATTGCACAGACATTGAATGTTTAATGTTAAATGAATCAGTTCAGGCTCATTCAATGAAAAAAATCAAAAAGACAAGACACAAAAATGACCATATATATTGATCATGCGTGAACTTCCACTGGCCCTACAGTCTGCCCAAAGAAATGAACAAAAGTAATCAGTCAGAGAAAAGAAAAGTCACCGCCAGATAATTTTCATAAGAACTTAAAACCTGTCTGTGCATTTCTATGTGCCAAATCCAAGAAGCTAAGATTGTATTCCACCCAAACCAGGGCCGGACTTACACTGAGCTGCAATGTAGGTCCACTCCTCTGAGATTACAGCAGGCCTATACTGTACTCTGTCTCAGCTAATGTACAGCTGTTATATAACCACACTGGATATAATCAAACGACACAGAAGTCACACTGCTGCCAAAAGCAGCTTTCTGCAGGTTATTAACACAAACCACCATCAGAACCATTTAAACAACGTGGCGTTTCCCTGCTGCCGTAAACAAATGCGTCGAAGAACACCAAAGTCAGAGAGGCATTTCCTTCAACAGCGACTCCCACAAAGTTACTCAGCTTCCATTTCATCACATTACAGGACATTTTATCGGCTACAGAGCCTGTTAAAGTTAGAAGTGACTTATTTCTCCTCGGACAGGGGGCTTCTCATCTTTCTCTGGTGACACTGTCTTCCGCATTGCTCAGCAGCGGAGCACCGGGCTGAAAACAGATCCAGCACAGACACCAGAGTCGACTTTGGCAAAACAATATTGACATTCATACACAACTAACCCGGTTTCAGCAGCAGCTACCGACCAGTTAGCCCAGTTAGTGTCCTGGTGGAAGTTTAGCAGCAGCTCGGGCTCTTCGTGTCGAGTCCACGCCCTCATAGTGAACTCCGACCGAGCTACAGTAACGGCTCATACCAGAGCCCGACAGGCCGGAGAGGAGCCGGATCTTCCCCCCGGCGGAAAGAACTCAATAAAACCTAATAAAAACACTTTTCACACACAGCCAACCTTCTGAGGGCGATGTGACAAACGTGACACTTGGAGAGTTTCGCTTACCTCGCTTAGCTTTCTAGGAAATTACGACGAGAGGTCGAAATGAATCCCAACTACACCCCCTAAAAAAAAAAAAAAAAAAAAAAAAAAAAGTGAAACTTCTTGATCCCAAAAATTCTGGGAGCGTTTGTGGGCGGTGACGTCACGCCGCCGGATTCCAGGCGTTATGAGTCGAAGTGGAGAGGTTTGCCCATGTAAGGCAGCAGGCCAGCCCAGATACAGCAGACTACACACACCAGACCAGATACAGCAGACTACACACACCAGACCAGATACAGCAGACTACACACACCAGACCAGATACAGCAGACTACACACACCATACCAGATACAGCAGACTACACACACCAGACCAGATACAGCAGACTACACACACCAGACCAGACCAGACCAGATACAGCAGACTACACACACCAGCCCAGATACAGCAGACTACACACACCAGACCAGATACAGCAGACTACACACACCAGACCAGACCAGACCAGATACAGCAGACTACACACACCAGACCAGATACAGCAGACTACACACACCAGACCAGATACAGCAGAGTACACACCAGACCAGACCAGACCAGATACAGCAGAGTACACACACCAGACCAGATACAGCAGAGTACACACCAGACCAGACCAGATACAGCAGACTGCACACACCAGACCAGACCAGCCCAGATACAGCAGACTACACACACCAGACCAGACAAGACCAGATACAGCAGACTGCACACACCAGACCAGACAAGACCAGATACAGCAGACTGCACACACCAGACCAGACCAGCCCAGATACAGCAGACTACACACACCAGATCAGACCAGACCAGATATAACAGACTACACACACCAGATCAGACCAGACCAGATATAACAGACTACACACACCAGACCAGACACAGCAGACCACATACCAGACCAGACAGTAGACTACACACACCAGACCAGACCACAGCGGCCTCTGATCCTACAGCATGGATGTATGTTAAAGGAGAAGATGTCTGATTTAAGTGTGTGCTGAGGTCTTTAGCTGACAACTGAACTCAGGAGATGCACAGTTGCCACCAGCCTGGTTCACCAAGAGAGGAGGATGAAGTACAGAAGTTGAAGAAGAGTAATGCAGAAACATTCATTCATTCATCTTCTACCGCTTATCCATATCTGGTCCCGGGGGTAGGGGGGGCTGGAGCCACCCGGAACAGGTCGCCAGTCCGTCGCAGGACCAACACACAGAGACAGACAGAGACCAACAACCACTCACACTCACACCCAACCCAGAGAGAAAATGCAAACTCCACACAGAAAGCCCCCAGGCCAGGAACCAAACCCACGACCTTCATGCTGTGGGGCAACAGCACCCGTAATGCAGAAACAATGCAGAAACAAAATTACAATATTTTGTTTTACCACTTAATTTAAAACAAACTCCTGTAAACTTTAATCCACATCTGTCTGATTGTATTAGTAGTGAAACTTTACAAGAGTCAGGTCACATAGGCCTGCTGCTTTGCAAATGTGTTTTGTGTGCAGTGTCCGAGGAACATGCAGGACGCTCTGAGCCACTACATGTCACTGGCAAGCTTCTTCCTTGTAGAACTATGATTTTCAGTCAGATCAGTTGATTCTTGTTGGATCTTGGATCGCAACACTTAATGTTATTTGGGGCTATCTTCTACATAGACACACAGGCTCCAATCAAAATAACCGAACCATCAGCTTTTAGCTTGCAAGGCACTGACTAAAAAAAAAGCAGTGTATCAGTGTACCATTCATTCATTGTGAAACAGCACAGACTCTGCAGCATTCAAATTCAATCACTGTGCTGCCTGTTGCAGTTCTCCAATGTACTGTTATGCACTGCTTATCCTGTTAGGAAGAACTGTCTGTGACTTCTTTGTTTAGTTTAATCTGCATTTGCAGGCTGAGCTTGTTTGAAATAAATAATACTTAAAAATATTTAAAGATTATTTGCTATTGATCAAAATATTGATATTGCACATTGACTATACAAAGATTTTCAGTTTTTTTCAATCATGGTTTGTTCTCCCTCTATTTATGGTTTAACAGGCATGTACCGCACATGTGAGCAAGGTCTTGGTGTTGTTGTCACAGTCAACAACTTGTGCATCATGGTTTCTGAGGTAGGGGTCGAGAGAAGTGCAACTTATCCTGTATATTTTAAAAGTGCTTTATGATTAGAATACATTAAAATGAATATATAGGTACATTGTGTTTTCAGTATTTTTTGCAATATTTGGACAGCATAAGATCTGAAAACAAAACACTGATTAACACCTCGCGAAAATGATGTGGCCAATTTTAGCTTTCAGTTATAGACTATAAACATGGAGCAGATATAGAACAGCACTGGCATTCACTTGGAATTTATGATAGATAGGTTGTTGTGCAGTGGGTTCATCAGGGTTTTTTCAAGATCCATAGCTTCACAATAAAGCTATTCACCATACAATCAAATAGATGAAATAACAGTTGATGAAACACCGCAGATATGTTATTAAATGCAATCAATTTGGAGACCTTAACACGTTCAATTCTTTTTTACCAGGTGTTGTCACAGCAGGTAAAGCAGAAGTGTAGATTACATCAATGATGGCTCTGTTTGATGGACTGTATGCTACATTTGAGCCATATGAATTCCATTATGCGCTTATGTAAATAGGATTATCATGTACACCTGTGTTTTTCTTGCCATAACATGGTTGTAGTGACAGCTATCTGAAGCATATGAGGAAACATCAAGGTTACTACTAATCCTACTACTAATACCATTATACTTATGCTGGTGCAATATTTCATTAAATACTATTTATTGGCACAATATCCGAACACATTCTTCTTCATAATGGCTGAATACTCATTATCCTCTGCATCACCTGTATTTGGACTGGTTCTGCTACTTCTCATTTCTCAGAGCTCAAGCATGTTTGATATAAGCAAGCCATTATGAAATGTGCAACAAAGCTCTTGCTTCATGTGGGCTTTTGCCTGACCTCACTGATCTGTGCCATGCAAACTAGACAATTACTGTACATGCTTGTGATTTCATGCAAATACGATAACTGCTTTTTCACCACTGATTCTGTTCTCATAGCTGTGCCTCAGTGCTATCCATCATAACCCTGACATTGTATGTCTTCTGTATATGTAAATGGAAGTACATTTAAATATAGTCTATATTCTTCTCTATTTAAAAAATATGAGTAACAGAAAGATAGCTGTAATTAATTATTCTTTTTTAATGGAGTTGATTTCATTCTTTCTAAAGGCCATGCATTCACTTTGAGCTTAGTCTTTTCACTGATGACTTTTTCCTTTACTGTAACTGATTACATTGTGCTCCAAGCAGTGAATTTTTTTTTTCAGTGTGCATGAAGAAAGCATAAACAGTGCCGATTGAGCACGCTGATAAAAACCAAACAATTTGAGCTATTTTAGTGTCTTACCCATGCGTCCCCTCATCTCAAAGTTCCAGGGCACACTGAAAAAGGTAATCTCATTTGTAATGTGTGACAGCTTATTTGCAAGTGTGTACACCGGCAATTTTTTAATGGGCCCGCCAGTGATTCTTCTGCTTCCACTCTTAAAGCTGATTTCAAAAAGACACCCTGGAACAGTTTAGACGACACATGCCATCGCCTGTGAACTCGAGTTATCAATCAAAACCCAATTAACATGCTTGGTTAGAGGAAATCAGGGGCTCTTTGATGTTCAGCAGTTAGCAAATGTAGCAACGCATGTCACTGATATGATGGGTTTCAATTTTATCCTCACTGTACCACAACATGTAAAAAGAAATATGGTGACAGGGTCCACCACAAAGATCATTTGCACCGGAGATATGGTTGAAGTTTCATCCAACCTCAGCACATTTCTTAACGTAACTCATTTTAATACAGAGAATAAATATAGCACAGAAGGGAAAGTCAGAAAAAACAACCTTGTTTAGCATAATTTAGTGTTTCAATTGTTCCAGCATCGGATATCCTGTTTTATTTGCTGGATGTTACACTGTCTTCTCCCCCACACCACTTCCTCTGAAGCAGGTAAACCTCAAACATAATACAGAACACAGCAGCTGCACCGTTCATGTGTACTTCCTCATTAAAGTGTGACTGAAAGCGCGTGTTTTGTACCTACACATAAATAAGAAAACAAGAAAGCGATTGTCTTCTTAATTCAAACCTCATTGTTTCAAAAAGGCCCAGTTATCAGGAATCTGTGGCTGATGATGACACAGTTGATATGATGCAGGTTATCCCCTGACAAGTGAAATTTCAATCAGTTCAACTAATATGTTTGTCCATTTGTAGATAATACTGTTTGATATATCCTTCTAATCATTGTCAGAAGACGGACAGGTCCTGGTGCTTTGCAACAAAAAAAAAACAAAAAAAAACAAACAACAACAACAACAACACAGAAATCTAAGTTAAAAAAAAAAGGAACACAGAAAAACAAAAATGTGTCTGGGAACTAAGTGTGTTCAGTTAATTAGAGCCGAGATAGGAGAAATTAGTCTGCAAGCACAACCATATTACAGAGAGTCATGCCAAATAATGAAGAACAAAAGTAGGAGACAGGCAGACTCACTACAAAAACAATGTCCCAAAGCTACTAATCAAACAACTCCCAATCTAGATCTAGACCTCAGATTACACTAATGAATTCTAATTCTGGTGTTTTAGCATGTAAATGTGTATGAAAATAGTAGACAGAGACAAGCCCTGCCTACAGCGAAGGTTCTGGCATAAATGATCCATGCATATACAGTATGCTTAATGCAACACCTTTGAAGCCTTTTGAAAGTGGAAGGATTTTTGTTACTGTATCCTCAATTAAGTTTTCTGGCATTTTTTTTCAATGAACGCTATCTACTTTCTTACCTTGGAGGAAAATTGATTGACTCTGTTACTCAGCAACAACAGAACAGTTGAGTATTTGTCTCTATCAACCAAAAACCTGGACAACAAATGCAACAAACCAAGACCTGTTTTACACAATGTGTTGACAGTAACAAAGCAATTATTCAAAAGAAGAAATAACTGGAGTCAGCTCACTAAATGAACCCTACCCTTGACGACTTAAAAGGTTCTGATTTTTCTATTGAAATCAAATATTTACTGTAGGAAGCCTGAAGGCTGAACAGACTTAACATATCCAAGTGTTGGAGGCAGGGAGGTCAGGGGTGTTTCTTCACGTAAGAATAAGTTATTGTTTGGGCTGGTATTTAATGCTTTTCACAATGTAGCATGAGCGATGTAAAGTTACATTTTATGTCTAACTTTTGCTAAAACCACAAGTGGCAATTTCAGGGCAATAGTATTTTGTTAAAACACAATGCAACAGTCAGCTTGTGCAGTGACACAGAAAGTAGACAAGAGACATAAAGTCTGACAGAGTTGGTCATAGTGGATCAAATATAGATATAACAGAGTGTACTTAAGCAAGAAGGCATATTGTTATTATTGAATCCAGCTTTTCACTTGTGTGTGAAAGAATGTGGGGGTTTTTTTTTCAAACCTTGAAAAATATTCTGATTTTAATGCTTCCAACATTCATTTCACCTCACATTGTCCAAGTAAGTACACAGTATGAGTGATTGAGCGATGTTTTCTTCAACATCACAAAGCAAGACTGTAATTCAGTAATTAAGTTGGAACTATATATATTTCATTTCTTTGCTCTAAGTCTAAAAGCTTTTAATTGTCACACCTGTCTTCCAAAGATAAGTATTCTATTTTTCTCTATTTTGGAACATTTTCGAACCAGGTTTGTTCTTTGTACTGAGTATCCTCTGTATATACTTAAATAAACGTAGTAACACAGTGTGAACAGTAGAATCAACGGCTGAATCTTCTCCAGTGCAAACTAAAGCTTTGATTTCAGTGAATCGGTGATCACTGATGCTTTGTTTTTTTGTTCAGGATCCAAGGATCCTTGATGTTTTCCTGACTGCTTCAAATATGAAGTGAAAACAATGAGTGGACCACCATGAACATCTTCTTATCCTGATCCAAGCTGACATTCCTGTGATGTGAAACCACAAACTTAAAGTGGAGACAATCCTAAAAATTTCAGGGCATGACTGGTGTGGAATTATTGCAGAGAACTTTTAAACAACAAAAAATAAAATCTTAAATTTGTCTTTTGAAAAAAAAAAAAAAAAGATCTCTAACTTTAAAAGGACAAAGGAACATATTTTAACAAGATGGTAGTATGTATCTATCATGTTTGATTAAAAAAGCCTGCAGAATCTGGTAGTTTCCCTGCTGCATCAAACAACATCAATTATTCATACGCTGTCCATCCACAGCAAAAGAACAACAAAGCTGGAAGTAAATCAAATCAAGTAATTTGTCAGTAATTGATATAAGGTCAGCAATACAAAATCAAATACCTTTGTTCTTTTGAGTGTTAAGTGACATAGCCTGAAAAACAAAAGTTGGATACACAACATGCCAAGGGTTGGCAATATAGTATGTGACAACATGGAGGGTTTGGACAAGTGCAGGACTGAGAACGCGACACCAGGATGACACACAGTCTATGGGCAGAAAAAAGGAGCAGTAAACACCATTGTGAATTGCAATTTGATCTTTCTTTGTCACGCATTACAAAAAAATCATCAGTTTGCTGAAATAATGACACAAAAATCACACCTGAACACCTCTGACAGATTTTTTCCTCAGTGAGTTTGCCCCGAAAAAAGACAATCCTGGAACATCTATGATAAAACTGTCACTTCCAATCATCTCTTATATGTAGCCTGGGCCTCTCTCAGAAGTATATTTTCTTCGCCACTTTATAAATGCCAGCTAATGCAAAGCATGAGATTAGGTATTTGTGACCTTTATTAGAGCTGATATAAAGCGCTGTGGACACCTGGGAGCTCCATGTTGGCACAACAAAGGGTAGTACTGGAGCTGGATTACAGATATGAAGTGACAACAGGTGGGGGAAAATTATAAGCAAGCTTTCTCCTTTTCTGACGCGATAATTACCTGCAGTTGACTGCCTCAGAAAAGTTATCACTCACACTAATGACCTGGAATTGCCTCAGGAAACAGCCCCGATGCGGCACAGTAGTTTTTTATGGGAAGTCTGAGATTTAAATTTCGTGAACGATGAAAAGAATTTATGTGACGTTGGCCGCTTGATAGATTGATTGATTAAAGATGTATAAATTCAGGCTGTTTCCGAAGCTCTGTGAGGGTTACATTTCAGTTAAATGTTTTTCCTGAAAAAGAAGAGGTGTTAAATTCCTCTTTAGACAATGCTGGCTCACTGTTTCCAGCTTTCAGACCGCTTTTTCAGATCCTTCTGATATGAATCACTGCAAGATTTGTTGTAGAGAGCAAGGCTGCTGAGAATCATTCGTTTTACACTTCCAAGGGAAAGGCCAAGCCAGAAAGATGAAGTCTGTCTAAACTCAAAAAAAGAGGAAACAAATAAAATAAAAATAAACACTTCATGAAATCGAATCAAGTTTGCGCATACAAGGTTGTGGCAAAAAATGGTCCCATTTTAAAGAATTTGGCTGATCCCTCTTTTGTTAATTTAATGCGGGCTGAAATTACATCAGATGACAGCATAATCCAACATCATTCTCAACATCAAAATGTGTTTGACTCTGTTTGGCCTGGGGCTGGCGGCAGCACAGCCTCTGTAACGAGATGATATGGATTACACTTTGCTAACCGACCTTGCCCACTTCTCATTTTTTATGCCTGCCTGTCGAACACAGTGGTGACCACATGCATCCCATTGGTGCCGAATAAAACCCAAATATCCCTCTGATGATTAAGGTCACTCATACAGTGCTGTACAGAAGCCATCTTTTCATAAGCCCCACAGGGTGGGAGAAGCGTCGGGTGGATGGGTGGGTTGACAATTTGGACGCCAGTCAGCCTTGATGTTTTTATTGATATTTCTATTTAGCAACGTCCAGGTTCTTTCTGTGTCTTGGTGGCCACCCTTGACATTAAGAGGACAATAGAGTAAATAAAAGTTTTCCTTTGAAGCAGTATGACCTGTTGTTGGCTTTCATTTGTGTATCAGTGCTGAGCCTTAAGCTGCTTCAGGTTTATCCCTGGATCACCGGGATCTGAGGGCTCACTGGTCATTTGCCGCCAGTAACCCAAGAGCTCAGATTGTAAGGGCCGCTTTATTTTCTGAAATATGATGGAAATGTGTTGGACTAATTTGGCTTTAGCAGGATTGGCTGAATATTAGTCCACTCATCCAGTGGATTATCCCGTGGCTGCAATGAACATACTGTTCATGGACAGATCTGTCAAACATCCATATGTATATCTCATTTCCCTCTAATATTTAGTTCCTCTTTTATAAGTGCTCGTTCTGATATTTTCATATTTTTATTTTTTGTAATGTTGACAGCACACATCCGACACACAGTAATGCTGTGCAGCATGTAGTGCTGTTAATAGTATGAGCTTTGAGAGCTCTTACCCTGCTGAGGTGATCTTATCAGGACAGACAGCATGTGTATTCATTTAATCTGAGTTCAACATCAGGTGTCAAGTATGATAACACACAGATACACATGCATACAGAAAACTGTTTTTACAGTAACACTATGGATTCATGTGCAGAAAAGTGGCTTATCAGTGGTGAAATGTTTTGCTTTTCCAAACAGGGAGTAAAAATGATAACATTAATGACATGCAGCTGCACTCTGCATGGCGGATGTTGCCCCCAAAAATCCTTTAACATCGATTTTGCATTTTTTTAAAATGCTGCTTTACAGTTTTTCAGGATTTTCCTTCCTAATTTTCTCTCCGGCAGCCACGTTAGTGACCTTCCTATTGGCTGTGGCAGGTTGAAGTGACAGCTGGCATGATGTAATAACACCCCCTCCACTAGACAAGTTATAAAGAGCAATATCTAGTGCCATGGATTGAGATAAGCTTAGGTAGATTAATGCTCTAGGACACTGAAATGTTGTTGTATAAAAGCTCTGTTTATAAAACAATGTGTGGTTGCTTTATAGGACAGACTCTGATCTAGCAGCTGGCCTGAGCTCCAAGAGTTTCTCCACATTAAAGGCACTACTGGTCTCTGGTTTGTGCTCCCGTGGCTTAATGGGATTTTTGACTCTTCATTCAAATGAATTATATATAGAAGAACTGGGATTATTTTACAGGCTGTTTAATTTCACCCCCCGCCCCCTCCCCCTCCCAAAAAAAAACCTCAGCCTGCCTCATGGTTTTAGCATTCATGGAAAAGTGAAAAAGTGGAGCGACTGAGTGCTACAATCAATGAATGCTAGAGTGCAGGCGGCCTATCAGCTCAGAGAGTCAGAGATGCCCTGTGGACCGTTTCACTGACATGAAGTGTGCTCAGTCGACTTGACTCACTTCAGCCCTGCTGCCGTGCCTGCCTTTCCAGAAGTGTTCCCATCCTGCCGAAGAAAAACAGACACAAGGCTTCAACAGAGCTGCTCCACTACCACGAGAAACAGATCTGGTGCCCTTCTGCACCGAAGACAGTTTCATCCCTCCAAGCTTTAGCTGCCGCTCAGGGGGGCGGATCGAGCACCAGTCACACTCTGCATCCTGGATCATCTCAGCTACTTCCCAGACAAATAAAACAGTAGGGTTGGGGGGGCAGGGGGTTGTGCCGAGCTCTGGATCCCACTGTCATCTGGTAGAAAAGTTGATTGATCTCTGTGACTGGAAAACGCTAAAAAGACTTTTGGAGCTGCAGAAGAGGCCACTTCACTTCCAGAACTGGGCTCACGGCTTTCAATTCAAGGCTCAGCATTGCCTGATCCACCTGATTCCCCGTACAGATCCCATAATGCCTCACTCCTTCCAGCTGAAAAAAGGTGAGAGTGCTTTTTTTTTAATGTCAATTTCCCACTAGATGATAATGAATTCTTAGCAACCAAATTTGAAGATGTTTTAAAATTTTACATATCAATGTGCCTGTGGATATAATGCTTGTTATATAATATTTAAGGACAGAAAGCTTTGCCCAATAAGTACGTGTCAAAATCTGACGACAAACCAAAAAAGCTTGATCAGCACTTAAAATTGTGTTATTATTCTTAGCGAGAGCAGTGCAGAGTAACTGGAGCAACCCACATTCCTACAGCACCACACACACCTCCTGCCGCTGAACTAACTTGCTACCACCTGCATTGGAATCAACGATCCCTCTGTATATTTCCCTACTGATATTCTGATGGCTGACTAATCTCTGAGATCAAATCCATGTATCCCCAAATCACTTGCTTAGTCACAACATTAACAAGCATGCAAAGTAACATTAAATGATGTGCAGCAGATAGAGGGCCTGATGAGCACAACGGACATCTGATAAGCAAATGGAAGCACCAAAAGACAATAAATAATGTTCTCACTGGCTGATGTATGCTTTGTAAAAAATATGTAAAACACACATTTGGCATGAGGGGAGATAAAACCTGAGAACTTTTTGATTCACTTTTCAATTTTATATAAGTTTTATTTATTGATGAATATATGTGTCCTGGACAATGAAAACAAATATCTTTGAACTAAGTGAAGCTGTGTAGAAAAAGAAAAAAGTCCTTTAAGAGTTTTAAGCAGCAGCACACAAACTGGCTGATCCCTCACTGAATGTTAAAGTTTGCAGATCGCTAACGCACAAGGCAATCCCTGCGTTGGCTGCTTGTTTTTCTGTCCAATTCATGTAATGCTATCAAGAAACGCAGCACACAAAAATACAGAAATCTTCAAAGTGCAGGCGATATTGAGAGTGTCTGCGCGATCTGTAGCAGATAACAGTTATGTGAACGTGTTGAACACAGGAGGTGTCACTCTGCTCTCTTGCACCACCACTTCCACCTGGCATTTCCTGGGCCGTACAAACACTTTTATGAAATGCACCGAGGAACATCAAGATGTAGCATGAGAATAAACAGTAATCAAAAATATGTTAAATCTTCATTCAAAAGGGCATAAATGTAGATGGGTAAGGCTTGATATTAATGTGAGATGATCTGTTTATACCATCAAGCACTCTGACACAAAGGTTGCTGCATAATTTAGGAGAACAAGGATTTGTCTGGACTTTTTGTATTGACTCAAATAAGAATGAAGCAAGAAAAATCAGTGTCCATTTGTCAACACATAGATAAAAAACAAAAAATGCTTGCTTTTAATTAAAAACATTTCTTTGTTTGCATATAAAGTTGCAAATTTAATATATTAGGTGTATATTTTTCCTTGATATGCTGGAATGATCTTTTCTGTTCTCTCTGTCAGTGCCCAGAGTTTTTATTGTTTTTTTGTTGTTGTTTTTGTTTTTTTCTGGTAAGGCAGTTGACTTCTGGGGCTTGGCATGAGATTGCTTTCATCCTTTCCAATCCCATGTTTCCACGTTGGATTTGAATCCATTTACTGCTTTGGCTGAGGGACACCAAAAAAAAGCTGACATGAAAATACACCTATATATTAATGGAGGCTGTGAACATTTGATGCAGATGCAATCTCTATTGAACTAATGCCAGACGCCTCTCATGAAATGAAGCGAGGAAAGCCACTGTTGCATTTCTGAAAACACTTTTAAACTGTAAGTGAAGTTACCTTTTTTGCTAATGTGTGGAAGTCATCTTTTTAATGAGAAATTTAACATTGCTTTGCCCGAGATTACATTCATATTTTAGGATGTCTTTTTAACACGGAAGCAACAGAGATGGAGAGCTGACGAGGTGGATGGACTGCTCCTACTTTGTGTGTGCTTCTTGTTGAACTGTGGCCTGGAGCTAGGTGTGTGTAGTTCCTGTTTAACCAGTAGGTCCAGTATCAGCAGTTGGTATTAGATGCAGACAGCTACTTTGACTTGGCAGTGGGAGCAATGTAACATGGGAGAATTTGATATAGTTTAAAGCAAAATCAGGCCACAGCGTGACGGAGTGCAGGGGCAAGAGAGAGAGTCTGAGCAAGGAGAGAGAGTTTCAGCAGTGAACTGAGGGAATGAGATGAGAGCTCAGACACCAGTAACAAAACACTGCTGTGGCAGTGTGGAGTGAATTTCTAGTCAGATTATGTCAACACTTTTTTCTTGCCGTTTGTACTTAGTACTTTCAACTAATATATGACATTTCGGATGAAACGTGACTGCTAAGTGAAATATATAAGACAGTAAACAAATTCAAACTGGTTTGACCAGTTTGACTTTTGTCTGCTAATGTCACTATAAACTTGCTGACAGTGGAAGATTCAACTGGAACAGTGGAAATACATTTGAAATGTTACTGCTATTGACTAAACAGAGCAACTGGCTCGAAATGACATATTCATGATTTATCTGTGCAAAGTTCTGTTTATGTTTTGGTACAGTGTATCAATGGTAATATGAGAATCTTAAAATCAGTGGCTGCCATTTCTAGAGCTTTGTTTGCTGGCTTTATCACCAAAGAGCAGAACAGTGTACCAGTTGTCCAGTAACGCTGTGAAAGGAATAAGCTGGAGAACATGTGTAGTGTGTAAATTTACGAAAATGATGATTTATTATACTGAATAGTAGAGATTGTCTGATGTGGCCTTACATGTCAGTGAACTTTTTTATCCCTTCATGGGTTCATTTTGGTTCATTTAAAAGTGTATATAAGTGAAAAGCAATATTTTTTTGTAGAAATAGTTTATCTCAGTTTTCTCAAGTTGGCATCATTTGTAGTTCATGTATTGAAACAGAAAGAGGTTTATTTATTCTTTTGCACTTTCCCAAACACAGGGAAGGAAAGTGTGGAAGGAGCGTCGCTGTTTAACTCATAGCCACAGCTCAAAAACAACCTATAGATGTTGTGACGGCAGTGCAGGAAATTCCAAAAGATGATTCTTATTGAATCATTATTAAGGGTGGCTGTAGAAATAAAAGCCACTTGTTTACTATTTGAATCCCTTGTCTTAGACAAGGAAACACTCAGACAACGATACCTCTGTATCAGAGGTCTCTGTTCAAACACCAAACTGAGTATGTGCAGCAACATATAATTTGGCTGAGATGTTGTAAACAGTATAAACCAGATCAAGAAGTCCTGCATCTGTGGACTTGTGAGAGAAAAGAGGAGGACAGGATGGGTGATTAGACCGTGAAGATTTGTGGGGGCAGTAGCTGTGCACCTCTGTTAAACCCTATATCTGGTTTTGTGGAGGTAACGGACGTATCATCCAGCAGATGGCACACTGGCAAGAGACTGCTTCTGGTATGTGTGGAAAATTCCATCAAGTTGTGCTTTTCAGGCTGTGCTATAAGTCCTGAATCTACATGCTTTGATTTGACTAAATTGGAATCCAGTCCACTAACACACCTCAGGTCAGACTGTAACCTTAACATGTGCACAGGCGAACGGGTGAACTCAAGGTTATCCAGGCGCACTGCAGAAACTGACTTCAAAGGATTTCTCTGTTTGTTTGCTTGCTTTTTTTTTTTTTTGGAATACTAATACATTATTATTATTTCATCATTGTTAACCAATAGAGCTTTAATACTTGTTTTCTTGTTGTAAGTCTGTACTTCTTGGTGTAAATGTAAGATGGAGCTATACATAACCTTCAGACTTTACAACAGTAAAGTCTGAGAGACAACAGTTAGGGTTAAAACAGAATAGACTGCATTGACCATATATCCAATTACATGAACGGTGCTATATATAATCAGGGGATTCTTCTGATATAAACACAAGGCTCTGAAAGTTTATTATCTTTATGATTTAAATAGTGCTGGTAATTTTCCTGTGAGTATCTACCCTGCCATGAAGGATGAAAGCCAACTTCTAACCTGGAGTTGGGTGCAGAGATACACAGCAGCATGCACTGTTGCGTGATTTCACTTCAGAAAATGACTTGCCTGTTCTCAGCTCTTTTAAAAAGAAAAAGGCAAGCTTCCAAATAAAGCGTGCTCATCACTACCTGCACAGAAAATCTTTTGAAGTCTCATTAGTGAATGTTTCGCGGCAACTGTTTCTGACAATTCATGTTCTTTAACAGACCCTCTGAATAATGCATGTCATACTGTATGTTTTCAATCGTCTTTTCAAACGAGTGATCAAGGAAAATGTATAAGTGCATAAGACCATGAGAACTGGTACATTCTTATTGTCACACTATAGCTGTGCCGCAATTCAGACCTGCAGTTCTGTTGATGTTTGAGAAAAGGCAACTTTGTCGTGGACAAGAGCAAAAAAAAAAAAAAAAAAAAAAGCTTCGGGAATGCATGGAGTTAAAAAAGTGAAACTTAACAATATAAAAAGAAATTCTTTTAAAGAAAGGAACTAAAAAGACCTCTGTAGCTAACAGCATTATCTGTTTGGTGTTACAGCTTGGTTGCATCATGCCTCTCAGAATAAAACTCCACACTCACATCTTTGCTGACAATGAACACTGAAGTTGGCAGAAATTTGCTGTGAAACGAGACAAAAGTGTGCAGTTTATAAAAAAAAAAAAATGAGGCAACCTCCGGGCCTCAGGCTTTTGTCAGTGGGCATTTCTATTCAATGACCTACCATGCACCAAGTGAAGGCAATGATACGGCTTACAGATGTTTCACACTGTGTCAGAGGCGTACAGGACTTTTTTTAATGTGCAGCTGTTACTGGCTGGGTCGACCTGAATCGCTGTCACAACTCAGTTTGGCTCTGATTGTTTCTGAACATCTTGCTACTTAGACAAAGATACCAAGACCTTACTGCCATGACCTCTTCATGGCCTGAATGGAGATGGAGGATTAAGTGATATACTGATATTTATAATGTGACAGTGTTACCACACATCAGTTTAGACAAGGGCATATTGATCAGCCCCTTGCACTCTTTCTCCATCCTCTGTAAGTGGGTCATTTATTTTTGCTAGGAATTGGTTGAGTAAAAGTTTGCCAAGGATTTGCAGTAATTATCTCATCCTTCTATTGCTGGGCACAGCATGGGGCCTTGGTAAATTACACATCTCTATCCTAACTCCTGGATGGTTTATGGCCGTGCATTATGCATAACTGTGCTGAAGTGCCTTAAACATTCCCCAAGTGGATTGAAATAAAGTTGACGCTGCTCTTTGTTTGGAACTCAACATAGTCTTTATTTGGCAGTGCTGAATCTGAAATTGCTGTAAAAGTGTGTGTCTTAATTATTTTGGAGACTTTTCTCCCCAAAGGTTTGTGAACACCTGCAGTGTTTTTAGTGGTATGCAGGATCCAGATGGGCGGATGCTCAGGCAATCCACAGGGAAATGTCGATTACGTTACAGTGGAGTGTGTTGTCAAACAAATGGTTAATAAGAAAAAAGGAGAGTTGAGTCTAATTCAGTTGGGTGGATAAACACACAGTCTGTTCTTCAGTCACTGACAAAAGGTAATTGGTGTTTTAATACTCTTGATATCAATTAGAGGACTAATAATCATTGGTCTGTAATGACAGAGAACAAATACATATTTATTTTGATAATCTTTTCAAAAACAAGGAAAAATATTTGATATAAATGTGATTTACCCTTTTTGTTCAAAACATATGATCATAAAATGATACATGAAATAATAACACATCTATAAAATACTTAATCATCAATGGCGGTTGAGAGGGAGCAAATGATTTAAAAAATTCAGGACAACTTTACAGAATTAAATACAAAAAAATCCACAGAGTAGCGAAGCCTGGGTAGTTGATGAATATAACGCTTTGTCAAGAGACCTTAACATTTAAATTAATATGAACTTCATTATTCAAATAATTCTATTGATATTAAGCAGACACGCTGTCATTATCTAGATTTATCTAATGTAATTCAAGAAAATACATGCATATTTAGTTTTTCAAAAGTCAGGGATGCTCTGTATCATTTTGCACAGTTATAATAACTGAAGATTAAGAATAATTACCGCATTACTTTACACTGTTTAACAATGGCTACTTTTTTTTTTTTTTTAAATCATTCTTAGCACAGCAAATGCTCCTCCTGGGCCAGGGACTGAATGGGATGAGAAAAGATGGGGAATCTGCGGTTTGGAATCACACCAAACAAAGTTTCCACGGTGAGTCACTGACAGTAAATGCATGCCCACAACTTGTGAAATTAATACAACTTTCAAAAGCAGTCATACGCATCCCCTAACCAAGCACCATCGACCAACTATTAACTGGTAAAGGATATGTAAATTCACACCACCTCTCAGATGAAACAAACTGCACTGTTCTTCTCTTTGATAGAATCATTTGATGCAAAAGCTCGGCTGATGATAAGTTTCAGACTACAGGGGCAGGGAGTCGGACACAATATCAGCAGCCTGACAAGTAGAAGGACTCGACTCGGAGAAATTATACAACAGGGAGTACGCCTGCCTTAAATTAAATGGAAGGGAGAATATTACATCAATGTATTCAATTAATTTTCTTGGAATCTTTCTATTTTCTTTATAATAAGTATTGATTTATATTGTAAGCATTACCATTAATTGACAGACAATTTCACTGTTATCTTCCCTTTTAAATTAAATAAGATCTGCAGGGAGAGGTATCTTATAAGACAGCTTCACTATAAGAAGAAGCTGACGTCAAAGTAAACTATTGTGCATATGCCTCCTACACAGGAGTCCAACTAAGTTACAAAGGCAAACAATATATAAGCACCACAAGCACCAAAACCTGATCTTGACATCAAATTTCACAAGGTGGATTAAAAGGTCTCAAATCATTTAAAACTACATTATATAGACAATCAATACACATCCCTGACTCAAAGTTTAACTTGTGCGCATCATGTCCTGCTCCTGTCATGCACACAGTATCAGGATCTCTCGCTTTCATGCAACAAGTTCTGTGTTATCACAAAGTTATTACATCTAATATCAGCTATAATCCGTCTCATTAACTGTCTGCTGAAAGCACTGGGTTTAAAATCACCAACAAAAGTAAACAGATTATAAAAGTCTTTGGAAAAACACATCGTCAAATCTACCATGCTGTGAAATTCATTTAAAGAAAAAAACCACCCAAACCGCTCAATAATCACATCCGCATGAAACACGATGAACTGGCTGTCTAGATTGTTGCAGAATAGCGGATCTATTCGAGCGTCCCTCTCTCTACAAAAACCCGCCGGTGATTCTCAGCCTCCATCTATGAAGTCAGCAGACATGAGGAACCCGATCTTAAATACGAATTCTGGTTTTAAAAATTAAAAAAATATATAAATATTTCTATATATATATATCTATAAGTTCGCCTGCCATATCAACCTGTCCGCGTAGGCCTAATTAAGATGTCGGTCTGTGTGCTGTTCGTGTAGTGTCTGTGTTAAATGAGACGGAAGGACCGGCTCGGCTCTCTGAGTTATGGAATATAAATTAGTTCTGAGAATCTCGGGGGCGGGGTTTAAGGAGCTGGTGACGTCGCTGGCTCGACGTCCTGTGACTGTGGATTCAACCAAATGCCGACGGGGGGGATTTTGACTAACTATTAGGCTTTTTTTTTTTACATTATTTGACAAAATGATCTATATTTTTGTACAAATGTACAGACCCTATTTGAGTTGTGATTACTGAGAAAAATCTCTTCATGTGAGCCATGCTCGAAAAACGGCTTCGGAAATAAGTTGTCCCCCCTCTCCACACCCCCCCTCCGCCAGGGAAAAAAAAGCGTCTCTCCCCGGCCCAGGAGATTGGTACGGTCTCGGGCTCAAATTCCGAGAATTGAGCTCGTCTGATTCTTAGAACTGGGGTTCTTAGAAGTGGTGATGCAAGAAGTTTCTAGGAAAGCGCTACCAGGTGATTTTTTAAATTCCCTTTTTCCTCTAATTTGGCGCGAAGTTGTTATCTGCTGTGTATTGTTGATGCTTTAGACGAAGCTTATTTGTGCCGCTGTAATGTTTGTGGAGCCGGGGATGTGTGTGGCTGTGTGTCTCGGAAGGCAGTTGGTCCGGAGTACAGCCGAAACTCTGGAGCGGCTGCCCGGACTGACAGGCGGAGGGAGCGCTCCTCTCCTGACACATCATTGGCCTGAGAGCTGCGCTGTCACCGCCGCCCGCCTGGAGCCGAGCGAGCGGGGCAGAGAGCGGGCTGCCTTCGCTGTCACAGCCCCGCGACGCCCCGACACCGAGCCGAGTTACGTCCTAGAGCCGTAATAACGCTCCAGTTCATATTTCCGTCCTCATAGAGAGGACAGAGAGGGGACTTCGGTCAGGCAGGCAGCGTGGTGCCGGGCTGGATGTGCTGGTTAACGCTGTCAGCGCAGCCACGGCTCTCGGTGCTCTCTGATTTAATGTCACTGAACCTTCAACTGTCAACAGAGTGGAGGCAGACAGCCGAGCCCGCTGTCCGGACAAGTTTGTGGGCAGCATGGCAGCCCGGGTACAGGGTACAGGGTACAGGGTGCAGGGGGGGTCTGCGACGGGAATCTGGTCTAACAAAGCGCAAAAAGGCTGCGCCGAGCGAGCCCCTCTGTTACCGTAAGACTGTAGCGGAAATGTGTCTGTGTGCGTGTGTGTGTGCGTGTTTCCGCGGCAGACACTACAAGACACGTCGTTGCATCAAGTTGTCTCTTATGTTTCCATTGTGACAGAGAGCTGCAAGACAGGTTGCTCTGCTGTAGGACACCAAGTTGTGTTAAGTTGAAAGGTTGCGCAGAGAGTTGACTTCAGCTTTCTGAAGATTGTTCTCACTTTTGCGTCACTGTCACAGGCGGAGGGACAATATAAAGCTATCCGGCATACTGATGCGCTGCTTTTATATTGACTACACTGTTTTTAGTCGTTTCGATTTAGAATACACACTATGATGAAGCAGGTTGCCAGTTTGTGTAATTGTTGCCCCCAGAATCAATTTTCTGAAAATGAGAGTAGTTGAGTTGATATCAGATGTAGTTTTTTTTCTTTTTTACAGTACTTTGTAGATACCAGTGTATTTGAGCCGCATTCTGTCCTGCTTCTATTTTTTGGACGTGTCCGGTTACAGACTCCGAGTCCTGACACGGAGTTTAGTTACCGACCACCTTAAGTAAATTATTAGATTCCCCTCCCGGCTGGGAAGGAAATAAGTTATTGCCAAAGCAAATCACGCACGGGTCGATGACGGGCTTCACACCTCCAACACGCTGTCACCGGGTTTATTAAACCAGATTAGGAGAAATTTTACTTTTGTTAAAATCGGTGATTTCAATCATCTTTGCGGTTGAAATTGAAAGTGGTTGTTTGGATGTAATTTGTAGCCATGACAACAAAGTTTCCGGTTAAGTGAGCTCTTTGCGGGTTTTACTCTTATTTTGCCGTCTTGCTGATAATGAAGTGAAAATGCGCGCAGAGAGGTCACAGATAGACTGAACTTCTCTCCGTCACATTTAAGTCGCAGGACGGGACCGTGTTTATAGTCATCTCACAAAGCCCAAACAGAGTCAAAACAATGAGAATGAAACCAAGTTTATGTGGTATTAAACTTAGTTATGTATTGTTTACTTAGTTATGTATCGTGTGTATATATATTTATATTTATACACACACACACAATTATGACCGTTAATTGTGACCATTACCACAGTATACCGCTGTCCAGTTCAGTCAGTTGCAATGTGTAAAAAAATTTACATCCATCTAAATACATAAGTTTTATTTGAGAAATTCTCCCATTGACCTGTCAACTGATAGTCGAGTGGTTGAGAAAGAGCGGGTAAGTAAGTGATTTGAAAGATAGAAATTTAAACGTCTGGAGTCTAGACAGTGTTTATTTAATATATGGCGCCGCCTTCTGGTACAAAAGTTGCAACTGTTCCCAAGTGGGCTACATTGATGAAGACCTTCTGAGAAGCATAAATATTTTCAGCCCACTTAATTTAGCTGAAGATAAGCTGCAGGTCAGTGTTTGAGTAAAGGGGTGAGTTGTACCTCAGGAGTAAATTAAACCAAGTTCTGGCATGTTCTCTGTGAAATAATCTTCATGCCTTTTTTTGTTTGCAGAATTTGACAAAATGGCTTGCGCAGCAGACAGCTGCATACAATTCACACGGCATGCAAGTGATGTTCTACTCAACCTGAATCGGCTTCGCAACAGAGATATTCTCACAGATGTCACTATCTTGGTTAACAGACAGCAGTTTCGTGCACACAAGACCGTCCTCATGGCTTGCAGGTGCGTTATTTCAGCCAAGTTATACAAAACAATTTTTCTGCTGCCGTTTGAAGAAGTGATTGATATTTGGTCTTTGCTCTTTCTGTATTTCTTTTTCATCGTTACAGTGGGCTGTTTTACACCATCTTTACTGACTCCCACAAGTGCAACCTAAATGCTATCAGTCTGGACCCAAAGGTGGACCCAGAGGGCTTTGCCATCCTGCTGGAGTTTATGTACACTTCCCGTCTGACCCTCAAAGAAAGTCTGATTATGGCTATCATGAATACAGCCATCTACTTGCAGATGGACCACGTTGTGGACACCTGCCACAGATTCATCAAATCCAGGTTTGTATAAAGCTTTACTACAAATTGTTAAAAAATTCATCATCAGCATCTGCATGTTTTCATTCTTTAATTATCTTCACAGTGATCCATCTGCCAAGCTGCCGAGAGATGAGTTTTTGGTCAGTCCCTTGGTTTTACCTCAGGAAGTCCATGCTTACCGGCCCCACGATGTTGTTGACAGTCTGCATAGCCGCGTAGCTCCATTTAGGGATGGGAGGCCCTATGGCTCAAACATGTTCAACGGAGTCAGCACCCCCAGCAACTACCATCTCTATGGACAGTTTCCCATGCCAGCATTCCCTTTCCCTCTCTGCAAGCTGACTGATGCCAAAAATGCTTTTGCTGACCTCTCTAAGAGTGGTATCCACCACAAGCATTGTTCTCCACATGACACCGCCAACACCATCAGGGCAGAATACACCAGGGCAGTTGGCACGAGCTCCTCCAGCATTATTCACTCCACCACCTACGCTTCCAGGGAAGGTAGAGACGATGAGATAAGGAAGGAAAACCACGAGGGTATCAGCCAGTCTATTGGTCTCAGCACAAGGAAGCGAACGTTTCCTGTGTTACCTCTTGAACCCCAGAAAGATTTGAGCAAAGAGCATGCTCCTCATGCAGAGGAAGACCTGATCCATCAGCACTACCCACTGGGAATCTCCTCTGCTGGACGGAAGAGCCTCATGAGCAGCCCACAGAGTCCCCTCAAATCTGACTGCCAGCCAAACTCCCCAACAGAATCTAGCAGTAGTAAGAATGCTGGCCTCTCCCAAGCCACTGGAGTACAAGCCCTGCAAGGTACACAGGACCCCAAAGCTCGCAACTGGAAGAAGTACAAGTACATTGTGATGAATCAGAGTGCAAAGGAGGACGAGGTAGCACTGCGGGATCCTGGGCTTCGTTCGCCTCAGCGCCTTGGCCTGCAGCCCTACCTCCATCCCAGTGACTCGGAAAACCTCGACCCACAAACCACAAGCAAGAGTAATGATCACAGTGATCTTCCTGTCCCCCAGGCTAGTCGTCTCAACAACATCATTAACAGGTGAGCGGGGTTTTCTTTCTTTTTTGTTCTTGTTTGTTGTTGTTTTTTTTTTTGCAAATACATATCTGCACATTCTGTGTATGTGTTAGAAGAAAACGAAAGTTTGATATGTTAATCATTTTGTGGACATGCTGGTAGGGTATTGAGGTTAAATAGGATTACATTATATGAGTGGAAGATTTTACGACCAAAGTTTTTACAGTACTGTCCTATATTGTAGTTATCCGATGTGCCTTGGAATTTAAGTATTTGTTTTTGTATTGTTAACACAGGTTTGTGTCTGACTTAAAAGTATTTTTAATATTTGGTTTGAAATATTTGTTTACATCTAAACTTAAGTAATTGTCTTATCTATAGCGCACTTGAAGGGTCACTGAGAAACACTGACAGCCACCCGCCACACTACCGGAGCCGCCTCAACTGCTCATCTTGCGGCTCCCAGTCCCCACAGCACTCAGAAATCTGTCCTAACACCTCCAGGTTGCGTTTAGCAGAAGATATGGCAGAGCTCCACTCAGAATATTCAGACTCCAGCTGTGGTGAGTGATTTTTGACAAATGCAAATCAAAAGTGATCATGTATTAATTACAACTAGAAATTAAAGTCTTTGATTTCTGCTGAACAGAAAATGGTACATTCTTCTGTAATGAATGCGACTCCAAGTTTGCGGAAGACGAAGCTCTGAAACAACACATGCTTCAGGTGCACAGCGACAAGCCATACAAGTGTGATCGCTGCCAGGCTGCTTTCCGCTACAAGGGCAACCTTGCCAGCCACAAGACTGTCCACACAGGTTAAAAAAATAAAATAATAATTCTACAGTAAAATACATTTGCTTAATTTTAGAGCTCTATTTATGGGCTTTCAAGTCTGTGCCTCTTTTGTGCTGCATTTCAGTGTTATCTTTTTTATTTTCAGGAGAGAAGCCGTATCGCTGTAATATCTGTGGTGCTCAGTTTAACAGACCAGCTAACCTCAAGACTCACACACGCATCCACTCAGGAGAGAAGCCATACAAATGTGAGACGTGTGGAGCTCGTTTTGTACAGGTAATAATCCAATAATGTACATAAGTTCTAAATATATATATAAAGCATTTGCGCTCTCTATTGTATGTGGAATAATAGCGCTTATATTTAATTCTGATGTGTAATCATAGGTGGGTATATTTATTTCTGCTGTCCAGAAATACCCGTAATTACAATGAAAAACATGCTTATGCCAACATGTGTAGTCTAAAAGGTTTCATGTGTGTCAGCATAAAAGGATTTTTGAAAAAATTCCCCAATTATAGTGAGTATTCAAGTTGAATTTAGTTTTCATTAGTTTGATGGTTTAAATTTCTTTTTTTTTTTCATGTTTCAGGTCGCTCATCTCCGTGCCCATGTGTTGATCCACACGGGTGAGAAGCCATACCCATGTGAGATCTGTGGAACACGCTTCCGTCACCTGCAGACATTGAAGAGCCACCTACGCATACACACAGGAGAGAAGCCCTACCATGTAAGCTGGCATACTATATATAGCTTCATCCTCTCAAAACATTTTAGGTATTACGACATTGTAAATTGACTTAAAGTACTAATCCTCCCCTTTCCTTTTTCAGTGTGAGAAATGCAACTTGCACTTCCGCCACAAGAGTCAGCTACGGTTGCATCTTCGCCAGAAGCATGGCGCCATCACCAACACAAAGATCCAATACCGTATGTCCACTGCTGACATGCCTACTGACTTGACAAAGGCATGCTGAGCTGCAAGAAGCGAATAGTTTTAATGGAGGCAATCTTGACCTTGGCATTTAAAGACCCCAACTTGTACAATCATCCAAAATTGTAGTGCCACACTGTGTTCATTTGACAAATAAATTGGCTATGTATGCCATTCTAAACGGGTTTCCACTACATGTGAACATAGAGCCACATATGGCATCTTAGTCACTTTATTGTTTCTATATACAGTAGATATGAATATATATAAATGTATGTATGTTGGGAGTATTTCTAAGCTTTGAAGGTACACATATAAAGCTTTATTTTGTTGAGAGAGATGGAATGTAAACAGTCTGTTTTTTGAAAATACAGTATTTTATATCAGAGAACTAACTTTTCTTGAAAGTATTGAAAATTTTGATTGACGAGTGGTACATATATTTTAAGATAATGGGAATCACGGCTGTATAAAGCTGTATATACATTTTTATGTAGATGTACGTACATGTTGCACCATGTCAAGTTGCCATATTTGTGCAAAGGGGGGAAAAAAAAACATGAAATTGTAATTGGATTTAGTCTAAAAAAATCACCAGATGACTGCTGCTGTCTGAAGACATGCATGAGTTACACTATTGCCAGTTAAAGTACATGAAGTGGGCAACTGCATAAATATTGTGATATATTGTGTAGTTATATCTGTGGGATTGCTCTCTGCTGGCAGAGCCAATCTAAGTGTTGAAATGCATTTCAAGGTACTGCTTTATGACCAAGAAAACATTTTTGCTTCAAATGTATTTGTATATATGTGACTGAATTTTGGTTTTGTTCATTTGTTTTTGATAGGTGAAGGTTTACAGTTTTGGTCAATGTTCTAGATCCTACAGTAAAATTGTGTACGTGTCAAGGTTTTCGTTTGTACATACACTGTGTATTCAATGTGCCTTTCTCTATGGTGACTGAATTACTCTCCATTCAGCCCAGCTCTATTAAGGTACAACTCAAGGACACCACTTGTCCTAATTCTGAGTGTGGATGTGTGTGAATGTTCGTTTGTTTGTATATATTTTTAAATGCTTGTCACCAACCTTAAAACATGCAAATTCATCATTGTAAATCTTCAGGACTTGTTTTTGGATTGGGCTTTTTTAAACTGCATTAAAATTATTGTACAATGTTATAGATGTATGAATGTAAAATAAAGGTATTGGATTTCTATGTATTAACATCAGAGTAACCTCTTAACTATCAATGAATCTGTCATGTATGTGAAAATTAGGACTGAATATACAAATGCTTATAGTTTCACCATTCACCAACATATAGCATATGTGATGCTTAAAATTAAACAAACAGACATCAAAATGGAATCATAAAATAGTAACGCCAAAGATGTGCTGCAAAATAATATTCTTTTATGTTAACCAAAACTGAAATACCTGCTTACACTGCTCAAATGTACAGTCACCAAATGGGATGTTTTACACTTAGTAATTTCATAAAAGGGCTGAACAGAGCTACCCAAACCCTTTGCAACACATTCAGTTCTTTGTCAGATATAAATGAGAGCCTTTTTTTTTTTTTTAATCTAACTTGGTTCACTCAAGCGCTCAAGTGACAGTTATTTTATATATATATAAAAATTGTAAGCAGTACAATAATGATCCTCCAGTTGGGAAACAACAGAATAGAGAGCAGAGAATAAAATTAAGCAAAATGACTGTCAGAATTGGAGAAAATATTTGTTCCAAAAATACACTGACAACTCAACCATTCCATCAGTTATTAGAATCTCTTAAATATGTGTTGCACATCCAGACAAAGAATACTTGTGAATCTCTAACCCACCATTTGATCTCTTCAGTACCAACATTTTTCTATGATCATAGCAAATCTTATTCAGTTTTCTCCAATTAAACAAATTACAATTTTAACAATTTTAATTTGAATAACTACAAAAGACAATAACTCGGTCAAAATGTAAATAAAATAGGTTTTTATTTAGAAGTGGCATAAAAAAAAATCCCAAAGTCATAATTTTTTAAAGATGAGCGATATTGCTGCTGTTGTGCAACAGAAACTTACAAATCACAACAGATCTTTACCTCCACTGGACTAAAAATTCAATTTTGTCATTTTTCTTTTAAACTCAACAAAAGACATTATTAAGCAAAGCCTCCTATATGGGCTATGAGGTAAAGAACAAGTTTTTAATAGTTACAATGTTGAAAATTACTGATCACTAATGTTAGGAAAGCAATTCTTGTGAAACTCAGATGACTTTTTAGGTCATGACCAATACTGCTTTAGTACAAAATCTGCACCAATCTTTAAATGAAATTACCTACAAAATTAAACCACTTGTTATCAACTATCAAATACCCCCCCACCCCCCCACCACCACCAATCCCAAGCTAAACCCCATCATGCAGGTAAATCACTGCTTCTGCTGCATCGCTTCTTTTCGTGCAGCATCTTGCAGAAGCTGTGTGTCGACTTCATCTGCAGGTAGCTGAACGTACCGGACCACAGATCCGCGGATGAAACAGTTTTTCACAGACAGCTGGAGCAAATTAAAACAAAATGGAGTTGACCAAAAGCGTTGGCGATGCTGTGGAAGATCTTCTGGCAATGCAAAATCTGTCTAATAGCATTTTAACAATTCGCGGATGATGGAATTAGTACTTTTGTGATCTTTTACCTTTGGTGTGTCTCATTTAATGTATTTTAATTTGTAAAATAATAGTTTCATCTGTGTTTTTACCGACAAGGCTTGGTTTTAACATCTAATTTTTGACACATAACAATGAAAGCAAATTGAACTTTTTTGCCCTTGTACTTACCTGAATAAAACCCAAAATATATAACACATATAGAAGAGGTAAAACCTTCTCTTTGCCACAAATTTGGCTTGCAAATACACATCAGAACATATTTTAAATTGTATAATTGTCGTAAATACAGTGTGTGTGTGTATATATATATATATATATACACACACACACACACACACACACACACACACACACACACACACACACACATTCCTACAGAATGAATTGTGGATTCCACACAGAAATGGACAGGCATCTAAAAGCACATTTGGATCCTCACTTGCAACATGTGGTAACTCACTATATTGTGTCCTAAGGCTTTACTGAGATCTGGGTAATAGCATTCTTTAACCATACTTTATAGCTGAGAGCCTAAACAAATAGATTGTTTTCTGTAGTAGCCTTCTTAATTTTCATCTGTTCAAGATGATAAATAGTAAACAATTCTGTATTATGTTGATAAAAGAGCCTTGAGTATGATTTTTGAGAGGTTGTGTATACAGAGTTAGTGTGAACAACTGCAAACACAACACATGGATAAATCGTCATTGCAGCTATAAGCCGTGATGATCATGATGGCTTATAGTGAACACTAGTTAAGATAGATGTCCTGTTAAAGCTGTAATGAGTAACGACAGTGAATGAGCTCAACTTACCATGTGTGGATATTTCTCTGGATCTGTGACACTGATGTCTGTGAGCTTAATGTTCAGGTACTGAAAGACATAAACAGAAAAGAGAGATGTCAGGAGATTAGAAATCATAACTCAGCAGCCAAGAAAGAAGATATTATTGTTTCCAACCTGGTCAACAGAATGAAGAGTTCCGCAGATGCTGAAAAGTAGACAAGAATAAAAAATGAGTACAGACATTCACAGACATCCCATATTTAAATCAAGAGCAGTGAAACTACACAACATCCCCACGGGGGAACACTCCTTCCTTCATACGTACAATGTCGTGTGTACTCTAAGTCAGTGACAGTGAGGAGGTTGTTCCTATCTGTGATAACATGATCCTGTTTTATGTTAGTCTTCGACTAATAGTGCATTACATAAAAGCCGGAGTTGGAACAGTTACATTTTTGAGCCTCTCTAGCGACCATCGTTTACATCCCGCTTCTACCAACAGCTAACATTAGCAGCACTGACGAATGGAGGCTAAAGTTACCGGTGCCAGGAAGTTACAAACCCAAGTCCCAGAAAAAATAACTCACCTCAGGTCGTTTTTGAGCTCCACCACCACATCCTTCCCCACCAAGGACTTGAAAAACGAATAGAAAAGCTGAAAAACAAAGTGACATGCTAACGTTCATGGATGTCGAGCACGACAAAGGATGCTAACAGCTAGCATATGAGCGCACGTGCAGCCGACAAAGAGAAACATTTAACGCCTGACTGAAGACAGAGATGAGACATTTGATGTGAACCTAAAAACAAATTCATACATTCAAAATCAGTTCCTTACCATTATCGCTCTTGTTAAATCTAGTGATGGTGCGTCTGCAGTTGATGACGCATAAGGGGGGACGTCATATTTCTGCGATGGAAGCAGGGTGTAGTTACAGACCACGCCCACGCGGGCGAGCCAGAGCTACAATAATGTTGAAGTGTGTGTGTGGAAAACAGCTGACTGGTACAAATAATTCGCAAAGCAAAGAAAAAGCTGGGAGCTATTTCTTAAAAACAAACAAACAAAAAACGAAAGAAAATACATCATCATGGTTAAATGTTTCCTTTTATCTAGTCACCCCCCCATTTACCTTGGAAACCCTGAGGTGTTCTGAGCCTCTTTCTCATTAAAGAATATTGTTTAACAGGACACAGCTTTATCTGCTCAATTCCTTCAGCAACAGAATGTAGAAATTTCCCTTCTAACTTCTTGATATTGTGAGTAAGAAACCAATCTTTAATGTATGAGAAATTGAGCTCAGATTTACTCACATCTCCTCAGCCTAAAATAAAACACATCAAGTATTGATGAGCACTTTTTCAACGCTATCATGCACCATGTCTCAATTGATTTCAGTATTTTCACTAGTTTGGGAAACAGATGATATTCCGTGTTGACATGCAATCGTTTCAGGAACAGCAGATGGGAGTAAATGATAGCAATGTTACCTCCTACCAAAGTATTAAAATGTAGTCCAAGCAATGATCTGACATGAGAGTCAAAGTTTTGTCAAGCATTAACATTTATATTTATTGAAGCATTTATTTATACATCTTCAAGGCAATGTCTGTGCAAGATAATACTGTACGGTAAACGTTGTTAGCTATTTCATAGTGTAAAACTCTACATGGAATGTAACATAATTATTTAGTAACAGAGTTTATTGTAATGTGATCTTGGCAGAAAGGAAGTCCGAAAATGTCCCTTAAATTACTTTAAAGGAAGTATGCTTATTGACCATTTTACCAAAGATTGATATCAGATATATTTTCTGCCTGTTAAATATTGAGCACCAGCCACCAGCACATTAGTTTAGTTTAACAAAAAGACAGGTAACATGGAGGGAAACAGCTTTCCTGGGTCTGCCCAAAGGTGTTTGTACAGAGGCAGCCTTGTAATTATTTCCTGCTGTTTCCAGCATTTGTGCTAAACTGAACTGACTTAATGCTGACACTTCATTCTGAAAGAAAAGATGTCATACTGTAATATATTCACTCATTTAACTCTCAGCAAGAAAAAAAAATTAGGACTATTTCACAAAGACAAATGAATAGTCACACGCAGAGCAGGGGGGCATGAATGGCTGAATACTTCATGTATTCTATGTTCCTAGAAGATAGGAAGCTGTAGAATCAGTGAGAACCAGTGTAGTAGGGGGATCTCACTTCACAGAGCGACCCATCTTTGGAACTTCAGGGAGCGCTAAAGAAGGAAAGAGTGCATCATTACTTTTTAAAATTTCATCAGGAAATTTAAAACAAGAGTTTCGCTTACTGTCTTTATGAGCCTGTAATTGGCCAGGTCTTGCAGGCAGTCTGTGTTTGCTGGGGAGTTCAGAGCTGTCTCTGTAGTCTCTGGGTTTTGGGGTCTGGGGCTCTGGCATACCTGGTCGTGACTTAGCTGGTAGACGAGGCCGGTTTTGTGCCGTGCCACCTTCTGAGCGTGAGGGCACTACCGGCTTCTTGGAGGTTGAGGGATGTGAAGTGCTGGGGGATGGAGGCTGAAATTTAGCATCAGAGTAGGTAAAGGAGCGGTTACGTGGGGTGGGCACTGGGGGGCGGTCAGGGTCTCCCTCTGGTGGCTTGCAGGATGAAAATGTTGGATCTGTGATATGGTCTTGGTCCTTGCTCCAACCATGGGATAATCCCATAGACCCATACAGCGGGTTGTCAAACATCTCTGATGACTTTCCACCATCACCCCTACGAGACGGAAGACAACGATAGTAGAAATTAATTCACTGTCTGCTGAATCATGTGGGCTTCTGGTTTTATGTTTTTAAAGAGTTGTGTTTTGCTAAACTCTGATACACTCCACCTGAAGTTACATCGCACTGAAAAACAGCACTTACATAGAAGATGGTTTTCCAGTGGGGCTGCGTGTGCTCCCATCAAAACCGCCCTTCTTAGGCTCTTTACTCCCCTGCCCAGCAATAGGAAGATTTTTGGGTGGCATGCTGTAACTCCAGCCTCTATCTACTGCATTCCCACTTTTGTAAGACACGCCCATGTAATTTGGGTTAGAAATATCATGTGCTTGGGTGATGGAACATCTGTCAACAAACAGACAGAAAGAAAATGTCACAGCAGGAAGTCATGTTTGAGATATTTTAACCACAAGTAAGAAAAAAGCATCTCACTTGTTCAGGTCTCCGCCTTTCCCTTTAGAGCTGACAGGGTCATCCCTTTCAACTTTGATGAAATCTGAAAGCAGAGTAAAATTAATTAATTTAAGCTATAAGAATTAAAATTACATTGTATTACTTAGTAAATCCTACCCTGATATCCAGACTCACCATACAACTTCTCAGTGGGCTTGCCCTCAGAGGTTTTTAATTGAATGCCACCTGTTAAGACACCCGTCTTTTCTCCATGATGAGTCAGTGTAACCTGAAACTCTGTGTAGCAAAACTGGGCAGCTCGCAGTGCAACACAGCCTTCACCTGTGGAAAAAACACATCAGTACACAGTAAGCACTGCTCAGCTCAGTGCATTTGTTTTACCAACTACATGCAAGTTCATTACCATATGACTCATCGCAGTCTGTTGACTTCACACAGATGAGGATGTGCTGGTCCAAAAGATACTCTGGGTCAGAGATGATGGGAGTGAGCTTCAAAACGTAAAAAGGATAATTAATGATGATGGCTTTATTCCACATTAAGAGTAATTCAACAAAAAAAAAGCTACGACTTCACTTTACCACAACTTGGTTTCCAAACCAAACTTTAATGGATCCATCTGAGTATTCTGTGTTCTCTCCCTCTGAAGTTTTCACAGTTTCTGCAGACATAGGGAGATTTTTTTTATAATCTTAATCTAATATGGACTCTAATTAGATTTGGTCAATCAAAACACAAAACATACTCTCCAGGCAGCTGGAATGATATTCAATGAAGAACTTAGTCTTTGATTTTGTTAACAATGTGGCCAGGCAGTTCATGATTTGTATCCCACCCTGAGGTGCACTATTTGGATCTGAAATTTAAAAAAAATCAATAAATAAATAAAATGTTTGCATCATTCTAAAAGGACATACTACACCAAAACTCATCTGCAATGTGGTAAAGTTTGTGAACTCACCTTGCTTGGAGACAAACTGTGAAGCTACTCCAACCTCAAATGAAGCAAAAACTGGTGAGTGGTCACTTGTCATGATGTCATTTGTGCATCCTGCAAGTTGAAAAGTTTATTCAAAAAAGTGTGTCTCTTGTCATAAAATATCATTACAACATTATGTAATATATGTATATGTGGTATATTATAATATATTTTTAAATAATCCTCTTAGAAGCTTTGTAAAAAGAACAATGTGATTGTGAGAAATTGTTAAATTGAACGCTTTCCACATGTGTTGAATTGTATGCTTTCTGGACAAATTCATACTTTAAGTTTTGTTAATTACTGTGACCAACATGTAGTTTGTGCTGATAAGGATAAGGGATTTTACAGTATTAAAAAAAAATCTCTTTGTTGAACAAATAAGTAGTCACCAACCAGCAAATACCCCAATCCATGTTTGCAATAAACTAATATTTGCATTTTCACCTGACATATTGAGCAGCAAGCAAATGGCAATTAACTGAATTAATTACACGGAAATGTTACATTTGAACATTGTCTGTTTTCTTTTTAAAACCAAATGATATGATTTTCTTTCCGTGAAACCATCCTGGGAAATTATTAAGAAATGATGACCCACAGAATAAATCATAACCAAAACCTGTTAATGGGGAGCTACTCACCATATGCTTGGCAGACGACATGGACCAGGGGGTATGACTTCCACAGCACACGATCACACCAGGAGGGTAAATTGTATTTGGTCTGTAGAATATAATTGTTACACATATACACATAAATATAGTGTAATGCCTTACTAAAATCTATTTAGTGGGGTTGGTTTACTGTCTGCTGACCCCTTGACCCACAATTGTGTTATATCCAATGACTTTCTCACTAAAAATGGATGCTCGATCAAGGGTGGCAGAGCTCGATGCTTATCTCAATGATAGTTGATAAGGATCAACTAAAAGACATGAAGTGTTAATAAGGGCTTTTTGACCTAGATGGCACAACGCAAAAAGCATGTCCTAGGTGAGTTAAGAGTTGTATTTTTGTGGTTGCATGATTAAACTTCAGAGGAACTATGCAGGGAAAAGAACTCTGACTAAGCAGAAGCTTACCCCTGTGGCTTTGGCCTTTGTGTAGGCATACTTGTCACGCGTGTCTCTTTCAAAGCGATAAGTGGGTGCAAATGTGATTTCCTCCTCATCTACAAGCAAAATGAAAATTAAGAAGAGGTGTTTTTATTGATATGACTCAAAATGAATGAATCAAAAAATGCTGAGAATAGCAAGAACTATTTTGGTCAACGTAAACCACATTCAATATAACCAAAACTGGTGTACACTCAGTCTACATTTGCTGTTGGCTGAAATTTCTCACCGAAATGCAAGAAGGCCTTTCCATCATCCTTCTCCATGTTGAGCTGGTCTTTACTGAGGAGTTCCTGGTACTGCTGCTGTTTGATCTTTGTCACAATGTACTCAGCTTCCTGTGAAGGGAAATCGTGCAAAGTAGTGACTTTTCCTTTAAGCAGCTAAGACCATGAACACCTGACAGTCAGACTCCGCCTTTATGTATAATTCACTGCTGGATCTGTTATTTCTGAGGTAAATGTATTGACAACACAAAGTTCACAAAACCTCTATAAAAAGCAGACACAGATTGTATATTTGAGAATGCATCATTAGTTATTTCTAATAACAAAAAGTCTTTTTTTTTTATCACAATCAGTACAGTCAGTATGTTGTATTGCATCTGTTTCAGTCATTTCCATACAGTGATTCATGTTTCTAAAAACTTACTGTGGATGGTAGTTCAATACGGTAGTTCAAATCACCCAGCCAGAAGAGGTGGGTGAACCGATTTGTGATGTCAAATGGATTGAGCTTCTTATCTCCCAGATTCAGGAATCGCAGGATGTTGGTGTAGTTCTGATTACGTCTGCAAAGACAGCAAAGAATATTGAAAAAATATCAAAAATACATTTTCTAAGAACTGAATACATTTTGTTTTCACATCTCTCTCTCACTGGCCCTCAAATGAGCCAGTGAAATGTATATGCAACAAAAATAAAAAAATAAATATCACTGAAAAAAAAGAGGGAAATTGAGATGAAAAATAAAATAATCTGGTTAAACATAAATGTAAGATTACATACAATGCCTGGATGCCAATTAGATTTTTTTTTTTTTTTGAATGATTGTAACAGTTGTTTTTCTTTTACAATCCATTTGAATAATTCTATTAAGATTCTCATGTTATTGATAGAAGCAGTATATTGTGACTGAAATCTTTTTGTGATCATGTCAGTTTCAGAGCTTCTGAACATCATTTGTAGAGCACCAGTCCTTCTAGCTGCATACAGCTCCAACCATGTCTACTAGTTTGGGAGGCCGTGTGTAGCCTGAGAGGTAAACTTCAGGGCAAACAAGTTCAAACAAGTTAGAGCTGCTCCTACAGCTTATTGTCTTAGTTTCACCCATAACATATGAGCATATAAACATTATTTACACTCTTCTCATATCAGGATTTTGGCAGCTGGACAGACTAAAGATAAGTTTTACTTAAAAACAAAGAGAACATGCCTCCATCACCTGCCCCCAGTGGAAGATACAGGGGCTGGCACAGTGTCAACATCACTGCTTCCCTTAATAAAACTTTTCAAATGCTGCAATTTCAATCAGTTAGTATCAAGGAGGTTGTAGGACATGGTGTTTAGTGTATACATTAAGGTACTGACCTCGGATTACAAGAAGCTATGATCAAATTTACACTGACAACAACAATAAAAAGAACAATAACGTAGTAAAATTAATATTCTGAAAATTGTAAAGGAATCAGTGTCTGCTACCAGCTCACTAAACACCTACTGCTTACATGCTGGGTGGTGACAGAAGCCCCTGATGTTTCTTTTTAAATGACATGAGATCTAGAAAATCAAATAAGCGTGGGCATGGACAAAATTAAAATATATTATGCTGTGTAGTTCAGGGGATTGAGGGAATTTGAATTTTTTTCACACTGGGATTATATATTCAGCTATATCGGCTTCATCCAAAACAGAGCTGAGATGTTCAGAGAAAATCCCTCATTCATATAGCTGATGCTGCTGCAGTGATAAGATTGTGTTAAGTTGTTTAAAGTGTGATCTGCTTCAAGTGTAACTCTTCTGCTGACCTGAGCTTCTTCTCACTGCCAGAGGTCAAGTGACTGTTGACAAAGCCAAAGGATGTACCGTTGAACATGAAGGACACTCCGACAGCTCCCTTATTTCCTAAAACAAACATTCCAGTGAGGACTGATGGGTAAATATTTAATGTACTTTTACAACACATCTTAAAATTTCTTATGAAGAATTAGAACTAGAGACTGTTTACCAAGAGTGTTGGCGATGCCGGTCTTCACACTGTCAGAGAAAAGGTGTGAGATCCTGTTTTCGTGCTCAGGCTTGGCCAACACCACTATGCGAATGTTCCACAGAGTGTGAATCGCCACCTGGATGTTTGGATATGTATCTTATGCATCTCCGCTTTGTCACCTGTATTTGTTTTTTTTTTTTGTTTGTTTTTTGTCACACTAATTCACCTGTTTAAAACTGATGTTTGTGATGTTCCTCAGGACTCCCTTCACAGTGTCTGCCCACTCCCTTTCACTCAAAGGATCCTCCTGAGTCCCAATGATGTAGAAATCATGTGGGATGTGATCAGCGGTGTCGTCTTGTGTCTTCCCTTGGCCTTTACACTGAAACCAGGAGTTGATGTTGTGGGGCGGTCCGGCGTTTCCTGCAGTTTTCAGGGGAAAGACTTTCACTGTGGTGTTGGTCATAAATTAAAATCCAGTCAAACATTTAAGATGTGAGCAGTCTTACCCATGTTCCAGGTGCCAATAAAGACTGTGATCATGTCTGGTTCAGGCTTTTCAGAGTGCTTGTTCTTCATTTGTTGAAGTAGTTGGCAAAACCCCTCCCTTTTCTGGTGCATAACATAAAAAAATGATTACTGACAATAGAAGCTTTCAATTGTGAAAGATGAGTTACATGCAGCTAGAAACGATCAATACAATCTTCACTATGGCCAGTACATGAACCCACTATTCCCTGCCAGTTAAACAGTTATTTCCAAGATAAGCCAGACTGCAGTTAATGTAATCTGATTAATGATTATTTAATATTTTGGATAGATACTTGATTTAAAAACTAATTTTCAGGGACCTTAAGCTAAATCAGAAGTAGAAAAATCAGCAGATGTGTGTTACCTTTGTGTCATCAAACACAAACTCTTTACGCGAAATCTTCTCTTTCTCTGTCTCCACCACGACGACAAGTTTGGCGTGCATTTTTTGAGATTTCACCAACTGCAGAACTGGAAAATAATCTCAGTGTTGTTATTATAACAGGCAGTGTTTATAGTCTATGATTGGGGACTGCTGCCCTGTGAGAAACTATCTCAGGCTGTGATTAGTTACAGCAGTACTTTGAGCTTAATGCCACAGTCACTAGGCCAATGCTGTAGTCGAGTCACTAAACTTCAGGTCTAAGTTGAATCTATGTCCAAATTACCAAAGAGTCTGCATAGACTCACAGTCAAGTCCCCATTACCTGAACCAGAGTCCACATCATCAAAGCTCAGTCCGACACAAGTTCAGGAGCTGGCATAAAAATTTAAAAGGTCTCCTAAAATAACAAACTATCAACATGTCAAAGAGGAAATGCATTTGCAAGGGTGCACAATAAAGGAACTTAAGATTTTTTCAAAAGTCATTAGTGTTGAAGTCCAAGTGGAGCCATGAGTCCTTAAAAGCAGAAAACAACAATACTGCACCACTCTAACCTGTTCACAACGGCAAGAACATAATGATGCTTAGTTGGTCTAATATTTAACATTTAAACTATCTAGGTCTAGAATTGCTAAAGCATGAGGCTGATGGTAATGTCACCAGATGTTCAGATAATTGGTAATATACCAAAGTATTGGTTCAATTCAAATATCGATCAGATGATGTGCTTTTCTCAGAAATCAGGGAATCACCAGCTGCTGTCAAAAAAACTAAAACCACTGATGGGAGTCTCACAGTGGTGTCAAATGAAAAGATGGAGGATTACAAAAGTCAGTAGGACTCAATATACGACAAATTTCAGTCGGAAACCACTGACTGGACTGACTGAGCATCGCTGGAAATGTGCTGCTAGTGTAACTGAATATACGAAAGATTGAGGATATAGGATGACTCCTTACTTTTATTGTGCACATAGTACTTGTCTTCAGGTCCCTCTTTTGACTTCTTGAAATAGAGTTTCCCACTTTCAACATCCACCTTGAGGAACATCTTTGTGGGGAGACCAAGAGATTCTTGCTTGACCTGGAAGAGAAAGCTGAAAGTGATGAAATAAGCAGAAAACCCTCGCGTTGTATTTTATGTTCCTGCAGTGAAAACCAGTAACAACTTTAAAGTAACACCTCAAATGTAACAATCGGTATGAGAGATTTCCTCTGACCACCTTCATATCCAAGAGACTCAAACACAGAACCTTTAGCCTGAAAAGAGAAATAAAGTTAGATCTGTCACTCTGACATCCTGACATGTCAGAAACCAAACTCCTGATTGCCAGTCAGTAAAATGGGCTATTCTCCTTTACCTTATCTTCTATGGAGTAGAGCAGTTTTGTCAGTTTCTCAAGCCTTAAGGACAGCGAATGACCTGAATCGGCAGAACTCTGGAAAAAAAAAAAGGAAATAATACTTGATGATTGGGACTTCTTCTTTCTGTCTAGCTATTTGGGCGGAGGGTAGAGGGTGTGACCCACATGTTTTGGATATTGGCCAATCCCTGGAGAGAGCTGTTGGTCCAATGCTTTATGGAAGATCTCCAGAGCTGGCAGAATGTGGAAAATCTCACTGTGTCACAGAAAAGACCATAGCATGGTTACATCTGTCCCATACATGATAGTCCACACAGCTCTGTTGACTGGGGAACTCTACCTGTTGAGAGTCTTGCAGATTGAAAGGATTAGCTTCTGAAGCCCAGGAAGGTTGGGGTTACCGTTCTGTACTTGTTCAGCATCCAAGCATATCGAGGTTCTGAAGTATTCCAGGATGGCCAGTTCATGTTCCTGAGAAAGTCTGAAAAAAAAAACAACAACACACAATTATATCAGCTAAGCACATCACAGTATGGTTGCATTGCACACACACACCGTGCACTGTCAGAAACAGTGTGTGATGAATCATCTGGCTGAGTGCAAGCTACTCGCTATACAGTTTTTCAAAAGTGGCCATACGCAGACAGGTCCATATGCTGCAGTCTCGCCAAGTAGATATCTGATAAAGATTTGCAGGGCTGCTCAGAGGACTTGGAGTCACTCTCTTTCACATCGTTGGCTCCAAAGTTCCTTGGTGGAAGCTGTGGTGGGAGATTGTTGGATTCTGTAGCACAAAGAAATAATGGGTGTTTAGGAGTATTTGCATCCCTGGTAGGCACTTACTCTGTTTTATATTATAGCTACTGTAAAGATGAAATGAGGGTGTTGGACCTGGTTCCTCGTCTACATCCTCCTCCATCAGGACAGGGGACTGCAGATGTGTGACCAGGCCCATGTTGGGACTGTAATATGCCTCCACCAGTTCACACAGCATAGTGAAGAACCTGATAGGAACACCTTCAGATGCCTGAAGAGCACATCATAGCAGAAACATCACTTTCTGATATCTGTTTTGCCACAAAAGCATTTCAACAGCAACTAAAAGTGGCAAGTTTCTCTATCGTTCTGAAGACCTTTTCCAGGTTTTTCTTACTGTACCTTTATTCTGAAACTGTGCCATTACATGTGAAGCACCGAAGAGGTTAAACTTCTCTCCTGATAGACCTCCTGTTAGCACTTCTTTTAGTCTAGCCTTGTATTACTGTAGGCAATGCTTTAATTGAATTAAAAGGTGTCAGTAAATAACAATTCAAAATAAACTATCATTTTGAATTGCCATGTATATAAACTTTAAATTGAATTGTCATCTGTTACTATTACTATAAAAAATATTTGTTATTATTATTTATTTATTTATTTATTAATCAATCAAAATTTGGTTTACTTTTTTTTTTTTTTTAATTCCCTGTGAAAAGCTGATATGTAAATATAAAAGATGGCATCTACAAAGCACCTTTTGGCCAAAAAGGATCATTTTATTTTGCCATCTGTGCAAGCAACAGGGGTCGGACAGGTGGAAAAACAATCACTAACTTGTGTTTTCATTAAATATGAACTTGGAGGGCTCATCAGGTTGTGAAATTTCTACAGACTAGGGAGACTACATGAATGAAAAGTACTTCTTTGATGATGTAATTTAAACAGTTTCACTGCTTACCACATTATCAACAAGGTTAATATACAAATGATCTGTAACCTTCCAACATGATTTTAAATTAATTTATTGTACCTCACACCTGCACATTTTTGTAGCACCTTATTTGAGCAGGAAATTGGGCCTGATATTCACAGCACTTACAGTAACTAAATTGTCAGCACTTGCATTGCAAAGTGACAATTCTGGTTATAAAGTGGACTGAAATCTATGGTGCTGAAAGTCCATAGCACTGAGCACTGTTTCAGCTGAAGTACTGGCTTCATTAAGGTTTCAGTTTTAAGGGCTGATTATATTAATGATCTGGACAAAGCTCTACAAAAAAATAAATAAATAAATAAAAAACAAAAGCACACGTTTAATGTAACAAGTTCACATTTCTAGTTAATCATGAACTGTGCTGGAACAAATTTAGTCTATTTGTAATAAATGGGAAACACGCACATTTACTAAGAAGTAAGAAAGAACAGTTGCCTGCAGAGCCAAATATATCAAGAGACATCCGTCACACCTTGTAATACCATGTAAAACTTAATATCACATGAAGAATGCTCTGACCTTCTGAGGGCTGTATTGCTTGTGCACATACATGCAGATGATGCATGGGTTGTGTACCTGCCTATGTAGTGCAGACCAACAACTTTAGAATTGTATATCTATTTTCTGATGCCTCAATATAGCAATGCTCCACAAATGTGCCACACTACTTAAAAACCATTGTACTCCTGCTGTGTTAAGTGTAACCTACTTTTTATTTAAACTACATGGGTCTTGGATCTTAGGGAGACTGCCAGACTTTCATGTCTGAAACCAGAAGGGGCACTTGCACTTTGTGCAAGGTTTAAGAGTCCATAACCATACTCTGATGGGCTATGCTTAGACACAACAGTTCTGAAATACAGCTTTGCTTCTCAGGAAAGGACAGGAGATCACTAATAAGGCATTCCACCTGGCTTGTGCATGAGTGACTGTGCTAATTTTCAATTCAATAATAGGCAGTTGATATTTCACTGAAGTCCAAGTTTGCTGATGGTAGATGGGGGAACATTAACCAATAGAGCCATGCTGTTACCGTGGCTAAAAATGCTACTACAAACCAGTAACCGAATATATGCTGTGTCATGATGTCAACCTAAATGCAGTTAAAAATGCAACTGCAAAGATAAAACTACAGTTGTGGTAGTGTTTGTGGCTAAAAATAATCTATTACCCAGCAATAATCACAAATTGTTTAGTAATTGTGGAACGGGTTCTAAGACTAGGGGAACATTTGTTTTCCAAGCCTACATTATACATATGCCATGTATCTCAATATGTGCAGAGAAAGTATGCAACAGTTTGAATGTTGAGTTGTTGTGTACGTATAAACATAAACCAGTTTAGAATAAAGTACAAAGGATCGCTTTTCAGAAAAAAAATATTTATGACAAGCTTTATTTCCAACTGTACGGAACTTAACAACCATAAAAACTCATGTGACTTTTCAAGCAGTTCACCCACCTGTACAGAGAGCTTCTTATCTTCATTTGGCAGGATTCTGTATGTGTACACACAGTTCTGGTATCTGTAGTTAAAAATAATACAATACAAATATGTGTCACTGGAAAATGACATGAGTCTGGGTTAAAGAAAATGACTGGCTGGTGAGTTTTTGTGTACTGGACCTGGTATCAGAAGAGTCTGGGTAGCATTTTAGATTGGTGTTGCCCGGTAAATAAAAATGATATGAAATGCACAGGGTGTTGCTCTATGGCAGCACAACATGCAAATAAAGGGGAACTAGTCTTGCTTGTAGTGTATGTGTGCAAAAGTGTGTTATACAGTGTAATAAAGCATTGAGAAATATAACATTTAATCACGGTACATTAATTATGTCCAGATTCTGACATTCAGAGTTATTTTAAAAGCTTAACATCAAAAACAAACAGCATTATAGCATGTCAGTTTTTCTCATGAGTTCATATCAAATTGCATGTTATCAGTGTTCATATGTGCCAAGAACAGGATTGGTTATCCACTGTGTGAAACTGTTTCAAAATAAATTGACAGTGTTTATAATGAATAATGAGAAACAAGTACAAGTACTTACAAAACACAAAGGGCATACGCTCCCTGTATGGACTCACTGTCCCGGATAAGGAAGCTTCCATCTCTTGCTGCTTTGGAAAGAAGATCCTCAGCTTTGGATCGAGTTATATTGCCATGGTACCAAGACTGAAAAGTTTGCATCCTGCCTCTTTCACCACAAACCGAGCTCAGGAGTTTTGCATCTGCTCTCAGAAATGTTCCAACAAACAAAAGTATACTCAGTTTTTCTCTCTGGCTAATGTCATTTTTTCATGATGCGTAACTTCTACGTCTTTTCTTTCGCTTGTTCATCCACTGCCTCTGAAAGCTGTAAAAGGAAGCTGCTACAAGCTTGGCTTTGAACTTCCTCATTTGACAAGTGAAGAGAGGAGGGGCCTGTAGCCTTCACTCTATCTGCTTTATGACAGACACACACAGCTGTAAATGGAAATACATACTTTTGCCCACTGAGGAGAAATCTTTAACACATTACTCCAATGATTAACCAACGTACCCCGCCTTTTAGTTTGCTGTACACTTGTTTATTAATACCAAGATTCCACTGAAGTCATTTGCACAGACTTAGTTTGAAAGAAGGGAATTAAGGGAAAAAGGGAAGTAGCAAAAAATAAAGAGAGAAAGAGAGAGAGAGAGGGAGAGCGAAACAGCAAAAATGGTTACTCTTACTTTTTATGGTAATATAAATGACTTATAAATTACCTTCAAAATAAATCCACACCATAAAAATCGTAACTTAATTCTCAGACACATTTTATAAATGAAATAACCTTTGCCCCTAGACCTCAAATTAAACAGACCCTCCAACTCTCACACAACACCTGCTCTAAGTCTGAGTGTTAGCTGCATAATCATCTAATATGAATCAGGAGTAGACATACATTCAGTATTTACATTCAGGAAATGCAAGTTTAGAGTGGCTTGGTGTGTTCATGAGATGGACAGGAAGTCTTGCAGAAATACAAAGAGGAAAATAAGCTGCTCACAAACCACAACATGGGTCACATGATACAAAAAGAGAACGACACATCGACAAGTCACTGCAGTAAAGTTTCAGTCCCTGTGCCGGAACCACTTTCACAGAGAGCAAGTCACAGTCTCAGAGGTGCAGTGGCAAGAAAAGAAAAGACACATGACCAAATGCACAGAAAATGTGAAATCATACTTTTCCTTTCAGGAGATAACAGTTGACATATGAAGTGGTTTTTTTTATATATATATAAGAGCATTGAACAGCAGGAGTAATTATACAACAAAAAAAGAGCGTGCTATCTGAGTTAGTTATTTAAAGTAAGTAGATGGCGCATTGATAATGTTTTTTTTTTAATCCATTTCCTCTGTAGAGGGAAATTTTAATAATAAATCATTAATTGCATATTTGAAGACTTAAATCAAATTTGACTCACATTTTGTGAATGGTTAGCTGCACTGACATACATTAAAATAGGCAGTTTGTCATTTAATAGTGCAATATCACAGTATAAATGGGCAAAACAATGAATGCATAGAAAAGAGATTGAAAGGTGGATAAGAAAGGACATATGTACAAGGAAGATTTGTCAAGCATAAGCAAAGCTAACATGGAGTCTTTCAGCAATTTAAAACAGATTTGTAAAATATATACATTTGTGAGAAGATTTTAAAATACACTTTTTAAAAATAAGATTTTAAGCCATGAGTCTCTAGCCATGTTAACAGCTTGATGAGACTGCAATTAGGTAAAGCTGTGTTTTGGGCCACATGCTATTACATGCCATAATGTCAGCATGCTAGCAGACAATAACAATGTTAATATGCTCATGTTTAGTATAATATAGGAAGTATAATATTTACAACATTCACTAGCTTAGTTTAACACATTAACATGTTCACCTTTACTAAATAACCTCTGAACTTCGCCATACAAATTGTTGTGAGTATCAGAAAGTAGCTTGCATGTGGTGACGCAACAATGCAGGTCAGGAGATCACCAAATGTAGAACAATTCACACTCATCAGATACAAAAGTGGCATACCAGCAAACACTGTAGATGAAAAATATTAACTAACTAAATAACTAATGATTACTGATCACATTTGGCAAAGTAAAGGAAACTGGAAAGCAAAATTTAAAAACTGATTCTTTAGATATTTTGTAGAAAGTTTTTCCCGTGTTAGGATTTAAGGTTCAGGCTCAGTTCCAACATCCAGCCTTAAAGACTCAGTGACCTGGATTCATTTAAGGTCTGTGATGGTTCAGGGAATTGTTTGGAGGGGGGACGCTGGAACTGGGCTGGAACTGGGCCTCTGTCGGCCAGTGTGGCACTTAGACCACACAGTTGGATGAGCCCCAGCAAAGGCAACAGACAGTCAACAACTAATTTGGTTTTGTTGGATTTAGTCCCTGCTCCAAACTGAGATCCCTCAGAACTCAGACTTGGCACTCATAGAAATCTCATTTGTTCCTTTTAATTCTCCACTGGTGGCTGCTGACATTCCTGCCTTATTCTTGCAAAACATTTGTATTAGAGTCCCGCGGAACTTCTTGGCCCCAAACACATAAACCAGCGGATCCATCGCTCCGTTCAAACAGGTGAGGGAGGAAGTGAGACGGTTGGCCAGGCTCAAGCCTCTGCGGGTCTGACAGGTCACATCAGGATGGCTGTACCCGAGGATGAAGGTCGCCCTGCTCACATGATAAGGCAGGAAACAGACCACATAGATGAGAATTACCAGACTGATGGTTCGCAGGGCCCTCAGCTTCACAGCTGGCTCCAGTCTGGAGCCCCGATTCAGGCTGTGGATGATGAGCAGGTAGCAGGTAAGGATGGAAAGGAAAGGTGGGGTGAAGGCAACAGCCAGAGAGATGAGTGCGTTGCGTGAAGCCTTCTCTCTGTACAGCTGCAGACACACCGTCACACCATCCACCTCCACCGTTTGGTGGGTGACAAGCAACGGTGCCATGGAGACGGTAACCAGAGCCCAGAGGGAGAAGCTGATTATGTGAGCGTAGCGAGCACGACGAATCCTCAGCGACCTCACGGCATGAACCACAGCCAGGTAGCGGTCTGCTGCCACGCAGGCCAGAAAATACAGGCTCGCATACATGTTGACATAAAACAAAAAACCAATCACTCTGCAGGGCACCTCGCCGAAGGGCCAATGGCCTCCAGTGAGGTGGTAGGTGGCCCTCAGTGGGAGGATGATCACATAAGATAAGTCTGCAACAGCCAGGTGTATCAAGAAGACGTTGGCTGGGGAAGAAGCACCACGCTGATGGCAGAAGATCCAGAGAGCCAAGCTGTTACCATTTAGTGCCAGAAAGAAAACCAGGATGTAGAAGCAGCCAAATAAAGTGTTCTCAGTTGTGGTTGTCGCTGCTGCACAGGCCACTGATGACTGATTGGACAGCAGGGACGGTGGCGCCATAGTAGCAGATTCCATCGTCTGACTGATGAGACAGAAAGTTTATTAGATATTATAACTAAATGCAATTTTCAGTTATAGCTTCAACTCAAGAAAGTTCTTTGCTTGATGTCTCCAATAGTTCATTCTTATTACTCTGACAGCAAACTACCTAAGTGACAGGAAACCCCACCAGTTCAACCCCTGACTACACACACACACACACACACACACACACACACACACACACACACACACACACACACTTCAGCTGGGAGAGTTTCTGTCACAGTGCTAGTCTCACAAAGTAACAATAGACGTCAATGTCCCTGGCTAATGTAGACATGCCCTTTGAGTGGATAAGTAGCTAAGTTTAACCAAAACAAGTACTGGACTTCCTCTACACACTTTTAAATCCAGGAAATCAAATCATTATCTTTTCCTTCGGTTTTTAACTTGATGTCTGACCTTATAGTCTGATTTGTCAGCAGAAATCTTTTACCAAGGCTGAATGGTTCATTATAAGAAAAAGTATTTCCTGAAGAAATTGTCTGTGGAGATAATTTCTTTTTAACTTTGTGGAGACCTTTTAACAGCTGTGTGGTGTTAAGCAGAGTTCAGTTTCAAATCTACCTGTAACACCAGTTTAAAAAAATCTAGTGGAAATCTAGGCTGAATTAGTCTGAACATTTTAGTTATACTTAAAAGGAATAAGTGTGATATGCTGTAATATATGTTTACCACATACAACAACGCTGCTTTATTGGCTTTAGTTGTGATGTGAGACTGCTCTCATATCTGTACACTAAATGGAAAGCTAGATCTAAAAGAGTGTGTTGGCGTTTCCAGGATAATAAAGTTCCAGCACTTGATTTGCCAGAATGTACATTTTTTTATTTTTTCGTGATTTAAAACCTTCCTAAAAATAGTATATTATTTTTAAATCACAAAGATTAGTTTCTCTAAACCCCTTATGAAGACGACTCCAGAGGCCAACAGTTTTATGCATTTAGTGGTCTTTTATAGTATGCAATTATTTAATATTATGTAAATAGTATTTGTATGCAGTTCTGAGGGAACTGAGGTGTAGTCGATCATCCAGACCTACACTGTTTACAAAAACTGGGGAGTTATGTGCTAGGGGGTTGAATTGAAATATTCAGACTAATGTTTTGTTTCCTATCTTTGTAATAAGCGCTTTGAATCACCTCCATGTTTTCGCATCTTAAAACAACATCTTTCTTTAAATTCACATTTCTGGGGTTACTTCCTCTGTTTCAGTTAAAAAAAAAAAAAAATCCCTACATATCTAACACTTAACATTATTAATTTTTTCCAACTCTTTTGACACACCCCAAAAAATAACCATCCACTCCTCTGTTCCTCCAAGCTGTGATAGCCCACTCTGTTCCTCTATCCTCCTTTTCTTCGTGACCTTAACATCTACACGCCATCAGTGGGGTGTGAACATCAAATCCTCAAAGGACTGAATCTCATTAAAAAAAGCCTCTTTTAAACAGTTGGTATTTGTGATAGCTCCAAGAACAATATGAAAATATGTGTAATGTCCTACAGATGTTTCCATAACTGAAGGGAGGGTCTCAAAATATATAAATTCAATGTTTCAGTGAAATTGAATTAATATGGGAAAACAAAATGGAAAAGGGACTGTCACTGTCTCTTGGACTGCCTGGGCTTAATCTCTATTTCACCATCTAGTAGTCCAGACTTTGGCCCATTAGGAAGCACCCAGACGTAGCAGTGTGGCTCTTTTCAGTGAGCGTGCACACTGTGTATCCTGTGAGACCCACAACAGAGGGCATTTCCCAGACAAGGCTCAGACTCAGCACATTTAGGAGCAAATTCCCTCCAAAGAAAGGGGTTGAGTCCCGGTGTGGATAATACACCAGGAGCGGCAAAGCTGAATGGAAAAGCCTCCAAAAATACAGATCCCAGAGGGATAATCCTGAAGAGAGAGAATCTTGATTTATGCCTTTATCACAATGATCTGGGTAAGCAGATCTGTCCAAGTGTTGGTATGTGAGGAGTGTCGGGGGGGGGGGGCTTAAAATTTTGGCAATGGTCCTTTTCAGAGATTAGTTAGTACAATTTTATGTTGTTAAAACTTGTCACAATAAAACACAAGTAGAGTCATGAAAAATAGCTCCTCAATTAAATGCAGGTCCACTTGATAGATTCTGTTTCTTCTTCTAATCCTGATCTTACAAAGCAAATGACAGATTGTCATCACTGAACACTTTGTGAACATCTGACAAAATCCCAGCTGTTATAATTTACATGGCCAAAGCTGCACATTTACAGAAAAAATGCTTGCAACCTCTGTGGCATGAATTTGTTAATTCTACCATCTAAACTATTTCTCTACCACAACCCTTTGTGGCAGTTTAATGCAGCGTAAACGATGACAATAGTAAAGTGAATCACTCATGCACTTTTAGGAAAGTTGTCAAAAATTGAATCTGAGGAAAGATTTAGACTCACCTAAATTTCAGGGATCTTCAGATGGAGAGGATGAAAAGGTTGGTAGACTTAGCGGTCCAAAGTCAACAACAATTAGCCCAGGAGCAAAGGATTGTACAGCAGCTGTATGTGGATCACACTGAGGACTGGGAGTCTGTCTGCTGAGCTGTGGAAGAACTGAAGCCCTGCCACAAAGAACGCTCTCCTATAACCCCCTTTTCTCTCCCTCAATATGCTCTTGGGAGTAAAACTGTAGCTCTTTTTGTGTCTCAACAAATTTGATAACAGAAAGGGAGTCCTGATGGGAGCATTTCGTTTGAACTTTGACCCCACCCTTTCTTTCTCCATACCCTTCTCCTCAGAGAGCCACTTGTGCGTTCCACAATAGCTTGAGTCAGAGTAAGCAGCACACTCGAGCAGCGTGGAGAAGAATGGCATGCCTCAGTCGCAACGAGTCGTTGGCTATGACTCCATGGAAACCATGCCAGTGGCAAAATGAGTGTCTTACCAATGAACTCCTACCATGCCACTTATAGATAGAAGATGGACTGTGTTGTCAATGGAGAAGTTTATGACTTAAGTCTTAGAGATGATCTTTTGTAGATGGTCTGCTGCATTCTAAAGAGGGCCCCATGCCCTGTAGGAGATCGAGTAAAAAACAAGGGGAGGGGGGTGTCTTGAAGAAACAGAGGCCCTTGTTGGTCGCTTGCCTCCTGGGGGCATCCTGAATTGGAATGCCCAAAATAATCAGTCACATAGCCATCAGACAGATGTGCAGAGAAGACCCACTGGCTGAGGAGGGGATAATATTTCTTTCATACAAGAATTTCACAGCTGTGTGTCAGATACATGGAGCTTTTTCTTCTTTGTTTCATCGATATGCAAATGGTATTCTATGGACTTGAATGAGGATACTATCTGTGCAGGACTGTGGAGACGCTTTGACACCACTATGCTGTTAATCTACTGCCAACTGCTTATTGGGACAGCCCCCACTTTTGTTAGGCTTCTAAGTTCTGTCTGTAGTGTGTCTCATAACCCTGAAGCCAAACATTGCCTTGTCTAAGTGCTCCCTATCATAAATATATCATTCTTCCTACTGCTATGAAACTTCTATCAAAACAAGAAAGTGTTTCCACCAGCTGCTGATAGAAAATAATATGCTCACACAATTTTAAGCAGTTAAATTCATCAATTTAGAAAATCTTTTACTTAGTCATGTTCACAGAGGAAAATCTGTTCTTGACAATAAATGTCAATGCAGCATTTTCTCATGTGAGGCTGAAAACATTTCATGGACTGAAGATATTCTCTTAAAATAGGGTTATTTAGAGGTATCCTGAGGAATTTGAGAAAACTATTAGCACCATGTACCAATGTTTTATTTGTATTATGTCCATGCAAAAGGATGCACATGCATGTATGCAAGTATACCTGGCAACACAATTCACATCCTTCATACTATTTCATGCTATTCCAGTTATTGAGCTATGGTGGACTGCAAGCCAGCAAATAATGATGTAAACATCACATGATTAAAAAACCTTTCAACTGCAGAACTGAGACAATAGAAATACATTTAACTGCCTTATTTTATATCCAGGACACACACAGTGTGTTTTTAATGAGGAACACACTGTACACAAACTTTTGTTAACTAGAAAATTCCACAGGGCACCTTTAATATTTTGAAAGTAGTATCAACATCAACAGTTAAATGCTGGAACATTTATAAATGTGTATTGTGACCAATTTTTTCTATATATTATGTTTTAATTTTATTTAGTTTTAATTTAATTTTTTTCTGTCCACAAATACCAGCCAATTTGAAAGGTGTAAATCAAAGCTTTCTGTACATATACCCCAAACATATCTGTCAATTCAGTTTGGCTACTCTAAAATAGCCTTTAATGAAATTTTTATGACTGAGCTGTAAAGCCTGACATTCAGTTTTTCGCCAAGCAGCAAATGTTTGAAGCTGAAAAACATGCATAACAAATTAATTCCTTCTTTCCTCAGAGCACAAATAAAGCTAATTGCACTTTCGACAGAATACACTTTGTGCACACTTGTAGCTCAAATATTGAAGCGCTGGTTTCTGGTCTGGTACATGTTGACATAGGAAGTTATAAGATCATCCATCTTGTAACCCTTTGAAAAGAAGACACACGCATAGAGAAAAGGAAATTGAAAGGGGCAAATTTTAACTTACAAAGAACTTACCAAATCTAATAACAGATCTTACCAGCGATGTTTCACAAAGAAATTTGCTTCCCTTAACCAAACTGCCAACAGTCATGTGAAAATAGGTGCTTCCACTGCACCAGTTAGCTATGCGGTTGTATGGATGTTGTGCCAGAACATCCTTTAGAAGAGAAAAAAAAAAAAGAGTTGTTAAAGAGAAATAAGGACAGGATTTTGGCTGTTCATGACTATTTTTGATTTATTTTTTTAACCTTGGTTTTGGGGTGGATGATTGTAAGTCCTTGCTTGCTGATGGCAATTCGCACAATATCTGGAAAATTTGGTTCAGATGTTTGCTAAAAAGAGAGTTATAGAGGAAAACATATTCGCTGTAATCATGGCTCTTTCTGTAGATGTGCAGTTAGCATACAATGGTGACAGAGGCTACTGAAGTATTGATAAATAAGGTGACCGCCGAGCCAAACAGGTGGACTGCAGATAGAAGGCACCTTAAATGCTGCTTTTACTCAAGCTCTCACCTTCACTTCGAAAAAAGCACAGCCGAAAGTGGGCCAGCGACAAACTGCCTTCAGAAAAGCCACCTTGGCTTCATCTGGAGTCATATCAGCTTGTTTGCTGTAATAGCCAACAATACTCTGAAAATCAAAATGAGGAAAATATCTCAGAATGACTTAAAACTCTCATTTTGTAAAAGTATTTGGACTGGGCTAATGAAGTTAATGTTTTTCTAATCACCCCCCCCAGCCTCTGTCAGCTGAGATAGAGATCACAGGAGTGACACAATGGTAATATCGTCTATATGAGCTATAATTATCATACTGGCAACCATTGTCTGTCATTGTCTAGTCAAAGTCCCCCCCCTTAAAGGCATTGCACTAATTTATCCCTATGAAATGAGAGGGAATGAGATACGTAAAGATTTCAGAGGCATGGGGGACAGAATTTAATATTTAACAAGCATTTTGTTGAAAAATAGTGATGCCTTTGGTCTTACTAAAAAGTGTGCCATTAGCCAGAACAAATGGACTTGTAGCTGAGAGCCATGGACAAGTTAAATCTGTCTGATTGACTATGATCTTCTCATAGAATCAATTCACTGTATGAACAGCTACCTCTCAGGTGTGCTGTGGATTTAAGGATTTAACATCATACCCTCTTCCACTCATTTTCAGACATGGCCTTCAATTGGTCAGTGGGGACGAGGTCCTTCAGCATCTTGGGAATCATGGTCAACTGGGTCTTATCATTCCCCTTCATCCTGAAGAGCAGAGCTGCAATGTTGACCATGTCCTCCTTGGTGCACACATGGTAGCCTCTCAGGTACTTAGGTAGCTCCTAGAAATACAGTAATATGTTTAATATTTTATTTCAATAATTCTCAATGTGGGCCTAAGTTTTCTACTTTTACTTGATTGAGTGAGGAAAAAATGGCTGAAAGATCTCAGTCTCCAAGTTACATTCCCACATGTCATGTTAGGCGGTATTGATACTATCTCATCTTTACATCAGGAGCATTAGGTTCATGGAAAGGTTTGTCTTTCATATCATGTGGAAAAACTGATCAGACTGGAATATGTGACTGAGCTATAACATTCAAATGCACCTGAGGGAAATGGAAGATAAGATCGGCCTTTGTGTCTCTGCCAGGGATCACGTTGAACCACAATTTCCTCATGAAGTACACAAGGTAGGATATGCTGACTGGCCCAACTGCACAACAGGCACATGCACAAAATAAGGTTTCCTATTAGTAAAGACAGAGATCAATCAAACATCCAGTAGTCACTCTAATGAAAAGATATTTTGTTACCATCTTTGATCCCCTTAACTTTCTTGGACCAGTCAGTGATTTGTCTCAGACTGTCAAAAAAGTAATCTGCCTCATTCAAACTGAGGATCTGAAAGAAACAGAAAGCTGGAAAGTCATGAAAGAGTTTACAGTGAATGGCACAATTTTACAACACATTATAAAAAGTTTGGCATGAACCTTGTCAAATGTTTTGACAAAAATACTAAAACCATCTGCTGAGGTCAGGCTGAGCTTCTTGCTGATGTTCTGGATCAGATCCTTGATCCTGGTGCTGGTAGAAACCTCAAATATCTGCAAAAAGACAAGAGGGGTGAATTTTAAGTGAAGAACTCCTACCTATGTTCTCGCAACGAGTTGTAGCTCTACAAAATGCATTTATACATTTTCATGTATAAATTTGTACCTCCTCTGTGTCATTGGGGAAGTGGATTTTGTGGAAGATCTGAATGCTATCCTGTTGGATGGCCTCTACCTCCACCTGGTGTGGTGGCAGCTTCCTGGGCTCCATCCTGCACAAATACAGCAACAGTTGAGTCATAGTTCTTGTTTTACTTTATCATTTGGATCAATGTGATCAACGCATGTTCAATGTGGAGCGTATGTCCTATCACAAAATGAAACACCACATATGATCTGATCAACAATAATCCTCTCTGAGTCTGTCATAACGTTTGTTGCAATTAATGCAAGCCATTTTTATTCATGAAGGAGGGTTAGGGTTAGGACATGCAATTGATGCAACATATCCGTATAAAGAGTTCTGTGGACAGTGTGAATATTACTGCCAGCAGTTTGTCCCTTCAACTGCTCCATTTGCCCTCACAGACTAATGAGCAGCAGCTCCACATAGCACAGTGATAGTATTTTACATTTTCTGAAGACCACACATGAGGCACTACAACTTGGCATTTCCTTTTCCCAACAAACCAGTCATGCTGTCGAGTTATGTCACATCATATTATTGCTGGCTGCTGCTGGGGTTAGCCTGTTGAAAATCTCACACCTCTCACTTCCCTACAGGCTGCATTAGCTGCTCTATAAATGATCTAGCTGTTGTTTGCTAAACAACCTCTGATTGTAACAGTGAAACTAGGGAGGAGAGGAAAGTTTCACCTTTCATGTCAAACACACTTCTTGAAACAAAAGGGCTGTGTTGGTGGTGTATCTGGAGTGTTGCTCTAACCTTAGAGAGTTCTGCAGTCGCTGCAGGCAGTCAGCTGCCAAGGGTCCTCTGTGCCACGACTTCAGAAAACGCTGAGTGTGCTTCAGCAGAGACTGACTGGGAGGAAACATGCCACAGCAGAGCCACAGCAGCTGCCAGCCTTTCTCCATGCTGAACCTGGGGGATGGACAACACCTCATAAAAAAATTATATGTAAGAAACCCTGGTGCTCAAGATGGATGAAAGTGAGTCGTGGTTTGTATTTGAAACCAATGTCCTGCAATGAAACATGGACAGATGGTTCAAAAAAGATTTATGAACATTGTGATACTTTTCAGAAATGAAACTGTGAAAAGCTGGAAATCTCACCACCTGAGGTGTAACTATATCCCCCAAAAACACAAAACAAAAAACTATAAGACCGACAACCTGAGAAGCAGACACATACCGGTTGTTATTGCTGGTCATCTGCTTCATGATCTGGCAATAGATCTCATCCCTGAGCGGCTCATATTGGGTGGCAGGGCTGAAGATCTGGTCAGTGAGCTCCAGGGAATTCTGCACCTGCTTGGTGGGATAGTCTCCCATATATTTTAGGATCGGTTCAGGGCAGTTAAGGAGGAATAAAGATTTAGGTCTCATAAAGTTTCAGTTAAAGAAAAACTCTGGCAGATATTAGCTGGTGATGCTGGAGACTAGAATTGAGATGATTCTTAATTTGATGCAACACGAGAGTTTGTTGGATTAGGCTGTGTGCTGCCAGTTCTAGTTTAGCTTACTGAATACTAAGTTTGCCAAGATAGTTATCCTGACTCCAGTTAATTAGTTTACTCAGCCATGTCACATATTTTATGGCCATGTTGGCTTCAGGCACAGTTGGTGATTGTCATGAAAGACTGGTGTCAGCCAAGAATCACTGACTGCAGAGACCTGTGGGGACTGTATGGGTGAAGGCAAAGAGGCTGACTCACTTATTGAGTCACCTGATGAGCCTGCAGACCTCCCTCCTCTCTTACACCTTAAGCACATTGCACAGGAAGTTCTTTTTTGTAAGGCAGGTCAAGTAACATGATTTGTGAATGAAACATTAACTAATACCAAAGGAGTTGTAATAAAAACCAATCAATGACGAAGACAGCTGAGCAGATGGGTTATCCACGGGATGTTCATCCCCTTTGAGGCACAAAACTCCATGATTGTTGATACATATTTACTCCACCTGGTGGAGTTACTGTGTCACAAACTAAACCAATGAATTCCTACCGACAGGTGCAAAACAAAAACTTTGTGAGGAATGGTATTATTTGGTATAATTCTGGTATGTAGAGGATATCAGTGAAAGCCAGACAGGCTTTGTGGCTCAGCTCTGAGTTGCCCACCAGTTTCCGGAGGAGGGGCTGTCTGATTGGCTCCCTGGAGTGGGCCCAGAGTCTCTCAGGAGCAGAATTCCTTGAAATCACCTGACGATTAACATCCTTAGTGGGCTGCCTGCAAGACAAAGGAACCAAGATGCAGTCAGTGTTGTTAAGAGAACATTTTACTCCTGACATGAAGTAAAACAGAGTGCATTTCCAAATACCTGAAGTACTCCTGGGAGAATTCCTTCAACGTAGCAGGAGGCAGTCTCTCCAATGTTCCTGTTTCCTTCTGGTTTGCCTGTATGATTGTCTTCCTCTGATTAGGAGGTAGGCTAAGCAGGTTCTGAAAAAACAGAAATATGCAACACATTTAATACTCCTGTGAACCAGGACACATCCACATATGAGAAGTGAAGAGATCACATTGACATCTCCGTACCATAAACTCATTGGTGGGTTTGCTGAGCGTTGGTAGAATCAAGAGGGCCTCTGTGGGGACAGCTCCCGTTTTCTTTGTGCACTCGATTTGGCCCTTTATCCAGCCAGACTGGTGAGAAAACTCACTGTCTTTGATGATTAGAATGAGCTCTCCTTTCTTGAAGCTGAGGAATGTGGGGTCATCTGCAGAGGAACGAAAGAAATCTGCCTGTTAGCAACTCACCAAAATAATCAATGAGGGGGATTAACACCATAAAGGTACAGCTCCAGGTTATCTGACCTTGTCTGTTGACTTCCTTCAGGGCCACAGCATACTGAGATCGCGCTGCCAGTCCATTTATGAACATGGTAATCAGCTCAGTCATGTCTTCAGCTGCAGATCCACTCAGAGTGAAATCTCCTTTCAGTGTAAGCAGACACGCTGCCTGACCAGAAGCTTTACCCTCCCTGTGTGGGTGGCATGGCCAAGTATCAATAATAATGCCACAGTTTGGTGACTGATGACATGTACTACTGTTTGCAGACATTAGGGCAACCCAAATGATATATTTCATTGTATATTTTTATTTATTTACGATATATTTATTTTTAAGTTAAAAGGTAAGTATAACCATTGTAGGGATCCTAATAAAAAAGTTAAAATGAAAAATAAATGGTTGTGGCACTCCACAATTTGTAAAATAATAAAATCATAATAAACCATTTTATTTGTTTAGCACTTTCACATGTACTCCTAGCACTTCACAATCAGAAATGGCATTAAGAAGTGGCAACTAAGGCCCTGGCTGACACCGGGCAAAATAAAAGTACATGTCAGCTGAGCAGAAAGACAGACAACCCCCATTTGACCACTAAAACAAAAGTGAAAAAACTATTGTTGTCATTAAAAAAATAAAATAAAAATTAAATATGGTGTTTGCTTTGCATTGAACTGATCCTCGAATTGGAGGAGTAGAAACTGTCTCTACCTCACAGTATTGACTCCTGTCACTTCGGGGAAGGAGAGCTCCAGCAGTCTCTTCTCTCTTTCATCCAGGAATGTGATGCCAGTCCAGTTTATGGCCACAATGAATTTGCTCTTTGCCAGTGCAGGACCTGGATACAACAGGAATCAAGTATGTTACTGTCCAAAGCATAAATGTCTGCAGTAACAGAGGCTGTGTCATCAGCCTACAGTTGAGCAACTCAGGCCTGCAACAACTCATCAGTTATTGATGATTCTTTATGTTTTTTTCCTTTTACAAGCTGCCAAATACCAAAGAGATGTGTCCAACTAACAATCCAAAACTAAAAGATGCACAATTTACACCGATATAAAACACACAAAAGAAGCAAATCCTAATATCCAAGACGCACGAAACAATGTTTCTCTAAATAGTTAATTGTTACTTTTTTGGTCATCAAGTAATCATTTCAAAATAAGGAGTAAAAGTTGCTCAATAGTTGCTCAATTTTACATCAGAGCCGTTGTATATAGTCATGAATTAATCAGACAGCTTGATTTGAGCAACTCATTTTTTTATTTGATTTATAAAAGAGTGTCATGGCATGTTCTGTTCTAAAGTCTTTTCTTGTCACCCATGGGTGTCTCCGTCTCATTAGTTGTCAGTACAGCCACTCACTAATCATTTAAATTAATACAATGACAACAGAAAATCAATGGTAACAGATGTTTACCTGACAGTTTAACAACTGCAAAGAACCTGGAGAAGAACATGGGCCACTTTTTCTGGGCAAAGTCGACCACCTCTGCCTTCACTGACTCTGCCTTTTGTTTTGAGCTCAGATATGTGCCCTTGTGTGATTTAAGGAAAACAGAGTTGCGTAAATACTGTGATCAGTAAATTCTCTCCGCTGAACCTTTTGATATGTGATGAGACCAACCTGAGCGTGAGCATTGCTGACCATTTGCACCCAGTTGTCCTCTGAGTTGGCCTTCAGCAGAGATTCGTTGATACATTCCTCAACAGCTTGCTTCACATTTTCTGCTCTGCTGTCTGAGCCATACTCAATGTACAAGTGTTTTGCAGTAAGCTGAACAAAGTCATCCTCCTGTGTTAAGTAAAAACAAAGGATTTATTTTAATATACAACTGGAAGCTTGGAGGATGCATTTTTAAGATAAGCATCAGTTTAAGCTGCACCTTTTCACTCTGGTACTCTCCTGACTTTAGACCGTGGATGATCTGCTTGTAGATGAGTTCTGTGCTGATCTTGTCCTCACTACAGTTGTGCCAGGGGGTGAAAATCTCCTTACGGAAGAAGAGACGCCAGGGAGCATGTTGCTCCTGGCCTCCTCTCCTCCTCACTTCCTGCTCACACAGGGAGATCGCATCCATCACGTGCTCCCGGCTGGCGCCCAGAGACCACACCTTCAGAACAGATAAACAATGACTATAACTGATATCTCGATATACTTTCTACATTATATATGTCTTGTCAGAATCCATAATCTGAAAATAAATTCTTTCTTTATATGTGAGTTGTTACTGTGTAGTGAGCAGAAACTTAATATCAAATATGTCTGGGGTCTCAAAATGAAGCAAGTTGTAAGGTGATGACCTGCATAAAAATGCACTGTATAATTGTATATATTATATGTCTTGCTGGCATAAGAGTCATCTTAGAGTTACTATTCTATGATGACAAATTTCTTTAGCTGTCACAGCTGTGTACCTTGTCAAAAAGAGCCACATAGATAGAAAAACCGAAAGCATCTTTGAGTTTGACTGTGTTTGATAGGATTTGGCAGATCTCTTTAGAGGTAGATGCTGAATCAACAGGCAGCTTTACTGAGCGCCCATCCATCAAAAACACAGAAACACTCATGGGCTTCTTTGACTTGTTTGCCTGTCAAGGGACAGAAAGAAGTATAAAGAGTCAGTTCATTGGAATGAAATAAAATTACATCTAAAGACTTCGTTGCTTTATCTTGCACTTAAATATGTCTCAGTTTTGGTTTTTTCCTAAAGGTTTTCTCTGTGGTCCGTGGATAATCCAGCATGAAATAAGATACTGTCAAGACCTCAAAGAAATTTTTAGCTCCACTGGTATTAGGTGTCTCAGTAATTGATTTAAAAAGAAAAATGCAAAATACCAAGTGAGATCATGGGCTTTTCTTTTCATTGGAAGGATTATTTATTAAATATTTGCGAGAACACTGTACGTCAGCCTTAGTACCTGCAGCTCTAGCCAGGTCGGAGGCTCCCCACGCACTCCATTCATCACGGTGCGCCGCAGCCGTTCGGCACAGTAGGAAGCATAGCCTGCTGGACCGGAACGGATGAAGCTTTGCAGATACTGCCAAGACAAGCAATAAAGGAGATCAATAAATGCATCACAGCATGTCCCACACAGTTTATGAGAATAAAACAGCAAATACAACCATTATATTTACCTTCATAAAGCGTGCAGTTGGGGGGAAAATGCCCAAACAGAGGGACAACAGGATCCAACCACGGAGGTAGCTGCTGCGATTGTTGTTATCATTAAGCTGTTTGCAGATCTGACAGTAAATCTCATCCCTGGACAGACAAACACACAAATATTGTATAACTAGAGAGTTTTCTGGAAAAATACTTTTGAAAGTTATAGTTTTGAAAAGTAGCTTCTTTAACCTGAGGTCATGACTGATAATAGCATATCCCACAATAATGTGGAGTTTTTCCAGAGAGGTCAGTGGCCGGTCCAGGGTGGGTCCTTCTCTAGACATCACTTCACTGTCCTCCCTCACAGATGGAAGCATGGGAGGATTGGACACTTCACTTTGGACTGTGGAAGGCTTTCTGTCTCTTTTATATCTTAGCACCCTCTTAATCAGCCAGAAATAAAATTTTAAAATTGATATTATATGACAAAAAGAAATATTCCAAATGTATTGTGTCCTTGGTTTTGGAATGATATTTACCTGGTCCAGGCCCACCATGTGGCTGAGACGTCTGTCCTTTTTTGAGGACAGGTCCTGTGACAGAAAGCGCTCTTGTGCGGATGTTTCCTGAACTTTGACCGGCTTCTTTGGCTCTGGAAGGTCTCCCATGAACCTCAGAACGATCCACCATACTTTGAGTGAAGCCTGGGGAATTCAAAACAGATATGCTGCTGTGAATTTATGAAATGACAAAGTAAAAACAACTGCAGTGACTAACTTAAGTGGCCTGAAAAAAAGAAAAATTTGCACCAGAACATCTCCTTCATCTTCATGGTAGAGTAAGGGCATCCGAATCCTTTGGCGGATGTGGGAGGCAGTGGCTGCTCCCTGGAAGAACATTGAGGCAAATTTGGGGAAGGAGTACTCATCCAAGTCATCATAGTCATCCCTGGGAAGATCTTCCTCCATGGGAAGGTCATCAATGTGTATCTCCTCCATAACTATCTTTTCTTTTTCAAAATTCTGAAAAAAGACACAGACATGCAATGACCACCTGTTGAAAAAAGATTTTAAAAAAGTCTCTGTCACCTTTGGATGGCCAAACCTCATATCCAACAGGTGCTTGTCCCTCCTGGCCTGCAATAATGGGGGGCAGGAAGCCAAATATGTTGTCCACCATCTCCTGGTCTGTCATAGACTCTGATTGAGCTTTGGCCTCCATCTCTTTCTTCTGTTGCAACACCTCCTCCAAGTATTTCTGTCTCTCCAAAATAGCCCGCTTCTCCATTTCTTTCTCTTTATCAGAGAGGGACAGCTGAAAGAGGGGATGTTTGTAATTTAGAAGTAAAGCAGACAAATAAAGTTGGGAACTATTGTTCCACCATATAAAATCAGGAGGGACTTTAACCTTCTCTTTTAACTACGACCAAGAAAAAGGAAATGATAATTCATAAAATTTTACTGACATGTCTTTTCATTTTTATGAGAGCTTTTCTTGCCAGCACACCTCTGGTGTGGGCCTGCAGGAGGATCACAGCATTTCTCTTACGACTCCAATCCTTCCTGGCCAGGTATCCTCTGATACGGGCCTGCAGTATGATGGCAGATTCCCTCTTCTTCTTATATTGGAAGTGGAGCTGGCGAGAGCGAACCTGCGCCTGTAGCCTCGCAAAGCCCAGCTGGACCTACATGTAAAATGTTAGTTAAGGTTTTATCTGCTAGCCAGGTCTGAAATTTCATTCAGATAGCAATATATGAAACAGTGTCTCACCACTTTGTACAGTTTCCTGCCTTTGTATCCTCTCCAGGATTTCTGAATAACAAGAGCAGCAGCCCTTTTCCTCAGGAACTCTCTCCTATAAAATATTTTAAACATGCAGACATGTAGCTACAGTCACATTACCAAACCACTCATTTACAGATGTTTTTTTAATACCTGTATTTGTAGCCTCTCAGGACTTTCTGGATCATAAATGCTTTCATATTTAGTTGTTTCATTCGCTCCAATTCGAGTGCTGTGTCATGGAAGTCCTGAGAGAAAACATGAGTAATGTTACATTACATTACATTATCATATTTAGTTGGACAAAAAAATCCACATATCTATGAAAGCATATATGGAATTGGATTGTGCAGCTTTGTATAGAATTCAAATCAAAATCAAATAAAATGTATTTGTATAGCGCCAAATCAAAACAAAGTTACATCAAAGCACTTTACATATATAAAAGGTCTAGACCAAAATAATAGGACAAAATAAATTTGAGCAACTTGACTATTTGAAACTGTAATCCCTAAAAACATTTCAAATCAAGAACATTCAAAAAGTAAATTCAGATGGCTTGTTTATAAGTTATTCAGTTACTTTTGAGAGTTTAATTATGTTGGCTGTTATATGCTTTCACACACTTACACAAATTACCATTAACCACAGTTGTGCATTAAAAAAAGAAAAGGCATCACCTTCAGGAAGATCTTTGTCTTGGCGATCTTCCAGTCACCCTCTCCACTGAGAACAGTTTCACAAATACTTTCACAGCATTTCTGTTGACTTTCCTGTAAGAATGGAAAAAAAGCAACCAGACAAACACAGCAAGAGAAGATAAGTAAATAAGTCAGGTGACAATTAATATGTCAAAACTTCCAACTCACTGATTTGGGATCACAGATGGAGGTCTTCAGAAGAGCACGGTAGCGATCCAGAAATTCGCTGAAGGTGTAACGTACAGGATACCCGGCTTTCCGGATCCTGATGGTTTCCATCATACCAGAGTAACGGAGCTGACACATGCACAGGTCTCTGTTGAACACCTGAAGATGAGAGGCATGCAATCTTATTGATATGCAGGGGTTCATTTTGTGCTTTTCTTTGGGTGAAGATGTAAATAAGTTTGATCATGGGTGGGGGAGCTTTATCTCCTCACCATGGGCTTCTTGAAATCATTGGGTTTAATGCAGCGTATGAAATAAGGCTGGCACGCAGCCAACGTTTTCATCAGGGAATCCAGAGACTGACGGAACTGGCCACTGAGGGTTGCCACGTGCTTCTTGCTATCAGCTGCTTGCTGTCAGACACAATTAAACATCACACAGTGTAAGCAATTACATGTGCCAATGTTATGATTTACTTTAATCTGATCGTTGTTGCGTCTGACGCTGAAGTTGATGACTGAACTGACCCGCATCCTGTATGTGGCGACCATTATCTTTGGATTGGCCGGGTTCTTGATTGCACCCAAGCGCAGCTCTTTGTGAAACACCTGCTTCAGGAGTCTGTTGGTCGAGGTTTCCACCAACTGAATCAGGTCTGAGCTGAGGGTGTCACGGTTCTTCTCAAGGAAACCTTAAAACAAAGGCAGACATTATTAAAACATCATGGAGACTTTGTAGAAATGGTGTGCTTTAAGGAGCTTCATAATTACCTTTTGAATCATAGTACACCACTCCAGCAAAATGTTGGATTCCAAACTGTGTCTCGTAGTCGTTTTTGGGGGGAATGTAGATTTTCCCTTTTCCATGGACCTGATTCATTTTTTGGAGCATGGTAGTATCTGTGCCCTGAAATAAACAAGTAGAGGAGTAAAACCTTTGTTTTGTCAAAATGAAATATTTTCAAGTGCAATGAGGATCAAGACCTTTGGGAAGTTGCTCTCCTCGTCAATAAGAGCCAGCATGTTCATGGATTTGTTGGCCAGTACATCCAGGGTGGACTCGTTGTCTATATAGTCAATGTGCTTCCAAACAATGTTCTCACGGGCATACTCTTCCTGCTCCAGCTTGAAGATGTGCATGACGAAAAACTGCTGCAGCTGCTCGTTTGCAAAGTTGATGCAAAGCTGTTCAAAGCTGTAACGGTTCAACAAATCGGACAAAATCAGGGGAAAAAAGTTAAAATACTGTGTCCAAAAACAGCAACTAAATAGCTGTATTACCAGGACTATTCCAACCACCAACCTGTTTTTGTTAAAGTTTTCAAAGCCAAAGATGTCAAGCAAGCCTATTGACTGTTGGACCTCATCGAGAGTCGTGGGTGGCTTGTAAATGGCAGAGTTGATTTTCTCCACAATCCAAATGAAAAGTTTTCCATAAATAGCCTGGATAAATAAGAATGAAAACAGGATTATAATGACACATGACCCCACAAACTATTAACAAAACACATATATAATGTAAAAATCCAAAAATCTATAATGTACAGTTCTCAGAGTATCGTTATATGTGAACTGTGACAAGGGTAGTCATAGTAAGCTATGCTCAGCTTCCACGCTTTTGGTCATTGCTGTAATCTCCATTTGATATGACTTGATAATGTTAAGGCCGTGAAAGAACTTGGTTAGTTTTAAAATTTTTGTCATTTGAAAACCAAAATTGTGTGGATTTCATTAAAGGAGTCATGCTAGTTTAAGCTGTTTCCATTTTTTGTGCAAAGCTAAGTTAATAGGCTTAGCAGACAAATGTAAAGTGGCATCTCTCTGCCAAAAAACAACTTCAGTTTATTTTCCAAAAAGCTTTCATGCTGTCACTACCATAACATATCAACATCCCCAGGCATCCATACATGCTCAACAGTTGTATAAAATGTTGAAAGTCTATTGTACCATGCTGTTGTGATACTATAACATGAAACTCCAAACACAGACAAGTGAGTAAGCAGAGCTGGAGCTGAGCTCGGCCTGGAAAAGTAGCCTACAGCTTGGAAAGATAAAAACTGAGCTTTTTTCGCAGCAGAGATGTTGTATCACACGGTAGTAATAACAAAACTGTGGCTCTGTCCTATAAAAGTGAGCCAGCATAAACAGAAGCAGCCAGTTAAATCTGTCATTGTTCATTTTCTTATTTACATATAATATTTCAAAATGTTTCACATGAAAAGGCCTGTGTGGAGTCAAGTATCAGAAATGCCAAAATGACTTAGGAATTGAGAACTTTTTCCATTTTCCATTCATTATACTGTTTGTCTTCTTTGCTTTTATTTTTTGAAGATTTGATACGTTACATGTTAAAAAAGGCTTCATTTGTTTCTTAAACTAAATCTGCATGTCAAGAGCGACTGAGTCACCTTAACGAAAGCATCCCTGCCATCAATAGCCTGGGTAGAGGTCAGACATTTGGACACATTCTCCCTGGTGACCACAAAGGAGCGCTGCGTCAGGCTCTTCCTCAGCTCATTGAGATCCACCTGAGTTGTGTGGGACACACACAGACAGCTCTTGTTATCTCTTTTTATCTACTTGTATAAAAAAAAAAAATACACAAAAACGACTCATACCTCCAAAAGTTGGGAGGCCATGTTGAAATGGGTTGACTTGAAGACCTCACAGCCCTCCAGGTTATTTACTATGGTGCCTTAAATTAAGAAAAATAATCCATATCTCAAAAGATAATCATTTTATACATGTAAGACAATATTTTGTATCTACATACAGATCCTATTGCAAAGTGCAGCTCTTACTCTCAAAGTTGACATTGCCCAGATGAAGGATAGCAGCAAGCAGTTTGGAGATTTCCCAGGAATCATTCTCTGTGAATGTGAGGATCTTCAGCGCTGAATGGAAATGGGTGTACTCCTTGACATCATCACGTCCTTCACAGGTGGTGCAGTTACCCTGGTAGGACAGCATCACATGGTTTCAGGCTAAGTATCAACTCTGTGACTTTCATCCTATGCATTTACCTTCAAAAGCCTTTAAACAGACAGTTTTTTATTCAAATTTTACAGTTTCCTAAATCATGTCAATACCATGGTCAGATAATTGTACTCAGCAGCAGTCCCAAGGGAGAGAATCTTCTTCTGCTGAGTTGACATGCCCATCAGCATGTAGTAAAAGATATGGTAGTTTCTTTCATCAGGTGCCTGCACAGGAAAAAAGATGTTCTTTACAACAAGAAATAACTTGGACTGTACTGCTCCTTCAGATGACTCCTTTGGAAGACTAAGTTCCCCACCTGACGACAAACTCTTGACTTCTCCAGCAGGTACTGCTCAACGCGGGCCCCGTCGATGGCCCCACCTTTGGTGAAGGTGATGTCAATGTACTTCCCAAAACGACTTGAGTTATCGTTGCGGACGGTTTTGGCATTGCCAAAAGCTGGCAGGAAAATGGACATTTGATGAGACAATGGTGAACTGAGCTGATTATGAAAATTTCCACAAAACTTCATGTTTGTGATCTGCTCATACCTTCCAAGATGGGGTTTGCTTCGAGAATCTGCTGCTCAATCCAGGAGTGCTGTCTGCTCACAGCAGCCAAGAACTGCAACATTAACTTGGTGCTCTCAGTTTTCCCTGCTCCTGACTCTCCACTGATAAGGTAGAAGGAAAGCTTACCCATCATTAAGTTCTTCTCTGCTCTAGAAAGATTTTTGGCTTCTAAAAACAATCCCATTCCAGAAAATTAACATCTCAGCTGTCGATGCAATACAGAAGATCTAAATAATTTTAGTTTACAAATTTAATGTTTGACAAAACTGCCTCTAGCGTGACAGTAAATTACTTTCATAAAGAATCATTCGCTGTGTTTCGGCTGAATACATGTAACATAGATTTTACAGCATTAATAAAAGGGTTCCACAAGGGTCAGTTTTAGGCCCTGGTCAGTCTATCAGTTTATCCAGGCCTACATATGAGATGAGATTAAATGAGCTTTATTGATCCCTCAAGAGGGAAAAGTGTTTGTGCAGCTCACAGTAGCAACATTACACACATAGATAGAAAGTAAAAAGAAGATAAATAGCAGAAAAAGATTTGATATGAATACTTGACTATTCCCCTTTATATGCAGATGACACCACCTTATAATTTTTTTTTACCAACAAAAAAATTGAATGGAGGACAATTTTGATTCTTAATAAAGAATCCTCATTTATAAAGTACTGATTAAAAAACGACATATCTATCTAACTTGTGTGTACACCCACATACACATTGGAGTCTGGAGTCAGCTTCTAGTTTCTTTTTGCGCCCTACAAATGGAATTACTTTTTGTTTTTCCATAATCAAAACACCAGCTGAACACGAATGTTTCAACTGATGAGTGTCAGTTTGTTTTTGTTTTTTTTGTTTTTTTTCATTATTTGGATTTGTTCTGTTTGCAAGTTAAATATTTTGCCACTTATTGCCATTTATTTATCTCTTCTGTTGTATTTGTGAAGATTGTTTGAGATGAATGTTTGTTTTATTACTGTAAGGCCACAGCTAGAAATCAGACCTGATAACACAGCACTGGTTCTTTTGTTTGCGGCGCATGTTGAAAAAGCAGCTGTCTGCGATGGCGAAGACGTGTGGCGGCAGTTCACCCAGCCGTCGATCTGTGTACATGTTCACGTGGTCCATGGTATAGATAGGCAGCAGCTGATAGGGGTTGACCGCAACCAGAATGGAGCCTGTGTATGTCTTTAAACAGAGTGGATCGTTAACAATCACACAATAACACAAGTGTTCATGTGTGTACACAAGAGAATAATGACGTTATTATGGTGTAAGCACATCAGTCTCGTGACCCCAGTGACCCCTTGTTTAGTCACGGTAGCAATGCACGAGGCACGTGCACTAAACATATTTTGTTGGATTTTAACATTTCATGGAGCGATTGTTGGAGTAAAACTGCTTTAAAAGCCATAAATGCTGACAATGTGACCACTAAGTGTAAGACAAGGGAATATCAGTCTTGGGAAGTTTGGCACATGGCATTCAGCAGTAGTATTTTTATACAACAAAATGCCCTGATTCATAACTGAGCAGACAGTGCTGAGCTTTGATGCAGTGACACAAAAATAGTGGGACACTGTCTTCCAACAGAGGCTCATTTGTCTCTATGGAGACAGCAGCACAATAATAAACTATGGGGCAAAGTCCAGGAAAGAAAGCTATTAGCAGCAAGGGAAGACACAGAAGAGTAAGCATTTCCACAGCAGGTTATAGACATCATAAAAATAGGTGGTTCAGAAAGAATCCGGAGAATAGAAACCTACATAGATGATGCCTTCCTTGTGTCGTACCAGGAGGTTCCTGAGGAGACCTGCCTCATTGAGATCCCCCAGTCTTATCATATCATTCACTCCCTCCACAGAGGTGGGGTGCATAGGCCTTATGCTACCCTCCATCTTCCTGTTGATCTTGTGCTCCTGTATGTATGTTATGAAACAACTGACATTACACGAGAGGCTTCATCTCATCTAGCTGTAAACAAAGCAGACCGTCTTGTACCTTTCCTTCATCATCAATCAGCCGAAGCTGTCCTGTATCTGTCACCTTCACCTCGGCCCCAATCGGCACCCCAACACCAGAGTCCACCCACACAAAGTCACCCTAGATTTGGGAAACAGAGGTCTTAGTACAAAATAACAAATTCCTGAAAGGGCAAAGATGACAATCAAGGCATGATGAATTATGAAACAAATGAAAATATTACAGATGCTCAGTCATACCTTCCTCAAATGCAGCATGATACCAACATGGATCAAATCTATGAGGAAAATGAGACAATGAATACCTTAATTAGAATCAATCCAGTTAATTATTGACATGTACCAATAGATCACTTCAGTAAAAGCAAAAGTGAAAAAACAGACATGAAACTTGGATAACGCAAAGGTAATAAATAAGATAATTATGATTACCAAAGTGAACGTATTATTTTTGTAATGTCTCACCTGACAATACTCGTCACTGCTGCTGTTCTGGGAACTTTTCCTTGAATGAGTAATAAGCAGGAAGAAGAGAGATTTCTTAGCAAACACCTCTTTATGGCCTTTTGACTTTGCTCCTGTACAGGTAGGGCCACCCAGTGTCACTAGGCACAAGAGACGAGGCACACACTTCATTACAGCCAACAACAATCTGACAATAACAGCTGCTAATTTGTTTTGAAATATCTGGTGTAAGGATAACATACAGATTATGTAAAAAGTAAAAAAAAAAAAAAAAAAAAAAATCAATATTGTTTTACATCAACAGAAGTCTAGAAAGTTGAATGGACAAGGGACTGAAACATTTAAAAGCTTTTCCCTTTGATAATTTTCTTCTTTTCACACCCAATAATGCTGAACACCATACAAATATATCCATTAGAAACAGACCCTTAAGGGGGCAGAAACAGCTGAAAAAGGGAGAAGTGATAACCCATATACTTATAACAGAAATATGACTGATCTAAAAACCCAGATGTCATCAGTGAACCATGGCCAACAGAATACTGTTGGAGGCAATTTTGCTGTAAATAGCAGATAATAAAAAGGAATTAGTGCTACAGGACCATAAATTCCGGGATATCCACTCTAGTTGTCCGGGAAATGTTTCATAGACAAATCAAACTGAACCATAAACTTAAAAACCTGCAAATCCTTATTGTCAAATTTTTGATCTAACCCATTTGGATCATCCGATGGATTAGACTGTTTCTTCCTCATATTTAATAACAATGAAATAATAGTATGCAAAGGGTGATGTCTGACCGTGCTCCCCAACACGATCTATGATAATACTGGCAAAGCTGGGAAGCAATAATCATGCTCTTTCACAATCTGTTCTCAGGCGTGGTCTGTGTATTCAGTGTGCCTGGCACCAAACAACTAAATACTAAAAATGGAGAAATAATATAATCAAAAAAAGACATTTGGATGAAAGATCAAAGTGACAATAACTGTGTACCTTGTATTGTTTAAGTATCTTTACTATAATTACACAGACAAAAACAATATACAATAGCTGGATGTATCTGGCTCACTTCAGCTCATAACGTCATTATCGTTACATACTGCAAAATGAAGTGGCACATGTCACACAGCACAAAATGTCTCACCGGGTACAAAACTGGAAAAGAACCAGGTCAATGGAAAAACCAAAAGCACATTTACAGTGATTTACATGAATACAACCCACCATTCTAATCACACAAGTAGTCTCTCTTTCAAGCACTGTTGCTTCTGAAACCAAATTTATATATGTTATCACCACCATGACATCATTTACTTTGGATTAAGTGGGCGATCCATGGCAGTTTTAAATGTTAAGTTAACTGGTGTAATGAATATGTTTTTTTTTTAATTTTCATGTAACCATCAATTTAAACTCTTTATCCTGTGACAACAGATGAGCACTTCCTTATATATCCATTTAATTTGCCACTCTCAGGTTCTCTTTTAGTACTTTTTTTATCCCTTAAACCATAAAAGTATTCTTTTACCTTTTAGATTACACCTATACCTGCAGCTGATTGGTTATCATTAACCAAAACAAGTCAGAAAATGCAGGTGCAGGAAGCTCAGAGAACAAAGGGGAAGCGGCAACATCGCTGTCACCCTTTTCTCTGAACCATGTGTAAATGACAGCATGCGAATCCACTTCCATGTGTCCCTGTCTGTTCCATACACACTGACAAAATGAAGGCACAGGTTGATGAAAAGAGCGTAACTCAGATTAGTCTGGATACATACAGTTTGCTTAAGGACTCCTTAAAAATAATGGGCTGATTCACCTTAACTCAAGTACTTCCATCAATAACAGGGATTTACTGCACCTGCATATAGTTCCAAATATCACAAATAGACATTTTGCCAGCCTAAGTTAGCAGTAATTGTCTCTGGGGTCTTCAAAAAAGAACAAAAAAGAAAATAAAACAGTGGCATGGCTGTCCAGATGGCCCCTCTAATGCAACCTACGATGTTCTCAATCAATGTGTGCTCTGTCTTTAATGAGAACCTTCTCCTTACGGGCTTTTCTTCTTCTCTAAGTCCTCCTGTCATTCCCCTCTGTTTACTCTCAGGCAGATGGGGAGGGTGCATGCAATTCTATGGGGTAGATCATAGCACCAAATTTTGAGCAGCTCCTTCACCCCCCTGCAGAGATGAGACAGTGGTAGTTGTCGACAGAAGAGAAGGTCCAAATCACGCCCGTTCTTTACGCTTCAGTTTGGAGGACTTCTTGACAGCACCATTCTTGTTGAGCAGCTTCAGTACTTTGTCCTTGTGGTCCAGCACTTTCATCATGGTGTCTCTGGCTTCTGTCACCTGGTCCATAACCAGCTTACAGCGCTGCATGTTACCCTAACAACACAAACACACAACGCTGTCAGCTGTGGAGAGTACACCTGTTGGTAAAAACTTTGATTTTGAAACAGAGGGTAGCTTTTTGATGAAGTAGGAAAAGCCTGTAACTTCATTAGTCACAAAAATGACTAGATAAAAAAATAACAGCAAACTTCAATAAAAAGGGCACAAAATAAAATCTGTGATCTCACTGTAGGTCCTATCATACATCTATTTACTCTCATGTTCACAGGCCATGTATGTGTATGCCTTTTTGCTTCTGCCAACTGCTGATTGCTCACATTTTATATCTTCATGGGGTAAAACAGGTTTGAATATACATATTTAAAAATTTTAAGCTGGTTTAGTGAAAACTCTTAAACTCAGAAACAACCTTACCTGTATAAGCTCGTTAATTCGGTGAAGGTCATCATCGGCGCCTGCTCTTTTCTTCGGAATCAGGCCCTCTTGGAGGGTGGAGAGGCGGCTGTACACATCATGCTCCAAACTTGACTATAGATTAAGTAAAAAACTGTCATTTTAGGGACCCTGTCTTGTTTAAGACTAAACATAAACATGTGATCCAGACCTCTGGAGTGAACCCCCTGAGATTGCTGATTGTGACAATTTGTATTTCAGCAGGTCTGGTCCAGCACTCACCAGCTGCCTGAGCTGTGCAGCACACAGATGAATTTTCCAGCCCTGTGCTCTGCATGCCACTCCTCTCTGATTAGCCATATCCTGTAAGGTGCCCTTCTTTTCCTCTGTAAGAAATGACAAAGAACTGTTGTTAGAAAGTAAGCCATATAGTGTGTATTTTTTTTCTGCATAAAATAAGATACTAACCTTTGACCCGGATGTCGCTGTACCTCTGGAAGTGGTGGTAGGCAGCTTTCCAGGGGTTACGGTAGTGTCGCAAAAGGGTCACAGGAGGCCGAGGCCTGACAGGAACGTAACGCACTCCTTCTTCATCTACAAGGTAAAAACAAGCGTTATACAGGCAACAGTGACGAGAACACAAACATCACTGGAAAAATGGAAGGCCTTATATTACATACCAACATATTCCCTTGGTGGAGATTCACATCTCTCAGCCCTGCCAGTGATCGGCCTGCCTGGAGTTTTTTCTTCATCCGTGCTATTGGTCTCCATCATCTCACTCTCCTCTGTAGAGATAACATGCTGCTGCTTGCGGGGCTTCTTCCTCGGGGAGGCCCCAGGGATCAGATCTCCTGTAGCTGGAGTGCTTAAGGTGGAGGCCTGGGTGGCAAGTGTTGGGGCAGATGACGAATTTGCATTGGGATCTGTAGGGGAAGGGATGCACAAGTCATTAACTTGTTAATTTCTTCTTTTTTTTTCTACCTGAATTACATGATTTGTGTAAGATGGACATAGTGCTCACCTGGCTGGGTGTCCATGGCCTCTGTCTCCTGTTTAATTTTCACATCAGGGCAGGTGGAGCTGGCAGCACAAGCTGCAGTACTGCTGGCTGCAGGCTGAGTTGGGGAGGCCACAGTGTTAGCCATCGAAGCAGGGACAGGGGGAGTTACAGCCATGGCTGCTGGCAGGGCTGAAAGAACAGTGGAGGGTTGGGAGGGAGGTACAGGTCCTGGTGTGGCAAGCATTGTGGGGATAGCTTGGGAGAGGTGCTGGGAGTTAGAGGACACCTGCTGCTCTCCTCCCTGAGAAGGTAGTGCTTCTACTGTAGCCATGACAGGAGGAGCCACTGCCATGTGCACCTCGGCTTTGGGTTTCACACTGGGGGGGAAAAAATAAAAAATAAAAAAACCCAAAGGTTTCAGGTTATGGGCTTGCATCCAAAATCACGATGACAGGATGTGGACATGTGTGTGAGGATGTGAGGGAAATAGAATTGACAAATGCTCACCCCGCAGGTCTCGGAGATCCAGCTCCTCTCACACCACTCTCAATTCTGCCACTGCTTGGTTCACTGGATTGGGCAGGGATCAGGTTTTTACGAACGCAACTATGACACACAGAAAGACGTGATTTGTTTGGTAACCAGAAACAATTGGCCATCCTATTTCAACATGGAACTAGAAATCTAATGCTGCCTGTCAACCTGCTATAATCTGGCTGTGCACCACTGAAACCAAAGTTTCAAAAGTTTCAACAGATATAATTCTGTGCAGGACTGAAAACTCTGGAGCAGGTCTAATTGTAGTAAGGTTTCTGCAGGTGTCAGAAAATCTGATTTAATGCTATTTTATTACCATTTTATTGCCATTTTTTAACATTTTAATGCCATTTTACACAACTAACTGTGGATACTGTGTATATACACATACATGAATAAAATATTCAATTCTGAATTGCAAGATTTAATTTGACAATGATGAAATTCTGAAAATATTCAATATTTGGGTTATATAATTCAAATAAACACCATTCTATAAACAATCACTGAATGTAATGTGCAAACATAAAGAAATATGAGTGACTATGTATAATTAATGCATGTGGCTCTCTGATTGCATATGAGATTTGACAGCATTGACGCCCATTGTGCAGAGCTTAAAGAGCTTTTTACACATGTTGCAAAACTCTTCTATAGGTTTCCCATCAATGGCCTGAAACCAGGTCCTAAATTCATCTTCTTCCAAACACTTGTACTGGAATTTGTATTTCCCCATTTTCCTATCTGTCGAATTTCTCTGCTCCGCTTCAGCATTCTGCTGTCCAAACATCCGGATGGTGCTAATTAATGCACCGGCTGGAGACATAGGACCAATCAAATGGGTCCACTTGTGTTTCATAACAGTTACTTAAAAGTTTAACATACTCAAAAATAACATAACAGTATTTTTTCCTTTAAAATTGTTGAATTTTTAATGGTTGTGGGGATTGAATTTATTGCTTTTTAATTCCAGTTAAGGCCTTAATTTTCATAAAATCCAATTAATGACTTTTAATGGTTTTTAATAACTTGTAGAAACCCTGTGTGGGTAGTAAAGGATTTTCCTTGGGGGCATTTATAAGTCAGTTATGATGCCTTTATAATTAACTGAAAACATTTAACTATTAATTTTTATTAAAATACTATTTTATTTAGTGTCTAACTTCATATTATTAAAATATGTACTTAATCTTTGGAAATACACATTTTCAACCTGTTTCAGGAGCTGTAATACAACTGTCAAGAGAAGAGTTATTAAATGGGTAAAAAAGGCCATGAACAACTTTGTGCAGCTGATGTTGTGATTGAATCGGACTTGGGCAGTACTACAAACAAACTTGAAGAAAAGTTGAATATATGTAAAAAAGAATATAAATTCTTGTGAGGGTGTTGTACTCACCTATCACTAGTAGGCTTCTTTCGAAGGATACTGGGTCTAGGGGATGATACCAGGGTGGGGGCTCCTCCTACTCCCTGAGCGTGTGCCTGCACCATGGTGGCTACTGGCTGAGTGGTGCTGAATGTGCTGCTAATTGGACTAGCTACGAAGCCATCAGCCAAAACAACTCCTGAATAAAATAAAGAAAGCATTACAAACGTGCCTCAATTCAGTTAACTCCTCATTAAAATTTCTCCATTACGTAATTACCAGCTTTAGCTTCATTCTGTGGTTGTTGCTGCTGCTGTTGAGTGACTATCGGTGCCTGCTGTATGCCCTGTGTGGTGATTGATGCAGATGTGTGCAAGCCTTGGACCCCTATCGGTGCAGGCTGGATACCCTGTGCAGCAATCGGTGCTGGCTGTAGCCCTTGGGTGCTGATTTGTGCAGAGGGCAGACCAATCCGATCAACCGCCATCAGCTGCATGTGGTTTAGATGGACAGTGGTGGCCACACCTACTCCAGGCTGAGTGGGCAGTGCTGAACTTGGAGCTTGAGGAGTGACTTATTGAGGAGGAGGATGAAGTTTAGATGAGATTATGCCATTAAGACATATTTACAGTTGTTTTTCATATTTCACATCTAAAGAGCATAGTTCATTTTAGTTCAAACCTTTATACATGAATTCAATGTTACACATAGTTTATAGTTGGATACATTAGATTTCCTGTATATGAGCATTTGTGTCTTAATTATTTCCTGCAACAGTTTCATGACATCACACCCTTTTTCATGATGTGATCAAGTATAGTTGTGACTGCCAGTGAAAGAACACTGGTCAGTGGTACTTACCAGGATACTGGCGGATGGTGGAAACAGAGCTGCTGATGGGGGTGTATGTATGTGTCAAAGGGTATGATGAAGAGTAAGCTGGCAGGAAATACTGGAACTGTACTGGTACAGAGGGCCTGAACAAAAAATGCAATTAAAAATAAAGACAGATACTCTAAATATGAACTTAAGAATACAGTTAATTTTGCTGCATTAGGAGCCACCAACACAACTGCTAGCCTCTGACTTAATCATGAAAAAAAAGAAAGAGCAAAAACTTTCTTCTTGTTTTGTTTTTCTTACCCTCTTCTGGAAATCTCAGTCTAAATCAATTCACCAGTATCAAGTCCTCACCTGTTGTCACTTCTTGCCTCCATGGCGACAGGATTAGGAGAAGACCGATGGCCTGAGATGGGGATGAGGTTGGGTCTTTCTCCTGAGTAGTCAGACTGCACACGGGATGAAGAGTGGATGGGCTGAGGGACAACTTTGGCTGTGGACGAGGTTATGACAAAGTGTCACAAAACAACAAAATTAATAAGGTTACGCCCTACACAAATGTCAAACAGTACAATGTTAAATTGTACTGTTCCAAAAGCTTAAACTTACCAACAGGGATCGGAGAGGTGGTTACAGCTGTAGCATGAGAGGAGTGTGAAGCCATCGTCATGGTGACAATAGTGCTACTGGTCATCTGGGTATGTGGCACAGAGCCTTAGAGTGAACAAAACAAAATTAGTGATATTTCTACAAGAACAATCGCGTGAACTGCAGATTACTTCTTTACTTTGGTCAAATATAAACTACTGTGACAAGTTAAAAGATATTTCAGGACCAGTGTGAAAGTATTTAGGGGGATCTATTAGCAGAAAGGGGATATAGCATTAGAACAAGCTTTTATTATAGCTATTGTCACTGACTCGTGCGATATTTTGACAGAACAAGCCCAAGTTTCTTGGTGTGTATGTCAAGGAGTGTTGCTGCTTCATGCATACAGAATCCAATATCAGTCAAATGAACGCCCGGATTAAGCATAGCAATCTACCAGTTATATTGATGATTAAAATTTAAATAGTAGTTATCTCAATATCCATTCTTTTATTTATTCAATAATTATACACAGAGGGAAGGTTCTCTTTCAGGGAGCTTGCCACATTGCACCTCTTGCTTATACATTTCTTTGGTGTCCACTGTGGGTTCACACACACAAGAAAGGGCTGGTGAGGGGAGGGGTATTCCATCAATTGCAGTCTAGATGCTGCTGAATACTACACACAGATACTTTAAAATCCAAAAGGTAATACCTATTGCGGTGGTTGATGGGACAGTGTTTGTGGCAACTATTGGTGCCACAGTTGCAGCAACTACTGGTGTTGCAGTACTGAACATGGGCTTCTGTGACAGAAAAAGGAGTTATTTCAATCATTGTTTAAAAAAAAAAAAAAGAAAGAAAGAAAGAACATTTTATGGAATGCCATGCCATTAACAATCAGGAACCTGTGTCATAGTGTGCGGTGGCTGAGGCTTTTGAGCCCCGATGGCAGGGTGTGATGGCAGTGTGATCCTTGGGGCAGTCTCTCGGGATGACTGAGGCCTCTGAATACTGACATTGGCTGAAGAGGGGTGGATGGTCAGCCCTGGACGCCTGAAAGAGTCAAAATCCAATTAGCAACCTTCGTAACAGAGCTAGACGATTAACTGACTTCGATTTTGGCTTTTCTTGATCATATAAAAATAAATAAATGAATAAATATAGCCACATATCACCAACTTCTCTGGCTAAGATTTAACACCTACTGGCTGTGTTTTTATCTATTTTATTTTAAACAGTAAGAGATGCGTACAATTAGAGATCAAGTACATAGTCATTCATACCTGTCATACCCTGTTGTTGATGTTACATTTTCTTTTGAAATGTATTACTTATTTCTAGTCTTTCACAAACAAAGGGATTTAATGTCTCAGTTTACTGGAGGAACCTATGTGATCAGTAATTCTTCCACATACAGGAAAGTGGGATTTATTCTGACAGCTTGAGACAAAACACTCTTTGGTTGAACTGGGGCTGTAACCTGTCGAGTGTGTATTAATAGATGATATTAAACAAAGTTTTTGAACACGCCACAACATGGTGGTTCTAATATCAAAACAGTTGTACAATTTCTGGTCATCATTTCTCATTGATACGTACATCACATCTCTATTTATGGCTTAGTAAATAAATTATTACTCTGCCGCATACCCATGTGCCACCTCTGCAGAGTGTGTAACAGTTGAACTGATTACTGGGGACTGGGTTCTAGTTGCTGAGATGGGCGCAACTACAGTTGGAAGCACAGCTGTAGAGGTTGTAACAGCAGGGCGAGACTGTGGACAGAGGGAGATGGCAGAGTTACAAACAAGCTTCCTAAATTGGCAATGCAGTATCTACATTTGTTAGTTTTGTTTAAGTAGATAGTTTCACATTAAGGTACCTGAATGGGTTGTTGAATAATATGTTGCACTGGGGGCTGGCCAGGCCCTGCACTTGCTCCGGTGGCTGGGCGGAGGACAGTTTTGGAGCTAGACATAACAGCTGCTGCAGCAGCACCTACAGCAAAAAAATACACATTACACTGCCCAAAAGAAAAGCACTGCTTAAAATGGGTGATAAACACACTGCTATTTTAAAGATAAACAAACATCAAGTCTGGCATATAGGTGTTATTACATCATGCATACCTCTGGGTAAATGGGATGTGAAGGTCTGAGAAGGGACAGCAGGGGTCCTAATGATCTGAATGTTAGTTGACATCAGGTGGTGTACATTGTTGGAGTGACCCTGAAACACAATGATAGCAGCTCAGGTCTTGAGTAATTAGCAGGCAACACATAATAACATCATCTTTTAGCAAATGTACAGAGTACTTACTTGTTGACCACTGATGGTTGCCACAGGAATGGTCGGTGTTGGAGCAATACTGCTCTCTATGGTGACAGTAATGTGACCAGGCACTTTGGGGGGTATGGGTATATGAGCCTGGTTGGAAGCTGGTGCTGGGGCAATTAGACGACTTTGCATAGGTGACTTCAGTACAGCCTAAAACAAAGACAACAACTCAGATACATATCTTGTTTCAGTCCTGAATGCTAATTCTAAAAAAAACTGACAACCAAGGACAGTGTTTAGTGAAACCAAGAAATGGCAAAAAGAAACAGCACACTGTACAAGAACACTATTTATGTTTATAAAGTGACTGTAAAATTTTACGTTTTGTATGTGGCCTATACCTGAATTAAAAGGTGGCATTAAATTTTATCAGTGATCTCACAATTTGTTGAGATTAAGAACCTTTCAAAGAATTTACTTTGAATTGAACAGACCAATGTGTCACAAAAGAGGAAAATATCTATCCCACTTTACTCTTGTCCATCTAAAAGCCTTCAAAATTATTAAAATTGAACGAAACGAATGCTTCAGCACATATTTTGCAAAAATGTCTTTTCTCTCTGAGACGTTATCTTTGAAGTGATAACAAGCACTACGTTAACCTGGAAACTCTCTTCCCATTTAGACTGAAAGCAGACCTGCAATTTGCAGTTATCGTTTCTGTTCATTCTATTGTGTCCCCTCATGAGGTAATCTGCTACTAGATCAGTCAGTTGTGGGCTCAGAGTTCAACATCATACCAGCTGACATGAAGACAGACAGAAAGACAAACACTTGTGATATTATGCTCACTTTAAAAAGAAATGCTTCCACATCTGTCTGGAGTTTATTAAATCCAGCAGTTTTTCTGACTTCAATATTATCACTGCTGAGTGCTGGTTCAAAAGTGAGTTTAACCAATTCAAACCATAATTGACCTGTTCCCGAGTGAATAAATTCAACCAAATTTGGCAGCAGCTTCTTCATTGGAGCCAACTTAAGTGTAATACAAGTGTATTCTCAATCTGAGATCTGGGAGTAATAAAATAGTTTACAGTGTCTTAAATATGTATACACACCCCATAAAATGTTAGCCTCACCTTCATCTGTCCCTCAGTGAGGACTGCAGGCTGGCCCTGGGGGAGGTGGACAGGGGGGGCAGGTACAGTAACAGGTGTGCCAGGCTGGATGGGCACAGTCTGGGGAGCAGCTTGTGGCTGCCCATGTGTCTGCACTTGTGGATAAGGTCTGACCACCATGGTCTCCTGCTTGTCATCTCTGAACGTCAAGGTCCCCCCTCCCCCAGCTGGCGGATGATCCTGCTGCCCGTGGACAGCATCCCGACTGCTTTCTGCATCTGCACCAGCTATGACAAAACCGTTTACAACAGCATTATTTAGCAGATATCCTCCGCTTTTTCTGCAGTATCCTGTGACTACTTTCAGTGGCATTAAGTTACCTGGAGCATGTGACGGCTGACTGACGGACACAAGGTTTCCAGCAGAGGGGATCTGAGGTGCTCCCCCGCCTGAGGGAGGCAGCCCGTGTCGGGGAAATTGCTGGGAGCTCATTTTAACTATTTGTGACCTAAAACGGAGCCAGATATGCACATTAATCCAGTAATGTCCACGCTGAATATATCATCGAGATTTATGACAATGATGACAATGGTGTTCTCTCTGTTAGCCTTGTACGAAGACTACAACAATAAAAAGCTATTCGGTTAACCCTTTACAAGTGGTACGGGTACATAAACAGTCATGGAGCGTGGAGAAATATTATTGATGCCAACTAACAACGGTACAAAATAACATTTAACGAGAAAACCAAGCCAACAACATTTTGTGAACCTTTGTTACACGGGGGGCGGCGCAATATCGACATTTTATTGACAACAACTGCATAATTCGTTATCAAAATTCATAATAACATGCATGCACAAAAACTGATTTTAAACCATAGTTTGATCCAACGGACAACATACACTCCGATCACTGATAGCGTTTACGCAGCGTTAAAACCAAAAACGCTCCCTTGTTAGCCAGCTACCTTAGCTAGCAGCAGGCTAACGTTGGAGTCGCTAACCCTACTGCCGTCTCATTTTCATGCCAAATCCTGGACTTTCTAAAGATCACGGCAACGTAAACTTCATTGGTCTAAACAAAGAAACGCGTTTCTGTATGCTTGCAGATGTTACCGTATCGCTGAGTGACTAGGCAATGGTCGTTTCTTGGATTACAATTTTTTCCATTCGTCTTTTCTTTTTTCCAACATGTAAACCGGAAGAACGCTGCGACACAACCGGACCCCTGGTTCAATCAGCCAATCAGAGGAGAGAATCTGAGATCGCTGGCCAATCAGAGCTCCACAGATGTTTTGACCAACCTAAATTCGTAGCAGGGAGTGGAGCCCGAGGGACCGCTGCGACTGACACCGCGGTCACGTGGTCAGCGGTGGCAGCCGCGCTAGCACTGAAGCTAATGTGCTGCTATATTTACTGCCAGCGGACGAATGCCAGACACAAGGACGATTGCAATATTATGTAGATGTTTTTTGTTTATTTTTAACAACAGCGTCTTTTGGTAGACGATGGAACTGAACTTGCAATGTAAACACGATGGAATCACAGTTATACTCAAGCAAAATAGAAAGGTATTAACAGCAAAATGTTGTTGTTTTTAATAATGTGGCGGTGAAGCAAGGGTCTTTATTTCATCACCATTCATTTATCTGGCTATTTGCTTCCTTGCGCATTTCACGTTGGATGTTTAACATTCAATTGGAATTGTAAACTAACTTATTATAGCACTCTTCAACTGTACCAGACATTCAGAGCGAAAGGATTCTCACTACGAGTTGCCATCCTGGTTTGTCACGTGACCACCGCTTAATGGTGTCTCCCGCTTTGCAAACTGATTGGAGCTCGAGCTCAATCCTGCGACTGAGCAAACATTTGAGCAGCCTTCTATCGGTATCAGTATCTTCAGTGCAACACTAGATGGCGGGAGCCAACCGCAGACATGACGCTGATCTGACTCCCCCCTCCAATGAATTTGATTGAAAAGTGTACAAAAGACATCAAGAGAGTGCTCCATCTTGAGAAATGCAGAATTTCACGAATGTAAATTTTGACAGAGAAAATAATAATTTTTTCTTCTATGAAGGATAGAAAAGATATAACATTCAAAAATGACAAGGGTAAAGGAAGAAGAGGGAAACGGTATGCATTTTTCCTCTTTGAAAGGGTTCTCATATAAGTGCAAAGTTGTGTTGCTTTTTTTCTACTATCGATAAATGTTAAGATTTTAATATAGTGTTTAAATTCATAAAAGAAACTTACTCAATTTGGGAGAGATTTTTTATGTATTTACACGGCCTGGTTGATCCATTTTTGTGCCCTCTGTGAGGTTAGTACCAGGCTGGGTTTCACAGCAGGTGGGTGGGATGCTGGATGTGGTGGTGCTGCTGCCTGCCGCCTGACTTGTAGCTGTATTCAAACAGTACATTCATGCTGTTAGACCATTGCATTCAATCTGTTGTTTCATTCTTCATGTGAAGTAGGCAGTGTACAGATGACTTGAAATTATTTTATTTGACTAAGATCTACATTTACTGCAATTAGTAACAAGGCTGAACTGTAACATTCAGTGATGATCATAGCAATAACAGCAACATAGCAGTGTATCAGAGACCACAAAGCATTTTTTATTCACAGATGCTTTAGAGAGTCATACGGATGAGATGTCAGAGGGCCATCCATCTTCAGTCCTTAGCAGCTTTTACACCATTATTATGTGGCGTTTATTCAGTGAAAGGTGATATCGTGAAAAGTCTTAAATGTTTCTATAAATAAGTCAGAATGAGACAAGGTGAGACTAAAGCATTGTGACATGCCAGTGCTGACATGTGTCTGCTGACTGGGGATTTCCAGAGAAAACATACTGCTATAGGCTAGTTGTAATAGTTCCAATGATTAATCATCCATTTACTTCATCTTCCTGTTGTGAATTCTTCAGCCCCTGTTCCTCTGACTGAATTATCAGTTATTTAACATTGCAAATTATTCATTGCTAGTGCAGATTAAACAACTGTTCATAGGGACATATTTCACTTACAGTAACACATCTGGCTTTACAGTGTCAAGCCATTGCTAGTCATTTGGGTTTCATTGTATTTGTTTGGCCTGTAGATCATCCTCCACAGAACATCTTTGCGCTTCAGAGACAATATTTTGACTCATTTCTTTTCCCACAGTGAGTCAGACTTTGAATTGTGCAGTTGAGTTGATTCACGGGAAACCACTGGCAGTCCTAGACTGTAGCCAGCCAAACAGCAATGGTGTACATGGTACATCATTCCCATTTCACAAAGGATCTGGGTCGTTACTGATAATGAAAAGCTGCGAGTGTGAAACAAAAAACTAAAGTTGTAGGGAATACAACCAAAACACACAAATAAAAAAGATGATAAAAATCCTCAAAGGGGGATAGTTTCCTGAGGGTTTGATTGAAAACTTTTGCATTGTCATAAACATTGTCTAAACATTATTATTGTAACCGGATAACGCTTTGGCTATTATTAAGAATGAAATTAAAACCAACAATGTCGTCCTGGAAAATAAACTTCAAACAAACTTAAAAAACTCTGTTGCAACAAAAACCTTAAAGACTAGGGATTCCAACACAAACATTCAAAGAACGAGCAAAGACGTGGCTAAGAAAATTGATTTAACTTTTCCTTCAGCAAAATGAACAATTGTAGTAGCAACAATAAGAAATAAAACCTGGAGAAGAGAAAGAAAACCAATCAATTATCAGTGATTATGATAATAATAATAATAATAATAATAATAAAAAATAAGATATAAAAATCTGTGGAGTAGAGTGTTTAAGATTAAGATGGAATAAAATTAACTGACTGACTTACTTCATTTGCCGGTAGGAGAGCGCTCCGCCTATCATTAAAAAAAATTCTCATTCTTGGATGGCTGTTCACTTTAGCCTACCTGGTCACTGAAGACCCGTAGTGTAAGAATTCGTTCCAACGGAAAGGCAAATTAAACATCCATCCCATAGCTACATAGCTAATGTTAACTTTGGTGCTAACGTCAGATAGCTCTCCTCACCAGTAATAACAGCATTGGACATGTTAACTGCTGTAACCAAGTGAATGATGAACGAAAGACCCGAAGACCCGTAGTTATGAGTTGTGAACGAATCAGCCATTCCTACACAGAGAATATGCGGCAGAAAGACCCGTTCGTGAACAAATTTGAGCCTGTGGCGCACATGTGCGGACCAGGGAAGAAAGAACGCATCACCCACTGAGATGACTTGTTACTCCAGAGTCATACAAAAGATTCAAACGACACATCACTAATGGCCACTGGTGTCGCTAACTTCACATTCCTCAGAATAGAATCACCGATCACCAGAGTCGGCTTTTCAGCGGATGTGTCGCTAAGTTGGGAGAACCTGTTGGAAACGTGAACTGGTCGGTGGTGAACCGGGCAGCTGCCTACGACTATGCCTCTTGTCTCGGACGGTCAACCAGCCGCCCTGACTAGATCCCGGCTGTTTGGGAGCTGCTGGGGGAGGAAACTCTCTTGGCTGCCCAAGGGGCTGCTGTAGATCGGCCCCCACCGGCTACAGGGGGGCGGCTAGCTACACTACTCTAACTCACTAATTCTCGTCTCCATTTCTGCCATCATCCTGCATCTATGACAAGAAGTACTATCCTCAAAGGAGGCAGAGGAGGAACTAGACATGTAGCACACAGGACAGGACAGGAGAGGAGAAGGAGGAAGACAGAGAGCTAGAGGACATTGCTAATCGTTTCATTAGATTAGCGGAGCAGCAGAATCGTCTGAACAGTTTAGGGAAAGAGAAAAGAGGTGAGGCAGCATGTCTTTGTATGTCTTATTGTGTGAATGATGCATGTAAGTGAATTTCCTTCAAGTATATCGAAATAATATATTATTGCACCTGTATATGAACTGGGATGTAAATGAAAAATACAGATGGAGGTTGCTGATATACCAGTTTTCTGCCGTGTACCTTGAGTAGCACGGTGGCGTAGTGGTTAGCGCAGTCGCCCCACAATAAGAAGGTCGCAAGTTTGGTTCCCAGTCTGGGGAGCTGAACACGTCTAGGTTAATTGGTGACTTGAGCAGCACGGTGGCAGAGTGGTTAGCACGGCTACATGGGTTTGATTCCCTGTGTGGGGATCTGGGAACGTTGGTTAATTGGTGACTCTAAATTGTCTGTAGTGTGAATGATGGGCTGGGCTACAGCACAGAAAAACGATGGATGGATCATGATATGATCTGGATAACATCCCCCCCCCCAACCCCTCCACAGAGACTGTTTTCTGTCAATGACTGTTTATATTAGATGTCAGTTTTACTCATTTAAAAGTATATAATATTCAGTTTTTATTATAAACAAATAAACTGTTGAATTTACAGTTCGGGGGGAAAAAAAAACCCCACCGGTAGCTAAAAAAAAAAAAAAAAGAAAAAGGAATGCAATAGTTACTTTATCTGGTAATTAGTTACCATTGTAAATCTGTAACTTAAGTACAAACTCACAAGTAACCACTAAACGATAACAAATTACTTTTTTAGAGTAACATGCCCAACGCTGGAAGTGACAAGGAGGAATGAGTGATGACAGGGGAGAGGTGGAGCAGAGAAAGTGCGATTGCTGCGTGGTCTTCATCTTCATACCTTTTTGGCTCAACAGGCACTACAAGTGACAGATCCAAAAATTAGCTGCAACTAGCCAGCTATCTGAGAGATTAGCTCCATCTCAGCAACACTAAAATTATAAAACGGTGCCCTGATTTATGTGGAAAAGTTAAGGGGGGTGGGGGCGCATTCCATGACTGCTGTAGGCAGGAAGTTTTGGAATCTCCATGGAAATTAAGGCAAAACACAGAAGTCCACTGTTATTTTTCCAAGTATTTCGAGCAGGCCTTTGGTGCAAAATATGCAGAAACACCTCCAAAAGGGGACAGATGATATGTTACCAATTGTTCCCACTGATGCTGCCAGACACATTGATTTACTTGCATTAAGATACAAATATGTGCAATAGCTTTAGAACTAAGCAAGATTGATTCACGTAGTGTAAACTGGCAAAAACGTAAAGACAGAATGTGAAGGATATGCAAAATTCATGATTGTTCAGTTTACTGACGATGTCAAAACAAACAAAAAAACTTCATTGTCCCAGAAAAAGCTTGCTTTGACATCTGTTCTTGACTGGTGGTTTGGTTACATGAGAACCATTCGCAGACTCAGGGAATCAAAGTGGTGAAATCATGGTAATAAGAGTAACAATCCTGACAACAATCACAGTAATTCCAGGAAGAGACCAGATGTGTGTGGAATGCATACATGTCCGTAGGAATGAGTGTTTTTATGTATCCTCCCTGGATGACGATGACTTTAGGATACTTGAGCATTCCTGGGAATGAATCCCTGCAAAGTTCCTTTTCTTGGAGTCACAATCATAACCTTTCATCTTTAGAACTCTTAACATCATGTGGTGGGGGCACTTGTCATGAAATACTGTCCCTGATAGCAGGGTGAAATATTTGAAGTGTCATTTGTCTGACCACAAAGCACTGAACCCAATGTGCTGCATGTGTTCCATCTGACTAAAGTATGAAAATTCACTATTGTAGGTTTTCTGAGCTGAGAAAAGTGCCACTAAGTTACAACAAGTAAAGGCAGCAGGAGGAAAATGTGTGGTATCTATGGAATGCCACCCACAGCTAACCCAGGGGGACCAAGGAAGAAAAATTTTTATACGTCAAACGTACAGAAGACATTTCCTAAGTAAAAGCTCAGAGAAAGTATTCATAAAAATATCCTTCAAAGCAATACAACCAGCAACATAGAAGTTAATGTCGAGCTCCATGAGGGATGATTTAAACATAACATTATTAGGGTTTGCTTATACTTGACGTCTTCTTTCCTGTACTGAGTGCGTTATAGGTTCATTTAATCATCAGGTTTGCAACATCACATTAAGTCAAAGAATCTCATCGGATGATGAGATGCCGCTGCAATTCCACATTCATTATCTTTAATTTTATATACAATTTGATATATAAAATTTTATATACAAAACGAAGTACAGCGTACAGGACAAAATTATTGATTGGCTTGTCCAAAATGAGACTGTCTGCTGCATTGATTAGGTGAGGGGAATTGTCATGAAGACATTGTGCTTATTGTGAGAACACATGACAAATCAACTCTATATTCAGTTCAAACTCAGTCCAAATGTTATTTGTTCCATCTAAGGTTTCAAGATTAAAGATCCCAAATATAAAACCTTAGTATGTACTACAGCCAGTAGGGTTGAAAGGCTTAGATAAAGACTGTGTTCATTAGCAATATCTGCCCCAGTTTTCATTCATACCATCAGAGTTCGACATATTTTCAGTTTGTTTTGAATGCAAATAAATTAATAGATGTATTTTCCCCTAACAACTAACAAAACAGATAAGTGTGTTAGGTATATTCTGAAAGACATCGTTGCTAGCACAAAGTCCCCATGGAAATTCTGAGGTTCAAGGCGGGTCATGTCCCACAGTGGAGCATATTAGCCATAGTTTGGCAAACCGAAAAAAACAAACAAATATTAAGCAATGAGGTGTATTTTGCTTTGGTAATTGTTTGAGTTTCTGTGGAAATGTTGATTAACTTTCCTTATAATAATATGGGTCAGCTGGTGGAATTCATCATGCAGACAAGTTAAAGCTAATCACAGCCTTCCTATTAAATGAAGGAGAGAATAAAACATCTCACATCTGTAACGGGTGAGTTTTATATTGATAGAATTCAGATGAGCTCTGATTTTTAGTAAAAAAAACAAAAAAAAAAAACAAAAAAAACAAAACCAAACACACAAACAAACAACCCCCCCCCCAAAAAAATTACTGCGTGTTGCAAATGCATCTCACAATTTTTTTTTTTTTTTTTTTTTTTTTTTTTTACCATTTAGCCATAAGGGTCATGTGGGGGGGAGGGGGCTGCTGGAGCTAATCCCAGCCATCCTTCTGGACGAGGGCAGGGTACACCCTGGAAAGGTTGTCAGTCTATCACAGGGCCAACACAGAGAAACAACCACTCACTTTAATCAAAGCTACCCAGGCTTTCTTTAGATATAAAGAGAATGTACATCCATCCATCTTCATCCACTTATCTGGGGTTGGGTCATGGGGGAGATAATGTACATTTAACAGTAAATTCATTTCACTGCACAACATTAGCACACTTACTTAGTTTTGATGGGGAGCAGGGTCCAGGCTGGGAATCATAGGATGGCAAACACTTAGCTGGTAGCAGGAGTTAGGCCAGTGATCTAAGGCAGAGAGAAGCAGCACGTTAAAAAAGGAACCCCCCCCCAAAAGGAAAAACATGGGTCAAGACTATGCAAGTTGAAACATGCTGCCCTTCAAGAACTGCGTCTACAGTCTAGTGGTAAGTGGCATTAGAGCTGAGTTTAAGTAGCAAGCTGGCGATTGGTAATGAGTGACAGCTGAGGGAACTGGCACCTGACTCTAGTACACCTGGCTTCAGTCCCGCAATCACACTCACACACACACAAACAGAGAGAGAGAGAGAAGGACATATACACACTAGGACAGACAGTAAATATATCAAATGTTCAGCATAGAGGAAAAATATATATCAAACACTTGAACAATCAAAAAAAATAACTAAGCTTACTGCTAACTGTTGTATCTGTAATTGTAGGTGTTGTGCAAATACCCTAATGTGCAAATACTGCAAACTGTTCATTCAGAGCAACACCATTAATTTCCAGTACCTTTTGCTTTCTGAAAGTTGTCACAGCACAGAAAAGGCAGAAATTAGTATTTATTCAGTTGTCAAGTTTTTAATTCTGTCAATTAAAGCTGGAGTCAAAAATTAGTTTTGTTTTTTTTCCCAGTGCAAAAAGGTAATGGTCATTTTAACTATTGATCATATCTTCATAAATATAGTGCAACTTTAAATTTATGCAACAATTATTTTATCATCCTGCTCATAAAGTCCTGAATATTGTGGTTGATATTCCAAAAGACTCATTAAATATTAGCAGTTAGACATTGTTCATCTTACTAGTCCTAAATCATATACTGTGCAACATGTTGTTTTGTCTGTTATTGATTATAATTGTATGAAATAAAGAAGCAGGTCTTGAGGAAAAGTCTACAGCTAACTTACATTCACACTTAGAGGTTCAGTATGTAGGGTTTTTGTATTCATCCAAAGTATAATGCAAGTGCAAAAGTTAAAACAGAAAGCCATTTATCTGACATATATTAAGAATTTTAATCTATTATTGTGAAATGTTGAGGCATACATACAAATGTTTCCTTTACAAAAGTTCACAGCACCCATCATAATGGGTCAACCCACTGAACCCAAGGCAATTTTACAGAACCTGTCATTGGTCATCAGTTATAACTTAAAAGTAGAGTACATCTTTGGCACCAGGAAACAAAGCAAATACACTTATACAAACGTGAAAAAAACCACCTAAAAATATATTAACTTTTCTAACTTCAAAATAGCCATTTATGTAAACACATTCCAAAAAGTGAAATATAATAACTCAAATTGACACGTTGCTCTGACCAGCAAATGCACCGTGACAGGAAATATGATGAAAACCTTGAAGGGGAAAACCAGCTCAGTGTGTATAAACTGTACTATTTGTTATGGTTTAGAGACACAATTGGTTAATGTTATTTTTGTCACAGTTGACATCAGTACTAACATTTCAAAACTCGACCATGAATTCTGGTAATATTCCCCTCAAAAGAGCAGAACAAATTTGAATTGTGGTCTCTTCCAGTTAGCTACATGACATGGAAACAGGGAAGACTACATTCACCAGTGTTCAGTGATCCTACACTATGCAATGAGAAATAAATAGAAGATTCCATGTTAGGGATACAGGCAACTCAGAAATGTAAGCAATGGAGAAAACACAGCTGAATATAACACAGTGATGGGGACAACAAATAGAGTAGCAAATGCTGGCCAATTATAGTTGACCATTTCTGCACTTTTGGTAGAACCCACTACCATGGTGCAGAAGAAATAACCAGCCCCAGAGAATGAATCATGTGGAGAATGCATGCCATTTTAACAAGGGTGAGGGGTCAGACTTTAGATAGCCTTTTTCTTTAACAGGAGCATTCCCTCAGTGAGGAATGTGAGAAGATTAGCTTCAGCGTGTCAGCAGAGAGGAGCAAAATGTTGGGCTTTCGCCATCTGGGGCCCCTAACATTAACCCGGATCTGGAAAGTTAGATGTTCATGAAAGGCTGTCAATCCTTGCAAGCTTTTTTAAGAGAGAAATGAGCGTGCTCCACATTCAAAGGAAGTTTCCAAAGCCTCTGCCGAGCAGGGCCCCAAATGTAAAAGGGGGCAACTGTTAATTTAGGTGTCCAACTGTTTCTGCTAAATAGAATAATCCTCCAACCTGCCCTGAAAACATAGAGGATACTTACACTGAATCCTTTTATAAATATTCCCGTGGTAATAGGCATGCTACTAGAAAAAAAATGTAGCCTGGCTGCACACATTATCCAGAAAAGTGAGTAATTTGTGTATATATTATGAAGTGATCCTTTTTCTTCTCACCTCTTCAATGGAGAGCCTGAGCAGCATTTACCAAAATGAATACAAGACATAACAAAACTAAATTAACATGCACAACCTATGCATATATTACAATCAGCAGCCCAGTTCCTATCACAATGCAGAATTCTGTTGAGGTACCAAGTATTCTGAATCGTGAGCCAAGTGTTAGAGTTCGTGAATTGTGCAGAAACAGCAGAAGGAAAGCTCAGCTCTCCATCACATTCTGGATTCTGCCGTATAGTAGTCAGACAAGAAGGAATGCCGTTAACATGTCGGCAAAAAGTGTCAGTTATCGTTGGCTGTCACCGTTCAGATATTTGAGCGTCAGCGAGCACTCAGATGAGGATTTCAACCACCTCTGCATCTGAGCTGTTGATGCTCCTGAATGTCTTGGGTGGCGCCTTTGGCTCATCTGTGGCATCTACAGTGAGGATAAAATTAGAAGATTAGAAAAATAACTTTGGTATGCTTAAGCAAATACAACTGCAGTGTTGGCTATTTGCATAGCTGCTCGTGGCATTGTCTGACAAAGTCTGAAATCTTATGTATCAGCAGTACACCCTCAGTCTGTCCTGATTCAGGGTCTGGTTATACTTTGACTAGTGATCAAATAGAATTAAGATAACAAAGGATCCACTGAAAATTAAAAGACCAGTTGTGACTGAATGTCTTAACAGAAAAGAAACTCACCAGTGGAAGCTGCTGAGACCACCTCAGACTCAGTCTTTAGCTTGCTAGGCACTGCTGTGAGCTCAGGATCTTGCAAGGGCTCTTCACTTTGGGTGCTGGAGTCTCTGCTCGGGGCCTTGGGCACCACACAAGGCTGTAGCACAGTAGCACCTGTCAAGTCATCTGAGAGACTCTTTCCTACAAATGAAGACAAAGGACGGATGCTGCTTAATTACATGCTTAGATCCACATTTATACATCTGCCCTGTGGAGGTCTTCCCATGACTATTCTGGATCAGGCTATTCTGGAGTGAGAGATGATATGCATTCCACTTTAAAAACATGTGGCCTATTTGAGGTTCACCAAATGGTTGTCTCCTGCTCCCTGCTTTTTTTTTTGGAAGTGTACATTCTGTCTGGCAATAAAGATTTGTCTGCCAATTGGCATTTGATCGGACATGCAACTAAAGATAAAAAAAACTCCTCAACATTGCATGAAGTAAAAAAAAAAAAAAAAAAATCACCTTTACTGTCCGTACTGTTCATTACGGCTGTAATGGAGGGGGCAGAACTTGCTGGCCGAAGCCCTTGTTTCTCTAGCTTTCCCTGCTCCCATCTGGAGCGCTGCTGGAGGACTTTAACCGTGGCGTCCTTCTCCAGGAGCTGAGCATGAAGTGCACGGATCCTAAACACATAGAAACACGGTGAACTCACAAGCCCCAAAGCAGTATGAAATAAATCAGCACCTAACATGAATTTAACAAAGACATGGGAAGATGCTTACCTGTTCTCCATCTCTTGATATCTATGACTTGACAAAGGCAGGTCATCATTGAAACTGCTGTTCGGTGAATGCCGGGGTGAGTGATTTATGATGGTTGTATCTCTGAAAATGTAACGTACGGCTGTTAAAACTTTAGATCGATAAGCATCACTACATTGGTAATGAACTGACATTTGTTGATGTGTCATACCTCTGTGCAGCAGCAGTGGCAGCTGCATCCATTGCAAACTGCCTCATGGTGCTCTCCTCCAGGTACTTTTGCTCCCACTTGGTGATGTCAGCCTCCAGGGCCAAGATACGCTCCTCTTTCTCCCGCAGCTGCTGCTGTAATGTGGAGGAGCTCGGTCCTGACACTGTGGAGTCAGCCACTTGGTTCTGGGACTGGGATACACGATATAGTGGAGTAGTTAATAATAGACATAACATATTCAATTAAGTTAATTATTAAGCATATTGTATCAGATGTCTTTTCCTCACCTGTTGTGCCCTGAGGCTCTTCAGTTCCTGCTCAAGCCGTGTACGAAGCCGCAACTCCAGAACTTCCCTCTTCTCACACGCTGCCTGCAGCTGAGCCAGCGCGCTCTGCAGCCGCTCCACTTTCTCCACGTATGCTCTCTTCCTTTGCAGTTCTTCTTCTAGTTGCTGGTTACGGACCTGAGCAGAGGCCAGACCCTTCTCCAGCTGCTCCCGTCTTCGCTGGCACTCCTCCCCAGAGACCCGCAAATGCTGAATCTGCCTCTCCAGACATTCCCGCTCTCGTTGCTGCTCTTCATCTAGGATACAGAGAGAGAAAACCAGAGGTCAGTGGCCTGGAATTTGCAAGAGTTATGGGTCTTTAATCTTTAAATTAGATGGCTATATGGTAGATAATTCAGTGGCCCTTCATGGGAGTCAGCACTTATATTTGCAGTCATTCCTGGGATTACACTTTAAATTGAATGTGACCAACAAAATCCATTTACATTGCTGCTGTCGTCCTAACTGACAATCAATTACAGAGCTACAGCCAGTTACAATAAGATGGATTAGAATGTAATATGTCTCATACAGCCGTGAGAAACCAATTCAGATCTAAATAAAAACTGTTAAAAAGTAAAGCCACCTTCAGCCAGTGCCACTTTGAAAGAGAGGTGATTACACAACACAAGTGCATGCCTGTGGAGGGAATGCAGACTTCCTCTTATCCACTTACGCACACAGGCATAGCTTTGTACTGGGAAAAGCTCTGGAATGCTTCAAGGGACGTGAAGTAAACAAGCAGCTCAAAATATAATTCAAGATGTCCTTATAACAAAAAAAAAAAAAAAAAAAGAACTACACATCCCACTGTTACGTGGTTTTGCTCCTGCTGTGCCAGGTTTGTGTTCAGAAACCAAATATATTTCATTCTTTTTTTAAATGCCCTGGGTGCTATGGCTGATTATATAACTTTACGGAATCAAAACTGGTGCTCAACTGTATAGATAAGGTCAAAAAGGATTCACTGGTTTTATCCAGCCGCACAGCCTGGACATAACAGAGATGGAGGGAAGAATTCAGAACCAGCCAATCATTATCAAACAGTGAGGTAAAGAAAATGACCAAACAAGGAGAGTGTGCTAACCAAAGGTCATATTGAGTTGGGCCTGGACGCCCTGGAGCTGAAGACTTATTAGTTCCCCCTGAGAATTTAAGTCAGCAGTGATGCAAAACTGAGCAGGGGGGCATTGCTAAAGCTGTGATGGACTGAAATACCTAAAAGATTCCTGGAACCCAGGCCACATTTACTGCTGCTATGAAAAATGGCTGTAAAGGGTCACCCTTAACATTAGATATAGAGCCATGTGGAAACACAGCTTTTATAATAGACCATATCACTGACAAAGGACACCAATCCCCACTCAACTATGCTCCTGTCATTGTTGAAAACTTCACATGGCAGTGTGTTTGGTCAGATCAGATAATAATAAGATAATCAGATCAAAAAACTTCCTCTGCACCAGAGTCATGATTCATGTTGTGAGAGTAAACTTTCACAAATAAAAGTCAGATGCAGACATAAACTTACTTTGCTCCAGGAGCTTAGCAAATGCATGCTGCTTCTGGTCTATACACTCTGTTTCCTTGGCTGCTCGTTGTTTGGTAGCTGTGTCAAGTTGTTCTGTGCCAAGGAGAAGAAACATTTTGTAGTTACACACACGGAGCTACATTTAACAGCAGGACAGTTACAGCTCAACATAAGAGTAAACACGTACCTCTCAGATCTCTGTTAAAGTTATGCATCCTCTTAATCTCAGCCTCTAGTTTATTCCTCATCGTTTTCTCCAGAGTTTCCCGCTTGGCAGAGCCTTTCATCAGAGTCTCATAAGCTTCAGATATCCTCTGAATCTCCAGCTCCAACTGTGGGGAAATTATAAGGAGATCATGAATGTCTGGGAGCAGATCCCCATCCTTATAGTCTGTAAAGTGGTTTATTTTGCAGTTGTTCATATCAATTCATCTTATTAGTCATCACCACAAATGCCACCCTTTTTCTTTTTGGCTACCTCCTGGCAGAGGCTTCTTTACACCATGTGCAACTGAAAAGTTGGAATCAACATTCCTGAGTGAACACATGTGGGTTCCAGGTGTCAAGGCATTTATATGCTTTCATGGCCATTGGCCAGCATGTACTGAAATTCAAAGGGGATAGGATGTATTTGTGGCATTTTACAGGCTGGACATGTGTGAAAATTCTCACTAAGCAATTAACTGGTAGAGTGAATTATTGAAAAGCCCTACTTGGGGAAAAAGGTGTGAAATAAATAGGATGAAAAGTCTAGGAGGGATGTGTCTGTCTCATTTCTCCATGAGGAGAACCAGTCACTGAGCTTTCTCGCCCCTGCATATTTCTTAAATGCCACACAGCTCATCACCCTGACATGTCCTGGCAGGAAAAGTGATTCTTTACAGTTTCCACTCCCTCTATGAGCCATCAGCTCCACTCATCATACCACTCTCCTCTCTCACCTTCTGGAGTCTGGTGGCCTTCTCAGTGCAGACCTCCAGCTCCTTCCTGAGTCGCTCATTCTCCCGCATCAACACGTCGGTCTGAGCTGAGTTATTGCTGCAGGCTGTAGAGATGCTGTTGTGAGCCACCTGGGTCTGAGCAGACACATACCTGCTGAGGGGAGACACGAGTGACTCATTACAGCTCTGCTGAGAAAAACAATGTCTCAAAATACTGAATGAATTGTCTGGTGATCAAACATTGGGGCCTGGGGTTACCTGTGATGTTGTGAGTGGAAAGGGGGAGGAGGGTCTCTGTAGAGTTGGCCATGCTCCTGTGAATGACTGAGCATATATCCAGGACGGCTGACACAGAAAGGATAGTCCGGTGGTGGCCCACGCTGGTTTACACAATGTAGGGCCCCTTGCCTGTCAGGCGCTACAGCATTAACATTATTATTGTATAGCTCTGGGTAGCTGTGGGAAAAGTTCGTAGCCAGGCTGTCTCTTGGTCCATTTCTCTCCAGAGAGAGCTGCATGAGCCTCTCACTGAGCGAGCGAGCATGCTCCCTCTTAATATCCCACTGTCCTTCACTGCGACTCACCATTATGTCCATTCTGGGGCCCTCCAGCTCTGCCAAGTACTGGGAGTGGGCCTTGGCCTCCTCATAAGTGGGCAGCTCTTCACCATGGAGCTGGTACAGATGACACATGGGGCTCTCAGAGCGCAGACAGTCCCCCTGGTGCTCCTGGCCTTGAGGCTCCTGTCGGGTTGGCATCGGGATGTACTGGGTCTCCTCTTGAGACAGGCTCTCCAGAGAGGACCGGGGGCTGCCCGTGCCCCCGCCACTGCTGCCTCCACGAAGGGCCTGCTGCTGGATGGCCAGGAGTGTGCGTGTGTCCGTCAAGTTACTGTAGCGGAGCTGCTCCTGGATGAGACGGTGCAGGACCGTTCCAGTGGAGTCTTCAGCAGTTCGCATTTCAGTCAAAAATAAATTTAAAAAAAGAAAGCCAGGAGCTGGCAGCGTGGACTCTTCACGAATCACAATCTAAAAGAAAACAGTTGATCTTGATCAGATTTGCAAATCAATTATCAACTCAGCAGTTTGTCCTTGTACCTAAACCTCATTCATTTGTCATGGCTGCTGTTCTATTGTGAACCACAAGCAGAAGCAAACACTGATAACACTGTTCACAGTTCAAATTGTCAAAAATTCTTTTACACGCTATGACTTTATCTATGAGTTATTGCTGGAAATAACCCTGACAGTGATGTCAGAGCAGGCTCAGTTTTGTCGCCCACACACTGTAAAGCCTAACTTTCTCCAGTCAGACAGAGTAATAATACTGAACCGTTGCTATTAACGTCAGAGTCCCTGCCGTTACCATAACCCTGCCCACGTTTTCAAACAAACACACAGGTTTCCCAGTTTAACGTGAATTATGATGTCAAACGCTTCAACGGAAAGAAAATAAAACTTTGTCTATTAATAATGAAATCCCTCAGGTGTGTGTGTGTGTGTGTGTGTTGAAAATTCTACAAGAAACTCGTTTTTTGTGAGTCAGTTTGATTGAATTTTAATATCTGTTCACATCAGGACGCAGCCAAGTAAAGGTAGTCCCGTCCGGACCGGAGCCAGAGATCTGAACTTGTGGGGGGGGGAAATGTAAAACTCACCGAGCGATCGTCTTATTCCACACAAAGAGCCCGACACGCGGTGTGATCTCCCGGTGTGCTCGCGCTCAATCCAACGGTGTCCGCGAGCGTCCCGATCCCTCCATGTACTTCGGTGTGCGCGTGAGCGTGTCAGCGCCTCGGACGGTCTGCGGCAGACTGAGCGGAGCGCTGCGCCAATAAATGACTGAGGGCCGATTGTTTGCTGCGCCCGGAATGAGCGGAATGCAAAGAGTCCGAGTCCCTGCGGGATCAAAAGCGGAGCACTGGGAGGAGGAGGAGGAGGAGGAGGAGGACGGAGGGCTGAGGGCTGAGGGCGGGGGGTGGAGGGGTGGAGGGGTGAGGGGGACTCGGAGCAGGGGCTGCACCGACTCAGCTGGCTGCCTGTGTCATGTAAAGGAGCCCGTTGTGTTTTCCCTGTTAGTGTGGTTGCAAGAGTTGAAGTCCTCAGGAGCTTTTAAAGTGAAAAAGATCCTCACACAGAAATAGGAATGTTATTGTGAGCTTGCAGAAGATTAAAAAGGTCGTAAAATTCATTGAGACATTTCCACGTTACAGTCATAATAATCTTTATTGAGACAGTTTTGGAGTTTAACATTTAGAAATATGCTCATTTATGTGTTATGTGCCCCCCCACCCCCCCTTTAAGATGCACAAAAATGTAGAGAACCTGAAGGGGATACAGGAAAATCAAAATTTAGGCCAGAAGTTTTCTTCAAATTGTGAGTTAAAAGTGGTATTTGAAAACATTACAACAAATACACTATCTGGATAACAATAATATAATAATAAAAAAGTGAGGTCATGTGGTGATGGATGATTTTTTATTCTAAACAAGTTGTTAAGTTTACAAATTGCCAGAACGTTATGAAAAATGCTCAAAGAAAAGTATTCAAACTCTTTAAATATCCCCAAAACCCCAAATATTCCAATTTCACAACCTTTATATGATAAAAGTACTACAAAAATCTACAGATCCCACTCTAATTAAGACATTGAGGCCATGATAAAATAAAGTACTGTCATAAAATCAAGACATGGATTAATCATTATTTCTTGAACAACGTTTTGTTTGTATGTGCCTGGTAAATATTTAAGCCGTGGCCCGTGCCAGTTAATTGCAGAGTGTGTGTCTGTGTGTGTGTGTGGACACAGAAGGAGAGGGGCGGGTGTGAGGCACGATGCCTGCCAGCTGTCCGTGGACTGAAATCCCCTTCCCCTCCTTTAATAAGAGCTCTGAGAGATGTATTGTTCTCCCCAAAAAGCAGACATGAGGGGGCAGCCCTGCCATCTGCTGTTCTCCCCTCCACCACTAGCCCAGGCTGCATGCTCCATTCACACATACACGTAGATGAAAACCTGGGATCAGCTGGCAGTGGGGGCTGGGCTACATTATTTGGATAGAAACGTTTCTGAGAGCATTTTTCCATTGTATGAACGGGCTCATCCCAATGTGGTGGAAACAAGTCTCCTCTTATCGCTGTGCAGCTGAGTAAAGAAACAGACTACAGGTGACTTTATCTAAAACATTCACAGGCAAACGTTCACCTGCTAATTTGAATGGCAGTTTACGTCCAACGGTAACTGAAGAATTCTGATTGCTTTAACAACTGATAAGGATCAGCAGGTTTTTCCATTTCATGAACTGTCTGGGTCAACAAGACAAGCAGGAGGTTTATAACACCTCGTGTTGTGTTGTTGCACAGTTTATACAAGGAGGTTTATACACTGAATGGGGAATGCAACAGATTGTCCTTTAAATGAAACCTTTATTAGATGAGAAGATTGACGAGAAGATGAGAAGACTGATATTACACAAACTTCTGTAAGTTGTTATTGATAAAAATGTTTGTGAAAAGCTGGATAAAAATCTGCCTTCCAGCATCTGTTCTCTAGTTACACACTATATCTTCTCATTCCCATTGTTTGTCTGCTCTGTCGGCCATTAAAGCTATGGAGCTGGAGGCAGGTGTCATTAGCTTAGCTTAGCATAGCTGGAGAAACATTCAGAGGAAACATACTATTTAGTCTGGTAGTCTGGAGTTCATGTAACATTTCTGTGGAGTTAAGTCATCTCCAGCCAAACAGGGCAGCTTTTCAGGGAGCAACATGACTCATATGTGTCAGACATGGTTTCTGAATATGTAGCATCAAGTCACTAAAATTAGAATTTATATGATTATTGCAAATTTACCATAAGCAGTACATGAACATGTCATGTGCAATATCAGGTTAATGTGAGAGTTCAGTCTGAAGCGTACAGTGCTGCTTGTCTCTATGCATGCAGACATTATCACCAATGTGAATGTATGTGTGAATGTGAACCCTTCACTTATTTATTTCAGCATGACGTTATTTAATTTTATCCATCCCACCAAAACCGAAGATGTAAATATCTGTCATTACCAGCTGTTGTGTCAAAATGTAATTTTAAACAAGCGCGTTACTTATTTAAAGACTTGATGAGAGTGAATCAGACTACATCGCACACAACATGAGATGAGTCACTTGCTAATAGTCCCACGCACAAGCAAAAAGAAATGAACAAAGAGAAACTAGTCTACACTTAAAGGAATAATTTGACATGGATTTGATTTCACTCGAGACAAGGAAACTGATACCACGCCAAAGCAAAGTGAAATTTCTGGACTAACATACTCTTGCTTCCTTGGTCTGACTCTGGCCTCTATTTTTCCACATCTGGGGTAGTCCAGCTAGTCCAGCTATTATCCTTTGGTACTGACTGACAGGTGGAAAAGTTTCGGTGGGTGTGCCAGTAAAGTGACTAATATCTTATATTTATGTTGTTTATGGGTCAAATTTGGGCAGTGAAACTGGGTGGATGCCAGTCCACAAGAAAACAAACAAGTATGGGCTGGATTTTTCGGGGGTGGACAGGCCTAACCAAGTCCATGTGGGTCATGCAGTCCATTGCTGCTGCTCAGCCTTACAGCCTTTAAGCCAATTTTTCCCCAATGGTTGTTTCCAAGCCATTTCCAGTTCCAAATACAGTTGCTTATTCCACCCAAAAAAATCCCAGAAAATTTTTTCTTGACATGAATGACATCAACACTGTGTAATATGCCGATATGCTGTCTTGGCAAATTTAGATGCTTGCAAGGTTACGGCTAATCCTGTAGAGATGTGTAAACGTTGCATTAAAGCTATGGAGCTGGATGCAGAGGTCATTAGCTTAGCTTAGCATTACAGGAAACACACAATTTAATAATTTCACCACTTTGTTCATTTGTGGTATGGCCTTAAATTGTCACAGTGTGTTAAAATTATAAATCTGACCAACCTGCTACCACACTATCATGAAGAAGAACCATCCTGGACGTCCTCATTGACATTGTGTGTTCAGTATAGAGAATGCTGCCTGTTCAATGTTCATCATCATTTAAATATTTTTATATTAAAAAAAAAAAAAAGCCTTTTTATTTGATTTTTCTATCAAAGTATCTTGGTTGTTAATATGTCACAAGAAAATACTTGGATTCAATGATGGCATAATATATAATATGAATTACTGGACTTATAATTCTGTCTTTCTGATGTTCCACAGTTTCTGTCCTTCAGTCCACATGCATGTTACATGAGCAGGCTCATTATTTTCAGTGTTACGAACTACCTGAGGCTTAAGGAGGACATCATTCAAAGAAATATTTCTTATACAATTAATTATTTAGCAGTGTCTTAAAAGATAATTGTTTAATTACAAGTAAAGCTGAAATGCTTTGATGGATCAGAGTGGAAAGACAATAAAAAGCAAACCTTGGAGACCATAAACATTTACACCGTGTTTGCTACCATATTAGCACATTTTAGCTGTACCACAAATAAAATATCTTGCGAGGCCTTCAACATTTTTTCCTTGAACTCTGAAACACATCTGCCATCCGGAGTGACATTTAAGATGGGCCATTTGAACCAGTTCATGGTGTGGCCTAGACTGACTGGGTTAACACAATACAGACTGATCTGGGAACACCAGCCTTGTTATGTGAGGTGGGACAAGCCAGGCGCCTCAGCAGCTCCTTTTGTTTCCCTGCAAAGGAGGAAATTCCTCACATTACCATGTCCATGGGTTCTGACCAAAGCCTCCAGTCTGCTGTTTTTACGGAGGACGACAGGAGGGCAACCAGCAGCTAATGACATTTTCTTTTTAATGGGGGCTTTCAAATAAATAATGCAAGAGATCTAAATGTCTCTAAATGCATTTTGATCTATTCCCTGCAGACATACGAAAATCCCCCATTTGCTTCCTCTCACCCACTGAAATGCCTTAACAAACACTTGCAACCATAGTTGATGACTGTAAAACAACTGGAGGTGAACAACATTTACGAAAGTCTGAGATGTTGTCTACTTTGAACCAGTCCCTTGCACCTGGTGACACAAGAAATTCCTCACTTCAGCATGAAAGTAAACATGCCACAGCGAACCAGCACAGCAATTCAAACAGAACTAGCTCTGTAGGTGATGCTGTTTACAGATAGGACAAGAACAAATATTTTCATTATGAGGGTTCATCGCCTCAGTGGTTTCCGCCCGTTTCACCTCAGCTTAATTCAGCTAAATTTAACTTTGATTCTCTGTATTCCACACAAGTTCACAGTGAATTTTAATTCAAGTGATTGATTGAGGTTCAAGTATTTTGCTGAAGGACTATGTAAAGAGAGACACACAACATTTTTTATATTTAACAGTGTGCATACTCAGGCACAAAACAAGCTTTTTTGTCTTCAGGTTTTTACTTTTTTTCATGTTCTGTATTGTTTCCTATTTTAGTATTTCAAATTGTATTTTTATTTTGTAGTGGGTTTTATGTTTTATCTCATTGTGCATTACTGTTTTAAACATCAATTTATATTTTTCATTTTAAGCACCTGGTGCATGTCATTTCTTTGTTGTAAAGCACTTTGGGTCTCATGTATGTAAAGTGTAAAGTGTTGAATCCAAGGTCAAAAGTCCAAACACCAAGTCCTAAAAAAGTACTGAATATAATCCACATTCACATTCTCAACATCATTGTTGACTAGTTGGTTAGTAATGGTTTGGGTTTGTGGAGTAATATTTTGATCAACAGTTTTAAGTGGGAGAAAGCAGTACGTGTTATGGCACTAGTCCATATTTTAAATATATGGAAAAAGGATCATACTTCCTTTTGTATTAGGGATTACTATTGTGTCTTTATCACTAAAAAAGAAGACTAAATAATGACATCTGAGTAGTTTAAGGAACAGCTGCTGCTCAGACATTCCTTCTTTTCACTCATGCAGAAATCTTTAGGAGGTGTTGAGCTCAATTTGGCCATTAGGAAAACAAGCAACTTGTGTTTGGCTCACAACACAGAGCTTGTGTCAACGGACAACATGAACACTCTCTTGAAAGCTTGGCTTGTTTGTTTGAATACTGCCTACTGTTTATTGAAAAAATAACTAACTGGAGGGGACGTTTAGGGCACAAAAGTAGCATAAACAAGATGTAACTTGTGAAGAACTTTGTCAAACATGGGAAACCTACATGTGATTATTTGTGTATACACTGTGCAGCACCACTTTTCATAAAATATAACGAACCCTAACCCTTCAAAATTAAAGATGAGTACAGCTTAAGATGCTTATTTTGGGAAAGTTTAAAAGACCCAATTACTTTTTAAAGCAAAAGACGGTATTTAGTGCAACATGATGGGGCTTCAGGCAAAGGGGCAGATGTTTTCAGGAAACAAAGCACAGAGCGGACTATCTCCTGCCCTCCAGCACAGAGGCAGATGCACCTGTCAGTCCCCCCACCATATGGACTCCTGCAGCAAGAATGTAGCGCATGTGAAACAGAAAGAAAAGAGCATCTCCTATATGGAGCACAAAACATCTAGCACCTGTTCCTTACAGAGACAACATATTCAAGTGTAAACTTGCCTTTCTCTGGTTCAAATTCTTAAAAGCATTATGTTGAAAGCAGGTGGATTGTCAAATGTGATGTCACATCAGCTGCAGTTCAGTTACAGCTGTGAACAAATGCTCAGACAGTTTAACAGGCCAGCTGGTGCTGCTCATCTCAAAAAACTTGCAGTCAAATCCAGACCATCATTTGTGAATCCAGATTGACAGTCACAACAATGAAGCTTACACGGATGCTTGCATGTGCTTATAAAACCAACACCCCCCCCCATACACAGACACACACACACCATGCGCCCAGGCCCGGCGCAGTCCTTGTGGAAGCAGATGGCTGGGCAGAGACGTCGCCTTCAGGCCACATAAAGATGTCTGAGAGCCAGGGTGAGCCGAGTGCAGCCCCCAGTCTGCTAATCAGCCTGTGGATTGAGTTCGACTCCTACAAACAGCCATGTGTCAGTCAGAGAGTGAGTGGTAGACCAAATGTCTTAGAGCCCCGAAGGCGAGGGTGAAACACTGGGATTTCCATTTTAAAACCAGGAGAGAAAGGGTGAATGCTGACCAACATAGGAAAAAAAATGAAAAAAAGAAAGACAAGCGTGAGATGTAGGTCACTGGAGAGTGTATATATTTTGTGTACAATTATATCTATACAACAAAAATGATATTTGTATAATTGAAAATATATTTTACTGCAGACTTTATTTTAATCATTATTAAATTAAAGTAGTACAATACTTCAACAAAGAAGTTGTCTTAAATCTGGCTTCATTCCCAGAATTTTTGAATGTTCAGTTTATGTTATGTAGATATATTTATTGTTGAATTGTGTGGTAGCAAAGGTTATTGTTTGAGAGCAGCGCCTGACACAGTTTCCTCTGTCTGCCCCCACCTCTGTCCCAAATGTCTGACTTTGTGTTTCTGGTAATTTGCTCCCATTGTGCAGCACTTCCTGATAGGAGGCACTCTGGAAGACTGGGCTCAGTCAACTGCAAAGGAATGTGACATTCCTTTCTAAAATTACGGATGTTTCTTTGGATTTCTGGGGCCGATTTATGCCATTTTCCCTGTGGTGTCTGGAGAAAGTGCTTCCAGAGAGACATGCAAGTAAACTCAAGATGGCATATTCCAAATAAGTATTTATTATTAACAAGATACATCCTAATACACTTTGATATTTTCTTTGTCCACATTTATCAACGTGAACTATTAATAATAGAATTGATCTGCAACAATATAAACAAATACACTGACATTCTGATGTGATACTGTGGCCATCTGATCTTGCACTCTCACCAACCCCTGAAACAATTGTTCCACCTGTGACCTGTGTTGGCAATTTTTCTGTGGAGGGCGTGAAATAAAGAACTCCATCGATCAAACTGTCTTCTGAATATACATTTTTACTAAAAAGAGACATGTGAACAACAAAGTGCGAGTCTCTTGCAGGAGTGTCCGTCTGAAAAGTCTCTCATGAGTTTTTATAATCCAACCCAAGATACCAGTAGAAAGCATTGGGGTAGCACAGCACACAACAGGAGACCTCTGCTGTACACAGAAATGTGAATCTATATATGCAACTGCAATTCATATATATGAATAAAATATCAGTGTGATTCTCAAACGAATTAGACTGGGAAAAACCACCAGACAGATGTTGACTGTGCAGTATGCAGCATTTAGATGTCAGCTACTGGAGACAGTAAGTCAGTAACTATAATGATGAAATTCACAGATTTCACTGAATCTGCTCTTTCCTTCCTCTTTGATATGCTTTTATTTTGTTGCTGACGTCACTATTAGTCCTGCCCGTTATTTAGGGCATCTGTGTGTCGTTGTAATAAAATCACTTAATGTTTTATAATTTTAAGATTAATTTAATACTTTAGTTGAAAGCTTTGGTAAATGTAGGTCAAACTGAAGAGATGTTAAGAGGCAACAGGCTTGCTGCGATAACCTCTGTCTCCAGAAGGTAGACTGGAGTTAAAGGGAAAAGGGACACAGGGGAGTAGAGGGGTCAGACATCAGGAATGAGGAAATCCCACCCTGGCCCCAGCAGATAGAGGACAGGAAGCACCTCTATTTGCATACAAATCCAGTGGAACTCAGCAGAGCAGCATGTGCTGCTTAGGGTGAGTATGCTGAAAGTGTGGGAAGAGACCTGCAGACCACTGACCACTGGGCTGACGACATCCACAGGCCGTGACTGCAGAGGCAACAATAAAAAGATACTATTAATGTCAAATCAAGAAGTGCCTTTATTTCCAAAAAGTATAGCTGAATAACAGCCAAGAGCAGCCAATTCACAACAACATTAATTTAGTCTGATTTCTTTTTACTGTCTGACTCTGCTGTTAACCCAGAAAGTTAATATAAATAAATGGATAATCTGTTTAAACTGCGTATTACACTGACATCAATGTACATACCACCGCTAGTACAAATACACTTCTTACTGCAGAGGACTTGCAATGACAATAAACTTATTCTGTCTTTAAACTCCTCCAACAATCACATCACAATTCAGATCCTGTGAATGCATCGCATTCTTGGCTTCCTTTTGCAAATTGCGAAGCTTTGTTATTTCTGCTGTTAAAGTCAACCTAAGACAGCCTAAAGCATTTTATGTACGTAATGCTTCAAATGTATATTTCAAAGCACCGGTGTTGCTCATTTGAAGCATCTCTCAGATTTGCGGAAAGTGCATCTGTGGGAACCTGTTGACGCATGGCACAGTCACCCACAGAGTGATCCCCACAGGTGACAACAATTTTCTCTGTGATCTCCAACAACACTGACAACTTTATGGCTCACGTAATTAAGGACTTAAACTCACAGAAGCACTTGAGATGACCCGAGCATGAAAGGAAGGAAAGCTGTTTAAGATCAATAATGTTTTTTGCCTGTCTGACAAGATGTTTATTCTATTTTGGAAATTTGCATTTTCAAGCTGTTGGACACTGATGTGCTGTGTTAAATGTCATCAAATGTGGAACCTTATTACATAACAGAATCAGTGAGCAGTACAGGGCTGGGTAAAGGCTGATGATTAAAGCTTCCTGAATGCCTCAGTAGCAACTGGGAGGGGATGGGTGTTCTAGGAATGGGCAGTTAAAAAATGCTCTGTAAGTGAGAATAATCTTGATAACAGTGTTGTTATCTGTCTCCACCTCCTTATCAAGTGACAACAGCTGCCTTAAAGTAATGAAGCGTGAAATCTTCCCTCTTGAGAAATCTACTCCAGCATCTGATTGATTTAGTTTATATAAAGAGCTGTTCATATACGTATTCTTCTACATATTTCTTGTGTTACATGCAACCGTTTACAACTGAGTGCTGACTGAAGAAGGGCCATTGTGTCATTTTTTTAAATACGGTTTTCTATAAATCTCAAACATTTTAATTACTCAGGTTTGATTGGCACTCTATTATTTACATTGCCCCATCTCTTCTTCCAATTGTTTAACGGCACCAAACTAGAGTTTTAACACCACAAAGCAACTCCTAACACAGTTTTTATACATGTTCAAATTTTGCCGCATTTCCACAAGCATGCCTGCAGCTCCATGATGCTTTAGACAAACACAGCAGGACTTCAAGCGAAATGCAAAGTCACTTAAGAATTCTGCTCACAACAATGCTGACATGCTTAGGCCAATTTTTTTCCCCTGTTCAGCATCTTAGTGAAACATGTTTTTAGCATTTAGCATTCTAACATTTGCTATTTAGCAATCAATACAAACAACAGCTGAGGCTGATGGGAATCTCATTAGCTTTGGAGGACAGAGGCCACATTATTGGACAAACCTGAGTTTGACCTCTTGAGGACACTGCGTAAAAAGTCTTCAGAAGAGTTACAGATACCACATTTAAGAAGAATTAATCAGACTGTTGAAAGCACTACATAAAAAAAATCAGAGGACTTCATATTCTGGTGACCATAAATCTGTAGAAGATTTCATGGCAACCCATTCCGTGGAGATATTTCAGTTCCGACCAGAGCAATGACCTAAGCAACTAACTTTGCCATTCCAAGAGCATCACCACTAGCTCAGCTAATAGAAAACAACTGTTTCCCAAAAGTACCAGAATTAAATAAATCTTGTGAAATTACTTTTTTTCCTTTTATCTTAATCAAACCCCTCAAATTTATCTGGCAACCACTATAAAGGATCTTAACCCCAAGGCTGAAAACTATTGATCACACAACAGGTAACAAAATCCACGCTGTATATTCAACCACTACAAAGGAAAAAAAAAAAAACTGATGAAAGAGCACGATAACAAATTTAAGTTTTGCTGCAAAGAAATTGGGAAACTTACTTCTGCAGCAAAATAATGTGGTGTTACAAATCAAAGATAAGGAGCGTTACATCCTCAAGTATTTCTCTTAGAAAGAAGTACAAATCAAAACATTTCCAGCTGTTTATGTCACTATGAGGGGAAAGAATGTAAACTGACTTGCTCTCGCTGATTTGTCAGCATATCCCAGGATGCTTGTAGATTATCATCTGTTTCCCTCCTTTTCCCTCATTGTTTCTTTTTCAGGCATAGTCGTATCAGGTATATCACAACTTTCACAGACTGAATGGCACCCAACATTTACTCCAAAACAAACTTTTCAAGTGATGCGGCAGTCAATGTGTAAAAACCTGACAAGTCCAACTGCGGTGTTGAGTAGCACTACTTCATTGTGTAAGTTTATAGTTTCAGCAAACCCGATGTGCTTTTGAAAGGATATGGTATTCAAAATAATTTAGCAGTATATACCTAAACTCTTACCTCAGTCCTAAAGCACAAAAGGCTGCATAGAGGTCACATTCAGTAAACCTTTGCAAGACATTGTATAAGTAAAATAAGGAGACAGATTCTTGCAATTTTGTGGTTAGAATGTTTAGACATAGTTTTTACATAACAGAAACAAGCATCCAAATCTACACACACACATGGCATCAGAGGATTCCTGCTCTGCATGGAATGAATATCTTCAGGGCAATGCTCCATTTTTCCAAGAATTCATTATATCTATGTCTGATTGAGATGTGGCCTCAGGGCTACATGACAACTATAGGAAGGAAGGGATTAAAGCGAGTTCATCCCAACTCATTTACGGTACAAGTTAAATACTTTTTTAAAAACTATTTAAGTAATTATAGACTAATGTCTGGATTCACTTTCCTCTTGGACTACAATGTAATACTAACCAATATGAAAACAATGATACAACGATACAGTCAGCCAGTCACAGTGTTAATCATGATTAAATTTTCATCATCCAGGATCAATAAATCAAGTTTAACAGGTTAAGATAATAACAACCTGATCTACAAGTAAGCAGAATTTTAAATAAAATATTTGTCAAATATTCCTGCACATGTAAATCAAGCGATAGTCCTGCTTCTGTCTCTGCCAACTTAAATTGTAGACCAGGCAGCTAAACGATAAACTGAGATTATAAAGTTCCTTAAAAACCAAGGTGAGTATCAGATTCACCTGATTCCTTTGTGGTTTAATCACTGCAAACAATCCCTTCACATCTTCATGTTATCTTTTGATGTGTTAATATGTTTGATGTGATTATTGCTCCTTTGCTGAATAATGAATGCAATAGTTTTACTCTTATGTTAATTTTAACTCTGACCATCACTTACAGCATAACAGATCAGTGATGAGGCACTGTGTACACAGAGCAGAGACGATGAGGAGTGAGAAGGGGGTGCAACTTGATCACTCAGGGAAAATATATACAAAGAGTGAAAAGGGCTTATAATTAACAATTTTATATTTGGATCATGTGACATCATCATCACCATGACCGCTCAGCAAACTATGGAAGGTCCTGAGATCCAGCTGAAGGCTTCAGGAATGCAAAGTACATGGAATTGTGAATGCTTTAGCAGAGTGTTTTAGCACTTTTTACATGCCACAACACACAAACAAACAAATTCTGTAAGTGGGCCAGTAGAGTGCACGTAAATGCACTCATTGTGCTTTAGAGTAATGGGTCTTTTCCTCTTGGCCTCTCTGACACAGCTCCCTTGGCACAAATCACTGAGCAGGCCAACAAGAACACACCCCTCTTCCTCTGCAGCCTTCCAAGTACCCTGCAGTGAACATCCAACTGCACGAGATGAGTCCGGCCACACCTGCATGCAACCCCTCAAAACAATGAGACATTCCCAACACACAGCAGGGACATGGTCACATATGAACCACGACAGGCTCCAGCATGGGATGTGCATCAAACATTTCATACAGGTAGCAATAACTCTAGGAAAAGTCATCTTATCTCACAAAATTATTTGAATCAGTCTTCAACAGTAACACTCACCCACCCTCAGGAATCCTGCCAGTTGACCAATCCTGGTTTCAGAAATTCCCACAACTTACAATGCCTTTGAGCAATCTTAGAGACAAGTCAGCCCTCTGCACAAACAACCCTGCTTCATTTTTATTCCCATGACAAGTTATGATCCTACAGATAAGAGAAATTCCTCGAACAGATACCTCAGATATCTCTCCCCCTCGAGGTGACCTGATAATCTGAAACAACTTTCTGATTTAGTGCTCTGAAACTTTGCCAGACTCATATATTTATTGATTTAGGGTCAGAACTTAAGGGGCCATCCAATAAAATGTCTGGATTGTGACATAAGGAGTTAAGCATGACATTAGAGCATGGATGCATTCCTGTTTCCTGATAGGAGCAGGGCAATTTTCAAGCCCAGAGCTCAGACATAACTGGGTGGATTACTGTGTGACAGAGAGGTATCTGACCTGGTAGTGTTGCTGATGCTGACTCTTAGTGTGGCAGCAGCATTATGCTGCTCCCTCTGCTGCCCATTTCTGGTTAAACACAAAAAGAGATGACAGCGCAACAAAAATACACAATGGAAAGAAAAAGTAAAAAAACAAATCCAAAACTTGACTGGAGATATTTTGGGACCATTTTGGATCTTTGTTCTTTTAAATACCTAAAGGTTATGCTGCACTAGCTTTATTTTTTTAACTATACCTTATTTAACATTCCTTATTGAGCTACCTTATTGAACATTCGTAAATAATAAAAATTGCCCAAATTGCCCCAATCAATTGTTAGACCACCTGGCCTGCTGCTAGGCAGTGAGTGCACAGTGGCTTTATTAGAGCTTTTCATCTGACGAGAGAATAGAGAGAGAACATTAAGATTGTAGACGCTAAAGCCATAACAAGGAGCTGAAAGAAGCTGAGGGATAAACAAAAATCTATGAGTTAGTTCCTCTTTATAACATTTACGGGAAATCAAAAAACCTTTTGTCAGGTTTTTTTGCAATGTCTGTTGCTTTTTAACAAGAAATGTCAAGGCTGTTAATATTTTCTCCTTCACCCATGAAGCCCCACATTTACCAGATTTTGCATTGAACTGTAACAGAAGTTTTTGTCTCGTTGCTTTCAACAGCTGCAGTGTTTATTTAACATAAACTACCCTCCACGTCAGCTTCCAGTTTCACACATCAAATCCATTTCTTTGTGCAGAGATTATTATTTCTCCTTAGAAGAAGTGGATATCTATTTGTACATCTTTTTGGTGGCAATCTCTGACAATATAACCTTCATGATGTCATCAGTTTGAGGCTTTAAAGGGGACTAAAAGTCATAATAAAAAGTTGATGTTATGGAAATAAAATAATAAAAAGCTCAAATACTCCTGCAGGTATTTCAATTTAGCAATGAGTCAATCATCTTGTGGCCTAAAGAAAATTTTTCCTGTTAGTTATAATATAAATAACTAAATCTGAACTCTCCCCAGGCTTGAATTACCCCCCGCCTCCTCTTACTAGGCCCCTTCAAGGAATCTCCACATATAAAAAGCTTTTCACTTCCCTCCAGAGAAAGCCAGAGGAATGCCTGCCTTGCCAAATTCCATAGTGCTGTTTGTTAGGGCTTACAGTGCTAGCAACACAGGCAACCAAATACCAAAGTGAGAAGTCACTGAGCTGAGACACAGCTGAGCATTACTCCTATGTTGCTATTGCAATGGCATGACAGTAGAAACAAAGAACACATTTTTTGAGAACCGGTTTTAACTTTATTGTCATTCTATCAATGTGTCCGTCATTAGGAAAGCAGTAAAACACAACTATTCCCCCTTGTAACCTTTCGGTGTGACTGAGGTTCAGTGCCCCACATGGTTGATATTAACATTCCATACGCTCTCTGATGGTGAGGACAAAACAGGCCGCAGGGGAAGGTTCATGACAGCATTGGCGTGGTTCACACATTCCTACATTAGACTAGCTGGAGGGCCTCAGGGTAGTAGTGGTGGTGGAGCTGATGGGGGTTTGGAAAATGAGTAAACATGAAAATAAGGAGCGTTACAGTACAAGTCTCCTCTCCCTCCCTGCTGTCTGAGATGTCTGGCCAGACTTGTACATATGTGGTATTTTCCTAGATTTCTCAGAGTGCTAGAAGTATGGACACTTTTTTGGCTCAATGGCACCAATTTTGTCTGGATGGAAATGGAAATTATGAATTAATGCTGCATTACAGGCAACTTGAACTCAAATATGTGGCCCCCTCCAAGAAAAAATGCAAAGGAGTTCCACTTAATGTCATGAATTGAAACAATTAACTGTGCGGCCAAAAGGTAGTATGTGAGGTCTGCCAGTAATGACGGAATGCACCATGGTGAACAACTATGAACAATTATCAATAATCTAACTAAACTGAATGTATTAAAAACACAGTGCAGACATATTTGAACTATGAGCTGATGATGAAGTCAACTCTTTCATTCAGAGACTTTAACTGAAGCACTTCCGGTTAGGTTATTTAGCATCCTCAGCACGACAGGCCATTTCTGGCATGTTTAGTATCCTTAAATATAAAGGTATTGTGGGTATGTGTCTGTGAGTTGATTGGCAAACAATATGGATTCATTATAGCAGCACACAGATCAATACATAATCGAGAGAAAATCTCAACTAACATTAAACTCATATTAAAAACCTTCCTGGCCTTCACCATGGAAGTGCACAGCGCCTAGTAATGTTTACCTGTAATTTTTGTAGCCAGACTGAGCTGCATCTCTTCACATCTCAGTGGAATTTAAAAAAAATATATTATATACAGTTTTTCACAGAACAACTTTGGTCCAGGCTCTTAACTGCAACACTGATATTTAATCTGAAAATATTTTGCGGTATATATATGTACACATATCCCACAATTGTCAGTCAGGGCTGCTGTTGAAGGCACTTTGTTAACATGTATGCTACCTCACTCAATCACTGACCATTCTGTCCAGACGTCTGGGGACGTTCAGGCCCTGAGCCACTGTGCAGGTACTTGCAGACCGTCTTGACATTGCTCTCTTTCATACACTCAATGTGGCTATCCAGCCTTTGGAACAACTCCTCTGTCCGCAGCACTTCCTCCTCCACGAAACGGGTCACCATGCTGTCTGCAGGTGAGAGTGATGCTGAGTGCTCCTGGGAGGAAGAAAAACACACAATGGTAGGATCCTTTGCCTAAAAATCAGCATGGTAACATGTTACCTACATCACAACTGTAGGCTAAGAAGCTTATTTTTGATTAATCTCACCAGTGGAGAAATAAACAGAGTTTTCTCCCTGGAGTCTTCGGAGCTTGAGCTTTGTAACTCAGATTCATTTGAGCTTATGGTTGGCACAGATTTTCTCCTGTTGCGTCTGTTGCTGTTGGAAGAGGAAGAGGAGCTGTCTTGGGCCTGACTGCAGGGCTGGTCTGTAAAGAGCTTCTGGATCTCCCCATCATACTGAGGGGTGTTCTCCTGCAGTGTAGCCCTTGATGCCTGAATCTCCTCCTGGGATTTGCGATGTGTGGAATCTGCATTCCTGCACAAGAGAAGTCGGTGCATCATGGTTCAGTTTCTTTTTTTTTTATTCTTTCTTTGGCCATTTTATGCCCTCATTGTATAATAGGACTATCCTGATCAGAAATCAAATCCGGTGTACTGACAGTATACGCCCCAACTATTATTAGGTGTTGGGTGACCCAAGGACAACATTTCTTGAGGTGTGTCTGTGCATATGGCACCTACCTGTCCCATACAGGCTGTGGTCGGTCAGTTATGGCGTGGCAGAGTAAGGCTTGCTCGTATTTATCATGGCTGGACACCCCTGCTTGGGTACACATATCACAAAGAGCTTGCCTTAGCTTTTGATTCTGTTGTTCCAGACTGCTCAAGGAAGACACATAACTGTCCCTCAGGGATGCCAGTGAGAAGTCTCCCCCCTGAGAGGAGAGAAGTGATTCAGGGAGTAAAAAACAAAGAGAGAGATGAGTCAGATATAGACACAAACACTAAAGTCAAAGCCTGCCTTCAGGCTGTCCATGTGATGACTACATTAACAACCATGTCAAAGCGGACAAACCTTGGGTGACTGAGGCTCCAGTCTATGCAGGAGGCTCTTCAGATGGCGGTTCTCAGTCTGTAGAGTCTCCAGCTGCGTCTGTGTCATCTGAGAAAGTCAGAAACAAGTCAAATGTGACCTATTTTTTGGAGCCAGGAGGTAGATGCCATTCAAAGAAATAAACTATCGGACTTCAGTTGAAGACTTAAGAGGAAATCCCAGACAGTCAATTTTTAGTCCACATTAAAAACATTATATAAAAAAATTCAAAAACAAATCAGACTTCATCTGAATGAAAAATGTTCTGTGACATCAAAACTGTTTCTTAAGTTGGTCAAGAGTTTATTCACCATGAATGTTGTGCAGCAACAGAACGCCAAAGTTTTCCATCTGGGAACAATACTAACAATCGTAATAATTGATTAGTTTTGTTATTAATGACTAGGGGTATGCCAAAAAATCGATTCATATAAGAATCGTGATTCTCATTTACTAGGATTCAGAATCGATTTGAAATGTCCCAAAATCGATAAAAAAAATAAAATAAAACAAATCCGCAGGCTGTCTGCCTCCATTTTGTATGCGGGATGTCCTGACATCACCACGGAGCCGGTTCTGGAACATACACATGTACAGTAAGCACCAAAACAAGGAGGAAACTACAATAATGGAGGAAAGAGAGATTCAACCGGCCCCGTCCTCGTTGAAGGCAAAGATTTGGACTCATTTTGGTTTTGACCTAGAGCCCTTTAAAATCTGTTTTATTTTTTCCCATATTTGTTTTTGGGGTTTTTTTTTTTTCGGTTTTTAATTTTTGAGAATTCCGTTTTTAGCATTTTACACAAATTTAACCCAGAGACAGTGTTTTAAGTAATGAAATACAGACAATTTCTTCAGTTATAACTGAAAACTTTAATGCTTCCACACATTTAAGCAAAAACATAACAATAAAACAATGAAACATACGTCCCACAACTTTGGTGGAAATATCAAATCCACTGTAAACTTTTAAATTTCTTCTATCCCCATGCTCTTTGGTTTTCCACTGATTACTGACATCTCCATTGAAGTACATGATAGTCAACCCCTTGTGTTAAATTCAGTGAGTGACTCTCGTTTGATTTAGCACTCAGACGGCCACTTCATAGGTTGGGGGAGTGCATTATTAGTTACCCCCTCTGAGAATTTTCCCGACAGATACGTTCCTTTTTATTCCGAAAAAAAGACAGGGGTCCGGTCTTTCGTCTAGTCTCTAGTCTCTGGAGGGGAGGTCCGGTGTCTCGTCTCGTCTTGTCTAGTCTGGTCTGATCTGGTCTAGTCTCTACTCTCTGCAGGGGTCCGGTCTCTGTCATAGTCTAGTCTAGTCTCTACTCTCTGCAGGGATCCAGTCTCTGGGGAGGTCCCATCTCTGGTCTGGTCTGGTGTAGTCCGGTCTAGTCTCTGGGGGGTCCGGTCTCTGGTCTAGTCTGATCTGGTCTAGTGTACTCTCTGCAGGGGTCCAGTCTCTGGTCTGGTCTAGTCTGGTCTAGTCTAGTCTCTACTCTCTGCAGGGGTCCGGTCTCTGGGGAGGTCCCGTCTCTGGTCTAATCTGGTCTGGTGTAGTCTGGTCTAGTCTGGTCTCTAGTCTCTGGAGGGGTCAGTTCTAGTCTTTGGGGGGGGGGGGGTCTCTGGAGGGAATCGAACCGGGCCCACTACGCTCAAGTCGCCACATTCATTCATTCATTCATTTATTCATTCATTCATTCATGGGTAGGGGGCCTGAATTATTAGTGACCCCCATTTTCCCGACAGATATCATTATGAATCAAATCCTTTTGAATCGAATCGAATTGTGAGATGGTAAAAGATTCCCACCCCTATTAATGACCTATCATTTATGTAGACTATGGCATGAGAAGTCTATGGATACTTGTTTATTTGCTTACTTTAAGTTCAGCTGCCTTCTGCGCAGTTCGCTCCACCTCCCCACAAAGCTGCTGCTTGATGCTGGATGAAGAGCTTCCCAGTGAGGCGATCGTAACTTCTCGCTGGTGCAGCTCGCTGGTCAGTTTTGACACCTCCTTCCTCATCCCCTCCACTTCAGCACTGTGAGTCTGATGGGCCCTTTGAAGCTCCTCTCTCAGCTGAAGCAAAGTAAGTTTGTGAAACAAAAAGTTTAGACAAAGATAATATGGCAGGTTTATGCAAGTATGACCAACCTGCCAATTAATTTAATTACATATAAATAGAATTTAAAACCCAAACGAAAAAATAAGTCATTTGATTTTTGCTCCAATAAATCCTCTAAATCACTGACAGTGACACTGATGAATTTATGAATCATTATTTTACATTTCCATCATTATTAAATCTGTCTCTCGCTGTGATTTATTTGAAACGAAGCTTGTGAAGCTGCTTAACAGTAAGAATGGCATTGGTAATGGGAAATCAGGGAAATATTTGCTCCCTGTACGTCAATAAGTTGGGAAAAGTTCTCTGACCTTTTTCACCTCTGCAATAGTGGACTCATGCTCTGCTTTTATACTTCTCAGTTGCTGTTCTGTATTTGAGTGGTCGGCTCTTTGTTGTTTCATCTCATCCAGTCTGAGTAAATCATCAAAACATGAGAGGAACAAAACATGACCTGAAACCAGTGTTGGTTTTGCTCACTTGAAAACAAACTGATTGTCAAGGTGATAATAATGCGGGTGTGTAAAGACTCCTGTTTTCACCTCTCTTTGAGATATGCCAGTTCAGCTTTGAGATGAACCTCATATGCTTGGGCACAGTGAAGTTTGGTTGAAGTCCTCTCCAAATTTTGTCTCAGGGTCTCTACACCAGCACAGCCCTGTGCTGCTAAACAGTCTTCCAGAGAGCTGTACACACAAGATCATCCACAAAACACAACTTCATCTGTCTGCTGTTCATTTGGATCACCGTGAAAAAAACAGCAACAGTGCTTCCTCCCCACAGCAACACTGCCCTCTTGGGTAACTGTAGCTTTATTGCATCTTGACTGACATTCACTCACCGAATTACTTGATCTTTAGCTTGCAGGACTTGGTTGAGTCTCGCTGCTTCATTCCGAAGCCTCTGGCATTCAAAACTGGCTCTTCGCACTAATGTATCTTTAGGGTCCAGTGTGGCGTGTAGCTCCTCCCGCTCCTCTGAAAACAACTGTAAAGCAGCCGAGGACCGTCAGGTGATAAGAGAAACATTTCAGCCTTACTTTGTCTGATGCAGTTGGATAAACTGGTTATTTATAAGATATTTTGCATTAATGTGAATTTACTTGCAGTTGTGAGCAAAACCTGATAAGAAGCATATTTAGTTCTAAATATGGCTGCACCTAATTACATTATCGATTCATCTGATGATTATTTTCATTTTTTATCTGTGTCGGCAAACTGAACCTATTTGTAGCTTGTTGGAGAAAGCAAGTAGTTGTGTACAAGTAACTTTGGGGCTTTGACAAGCTGTGATTGTGAAAAGGCCAGGAAGCTATCAGCACATCAGCTGACAGTTGTTTGTCTTTCTTGGTATAGGTGGATCTTTTAGAAGATTCTGTATTGTGTCTGTATGTCACCATTCGGGGTGCTGATCATGGAATCAGCAGGGAGGCAGGATGACAGTCAGATACACTCCGAGGAGTGAATGGCAACTGACAGGGTTTGTCATTTTCAATGTCAGTGTTATATTAAGAATCTCCACAATAGATTTCATTTGTCTCACTTTTCTGATGCATCACCCTGAAATGTTTTTTTTATTGTCATCTCTCTACTGATATCAGACTGTGGGTCTGTTGCCAGATGTCACTGATTTAAACTGAAGACAAACTGAAGCATCACATGTGTCACAAAAAGGCATCTTTTCTCAGAAAATACTGAATTTAATATTTCTCCACATTAATATACAGAAAATAATTATGCTTACCAAACTGTTGCTCAAAACCATTTCAATTAATTCCTTTTTTGAAATGATATTATTGCTGAATGGCAGAGGGCTCCACTCAAAGTGGAGTCTAAGAACGCATCATGATCACCTCCATCTGCCTCTTTTATACATGCAAGTCATTGAGCTTACCTGCTGCTCTCTCTGGTACTGTCGCAGACACACCTCCAGTGGTCGGAGTTGTTCCAGTTCAAGTTCCTGTGAACAGAGGCTGTCTTGCATCTTCTCCAGCTGCACACGCAGACTCTGCACTTCTGAGCAGCACTCCCGATGCTCCTTCTCCATTTGCCATGATGTCTGCTGGGACTGGGAATTAAATTACAGAAAATATGAAAAATGACCTGTTTCCATGTTGCTTCAGCATTAAACCGTGTCTGATTTGACATTGCCCATTATATTCTGCTTTTACTTTCACTTGTGCAAGCTCAGCAGTCAGGCACTTATTTTGATCCTCCAGTGTTGTCAGCTGTTTCTGGTACTGGATGTGTTGCTGCTCCAACTCTGAGGAGCGCTGACGATATTCCTGCAGGTCAGGGTGAGGATTATTATGATCAACACAACCAGTGGATAGCAGGAAAGGGCTTTTATAGGTGACTAGGATCTTTTCAAGAGGAGATGTAAAGTCAAATATAATGTACCTCAACTTTTTCATGCAGTTGGGTCACCTCTGGCACGTGTGTTGGTTTTGCTCCTCCACTGGACTCTTTGTGTTGCTTGCGCTGCAGCTTGGAGTAACTTCTCTTTAATCTATCAAACTGCATGATAAAATGCTCATAATCCCTTTGTCAACATATTATATCTCTGTTAGAAGATTCTTAAAATTAAAAATCTTTCAAAGCAAAATTATGCTGTCAAATTCAGTTTAAATCCAGACAAATTTTGAGTCTGCATGTAAATTAACTCCCATTTGACAAATTGACCCGCTGCTTAACTGTGTTGCACACAGTTTGTCTTACCTCTTCGCTGACTTTCTGCAGTTGCTGTTTGTACTTTGCAACTAACTCTTGTCGATCAGCCTGGACATCTTCCAGCTGCTTGTGGAGCAATGTGATCTGTATTTGGGTTGGTATTGTGAAAATAAGGATCAAAACTTTCAGACATCATTTTGGAGCATTGTGCAGTATCATGCAAAAGTTCTACTGACTCTATATTCAAAAGACATTTAACCAAAACATTGAAAACTACAATAGCATAGAAGTGAAAACCCAAATTAAATGCATCATGAAACCCTCACTGATGCAGCTGGATCAAGAAACACTACTGTACTTCAGTAAAGGTCTTTTCACCTCCAGGTCTCTTCGCTTTGTGAGACTCATGGAAGTCTTTAGCTCCTCTTCTCTACTTTTCAGCCTGACCCCCATCGCCTGCATCTCAGCCTCCCACTCCCTCTTCTGATGGTTGATCATTATGTCAATCTGTCGCATCAGCTCCTGGAGCTCTGGTTCACATGATGAGAGGACTGAGCTGGAACACAGATGAAAATATTAACACAATATGGTGTTGGTTAGATCTCTCATGCTAGGTGTGATGTTAGGTCAAAGTTAGTCACTGGCTGTAGCCAAGTTAACCTTAGATCAGGATTTTGCAGCGATCCCAGAGAAGCATCCATCAGGTCCGACCTGTTAGAAGTCACACTTCTAACTGACCAGTTAGCTGACAGTTAAGTTCCGATTTAGAAGTTCTGACCTAGTGAACTCACGATAGACTAACGATAAACCATAATTACACACAGCTGCAGTTACACTTCATAAGACCAATGCAACAACTAACGTCGCATCGACTGATCAGATGAATGAAGTTTCTCTCACAGTTGTAGTTTTATCCCCTCTAACTACTTTTGTTGACATCGTTAACAGAACTTCACCTACAGCTGTACGGACACAATGGTTTCCTGATGTAAGGCGGTAACCCCGCCTCCATCCTGTGTCGTCAGCACGTCGTACGTGCATTCGTAACAGCTCTTGTGAACAAACTGTACAAGAACGGTAACTTACCGTGCTACTCTTAAAGGTACACAATGAGACGACACTTTGTTTCACACACTGTATGAAACTTGTCTGGACAGTTTTTATGTCCATGGTTTCAGGATTAATTTCAATTTAACGAACAAAAAATGAACACGAAGTGAACACATACACTACATGCAAAGTTACCGTGTGTAAATTTGACTGAATAAATTGTGTTGTGTCGCCTCCTCTGGACACGTGGCTCGTTGGTCTAGGGGTATGATTCTCGCTTCGGGTGCGAGAGGTCCCGGGTTCAAATCCCGGACGAGCCCTCCTTTTCCTGAGCCGGCGTTGGTCGGCTGAGGATGAAACAGAGCTAACCTGAGCTAGCTGCTAACATTTTCAGTCTTATAACGACAGGTTGAACACTTTTCTGTTCACCTAGTTTAATGTTAACGTTAGCTGTGGCGGACAGGTGACTGCAGGTTTGTTGGAGATTGATCAGGAGTACCGGAAGTTATCACCCAGGACAGAAACTACAATATAATTAAACCGTATAGATGCTTTAATACCGGTTAGAGGATCATATTTAAGGTCTTCAGTTCAGGTAGTTACACGGTGGCTCGTTGGTCTAGGGGTATGATTCTCGCTTTGGGTGCGAGAGGTCCCGGGTTCAAATCCCGGACGAGCCCAATTTTTTTTTTTTTTTTCAGAATCTTCCTTCAAATTTACGGCAACATTTTAAAACTTTTTTTTAACTTTTAAAAAATTTCCAGCTGAACCATGGAGAACCTTTACCTTTTTATCGATTGTCGCTGCTTGTTGCCCCTCCCAGTCCCTCCTGCCCCCCCCGGTCTCTGGGTGAACAAAGGCCGCCCCACCCCGCTGCCTGCCCAGCTGTTCAGCTGTGGAGGTTTCAGACAGACAGACAGACAGACAGACAGGTTCCTGTTCCGCCCCACAGACACTGACAGGCAGACGAGCCTCCTTTCACCGCAGAGAGGCCGAGCAGCTCCGGCTGAAGGGACATCATCAGAGAGAGCATCAGCAAACTGTGAGTAAACTCTATTACTGAACTAAGACTCGTAGTGGAGGATGCTGGTTATTTATTTGTAGTTATCCAATCAGACATAGTAGGAATAAACACCACATAACAGAGTAACCATGTAATTTAAGAGTAATCACATTTCTCATTGTTGAAATTCTTATTTATTAATCAGTTCATATTTACAACGCAAAATAGATGGAAAAAAACGTGCCTTACCATGGATTTATTACTTTTACTAATATTATCAAACTTTAGAATTTGATCTAACATTTCATAACAATTTCATGTCAGCTGGGAAACAGGAACGAACAAAAGGATCTATTTCAACACAGCCATCATCAGTGCACGCTCCTAAATAGCAGAAGTTTCTGGCTAAACGTCTCCTTGGAGTAATTTTGACTCTCACCATCAGTTTCTTCAACCAGTTCAGCGGGACTATGGTTCTGTGTGAGGACACAGAGTGCAGCGTCTGCCTGTTGCCCTACTCAAGGATGGACAGGATCCCCCGGGTGCTGCACTGCAGACACACCTTTTGTGACCCCTGCCTGGAGACCATGTCGCAGGTCAGGAGTGGGCTGCTGATGGTGGGCTGCCCTTTGTGCCGCCGGGTGACCTGCGTTGGCCGCGGCCTCAGCCTGCAGGAAGCTCTGTGGGTCAACAGCAGGCTGTGGGAACAGATACCAGAGGATGATGATGCAGACGAAAAGGAGGAGGAGGAGGACAAGCTGAAACAGGAAACTGAGGGGGAGACGTTAGAGGCCAAACAACCTGCTGTACAACCAGAATGGTGGGTATGAAGGTGTAGGCACACTAAAATAACAAAGAACGGCTTTGATAAATTTTAAGTCCAGTTGCCTATTTTCTTTACATTTTCCGTCAGAAACATACATGTCTGACATTTGACCTCTGTGCCAATCATTTTCTTTGAAACAACACGTGTATGACGATGTGACAGGTGTTTTGAATTTGAAGAATGTTAACCAGCCATACAGATTCATTCACACACCAATGTTAAGCAGCACAGCTTCTCATAAGCGCCTCAGTTCAGTAGAGCCATGCTGTGTAGCAGCAGTCTGACGTTATACGTTTCACTTTTCAGTGTTTCTTTGAGGCCCTCCAGAACCAAGCTCAAATTGCGTGCCTTCTTTCGAAGGTTTAGTTTGACGAAGCAAAATCAAGAGAGGATTGTCTCAGGCAGCAATGTGTAAGTTCCCCTTTTCTTTTCAATTGTTGTGATTCTGCAGAATTTCTGTTCAAAGGTGGGCTAATAATTTTCTGTTTTTGTTATTTATTCATTTTCTGAAGGGAAATGAAATCTTGGCGCAGACTCTCACACGAAGAAACACTTTAAAAACGGATCAAGGCAGTGTTAGCAGATAGAACTGCTCCTTGAAGACTCCAACTCATTCGTGGAAGGAAAGTAAAAGCCGTTAGGACCAAGACTCCATTTGTGTTCCTGTCAAGACAATGTTTTGTCCGCAGCTAAAGGTGCCCTGTCTCCCCATTATTTATTCTAGGCTTAATTCTCCCAGCTGGTGCTGTGGGATTTGGTTCAGCTGTCCCAGTGGGGCCAACACCCCGAGACCCCTCATAACAGATGGTCTCCTGAGAACGTTCTCTTTTATATAGCCACTGCTGAACGCTGAATATAGCATGTTTTCTTTTATTTATGATAGTTGGCAGAATATTGAATAAAACTGTTTTTTTTTTTAAAGAATTCTTTATCTCTGTTGTTATTTACTAAATAACTCTGATAGCATGTTGTGCTACCACTGAAAAGACTCATGAGCTCAACGCAAAGACAAGACACTTTTCCACTTCCTTCTGTAAAATATTTATGACACATTACAAATTTACGTGACTAAAAATAAGTGAAGCCACCAGGAGATTTGTGAATCGCATAATGTGACTGTTACTGTTGCGTGTGTGTGTGATACACAACAAAAATATATCACAAAAGACTCACTCAACCATGAAAGCGGATTATAAATGCCATTCAGTGAGTATCTGGCAAGTATTCCATGTTAGAAAATAATATAAATCTGGATCATCACTTTCATGGAAATGCTCTTTAATCTTACTACACAGTCATAAAGAGGTTGTTATTAATTGTTATTAAGTCTGTTGGGAGACACAATGGTAGGAGGGAGGAAACTGTCAGCTACCATACTGGTTTGGTGCATGACAAGTTTTAACAGGCTGCACTAACTGTTCCTCTTTGTAATGTCTTTTTGCTTTTCGCTGCCATTTATATATATCTCGTGTTTCAGTATTATCACAACAACTGACTGGAGCTCCAGCCAACTTCTAAATGATCTGGCATCAGCAATGTTTGGCTGTAACAGCTGCAGTCTGGACTGCAGCAGGAAGTTGGCAGCCAGGCAGACGGCAAACAAACAAACAGAGTTGTGAAAATGGCCTGATACCAGTTTCAGTTTTGCAATTTAGTGACTGGCTCCCAATGTGGTCCTCGTAGTGTGGCTCAATGGGATTAAGTTGGAATTGAACAGAAACCAACTCTAAGTGCAGATCAAGGAGGTGCCCAGATCACTGACTCAACTTTAAGTATCAACAAAACAGTAGAAAAACACTGCATTACTAATAGGGTACCCTAAATTAGTACAAAAGGATTTGATGCTTTAAAAGTATTATCCTGCAATATGGCTCCTGTGTCACCTGTTTTGCATTTTAACTCTTTATTGTGTAAAATGACATACTTACAGTTGATCAGTGTACTGGATAGTAAAGGATTTTAATGTTTTACTCTGAAACTGGTTAGAAGTATCAAATAGCATCAAATAGGAATACTCTTCAATATAGTAAGTAACTAAGTATTTCAAAATTGTAATAAACTATCGTAGCCAAATTGAATAAATGTACATTTCAGTACTGCGCGCCTCTCTGGTCAGTCTGATTAATGAGGTTGTTACACAAACATGGCAACAAGTCTTCGTGACAAAACAATGGCTCAAGATAGTTTCCTCATTGTTGCCCCTTCCAGCTAATAGCACATTCCTGTCTGAATATGTGTACAACTCCAGATGAGCTTAGTAGTACAAATGGAATTTAACAATAATACTTAAAGCACTCATGTTTTTGGTAAACACAACTGAAAGCCTAATCCCAACTCTAACAGAGGCCCCAGGACACAACTCTGTGGAAATAACTTACACAGTTTTTGTGCTTAAGAAAAATTTGCTTTAACAGGTTACAGCAGAAGTGGTGGGCAGGTGTATTTAGCTTTAGACAGTCAGGCTAGCTGTCACTTTATGCTAAATTAGTTAGCATGGCAGACACTTGAGTTGTGTGACTGAATTCACTCTGGGCATAGGTGAGAATAGTGAAAACACACACACACACACAAATTATAAAACCTTCTTTTTGTATATATACATTACCAGTCAAAAGTTTGGACACACTTTCTCATTCAAATAAATGGAAAAGTGTGTCCAAACGCGCGTGTGTGTGTGTGTATGTATATATATATATATATGTAAATATATATGTAGAGAGAGAGAGATTAATATTATTATTAAAAGTATTATTTACATACAGCAGGTGCATCAGATGAATACAGTGTAGAAGACAGGTTAAAGAAGGTTTGGTAATAAGACATCTTTATTAATAGTTTGGAGAGACATGCTAGATCTCTGTACAGTGTGAATGGAGAGTCAGCTCTGGATTGATGGGGTCTCCTGAGAGCTGTGACAGAACATACACACCTTCAGGGAATGGCCATGGCCCCCATCCTCAAATGCAGACCCCCCCATCCCCACCCCACCCTCCGCAACACAACACAAACACTTGGGTTGCATCACTTGGTCCATTTTCAAGGGAATGTTAAAATGGGCCTTCGGGGAAACAACAGCGGGCTCCATGTTCATACTTACAAATAAGGTACAAATCAATGTGCTACCGTGCTACCAAGCAATCATTTTGCCTGCATTTAAAAATAAATACCCACTTTTCTTTAAAGTGCTCTCCTGACAAGGCTGTGTGGTCAGTAATAAGAGCAGTACATTCCAGTTAAATAATTAGGCAGCAACACAGAGAGTTCAACATCATTAGACGTTTTTTTTTTTCTTTTCTTGGTACAAGGGATTTAAAACTTGAAATGCAACCATTCATTCCCAACACAACCAAACAGTGTGTTCCAGTCAAGGTCTCCTGTGATATTTGAATGAAACCGTCTTTTATTATTGTTATAATTGTTTTTACTATTAATATTTGGCTCATTATGTGGGTTAGAAAGGTTCAATAGGTTGAACAAGAGTGCTCCCCTTTTTTGGACAAGTGTGAACAATTCATGAATATCTTCCTCTACTCTAAGACACAGTACCCCAAAATTGCTGAGGATAAAGACTAATTTTTTAAAGCACATTTCTAAGACTTAACATTGTCACTCTAATTCTAAAACATGTTCCTAAAAAGTGCAGTAAGATTTCACTTCAAAGTAGTGTTCTCAACACTGGCTGACTTTACCACCAGTACATTATGATTTCAGGCTCTTGTAAGAAAAACAAAACAAAACCCCCAAAAACATGAAAGAAAAAATATAAACAACATTGCATAAGGACAACATCAGTTAAGTCAGTTTAAACACAAGCAGCAAAGAAAACCTCATCTCAGTGGGAACATGTTGTGTGACAGTTTCTATGACAATCAGACAGGTCTTAAATTCAGTGACTAGACATTTATAATGAAGCTTTTGAAACCTCATATCAACCTGAAAGGTCTACTTGTGCAAATTAGTCTCTTGACAGGAATGAAACTGGTTTACAATGTTAAAGGTCTGCGCTGATCACAGAGCCTGCATTGAAGTCTACAGATCACCACATCGGGTACTTTTAGTCTGTATGTTCCTCTGTGACACAAGGCAACGGCTTCGATTCTCCACTGCTGACATACACATTATGTGCAGACTATCATGATCACAACTACAGAGACATCACACTACTGCTGTAAGTGGGCGAATCTATGACATCTTGCGAATGAATGACGGCCTACACGGTGTGGTATGTGGTGACAATGACATGACTTGGCAGTGGCCCTGTCTATCTGCATTCTAATGTTGCCTATACAGAAAGCACACATTTACACATTCACACACACACACACACGACGAAAAAGATTTTCTGAAGTCAAGTATACAAATCCAGGTCAACAGTTCTCATACACAAAAAGACTTGAACTAATCGTTATCAGAGTGCATTAAGTCACTGGTGTAATGTTACCATTTACATGTTCAAACTTGTGTACACTGGTAGACAGTACCTATGCTCAAAAACTAGTCATGCATTAGATACTCAAGATGTTGCTTTGTTTACTTTGTCCTGTGACGTACAAGGCGCATATTTATGGATTGTACTGGGGCTATGGGCTGTGATTGGTCCACTAAACCACAAGGTAAGATTAGGCAAAATATTACAAATGCTTTACGAATTAAGCCTTACATGTAGGCATTAAGTTAAGAATGGTTACAGGGTAGGGTAAGAATTTGGCCTGATTAAGGTTTGGGGAGGACCTCCATCTTTGCCTATAACAACAGTGACATCCATAAGAATACGTCTAAAACCATCTCCTCTCCTCCAGCTCTCAAATGCAGAGCTTTGTTGTTTGCACCTTTAAAAAGAAACAACCTTTCCAGAGAGATTTCCCTGAATGTACAAAAATACAAAAAAGAAAGTGGGGAAACTTGCTTTTCTACTTAAAAATTGTATACACATAATAATAATAGTAAGCAACTTGGAATCCTTTTTCCTTATTTGTCTTCTTTGCAAGTTTTAAGACTTTTTTGGCATTTTCACTAACAAAGTAGGCTACATTACTTCAGAACCAAATTCACATATTGATGTTTCCAACGGATGACCAATAGTTAGGTGAGAAGGCCAGATTATCAACGTGCAAGGTCAACTGTAGTTTAACCAACAGGAAGCAACATAACAAGCATGTGGTTTCACTTTCTTTTTTTTTCTTCTTTTTTTTTTGCAGGACAGGTGCTGAGCATTAACAGGAACAGCCACTTTCATTGGTCTGGGGCTCCTGCGGTTTGTTCAACTTGATGTTGATCACTGGAGAACATTAAGGAAACTTTGGTATTGATCAGTTATATGCAATTGAATGCATCGATTAATTTATACAAGTATTATCAGATCAGAGGGGAAATGTAGAGAAAATACACAGACCTATAATCTTACATCATAAGTGCATGCATTTTTAGTGCAATACCCCTTTACTAACACTAGATGTTACTATATCATATGACTCTGTGTATTTCCAGGATTAGGACTCAACACCAATCATCCAGCCAAAACGCTTGCGTCAGTGTTAAACTGCTGCGAACACTTAAGACACAAATTCAGGTAAAATAGTGTTGCTAATAAATTGATACAAATATGAATAAATAAGTCTAACCAGTTAAATTCAGCAGTTGTTGGACATGGTGGGAGATTGGAAACAAAGAAATCCTCTTCTGACATCGAAAATTAGAGCTCACTGCAGCGCTTTTGTTGTTGCTGCATTTCAGAATGATTTGGGATTTTTTCAGCCCAACGCAGATTTGTTTGTTATTCTCAGCCAATCTCCCCAAAACAGGAGACAAGAACAGTGTCATGACTGAGTGCTTCCGTATGCATATACAACAGCAGCAGACTTTCATAGTTTTTTTCACTCCACTGTGCCCTCTAAATACCCCATCTGCACTGACTACTGATTGATCAATTCAGTACTTGTGTGTTTGTTTTCATATTTTATGCTAACGCATCAGAAGTCATGGAGCTATCACATGAAGGACGGTGTTTAAATGCGTGGACCTGTTTGGATTGATTCCCCTCTGGAATATGGAGGCCTGATCTCAGCATCTGATAGGACCAAACCCAACGAGCCTCAGCAGCCCTGAAGACTGGAACTCTGGTACCTGCGTGTGCGTGTGTGTGTGTGTGTACAGGAGAAGGCTGGTGGAAGCTGTTAGACTGAACCATAGGCAATTAGGATAGTAATAATTGTAATCTGTAATCTGTGAGCCTCTCAGGATAAAGAAATCCATTCACATAAAGACATTGGCCAAAATATAAATTGGAGCAGCTTTAAAACAATACCGTATCTTAAAAGACGATCTAACATTGGTGGGACCGGGTTGTCTTATTGTTATTCCTAAAGAGACAGCACAGCAGCAGGTATACACCTGACAGTTATATATGCTTCAGGGTATGTTTGAGTGATTCTATGGAGTGTCAGTTAGGAGAGAAACCACTCTCTTCTCTGGTGCTGCTGCTTTCAGCCCTAGCCCTACAGACTTATACTGAAACACAGATATAATGCGCACCTGTCAAGGACAACTTGAAGAATTTAACCGAAGGAGAAGACAATAACAGTCACATCAACAACCCCACAATATTAACTCAAACAAGTTGCTTTTCTGAAAAATGTTTGAAAACCTTTAAAACACAAACACTACATGCTATTGTTTAAACTGCTACTTCTGCTATGGTCTGCGCAATGGTGTAGGATCATGGAAGTTGTTGTGTTCACCACTTTAAATAGCTATTTGAGTTCATAGATCTCTTAGTGTCTCCAAATCCTTTCATATCACAGCTCATGAACAGGTAGGAAACATAAAAAAAGACTGGAACTATCACATCCAGGCTTGATAATACGGCACTTTGAGGCTATATGACATGCACGTATGTATCCTGCACTGAGCCTCATTTTACCCTTCTGGTGACAGTGCAATAACAACAGAGGAGCTGCTCCATTAAGTGAGTGTCAGCTGCTGAGAAGTTGTCATGACCTGCAATTCATCACCAAACCTCAACCTCCTCTACACAGCTCCCTCCCATGCACGTTATGCCTCATTAAGACGGGAAAAAAAAAAAAATCAAGATCACAAGTAAAGGTAACTGGCTCAATGGGAGTTGTATTTAATAACCAAGAAATATGGTTGAGTGTAATAACATTAAAAAAACAAACACATCTGAATAGCTCTTGCGGCTGTTTGGTGACTGAGTTCATTATGAGGGCATGCTGTAACAAAGGGCTGGATGACCGCCAGAATGATGAGAGGGGTCAAACTGGCGATTCGCAGGGAAGTCCAAATGTAGGCATCCCCTCACTTCACCAAGGGGAGCATCTGATTTATGTTTAACTTACATCTGATACATACATTACACCCTAACCTGATACATGTGGCAATAACAATCAGGACACCCTGTGAGACAGCTCCACACTGAAGGAGAAGTGATAGTGCTGTATGCAAATGGTTAAACTCTAGGCAATTTCATAATTCACCCATAGTTACCATAGAGATGGCACCCTGCATTGTGTACTGAGGAGGATAGGAAGGACTGGTGCTATCAGTAAGAACAGTGACAATATAAAATGCTGCTAATTAGCTGTATTTACAGAACATGGGAATAATATTGATAGACTTTGTTTAAACTGAAAAAAATAATATTAGTCACAAAGGTATTAGACAGAGCTTAGTGTCATGCTGAAATGAGAGGATGATGTTTAAGGTGGGGGGTGGCTGGGCTTACTGCCACAGAGCCTCCCCCAATCTGTCTATTATGCGACAGGTCATACCTTCTAAATAGATGTCAAGCAACTTCTGATCATACAGAATGGACACATTCATATTTTCTTATGTCATATCAAATCAAATCATGTTTTATTCATACAGCACCAATTATATCAAAGGGACTTTACATATTGAACTCTACAGAATTATTTAAAGAGACCCAGCAAATCCCTACACGAGCAAGCAGGAAGAACTTCCTTAAATAACCTAAACCAACCGTCAGGTGCCCATGTAAAAACTCTAATGCAAATCCTTCCTTAAAAAGTCATGGGGAAAATCTGAAGTCCCTGTAAAATCCAGAAACAGAGAGAATGAAACTACTTTGTGTTTTTATGCCCTCCACCACACTTCAGCATGAGAACATTGCCAAGGGAAGCATCATTTCACACTAAAAACTAATTTAGAAATATTAAATATTCCTTTGATAAACTCTGATAAAATAAGTGTTTTATCAGACTGTGACTGTAGGAAGCATGTTGAGACAGACCAGTTGCTAGGTAGGGTGATTTTTCTTTTCCAACAACGAACAGACAGTTGGAAAAATTACCAGAGGAGCTACTGTTCACCAGATAGAAATGTCTACCGTGCTGTCATCTGTTCCATAGAGAGAATACTCCTTGTGTTAACAAAACAATTCAACTCTACACTGTTTATGATTTTTGTTTATAACATGTAATACTATGTGATATTTGAATTATTCTGAAGCACCAAATACAACTCAGAAATAATAAAATGGTGATTTTAGTTTTGTGAGAGGGAGAAAGGTGCTGCAACATCTGCCAAGTCACACAAAGGGAGAGCAGATATGAGGTGCATGCAGAAGCACTACAGACTGACTGATGGCTGGACTCAGACTCGCTGCTTTAAATGAGCATCTTCCTAACCACCACAGAAAAAACTGTAGGCACATCAGCTGCACTCCTCAGGCAACAGTGCTGAAAAACAGTTAGCAAGAATGTCACACTGACAAAGATAATTTGTCGGAGAGCTGACATCTATTAACTTGGTGTCACAATGCATCTTAATCCCAAAACTCTTCATTTAGATGCTATCTGTGAATAACACTATCATACCAGGATTAAAATGTTTCCTCTCACCTCAAACTAATGGGACATTATTACTGAAATACGTTCTTATAGCAGTTTCACTTGAGCTAAATTGGTCAAAGGATACTCCCTTCTTTGCTTGTTTCTTGCATACTTTCCATCCCTGGAAGAGCAGCTGCCACACGCCGAAACAGCTGGAAAGAGAGAAACAGAAGGAAGACAGTCGGGATCAGGAACACAAAATATTTATTTTACCTGCTTTATATTGATGCAGGTGGTTGTCAAAGTAAAAGTATTATTGAACCTCCTTTAGTTGCAACAGCACACTGATTTTAAAAGCAGGTCCATAATAATGTAACCAAATAAAAGCATCTCGCCAATGCTGTGACTGCCTGACTAAAACTATTCAGGTCAAGTCTCTGTGTTAATCCCCAGACTAGACCAAAATTAACATCAAACAACTACAACAATTCCATCTACTGTATGTTATAATAGCAAAAATGGGAAATCTAAATCCTCAAAAATCATCACATTTTCATCTTTCAGTACCAAAAAAAAACCAAAACCTCAACACAAAAATTATAATAATACAGTTGCAATTTATCTATTATTTTCGCACATAAGCTTGAATCTGCTGAATCAGTATCTCACTGGATAGTGATGACTGTGCCAAATGGTGTGAACACTGCAGCCTCCTGAAGCAGGACTGGACTTTCTCCACTCTGACATTTTGTTCTTAGTGTCCAGTCCTGAAATAAGGTGAAGAATAGCCTTCTCTGTCTGAGCTGCTATGGAAAAAGAGGCGCTAACCAGCAACACCATTCACTGACAGACACAGTACAGTTTGCTTTAATCTCATTACACATTAACCTAACAGATAGCCATTGTTCTTAACAACAAACATCTGTTTAGAGATAAATCACTGCTGCTGAAACAGGTTTCTCTTTTTGTTTGCAACAAACATCAATGTCAATGTCAACCTCAATGTTACTGAATGCAAGTAAAGGAATTAAAAGCTCTACAATTCAGAACTTTTACCTGTAAACTCTTTTTGAGCCAAATATGAAACAGTTATTGAGATTTTACATCCACCAGAATGCAACAACCTGTAAACAATATGTCTTCAGCTCTGGCTGACACTGGTGCTGAGGCATAGTATTGTTAATTAGTAATTCAATGTGCATGTACTACATGAGGACTCTGAACTGGATCTGAAAGAGAAGAAATTCATATTCATAGATTTGGATGCTGTTTCCAATCTAATGAATCACACAAGGTCCTCCATATGTTTTGGGAAGTGTCACAAACATAAGACAGGTGCTCAACAGGTTTCTACATGACATGGGTCTGACCAGCTTTTCTTTCCAATATGCAGCCCTGGTCTGATTAGGGAGAGGAATGCAGCCAACACACTGAATCCACAGTGAGACAGCAGAGACTGTAAATATGAAGGTCTACAGGTCGCCTTTAAGTTCTTGCTATAGTAACTACTGTATGACTCTTATTGCTATGCAACCAAGATGATGTAATAGTTACAGGGACACTTGTTTTTCACATTAATATATAGATTTATGCTGCATGAGGGACACAGAAGATCAAATTGAAACTAAACTTGACAACAACTGAACCTGTGGCTTCAGTCCTTTATCAGATTTGTATTAGGCACCAAACCTCTCACTCAAACTCACTCACCTGTTTGACGTTGTAACCTGTCTTGGCACTCGTCTCTATGAACATGACACTCAGCTCTTTAGCCCTCTGTTCACCTTCCTCAATTGTGATTTGCCTGTGAATAGAAAGGAATTAGCATCAAAACACTGCAGATGAATACATTTGAGATAATTATGTATTGTGACAGTGTGAGGTCACAAAAAAAGAGGGGATTTTCTCATACCAACATTTGACAAAAAGAAGTAGGCACTAAACACTACAACCCACAACTGGCAGCTACAGCTTGGTTATTCTGGGCTGGTGAGGAGACACCAGACTTCATTAGCCAATGACTGAGAATGATTAATTACATTGTCAGGCGAGAAATTAATAACAGCCAATTTGCATTACATTTGAATGAATCTGCTGTGATTGTTTGGGTGCTGCTGTGAAACAGAGACTACGTAAGTTTTCCATTAACATGAACAGAGAGATCAGTACAGTCCTGCTGACTCCACAGCAAGAACCACCAGCATGTTTGTTAATACGTCAAGCTCAAAAAAACCTGCCACTGCTCTTCTGAGAAACCAATGACGTAAACAGCCCAGTTTATTTGTTCTTCTTAGTACAAAAGGAACTTCAGCTGTGTACTAAACACAAAATACCACTTCGTTTGTGTGTTTCTTTTCTCAACTCCTTAAGCCTTAAGAGGTTATAACACCTGTGTAAAAACAGCAATATCAGAGTTAAGAACAATTTATGCTTCTGTGCAAACCATCAACCATAACATTCTTATCAATACCAACTCTTCCTTGTATCACGACTCAAAAGAAAGAGAAATCCAGTCCTTCTGAGGAAGGGAAAGAGGTTTCTGCAGTGAAAAGAAAAACACTGCACTGGAGATGTATTTACATAATAACACCACCTGACAGAGTTGCAATAGTGCCACTGAGGCTATTTCTGGATACATGTGTCTGAGTCTCAACTTAAACAACACCAGGGCTCATCGTCAAACAGGCAGTTGCATAATGGGTGTGCAATGTGTGGCACACTTGCAACATTCATAGCAGAAACCATATTGGTTAGTAATGGAGCTACACCATCACTACTGTCATTTTAAGAATCATGATATAATTACAGAACGCTCTAAATATTATCGTTCATGACGATGATCTTTTATACATTGATACTTTTTTAATGAATCATTCTGTACAGTGTATCCCAGCACTTGGTTAACTTTCTTATTTTCAAACCTTCATGAAACCATTTCATTTAGCGGTTATAAGATATTTTCAATGTATTATTGTTCAAACCGACTCACAATTGATGTTGATTTCTATACTTCATAATGTGAATTAATAGAGCATATCACCAATTATTATCACCTGAAATCCTCCATTGCTACTCAAGGCTCCTGCCGCAAAGTACAGACAAAAAAGAACCAATAGTGACAGCAACATTTACCGTCGCCTGTATGTTCAGTATTTAATGTCAGTGTCACTGTAATCGTGCCACAGTGATAAACTTCAGGTTTCTTGTAAAAATGGAGAAAGGAAGAAAAGAAGTTTTCATTTTAAGGTTTGGAATGAAGGGTCAAGATAATTTAGTTGGGATGTAGAGCACTGAAAAGCTATAGGGAACTGTAATTTAAAAAGCAGTAGAACGCCTATTTCATTTATCCTCCCTGATTTGAACAAAGACCTTTCAGGCTCTTTCTCACAGTAGCAGCTGTTTTAGCTCTTGCAAGAAGCAAATTAGAAGGGGACGCTGAGGTCATATTAATGCAGTAAGCTTATGCTTCTTTACTATGAACCATTCACTGGGGCTTTACCACAAGGACCCATTAAGACCAAACTTAATTGGCAGGTAAGATAAATTATTATAAATGAAAGCAAATCAATTATTCTAGCCTTCTTGTAATGGAGGCCAACACCCTGTTCTGTAGTTTATAAGAGCTCAGCTGTTAAAATATATTCAGGTAAACAACAATAAAACTTTCGGCTCCCACACAGCCAGCTTAAAGTGCTCGGTTAACTTTTCGCTCTGTATTGATAGAATTGCTTGGCCATGCGCAGTCTTACTGTGTGTATGCAATTTCACTGTTGCCTGAAGGAGCCTCTATTATGGCAGCCATGGAGTTTTATTGGCAGATCCAGTGAGATACAACCTGGAAACTGCCATCACCAGCAGTTTTTGTGCTACCCCCATCGTCAGTTAAAAGTTGGATCTAAAATACTGTGTGCTAATGGAAATGTCTTTCTCTAACTCCAAGTAAATCCTCAACATCAACAATTCTGCATATGCTGTCACTCCTCACTGCATGGGCACACAATACTGGGCACATAAATGTGTAAATATTTTGTGCCTCCTCAACACATCTGAACATCCAGAGTGGCTGCATATTTGATGGGGAAAAGAGAAGGAAAGTAATAGGAAGTAGTTTGATTGATCAAGACTGTGTTGTTCTGTGTGATTACACTGTAAGTTATCTGCTCCACACTGTGGTTCTCTAGTCTCTTATAGAGGTGATATTGTGTCAGAGGGGATGCAGGTTAAGGGAACAAAAGTGACCAGATAGCTAAGAGGAACATACTACCTATTCATGATCTATAACAATTAACTGTCAGGGTTGTTGGGGGAAACTGGAACCAATTGACCTAAACATGCGTGTTTGGACTGTCGGAGAAAGCCAAAGAGCATTGAGGGATCCCACACAGGCATAGGGAGAACATTCAAACTTCACACAGAAACCTTCTTGGTGTAACACAAAGGTGCTAACCACTGTTCCACTATGCCGCCCAAGGGAGAATACCACGTAGTTGCAAATGCTCTGAGCTGGTGAAGCCCTGGTTTGATTCCTAGGCAGGTGGGACTTTTTCCATCAACTCATTCCCCTTCTCCTTGGTCCATTTTCTGTCCCTCTACACTCTACTGTCTGATAACAAAGCCGAAAAATGTTGAGAAAAATAATATTTTAAACAAGAAAATACATAAAGTAAATTAAATCACAGGAAATACATTGCTGACGTTTCTGAATAATTATGGTGGGAAAACACATAAGAAGAAAAAGATCAATTACGTGGAAAAAAAAGGGAAACAGCTTACACACAGTGTCAGAAGGGAAAAGGAAAATTGTGTAAAGTTTGAATCATTCATTAATTTCGTCAGGACACAAGTAATTTTTTTATGGCTTAATTCTTTTCTGCTGCTTTTCCACTGTGTATTTCTTCTCATTTATGCTATGTCATTTCATTATTTCTCTGATGTCTATGCATTCCCCGGTACATTGCAGTAATGTACACTGATTTCCCAAGTGCCACTAGAGACTAAATCAATGAATAATTTCTCCAAGCAAGCAATAATTTTCTCATTTGAAAATGATTGGTCTGGTCTGATAAAAGGCAGCTGAGTCACAACATAATGACTACAGCAACATTAGATAGAAGGAGTTATGCTAATGAGTGAATGCATTAGGATATTTGATATATAGCAAACAGTAATTTGTCATATCTGTTTTCATGTAACATTGAGGTTGAATAAATATTCAATTAGGTAAAAGTATTAAGGAGGTGTAAGGTCTCAAGATAATTAGTTCTGCCTCATTAATATACAGATTTATTCAGAAGGATGCTTCAGTACCTCCTTTTATAGAGATCTTGCACTGAGCTCAATGTTTCTACATACACTTTGCAAATAATGGTTGGCATGATGCCTAAACTGTGACAAAAGTAGTGAAGTTTGGAGGCAGGTTCAATGGTAACCACTTACCTCTTATCTGCCAAATCTGTTTTATTTCCAACAAGCATAATGATGACATCACTTCCTCTCTCTGTTCTCACATCGTCAATCCATTTTGATGTCTGCTGGAATGAGTTTACATCTGTTGAGACAGAGGGATGAAGCGGTGGGAAAATGTAAATTATACTTGTATAAGTGAAGTGACAGTCAATGAGATGATCTATCCTGCTGTCTGTGCTCTAACTGTTAACATTAACATAATCTTGATTTTTAAAAAGTGATGTGATTGTTTTTAAAACAGCTGGTAATTATTTATGTGAATTATGCAGAAATACCATAGAATGCAGGTTTTGCATGAATGGTACGATGATTGCAGATGAAGATACAGAAATAAACATCCCATTAAAAATGTTTCAAAGTCATGAAAATTAGAGAAGAGTTCATGAATACAGTGTACTCAGTGCATAATAAACAAAGTACTTGATTTCCAAAATAAATCAGTGTTATATGCTGTATATTACCAGCAATCCTGTTGACTGGGAATTTGAACAGACGTATGCCATTGAAAGTGATTTTACTTTATCTCCCAAATGCTTTAATACTGTGAAGCCGAATATGTAGATTTATTCAGGATAAACAAAACATTTAGTTCTCTCTGAAACAGGGACAATGTAAGGAAGCATTCATTTACAGACCGCTAGACCCAAAAGAGGCTGAAAATAGTGCTTCGAAAAGGAAGTTATAAAGCAATGACACTTCAAATCCTCTTTGTTTTCCCTTTAGGGAGGAATACAAACATGGTCTCTTTGATGCACGGAGAGAGGAAGTTAAAATCTTACACTTACTCTTACACTCAATTTTGAGTCTTAGTCTTGTTACTTGAAAGGAGAATTTGAGAGGGTTGGAGGTTAAAGTCACAAATGACTTGTCATTACTTAGAAGATCCTATTTGGGAAATGTGAAGATGAAATTAAATTTTTGGTAAATGTCACATTAGATCTCATGTTTTAAGCCAATTCATCTGTCACTTTGTTTCACAATTAAAGAGAGAGGTTAGCTTTGACCATCCATGTGGTCAATAAAATGGAAAAAAAAGACAAAAAATAGAAAAAGAAGAAAGACAACATGGGGATGAATTCAGCTGACTTTTGATAGACACTAACTTGTAATGTCGTAGACCACCACAGCTACAGTGGAGTCCCGTATATAACTGGGAATGAGGCTCCTGAAGCGCTCTTGTCCTGCTGTGTCCCAGAGCTGCAACCTCACCTGGGGTTGAGAGAAAGAAAGCTGAGGAGGCTGAGATTATTCAAATTCAGATAGTCAGAGAGCATGAAAAAGCAGGCTCCCCCTAGACACAAAGGCTTATACAACAAAACATATACATGAACAGGCATTATTTGAATTCACTCTTTATGATGACATGCTCAGCAGACATGCAGAGAGATAGATTGTATTCATCTACCTATCACAAGATTTTCATGCTTCTCATCACAACTGCTGGGTTCAACTTGAATGCATGCAAGATGCTATTTAGAAGAAAGCCAATTCAATGGTATGCCTTCCTCTCTGAGATATCGCACTGCAGACACAAACATGATTTGACTCGTTACAGCTGTAAGTGAAGTCCTTACCGTTCGATCTTCCAAGTACATGGTTTTCGATAGGAAATCAATTCCAATTGTGGCCTAGTTATGGAAAGAAAAAAAAATTCATAGATCAACATCGCCACAGATTAGGACCAAATGATATACCAAGAAAAAAGTCATATTGTATTGACAGATATTGGAATGGCAATTTTACTAGGACTGGTCGTGTTTTCTATTTCATTTTAATGATAAAAAAAATAATAAAAAATTAGAAATGTTGTTGATGATTTTTTTCTGGGGTGTGTACCACACTATCCTATTTTCTTGGGTTTGAAAAATATTACTTGCAGGCACCTCTGTGGCCTCACTATTTCATTTTTAAAATAATGTTGCAACACACTTGAACTCTATGAAGAAGCTCTTGCAATTTGGATATTGCACTTGGCCATATTGCGGTTTCAATAACTACAGAAAGCAAATAAAAGTATTTGCTGGAGAAGAGAACTGTGGAGGGTTAAAGATACTGATGGTGAAGACAAGGATGGATCAATGTAGGATCCATATAGTTCACTGCAGTAATGATCACATCACTCTTATGTGCAGAGGTAATAAATCTCATGTAATAAATGCCATACAAGGCAACAGCACTGTAAAAAGACACTACTGTGAAGCTTAATGTAGACTTTTGGCTCAACTTTGTAACCTGCCCAATTTAAAGACTGACTGCAAATCTCTGGAGCACAGTTCGTTAGCTGTGACTATGCTTCAACTATCAGAACTATATTGTTTCATTAGCTTGTCAATGTATTTGCATGTTTTTACACTGAAATGTTCTTAAAATCACCTGTCAAGGCAGATGGCACTATGGTCCCTCTTCAAGGGAGGTTTACTTTCTGCAGCCAAGCCTACAGCTTTGGGCTTCGGTGCCTGCCATGATATCATCAGGTGCTGTGGCTCAGACAAATCCAAACCTAGAAATCGTAGTTAAACTGTGGCTCTTGGTTTGTTTGTTTGTTTTATTGGATTTTGATGTCAGAACTGTTCACTTTTGGACATCTGACAATAAACTTTCAGATCTCATAATCTAACACATATGGGCTATTTTAACACTGTGCTTTTAAAATAATAATGAAGTTCTTATGAAATTCAATATTAACAATAACAATTTCGTCAACAATCATTTAATAGCCTATTAGACAGTATGCACCCTTTTTCACACAGAAAACATTAAATTTTCATTGCTAGCTTTGGCAGATGTGGCTTGTGACCCTTTCAAATAGTGCATCCAGATGCTTCTATCTGTTTAGTTTGTGTGTGTCTAAGGGGGCAAGTGTGTAAAGGGCTTTACAGCAGCTGGTGTAAAACAGACCTTGGATTACGGGACAGCCCCCAGCTGTATGGTTATAGCCTATGTGACCTTGGTATGGAACTCCAGCAGTGGCCAGCTGGAGTCTGTATATGGTTGATATGTGTGACAGGGTGACAGGGAATTACCTGTCTGCAGACTGGAGGATGCAGCTTCCTCCAGCAGTTGTTCTAAGACATTTCAATGTATTTTTCACCACGATATATTTTCTACATTTGCACTATGATTAACAGTAACAGCAACAGAACGTTACTTTAAAAAAGTAAAAGTAACTAGTTACTAGGGAAAGTAATTATTGCGTTAGAATTTTTTTCATAAATAAATAAACAAACAAGTTTCCCTTTAATTGAACTTTAAATTCAACTGTTTATTCAAAATTTCTAATAAAAACTAAATATTTTATATTTTTGTTTTTAAATGAATGAAACGGACACCTAAGAGAGTGAATTTTTAAGATAAAACATTTAATGCCTTTACTTCCAGTTTGTAAATGCTACCTTTAAATTCTCTCAACTCACCATTACTGCTTATATTCTCTTTGTTTTTGTATGTCTGTGTGCGTGTGTGTGTGTGTGTGTGTGTGTGTGTGGATGCATGAATACTTTTGTAGCAATCATCATCACTTATCATTTGGTTATTCCGCCCCTGCAAAACCAAAAAACAACTTTGCAGCTCCTCTTCGGCTGAGATAGCCAGTGGTGAAAACAGTTTATTGAGCTCAATTATAAAACGCGCCCCATGTAACTGTCAGTAATGGCATTGTAACGATGGAAACAGTAATTAAATTACCTTTTACTGAAAAAAGTAACGCTGCTTAGTTCACCCTGCAGTGGAGAGTGCCCACTGCCCACTTTGACAGAGCTGGGCATCAGCAGCTTGATCACGCACTTGTTTCCTAGGCGATGCCAGCTATCACAGTGAACTAACTCAGAGAGTCTGGCATGAAGACAGGACGTCACTTAAACTCTCACTACTCTGAATCAGATTGTGCACTGTTGCTGAAAATGAACATGCTCTAAGAAGTTTAATAATAAAGTTCTAGAAACTGATTTTGAGAAATTATTTATAGTTTTAGCCCCAAACAGACATTTTATATTGACTGATTTGCAGTAATATTATTGACATAATAGCTGTAATTATACTAAAGGCTGTGATTTAGTAAAAGCATTTTTTGGGGGTTGGAAGAGTTTTAAATATAGAGTCCCACACAGACAAATAAACAGTCCCAGATTAGATCACCAGAAATTATTAATATTTCCTTTAAAATTTTAACTAGCATATAAAGCTAGAAGAGAGACCATTTTGTCCATTTTGATTTTAAGAGATCTGAGGTATTTCAGTGATGTCACTTTTTAAATTTAAATGTCTTCTACTTATGAAATCATTGTGATATAGGCAGATTTTGACAAAAATGTATAAAGACATCAGAGTGTTAGATCACAAACCATTCTCATGCTAATATATGCACAATCCCAGCAGTTCAGACAACATGTGGGTTCGTGGATTACAAGCACACTCACATGTCATACGATCATTCGGCAGACACGTATGTTTGACATTATGGACTAATGAGGTACAATCAAGTCACTATGTCAAAAGACAAATCTTTGATAATGACTGAACACTCACTTCAACCTTTCACCTGACACAGACCCTAGCCTTGTAATTTCAGACATGGTCTGTTGATGTCACGGAGCAGAAGACTGTAGCCTTATTCCAAATGAAAACACCAAAGTTTGCCGTGTTTATACGAACAAGATTTTTATCTTGTTCTGACTGAACAGACACAACATATTTGGCTTTAATCACTGCATGTAATTTATAAAATCAACAAAAGATGTTTGTTGGAAATATTTTCAACCATTTCCCATTGTGATATTTGTGATTTTATGCAAGTAGAGAATCTAAACATTTCTTCCATTATCCCTGCTCCCATCAGGACTTTCAAGGTCCTCCATCTGGCAGGGATCCTGTTAAACCAACAGACCTTGAAGCACAGTGAGCATACTGGCATTTGCTCATAGTGCCGTATTTAACAGCAGTTTGTGAACACCCCATATCTGATTCATTTGAAGTCTACTGCCAACACAAAAGGAAATAGATATTATTTATATATATTCATGCCTTGTTCCTCAAACAGCAGGCAGTTGTAGCATGCTGAATTCATATGCACATTAATGGTTATTGCCTGTGCACTCATAATTCACTCTATTTAATTTAGTTCAATTTAACTCTAACACAACATTAATGTATACATTAATTAATAACTACTGTATTATTAAGATTAGAGATTAAGATTAAGCCAATCTTCCAATCATGATAACAGACTGGGTCAGTAAAGCAGCAAAGAAAACCAAGTGTGACTGGTTAGAAGGGGTGTAAGTGGTAACAGGAGATTCAAGCTGCAACTGATGATCAGACAATAACCTCATTTTTGAAAAGCTGCATGAACAATGAGTGGCTATTTGTGCTCAAGAAATGACGTACAGTTAATTAACTATGAGCATAGTTACTGATTAACAGTGTGTTAGAAGTGTTGGAAAAATTCAGTTGAAATGGACCAAGTGGACCAAAGTAGTTAAGCAAAATTTAGCATTATAATAGATTATCTTCTCTCTGTAGTTGTCACAACTTATATACGACTCATGTGTACTGAAAATTAAATTCACCAGTTGTGACAGTAAATATCTGAGTATTCGGGCAGAGCACACAGATGGTCTGACTGACAGCTCCACCATAGCTGACAAAAGCAGTCTGCCTCTGGAGGTCCCTGAGCCCTTTAGCATGTGCTGCCAGGCAGTAAGGAAGCCTGCTCGTGTCTCTCTCGGCTGGGTGGCTGCTTGATGGGACTGCTGCTTTAGAGGCAGCAAATCTGGCTCACCTCCCTCACATCCTCCTGCTGACTAAAGCCTCTACCATGCTATGCTTCATCTTTTTCATGGTCCTGCTTGTCTAAATAGACTCCTGTTCGTCCCTTTAAGGATTGAATTGGTTCAACTAAAATCTAAAAGCTGGACTTAAATGAAAACAAACGTGGTGATCTGAAGTCTGATTGACTCATGAATTTTATCATCAAGACCTGCCTGCTTTAATTCCCCTTCTGGGCAAACCCAGTCTATTCTGTGAACAACAGCATCAAGTCAAATTGAGCAAATGCATGCAGCATTTTAACTAATAGTCAAGCATCTGACAGTTGAGCTCGGGAAAAAAGACAATAAATTCATTTACAGCCCTACCTGTCAGTGGGTCAGGAAGAAAAAGAAACAGGAAAGAAGGGGGGGCATGCAAGCATACACTCACACACCCGCACAAACACAGGGGTGCTCTATGGCTACAAAGCAGCGGTCATGGCACAGTGTTTATTATGAAAAATTCATTATCTCATTAACTGTCAGAAAAAAAGAAAAAAAAGACAAACGTATGACAGAAATTGGGTGAAAACGTGGTGAAATCTGGTTGAATGTCACATTCAAATGGCTTAGTCTTACACATAACCATCTGATTTTCATAAACCTCACTGGCTGCTTTTATCATTTGAGACACAGTCAATTATAATACTGTGGGCAGAAACATTAAACAGTATATGGGGACATTATCAGATAAGCAGATGCTATCTGTCTTGTATCGCTGCTGCCTCCCCACTTAAAGTGGGACGACATGGCTGAAAAAGTGGGGGTGAGGAGAGCTGTGTGCTTCTTCAGGCCTCCTCGCTATGGGGCTTGTGCAAACGACTATTTGTCTGGAAAACCATGTTCCCTATACCCCTGAGAATGACTGCACTCAGTGCTGACTTTGACAGATGTTGGATTTCAAAGCAGTTAATTTATCCAGCTGCATTCAGGTTGAGAGTTATAGCTTTGGCCTTGGAGCGAGACTGACTGCAGGCAACAACAGACGCCCACATTCACTCCATGTAATGGTACTTAGGAGTGTTCTACTCTCTGAAAATGATGCAGGAAATGATCATGTCACATTTATTATCCGTGCATTACAGGCATTATTTATAAATATGTTAATCTCATTACAGCCATGACATATTACATATCACTGGATTGAAATACCGCAGATGCCATCTAACAATTGTGTGCCGCCAATGGCCTAAATTTTTTTGTTTGATATGAAAATATTCTAAATGAGTTATTAGCAGTTCCATTTCGCCATTAGCAGGCCTAACCCTAACCCTGGACAGCCCCAGACAGTTTATCCATGATGTATGTTCTCAATAATGATATTCTCTGAAATAGTAGTCCAAACTGAATCAAAAAATATAGCAATAAATCAAAATAAGTTCTTAGCAGTCCCTTGGACTGTCGAGCAAGTCAGGGTTGCAGACAGGAGCTGCAGATTTTTGCAAACTGTCGTCAATTGTGCAAATTTTATCAAGACAAAATTAAATCAAAAGCAATAAAACTCATACGCACTCATATTGAGACTGAATGTCAGTTCGTGGACAAATGGTCACCCTGGCTGGAATTATTTTTATTCATGTATCGGATGATTCAGGATTTTATAACTACGATCCTGATTGTATTGTTCAATAGAGAGAAGCGATGATTTATGGAGGAGGGCCGAGGATTCAAAGATAGTGGATGAGGGTACAGATGAAGATGAAGAGGTGGTACGCAACCTGGTTGAGCATCAAAGTTGATTGTGTTGGGGGAAGGACAGCAAATGACAAAGAAACTCTATTCATATTGGAAGTTTGGATTTCTATTTAAAGTTTAAAATGCCACAACTGGAATGTGTGTTTGCTTAATCCCAATAAATGCCCAATAAACCGAAAGTTGAAAAGAATGATGAGCAGAATTTCAAAGTCTAAAATAACATTTTACACTGAGTGACAGTCTGTGTTCTTAATTAGGTTTACTAGCACTATTATACTGACTATGTCCTTACTTTAGCAATTTCATAAAACAAAAGTTACTTCTTTTTTTTTTTTTGTTTTTGTTCAAATCTAATCATCTTATATACTGATAGTATTACAGTGTTTTCGGCGCTCATCTGCTCATATTCGTTCACACATTGCACAGGCTCATAATACTCTGCACTCTCTATAAAGTGTCTGGGTGAGATACAAAACACACACACACACACACACACACACTCCATTCAATATGAGGAGGATGGAATGGCTCTGTGAGATTTATTTTTAATTTCTTTTTTTTTAATAGTATAGAAATAGATATTTTCTGCTTATAAGGCAGGCTTGTTTAAAGGTCTTTTGCATGTTTGCAGATGTTTGCAAAGAGCACTATAGCTGTACAGTAATCCCTCGCTATATCACGGTTCAACTTTCACGGTCTCAGTGCATCGCAGATTTTTAAAAATATTCAATGTAAATTAATATTGCGGTTCCCTCGGTACATCGCGGATTTCTGCGGCCAATCGAAATTTGGCTTAGTCTTCCCAGATGATTTCGTACATGCCACACTATTGGCCGATAGAGGACACACGACCAATGAGAGCATACTGTTCAGTATCCTGGGCGCTGATTGGCTTAGTGACCACAGCCTCAGTTCCCAGCATCCTAGCTTTTTTATCATCCCACGCCGCACAGTTTGCTTCCTACGCACACGTCCGCTACATCGCTCACCATCTTTATTTATGTTGTGTTGTGTTATTTTGGCTTTTTTGTGTTAAATTGTGACTTTATTTCAAGCCCTTCGATGTCGCCCAAACGTTCTGCACCTTCTAAGCCTTCTGGCAGTGAATCCAAGCGCCAGAGGAAGATGCTTACAATAGCGGAGAAGGTGAAACTCCTCAACATGCTGAAGGAAGGGAGAAGCTATTTAGGCATCAATGAATCCATATATTATATATTATAAAAGCTTTAATATATAAAAAAATTAAAAATATACATTACAATATACATTACCATGATGAACCACTTTAGCCAAAGTGGTTGTTTTAACTTCGCGGATTTTCACCTATCGCGAGGGGTTCTTGAACATAACACCCGCGATAGTTGATTACTGTATAAGCAATATTTTACTTTTAGGACCACAAGTGAGATTAAGCTGCTTTGGAGAACAGAGTTAGAAATAGTTATTGCCAGATGGCCCATGGTGTTCTTGGTGTGATTCAGTTCAAACATTGATATCTATGTAGGCTTTTACTTTCTTGTTTTACATACAATCTGAGATACAACTAGATATTTCTTCTGAATGAATTTCCTTGATTATTATAATTACGCTAGTGCTTAATTTTATTTTGACCTGCTTTGTGTTTGTGGTTGTATGTTTCACTAAAAAATGCAAGGCATACAACACTGTGTGACTGATCAATAGAGACAAAAAATGCACTCTGTTCCAGGTGGACCACCTACCTGATATGTGTTGTCAAAGCTGTCATACATGAACCTTGTGATCAGAGATGTCTTTCCAACTGCAAGAGAAGAAAAAGACATAATGTAACAAATGGGAGACAAGAGACTTCATCTAATTGCATTCTGTGACTCAATAAGTAGTAGGGTTTGTGGCTACTGTACAACTATGGGTGTCACAGCTGCCCAGGGAGCTCATTAGAGTATTGTGGGGGGACCAGGAGGTCATGCAGTGGCATCAGGTTCAGATGTAATTACAGAGCTTTTTCCAGCTACACTGTGTTTCCCCAAAACATCTGCGGTCCCAATCTATTATAGGAAATGTAGATAATACAGAGATGGAATCCAAAAATATGGGAAATGTGAAGGGAAAGTCAGCAACTCAAGCAACAACTCCAGCAGAGGATGGTCATCTAAGAGTTCCAGCCAATTTTTGAGTAAAGTTTATGTCCAACAATACTGAAATAAAATCAACATGACATGACTTTATTACCATGATTGATTTCTGTGCATTCATATTTCTGCACACATGCTGTCTTTGCAAATAAGCGACCTGTACAGTGGAATAAAGCACTTTTTTTTTTAACACAAACAATAAATAAATAATACATTTTACATGGTAGCTAAAATAACAAAACAAAAATCTGACCAGTAATTTAAATGGAGATTTATCAAAGATTTTGAATATTTAAATCTTTACACAAGCAAATTCAAACAAGCAGGTTCGAAAAGTGCAATATAGATTCTGGAGATTTAAAAAGATAAAAATAAATCATTGGCATTAATCCAACACCTAAAATGTTAGCTCCTATGAAACTACATTATTAGATTTGATATGTTTCTGTGGAAAATGACTGCCAAGAGTCATTGCGGATACACACTGTGGAATTTCACTGACAAATGACTAGAAAACAGTCTCCTAATTTCATATCAATTCAATAATCAACATCAATAACCATCATGGCAGTGCTGGTGGTTAAGTGGTTATAGTGTGTGCCATGCAAACAGCATCCCGGGTTCGGTTCCAGCTCAGGACCTATGCTCTCTCTCTCTGTTTCCTCTTGGCTCATTTACCAAGTACTGATTGAAATAAGGGCATAAAAAATTCACAAAAAATTATAATAATTAATCCATCATGTTAGTAGCATGAGACATATTACACCAGAATGAATCAGTTAAAGAAGGCTGATTAGACAGGCTTGACTCACCGATCAATCCTGTAAATGGTTTTCAGATTTCTTTTCCCCCCTGATTTAATTAATGAGGGGGTCTGGGGTAAAGGAAAGTGGGAGGCCAGCAGGCAATCACATCCTCTTTGTATATCCATTTAGGAGCAGTGCAGATGGTTGGTTGGGAGCTGGTGTCTTAGATCTCTCTAACTCCAGTGGAACAAAAAACAAGAGTGCTACAGTTCAGTGCTGTCGGTCAGTCAAACACTGGACCCTATATCTGTATGTCGCTGCCCAACACATTTTATCTTATCCACCTTTGAAAAAGAGGCATAAATTATGCCCCTTTGCAGCATTCTGATATTTGTTTGTGCTGTTGATATTCCAGGCTTGTTATTTTCATTATTTGTGAAATTTTCATTTCTTATTAATGTGAAAGAAATATACTGAGACTGAGTACTCCACATTTGCAGGCAGCAGTTCACTCTGTAAACAGTCTGCCTTAAATTCACAGTTCATCAAATGGGCACCCAGTTGCAATTGCTTACATAAAGTGTTTTATTCAGGCAGACTAATTACACATATCCATGCCCTCACTTGGTTTCCATATCTGCAAGGCAGCATCTGATGAGCAGCTACTCATTATGCTAATAACTTCATGCTAATTTATTGATACACAATCTTACTTAGCTGCAGAGCTGACCTCCTTTTACTGGTGAATTTAACATTTGCTAAACTCTACTAAACTTTAATTTTGTGCACACGGAGGCGTAGTAAAAGCAGTACTAGGCATTGGAGGCTGAACTGTGGGAAATGGGCGACATGATTGTAATGAAATATACTATCGCTAGCATGCTTGCCAATCAAATTATCTATAGCGACTTAATGGTACTTCTAAGCATACAATTAGCTAACTACATTACTGCTTGAGGTTCCAGGTCACATTAGATGAATCCCCAGTAAGCACTGACACACCTGCTGTGGTGCAACAATACCCTGTAGGGCAGCAGCATCATCTCCTGCCCTGCTCTGTATTGGCTGTAGGAACGTTTAAGGGAATGATGACTTGGCTAAACTCGGCCAAACTTAATTCAAGTCAGACTAGCAATAAAGCATTAAAATAATCTTTACATTGACAAGCTTCTTAAATTTGATACTTTTCTCTGTTTTAGATTTTTGGACGAGTGGTCAGACAAATCAAGCAATCACCTTTAGTTGATTTAAGATTTTCAGTTCTGTAGATACTACTTTATGCCTGTATGTTTGTGAGGCATATAACAACTTCACATTAGTACATTTGAGAAAGCAGAACATGAAGATGATTAGTCTGATCCAAAATCCTCACTGCTGACTCATCATCCTGGAGTGCAAGGCAACATGACACAGCACTCTTTCTGTGCCTCTTAGTCACTGTTACAGGCTTCACAAGTCTGGGACAGACAGTATGTCCCTTTCCTTCTTCTCATTCAGGTAGTATCTGGGCTTGAACAAAATCTGAGGGGACTCAAAAATTCCCTCTTTAGGGAAGGATGGTCTATCTGAGTATCATATGATTCTACTTGGATGTATGTACAAAACACTGGACAACGATCATAAGATTAACACATCAAAGCACAGCAGGAAACTCAAACACATCCCAATCCAACCTGCAGTAGTCTCCTAATCCCATTAAGATTAATTTAGTATGTTATTCAATTTTCATCAGTATCTACAGATGTAACACCAGGTCTGTTAACACAAATGTAATTACTGGGGCAGAGGCAGGACGCTTAGTTACATGGCTGCAATAATTTAGTGATTTTTCTTTTAGGCTATAAAGACATGATAACAAAGCAGATTTTGAATATTCTGAATATATTCAGAATTAGCTTTGCTTTTTTAAGCATTTCCCCCTCATAAGACTTTCATCTTCTCTGCGATTAACACCCAAAGCCATTTTAGGGATTATGGTGGGATTGAAATGATTGGTGGCTTTAGTAAGACATAAAAGTAAAATCCAAAACCAGCAGTACATATAACATAGCAATTTTCATGCAGGCTGTAACATGGATGTTTTCTCTCAGGGTAGTAGTTGTATCAATAAATCTTATTATTATTACTTATATAACAGGTTAACAGTGAAGTATAACAGGTTCACCTGTAATTTAATGGCGAAGCTACAGGCCAGGAAAAAAACTTAAACAAAATCAAACACCTAATAAGAGTGTTAAAACAGATCAATGCCATCATTTTAATGATACATGTATCTCCAGTATATGGCATGGAGTGTCAAACACTGCAGTTCCTCAAATTGCCACTTGAGGCTATCATGAAAAGCAGTAATATGCCCAATTTTACATCAGAAAAAAACATGTTTTTAAACCATGTAGTGCTGTGCGATATGGACAAAAATGTATATCCTGTTATGGATCATTTTATATCCCGATATTGTATTTTTTCTTAAAATTATATTTTGAAATTAATGGCAATTTCTTTTACCTTTTCTACTTTTCTTTATAAAACACATATTTTATCGATAAAAGGACAACAAAATTAAAACACAATAAAACATAAAATAAATAAAACACAAATATCAAATGGACAAATACCATTCAAAATATCTGGTAGTGCAGTCAGATTTCAAGTAATGCATATTTCAGTTAGTTTTCTTATTTGAAGTCTAGTTCTAGTTTTTAACGCTGTCTCTGCACTGTTCTCCCTGCCGTGTCTTTAAGTGATAGAAAAGATTAGACGTGTTCTAGTCGGTACTAACGACTTGTTGGTGGCATATTTTACAGATTACCGTTGTCTGGTCGGTGTCTGACTTTTTAATTCCACACCAAAGCCAAACAATGTCTTACGGTTCCCCCTTTTCAGCACCATTTCCTCTTTGGGTTCTGTTGGTTCTGTTCCCACTTTGCTCCCCGCCTTTGCTGGGTGATGTAAAAATTCTACCGCAAAGCAGTAGCATTGCTGCAGTTACATTAGCCGAGTTAACCCAATAGCCCACATGTTAAAATCACGATATAAACAATAGAGGATTATATCCTACGGCAAGCATTGTTATGTCGCACTATGATATATATCGTAATATCGCACAACACTAAAACCATGTCATAAAAACAATTAAGGAAAATTGGTTTTAAAAGTTTGCTATTAAATCATGCAATCTGATTGGTTCACAGATGTTTGGTGTATACTTGGTTTATACAACGGCTGTCTTTGAATTACCTTTCACAGACCCTTGTCACGCAAATGTCATCTGAAAATAGCTCACTTGTATTGGATCGTATTGTATTGGATCTCACTGAACTTGGAATTATTTCTATAACAATTAACACTGATTTCAGATGGTAGGCAAAAAGCAGGCTTCTTAGTCAAATTCAAGAGCTAAAATTACAGTTGCCACTGGGAAATGCTTGTTTCTGTTCCTAGAGAATTAATAATTAATTAATAATAAGATAATAGTTTTATGAGAAAGCAGAGTAAGAAAAAAAAACAGGCTAGTGGTTATTTAACAACATTAGAAACAAAAGTAAAAAGGAAAAAATAAACGTGGAAATGACCTTCAGAGCTAATGAAAGAGCAGGTGGAAAAAAATAACAGAAGTGATGAAATAAAATGTATGGTAGCTTTTCAGTTGCATAGCAGCTGCTGTGCACTATTGGGAAACCGCCAGGTGAACCACATTTTTTTGTATTTATTGAAAATGTAGAAAGATTCAAAAACTAAAAAAAAAAATATCACAGTGTTGTGTATTACTTTCACTTTTTTCCATGCTTTGCCAATGTTGATATGTGCTTATTATATCACATAAGGGGTTCGTCAGCCCAACGCAAACAAAGCCCCTTATCTGTGGTATAAAAAGCATATACCACGGCCTGACGATAGCTATTCCTGAATTAGAGCCCAGTTTTTGTTTGAATCTTTGCCAATTCTGACTCCAAAATGCCTTTACAAATGTCTCATCTTGACATTTAGGCTACTTATTTATTACCATCTCGATCTAGTAAGAATGCACAACTCTGCAAATGTCCTCTGACAACAGCTGCCCAAACCAACTCAACACAGCTTTCTGCAACCAAGTTAAACCACATTAATATGGATCCAGTGAGCTAGCTCAAATCCTGATGTTGTTTTATTGTCATGATTCATGGCCACTGGCATCTTCACTGATTTTCTTTGAGCTAATTTTAGGACTTATGCCTCTCTGTTAAGTTGCTGCAGAAGAGGTTAGAGGAGGAATTTATGAGGTTATATAAGCCATTTAATCTTTAACATTAATGTGCAGGATTTGTATTTGAACCTGGCGACACCATCGTCCACTTAGACATGCAGTAGGATGAAGTCCACGTGCTGGCAAAGAAATAGACAGCACCATCCGATGGGACTGTCCCAAGTGAGCAGACATCAATTCAATACTTGTATAACTTATCCTGTTTGTGTTATCAATGCGTTGAAGCTAGGCAATGTTACCCAAAGCATTGAAAGAGAGTGTTAACGATACCCTGATATTTAGTCCCCACTACAGGTTAAACTTTTATAACAAAGAATTACTCAAGTTTTAATTTATAATAAATAAGTAATTGTCCTTGTTAGCAAACATGCCAAGCTTACAAATAAATATGATAAGCAATGATTAGCAACTTGTTAGATTTAGCTATAAAACTAAATTGCTTTTTTTGGGAAGAAACTATGCATTTGTAAATTAAGTGCCAAATGAAGAAAAATTTTTGAACTCCAGGAGGTTTTGTGAGCCACGAGAACCAGCCCAGTAAATGGTTGGCAAACTCAAGCTTTCAAGTCAAGCTTTCAGCTCTGGCTACATTACATTGATAAGCAAATTTTGATTTGTGCTCTGATCACTGCTTGAGATTAAGGAAGATTCGTCCAGGGCCACGCAGGACATTAAACAACTGCTTCACAAGCTAAATAATAAACTACACTGTTCACTGATAACAGTACGCGATTCCTGCAAATGACATACTACCACACTGAGTAAGTTAGCTTACGTAACTATCTTACAGATGCTATAAAAAAATTATAAGACAGTGAATTCCTGCCTGGTGGATTTCCAATTACTGCCTTGGTTTTAATTAAGTCTCTATTTCTTGTGATGCTTCAAAGACTTTGTAGAGTGAGTTAACAACACAGGGGCCAATTAACAGAAAGAACTGAGCACCTGCTGCTTCAAAATGTGCACTTTCACCACAAGGAGTCTGGCTGAGCACAGTCAGCAGACACCTCATCAAGGCCTCTCTTAAGAACTCAAAATAGAATTTCACAGCACATTTAAGGTCTTACAAATTTATTTTCATATTAAGCTCTGCCTCCGACTGCCCTTTGTGAATTATGCAACCATAAAGTGAGTTAGTTAAAGATTCTCTCACCTCCATCATCAGTGACAAAAAAACGAATGTGTGACAAATGGGCTAGAATTAAATCAATAAATCCCTGAGAGACATCGTTAAAACTGTAAATGAATGTATTGAATGGATGCAACTGAAATGATTTTAAAATAAAATACAAAAAACCTTAACACTTTATTTTTAACATCATATTTATCCTGCGGGCATGTTTGAAAATTTGTATTTAGAGACTGAAATAAACAGTTTAACTTGTGTGCCAAACAGCCAGGTAAAACCCTGTTGATCACTTGGTTTTGGGTATCATGGAATACCTTTGAGAACTTTGCAACTAGGGTTCTCAAAATTTTGACTGTAAATCAGATATCGATCGAAATTACATCAAGATTTCAACCTCCGAAATCAAAGATGGAAACAAGGATGTAGCCACGCCCCTGACGTCACATCCTGCAGGTGTGTCAAGAGTGGCAAAAACACACGTGTTGGAGCGCAATGTGTCATTGTTACCTCCTCTAACTTGAATCTGCAGCCAGTTACAAGACACCATGACACCTGATGATATAGAAGACCCATTAACCGAACTCTAAACCTTTTCAGGATCAGGATTTAATTAGCGTACTGTGCAAATAATATACTTATAATTATTATGGCATCCTTCGAAATGTCCAAGCAGGTTGCATCTTAGCACAAAGGTGTTGCCCTCCATGTATGGTAAGTGTCCAGTAAGTTTACTGGCGAAACAAGTAATTGTTCCATTATATTGTTAATAAACAAACAACTGATGGAGATTATACCACCCATGACACTATGCAGACCATCTTATGAAATAAGAATTAAAAAAGAGTTATCATGACGTAAAACCAATGATACAGGACTAGATTAGACTAAACTAGTCTGAAAATGGCATAGCCATCTGTGCTAAAAAGACCCCCCCCAAAAAAAGAGATTATGAATTGAATCGTGACCTTAAAATCAAAAATTAAATTGAACTGAGGATTAGGAGAATCGTGACACCCCTACTGCCAACCAATTAAACCACGGTAGTGGTTTCTGCATGGGCCTAGCTCCCACTCACAGGAAGATGGATAAAAATAAAACAGTGGATGTCATGCCTTGCCTTCACACTAGACCAGGATGAGAGCTCAGCATGCTGGAGAACGGCAGATATCCAATATTTATCAATGAAGGAAGAACATATGAAAAAAAAGAGGTTATTTATGATTGTCCTTGCTATAGAAGGGGAGCACAGACATCTGGAGAAGATGCAGAGCAGTGGGAGAGATATTGACTCTTAAATCTATGTACTTGCTTATTCATAGTCACAGCAGCTGGCATGAAGAGCACAACAGGAGAATGCCAAACAGCAGATGGCCTTCAAATCAATTTTCTTCAGTTTAAGTTAAAAATAATTGACATATATTAACAAATCAAAATAAACTGCCCAATATATTTTAAAATTAAGCAGTACTTTTATGTATTATTTACATTTTAACTTAATTGAATTTCCATTTTAATCAGAGAAACAAATACTGTGTAAAAAAAACAAATGTAAATGACACAAGTCACCTGTCAAAGTCTAATGCTCGACATCAACGTGGAGAATTAGATGGTCATTTCAAAGAAAAAATAATTTATTCAGCAAGTCGGAACCAGAGCAAAAGCATGGCTTTTCTCTTTGTCACAGTCATACTTACCAATGGAGTCTGAACAGTAATGTTCACAAAATCAAGATCTTACATTTTTTCATAGTGATCATAATGTGATTGACAGTCAACTCTTGGGATCAAGAGTGAAGCTTCCCCTGGGACACTTATTGTCTTTTTACATAATGTCTTATTGCTTGTCATCTGATATCTGACATTTTAAGCAGTTCTAGTGTATGAAAATCCTTCCTTTAGACCAAGCTCTCTCCCACATGGATATCAACTGTACCATGCTGCCATATTCAGTATACCTAAACCAGACCTTGCTGTATCATGTCATATTTGACCGCTGACTTAACGTCAGCCAATTTAAGCTCGTTAGCCGTTTGCTTCACTCTTACTGTCTGTGCAGTCCTGTCCTGTACATCAGGATGTGATCTATAATGTATGCTATCTGGGCAGCCTTCAGTAAGCTAGGCTTGGATATGCAAAGCCTTAGTTGCAAAATGTGTTTCCCCTGACTGCAACATAAATGTCTCCAAACAAGCTTTCACAAATGATGAAATGAAGAAGAAGTGATGAAACAAAACGTATGGTAGCTTCTCATTTGGAGTCGGCCAGGTGAACCAATTTTTTTTGTATTTATTGAAAATGTAGAATGATTAAAAAACTTAAGAAAAAAAAAATCACAGTCTATTACTTTCACTTCTTTCCATACTTTGTCAATGTTTTGTAAAGGTAGTAGCTATTTTCAGACTATGATATGCGCTCATTATATCACATAAGGGGTTCGTCAGCCCAACGCAAACAAGGCCCCTTATCTGTGGTATAAAAAGCATATACCACGGCCTGACATTAGCTATTCCTGAATTAGAGCCCAGTTTTTGTTTGAATCTTTGCCAATTGTCTACAGTTTCATCAACTGTAGACAAGAGAGGAGAGACTTAGTTATACAGAAGTGGTTGGATTATCAAAAATCTAATACTCTTCAGGTGTCAGTATGCTGCAAAATGTGCTGGAGAGTGGTGCTGACAAGTGGCAGGAACAAGTCTAATATGTTATGCCACCTGAAACAGTTCCACTCCATGGAGTACTCTTAGACCTAGAAGATTGGACATCTGAAACATCACCGCTACCACCAGCTGTGTCAAGCAAAAAGAAAGCCATGCAGGAAACATGCATGGCTGCATTCATGTCTTATGTCAAACTGTCCAAATGTTATAGAGCCATAACTTATGTTGTAACAAACGTTTGAAGCGGTTTAGTACTGTGGAAAAGGTGGGCTTCTACTTTCTTCTACTTTATTAACCAAAAGTGATCAGAAGCTGGCCAGTTCATGCCTTCAGACGGTCACTTTTCTGCAGCTCTTTCCTATATATAGATATATATTAAGGGTGTGCCAAAAAATTGATTCATATTATAATTGCGATCTCATTTACAGAATCAATTTTAAATCAATATAAAAAAAATAAAACAAATCCGCAGGCTGTCTGCCTCTGGAGGGAGGATCCGGTGTCTCGTCTAGTCTGGTCTGATCTGGTCTAGTCTCTACTCTCTGCAGGGGTCCGGTCTCTGGTCTGGTCTAGTCTCTGGGGAGGTCCCGTCTCTGGTCTAGTCTGGTCTGGTCCGGTCTAGTCTCTGGGGTGTCCGGTATCTCGCCTAGTCTGGTCTGATCTGGTCTAGTCTCTACTCTCTGCAGGGGTCCGGTCTCTGGTCTAGTCTAGTCTCTGGGGAGGTCCCGTCTCTGGTCTAATGTGGTCTGGTCTAGTCTCTGGGGAGGTCCCGTCTGTGGTCTAGTCTCTGGTCTAGTCTGGCCGCCGTACCTTGCTGTAGCCCAATTAATCACTCGTTACCAATTAACAAATTCAGGTGCCCCCACCAGGAATCGAACCACGCCTGTCTTATTGCGGGGGTGACAGCGTTAACCACTACGCCACCGTGCTGCTCAGATCACCACATACATTTACACCATGTCACCAATTAACCTAGACATGTTCAGGTGCCCCCACTGGGAATCGAACCGCGCCCACTACACTCAAGTCATTTATTCATTCATTCATTCATTCATTCATGGGTAGGGGGTGTGCATTATTAGTGACCCCCGCGGAGCATTTTCCCAACAGATATGTTACTTTTTATTCCAGAAAAAAACAAAAAACAAAAAACTTTTATGTAAAATGTCGGCCAGTTCTGTTATTCCGTGTTTATAATGAATTTTGTTTTTAATATCTAATTCCGTGATTCCGTGATCACACATTTTATAGGGCCCTATTTACCGAATGCCCAGGAAAACCGAGTTTGACATGAGCTTCACAATTTGCAAGGTTTGCAAAATGAGGATTAAGCACTTGGGGAAGCCATGTTTAACTGCACTATTTTTTTTTATAAAGAGACACTTTTATTTTTGTTACTCAAGCAATATATGATATTGCTTTTATGCAACAGTTGCAACAATTCGATCTCAGCATGGGTAAATGTTTAAAACTTAATAAATGTGAAAAAGACACTTTAATGTCTCCATTTGTCATTCTCTCTTGCAAAGCAGACTGGAGCAGATCATGAGGATCCTTTGCACACCTACAGATTGAAGCAGAAATCATTATGAATCAAATCGTTTTGAATCCAATCGTAGCCCCCGAAAATGACACAAACATCACCCAAAGTTGCAATAGTTTTGAGGATTAATAAGTATCAAGATTGATGAATGTTTTTACAAGTTGTCACACGGACTGCTCCAGAAGAGAAATTGCAAAATGAACTCTTGTGAGGACACATCCATTTACCAATACCTCTGAATAATAGATGAACATGCTTTCAAACTCAACAAAAGTAGTTGTGTGCACACAGTACCTATGCACACACAGAGCACTCAGAAAGCCATTTCAGCCCTTATGCAGTCTAATGAGGCATTAGACATTACCAAAGCAATAGCAAAACACACACAAATGCACAGTACAAGCATAGCAGCATATCCACTGCATGAAACTAGTTGTAACATATATGAACATTGTGGTGTTTGTTGACTGCCTTAGGAGGAGAAATATAAGTTATATGTCTGCTGTTGAGACCGGAAGGCTTGAGATGGACCAACTTGACTTTTCAATGTTTAAATTAGATTTCAATCTCACAAAGCAAAAGGAAGCTGGAGGCTTGAAAAAATGAAAAGGATACCAGAAAAGCAGTTCACTACATTTATTTGCAGTCTACCAAATATACAGTACATTGTACCACTTCTGTTATTATCAGGTCTACACATTTCACGAGTGTCAAAAGTCCTGACTGCCACATATATTCAATTCAAACTGTGTCTATGGGGTGAACAAAGAAAATCTACAATCTGACACAAGGCCTTTAAAGAAATGACAGGTGGTGTCCACACTACACTTTTACTGCTGAATATGTTGCCCCAATCTCTTATCATCCCAGAAAAATTATCTATTAATTAAATGAATCATGAGATGGGACAGGTCAAGAGCTGGGTGTCTTACCACCTGACCATCTCTCTGAACAATTTCCTGAGGGGTTATTGATCTATTCCCGACCATATTTCTCCATCTCCATAACAAACAGTTTGCACATTCATCTGAAATAATAACAAAGCTTCCCCTCATCCTGAAATCTCAGGCTGCCAAATCAGTACAGTCCCATAATACCTTCCTCACAGTTAATAATTTAAAATGTAACTTTGTAGTTGGACTAATACATTGCAATTTCTTTCATAGTCATGAATTGAAAACATGATGAGAACATCTTATTGCATCATCCACCACCAATTTAGTTATTATGCCATCTAAAAATGTTATCCATCATCCTCTGTTCCCTCACCACGGATATCCATCTAAGGCTTATCATGTTTACCAAATATTTCAGTTGGTTTAGATTATCTATTGTCAAATTGTACATTAACTCTCCATAGACCAGTGACTTTAATTAGACAGTGATAAAATTAAATGAATCAATTACCCTCTTCTAATGAAAACCTGTATTGAATTTTTTACAGATTTTTTCCATATGCACATCATATTTCAAGCAAAAACTCTCTGTGTTTTCCATTATTCTGTACACATAGGACAAAATAATGCATAAAACTATTGGTAGACTAAATCATTAACTACATTGTGTTGATTTAACTCTAATAAATGACATTTATGTAATGACTTGGGCTGCAACAACATGTTCAACAAGAGTATGTTCAAGATGACTCATAGCAAAGCATGGATCAAAAACAAAAGAGCCCTCAGGCTATGTCCCAGAGTGGGTGTAAATTGTCTACAGAGTGAAAACTAAATGTCTGACACATTTGGACATAAGTTTGTTTCTAAAGAAGATAAGAGGAAAATCCCTTACTACAAATGTTTCAAGACAGCTACAGTGTAGATTGGACGGTCATGAATTATGAATGTCTCATGATTTATACCTGCTACTGTTGATTAAATAAAATTTCAATACCCAGGCTTCTAAAAGGTGCAATTTCCTTTGCTGTAAAAGGAACAAGGTGATAATATTGACCTAAGTGTAGTAGTGCAGTTTATCGCTTAGTTTGATCATGATGACGCAATGCCACTCTTTCCCCTCCGATGGGAAATGAAATGGTGTAAATGAAGATTGGCTCAATCATACATTGATGTATATGTTTAGGTAGGTACTGTTTTGTCAGGAAAACAAGACAAGGAGGTCACAGATCTAGAAAACATTCTGCACCTGCTACAAAGTTGAGCTCATTGCTGTCATTAGTACAACCATATTGAGTGACTGTGACTGTTCTCCATCCAATCTAATGAATTAGATTCTGTTTGTGGTGTTGGGGTTGATGAGGGTTGATCTAAGTAGCACAATCATTAACCAAAGTATGAGGATTAGCACATAATGTTTTGCACGAATTCCCTCTGTGAAATGACATTTCTACAAATGGCCAGTCAGACCAGACAGGTTCCAGCAAATGAGTGAGGTCATATGCAGTTAACTGCCATAATGTGGGGATATGTAGTTTATTACTGCGGCGATAAAAAATCCCTACAGTCCCAGCTAGGGTTAAAAAGTGAGACCTTTTGCAATTAAATTCATTTCAAAACTTCTGATTCTAAATGAATTATTAAAAATGTTTATTTTGCTGCTGTTGAGTTCTCTTCACTGGCACTAGTTTCCACTTCAGTACTCAGACATGTTTAGTCCACTAGTGCAGTAGCCAACAAATATTTGATGTTTGAAAACTGTGTGCCAGATTTGTAGAAATCCTGTAGCATATTTTTAATTTACAATGCCTTTCTGATCTGTTCAGAGAGGTGACACACAGTGACCAATATCAAAACAGACCCAGTGGTCTCCCAGTATACTTAAAAAGAACATATTTACTGGGTCAGATCAGCAGCCCTACAAACAGTTCTTTTTTCATTTTAACCGGTGTAGTTTTTCCTATTTGGATTGCTATTCATTTGTGCCACCTGACTGTGCATCTTTGTCAACCTTTGTCAACCAGCTCAGTTCACCCACATTCTTCATCATTTCAAATATCAAAATCGAACATTTGCTTTCAAAAACATTCTGTGTCCTGTTTTTGAATGCCTGACTTCCAAACCTCCTACACAGATTCAAAATGAGCTTCTAGCCACTGTGCACATTGGTCAGATTGATTGGTTGGTGTGATTGTATCTTTTTGAAACCCTGAAATATTAGGATTGAAGTTCACACTTTCATCCAGGACTGCAGTGTAGCTGCAGAGTTCTGTAGGGGAGCACTGCACTGTGCTGTTGGCAGGTTTGTCTACAATGTTTGAGCTTTAAAAGCTGTCATGGCACAGAAAAGGGTAAAAACCTAGCCTGTTTACCTTGGATGAAGTCTAGTGACCACTTACTGTCACAGCAAATGGATTTGAGTTTTGTTGTTAAACCCATTATTTGGTGCTGACTCCAGTAAACGGGGCAACATGAGCATCCTAACGCAGTCATCAAGCCCCTTTTCTTGACCTTGACAAACAGCCAGACCAAGTAAATATGTTGTTTTCAAGTGGACGTGGAAACAAGTGGATCAAACTGATTTTTCTCACATTTAAGACATGGATAAAAATAATTATTCATCGCAATTTAAAAGTATAACTTAATTAAAAAGAAGGGGAATTGGTCAAACAGGATCTATCTCTTCAGTATCCCAGCTTACAGTAGTTTAAATAAAGACACAGCCCACACTCCACAGTAACAAAATGGTCCACCCATCATTAAAGAACTGTACCTGCTACACTCACATTCAAACAGGCCAGTGAAAAATACACAAAATTAATCTAGTGTAGATAAAAAGTGTTAAAGAAAAACTGCGGCATATTCATGTGTTTGCATTAAACCAAATGTCTAGCCAGTATTTGAACAGTCATGATTGGCCCAGCAAAAAAAAAAAGCTGATTTAAGGTGGATCTCATATTATGAAATTTTAGCTTGTTTACATTAAGTTCTTTGTTCCACAGCAGAAACAATACAAGCATTGTAACCATTGTGTTTAGGACCAAGGCTTGCTTTTGCTCAAAGGCTAAACTCTCTGTTCTTAAGCCTATTCAGGTTCCAGGAAGAAAAAAAGAAAATAAGAAAAAATATTTAACATCTGATTTGAAAAAAAAAATTAAAACTAAGTTAACATACTAAGAATAACAATCTCTGAATATGCTGACATCATGAGTGAGGCTTAGACACATTGGAGTCGCTGTGCATTGCACTGGTTTAGAGGAAAGTCTCTCTCAGGGTGTAGGTTTCAGTAGCATCTAGCAGTGATTTAGCAAATTCCAACCAACTGAATTGTTATCATTAACTGTCCTGGCTCATATTTTCTAGTGTACAGGAGAACCTATGGTGGTTTCCAGTTGGTTGCAGAACCAAATAACTTACAGAGAAACAGGTGACAAAAATATGAAATGACAGTAGTGTTTAATTTGTCCATTTTGGGCTACTTTTCAAAACATGACAGGCTCCTCAGAAGACACACTATTCTCTATTTAAATACAAATAGATATAAATAGTGAATGGGGTTATTCTACAAACAAAAACACAACAAATTGCAAAAAATGTTGAATTATTATAGTTCAGTTTAAGCCATCTGACTAAATCCTGCACACTGGTCGTTTAAACTGGAGTTTCACATAGGTTTGTTCCACAAGTACCTACAGCACCTTCAGCATGGTGCTCACACTGGCACCTCAATACAAAAATATACTCCCACAATCACATCTACTGTAAGGAACACGACTGATTAAAATACTAGTATTATTTCAAAACAATCAATAAATGAAACGCAGTAAATCAGTTTAAAGCAAGTGAGGTGAAGGCTTTAACAGTCGAAAGCATCCTCACAATGAGGGTTCATCTGGGAAACTGATGGAGACCTACTGAACTCAGTGGAGTGTCACATCCATTGCTGGGTAAATGACAGCCTTCCTCCAGAGTGGAGATTTTATTCACTGAGCCGTTCTGCCTGAACTAGAAAATAGGCATATTGGTCGCTCTTCTTCAAAGGATCTCACATTAAGCAAGAACCCAATCTATTTCTAGGACACACAATTTAGAAAGAATGGTCTGGAAGCAGTCCCCCAGCTGAATGATGTGATGCTCTTCAAAGAATTCCTGAAGCCACATTAAAGTTGTTCTTTTTTTCTCTCTCAAAATAAGAGGGTAAGAAGTTATATTCATATGAGTACTTCCCACCCAGGCTATTTCATTCTTGTCCTTAAACTGTGCCTCCAAAATCTTTTCTCTGGCACACAGGTGAGCAGAACTGAATGAGACTGTTTCTCTACATCACTGCCCGGGCAGCAGACAGATTTGCAATCCTGTTTTATTCTGAGCACGGTGTATAAGTGAGGCTGTCCTTTCCTATGGGCCTCTGGGAACACACCCACTCAGCTGTGCAGCATATGTATAGAGCTACCGCGGCTCTGTTTGGTATTCCTTTGCTGCAGACAAGCAATAAGTCAGAAAACATAAAGGTTTATTTCAAAACAATAAACCTACAAACATCAATATAATTTTCCATTTTTCTTATTATTTTACGAGTAATGCAATATATGAATCTTAGCAGATGCTAGAAATAATTTTAGTTTAATCCCAAATGAAGTTCTTGGAGAAATCTTGGGTTTGAAACAGAAAAAAAGATTAGGAGGCCAGAGTCTCATGTAAGAAAGTACACACTTGTTTCAGAATGTGTTCCTGCCAATACCTATGAACCGAGGGACTAGCCTGGCATATCCCTGGGAATGATGGCTTTCGATCAATTACTCCCCTACTAATGGGCAGCTGAACCAATCGATAGAAGATCAAAGCTGTCAGACACCTGTTTCCCCCAATCTATCACAGAAGAAAAACACTTGGCAGGAAGACACAATAAGATTTTTAAATGAAAGGAATGAGGTGTTATCCTGAGATGCAGCCAGATTATAAAGATTTATAACAAACAGAGATGCTATTCAGAAATGTAGGCTGAACCTCCAAAGACTTCAGTCTTCCTGCTGGAACATCAGACCTCTATCAGGTCAACGTTGACAGCCTATCTTTAAACCCTTATTGCAGGTAAATCCCACAAGCTAAAGGCCTGTTAACTCTATTTAGTTTGTTGGCTGTAATCACACTTCGGCATCTAGCCTCACTGGAACGTGAGGGAGTTGGGGCATCCAGATTGTTCAGAGGCTTTTATAAAAGTATGTTTAAAATCCAAGCCTGTATTTACTGGTAATATCCTTTATCCGTTCCTTTTCTGGGGATTGGCTCCACTCTGCTCTAACTTGCAAAGTGCAGCCAAATGAGCACACCTACTCCACCCTTCCCATGCCCCATGCCATCTGCAGACTGGTACATGGACGGCACAGTAAGTAAAGATTTCCCTTTGATTTATTTTCAAGACACTTGTTGACATTACTATTGAAACATGCTGTTTTTTGGTGTAGCTTAGAAATACTCTGGTTTAGACAGAACCAAACCAAGTTCACGTGGACCATTTATTGATCATATCCCAAACTTAGTATGTCAGGTCCTGCAGAGGTGAAAACATGAATCTGTTCAATGACCAAAATGTGATTTCAAACAGGCAGTTTAATCTTTAAATTGCCACATAAATGACACTTTGTTTTTTTACTGTTACTCATTATATACTGTCATTCCCCGCCTCTCTTTCTGCTCATTTCCTGCCATCCTTCTTCTGTTACTATCCAATACAGACTATACAAACACACAACATTGCATTATTCACCATTTACTGGTAGAAACTGGATGATCTCCTAGGACATGGTCTACTGTGCATACAATAGTATCCAAAGCAATATTGTACCCTACATTTATAAAATCAACTACTGTAACATGAGAAACTTAAACTACCATAAATACTGTGAAGAGAATTTTTTACAAGATGTATCAAGCAATGAGTGTTAATAAAATCCTGATATTTGTATCAAAAAATTTGATTGGTTTAATGCTCTTAAACCAACCTGCAGCATACATAAATACTACAAAGAAGGTACAAGTGTTATTTTCCCTAACAACAACCAGAAACAGGACATTTTCCAATTTAAAAAAACAACATTTTCACACAAAGATGACATGTTATAGAGAAATGACTCAAAACACATTACAAGTTACAAGTTTAAAGGAGCTAGATCATTTGAGACAAGGCTAATACAAAAATGAGCCCACATTAAAATTTCTGCAATGTTCTCAAAACTGTTAATTTCCAACCTCATGCTGATTCACACGTGCAAAATATTGTCATTGTTCATTCTCAGTTTCTGGGAGGACACAGCTGCACACAGACTCCACTTGCATTACCTACATGTTCTGGACACTGTTTTTGAGAGTCAGTATCAAGTCAAACGTAAAAAAAACCAACACATCAACTTTTTAGTGGTTTATGTGTGCACATATATAAAAATATATAAAAATCTATGTCATCTGTGGTCTCAGAGCCCCAATTTTGGCAAATCAAAACCTGTAGTTTCATTTACTCAGAAAGCAGTTCTCTGGAAACACTGTGACTGACGGATTGCATTATACAACCAACTGAACCCTACTTTGAAGCAGATTGGTCCAGTGATTCAGCAGCATTTTGTGTGATGACAATCTCTGTGCAGTCTAAGATGGAAGATGGCACTTTCATTCAGTAGGCAAAAATCTTGTGGCAGCCATGTGGATGCAGCTACCAAATGTATGCCTGTCTCTTTTATCTGAGGAGAAATGAAGCATGCACCAGGGGATTACGTCCAAACAACTGGCTTTTACAAAGTACCATGTCGTGCTGCACTTTTGAAAACTTGCCCATGACATCCATCCATGACCCATTAGATGCAAAGCAGTAATCTGAGGTGTTTTCACAATGGCCTGCTTGATTGCGCTGAGGGTGAAACTGGTAAAATGCTGTTCCCACCAGGAAAGTGGGCACAGGGACTTGGAAACAGCTGATTGGCCTGCTTAAGGCCTTCAGCTTTGTTGAGGAAATCTTTAGCCAGCCTCCTTTGTGCAGGCAGCATAGAAAACACCAAACGAAGTATGCAAGAGAGACTTCCTGACAGCTCATTTAGCATTCTGCCTGTTTCCACCCACTTAATCTGAAGCCCCCACTTCTCTGACGTTCACTGATTCTTTTATGAGAAACAGAACATCATGCCATCTTTCTGTTTATAGAATTTTTTTCTGACACTTCCATCGTTATGGGCCTACATAGTAAAGAACTATCAGCCCAGAGAGAAAAAGTGTTTTTTTCACCACTACCTTTGTACCGATGCCTCTGTTCGTGACATACTTGAGCCCAGTCATGTACATTAATAAATGATGGTGGCAGAGTTGAAGGGTTTCACACCCGCCTGGGCTCCAGCTGCAATAAGGGCAGACATGTCAGAAAGACACAGCTCCATCGGAAATGGCCCAATCAAACAAGAGGCTGGTGTTGCCACTGTCTGGCTGAGCAGTGACTGAGAAATGAAGTCCCCTTGAATTGATAAAAGCTGCAGACTTCACTCCAGACTGGCTATGACCCCTCACTACAGACCTGTGGAATCTGTGGAATACAGCATCTCATTTTAAAACATTACTAATCTCAAACCTCAGTTCATGTTACTGATAAAACTTCACAGCATTTACCACAACTACCCAACATTAGTCATTCATCTTCTACAGCTTATCCGTTTCCACGTCGCGGGGGGTGCTGGAGCTAATCCCAGCTCACATTGGGTGAGGGCGGGGTACACACTGGACAGGTCGCCAGTCCATCACAGAGCCAACACACAGAGGCAGACAGAGACCAACAAGCACTCACACTCACACTCAGACCTATGGACAATTAACCTAAACGTGCATGTCTTTGGACGGTGGGAGGAAGCACGGGGAGAACATGGAAACTCCGCTCAGACAGGCCCCAGGCCCAGGAACCGAACCTGCAAACTTCTTACTACCTTCAACAGCGCTAACCACTATGCCACTGTGCTGCCCCTACATTAGTCATGTTAGCAGTAATTAGGGACATGCTAATTCTACCGATCGCGGGAGCAATGAATGGCATAAAATGTTTCTGTGCTTTTACTAGTTATGCTTCATTCCAATATCAGTACAGACATACAAATCAACACATTTGCACCCGCATAGCTATATTTATTTGTCATTGAAACAACACAAAAAACAAAGGAAACCCTTGAGACCAGATGTTAGGGAGCAAGCTGTATCAAAATTGTACCATATCAAAAGGTATTCATTGATGAGAAATGCTCATCATCAATAATTTAAGCCTAGTGTTATTTACATCCTGGTAATGTTCATATACCTAAGTCTCAAGCTCTTCTTTGTGGGCACAGTGTCCCCACATTTCGAATAATCCTGACAACACTCTCTTCACACATTACAGAGAAAAACTAATTATAAGGGATTTGTAGTCAACCTATATAGCATCACAGGCCTTTGTCTGTGTAACTCTGTTCACATTCTATGTCAACACCTGCTAACCCTAACTGTTTTTATTCATTTAAACATTATTTTTAACGTTTGTAGTAAAATAATATTAAAAAAGGTTAGAAGAGATGGTTTAAACTGAAATGTTTAAACTGAAACGTGTGCTTTCAGCATTTTATGCCACTGTCTTTTATTGATTTTTAAATACTCAAATGACTCTGTTACATTTACCTACTTTAATGTGGTCGAAAAATGAAACTAATGCCAATGGATCTTTTGATTGCCTGACAATCTGTATGAAAAAAAAAAGGAACCAATAGATGAGCCATTTGGTATAAAGGGCATGCTTGGTAATACCACTGGGATTTACAATTATTTAGATAAGTGAGTGTGGCACAGTGTTGTAACATATAATGTAATGCATGACCCCAGTATACTGGATGATCAATAGGACCTAGTGGGGGACTGAACCATGACTAATGTGGTTCATTTGGCTGCTCAAAACCTTTGAATTAGACCATAAACAGACCTTTGGTGTCCATAAGACAAAGCTAAAGATCAGGTCTCTGCCAGTTCAGTGAAATCCTGCTGAAAACAATTGTGTTGCCACACTGAAGAAAAAAGAGGGACTTACACTGTCTGAAGGTGTGGACATGTGTGGTTTAGGATGAAGATAAACCATTTACAAGTTTTCACAAGATGATAAGTTAATGTCACAATCTATGGCAAGATGATATTTCATAAACAAAGAATACATTCACCAAGTGAGCAGACAGAAACACAAACTTGGTCAGCTGTGAGCCGGCAGACCGGAACAATACTGAGGCAGAGACTGCAGACACACAAGTTATCTCATCGCCACTGACAACCTGGGTGTGTCTCAACACACGGGAATATTTACCAACTTGTATCCTCCGCACAGCCTGCCAGTGCCTACATGCTGATATTCAGGCTCATTTATACCAAACACTCCACATTTCAATCCTCACGGCTGCTCCGGGATGTTTCAAACTGCACACCGACCTAAACGCTTTAACGGCGGACATTGATATTGTAAGACAGTAATTTCACTGTTGAACTGCAACTCACACAGTGACAGTCTTTTATGTGGAGCTTTAAAAAAGGTAGGAGATGAAATGTGATTTGAAGATCGCCCTCCCCTCCCGACCTTCACTACCACAGACTGAAATCCTAAATATCACCGATGAAGACATTTTCCCTTCACCGTGAACCGAGAGCCGGAGCCGAGCTAGCTAACGGCTGTTCCTCCGGCCGGATGAACTTGGTGACCAGCCGGCAGGTGGAGCGGGTTCAAAACAAACAAACAAAACAACAACAACAACTTCTCGTGAGGATTAAAACATGTCTTACCACTTTGCTCCCCAAGAAACACGAGTTTGAATTTTCTTAAGGGGTTCCCAAAGTCGCTGCACACGGACATTTTGAGGAGGAGGACGGTGTGGAGTCCACTCGGTTGTTCGGGGTAGGTCGGTAAAGATGCTGGACGGAAAGACGGTGATGTTTCCTCTCTCTCTCTCTCTCTCTCTCTCTCTCTCTCTCTCTCTCTCTCTCTCTCTCTCTCTGACACTATCTGTTGTGCTCCCTTTCTCTCCCGCTCTCTCTGTCACTGTTTGTGGTGCTCTCTCTTTCTCTCTCTCTCTGTCACTGTCTGTGGTGCTCTCTCTCTCTCTCTGTCACTGTCTGTGGTGCTCTCTCTTTCTCTCTCTCTCTCTGTCACTGTCTGTGGTGCTCTCTCTTTCTCTCTCTCTCTGTCACTGTTTGTGGTGCTCTCTCACTCTCTCTCTCTCTCTCTGTCACTGTTTGTGGTGCTTCCCCCCACCCCCTCTCTCCCTCTTTCTCCCTTTCTCACTGTCTGTGGTGCCGTCTCTCTCCCCCGCCTCTCTCTGTCACTGTATGTGGTGCTCTCTCTCCCCCTTCTCTCTCACTGTCTGTGGTGCTCTCTCCCTCTCTCTCACTGTCTGTGGTGCCGTCTCTCTCTGTCACTGTATGTGGTGCTCTCTCTCTCCCTCTCTCTCCCTGTCTGTGGTGCTCTCTCCACCCCTCTCTCTGTCACTGTATGTGGTGCTCTCTCTCCCCCTCTCTCTGTCCCTGTCTATGGTGCTCTCTCTCTCCCTCTCTCTCCCTGTCTGTGGTGCTCTCTCTCTCCCTCTCTCTCCCTGTCTGTGGTGCTCTCTCTCTCCCGCTCTCTCTCCCTGTCTGTGGTGCTCTCTCTCTCCCTCTCTCTCCCTCTCTCTCCCTGTCTGTGGTGCTCTCTCTCTCCCGCTCTCTCTCCCTGTCTGTGGTGCTCTCTCTCTCCCTCTCTCTCCCTCTCTCTCCCTGTCTGTGGTGCTCTCTCTCTCCCTCTCTCTCCCTCTCTCTCCCTGTCTGTGGTGCTCTCTCTCCCTCTCTCTGATAGGACCTCTCTGACTTTCTGGGTGACTTTTTTGTTCACCGAAACCCGAAAGCTTGTGCGCATGCGTCCTCCGCCGAACTGACTGCTGCGATAGAAAATGACGTCATGGGTGTTGGAGGAGACAGGGAGGGGCGGAAAACATGCAAACCTGCTGCCTTTCATCAAGTTTTTCTCTTTGTTCAGCACAAATAATCAGTAACTGGCCCTGATCGTGATGGTTAGTAAACATATAAGGGGTGTGTAGTGAAATGGTATGTAGAGAGTACATTTGACTGGATTTGAAGGGGCACTGCAGAAGAAAAGATGCAGAGGAAGATAAGATATTTTGACTTGCGCCTGGGTTAAGAGCTCAATGTATTGGCTCCTACATTTCCCAAAATGCAGAATGATATAGTTACCTGTTAAACTTGATTTAACTTGTAAATGCCCCCCCCCCCCGCCACACACACACACTCACATTAAATTAATAAATGACTTCTACATACAGATATCTTGTAAGCACATACATCCCTATACTTCACATATTTGGTTGCATATTCAAGTTCACGGTATTGTTATTGTAATTACTCATCTATACAAATCGTTCAAGCATCTTGCCACATCAAGACAGTGTGCAAAACTATCTTTCTGTAATATTTTCAGTAATGGGAAAGATTGAGATATGGGTCTCGTAGATGCTTTTGTGTTATGACCCTGAGCTGAAACTAGGGCTGCAAGTCATAATAGCTTTCATCACTGATTCATCTGTAGATTATTCTTTGTCTAATAATCTAATCAATACTGTTAGAATATAGTCGTTTTTGTCTTTTTGTTTAACTTCATCAAATCTTTAAATATATTTTTTAGGAATATATACAAAGTGAGCATGACAACTGCAATTATAAAAGTGTTAAAATACATAAACTACAAGTCCTCTCTGAAGTCAGGATCACAGAATATAAAAAATTCCTCAGATCACTTCAAGTGCATATTCTGCATTATATTTGAAGTTAATTAAAATGCTAAACCCAACTGTGGGGTTGCCATTTGGTAAGGTTAGTTATTAAGCTTTTGAGATATAATTAAAGACAGAAGCTAGTAAAATTATTCACACTGATTTGATAATTGCACTGTATATTATTTATTAGCAAGTATTGCTTAATACATGTATGCATTCCACTATAATAACAACCACATTATAACACCTGTGGATAGCTTAATGCATATGGTAAATTATACTTTTGAGTAACACTATAAGTACTAGGTATCATATATTACATTACAATTGCAATTTACAATTTAAATCAAGTGTTATATGTTATGTTATATGAAATGAGTACTGCAGTTATTACAAATGTCTCTGTGTATGAGACAAATATCTATAAAAATAAACTTAAATATTAAGCTATACAGATAATTAGTTACAGAGTATGTTCCTATTGCAAATAGAATTCACAATGGATTTCTACCTTGTAGGAACAATATACAAAGATAATTTTCAGTTGTTTGATCATTGGCCAGACAGTCATCCCTGTCTCAGATTCATATGAAATGTTTACAGGTACCACACAAGAAAGATGTTTAGCTGCTCTCTCTTCACTTGTAATGAGTGGGTCATACTGTCAGAGGAATTTCAATCTTTAGTCTTAAAGCATTGAAAAACATAACAAATGTTCCCATTTGGGAAATGTGTATTTGAACTCCAACCAGTGAAGGACCATGAGGGGAAGTCATGCATTGAAACTGAGGCAAACTCAGGTCTATCTTGGCTTGTGACCTTCTGCCACTGATTCAGTTTTTCTCAGCACACTGTTCTTCAAAATATTTATCACCACAGCAAAGCCTTAGGAAACACAGTGACTTTGATCAGCAAAGACCCTAAGCAGTCTCACAGCAGTCCTTCACACCTCTTTTCCAGAGTGTATTCCTGGGTTCGATGCACCTTCCACCCCAGCATCATCAGCAGAAAGATGCCTACGACCTTATAGCCCACCTGTAAGCCCAGGTATCTGCAGAGATAGAACACATAAAGATAAGTAATCGGCAGAAGTAATGTTGTTTTACTCCGTATGTGTATGTCATAAATTTTCTGACCGGTTCCTCAAGATGTTGTTGTCATAGTAGCCACAGCTGAACTTCTTTCCACACACACGCTTCCACCAGATACATGACGAATCAATGGCTATCCCGTAGAGAGCTGGGGCAGGCAGCCACGCTAACAGGGAGGAAGAAACAAACCGGTCACTTTTCCTATTGATACTTTTATTTAATATTATGCCTTGCCATTCTATATAGAACCAATTTTACAAGAGGAAATAAAATGTAAACAAATCAAAATATAAAAATAGAAGAATAATCTCAGAAATTTAATAATTTTGGAAATATTCCAGAATTGATTTGTTAAATGTACATGATCATTTATTTTATAATTTCTTTATTCATATTGGACACATTGCAGCATCATACAACTGTGAACTATGTTGAGTATCAGTGTGAAAACATTTGGTAAATAGCATGAAATATTGTGCATATTTTATTGTGTACAAATACGATAAATAGTTAGCATATCATATCGCCAAAGACAGAGTATTTGTGTCCTTACCTAACAGTCTCATGAGTAAAAACTGGATTCCTATAGCAAATGACTTCTCTTCAGAGGGAACAGATCTGAAATCACCAGGAAAGCAAATAAAAACACCTGCAATTTTATTGCTACACTATTGGTCATTGTTGAAAACAGTACAATACTGGACAACTATTGCAGGGATTAATGGCTATATTTGTTTTCATATTTCATCGAAATATGATTTATCATCCAATTTCCCAACTTGTTTGGGAGTGTATTTGTTTTTCATTCACTTTCGGTTCATCTACATTTGTGGCCAAATGCATTCTCTATTAACTTTTGTATTTAGCTTTTTGACTTGATTTAACGTATTTTGAACATATCAAATTAACAACCAAAGTTTATGTGTATATACTGTAGTCGATTGTATATCCTTTCTCACCTGAGCACCATCATGTAGATGGGGTTATGAGTGAAGCAGGCAATCAGTGACGCCAGAGAAATGATGAGTAAGACAGGGAGAAGTAAGTGAGGGCAGCCATTTGGACATGGAGCTGGGTGGGCAGAACTCTGACCGCCAGATATACACCTGCAGTTGGTATACATCTGTATACAGAAAGAAAGCAAAGAATATATTAATGTATCTGTCTGTAAAAAAATTCAAAAATTTCACGTCTACCGGTTTTACCACCATCTTCGGTGGTACTCATTCACACCAGTAGGGTTTAATAAAGTATATCTGCTTTACTCAAAACACTTGAAAAATGTTAACTCAAATCAACCTCACTTTCTCAAACAGTTAGTCCATATTATTGATTGGTATTGTAGCAAAGGTTTAATATAAGTGTATTCACATTAAAAAGGATGAAAGGGATGACTGTATATGGTTTGAAACAATAAAATATGATTAAAAAATAGTTCAATTAGTGTGTTTACTTTACCATCACCTGAACATTTCTGGGCAAACACAACTTAACAACATATGAAAGAAAATGTCTTTCATTAAAAAAAATTGCTTGCAAATGCACGTTAATTCATAAAACCAAAACACAGAAATCCATTACAATAGTGGTGGCTAAAGCACTTTGTTTTTAACTTCAGTGTTACACCCTGGCTTTTACTTGTTCAGTCAAACTGACTAATGTTCTATTAGCAGTCACACAATGCACCCACTGGAATATTATTCACAAGCTGCGACGTCTAAATACTGACGTTGTATGCTCTGTGACTAATAAACGTTGAGTGTGGGCTACTGCATGTGTACTATTGGGAGCGAGTCTTAATAGACTAATTTTAAAGGTCTTGGATTCCATTTCAAAGCTCCTGCGTAAGATCTGTGAACTTTTCAAGGATTATATGGCAGATGCAGATAACAGGGTGTAAATACTTGGATACTGAAACTAGATGGTGTGATTTTGACTCTGTTCCATAGAAGATAAAGTTACTTCCTGTCATAAAGATCTGCTTGAAATTAGAAAAAGTTCTCATGAAAAGTCTATTCCCTGAATTGGATAGTTCGACTCTGACTCAGTGTATCATAATGGCATTGTCTGCAATACGTATTCTCAGTACTGAGTACACAGTTAAAAGTTGATTACCAATGATGTTGGGTTTTTCTTTTTGTCTACAGCTAATTACTTTTTAAAAGTAATGTGTCCAACACTATTCATTACAACTTTAAGAGCTAATTTACAGCTCCTCCATTAAGATAGGAAGCAAATGCCTATGCCATCACCCCACACTAAAAAAATTATAAGCCATTATAGATTAAATTTCTGTGACATTAAGTATATCAGAATAGAACAGCCTAAACTACGGGTATTTTTGCTGCGGCCATAAACCTTGAAGAAGAGTTTAATGCAGGCACTGACCTTAACCCCATATGTGCTGTTGGAGTCTTTGGTGAAGTTGGTGCAGCCTGCATGACAGGGAGAAATGTACTCGATACCATCAGAACCACACACAGGGTGGAAGGCGCTGACAGGACAGGAACAGTTGGAGTAACACCTTGAGAGCACTCTGTGGAGCGCAGAGACAGAGAATCAAATGAAAGCTAATGTCCCTGTGATTTGGGTTTGCCAGGAGAGTCAAAACATTTTTTTTATTTATACAATACTATAAATACAAAGTATTTATAGTATACTATTTATTAATACAAAGTAACACCTATAGGGTTTCTTTGATCAGTATAAAAAATACAAGATCATTGAAAACTATTGGACAAATACATGCAACAGGCCAACAGTCAGTCAGTGTAGAGCTGCTCTGACAGACTTATATGACTTTTTATTAGTCATCAAAACAAGATCAATATTGAAAGTGCTTAATTGGCTTTTGGTGAATTTCAGCAGCGTGTTTTTTTTCTACTCCCAAGTAACACCACCATGGTTCCTGTTAAGCTTTTTTTAAGTTTGAAATAATGTTGAGAGTAAGTTAACCAATTAGACTGGCTTCATGTGACAAACACTAACATTTCACTAAACTAACCAAACAATGATCAATGCAGTTCACACTCACCCATACTGTTCTATTTGATAATGATTGACCTCTGAGACTTTCCGAGTGGGACAGCCCAAGAAGAAGAGAGGGATACAGAGGAGGGTGGAAAGTGTCAACATGACTGTAGAGAAACGTGGGATTTTCTTCAAAGAGAGACCTGTCTTCTTCATGATCACTCCACCAACCAACATCCCCACAGCTACTGCTGGAAGAGTCAAAGCTCCTGGGAATCATAAACAGTTTGGTTAACTTAAAGTAAATATGGCATTTATTGTTTCATAAGATGATCAACAAGAAGATCAACTTTATTTGTAAGATGACCTATGGAATAAATGAGAGGTGTAATCTGAAAATGTAAGAAAAGATGACAACAAAAACCCAATCCTGACATACTCCCAACCCAAAACATTCACCACGTGATTTTAACAGTGTTTTATCTCACTTCTAGAGAGGTATATATGTATGCGTATATTTAACAGCCTGGTAAAATTAACCATAAGGTCGGATGTGATCTGTTGTAGGTTCATCTTAGCTCCCACAGTACTTACCAATTAGCAGGCTGCTATAAGCCATTGAAGCACTGTACTGCTGCTCCAGAAACTTGCTCAGGAATGTAGAGAGACCCGCAATCACTGAGGAGAAGCAGCACTGTGCCAGGACCAGCATCAGGAAGAGAGGGCTCAACAGGAGGTGGACAAACATTCTGGGAAACACTGATTACACACAGTCACATACAGACATACTGATTGGTAATGGAAATGATTTCAGCAAAAAGTCTCTTTGTCTAGTTATCTACAGAACATGTCACCAAAACTAAACCTGTTAGTTACTCTATGGACCCAACAGGTAGAACTGTTGCAGTCTGAATTTAATACTTACTTTTTAGGAAATCAAGTAAAGACATATCTGGCTTCTTAAAGTCGTCATTCATGTCGCTTTCACTTGCAGTCTCCTTGAAAATAAAATACAACATACTTTGTTAGATGGAGCATGTGTGCATGCACAATTAGAGTATAAATAAAATAACAAGACAACTAAGTTTAAAGTTTATCACTCATTGGGCATGCAATGAACATGGGGATATTTATGAAACAGTGCCAAATCCCATTAGCTCTGAAACCTGATCCATCAGTTCAATCTTTTCTCCTTTAAAGCCACATTCGCATTAACAAGCCCCTGTTTCTTCATGCTGCTTTCAAGTAAAGTGGGAACATAAGATTGAATTAAATAATATATTCTTTCACCAAATTGCAACAAAACTGAGACATTTATCTGTTTAATTTATTTATATATATATTTTTTAGATATTTTAAGGCCTGATGCCCATTCAGATGCGTTCATGACATGATATGGCAGTTAAAATGCTGAGATACAATTAAGGGGCATTAAAAACAGGAGAAAAAGTGACCTTGCTGTACTTATAAATTGCCAGCAGGTGTCAGCGCAACATGAGGTACGCAAAGTAGATAAGGATTATTATCTGACTGAGTTTTACAATTTACCCTTTAAAGTGGCAGACAAGCAGAAAAAGATAATACCGCTGCATTATATAAAATGTTAATTCAATTAGTTTGGTAATAAAAGTTTTGTGCTACGTACTAAAGAGAAAGAGAGGGAGAGAAAAAGAGTGCATGATTTACATTGTCTTCTGTAGGCATGCTACGAGGGAAGAAGAAGTAGGGAATGGAGGTGAGGACCAAGCAGCCCACAGTGATGAGCAGGCCCATCCACCAAGCCCCGACCCAGCGAGGATCACCAGGCTTCAACTCCACGTCAGCTCCTGCAGTACAGTCACCACACAAACATCATCGATGATGCTTTAACCTGTCTACACAAAAATTTGGGATGGTCTTATAGATATCATCATTACCTAAACCAAGTTTGTCCACGTCCACATAGATCCGCAGCATGATGGAGCCCAGCAGGTATCCAAGCACAGGGCCAAACACTGACACTGCAAACAGGATGGCTGTGGATGATAAAAGGGCCCATGAGGTTTCTGAAGCACTGTTGAGCTGTTCTGTAATTTTCATCTTTGAATTACAGGGGTCTTTTTTGACCAAAATTAGTTATTCGCACATTAATATTCTCTGCCAAATTCTAAAAATTCTTTGGGAGGTTTTGGCATTCCAAATTAGAAAAAAAAAGAAATTGTTTCTATGTCTCAATTTGATTTAATTCTAATTTAAGTCCTAATCATTGCTCAGATGTACATATGAAGACCAATCAGGATGAAACATCAAACTTAATGAATTTATCAAAAACATTCTGAAAGACAATGATGCAAATGTCAAATAATTAAGGAGTCATCTCGTTTGTTGTTGGCTGGTGTTTGAATTGGGTGAAAATAGAAAAAACAAAACAAAAAAAAGCTAAAACGTATCTGGCAAAACTACGATATAAAGTAAAGCTACAACTATTATAACTTCACAAGATGTGGTTGTGTCATAACACTGACGGTTTGACCAACATAACTTTACTGGTTGCGAGTTTTGCTCTGTAGCACATGAAACCTTTGCTTCTCAATACATAAAAACCATCATTCAGATTATTACGATCATGAACATTATGATTCAAAGGTTAAAGGTTCACCTATGTAAAGAGGGGAGTTGCTAGGTCCTGCAAAATCATCTATGTAGGAAATCCCAAAGGGCTGGATAGGCACCGAGCCAACACCGAAGAGCAACTGTGCAGTGGCCATGAGCAGCCACAGGTTGTTTGTGTCGGTCAGACGCCTCGTCTCGTCACGACCACAAGACTCAGAGATGCTCAAATTCTGATGCAGGTTGCAAATGTCGTGGCGATCTGGATCAGAGCAGGTGGTTACACACAGATAGAAAGGGGAGGGATAGGCGGAAAAAGAATACAGTGAGTTAATGACAAGTCCGTGCATGCAGAGATCCAAGTTCTTTTAATTTCCTGGAGCTTCTCTGACTCTTCACCAACATGCTGTATGATGCCAAGTTACTTAGTCTTGGGGCAAAATTATTAAGGAGGGCTGTTATGATAAAATGAAATGCCTTAAGGGCCGTTCTATTCTCCTTAGCTTTAAGCAAGTGCAAAGAGATTAGGAATTTCCTTGAGGTTTATATAAAAGTTTATCTGGAGAAAACCAGCAGGATCTCTAAATACACCAGTGGGCCAAACACCAGATACTTGTCGGACTCCTGCTGACTGCTGCGGCGCCTTTGCTGTAAAGGTCGCACAGCACTCTAGAAAAAGTAAAGTCTAATAAATTGCACTGACATACAATAATGAGTCCCCTGCTCTGGACTGAGTCACATTAGCTGTCATAGCAGGGCCAGTGGAGACAGAGAAGCAGCCTTGGCTTTGTGTTCAAGGCTATGTCTTACTGTGCAAAACAGAGCCATATGCATAGGGCTGGGAGAGGAAGTGAGGTAAAGTCACGATCATGGCACTGACTGCCATCAGTAATCCACCAATTCCAATAACACGAGGACGATGAACTCGATTTCCAAAGTAGCTCACGAACAAGATCAGAACACTGTTACTGATCTGAGAGAAAGACACAGATTTTAAGGAGGATATATTAGATTCACATTTAGTACATTCAGTCACAAGTCTTCTCTAACATTGTCAACATACTAAAAGCCAAATGTGGAAATGACGTATGTTATACTGTTAAACAAACTTAACAGAGAAGTCAGAATTAATGTTCAAGAAACTTTGGAAACATAAAAACAGTGCAATAACAAACCATTTGTACTCTTGGGGGCAAAGAAAAAAAAAAGGGTATCTCATAAGTATTAAAATAGGTTACTTCTGGATTTATTCCTTTCAATGCTATACACTTGAAGATGTTCATTACTCAACAGATGGCAATTAAGTTATCAATTTACACAAAGACAACAGTTTCAAGCATTGAACACTGCATTCAACACAAAAACAGGTAACAACAAACACAACAATATCACACACTGTATGCTACAGGGCCAAGTAGAAGAAAAAATGTAACTGAAATGCAGTTATCAGAGAACTGATGCCATGGGCCAAATTTAAAAACTTGTATATAAAATTAGACAAATAAACTGAAAAAGGTTTTAAGGAGCTTTTGGCTTCAAAACCAAACAATGAACTAAAACATGCAAAAATACTTTGTAATACTAAGAGGAATATGAAGATAATAATCTGGGGTTTTGTCTCTAACAATGACTGCTTTTTTTTAACACTTCCTTAATTCATGTGAATTATAGCAGCTTTAAAAAAAAAACACACTGAGAGGAGATGCAAAACTAAAATGAACAGGCCTGGTTTTGTCCGTGTTTTGGTAAAATATCACACAATCATATCAGATCTGATGAATGGAACTGAAATATCCAGGTTCAAAACTAAAAATGGTTAACTGTTGACACAGTGATTTCATTAATGGCCCCTGACCTTTGGTCACGGATACATGAGAACTGAGAAAAACTGGAAAGTTTTTATCTGAGGGATACTTAAATCCCAGATGCCTCCATGACAAGCATGTACAGAACATTCCTTCATATTCCTAACCCCTGTGTCTATAATAAAACTTTTCCAAAGTACTTGTCCTGCTGGAACTGTGAGGAAGTGTGATTTTGATGTGTTGCCTGTTCTCCAATTCCTCTTTTGTCATCAGTATCCTTGAAATAAAGATATCATGATCTCAAACTGTGTGACGGTATGTTATTGTTGGCTCCCACCTCATTGAGAGAGGAAATGGTTCCTGAGGAGTAGCTGCTGAGGCCATAGCGTCTCTCAATGGTGGTGATGGTGCTCTTAAAGTAGGAGCTGTACAGCAGCTGAGAGAACTGCAGGAGGCCGTGGCACAGGACGAACAGCTAACAGAGACACACAGGAGATGAGACTTGAGAGCAAAAATACTGGCATGTAAAAATAGCATGTGGAGCGTGTACAGGTAATAAGTTAGGACCCTGTGAATATAGATAAATCTGTGAAAAAGGAGAAACACGTTTATTACGAATGTCCAGTTTGAACACCATCAATGATTATACTGGAGGAATCAGAAATTACAATAGGTTGTAATCAAACAACTCAACTGTGTTTTGTGCAATGAACTGCAAGAGGCATTTGGCTGGACTCTCCTGGAAGTAGAACAATTCAAAACCTAAACCATATTCCTCCCGGGAAGCCTAACTTTTTTCGTGGAACAGTGATCAATTCCAAGGAACTACACCATCTTCTAATCTCTGCCTGGTCAGGCCTTTTTCAACTCTCGTAAACGCTCAGATGACATCCAGTTCACCCAGTGGTGTGGACAAACAGGATAAGCAATGCTGTATGTATAGTAACACTATAAAAGAAAATGTTAAGCTGAGAAATCAAACTTCTGCTGCAAAAAAGACAACATAGCATAAAAATATCAAACTAACTGGCAGAGATTGAGCCTCATTCATCCTTTTAAAAGACCACTGGCGTTGACCTTCCCACATCATTTCATACCAATTGACACCTTGTTTCATTCAGTGTAACTTGTGTTTTGAACAACTGTGGTTTTCCAACAGTCAGTGAAGAAGTTTGTTGGATTAGTGCCAATACTTCTTCAGCTCAACAACCACAGTCCAGTGGTTAATTTCACTGACCTGACTTCTTTCCGAAGATGCCCCAGACAATGAAGGAAGTACTCAGATCCCCTGCTTAATTAAAAATAGCAGTAAAACTATGGAAATGCTGTGCACTCAATACCCCCACCCCTTACAGTCTTTGTGCTATGTTAGGCTAACTGAGTCTTGGCCATGGTTTCATGTTTAGGTGACTGATTCATCTCAGCTAACTCTCACCATGAAAGCCTATATTAAAAATTAAATAATAACAATAAAATAAATAAAGTCTGCATTTCAAAATACAGCATTTTCTGAAATTAAAGGGTTGAAGGTATAAAGTAACATGAACTGCAAATTCTTAAAAAAGTTATACAAGTAACTTTGAATTGTATCAAAGTTGAGTATTTGACTACTTGTACTTTGTTGGCACCTCTGGTTTGGGAGCTGTTGTTGTTAATTTGTGGTGTTTTATGGCAAAGTTGTGAACTTCCTATAGGAACTAAGCGATCCAATATGAAATGTAACATTCACTGATGAGTTTTTCGTACCATTCTCATCCAGAAACTTTATTTCCTGTGACAGTGTCTGTCCCTCAAACTGGTTACAGTTCATCTCATGAAGCCCGTCTGTGTGTCTAGAGACATTCATGGACACTCTTGGTACTCTGTGTACTGTACATGGGTTTATTCACTTTGGGGGTCATGAATGCACCAGTGACGGTGGAGATACACAGTGAGATTAGGGGTGAATTTGCTATGAAAACAGTGATAAAGCCAAGCTTTCAAATTGTTTAGCACCCGCCAGGTTGGCTGAGGGAGAATAAACTATGCAATCGACTCAGAACAGTTAATGCTCCTATCAGAGCTCGGTTTTATGGTTTGTTAGCTTATACAAGAGTTGCTTTTGTACTGTTGTCAATATTCCATCCTGATTTTGAATCAAATAGGGTTCAATTATCCAAATAATTCAACAGGACCTATTTGCGCAAACAGGCAAAAAGATTCTTTAGTTTGCAATTTAGATTAAAAGAAAACGTTAGCACTTCTCAACTGAGTTTTTATATGACACTTTAGGTCAACTAGATCCATATTAGGCTTTAATAAAGTTGGATTCATTATATTTCTGATAAGGCACATGTTTCAGAGACAGCTCTTTGGCTTGCACAATTTGGCTTTAACACAAAAAATTGTTTTAGACAAATCATATCAATTATAGTGCAAAATCTCATCTTTATTTTGTCGTGTGTTTTCTTTTTTCGCAATATAGTGAGTCAAGTTAATGACTTTCAGTGTAAGATTGCTTCAAAATAATGAAATCTTGATAAGATATGTATATATTACAACACGCTGTGGAAAAGAGAAACTGAAGAAATTCATCAGGCACTGAATGCTGCAGCTTTTCATCATTAGGGACATCATTTATTATTTATTCACCCTCTTAATATAAGTCATTTCAGTCTATTTGATGTCTGTTAGCAGGAAAGTGGTTGTCCAGAGTTGGATCCTTCATGAATTACATACATATTTATTCTTTTTGAACACTTTCAGCTCCATCTGTCTGGAGGTTATTGTCCCAGCCTTCAACCCTGCTGTTAGAGGAAGAATGGAGGGAAGTTCACAGTTGAATTTGAAATGCTTTTATTTCAGGAGCACGTGTTGTAACTATGATGCTAGCTATCCATGGATTTCTATGGGATTTTTTTTTTTTTTTTTAAGCAAAAAAATCTCTGAACTATTTGGGTCCAAAATGAAATAAAGGTACAAGTGTATGAAGTCTCCAGGATACTTGAAAGACATATCCACCTCCCTTCATTGTGAAAGAAACATAAAACACTTTTGCTGAACAATAGTATGTACAAAGGAGAGTTGTTTTTTTTTTTACTTACAAGTGTTTTTTTTAGGAGGTCAGTTGCTGAACATCTGACCCTCAGCATGAGGGTAAATTAGTGTAACTTTAAATGTTACTTAAACTAAAAAGTGTAATATGGTCCACAAACATGAGCCATGTGCTCAGCTGCAAAGGGAACCAAAAGGAGAGCAGAGCTTTCAAAAATTTCAGTTCCACTGAGGATTAAAAACAGCATGTGCCTTTGAGCAGAAACCTGGCTTTGATTTTGACAGAGACATCCTTAAAGACAATGTGATGGTGTTACCCAGGTACAGACTAGGTGTACATGGCACCCCTGTCACAGAAGAAAAAAATAAAGTTGGGAGGCAAATAAAGCCAAAATATCCCATTGAACCTGGGCAAATAAAAGAGAAAAGAGCTGTCCAGTTGTATGCTGCTGTGGAGAAAAAGATGGATGGATGTAATGGCTCCTTATGAAACCATTGTTTACCAGCCAGCCCTGGGGAGTGAAAAGTGATTTGAATTCATACGAAAAGCATGCAACCAGTTTTCTATTCATTTAGCATTTTCTGGACAGGAAAGCTGGAGTAATTATGAGTTCATGAGCCATTAAGCACAATTTAAAAGACACTCTTCTGATTCCAAACCTCATCGCAGTAGGAGAGATTTGCAAAAATACCTCTGTGATCGATTGCCTGCTACTTTGTCTATTTATTCTAAACCGCTCCCATTATCTAAATTCAACATTCATATTTAAGAACTTTAGGTGCATTCATACTGCTGAAAGTTGCTGTCCAGCTGAATGATGGGCTAATGCCTGTAGGATGAGCCACACTGTTTCAGGGTCCTCCACCCTCCTGTCTGTATTTGTACATCTTGGTCTGAACAGGGAGGGGGGGCTTTGAAGTGAAGACTTATGTGATAAATGATAAACAGGGAAAGATTTGCAGAACATGGACCTACCACGGTCTGGATGAGACCACTGAAGGTAAACACCCTAAAGAGTTATCAAATAAACCCTCACCATCTGGAAAATTTTGTTGATTAGTTGTTCAAGTTGTCATTGGCAGCGAGTAGATGTATTACTCATCCTTCATTCACACAAAGAGGACAAGTCATTTCTTATTGGGTTTTGAAAGCAACCAACGAAGTACATCAGGTTTTTTTGCCTCATCATTAGTCACAGCCCTGGAACAAACTGTTTTCTCTACTTAACGCCGTACAGTGACGTACAACTGCTCCTGTTGGCACACAGTGCGGCTACATTACCCCCTTTACACAGACTTTAATTTTTGAGCCAGCAGTGGGAAGAATATCAAAACTACAAGTGGATACAGCTTCCAAAAAGTATTTCATATAAAATTCTACATAAATAAACGGTCAAGTCTGAGAATGAAGTCAAGTGATTGAGAGAAAAGTAATAGCAACTTTTCTGATATAAGTTAAACAACTTTTTATGGAAAAGGAGGCATTTTTTAATATATCTCACATTACATGTGACATGAATTCGGTATTTGGGGGTTTTTGACTTTTTGCTCTGACAGAACATTTCATCTTTTATCCTTTACTATTTTTTATAAAAACCTGTGTCTGAGAAATACAAATAATTCCCATATACCTGTACTGCAAAGTGATAATGCAAATGGGAATAAACTATATTCTAATTCTAATTCACCACTGACCGATCAAATCCTAGAAATAGTCAGCTGATGATCTATAACTTAAGAAATCATTAGTTGTAGTTATTTGAATAACAGTTTAATATCCATGATGAGTAAGAGTGAAAAACATTTAAACTTAAAACAGCACACGTTTCTTTCACCTCCAAAAGCTAAGGCTAAAAACTGTTCTTCAGGTCAATAATGCTGACAGTTAAAATCCAACATTACAAAACAACACAGTTTCTAACATAGCTGGTTAATTCACGTGGATCAGAGTTAAACCCGATGAGCTGAGCTCTGACTGACCTTCGAGAGGCAGACACCTCGGCTTGTTTGTGTAAGGTGAAGCAGTTTACTCTTGATCAACAGCACAGGGTGGACAATGTTCTGAACTATGGATTCCCTTTTGTCTGTAACTTTGTCTGTAGCAGTGTAAATGTATGCAGCTTAAATTGCTGAGTACAGACCCCCTACCTTAATGCTGCAGCGGACCGTCCCCGGTTTCTTCATGTTTTTGGGTGAATCTATGTCCATTAGTTGGAGCTCGTGTCCTCGCGCGGTCCTCGGTGCTCGCGGACTGGAAAGCAGCCTGTCGGAGGTTAAACACAAGAGGTTGATATCTTGTCTTCCCCCCCCCCCACACACACACACACACACACACACACACACACACACACACCTCTCCACCTCCACCCACACCCCCACCTCCACCTCCACCCCCCTCCGGGTGAGCTGCTCTGGCCTTTTTTTTCTTGTTTGTTTTTAATGAAAGCTGTGCGTCGAGAACAGACTGTCCCTCGCGCTGATTGGTTCGGCGAGAGGCGCGCGCTCACCTGTGCGGACCTGACAGGACTTGTTATAAAGATGGCGTGAGTCTTCTTCGTGGTCATTCGGGCAGCCGACGAGCAGCCGGGCTGTCTCATTAAGAGCCGGCCGGAGCTGCCGTTTTGTTCTGCGGCTGCTCACACATAGGCAGCGCTTCATTAATTGTGGAATGCGGCTTTCTGAGCTGCTTACGTTCGGAGCTAATGAGAAAGAGATGAATGAACCTCTGTAAACCGGGGACACCCGGGGAGGGCCTGCCGGTTATTATTAGCAGTAAAGCATCCAAGTCTAACCGCATGTTACTTAGTGCAGGTGAGTCCTCTGTTTGTTTGTTTGAACCACTTCACTGTTTTGTTTTTTTATCCTTTATTTTACCAGGCAGATGGCTTGAGATAAAAAAAAAAATCTCTTTTCCGAGCAAGGCCAAGAAGGCAGCAACAAGAAACTGAATAAAACATTACACACAAAAAAGAGAGAGAGAAAACGTCCAGAGCCCGGAGGGGGAGTTATGTCCTACAGTCCGATGGGGGTATGAAGGGAAGAGGAGGAGGAGGAGGAGGAGAGGGCTGTACCTGTTGTACAGAACAATGCAATGCAAAAGAACACTAATCCAATGATGGCAAAATACTATACAGTAAAACATTTACATACTCCATAATTTGCCATTAAAAAGCTAATGAGTCTGGTTTTAAAATCAGAAATGGTGATAAAACCCTGTAGCTTTAGTGCTTTTTGAAGACGGTTCCAACCAGAGGGAGCAGAATACATGAATGCCCTCTTCCCAAACTCAGTACGAGTTCTGGGGACAGTATGATGAATTTGATGTGAGAGTGAGGTAGGTGCAGAGGTATGAGGGGAGCAGTCCAATTATAGCTTTGTAGATGAAGGTGTACCAGTGCAGTACACTGTGACTGACTGTAAGGAGGATTTATAAACAGGATGACAGATGAAATGACAAATCAGGCTTCCTGATAACAATAGATGAAAAGTGTTGAGGTCCACATGTCAGTTTGCTGTCTGCTTCAAACAGAGTTAAGATGGGTTAAAGTTGTGGCTTTAAAGGGCTTCAGAAGTAAAAATAAAGTGGAAAAAAGCAAAAAAATAACATAAAAAATTATCCAGACCTAGGGCACAAAACATACAGAATGAAAAGGTACACCATGTTTCATATTTATCTTTCTTCCCCTTATTTGTAAAGTAGTATATGAAATGATTTGACTGTGTTGTTAGACCTGGTTGAGTCAATATTCCAGCTTCTGTTTCCACTCTGTCTGTCTGTCTGGTTTTTAAAGGTTAGGACAGAGGACCCTGTCTGGGGCCTTCAGTACTTCCATTCAGGCTCACCGAACTTGATGGGCGAACTCCCTGTAATGAATGTGTTAAAAGTTTTCTACCTTAGAGTCACAAGTTTTTAAAGTTTTTAACATACAACACAACAATACTACATCTTAATGACTACAATGGTCATTAAGATGCATTATGAAGAGTTAAATTAGCTCTTATCTTTCTCACTGAGAAAGAACTCCCCATTAATAAATAACCTATGACAGTAATTTATAACCCACCTGTTGATAAGTAGGTAACAAAAACATCAGTCAGACATTAGGATTCTATTTGAATTGTGTTCAATTCTTGTACAATTAGATCATGTTGACCACATTATGTCATTGTTAAATATACAACTCAATAAAAAATAAAAAGTAGAGAAATGGGATAATCTCTTCAATCGTCTTTTGTACATCATTACATTGAGTTCGTTAATGCTTTTAGTACCCATGTTTATTCTCTGGTCTTAAATAGTTTAAACCTGTTTCTTTTGATCTACTCTATCATTTTGTATGTGTATATTGAATGTCTGTCTTTGGTACAAAACCTTTTTCAAGTGCTTTATCAAACTTCAAAAGGATCCAAAAACCCCCTATAACCTCAAGCACCGACACTGTGCTTGAGGTTAGAGAGACATTTTGGTTTTAACTTTGAAAACCTGTCCAGATAACTGAGTAAACCCTACAGTATTGTGACAACAGTCTGGTAACAAGAATGTCCACTTACTCAACATGTCTTGCGGCTGAATTGCATTATGGTCTATTATGACTGCCGTTGGTGAGGAAATTGTAGAACAACTGTGCAGAACTGACAGGACCGTAATGAACTGAAACGTGTGATGACGATCATCTTAAAATGCTGGCGTGGAAACTTCTGTGGAAATATCTCAACATGTTCTCATCATTGACATTAAATGAAGAATATTGGGTCACTATATAACTGCAAACAATATGACCAAAAATACAATTTTTGGAAATTTCCCAACAAATTTCTGCACAAAATCGATTTGACATAGTTTCCCATTATGACATCAGGATGAGAAATGTTCACGATATCAACTTTAAAACAAAAGCAACTTCATTAAAGCATTCATTAAAATTATGTGATCCTGTATAATGTGCACTTGTGAAAATAGTCTGTTAACTTAGCTGGAGCTATATTTCTTTATTGATTTAGGTTTTTTTTTTTCAACCAGTGGACACAACTGAAAAGCAAAGTGTTGCAAGGTAGGCAGAAATAAAACTATTTTGTCCCTCAACATCTTGCTTAAACAGTGGCTTTTGTGGTGCAAAATGAACATTAATAACTTCTTACTATTGTTGTTAAAACAATCATCATTACAAGACAAGACAGTGGAATTGATGCTCATTTGCTTTAGGTAAAGAAAACAAGGTTTGGTCAAAACATGGCCTAAAACTGGATTGTGTGGTTAAAACTCAATCTACTGTAAACAGCTATCGAGACTTCATTACTTTGTTTTTCAGTTTTCAGCCTAACTCAGTGTTTTTAATACAAGTGAATTCCAAATAAAGCTCTTTGATGTTTTCCTCTTTCTGCCATCAGACAATGGAACAAATGTGATTGAATCAAGGTTCATTACTTGTGATACCTTGTGAACCAGCAGTCACTTCCAAGCCATTTACCAGCTGCACTGTTGCTGCTAAAATCCAGATTTTTATAAACTCTATGCTGTGATAAAAATATCATACACATAAATTAAGGATAAATACTGTCCTGTAAATACACTGATGATGCAGCAGAATCTGTTTGAGAGTTTTCTCATTGGTTGGCTGAGCAACTTACTCACTTAGTCAAGTGCAATTGTTGATACAGCTCCAGAAAACGGATGCCCCCCCCCCCCCAAAAAAAGGCCAACTATATTTAAAAATCCCATTTAATTCGTGAATATGAACTCGGGAAGCAGTTTACAACCTTAATTCAACATGCAGTGACCAATAAGACACGTCACAAAGGTGTTAAAGGTGGGAGAATAAGATTAAACCAAGCAGGTAGGCAGTTTACTGTGTTCACAGTGATTATTGGTGTACTTGTATAAAAATCTGTCAAAATGTCCTGTGAATGGCTGTGTTCTGACACAGAACAATCAAGCTTATAAAAGAGAAAAATTGGGTTATTTTTGTTTTGAGGATCTGACAGTGGAAATAAAATGTACAAAAGAGGGAGAATACGGTAGCATTCAAATAATAATAGGATCCAAAATTCACCTTGGATTCCGTTCTAAAACTCAGGTTTATATATACGTAGCTTTGTGGCGCTGATATTGCAGGAGCTGTGGCGTCCACACGTCTGTTCTATGCCGCAGAGTTAAAAACAGCTGTGTCACCTCCACTGTGTGCTGGCGAGTCAATCGGAAGACAGGAAAAGCCATCTATGCACGGTTATCAGGATTGTCCAGAGAAAACAGTGTACCATTTGAAGAGGTCTTGGAAATCATCTCAAACACAGCTCTGGTTTCCAGGAAGCGTCTCGTACCAACCTTGAGTGAAGCAGCATGCTTGCCAATATGATTACATACACAAATGAAGCCCTTAAGTCTACTTTGGTACCTAAATTCCTCTGCTGCAGAGTTACTCTCATCCAAACCACATCTACAATTTACAGTTTCACTAAGCAACAAAGCTGTAAAAAAAAAAAAAAACAGGTTGTCTGAATCATTAGAAGTAAAAAAATGTTTGATGGCACAAAAATGTCCTTAAGTGTTGATCTTTATAGATGAGGATATCTTTCCATAGTTCAGGTCCTCTGGGCCAAAGTGGACGCTTTCAAAGCAACAATATTCAACCAATAATCCTTTTTACATTGCTATGCCGTAAAAAGGGTTTTTTTTGTTTTTTTTTAGCAAAACTCCAAAACACTGTACAAAATAAGATAGTTGGGTGCAGGTCTGCTCTTTCATCTCATAAGGCACTTCTCCTACATGTAGTCCTTACGGATAGTGTCCACCTGCCTCCAATGTTGCTCTTGAAAAAAACAAACAAAAAACAAAGTTTGCATTCAAACATAAGCCCCCAATGCTGCATGGAACTCTGTGAGACACTGAACCAGCTGCTGAAACTTGGGCCTCTCCTCTGGGTCCAGGGCCCAACAACAAGCCATCACTGCAAATCTGCAACACACAGGGAAGGACAGAGATGAGTGACTTAATATGTCAGTCTATGAGCAATATAAGGATAAAACTGGGTGTTTCGGGTTTGTGTAAAACTTGGTGCTAAGTTTCATGCCACAAAAAGAATTAGCTGGCATCAAACTCAGGGCATTGTAACTACTTAGTACACATTTTAGAGGTGTAACACTTGGATCTACAGAACGTCTTGTACGGTCCTGAAACAGGAGCTGCCTGTAGAACACTGATACACTTGAGTTAGATGTAATCATTTCTTAATCAATGCATGCCCTTCAATGTTTTATTCCGGAGCCTCTAATATTTTGGAAAGGAAAGCCGTCACCTCACCAGCTATTGTATTTAGAAAGAATTTGGTGTGGTTGTTTTACAGATTTCAGGTAACCATTCCATGGGAGAGTAAGAACATTGCACAGACTTTTTCCAGCCCAAGTGATTTTTTTAGTCAATATATAGCTGAGCCTAAGATCCAAAAATAGTTGTACTGAAATTTAATATAGTAATAATAATATTGCATATAGTCAACATGAAGGTAGAACAGAATGTAACAGCTCTGAAGCATTTATATCAAATAAATCTGACTTCACCTCAAATATATGCATGTAAGTATTGTTAAAATTTGTAAAGTATATTGAGAATATTGATAATTATTGCCAAATCAAAAAATGATAGAAGTGATAGCACTTTCACGTATTATACCACTATCACAAAAACAATAGAACTTTCAGATTTCTACCACTCATGCATCATTGATTAATCCACTTGGGTAGTCCACCACTGCAACCCTGATCTGAGCCAGACTCAGATCAGGGTTGCAGTGAGAGTGACAGCTTCATTCAGACTTCATCTTGAGGAAGTACTAAATAATAACGCCATAGAGGGAAAATGATGCCTGTAGGCAGGAGCTGCTCCTTTTTTGACAGCTGCAGGATGTTGATAAGCTTCACGTTAAGCAATGCTGGTAGCAGCTGAATATTTTGTTTTTATTTGGCTATTGTACAATCATTGTGTCACTAACACCATTTGAGGAAAGTCTGCAATAACAAGCCTGGTGGCAGCTTAACATACACATGCTTGTATCATTACAGAAGTCTCCTGAAGACTTCAAGTCAAAACTGGCCCGCCACGTCTGCAGCTGTGACCTGTGGAGGCCCAATACAGCTCTATCAATTATCTTACCTGTCATGTACCATTGTACCTCATAACAGCTGACTACTTATGAACATATTCAATAACTCAAACAAATACCCCTATAATCTGGAGGATCTCTGATCTACCTGTCAGCATATTCAGACCTTTTTTTTTCTATAAAATGTCAATGATTTAATTCCTTAAGAATTTTAACATACGAATTGTGGTTTGATTTTTTTTAATACTTGTAATCTGATAAGTTAAATTATTAAGATCATATTGTGTTTATCCTTATATACTTTCTTACAAGTCTTCCTTTATTATTTTTGCTTATGTTTTATCTGACGTGATATTTTGTGTGTCTACACTGGAAGTAGAAAAAGACACTTTCTGGGTACAAGTGAAACGAACAATCAGCGTGCATTCATGATTAATCAATTGAGTATTTGTTCAGTATATGGTTTTCTATAAAATGTTAACTGTTATCACGTCTCTGGAGCCAAATCTTATCCACTAACTGCAAGTACTAGCATGTTTAGTCTGAGTTCTAAACTCCAATTCAAAACTCAAACACATTGAGTACGAATGAAAACAGTTGAAAGCAACTAATCTGGGGAAAAAGTGTAGTGACACTTTGGGGAACTTGGGAGTGCCCTTTGTGCTCAATAATGAAAAAATGATAATTCCAGTGTGGGGCGCTGAAGTCCATATTTCTACAAATTAGTCTTCATTTGATCAACTGCTTATACCTAAAGGATTTAATGTCATGTTAAATGTTTTTCAGTTAGAACTAACTGAATTAAAGTGGATGTCTCAGGAATAATTTATTAGAATGAGAAAATGTAATATTTGTATTTGTGTACGTGTACTCTGTGAATCAACATACAGCTCATCTGGACAGTTGATAGGTTGCGCTATTCGGTACCCGTCCTTCAGGTAAGCTGACATCTCGAAAGGGTCGATGTCAACATAGGGGGTCTGGCCCAGGGTCATCAATTCCCACAGGGTTACTCCAAAGGCCCACTGTGAACATGCAGCAAAAACAGTGAGGCCAAATATTCATTTACACTATTTCTTATATAGAATCAACAAGTTATTATCAAACAGGATAAACAAAACTATGGCACAGCAACCCTGTGCTCTCTTGGTTGCATTCAAATACAAAATGTCCCACTGGAACAATGTGAGGAAATTATGTTGAAAAATTTATGTAGAATATGACTAACTGCTGCAAGTTTTTGTAAAGAGCCTATCAAGTAAACAGGAGAGTGGCAGTTATGTTTAAGGAGGCTGTCTGTTCAAGCTCTCGTGCCAGTGAGGGTCCACCCTGCATGATTTGTACTGACCCTACAGTCTGACCTGCCATAATGGAAAAAGGGTTTCCCCAATCATGTGCTAATTAATTATGAATCTTAGGTCACTCGTACTGACCGACAAGTGCCGACCTTACAGTACTGTAGAAATTTGGAGTCATAATTACTCTAAAATACAAATAGCAGTGCAAACTGACCCGGCATTGACTTATGAAAAGAAAGCTGATTGATTTACAGAGCTTATTTCTGTTTGCATGCCCTAACCTTTAATAGTGTGACAAAGGACTTTAAAGGAAATGAAGGGAGCGGCTGAGGACATGGGGGCACAGGGAAAGGAGGGCTCTTCAGAGTATAAACGTATTGTACAGTAATCTACACTGGGCCCAAATCAAGTCACTGTTGGGAATCAACAAGGCGTAAATGTGTTGACAGTCCCTGTTTTTCTGTCCAGCGTGGTCTCTTTAATGTGCGTAATCAGTGAAATTAGGGTATGGAGTATTTATGTGAAGTACTGTTGATGTTATATAACTCCAGTTACATGTCTGGACTTTTTCTAAAGCTTAGTTTGTCATTAATGCAAGGCTTCCGTTTACTGCAAATGCCAGGGAAGGGGGTGTTTGTCACAAAGCTGTGTGTCTGTGAAAGGAATGCAGAAGGGTGGTGGCATGTCTGCCTGATGTCTGAGCGGTGTCTCTAAGGATCTGGTGAGCTTCCCGTCAGCTACCGCCGCACCCGTGCAGCTATCCTGAGACAGGAAAGAGGGAATAGCCAGAAAGACATGAAGCTCAACACTGCTTCTCAACACTGATAGCTTGACTAACTGTGTGAGAATGGTTTCAAAACAATTGGTGCCATTTCCTGGATCACCTTCTGTGTTATGAAAATGTTTTATCTCCTGGAAACTCTTCAGAGGCAGGGTGCGTTCTTCTTTGGTTGTGAATACAGTGTCAACAGGTAAACATTAAGATGCAAAAAGTTAACTGTATATCTGGTACTGCTTTTCTTACCACATCGCTTGCACTAGAGAAGTCATTGTTGAGCAAGCTTTCCAGGGCCATCCAGCGAACAGGCCGGTTCTCATTGTCCCCCAGACAGTGGTAATCCATGGGAAACAGGTCTCGAGCAAGAGCATTGTCTGTAATCTTCACCTGCATGTTGTCATCAATACTGTGAGAGAGAGGGGTCAGGGCAGTACTTTTTAGTAATTAGATTCCAAACCAAATCCCCTTAAAGCTACAGGGGAGAACTGAGGACAAATGACGAGACAGGTCAGAAAAACTTACACACAGTTCCTGGCAGCGAGGTCTTTGTGTATAACCTCCCTGCGAGCCAGGTAGCTCATTCCACATGCAATCTGGATGGCCATGTAAACCAGGTCTTGTTGAGAGATTGCCTGAAAGGAAACAAGGGAGGAGAAGACAATGTTAAGCTGAGGGGCAGAGGCAAGAAAGAAAAAAACAAACAAAAAAAAGAGGGAGTGGGAACCGGAGATCTGAGTCAAACTGTTCTTATTAATTGCAACATTGTCAACTTTGGGTCAAAGATGGGAGTTAAACACACAAATACTAAATGCTATTTCAGTCTTTCAATGTAAGGCAGAGTAAGTCAACTGGAAAAACTGACACTGATGCCCAGGAGGAGGTCTCTTAAAAGAGAAAGGAAAAAGGATATTTGAAGGTAGTAGGTTATGCAAATATCCATTATTATTAGTCGCATGTATAGTCCAAACAGCAGTTGACAGTTTAGCTTATTAAGAAATACAACAATAACCATTTGATTGAAGGCCATAAAATTTGGTACAAATATTGAATGACGTTAGCATTCAGCTTTACACACAGCCTCCCAGAGCTACTGGGACAAAGGGAAATGATCTGACTGACAGCGTTAAGAAAGTATTGAAGACAATGACTTTGCTAGTAGCTGTGTGAACCCTGGCTGTGGACACTGATATAATCCAATAATTAATCCTCACAACATCGAAAAACAAAGTCTTGGCAGCCAACGAGCGGAGTTAAAAACCTTCTAAGTCAATAACTCATGCCAAATTACTATGTGTTTAGCTGGTACCAGGCAATCAAGCACCCTGCAATTGGTTCTCAGTGGAAAAATGACAGCTGTGGAAAAAGAGTCAACACTCAGGAGTTCTTTTCCTAGTTTTACTTTCCAAGTCAGATGTTCTCTCTCAAAATGAATTAACCTAAGAGTGATTGTAGTGTTGTGTTCCTTCTGTGTTTTCCTCAGATCTTTATCACCCCCATAGTGATAAATTCCTGATTTATAGCGCGGTGTATCCTGCACTGGCACAACTTGACTATGATTATGTCTTTGCCTCCCACAACTGCCACAAATACATAATGAGATTTTTGAGGGCAGAAGTGCTGATGTGTTACCCGACACTTTACAAAGGACTTCTCATTAATGCAAAATGGCTGGCAGGCTTCATCTTGCTATTCCAAAGTGTTTGCTACATCTGTATTATGGTGATGATTGATTGGTTGGATTGAGGTTGTGTCTTTGCCAAGAACATCAAAGACTCCCTGAGGTTAACCTGTACAAAAGCCCGATTGTCTTTACACAGCAAATAAAAATCTCTGCCCTGAGCACTGGCATTATGACTATACCAACAGTGGTTCTAATAGCAGTGTAAACAGAGGTGACTGGTACGTGGTACTTAGTGTTGATTGAGACAAACACCCAAGACATTCTTTGAGGCTTGACTGGCTGACTTTTCTTCCAATTTGAGGGATTTATTTTAACAGTTTGATAAATGTCTCAATGCCATACGTAGTTTGCAGTGAAGCATTTACCTTAATGATTTAATAAGGGAATTAGCCCTAAAGCAAATGCAAACCGTGTTGAAACCTCACCTGTGGGTTGTTAGCTTCAGCTAGTTTGCACTGCCGTAGGAACAGCTTGAGATTCCCCCAAGCCATGAAAGGCAACAGGACCATTGGCTTCTCTCCATCCTCTGTACACACATGACTTATGGGCAGTAGATTTCTGAAGACAGAGATGAAGATCAACTGAGGAACCTGAACAGATCCTATAAACAGTTTTTTTGTGCTGCATGTGAAATAGGTTCTTTGAACTCAATAGTACACGTTAACAGAGCACTCCAAACTACTGTGGAAACAGGGAAGAGGAAGTCAGCAAATCATATCAACTTTGCTGACCTCAGAAAAAAGGAAAAGAGAAAGGGTGCTGACCCAGTCATGACCACCTTTCTCTCATAAAGACTGCAAAGTTAAGGTCTCAGAATGTGCTTAACTGATGCAGCTTCAACGGAATCCACTGCAAAGACTACAAACTGAGTATTAACAAAGACACAAGATCCTGGAGAAATATAGGATTGTTTAAAAGAAGCCACAAGATAGTGAACAACAACACACACTTTGTGAGTGTGTAATTTCTGTCGGAAAAAATAAGTTTTGTTCCGTTCACAGTTCATGTTACAGTATCTGCTTTATGTGTAAACATGTGGTCTTCTTTCATCAGCGTTTAAACCGAGCCATTTAAAACATGACCAAAGGAACTGCTCTGACAGAAAACAGTAGTGGGTTAAAAGTAAACCAGAATTTTTACAGTTACTTTGAGAACTGAAACTTACAAAAGTGGACAACAGTGATGGTCGAGACAACAGCATTACCCCAGATTTGTGTTTGTGTCAGTTTACCTGTGATGAAGTCCGCGAAGTTTGCAACTCTCCGTCAACATCATGGTCACCTGCACCTCAGATGCATGATCTATTAATGTTATTAAAGACAGAATGTAGTTGGAGTGACCTTAAAATTACCAAACTGTGGTTTGCATTAGCAGTCGGGAAAGTATGGTCAAGTAGGCTACAGAGATTGTAAATCCCTGAAGCATTTTACCTTTTCTTTTGGATTTGTGTCTCTGAACAAACTCCTCTTGCAAGTCATTTGTAGTTGGAAATTGTGCCAATTTTTAATTCTTATGTACCTTTGCCATAATCTGATACTTATGGAAACCAGTATTGTTCCCTTCCCAAAAGGCGCATTAGGAGGAAGTAACAAGTATAACAAAGCCAAGACTGGCATGAGTATATTGTTCGCTGAGTGGTATCCACCCCTCCCTAAGTAAACATGAGAGAATGGAGAGGTCAGAGGGCAACTGGCGGAGAAAGCTGACACATAAAGGAGGCCTTTCGCTGGCGTGCAAAACCTTCAGTGTGACTAACACTAATCCATTTGCTGTCAAATTTGTGTACATATTTACTGTACCAAAACCATGTGAAGCCATCTGCTGAAGCCATTAGAAAAGCACCCCCTACTACTGCTCACCACCAAGGTTCATTTCAAAGAAAAATGCATGATATGAACTGTACTGCTAGCTACAGTATGTTTCAATCCACTGACCCATCTTCAGATTATCTTTGGTCTTAAAATCACTATTCAGTCTAAAGACGCTCACTGAGAATTACAATGTTCCCTTTTTTAAATCATAATTCTTAGAAAATCCACAGTGAGTGGAAAACCTTACAACAGACTGTACAATGTTTTAATTTTGTTGACAACACTGCAGTCAGTATTACAGCCAGGATAGAAAGCTTACCTTTCACTGTCTTCACAAAGACCTGCTTTTCCTTACTAGGGTCCTTTTCATCCAGCAGTACACCATGGAAGATGCGGCCAAAAGTCCCTGTGAAATACAAACCGTAGGGTTTTTATCTGAGGAAAAGTGCAGCAGAGAGAACACCAGAAGCCTCACATTCAAAGATCAAAATGTCACATCACTCACTGGTTGCCATGCCTGGCTGATATGCGGAAAGAGGTGGACAGGCTTTTGCTTAAAATGCTTTGTCTTGTAATGAGATTAGGCAGTTTTCACTCTTGTCCCACTGACAGGAGGCCAAACAGGAGCAATTCAGAAGAGCTTAGAAGAGCTTTCATCACTTAGAACCATTCAGAGTTACATACAACGTGAAAAGGCCAAGAAAGCAGCTTCATCATCTCCTTTGTCTAAACTGTCATCCCATTGCTCCCAGGACTTTGCAGAGGTATAAACCCTCAACATAAACTAAGAAAAACCTTCTCCGCCCCAAGGCCAACTAAGCCTTGTCTTTTAGCAGGAGTGGAGATGAAACATTACAACAGGATTACAGTTTAGCTGTCTGTCTCCTGCCCATACGTTCTCCATCAAGCCTGTCTGGACTTGCTAGCTCAAGAAAAACAGGACTCACACAGAGCCCAACTGCCTTCATGAAATGGCTTTTATCTCTTGAATGTGTAGATTCTTAGTTATGATTTCTCACCTTAATTACTCAATCAATTTTTATTTTGAATTTACTGGCATATTTTGTACAAAACTAAGACTTTATTGAAAAAAGAGATTGTCAACAACTGTCCATTCAAAGGACTTTAATCACCACACCCTTTCAAATTACAATTTTTCATAATCTGTAAAAACCTATCACATCTAGAGCAAGAAAGATAATAGGGTGCAGCTGATAGTAGCAACCCAGTGACGAGGCAGTCTAGAGGTTGTGTTTGATTCTCAAATTTACTATATAATTGATTGTTATGGTGACTGATTGTGTGTGTGTGCATTTTGCTGCTATATTAGTTTTTCTCCTGTCCATGTGAGTGGGTTTTCTCTCTCTCCCCTTTTTTTTTCCTGTGAATGAATGTAACCACTGGCAGGTGAGGTCCTGGATTGCTGCGCGAGGACTGGTTCCAGAGGTTGGAGGTGGACTTTATAGCCAGGTCGGGATCGGCACTCTCTCTTTACACTCTTCCAGTTCCAAAGCCAGCGGCCGTGTGTGTGTGTGTGTGTGTGGCAGCGTTATTGTTTATGAACGTTATTGTTAGCGGTGCCGGTTTGACAGAATGATCAGCTTGGGTTGTTGTGCAAAACATTGGTAGAGAAACTAAGTTTCTGTTAAGTCAACCCACCACATTTGCTTTAATTTGTAAATATTATAAATAGCAATTGCCAATAATCACAGCACACCCAGTAGCCGGTAGGAGTGAGAGCCCCTTGTTCCTTTAGTATTAATTTTTCTCCTGTTTAATGTTAGGAGTTTAGGTTAATTATTTGTCTATTTATTTTTCTTTCAGCAGTTAAGTGTAGGGCTGTTAGAGTGTTTTGTTTGTTGTTTGGGGCGCTACTCTCTGTCTGAGTCAAAATAAATTAATGCTACTGTGTGAATCTAAAATCCTGTTTTGGCTGGCTTCTTTTGGAGCCGGGAGAATGTGGACATCATGTGGTGTCTCTGGTGTCCCCAGGCCAGGGTCGTAACATTGACATATATATAAGATACAACAGCTGATATAGTATAGTTGTTGATAGTTCCCTACTAAAATGTATTACAAATATATTTGTTTCAGACTGATAAGTTCAATTAGAAAATGTACATGGTTTTTGACGACTTTATGTTCACTTAAAAAAAAAAAAAAAAAAAAAATTGAACAGAGGATACCACCCTGTTCAAAAACAATGATGATAAACCACCAAAGGTCTTTAAGTAACTTTTAAAAACAGAACACCAACACTTTTCTAACCTCTTGTGTATAGTCACCCTTGGGCAACTATTACATCATTTGCACAGCCACAATAAACCACAGTGTGGGCAGATCTCCAGAAAGTGAAGTACAGTCTTGTATCCATACCTTCGCGCCATGCTGAAAATCAGGATACTTCATTCAGGATATTCTAAAATGGTTTAACTTTCATTCTAAGAAACTTTCTCCTTCAGATGATCACAGATGTGTCGTCTGCAGCTTCTTGAACAGATCAAGAAATTAAGTTACTATGAATTTTTCCATTTAAATAGACAATAAGTCTGTTTTGGGTGTGTCAAGGTAAATTGAAGATAGAGTGATGGGGAAATAATTTTAGCTACAACATAACAAAATGTGAAAACTCTGAAGGGGTCTGAATACTTTCTGAATGCACAGCATATGATTAATATACATGCATTTAATGATGTGTGTGTGTGTTCTTTCGGCTTTTCCCTATTTGGGGTCGCCACAGCGAGTCAGCTTGACTTGCATGATTAGATTTTGGCTAAGGTTTTATGCTGGATGCCCTTCCGGACGCAATCCTACCCATTTATCCGGGCTTGGGACCAGCACAAGAATATGTATGCATGTAGTGATAAACAAGGTTAATTGCAGCCACAGCCACATCCCCACCAACCTGTCACTCAAAACCGCATCTCACATCCTCACTTGTGTGAGGATGTGAAGGTAAGATATGATAACCACATCACATTTCACAATCTCTGCTTTTGGCTTTTCAAAGAGGTTTTCATCAGAGTTTATTAATTTGTCTTCCACTTTTGTATGACTGTGTAGCTTTGATAATGTTCACTATTAGAGAAAGAGTTAAAATAAAAGAGGGGAAAAAAAAGGGACAAATACCTTCATGCAAGACATCTCTTAGTGTGACTCTCTCCCTTGAGATGGCAATGTCTTTCACTTTAGCTTTGGCCTCCATTAGAGTAACACTCCTCAAGTCATTCTTCTCTATACGGAGAGATGGGTAGCCTGTGAAAGTGGAAAAGCACAGGTTCACATATAAACAAGAAATACATGATTCCAACATGAATAAAACACTTCCAGAGTGACTGACAGGTTTTTTAACTCGGATTAACCTGAGAAAACTACGCAGAGGACTTTCTGCCTTGCATCACTTTCAACAGACATATTTCTTACGGACACAAAGATTTCGTTACCCACAAATCCTACATATGCATTCAAAGAATCCCAGTAATTATAAGGAATATAGTCAGCAAGACATGTACAGTGCCCTACGCATGTGGTATCAATGCAACTTCATGCAAAGTCCTGGATTACAGCACGGCCATTGCATAACCTACCTATGTACTCAATGTCAGCTGCTGGCTGACTGATTTAGGGTACTTAGTGTTTTTGGATACAAAAACACATGTCCACACGCGTGCTCACCCACATAATCCTCTACAGTATCTGCACATATAATTTAAACATAACTCCTTTCTCTCAACAAACTCAAAATGTATACAACATGTCAGAAAGATAAGACAGTCTAACCTCCTGTTAAACTCACTGCTGGTAAGATTGACAGTGCCAGGCCATGTGCATGCGTTCAGATGGAGGAGAACACTAAAGCCCCATCTTGTGCTTATCAACTACATCTCCTATTTGATACAGTAACCCTGATTTTATGAGACAACCCAGAGTTTAACATTGGAAAAATATGGGAATAAATGAAGGGTTGAATTTCAAGATACATCCCATAATTAATTACTGTAGTGCTCAGGTCACCTGCCCCAGAGATTATGGTTGAAAATTTGCCAAATTGGCGAAACCTGCATATTTACAGAAATGTTTATTAATGTGCACTGTCTCTGTATATTTTAAACCAATATACTAAACTAAACACAGGTCACACACAATTTACTAACATCTCATGAACATTATAGACTACTTGTAGTCTTTATGTGTGGAGTTTGCATGTCCTTGTGCCTGCATGGTATTTCAGATTCCTCCCATAATCCAAAGACATGTTAGGACACCAGTTGCGTTAATTGGTGACTGGTGATTGCCCGTAGGCACGAGTGTGAGCATGAATGGTTCTGATAGACTGGTCTTGGCTGGGCAGTAAGACCTCTCCACACACACACACACACACACACACACACACACACACACACACGCACACGCACACGCACACACATACACGCACGCAGATACGCAGATAAAAAGTCTAGATACTGGCTGGATGGCTGGATCTCTACAGTGGCATAACATCTGGCAAGTATGGAGTGGCACAGTGCAAATCAATGCTGCCCCCTGCATGTCAGATTTAAGAGGACAATTTCAATTTTAACAGCACAGCTAAGACCCATGAACAACATTTATTTTAAATGGGAAATGAGGGAGAACACAGTAATATCTACATAAATGATATTTGTATAAACTGTTCAAACACACCAGGACTGATTAAAGTAGGGACAACTGCAGTTGACTGATATTAACTACGGGATAATGCATACACAAAGTACATAAGATTTTACATATCACATATTTCAACAGATCTATTAATTATGTACTGTTTATATTTTGTACAGTTTTTTTAACAAAAACACTTTTTCCACTGCAGAAGTGCACTAGTATATTTTCTGCCTGTACAGCCAGAAACAGCAGTCCAAATAACAACTTGTGGTGTGCTGTTAATCCACAATAACCGTGTATAAGGTGTGCTATACGTTAACCTTAATAATATACTGTTAGTATAAAAGAAACCAAATTAGGTATTCATAGCTGATGTGACAAAGATATGCAGCAGTTGTTAACACACATAATGTATAGTTTACTATGAGTTTACAAAAGTAATCTCAACAATTATGTTTTCTCTTAAAAAAAGGAATTATTCATGTGTCATGTCTGTGCATTATTTATTAATGTTAGAGATACAATTATTGATTATTTCAATGATTGACTGTTATATAAATTATAATTAATTATTAATCATAATATATTTATGGTTCATCAAATAATAAGTAAAAATACCAGCCTTTTCTGTCCTACCAATAAGCCAAAGGCAAAAGATGTTCAGTTTACAATTATGTAAAACAGAGAAAAGTGTTTGAGAATTAAGAAGAAAATAATGTTATGCACTTTTTCTCAATAAATGACAGCAAATCAATTAATTGTTACTACTGTCAGTTTTCTGTAAATGGGCCATCAATTAACATTGTTTCAACAATACATGTGTTCTTTCTGTGACACTTCTGTTGTACCAAATGCTTTAATAAGTATCTAACTTAGAACACACACCACAAGTTACCAAACAAAAGTGAAGCAGCAGGTTAGTATGAAGCAGGTGAGATGCTTTAATCAGAATTCTGAGGATCAAATGAGTCACGAGGAGAAAAGGTAGACTCTCAGTGTGTGAAAGGAGATTTTTACCTTGCTATTCACAACATCTTGGCTACAAGCAACACGTCCTTAAACAGTAGTTATTAAAGTTGTGAAAAAGAAGTTCATAATACCAAGGAAAAATATGGTTGAGGTGTTAATGTTATTATATGACAACATAATAGTCTCTAATTTGTTGCTCAAAGCTTCACTGAAACTTACTTTTGGTTTCATGGGGGGGAGCACCAGGATTTTGGAAGGAGGAGGCAGCAAGCTGGAGTATGGGTGCAGAACCAGGGTGATTGTCTGATGGCAGAGGAGAGGGTGGGTGGGGGGTGGGAAAGAGTAAGAAAGAAGTGATTTAGCTCACTCAAATTATAGCATGACCTGAATGAATGAATTTATGTAGACTGTAGTGGCTAATTTTCAGCTCATACAAGAAACCTCCATCAAACGAGGCATGCATACAAGCTAGGTAAACTTGCCCATCGGGGGTTGTGTGGATGTTTGTTCGAACAGTTCACATTCAGCCAAGCATGAAATATAAGGAAAAAGGCAAGTGGGTCAAACAAGATGCACAGGTCATGAGACGTGTTATATCCACCAGGGGGCCATGATGGATCATATTTAGATAAAGACATGAAAACAGCCAATTGTGCTTTTCATGCAGTTTGCAAAATGAACCACAGGGGCATCCCACCAAATTGACAAGAGTCACCATTATTTCATTTGAAAATTAAATAACAAACTGCACACAGTGGAACAAAACTTTGGATCTTTCTGGAAAATTACTGACTAAGTCATCCCAGAAGGTTAATTGAATGGGATGCTACACCATAAAACCCTTGATAACCCTGTTTTGTTTAGTTTGAAAGTCAAATAATTATGTAATTAGAAAACTAATTAAAAGTGACTTAGTAATTGCAAAAAAATTGAAAACCCAGCATAATCTAATGACAATTTGGATCTGGCTAGGATAGTAGCACTTATTTACTGGTGGAAGTATGATTTTATTCAACACTAAAAATCCATATTATACAGACAAGGAAGTATTTGTTTCAGCATTTAATTATCATTTCCTTTTGTAAAATTAACTGATGATGCTGTCAATTAATTGATTAATTGATGGAACTCTAATTTGTCGGTTCAGCAGTGGAAGTAGAAACCCCCACGAAATTCTGTTTTAGGGTTTACTCCAAAATGTTGTAGTTTTATAGACCAGTTTTTCTTACTGTGGTTCCAGTCTGCTTCTTACGGTGCTGAAACAAGCTAACTACATTATGTTTAATGAAATAAATGACAATCCCAATGAATTTCTCAACTAACTCCAGAAAGTGTAGTCTATAATATAGCACAAAGTGTATATGGTCATATATAGTAGACATCTAACAGACTAAAGCCTAAAAAACAAATTAATCGTCAAAAAGTCACATCTCCAGCTGTTGTGATAACTGTGAGGATGCTTTTATCAAGGCAACCCTCAGTCTCTTCATGGCCCTACTGCTGTTCCTATACTGTAATCTAAAGGCCAAATCCACACAGTAAAAAAAAATTGCTAAGGATGCAATATTCATATTGCAAAGCATACCAGATTATTTCCACTTTCCACTAATGTAATTCAGACTTATCCTATAATTACAATAGTTGCCAGCCAAGAGAACAAGGGCTGGGCGAATAATCACAGTGCTACATAACACCAACAACTAACAAAGAACCTCATTGGCATCGGTATGCTCAGGCTAGGACCCACTTACTACTGAACTGGGAGAATGAGTAAATTTACTTTTAAATTAAATTTTAATACAGATTTTGCACTTACTGTAACATTTTTAATAGACCCATGTTTCCCACCACGTTCTAAATTTACATCAACAAAATCAGTTTGGTGGTTCCAATATAAAAGACTATGTGTACTTCTCAACCTGAAAAGATGATGCAAATTAATACAAAGCACACAGCGATGACATTTAAACGTGGTCACATTGCTAATAGCTTAAAAAAAGGAGAACATCACTATAGGGACTGTACACTTCATTACACTCTTATGAAAGTGGTTAGGCTAACAAGGTTGTTCAAAGTTGATTATTGCATTTGGAAAAGCATGCACATTTTGGGATGCCAGTGCGAGAAGGGAAAGAAACAAATCTGCACAAATGCATTTAAGCAGTTCTAGATAAAATTACTTGGAGATGTTGTTAATAAAACATACCAATGCATCTTATTCTTGACAGTCTGGTTAGTAAGGAGTTGGAGCGAGGGAGTAAAATGACTTACTTGTGACAGGGGCTGCGTTGTTTGGCGTGTCAGCCCTCAGGTATTGTGTGGTCTGGGTGGATGGCTGAGACAAGCCCTGTGAGCTCCCACTGTCACTCACACTGAAAGACACAGAGAGGAAAGGAATGGAGTATTTATCTGAAGGACCCTGCAATGGGTTATGGCACATATTTATTAATACATTACAATGAATGAGTATTAAGTCCTTCCTAATATCTTAGTAGTTATGTTTTAGTTTCAAACTAGTGATTTAACAAATCAGGTTGTACAGTTAAAACTATTGCAGACCCTGATAACCTGGTAACAGGATCAGTAGGACACTATAGCATCGCATGTCAAATCCAATCAAATCATTGCACACATCTAATGTAGATCCCTCTGTTATCGAGAGTCAAGTGTATATCTGACCACTGTCTATCAAACTGCAATTGTTATTTATTTTAAATTCTCCTTATTGTTTATTGTCAGTGTATTTACACCTGTTGTCCCTGTAAATGAGGGAAATCTCAGTGACCTGTGAGTTAAAAAAAAGGTTTAAGTAAAATAAATAAATAAACGTGGCAACATACAAAACATTGACAAATGTGATCAGATTATGAACACCTAGCTAGAACTCATGCTATAATACAACAGTTCTGCAATAAATCCCCCCATATGCAATACGAATACATAATGATGTTTAGTTCTTCCTGAAACTGTTACAGGGAAATTTGTGGTTCTTTTGAGCTGTACTGAGCTATAATAGATCCCAACATCCCAAGTGTTCTTAATATTTTGTCCAACCCATTTATTTATCTATGGAGGCTAAATAACAGCAGTTTTACACTTAAATTAAGGCAATTACATAATATTTACATTTTCAGGTAGAAAGCCCTTAAGAAAACCTTGATGACCATGACTTGACCACGCTAATCGGAAACCTAAGTGACTTTAAAACTGAAATGCCTGAATTTGACAGACAACCTTTGTACAATTTGAATTTACCCCTGTCTTAATGGCTAACTTCAATGGTATGGGATGATGGGCTGTTTTATTATTATGTGTATATGTATATTACTATTGTTGGTCTGTTGTTGTTTTCTTTTACCATGCAGCATTGCATCCCCCAGTTTTGTTGTACACCCTTGTGCAATAACAATAAAGGCTATTTCTATTCTGATTTGATTTCACATCAATATCTGATAATCTGCACAATTGCCTATAGCCATCTGGAGTGAAGATTGCAGGAACTACTGCTAAGCTAAAGCACAGGTTCCTTTCTGACATAACTGTCTCTGTGGAGATGACCTATTTTTGTTGGGCTATGAACAGAGTGTTTTGTTTTGTTTTTTTAACTAAAACAACTTTCACAGGTGACAGATACAAAGCTGTACATCTTCCTTAGTAGTGGTCCGTTTTTAATCAGTCTTGGTATGAGTGTCCTGATATAGATCACAGTGATCATTATGTCTTTGGAACCAGGAATGACAAAAGAAACATACCTGTCCTCCAGCTCCACTCTCTTCATGCTGTGAAGGTGAAGGATAGCTAGGATTATGGCGACGAGGAAGATGACAATACAGCAGACACTCACGCTTATGTAGAACACCTGAGTGGAGCTGGTGGGGGTGGTTACACCATCTACTAATGGAACAGAAACAATGAAATCAAAAGGAGCAACTTCACTACTGAATTACTGCCCACAAAATACCATCATCATTCCAGAGGCTTCTGATTGTTCATATGAAAGAAATAGGGCATAAACATGCGGTTAGGCAATGGGATGGACAAAGAAATTATTGAGAGAGAGAGGGAAACTGTAAGTGGACTCTACTTAGGGTTAATGGAGGCCTGAAATAATAAAGGTTGCACCCAGGATCCAGTGTATGAGAGCTTTTCTCATAACTTCTTTAAAAGCCTCTCAGGGCCCCAGGTTCCTTGGGTCTACCCAAGCAGAAGGGAGACAACCCACTAATGGTGCTTTGTTGAAAGGGTAGAGGATTCACAAAGAAAATACATTCCCCTGGAAGATGACAACCACTTCAATGGGTGAGGGCTTTCAATAGGATATTCCATCATACCCTCTGCACCCTGAAATCATATGTGTAACCGCTATAGCAGAAGACTTGTCAGTATTAACCAAGCCTCTGTCTTATGAGGCTGATGCCACCTATGATAGACAGAGCTGGTAGAGAGGGAGAAGTACAGCAAGATGCAAGCATGAGTTTACTTACAATCAGGCCGTTGAAGAGTGTTATTGTTGAGGGGAATGGGAATCTTTGGTTCAGAATCTATTCCTGTGATTGAGAAACAGAAAGAGAGAGAGAGAAAAGAAAATGCTTAGTAATGCAGAGAAAACACAAAGCTCACATATTTAATTAACAGATCTAAAAATGTCCTTAGCTAAACTTGCAATGACTTTTTTCACTGTGACTAATTTCTGATCACGAAGGCTCAAGGCCGTAGACAGGCTTGAATTTCCACCAAATCTCACGAACTCCAAAGTTGAACTAAATTAAACTTATGCCACATCAAAAAGGAAAATGCCTCTGAAATTTGGAAGGAAACAGAACAGAAGCCTAAGCCTAAAACGCAAAAAAGGCTAAATATCTTTTTCCTGCTAAGTAATTTTCCTGCATTGTCATTGAGTAAAAGCTTAAATTAGACTTTAGTCTTTAGTATTAATAATGATCAAATAAAAAGCAACAGTCAAGTTTATGTTTTACATCAATGCAAATAAAAACAGGAAGCATATGTTTTCTATAACACCACAATAATAAAGTTGACAGCCATGATTGCTCAACATACATTTTCAAGTAAACAAAGACTCCATTATGGCTGCTAATTTGACTCATACTTAAAATAAGCTGGAATTAAATTTGCTTCCATGGGGCACATAGCAAATAGCCTCTTTGCCACATATAATTATCTAGAGGCAGTTAGAAAATAGCACAGAGCTGAGTACGGGACATACTTCCCACTATATTTTTTTTAAAGTATCTAACACACAGTAATCATAAAATTAAGTTCTACACAAACCACTGTTATGTAAAATATGATGAAAAAATAAAATAATAGTATTGACCATCTGTTTTTTCTAATGCGTCACAGCAGAACATTTTGACTTTTCACAGCAAAAACATGAAAAGGGGAAACTAATAACAAGAAAAAGGAAAAAAAAGAAAATGTGGAGCTTTGGAATGCTCCAAAGAAAAAACATGAATGTGGGTTATGTTGTATCTTTTGACTCAATCTTTCTTCAAAGCAAGAATGCATTTTGTTTTCTGTGGAGGCTGCACTCTTGCTGCAGAGAAAAATTTTGGGCTGCATGTGGACACTCATGTTGGGGTCCTGCTTGGACAGAGGGTATGAATTGGCCTCAACCAAGCATTTGTTTCGATACTTACTCTTATAGCACATTTTCCTCCTCTTGAAGTTGAGTACTGTGTAGTTGTTGGCATGAATGGTCAGATTGAGCTGCACTGTCAAAACAGCCTCTTCATCTATCTTGCCCGAACAAAACAGGTCCACTCTAAAAACTGTGGATAAAATAAATACATTGCACAAACATAATTAACACAATTTTGCACTTTTTCCTCAAGTATCATGATTTTTTTGATGTAACAAGCTCAGCCTCAGAAGTTCCCAAATCATATTTCTATATCTTGTTTGTTTACTGCATAAAGAGTTTAAAACATTTTTACTGTGTAAACCTCACTAAAAGCAAAACCCCTCAGCTGAGTTTAAAAGTTTCCTTGTTGGATCTGCAGATTACCAATAGCATTTCTTTTAAGTCTACAAATTAGAAGATTAACAAAAATGCATTTAACAAACCTGAGGGAACAATCGGCACCTCCCCCTGGCTGGAAACGTTGCTCCTGGGTTGATTCATGGCAACAGGGTTCTCCACATGAAAGCCAAGCCGGTAGTCAACCTGTAAATAAGTAGTGATACTCAGAATTGCCAACACATAGATGACAAAGTCATTGATCTGATTCATTTATAATTCCTTATGTCAGGCCTTACTTTAGTCTTGGAATGCCATGTGAAGTGGAGGCTGTTGGTCTCACTGGGGACGGGTAGGGTGAAGGAGAGCGCATAATGATTCACTATATCATCCCGCACATAGTAAAGTTCTGCATCGAGGCCTACGTGACAGCAAAGGACATAAAATTGTAGCTGATGAGATGGAGATTAAAAGATTGCTGGAAATAAAAGACAACTAATTTTCCAATCATGAGAGAGATGTAGACACAAAGAACGGGGCTCAGAAAATGCTAATATATCCACTGAAACAGTCATCTTGGGCTGGGGGCAAGGGGTTCCCCTCAATACGAGAAATTGACTAACCACATCTGTAAGTACTTCAGAACTCTTAGTGCCCAAGTGAAAACTTCAAAACGCCCAAGTGAGACAACATCCAAAGTATGACTGCGATTTTCTTTCCAGGAAACGAAATTGGTCAGGGGAGGGGTCAAGAAGAAAGTGTGTGGAAGTGCAATGCCTTACATTAAAAAAATTTGACCTTGTTTACAACATCCATAGGCTTTTCAACCATTCTTCAGTAAATATATACCACATGAACAGCACCATAGGGACTGTGTCTTGGGTTCCATTATCATTTGCCAAAATAAAATGATGCCTTACAATTTTTTTTTTTTCCACTGGATTCCTACAGCATCAAAAAGTCATCAAAGTGTAGTGTGTGCTGGTGAAATCCCAGACTTGGGCCTGGGGCTGTGCAATCAGCCCTTGAAAGCGGCTGTCTGGCAGAGTGGTCTCTGTCTATCATTCTCTGAGTATCTAGTTTAAAGAGAGGGGAAGAATGTGCCCAGGCTCCCCCAATACCCTCGGGCTGTCGCAGAGCTGTGGCTCATAGGCCTTCTCACATTTGCTCAATTAAAAACATTCCCACCCATTTGCCAACTCAGAAAGGGAAGGGGTATTATGTAAACTAGTATTTAACCAAGCTCAAAGAGTAAGACTGCTGGCTTTCCTTGCCATTAATTAGGAGTTTGCCCCAAGTACATTTTCACGAAAACAGATGTTTAAATCAAATTTAGATCTTTAATTTGAAATTAGATGATACTAAACCTCAGAAATAGTAATTTGACCTAATTAATCTTAACTCAATATATACATTAACAGACAAGTTCAACAAAATGTCAGGTGACCATCCACTGATGAACACCAGGAAATGTGGTTAAAAGCCTCTGTAAAAAGTAGTAAGAAAGTGTTAAAGTTAGAGATACACATATATATATTTATATTAGCAAACAGAGATTTGCTTTAATATGATGGCATGGTTGGTACAATTAAAAAGTTTTATCTCATAAATTAATTGGAACAGCACAGCATTAATCCATTCCAGTACTCCCTGTTGCAGAACTGCTGCCATCTTCACCACCTTTTCAAGACTGTGTACATTTAGCAACTGCTGATATTTTCATCTGCTATTCAGACAGCTGGGACTGACACATGCACGCATGCGCACATGCATGCACACACGCTGAAACAGAAAGCATGTAAGAGGAGTGAAATATCACCATAAAAGACAACAGTGAGTCACACTAAACTGCATTTAAACACTGGAGATAAATTATATAAATTATATAAAATTTTTAGTTTGTAAGTTTTTTTTATCTTTTCTTTTGGTTTGTTCAGGGTGGGTGGGGGTTTGGGATGAGGAGAGAGGCAACCCCCACCAAGGCAATGGTAGGAGACAGATTCATATACATTTTTATTTTTATTTTTTACTTTTTATCCCCATCCACATTCATTTTTTACTTTTAACACTAAGCACACCCACCTTTCATCTTAGTATGGGTTGAAACATCAATTAATTTAGTAATTTAGCCAAGCTTTAATTAAGTGACTGGAAATGGTGAGATATTTGTAGCTAGCTGTAATAAAATATAGAAGCAATACTTTCTTCAGTTCAAATTGGTGAATTTTATTTCATGTACTAGTTCTAACTGTTATAGACTTGGGTCAGCCACAGTTTAGTGCTGAAATAATTCCCTTTCTTAAGCTTCGCTGTGTACCTCCCCTGTCTCAACATGTGGCCACACTGCTTTGATACCAGTTAAACTATGCAACCAGGCATGCTGGCCCAAAAATGGACCAGTGTGTTCGTGGCTGGCCTTCCCAGAGCACCTCAGACAGCCACCCAAACTGCAACAACTTCAAAACAGGAAAGTGGAGGAATGGCAAAAGGAGACTGTCAATGTGCACAGATTGAGGACAAACAATAAATGATTCCTGAGGTTAAGGAAGTTGAACCATGCCCTGCAGTTTAATCCCTGACTCACACTCTCTGCTCTCTGGAATGAGATAACAACATTATTAGTAGGTGTGCCTGTAAACAAGACCTGTGTTTAGGTAGTGCTTGCCCATAACATATAAAGAGTGTCATTACACCAATATCACACTGTTTGGCACTATGGATACAGATGTTTTCTAATGCTAAGAAGCTTCTTAAATGCAATTGGAAAATAACGTGGCAACATTTTGTATTGAGGGATTATTTCCTGCTGGGCATTTCTATTCAGCAAGTGCCCTCCACAAACTTTATGACTACTTTGAATTTCTAACACTGTAAGTAGTTCAAAGCTTGTTTGTCATGCTTAATTAGATGTTATGACAATGTTTACAGAAAGATGTGATAAAATTAACTATCATAAATCAGCTAACAAGTAACACTGTAAAATGAAATATCAAAATAAAAATTGAGCCCCTGAAACTGTATACAGTGCTTTAATAGATCCTGTTAATAAGGATTTTCCTCTCCATCCATAGATCAATTTATTTGTAAATTGTCTGGCATCAAGCAGAATCAAATTATATGCAGACTATTATACAACATTTGTTTGACCTGGATTTAACAAAGAAAAAAATAAATCACATGCTCTTTTCCACTAAGCACTCTACAGACATTCCTCAAGTACCAACACATTACACCTCAGAGCGGTCCAATACAACCAGTCTTCCACTGTTAGGCAGAAAGCAACTCCATTAGAGTAGAATTTAAATACTTTGCTCAAGGACACATCAAAACTTCTTTCAAATGTGGGAGTGGCGTACGGCTGACTCAAACTTCAAGTTTGAAGTTGACATGCAGTGCTCTCTTCCAAGCTGTGGATCACAATGCAGACAGAAAGAGGAGAACAAAGGGTGGCAGTGGCCAGGTGGCAAGCACCAGGATAGATACAACAAAGACCTTCTTGTGTGCACAGTCAACACTTTACCTCCCAAAGCCTCCATCCCTGAGCGCTCAGGAGATAAACACTCCCTCAAGCCTCTCTCTGGGAAGATACTGGCCACATTGACCAAGGAGGGAGAAAAAAATGAGGCCTGCGTGAAACTCTATCAACTGGAAACACCACACAAATCCGCAGGCATGAATGAGGCAAGAGATGGTCTAAAATATCAAACACACTGGAAAAAGTACAAACTGAAGAGAGTCATTTTGGTCTAAGGTTGAAAAAGAGATCATGTAAAATAGCTCAGTGCTGAAATCTTTGAGCAGTTAGGGTTAGCTTACAAGTAAAAATAAACTGTGATGGAAAATTTGCAATCTTATTGTTGCTCCTGTCTTCATGAATCAGTCATTCATTGTTACTCTGTGCATTTTTAACCAGGTTATTATAGTCACATCAAAGACAGACATCTGTTTTCATCTTTAAAAAATGTACCGTGTAAATAAGACAATGCAGACACCACACACTCATTCATACAATTATTTCCATCAGTAATGACAGTTCAATTCCAACATGACTCAGTGAACATTTAGGTTGACAACAAAAGCAACTTTAATTCATTCATTCATCTTCTACCGCTTATCCGCTTCCGGGACCCGGGGGGTGCTGGAGCCAATCCCAGCTCTCACTGGGCGAGGGCGGGGTACACCCTGGACAGGTCGCCTGTCCATCACAGGGCCAACACACAGAGACAGACAGAGACAAACAACCACTCACACTCACACCTACGGGAAATTTAGTGTCACCAACTAACCTAAAAATAATGTTGTCTTTGGACGGTGGGAGGAAACCAACGCAGGCACAGAGAGAACATGCAAACCCCACACAGAAAGGCCCCAGGCCTGGGAACTGAACCCACAACCTTCTTGCTGTGGGGCAACAGCGCTAACCGTGCTGCCCAAAATGCAACCTGACCGTAGTAATTCTGATGAAAGCTAATAAAATTCAGGATAGAAGTACTATAAGTGCTGAATGCAATCAAACCAGTCAGGCTGTCTTTGATGTGCAGCATGAGCTTTCACTCTTTAGCTCAACAAACAGTTTAGTAGTAGTATAGTGTTTAGTAAAGCTTTAATAGCAAGACATCTTGAAGCTGATACCTGCTTCTGTTCAAAATGTATGATATTGTAAGCACAAAATCATCCAGTAATGTTTGAATATGAAGTCATTCAATTTCTTAAAAGATATTTCTCTAATTTTAATGGTACACAATATAAATCTTCTCCAACCACAAAAAAAACAAAACAAAAAACAGTATACATACCCAAGTTTAGTTAATACCATCTTTTAGTACAAAATCATAACTGTAACACAGTGGTAATTTAATTGTGCTGTGGAATTCTGAAATAGCCACCTTTTGCTATAATAACGTCCACTTTAATATGAAGTTTTTAGTCAACCATTTCAGCAGGAAATCACCTGACATGCCATGCCCAACTTAGAGTTAGCTGGCAGCCATGTAGGGCACTTTATGGCTGCTGTATTTTCATTTACTAATTTTTTTTATACAGGAAGTCTGTAGAATTGAGATGTACCAACTGGGTCAACTGAGTTTCAGATATATTCTCAGTCATCTGGGCATATATCTGACTTAATGATTTATTTACATAATATAAATCTGCTTTCCAATATTTGCTTCCAGTGACTGAAAAAGCATAATCAAAGTGTAAAATCAAAAGAAACATACAATAATGATGAAGAATAAGGATATGGGAGAGAGAACTATGATGCATGCTGACCAAAGACTCCAGCTTAGCTTTTATAGCTCAGCTGTAACAGCAACAGAAGATGTAAAAATCTCAAGATTGAAAGGTTCTTAAAGCTGGAAGAAAAACACATGAAGTAACAATCTCTGTGGTTTTCTTTGACTCACATCAAAGGCACCATACAACAATTTCCCTCTTTTATTTCATGAAGTGGCCCAAGGGCAGACAAGGATAAAGGCATAGAGAGGAATCTGAGCGAGGCTGTCTGCCATCGCTCCATTATAGGCTCCTCAGTGATGCTTATGTGCTGCTCAAAGAGGCTCCTCAGTATATTTGACAAATATTTAATGGTTTACTGAAAAAGTTATTGACTGTTTGTGGCAGGATGATTACATCTTGAGGCGACTAAAAGGTCATATAAGAGGTCTCACACACACAACTTTACTAATCTATTTCAGGATGCTGTTCTACACGGGCAGTTTTGTGCATTACACAGCAGTGTGAAAGTCTTGGCTGTGTGCTCAAGGTCAAATATTTTTTTAGATTAGCGTATGTACCTCCTATTTTAGAAATGCCTCAGAAACTATCAGGATATTCAGCCTTAGCAGCCTCTAATGTTTCTTAATTTCCACAAAACAACACTACAGCAAATTGTGATCAAAAAAGAGTGAACTTCAAACTCATGACATCTGCTGTCGACTAAACACACAAGAACAAAATAGATGGTAGGATATTTTCGAATTTTGATTTTCACAGGAAAGCAACTTTTAAAACAAGTTGTTGCTTTACAGGATCTTGTTTGAGTGCAGCAGCTCTTACACAAAAGATGTGAAAGCAGAGGCTCCCTATTCAACCACAGGATCCTTAGAGAGTCGCATGAAGGAAATGAATACTGCTGCCAATCACTCCTCACTGTTGTTAGGCTCTTTTTTAAAGCCCCTGCTTTGCCTTTCAGCTCTTTGGAGGAGGGGGGTAGGCTAGTTATCTAACATGCACTTGGTTATTCACAATGCATGGACGGCTTTACACACTTGCATTAATGAATACTTGGCCACAGAAATTATGCTAAATTCTGACCTACTCACCTGACTGGGCAAGTGGAAAAAATGACCACATTGCTAGAATTTTTCTTTTGTTTTCCCACCAGGAAGCCCCCGGGACATACAAATAACAAACAAAAAAATATTACTTTGCCTAGATATTTCAATATATGAGGTTTTAATACCAGGTTTTCCTCAATAAAATCTGTCAACAACTCTAGTTTGACAAAATACGTTTCCTCCTTTCCAGACCCATGCAAAGCATTGGAAAATCTAAATTTATGGTTTTAAGCTATGGTTTGCTTTGACAGAAAAAACCTGTGACACAGTAAACTGATTCTCTTAATGTGTACTTTCCACCAAGAAAAATTCCTCAGAGCAATGTATTAGGGAGCAAGAGCACTGCTGATTCTACAATGGAAAACTGAACCCAAAAAATACCTTTCAAAGGAGACAGAAAATAATGCCCAGAATGTACAGAAAAACTTGACTTTGTTCATCCTTCATCTTCTAAATAATTGTGTGAATGGACAGAAAGCCAGGAAACAGAGAGAGAAAAACTTTTAAGCCAGTAAAACTCATGTCACTTCAGTCATTGGCTTTGTAAATATGAAGCTGTGTTTATTTCAAAAGCCAAGATAACACTAATTATCACAACAATTTTAATAAATTTCTTTGCTGTTGTTAAAAAAAAGATCTTCCTATAATTAGTGCTGAAACAATTAGTCCATCAAATCATCAGCTGTCAAAAGAGAAGAAATGCCAGAAATCATATACCCGACTCCTGGACAGCAGTGAGGCTGGCAACCGGAGCTGAGAATACACATTTTTGAGTCATCACATCCAGTTCCTCCCCTTTGGATTTCAGTTCATACTAGGACAACTAGTCATGTTTGATAAAGACAAAAGTTTTCTTGGAGTCAAGTATGCTGCCAATAATTGAATTTGAAGAGGCAGTTTTTACACACTTCAACCCAGAAATGAAGCAAAGCTAGACTACAGTACTTGATGACATGTTTTTTCCTATGATAATAATGTCTATACTTTATTGGCAAATGCTGTTTTATGACCTAGTGGTTAAAAGGAACAACTAAACAATAATTCAGTGTACAATAGAGCATATGGAGGCAGTAAATTTCAAGAAACTTTTTAAAAGTGGTTCTAACAGAATTTACAGGGTTAGGCATCACTGACCTGAATGTATGGGCTGTAGATCACATGATTCATTTTTCCGAAGGATGTAGAGATTGCTCTTATAGTCTATAAACTCTAGACATGTAAATAGATATATATTTTAAAAAGGATAAAGTATATAGTACTATGACTACTGCTGAACTTTTGGATAGTCAAATGTAATAATGTAATTAGGAGAGACTGAAGATTATAGACAACATGTAATTGCTGAAAAAGTTAAGCTATTGAAAAGTAGGGAAAACACGGGTATAATTTATAACTTTGACATGTTGTGCAAACTTACATTGTTACAATTTCTCATGTTATTAGTTACATCCTTGAGTTTCCTACTACGACAATGTAAATGATGTGGGAAAAAAAGTCTATACCAGGACAATGAAATGGACGATTTGGCACTGAGGATGAACAATCAGTTTGGAAATTATAAATGGTCAAGTTCTACACCCAAAGCATGGGAGCTGCAATTTTTTTAAATTAAAAAAAATTGTTGTGCTCTTGAAATGCCTATGCTTACTTTGTTTAGACCCCAGAAAAATGACCATTATTATCACAATTTTGTTAGAGTTTTTTGACTAAATCAAACATGGACCATGGAGTGTATCACGGCAGTATCTATCAAAAATAACTGCAGTTTTATTCAGATTCCACTATTTTGAACTTGTGCTGACTCAATGACACATGGCATACATCCATTTGGTCATGATTATATTATGGTGATGAGTCACAATTTGACAACTGAAATCAAAACTGAAGAAAACTCACTGAAAAACTCTAAATATACGAAGCGAAATGGGATTTTTCTTTCTTTGTTTTCTTTTTTATCACCAATTCACAACATTCACAAGCAAACCAGAAATTATAAAGAACTCTGCATATGCAATAAGTAAAGAAAAGCCAACCTCAGATACTGTTGAAACCAAATGGAGAACAGAAACAACATTCTTACTGACTTACATCTGATGCAAAAATGCTGAAGCCGAAACGACTTGATACATTTATGCAACACGGGCTTCCTCACTTTACAAAAACATTTTTGCACCAACACTTCCACCCCTTCATTAGACTCTGCAGTGGCCATCACATGGTAATTAACTAGTTTCAAACTGCATCCTCAACACATGTTCTGTAAACTCTAAATTAACAACTTGAGACCAGCACAATTCTATCTATTTTTCAGTTCAACCATGCTATCTAAGCTCTGTGAATAGTATAGATCACACACTAATGGATTTCACATTGTCAAAACAGTATGCTGTCATGTTGCCAATGGCCCGAAATCACAGATAAGGCAAAACTTTGTACATCATACAACCCAACATCACTATCACCACAATCAAGCCTGTTCACTGAGCTGAATGCAACAATGACATTCAGCTACACATATTCCTGTCTAGTTGGGGTTTGTAAATGTCTGATTTATGCCTTGATATATATCAATACACGTACCATACATGAAACACACTACATGTCTACAGCAGATGTTTCCTTAGTGACAAAACTGTTGACTTTCTTACTTAAGAGAATATTATATATCTACTCCTCAACCAATACATCGCAGTTACACTTTAACAATGCACTTATGATGACTATGTCCAGTTTTGTCTACTTTTCCACCCTAATTTATATAGTCATGCTAGTATGTAAAGGAGGGCTAATAGGAAAAATAGCAATTTGCCATCTACTATATTTGTGATGACAAAACTAGCATGAATCTGTCATAAACCCACACAGCAGAAATAAGTTGTTATTTTAAGAAATGTATAAACCATGTCCAAGACAGTTGCCAATGAACATTTTTCTTCAAATCAAACAGCATTGTTGGAGCATAACTGAAATTGTGTAAAAACATAAGCTCATCTTTTTTAAACATCCTCAAGGCTACAGCTTCATTTCAACAGTCAATTACCATGGGTTAGCCACACAATTAGTGCACCAAATGAGCTGTGATATATTGTGATGTGTTCAGCACATGTAATCCATTTTGTGTGTTGATGTTGACTCTACTGTAACATGTACAGTAGCGTTAGTTGTCTTTGGGTAAAGATCAAAATGCTCTAAAGTCCAAATACAAAGTTGGCCATTTCTGTAAGTGACATTGTCCTTGCTATTTAAACATTTGAAGAGCAAGTTGTGAAGTTTCACTGGACGGTGCAGTTTTAGAGCAAGTAATCAAAATGCAAAGGGGCAACCAAGCACAACTACACAACACACAAAACAAAGTTTGAAGACAGCAGGCTTTACATGCAGGAGGCCTTCTTACCCAGAAGTTTCTTCACCTCCTCCACACTCATGTATATGTTGACGCTGGGGTGGTTGTTGTTGTTATTGCCTGAGGTGCTGCTCGGGCTGGCCAGGCAGCCGGTCCCCTCCAGCAGCAGGAGGAAGAAGAAGCCCCCCAGCCTCCACAGCACCGAGTGTGGCCAACCTCGGGACTCAGACGGGCTGCCAGAGCCGCGAACCAACCCCAACATAGCAGTGGTCCTCTGGCTCACAGTAGTTCTCGGTGATCCCCGGTCGCCCAAGTCTTTCTCATCCGTATCTGAAGTTAATCCCGGGAGGCAGCATTACTAGTTACTTCACGCCGTAGCGCCAACTTGTAGCATCAACTCCCCCTTTTTTTGCCCACTTAGCCTGTTTTTGTCTCGGGCAGCTAGCTCAGACAGGCTAGGTTAGCCGGGGCAGGCTAACTCCGGTCGGGTTGTGCTAACCGTCCGCGGCCACACTGCCGTTAACTGTCTGAAGGTTCCACAGATTCACGACGTTTTTCCAACATAAAAAACAAACTCCGGACTCCGACACATTGAGGCGCTCGGTTCTTTCCAGTAGAGCCGTTCCCGACAGTAGCAGAGCGGCTAATACATCCAGCTTTCTCCCTCCATGGTCTTTCCTCCCGTCGCTTTTTTTCGCACAATCTCAGTTTTCACTCGTAGCAGGAAAGGGGAGGGGGGGGCTCCGAACAGGAATGGAATGCTGCCTTCAGAAACTGTCGGAAATGTCATTAATATCAGCTGTTAACACCAACCAAAGGTATATGACCTAATTGAATTTGTCAAACTACTCCAAAACCTAATATATCTATGTCTACATTTGTGTTAATGTGGCCCCATTTTGGTATCTGTACTTACTTCTAAAAGTAGCTGTCCCTAAAGACATAGTCCACAGTATCAAACCAAATACAGCCACACATTATCAATCAAGTGTAAGTATTAGATACACTTAATGCTAATTCAGTTTTTTTTAAGCGATGGAAAAAATTGCACTCCAAAACGCCAGGAAATGCAGGTACAACTCATGACATTCACGAGGGTCAACGAAGGCAGCACCAAAAAAAGAGGAGGAAGGAGAATGAATAGCGATGACCATGTTAAAACATAGCAAAAAAATAATAATAAATAAATGCTGGGAGTTTTATCAAAGTGGTAGAAGTGGTAGGCCAAAGACACTAGTGATATGACATTACATTTTAAATTTTAAGTGCAGTCTGTGTTTAGTTTGTGCTGGTTTCAGGGGTCAGGTCAGCGGTCTTCAATCACAGGCCCTATGAAAGAACAATGCCAGGAGGTAGATAACAGTCCTGAACCTTTTTCTGAGGTGTAAACTTGGACTTTTCACACTGCAATTAAGAACTACCACACTCAGTATTAAATTGTAATGTGAAACCTGATAAAAACAATAAATTCTGTTAGTTTGATGGCTGTGGCTGCACAGTAAGTGCAGTAACGAAGGGGTTTCGGAGCATATGCATTATGTGGAACACACATCCAAGTCTCTCTGTATGGTGTAAATAAGTTCAGTGGCGCTTAGCATAGACTCAGTGAGTCTCTCAAACTATACTGATGGATGTGAAGATACAACTTTCATTTGTATTATGTTCATACATAAATTACTCATTAATTGATCCCTTCTGCCATATATATATATAAGCATTTGAATTTGTATGCTTATTAATTTGTGTTTTTTGCTTTACTTAGTCATTCATCTGTGTGTGTGTGTGTGTGTGTGTGTGTATACATGGTGATGATATATAATTTCAGATGACAGGTAGTCCTACTACTATAGGGCCAAACTGCAAGAATGTATTTTTCTGAATCTGTGTGTACTTGAGTGCATGAGTGGATGATCATACTTGCCCATTGTGTCTTGTGCCTTTTGGGCATGTCTCTATCTGCCTTGTTTTGATGAAAGACAAAGCAAGCGTAAGAGTTTTTTTCCCCCAGTCTGTGCTCACCACTGGTTGATACAGTTATTTAAATGATACAATCTTTCCTAAGCACAGAAAAAGGTAACTGTTAGTTCCAAAAAATAAGTCTGAAGGACACTTTTTTTTCCTTTTATTGTTCAAAAGAATGTGCTGCAAGTAGTCATGCACCACAACTGACTTTGGTTATCATTGCCTCTTCATGCTAAATTATAAGAATACTTCCAATCAGGTCATCTCTCAATCCTTTAAAAGTTAACTGGGCTATTGAATATCTGACAACAAAATAACCGACTGGTTAAACGTAAGTTAACATAACAAAACACAATAACATAATTAAAATAAAAATCATACCAAGAGCCCAAAGACACTGACCTTATAAGTCATGTCTTAAAGGAAGCCTTAAACAGATCTTTATGCATGGAAATTGTGTCATTCAAGATGAAAATATAAACCTGAAAAAGACAGTCAAAACACAAAACATTTTAACATTTTTATTATTAAAATATTCACCTACAAAATGGCCTATAAACACTATTTACAGAGTGGAGAGCAGTGGGGCCTGCTGTGACACAGTGAAAGATATTTATACACTGAAAACACTGTGCAGAAAACATTGTCAGAAGAAGAGATGAATTTATGGTGTGTGGAAAAAAATATACATTTCCCATTGTCTTTGTAAGGAGATGACACAGCTGAAAAAGGAAAAGACTGGGACTTGGAACGCTCTACAGTTACTTCCCTGAGGGACAAACCTGCAGCTGAATCACAAAAAAACCTCTCCTAATGGGTCAGCATGGACATGGAAATGAGGTATATCAGGTATCTAATGCACTGCAGTGGACTGCTCACCATTAATATTTGCATACAGGTTTATATGAAAAATCTGTCATCAAATATCAGGAGGGATCAATGGATATGGGACATTTTCATTCAATAGACTGAAGTCTCCCCATGAAGCATGGAGTTACAAACACAGCTGTCAGGGATAAAAGAAATGCAAGCTTATTTTCAGATGAATGACAGTCTGTGTTTGAAAAGTTACAGTGAATTCTGACAGGGTTTTTCAGCACAAAAATGACCATAATTATTTACTTCAAGTAGATTATAAAAAAACTAAATTGAAGCAGGAAGGTTTTTCACATGACAGCGATGACAGTCCTTTCATCAATATCCAAGTGCTCTATTAAAAAAAAAAAGGAAAACATTTTTAGGATAGGGGTTGAACATCTTGTAATTTGCAACAGTAGCAGTGAATATACATGATTCAAGAGAACATTTCACCAGCAAAAATTTGATTGCGCTGATTGTGGTAAAAAAAAACAAAAAACAAACCTTTACTGTTGTCTGTTTGTTCTTCTGACTGTTGGGAGAGATAATACCAGTGTGTGAAAAGATTTGAATTGGTTATGTTTGTTACAATGACTTCATCACGATTCAGACATCTTATTGAACTTACTCTGACTTTTCTTGGGAAGCACTGGTTCACAAATTTCTCGATAACAGACATCTTGTTGCACTTTATATGTTCTTTTGTACCTGCGGAAAAGAAAACATGCTCACCTATTCAATCTGTTAGATTACACATAGTTGCTGTGTCGCATTTTAGGTGTAAGCAAAACCAGAAAAAGGGGTCTGTGCATGACCTAACTTACAGGTAGTGGCACACTCCGTCCTCCCAGACAGGCACACTCTTTGTTTCCGAGTAGATGCGGGTACAAGGGTGTGGGACTCGCTGGCAAGCTGCAAACACACCATAAGGTATAAATGTATTAAGTTCTTTAAATCAGTCTGCTGGATGCTTTAGGAGTCATGTGGGATGAAGCTGGGCCCTTCTCTGTGGCTGATGGATGCTTTTAGGAAAGGAATGTTTAAACAGTCTGATACTGGATGTTTAGGTGAAGGAAAGAGGCCAGGGTATGTCCAGTGTCTCCTCAAACTAAACTTCACCAACGCTGAATTATTAGTTAATTCAAACTGATATTTTCCCAGTATTTTACCATGATGTTCAACGTTTCATTGTTTGGGATGACACTGGCTGTTCTTGCTGTCCACCATAAAGTATTACTAGTAGTGGTAGTAGAGATGAACAAAAGTTGTTTCCTTCAGGCAGCTGGCAGTTTCAAAGTTACAGCCTATCACTGATACATTTCAAATAAGGCTTACTGGATGGTCTTGAAGCTGTATATAAGTGCTTCCTAGATTCAGAAAGTATGACTGTAAAAGGATGTAATTTTACTTAATAAACAAGTTTTTCCCTATTTCTAGTTTTTATTGCTGGTTTAACTTAAATCCAAAACATCTCCTCCCTTTTTGCATTTTCTTGTTTTGTTTTTAATTTTAACGTAACATTTAATACTAGTTTTACTCACGTCTATTCATGCTACATTTTCTCGTTTTAGTTTAGTATTTTGTGATTTTCACTTAATCCTTGTTTTCTATCTTGCCTCAATGCCAATTTATGAGGTTTTCCCCAGTTCCTTGGGTTGTGGCTGTGTGCTGTTTTTGCTTTTCCTTTGGGGGTTGGAGTGTGGGTGTGGAGGGTACTTATTGGTATAATTAGGTATAGATACATAAAACATGAAGCATATGGAGAACACTGAGGAGTATTGTCTACAGATAATATACTACTATTTCAAAGTGCAGAAGTCTGTTTCCAACCCCCCCAAACATTGAAAAAGACACTGACCTATACTTTAACAATGGCTCTTCAAAAAAATAAAAGCAGCACCATGTAAATCATATAGTGCTTGTTGCCTTTGTTGACACTGTATTGATGTTGTATGTTCATGCCCCTGACCCTTAAAGTTAACTAAGCCATTCATACATGTCAGAGGCAGTCAACTGTCGGTGGAGCATGTTTCCTGCTTTCAAAGTTCCAACGGTCTGTCTGTTTGTAGCTCACTGCTCTCTGACAGTTTACATAATGAAATCTTACATAAATCATACTTCCAATTCACACCTTCAGAAGTTCCAGTTACATTGAGAGAAAGCAGAAATGCAACTCTTGGAAGCACACAGACAGGTGAGGTGCACATCCTGCACTGACAGCTGGTGAACAGACATCTTTCATTGAAATTTCTTTGGAAAAGCAGCTCTACACGTATTCCAGTGACATAAATGCTACCAGTTTATTTATAGCCTTAAGCTGTGGCTTTGTTTTCCCTTGAAATAGCATTAAATTGTTCATCAATCATTTATCCTGTTCATGGTGAAAGGGGGCTGGGGCTAGTCCCAGCAATTATTTATGTGGCCTTTCCAATTCAACAAAACCACATTTCTTGAGTATGTGGGAGGAAAGCCATGGAGGCAGAGAGAGAAAAAAACATGATTTTTCAGCTAGCAGCACCAAATAATTGACATTTGTTGCTTTGACTGAAATGCCCTGCAAAATATTGAATGGATTGTTGTGAAAGTTTGTACAGACATGTATCTCCCTCTGGTGTCTTGAGCCATCAGCAAAACATTGATTTTTCATTTATCCAATACTCATTTAACTTTGAGTTAAGTTTTAATTATTTAATTATAATGCATAATATTTGCATTATAATAATGCAAAATTATAGCTGCAAAACATCAGTGAGTAAAGACTGTTAATGTGTCCACATTTGCATGCTGGTGTGAGTGTTTATTTTTTAGCACTGCTGTGGCTAAGAGCTATGTTGGACAACGAGCTGATGCCATGATAATAGATTCTTTAAATTAGTCCAATTAAGAGAACAAAATTGAGAAAACAGTGTCCTCATCAAACATCTAACTTTTCTTGTTTGTATAAAGAGGAAGCACATAAACTTACACAGTTCACACTGTCTGCCCTTGAACCCCACTGCACAGTCGCAGGAGAAGGAATCACTTCTGTTTACACATGTACCCCCATTCAGGCAGGGCAGACTGCGGCAGTCCTGGGGCAATTCTAAAAGATAACAGCTGCCTTTAACATCCACACAACAGAATGAGTATGGGTCTCAAGTTTCAAGGCCCAATAGTCAACATTATCTAAAGCTAATATGAAATGTGAAGACACTAACTGCAACACCACTCATCTTCTTTTTTTACCAATCTACTTTCCCAACAGTTAGTCAGTTCGATAAAAATAACACGTCTATAAACTAATAAGTGGTGTCTTTCCAAAAGGATATTCATTTAATAAATACAACAACACATGAAGAGGTGATATATTATTGTGGAAACAGTAAAACCCCCTACCAGGATTCGTTCTTAAACCTTCTTCTTGAATCTCTAGCGCAAGGCTGATTTTGTTTGTTGTTTCCTCCATCTTCTCTAATCTAATCGGTGGGTCAGGTTCTGTAAGGCAAAGCATTTCCTGTCATAAATCAGTGTGAGCACAGCAAATGAATGACAGACATGTGTCTAACTCAAGCTAATCAGGGATGTAATACTAAATGAGACACTAAAGGTTTTGTGCGCATTCCTCTGCCTGGAGCAATTAAACACATTACTGATTTGACAATCTGGCTAAAATCATATTATGACATCATGAGTGTAATAATGTTAAAAAGGGGAAGAACAATCTTAGAAAGGAAGCTTATTCCCTCCAGAGCATGATAACATCTGTAAAGCACTTTAGACGGCAAACTTCTGCACCGCATTAACTTAAAGAAGTGAAAATAGATGACAAGAAATTATCATATAAATTTATAAATTATTAAATTAAATTATTTTCTGGAATTTTTTATTTTCATACTTTCCTCACATTATCCAAAGCTACCATAGAAAGCAGACAACATGCGTCGGATGAAGTAGTTCCGTTTGTGTGATAGCAGAGAGCCTAGTTTACATTAGAGGTCCAGCTATAGTTCACCCAGACGGATCGTGGTTAGGACCATATGGTTATAAGACCATGACTTAAGTTGTTCCATCTGCATCTAGATAAGCAAATAGGATAACTCTTTTATTGTTTGGATATCCGGAGCAAGTCTCAATGTTGTGTTGTTGCATGTAAACTTAACAGATTTTCTGGAATATAATAGTTTCCAGTTTTGAAGCTGGAAAGAATGTTTTTATTGGTTAGTTATGTCAAATATTAACACGGTAGTGTTACATGTAGCATGAATTATTGTGAAGTATACAATTTTAGATGCTTTATAAAAATTGTTAAACATTGTTATGGTTGTGACTTGCTTTTAATTGTACTCACTATTTCGATGTCGAATGGCTTTTCGAGTTAAATGAGGGAACTTTGCTGTTATCTTTGCCCTTCTGTCAATAAGTTCTGTGTATCTGCAAGACAGAAAAATACACTTCTCAGCATCAACAGTCTAATGTTTTAGGGCTGTTTTAGCACCAATCAAAATGATACCTGGGCAGTTCCTCTGAGTTCTCTGTTTCAGCTGTGCCTCCCAGGTCCTGAGGCTGGGATGGGGGAGGTGGTCTTCCAACATGACTCCCCTGTCCAGTTGCAGTTGGCCTCTCTCTTCTTGAGGATCTGGCCTCCATTGGCACTGCATTAGAGGAAATGAAACATAATGTGTTTTTGGAATCACCCATTTCTAACAATATAAGAGAGTTAAGCAAAGAAAAACAAATAAAATTAATGGCACATTTTAATGCAGATGAAAGGGTTATGAAAAACCCTCATTGACACTCACAGGTAGTGAAGGCTAGGTGCTGAGGTATGCTGTGGATCTGTTCCTGCCCTGTGTTTTTGATGGATGTGAGAGCTACGTAGTAGTGTTGCCCTGGTGTCAGTTCACGGAGGGTATAGGATCCTAACCTGCCATTGGGCAGGAAGCGACTCCTGGTATTCAGTCCTCGGGTCACATTGACTACAAAGCCATCTGGGACATTTCTCGGGTGGCGGCTCCAGGTGATTTGTGCTGAATTGGTGGTCACATGTGACAAGGAGAGGTTCTGTGGGGGGAGAGGTCCTGAGGGAAACACATGTAGATGATCAAATTGTATAGCCAACCATTGGCTTTCTCTGCAAAGCAGCTAGTTCATTGACACTTGATCAAAGAAATTATCCACATGCATATCTCCCTGAGCTCTAAAAAGAACATTACTTACTTACCTTCCTTTACCTAAATTACCTACATTACAGGAAAAAAAACCAAAACACCATACACACACACACACACACAAAAAAAAAACCAACACAAAAGCAAACAGAAAGCATATACATATCTGAACTTGCAGGCAACAAAATATAAAACATGTTTAAGTTTTTTTAAAAGAGATTATCCTAAAATTATTGCAATTAAACATATAAGCAAACACATGATAATTGATAGCAGATTTTATCATAAAAAGACAAGGGATATCAAAATAAATTCTTCAAATGTATAGCATCTCTCTGCAAAATGGTGTATTAACCTACTTGTCCAGAACTGCAGAGGTCCAGCTGAATGGCTGGTGGAGGGATACTCATCTGGTCTGACTCCACTTTGAGTCAGCACGTCCAATGTGTACATCCGTCCAGGAGGTAATGAACTGGCAAACGGAAAGAGGTGCACAGAAGTGAATCACAGTGAACAAGGCATGAGCTCTTTGCAAGAATGATGAAATAGTGTCCTCTAGTGTCTATAATATATACTACCCAAAACCATATAATCTACAGTACCTCATCAGCGCCCCTTAGTGGGTATAAGTAATGCTGGTGGTCAGTACAGTAATTGGTAATGATTAATTATTGGTATTCTTTTGATGCACAACTCATGAATCTGACCTGAATGTATACTCAGTGGTGCTTGTGTTGAGAACTGCAGTGCGAGCCTCATTCCCATCTGATTGCAGTAAAGACACATGCACCCTGCTGACTGCTGCATGACGAGCTGCTTGAACAAGCCAACTGAGCCAGACTTGAGATGAGGACACATTGACCACCTTCAGCTGCTCCACTGGCCGAGGTCCTACACAGAAAAACACAAGGAAAATTAGTATTCAAACTCATATGTATACATAAGACTTGTGATGACTATTTTCTAAACAGTGAATATCTTCTATAACAATGTGCTCACTAGTGCGTATTAGTGCTGTAGCAGGCTGGCTCGAGTCTTTTCTGTTGCTGCTTCGTTTGATGGAAAACGTGGAGATATTATAGAGTAGACCGGGCTCCAGGCCTCGCATGACGTAGGTGGACTGCTGCCTGTCCAGGTAATCTGTTTTGGGATCCCTCCCACTCAGGGGAACATAGGTGACAGCAAATCCACTGATCAGGCTCTGTGAGCGCTCTGGCTCATCCCAGCGCAGTTCCACCTCATTCTCCTCCACACGCAGCACATGGAGACCAGAGGGTGGTAACAAGTCTGGGGACAGCAGAACCCTTGCATGTTTAATCAACACATTAAATGACTTCAGTAAATAAAGAGGATGAGAAGGTGGGGTGACAACTGACATACAGTTTGAGGTGGGCACTGATGCAGAATGTTGTGACTTTTAACCAACCTTTCTCACAGTCTTTGCCTGTGTATCCTGTTTTGCAAACACAATTGTAATTTCCTCTCCTGTCAGTCTTGCAGACCCCACGGTTTCCACAAAGTTGCAATACACATGGGTCTTCCACTGGGCGGCGACAAACATAACAACACTTTTCAATATTATTCATGCACAACTAAAAAACGTAATAATTTCAGTGTGAATTTGTTTGTAATGTTAACAAATCAGACTTGTGAAGCAGTCAAAGCCAACTTACACATCTGGCACTGGTCCCCGAAAAATCCATCTTTGCAAACACACAAATAATGCCTTCTGTAACCCCGACACGCACCTCCATTAAGACAAGGGTTGGATTCACATGCTTCCTGCTCTGCACACACATATTGACAGCAGAACATGATGCCTGTCCTTTATAATCCGTACATTGAAACACTGAAACTCTAAAACAATGTAACAGGTCGACTAAACGCTGTACCTATTTCACAGTTGTGGCCTTTGAAGCCTTGTGGACAGTGACACAAGTAGGAGCCAGGCTGGTCCTCACATGTCCCTCCATGCTCGCATGGTTCCGACAGGCATTCGTTTATGTCTTCAGGGAGATGAAACACACATATGGAAAGGTTCTATACAAAGTGTGTCTGCTGATACATTTGAATTTCAGCATTTGACATTAGTAGGGATTGATTAGGCTGTACCTGTTTGACAGCGGTTTCCACTGATGCCATGAATACACTCACAATGGTAGGATCCAATCTGGTTGTGACATGTACCACCATGAAGACACGGCTGTGATAAACATTCATTGATCTCTGATAATATAAAAAAGAAAGAAAAGCACCACCATATATGAATAAACTGGAATAACTGTAATCCAGTTAATATGTGGATTGTATAAACTGAAAACACAGTTTTTGTTCTGAGTGTGTGTCCATGTGTTAGTGTATTACAGACCCTCACAAATAGGTGGCTGGCTCCAGTCTCCCTGAATACCACAAATGCTTTGGGTGGCTCTGGGTACTTGTGTGAAGCCAGGGTGGCATATATACACAGCCACGGAGCCTGGTGTTGTTGAGGAGAACTGGACTTCAGAATGCTTCACTTGTGGGGGTGGCCCACAGCTCTGTTCTGAAATTAATACAAATACGATGGTAATGTCAGCATGGCTGCATAGTAACACAAGCCCACAAACACTGAGGCTTAAAGGAGCTAATCCAGTACATACTAAGGGCAACAGGGGTGATTTCCATGAGGAGCTCTGTTTCTGTCCTCCTAAAATTACGTCTAGCATACTGTTAGAGCATGTAGACATGAATCATCAGGTCTAATCAGGACTTACTTTATATAGCTTATGCAGCTGTTCTATATCTGTATATGTGGGGTCTCCGGTGCAGCAACACTGCTAAGATTATCTTCAGATGGAAAGTCAGAATCTCTACACTTCAGCATCAGAGTGAGACTTGGACATTATGTTGTGAGCAGTCTGCTTACCTGCAGAAGTTACCACTGAGCTCCTGCTAATTTCACAGTGTCTGCCGCTGAAGTAATCCGTACATTCACATTTATACTTTCCTATGTAGTGAAAACATGTCCCCCCATTCAAACAGGGGCTAGATGCACAGGGGTCTGGCTTCCCTAAAATACAATGGAAATATACAGAAAATTAATCACACATAAAATTATTAAAGTAATGAAGACTTGTTTGAGCTTATCAGCATCACTCTAGGTAAAACAAAAAGTAAAATATTGGCAATGCTCCTAAAATGACATTATTAAAATGGCAAATAAAATGTTATCTTGTGACAGATAGATTTTTCATATAGATTTGCAAGAAATGTTTTTTGTTTGTGCACCAAATGATTTGAATGCCACACACTCACCCACTTCACAGTGTTTTCCGGTGAATCTGTAGGGACACACACATCTGTAGCTCCCTGACTCTTCCTTGCAGGAGCCTCCATTGCGGCAGGGACCAGAAGCACATGTATTAAGTCTAACTGAAAGGAGACAAGAAGAGGGGAATCTTTGAAGGAGAAACCTCTCTAGATTTTAATCACACAAAATAAATCTGTTCCAGTACATTGCAATTCAAGTCATAATTTGGGAAAATAGCTCAGAACTCAGTCATAAGAACAAATTAGCATAAGCCTTTCAGCATTGTAATATTTCAAACAGCATTACGAGTAATGACATGTTTCCTGTTGCATTAAAGCTTGGTTGGAGCTTGAGCAATAACCCACAGGTCTGAGGGATGATTTGAAAAAGATGCCTCAGGAGTTCATGTGAAGGTGCTCTTTCAATTTTTTCATCAGCCATGCTACCTTTCTCGCAGTGCTTGCCCCAGTATCCATATTTGCATTCACAGGTGTAGCCTCCGTCCCGTTCATAGCAGTAGCCCCCATTCAGACATGGAGAGGAGTCACAGACCGATCGGGGCTGTACTGAAAAACACACACCGAGACTTGACTGTGTTCCATTGCAGTGGTACACCTCCTAAATTTTATTCAAGCATCTGGGCTTGGTCCAACCTTTAAAAAACACATTATTTAGCATTTTATGATTTGATAACATACAAATCTTACAAGAACGATCAACAATATAATACATCATTTAGAAATGTCTCCCCACATCGTTAATATAAACTGCAAATGTGACCAGTGTGTTTATTTATGTGTTTGTCACCATAGTAACCAGCCTTTCATGCAATAATACATAACTGCAAAGTGTCCCGCTGCTGAGTTGGTGCTCGAGGTTCTTACCATAGGGGTAGAAGTCCTTATGATCTAGCTCTAGTCCACTAGTCTGACATGTACACAGATAGGTTCCACCATACTCCAAACAAGGACCTCCATCAGGACATGTTCTGCTGTTACTGCATGGCGTCTGGGTTACTTCTGGGAGGAAACGATTTGTGAGAGATGTTCACAATTTTTGGGGAAAAATGACCTCTGGTTAGATACATTTGTAATTTGTGATATTCATTTTTTTATATTCATCAAAGGTCTTGTAAGACACATAATCTTATGTATATCATACCCACCAAACTGACAGTAGAGTCCCGTGTAACCTGAAGGGCATTTACACGTCCCATTGATGTCCACACAGACACCCCCATTCTGACAAAGACATTCCTCTGCAGACAAAGAAGAGGGAGAGAAAGAGGAGAGAGAGAGAGAGAGAGAGAGAGAGAGAGAGAGAGAGAAAGAGAGAGAGAGAGAGTGTTTGTGTGTGAGTGAGTGTGCATGTGAGAATGAGTAAGGGAAAGAAGCTGGAAAGTTTGCTCCAGCTACTTGAAAGAAAATACTTAAATGAAGTTTTCAGGATTGCTCTTAGTGTAAACATTGACAGAAGGTAGAAATGGTCAACATGTGTACCATATGCTGAGGGTCTTTCATCAGCTATATTGTAAACTATATATTGATTTGCTGTCATTTCTCTTTCCTTAATCTTTTCCACCAAAGTTCACAGAACCAGAAGATTACCAGTCAGCTTGCTGCACATCCGCTCTGTACAAATTGTAAGAATGTTTTTATTTTCCTCTGCTTCCTAATTACAGCAGTGGATCAAAGGAATTGGCCATATCACAGCTAAATGGCTTCCCTTTGAAGTCCCAGGAGCTAGGTGGAGGGTATTATTTTTCTGATGATATGGAGCATGTTTTGTGACCAAAATGTATAGCCCTTGGGGAAATTAATGGATTGCTAATTTGCAAGAGCCACTTTCATTGGCCACCTGTGCGGCCCTGGCCCTTTGATCTAAGAGCCTGATTAGGCACTTCTGAGTCCTACTACTTTCTCTTCCTTGAGGATCATGCTCCTTTTTCCACTGTGCCTTCCAAGTGAGCCAGGCAGGAAAGTATTTGGGAGATTTAAGAGAGCCCATATAAGCACTGATAGTTATTTCAGCTCAAGGGTGAGAAGTAGCAAGCATTTGCAATAGCTCAAATACTATGAAAGAGCTTTTGGTGGGAAATAAGGCAGCAGATGTTATCAGAGGATGACAGTAACCTCTCAGGGGAGCCCAAATTAACTTTAAAGGTCACACTAGTTATTTCCAACACTAAGTTTATTATCATTCTGAGATTAAACATAATACTCGATGGCTTAATATACATTCATGAGAGGAAAGTATAAATGAGGATGATAGAGCTTTGCATATTTCGTGTTCAAATTGCCTTATGGTTATGCAAGTAGCAGCTGCGCTTGAAACTATAGTGTGGTGCAATGGCCAACCTCCAAAGAAACAAGTAGCGGTGTGGAAGCATGCATATTTCAACAGCTCTGTCTGAAGAAATGACCTGAATACCAAAGACCAGCTTTGACTCATAAAGAGGCCTTTTTAAGTCTAGACAAAGCACTTCCTCTTGTTGGTAAACTAATAAAATGTGCTATAAAACAATTATTCACAACATCAAGCGACCGGTTCCCGTAGTAAACTGGGCGAGGTCTTGTCAGTTTTGATAATTACAATAATCCATCATCACAGCAGCCTCTTCCAGGGCAGAGCTCTAAATTCCTGTGGGATAACACAGCTCCTCTTCAAATACCCCAGTCTGCTCTCTACCTGCCCTGCTTCCTGCAGTAAGTGTCAACTGGCCAAGTGCACAATACCTTCACACTTGTCACCATAGAAGCCTGGAGCACATGTACAGTTGGAGAGTCCAGAGCTGGTGTATTCACAAATCTGGTGCTTCTTGCAATCCTCCTCTGCACACAGAGCTGCAGATGGAAAAGCAGGACAGGATGTGGTATGAGAATCAAAGTGAATCTGATTTTTTTGGCAAGACTTTGACTGTAGCTGTACTTGCTTCTACCTGTTTGGTTTTCCACCTCAGTTGAATTAACCTGAAGAATCACAAGTTCTGAGAACAAAATATATGAAGGTTTGAAGTTTTAATATGCAAATAACAACAAAATGCATTTTTCAAGCACAGATTTGGAGGTCTCTGAATTTAATAGCAACCCCCCCCCCAGTTTTCTGTAGGCTGGCTACCATTAACTTGGTGTAAGTGAGAAAGATGTGATGCAGTGTATGGAATATATATGAGATATATGTGATGATATCAGGCTTTTAAATTAACTTATTACAAGTATAATGTATTGGTATATCAATAGGATGCATGTTTCCAACTGGAAACTGCTACTTGGAAATTATGAATTTTTTCTGGGTATAAAAATCAGTGACCAGTCTTAATGACACAGAGACCAAAAAGACAAGCATATATTGACATTTGAGGTGTTGAGGTATGCCTTTTCTGTGTTTGGGTTTAATTTGGTTTGTAGTTACTCTGTTAAATACTATAAATCATTTTTTTTGACAGCGAAGTAAGTATGTGATTAAGTATGATGGAAACAACTGCATTGGCAGGCCTCAGCAGGACAAGCTCACCTAGTTTGTGCCATGAACATTAATTTTGCTCTCAGAGAGGTATGAGAAGATTCCCTTTGTGCTCATGCCAGTTGGAAAAGATGTTACATGCCAAACTGAAAGGTGAGAGCCCTACTTACAAACTATGTGAACAATTTCAACAAAGAACAATTTTTTCCTTTCTTTTTTTTTTTTTTTTTTTTTTAACAATTTTCAAGTCACCTGTCTCACAGAGGATTCCAGTGAAGGTAGCAGGACATATACAGGTGAAGTTGGCCACTTCATCGATGCACTGACCTCCATTCAGACAGGGCTGTGACTCACATTCATTTATGTCTGGATAACAGACAAAAATCTGTTAATCAGAGGACAGATGTTTTTCTGCTGTTCAGTCAGTTTGTTAGTTGTCTAAGCCGCTGGGCTGAATTAAGATCACTGAATTTCCCTGCTCAAAGCATCAAGTTTTATTGACCAGGTGTCTGGTATTAGAGGTAATCCCGTCTCATGTAGAACCCCAGATCCATAAACTGTGCAGGGACTGATAATTTCATTCCACTCTAGTTTCAAGTGTCATCAAGAATTAATCATAAAAAGGAAAAGATAACAAAATGTTTTTATGGAAACCCAGCTGACCTCAGTGAGCTTTATCACTGTGTTCAATAATAAAGTTTGTGACCCAAGAAAAAAGAAAGTAGTTGTTTGCAAATCAACCTCCCCATAACCTCAACTTGGACCCATTTGTCTTTGTAGACTGGGAAACTCTTCCGACACAAACATCTCCCAAATGACTGAGTTTGATGTAGAAAGCAGCAGTATTTCCTCTGGAGGGACATGCCTATTTTTCCTGGGGCTGTGAAAAACCTTGCTCACCTGTCTCACACAGGAGACCAGTGTAACCTGGTTCACACACACAGGTGAAACTGCCAGTGCCTTGTAAACACCGCGCGTCATTGAGGCATGGTCTGTCTTTGCACTCGTCAAGATCTGCAACACACACAAACATACAGATAGACATAGACAGAGCCATGCTCGTGGAATATTTACTCAGCTGATTAATATATCCGCCACACCACTCCCCTCACTCTGCAAGTATGTGCTGCTGGCTGTGAAAGGTATTAGAAGAGGTTTGATACATCTCTACAGGGAGGACTGTGGGAATAGGCACAGAAGTTCCAGAGAGGCTGAATAAACATATTCTAAATAGTTTATTTGTGTAGAAACTGCTTAATGAAGCACAAAATACTTTATTATTTTGTAAAGGTAACTGGAGTACACACAAGTTTTCAGGCAAACTGTCAACTCTACCTGTTTCGCATAGAATCCCAGTGTATCCAGGAGGACACTGACAGACGAAACTGTTAATCTGGTCTTTACAAGTCGCTCCATTCTGGCAAGGATATGAAGCACATTCATCGACATCTACAGAGTAAGGGAGAAATACAATGGAGGTAGTATAACTTTGTTCATTAGAAGTAAACATCTGGTCAAGGTAAAATGTTAACAGAACAGGACATGAAGTTGATACAGCTCTTAAAGCAATATCCGGGTGCCCTTTTGGCAGCTCAGGTGAATTCTACTATTGCTTTTTCAAAGTTGACATTATTTTTTCTGGCTGGTCTCAGGTAAAGAGGTATTCATTCATAATGTAGAGTGTATGTCAAGCACAACGGAGCAGGAAGTAGTTTCAACCATAACTCACCAATCTGGCATCGTCGACCGGTGAAGCCAGCCAAGCAAGAGCAAGTGAAAGAGGGGTTGCCTGTAATACAGTCGTCAATACACTGGCCTCCATTCAGGCATGGTCGCAGGTGTGGGCACACGGATGCTATAGAAAGAGGTCAGTGCACAGGAAGCTCTGATGAATAAGATGGCAGGTGCAATTAATTAAAAAGCTAATCTCTCAGGAAAAGGTCTCACCAGAGTTATTGCAGCCACCCACTTCTACATGTGCATCGTCTATACGGAAGACCCATCTGCCTGGGTAGCCCACGTTGGTGGTTCCCTCAACGTTCACCACATCAGCTGTGCGAGAGCCAGGGATGTTGAAATAGCGCTTGCCGTCACCGGCATTGAAACCTGCCTGGGAGGAGAGTAACAAGGAGGCAGACAACAAATTTATTTATTTATTTATGTTTAGACATCTTTAAAATGTGTAGTTTGCATCTTAACAGGAAGCAGATCTTACTATACATTCTACATCACACTGTTGCCACAGACAAAAAACCATGTGATGTTACCTGTGCGGCGATCCCTCCTAGTCCAGCCAGGTTTCCTCCGCTGCTGGCATGCATGCCTGTGGTCCAAGTGATGTTATTGTACTGGAATATAGTGAAGGAAAGCTCTCCATCTGTTATGAGCACCACTTGGAAAGTATTTACCTGCACATAGAGGATGAGGCTCAGTTAAATAAATTCCAAAATTTTAAGAAATTTAGTCATAATACATTTATCTCAGAATCTTCACAGTAGTAGTATAGATTGCAACAGCTCAACAAGTTTGTCAGAGACAAAAAAGACTTTTGCGGACATGAATTCACAGATACCATCAGAATGAAACCCCACATGCTCTCAGTAGCAGCAAGTGGTACTGTGCAGTAAACCTAACAGTCTTGTAGCTGGTTATTGGGACAATATATGTACCAAAATCGATACTTATTTTTATGTTAAACACATATATATGGACCCATTTTTAATATAATCAAATCTAGATCATAAAGACACTGTTTAAGAAGTACCTAAACAGTAGTAAAGAGGGATTTGTAAAGTTAAGAACAAGTTCTTACTGGCGTGAGGGAATTGCCTCCAAAGAAAGTAACTTGGTGCCATGTCGATATGAGGACCCATGTTGCGTTGAAGTTTGGGAACTCTGAAAAATATGTCCTGACATCATCTGAGGCCCTGCTCAAGATAGAAGACTCCTGACTTTCTCTGTAGAAGACTTTCCCTGCCCGACGGTTGTCCACATCAGCCCAGAAAGGTGCTACGGCCCTCCTGTCTCCAGCAATTGGAAAAGCTACCGGTGTAAACTGAGACACCTCTCTCAGGAACGATACAAGGCCATTGTTGTTAACCTGAGGAAGACATACAGTTTGAGTTAGAGCATCTGAATAATGTTTATCTTTTACTTTGTTCCACATGTCAGATTTAATCACTGTGCTAGTCTTTATCATTAGGTTGAGTTAGAGTGGAAGTGCAGAGGACTGTCAGAGGTTCTATGACCTCATGGAGCAAACAGCAGCATGGAGCAGTGGACGCTCCCATAATGGATGTTTGCACTTCACATGTAGCAAACAGATACTACCTTTATTCCATCAAATTACAGCAGCTGAGAAAACTTGGTTTCTTCTGTTCATGCACCTGCAAAGTCATCAGAGCAGGAAGGACATTCATAGCCTTTAGAGAAGTCTACAGAACGCACTGAAGCAATACACTGTAGTTTGTTGAACTATAAACTTTGAAAAAGATCAGGCTTTTGAGGACTATGATTGGTGTATAGTTAAGCAATTAGGGAACTAATTGGTTGGCCAATTGACAGAAAATAAATAAATAGTTAACTTACTAACTCACGAGGATTTTTCTGGGTTTTCTCGTTTTCTGTCACTAAAAATGAAATATCATACTGTAATGGGTACTAGTTCGAACATATTATAGATGAAGCAATGAATTTGTCACAAAAGACAAATCTATGGCTAGGGGAGGACACATCCAGCAAACAGCTCATGGTGGCATTAGTATTAGTATTAACAAAGACTAAAAAAACTCTGTAAAGCTGAGGAGCTGGAAGATAAATTTCTGGGGAATTGTCACTACGAGTGACTGTTTTCACATTACACCATGTAAATGGATTCATCATTAACATGAAAATATTATTTAATGTAGCTTTAAACTTTTCAAAAAATGGTTTCCAAACCAACAATTAAACAACAGTAAGGATTTTAAGCTGAATGTAACAAAACTAAGACTGTAAATGCAACAGATGTTGTTCTGTTAGAACGTTGCCTACTGTGGTCGATCATAGAGATATTATATGTTGCAGAAAAGAGACAAATTATATATATGATATATGATATATGAAAGATGGGGTATTTAGGAAGCAGCCGTCTTGCCCTTAGTTAGATACAACTTAGAGCAGATCAGTTATTGCACTAATATCCTCTGAGAGAAGTCGCTAAACTTTACTGTGGATAGAAAAGCACTCTATTGCTGAAGTGTTGAACCCTCATGAAAGACTTTCATTCATGCACCATTTCTGCATCATCAGCTAGAAGAGATTCTACCCACCATAGCGCCTATCGAGTTTCTCCTAAACACTGGCATGAACTTTGCCTCTCTGCATTCAAGACGAGTGGCATGTGACAGTGACAAAGCAACATCAGATGGCTCTGCTCTGCTCCCTGTCTATATGAAAACCATAATTTTCAGACTTTGCTGTAAAAACAGCAGAGGAAGTTTTACTTGGCTCAGCCCAGGGCTCAGTTAATTGCCCGACCACAGCCTTCCCCTCTGCATCAGCGTGATGTGGTGAGAATGTGGCCAATGTGGGGAAAAAGAGGACCAACTGCAGGGGCAGGGCCCAGAGGTCAGCCAGAGCACCATCTGATACTGTGAAGAAAACAAAAGAGAGGGCACAGGGCTGGATGAATGAAAGGATGTACATGAATTACAAACCTCCCACACCCACATACCCTCTAATGACAGACCTGTGGTAGCAGTGGTCTGGAAGTCACCCATCTTACAGCAAAATTAGTGTAGGAAATCATGGTGAACACTAAATAGAGTTTATACTTCAATACTGGAATATGTTAAATTGCCTAATCCAATCTATTGTAGCATCTGGAACTGTTTAAACAAGTGTATTTCTTCCTTATTAAGATTTTTAGGTTATTGCTTTGACATGGATATGACCTCAAAGGAATTTAAATTGAACTTGGGACCTTGTCCTTTGCATAATATCACATCTTCTCATGAACTGTAACTAGTACAGATGTCCAGTGAGAAACTGCATCACACATATGTGAGAGAGTGAATGGGTTCAGTGCTGCTTTGTGTTATGCTGTAAAGTAACCTAAATCAGAATCACAGGGGAAAAGGTGCAATTTGTCAACCTTGTAAGAAGCATCTTTCTCACCATATTTTCTCAATGGTGCCACTTCAGTCTACAACTCTCTTGTTATTTTTTGGGTAATTCTTCACCGGATTTTACTTCAGTGGTTTTCTTTAGAGCCAAGCATTTTATGGAATAAAATAAACTTTCATCTGGCTTATGTCATGCCAAAGTCAATTCAAAATAAAAAAGGTGCCCATGGATCAGCTCAAGAAAACATAAGTTTCCCTTGTTAAAAACAGTTTTCACAGTCACAAGCTTGTCCAATTATTTGACATGACCAAAAGAAGTGACTAGAGTCTCACAGTATTTGCACTTGGCTGTAACATCTTAGCATTGGTTGACTTTTATCTACAAAGAGTTGAGACTGATAAATCCTGGTTGCAACAGTGTGGAAAGAGTTGAGTATAGTGTCTATATGGACAAGAAACTCTGTGTAATGTAGTTAAAATTTCAATTAACAAATCATTTAGGGAGTTAGACAGGAATTTCTAGACAGTAATTTAATGACACTTCAGAAAAAATAATTTGTTTAATCATACTGACAAAGGGCCTTAAACAAAAAAGATCTCATGATAAAAACAAGGAATTACTATAAAAGCCTGGTTAACTTAGCATGAAGACTGGAAACAGGGTGCGTGCTTTAACTGTATTCACAATAAACTAAATCTAACTACTAACACCTAAAAACGACAAAAATGCTGTATCTTGAACTTTTCTTTTTATTTTGAAGTACAAAAAAGAAAAAAAAGCACACTGCAAAAGTGCAAAAAAAAATAGCCATTCATCCCATTATTATGGTCTTAAAAGCCAATGTTAAGTTAATGCAAAGTTATTCGAACCATTGCCTGTAGCAGTGTAAAGATATGTCTTGGGGGTGGTTGAAGTCAAGGCATTTTTTTTTTTTTTTGAAAAGCACCAATTCATAACAGAAGAAGCACACAACTCAATGCACTCTAACATCGCTCGGTCACATCTCTCATCACAGACATGCATGTATCAAGCACCCATGCAGAGCACAAAGAATAATATTTGATGCACACATCTTTGAGTCATACACAGTGGTGAGTGAAACTAAGTGAATGGAAGTGTTGAAGCTCCTCAGAAGAGCAGCTGAGCAGTAGCACATGTGGAGTCTGTTAGGAGTGTAGTTGCATTGTGACACGATCCTGGCATGTGTCTTTCAAAATGAATTTTAATTTTGTTTACATGTAGTTACAGACAAATGCCACTTTATCCTGTACATGTTAATATAAAAAAGACAGTAAGGGGTTCCCCATGTAAGCATAGCTTGTATCTTTCCTCTGGCCATGAAAATATGTCCATCTGATGCCTTTGATCATAACCATCTACTCTCACATCTGCTTTTAAACTTGTGTTCTTTCTTCTATGACCTTGGATGTCCTCTTTCATGTTCATAACACTGACCATCCGTAAGAGTAGTTAATCCATGATCTGCATTGTTTGGAAGCTCTGAAGATGCTTTGCAGATACATCTGTGTTCTGTTAAAGTGATTGGTCATTTCTCAGATAAAGCAGCTGGACAGTTCCAGGGGGAAGACCTCTGCCATGTTATCTGAGGCGTGGGAGGAGGGGAAAGGGGACCCGGAGGAGGAGGAGAGATCCCGGCAACATATGAAAACTCACAGACACAAACATACAGAGGGAAGGCCTGGTTACCAGGAGGCACAAGTAAGACTGGAGCATGAACAAGTTGGAGGAGACGTGTGTAAAGGGATTTTTAGGGGACACAAGATCACTGTAACCAAGTGTCACATGGCTATGTCAGGGCCTAAATACACTGCTGCATTTTTTTTATCACAACTGCTAAAAATAAATGTCAGGAAGGCAAAAAGTTAAGTTAAGATTTTAGAGGATCTGTGTGTGTTTATAATCAATTATGATAACAAAGTTATACAGCACCCACAGATCAACTAATATCATTTTGCTTCTACAGCTTCTATCTAGTGGAGGCCAAAAGGTTTGGAAAAAACTTCTGGGAGAAACTATTCATGCAAATTTTGTTCTTAGTATTTATTGAACTATTACCTGGTCAAAACATCTGTCTGGTAGCAAAGATTGCCATGTGGCCCGTGCACTTTGCAGCAGAAGTTTAATGGATTCAGGTGAGGTGTTTAAATTGAGCGTGACTATAATTTCAAGTGCCTGCCGCAATCTGTTGTGCCTTGCGTGACTACAGAATTACAGTTCAGTGAGACGCAGAGTGAACTACGGGATATCACATCGCAGCTAATGCAGCACATTTCAGAATGTGAAGTTCCCAGATTTCTATCTCTGTCAGATGATAATTCAATCTACGTTCAGCCAGCCAAGCAACTGATAACTTGTCTTATCTTGTTTAAATTAACTATTGTGTATCAGTATTAGTAGAGGATAAAAGATGTACTGGAATTCATTGCAAAGCTCACAAAAACACAATGTGCTAGCAGTTGCGATGTACAGGGGATCATTGTGTTTAAAACTCTGCAGACAGAAAAAAAAACACTCATTCTGTTTTTATATCTATGGCATCACTCAAACTGTACAGTGTGTAGATGCAAGAGAGTTTTAAAAATGTGTTCATTGGGAGACTGACCTCACTCCCTTGGCTCAGATGCTTAGATTAGAAGGATGACCTTTGGCCTCGCCCATTGTTGCCATGCTTTTCCAGCTTCCCCTGCCCAAGGTTTGATCAGGGAGGGGGCAGGCGGGGCACCAAGTGAGGAGGGGGGGGAATGAAGAGCAAATGCAGATGCATAACCACAACAGGTGGTGTTGATTTAAGGGAGTTTTGCCTTTCCATGTGCTGGAACTGAACCCAATACATGACAAAGGCAGATCAAAGTGTGTTTCATTGTGGTGCGTGAAAATCCTTGTCAAACCATTCGGCTACTCTCCCATGAGCACTGTTTCTCACTCTCTCTCTCTCTCTCTCTCTCCTGCGTGCATACTTTCCCCCTACTCTCCGAAAAAGAACTGCTCACAGATGCTCTACAGCAACAGCATGAACACAAACTGTCATTTCCTTTAACAGCTCTTTGTAGATTTAGCAGAACAGAGCACACCACTGTTCAGTTAAAAGTTCGCACTCAATCTTGCTTGGTGCACTTGAGAGCCCAAAGTGCAGAAAGGGAAGATGTAAAGTGAAGAAAATGTTATGGAGGATTCACCGGTGGGGAATAATACAATATCCTATAAACTAAATTATACACCAGAGTTTGCAAGTGAACACAAACATATACAAACTCTCAAAGGGCATTGCAAAGTAGTATTTGGCTGTATGCCAAATGTCATCTCCCTGAGGGTTTTACACAATCCACACCATGTCAATTCCACTTGCCAACTGCTAAGTGCAACACAACCATTCCTGCTGATATATAAAGACATAAACACACATACACAGACATATACACAAATGAATAAAAACTACTCTGTACTCACATATAGTCCTGTGTGCCTGTCTCCAAAGAAAGGGAAAGCAACAGAGATCTCCACTAGCCCCGAGCCTCCGTCGTCCTGAGCGATGGTCTGGGTGTCCCCCTTGTCCTGGCCAAAGGGATAGAAGTCCACCAGGGGAACAGTTGGTTCCACCCCAGGCAGCAGGTCCAGGGAGAGCAGGGTGCAGAGGCAGGGCAGCAGGGCTTGCAGCACCAACACCATGGCCTCAGCCACCCAGGGATGGAGCTGACAGCAGGCACCACAGAGGGGAGGGAGGAGCACACACACCTGAGGCAACAGGAGCAGAGCAGAACAGGACAAGACTGTACCTTCCTCCTCTCAACCACACCAGCGTAAATCCTCCCCTGACTGGCTCTGCCTTTCTCTCCTCACTTGTCCTTCAGTAGTGAACTGGGTTTCTTGTGAGAGACAGGGGAATACTGTAGATTCCTTGCATTCTGCTTGCTGCTGGGTACTGCATGAGCTACACTCCCGTCTTACTGAAATGAAACGAGGAAAGGAATGAAAGGGGGGGAGCAGCAATATTAAGCTGCGATGTTTTTTTTTTTTTTTTTTTTTTTTTTTTTAAACAATCCAGCAATTTGGTCCCTGATGGTCAGCTTAGAAATATCCTCAATAAAAGCTCTATTCTGCCTGCCAAAGGAGTTCTTTCAGTTTTGGCCCCACCTCCCCCACAGGGATTCACTACCTTGCATAATTAGCTGCTTGTAGCCAATAGCTGAAAAGAGGCTGGTAACTGGATAACCACTGGGCGGATCTATGATAATCAAAGAACTGTTTTAAAGAAACTGACAAGATTTTCCCCTTTCAGTGAAAGTCCCACTATGTACAGTTACCAGGGCATGCAAGATTAGACAGAGAGCACACATGCATGTGCACGGTGGTGAAAATGCATCACCTTATGGAGAAAGCATGAACTGAAATGAAAGAAAGAATAAAACACAGCACATTTATGCTTTCTAATTAAAGGGAAAGTCACATATTTATTTCAGGATTTTACGGGTGTGAATGATCACAAGTAAAACTTTTAAAGAATGATCATCCCTTAATCTTAGAGCCTGCAGATATCTATGAGATAAAACACTGAAAACAGCACCGGCAATAGAGAGCAAAGGTCATCCTCTCACTCACAGCACTAAATCAACAAAAGTTTTAATGGTGCAAACTAAACCCTAGAACTCACATGCCTTGAAGGGGCAGTGCTGCCCTACACAAAGTTCACAGAAAAAAATTTCCATAATGAAGTTTTATGGTCAGCAGAGTCCACATAATTTGATAATAACATCTCAAAATCTTTTGTGTAACTGTTCTCTGATAGACACATTTTTATGAAAAACAACCACAACATTTCCACACAATGATTAAGTGAAAAACGAAACATAATAAAACAAATGTGTGTCACAATGTCACTAATGAGCACAACGCCAGGAAAATCGATTCATGTCTGCAAAAAATGATTGTAAATATCTGGACATATATTCTCATTAGGGTACACACGCAATGATTGCGACATGTAAAGTTGGTACATGATCAGTACAGCAAATGAATATATGAATGAACAATTAAGAGAAGATTAAAGCTCCACCCAGGTAAACCTGTCATCACAATGTTTCCTTTAAAACTGACACAGCATAAACAGACTTAGAAACACCAACTGTGGTAAGCCAGAGGAAATCCTTAAAACAATTTGGCACATCCAGTTCACTTATAAACAAAACACTCATTGTTTGTTGTTGCTGAGTTTTCCTGCAGATTAATGTAATCCGGTGTGCACATGTGCATGGGTGGGAGTAAACGCCTTGGGAGCATGTTTGTGTTTGTGGGCTTCCAAATGTCGATGTAGCTTGTAACATACTGTTGTTGGGAAGCTGCCAGGGGAACAGTGAATGAAGAGGCCAGAGGTGCTACATACTTTACTGTAGGCCCTCTGCCTACACACCAGGCTCTATCTGACTGAAACAGGCATGCCGTCTTCTTGTCTCCTGATCCAGCTGCTCTTTGAGCGTTACCACCTATTGAAAACACAAAAGAAAAAATGGGAAGATGGGAAGAGAAACTCAAAACATTGTCATTAACCTAAGACACAACGAGAGGATGGCAACCCTCTCAACAGATTGTCAACACTCAGAAGTGAAATACCTGTTCCTCAAGGCATTTGACCCGTTGGCGATGGGCCCTCTCCCTTGTTTCCAAAGCTGTCTCTGCTTGGAGCTGACTTTGTCTGAGACGATCTGTCTCCACATCCAGCTCCTGGTGATGGCGGGCTGTGACTTCCAGGAGATGCTGTGTATGAGAATGCTCCAACTGGGAGATTTTGGCCTTAAGATGGTTTGGAAAAAAAAAAAAGAGCGAGAGCAATAAAGATGATAAAACAATTCTAACACAAGTTCTATAAACTTAACTCTTTCTAAAATAAAAAATATCCTTACGACAGAAATCTTTTCAAAGCGCAATCACCAATTACACTAAGTGAAGCAGAAACTTTAATTGGGAGAGAGAGGGTTCCAAATTTATACAAACACATGGCAATATTATTGCAATATTATTACAATGCGATTTTCATTTATTCCTTAGTTTGGAAAATGAAAGTTATACCAAGTAATTGGAAATTATTTATGAACATAATATATATAAATATACTTTTATGGAAGTTATGCCTGTCTAATGTGAACATAAATAATATACATCTATGAATAATATCTCATGCTTTCAGGATATTTCTGGATCAAGTTATTGCATGACACAATTTAGGTAAGAAAATTTGATTGCTCTGAATTACTTAGAAACAAACAAAATAGTTCATATATTGTGCATGTTGTTATTGCCAGGGGCCCATTTCAATTGCTCTGCCCTGCCCATCACTGGCTACAATCCTGCAATAGCTCACCTGCAGTGTCTGCAACTCAACCAACTTTTGAGCTAGCTCCTTTTCCAGGTTGCAGACTGTCTGCCCCAACTGCTCCTTCTCTCTAGCTGCTGACAGTGCCTCATCCTCCCTCCGCAGCCTCTCCATCTCCACCTGACAACAGCCGTAAGGTGACATAAATTTATCATGATCTTTACTCATGAGACTATAATGCATGTAGCAGAAGGCAAACACAGGATCTCTTGGTTGACCAAGTCCACTGACATGTTTCCATCACTGTAGAACTACTTTCTACAAAGTCTTTCAAAAGAGGAATGCATAGAGAATTAAAGAAACAATATTACAAAATTACTGCATAATAAAACAGAAAACTATTCAAATAATCTCCTCTGGAGTCATGGAACTGTCCATTTATGTGTCTTAATTCTTCAGCAACTGCATGTGTGCATTTAGTCCAGAATGTGGCAGCAAGACTTCTGACCAGCACTAAAAGCATTACTTCAGTCCTGGCTTCTTTATGCACCAGGGCTTCCAGCAGTTGTAGAATTTACTTTAAAATGACTTTAATTGCTTTTAAAGCCATTTGCGGTTTGGCTTGCTCATGTATTTAAGATCTTTTACCTCATATTCCGTACCAAGACTGAAAATGACTGAACAAAATTCTGATGTGCATCTAATGTATTGGGGTCCAATCGAAATAAGTGGGTTGCCATTACTGTATTAGCTGTAACATTATGAAACATTCTTTTAAAGCTTTTGTACATATTGAAAGATACAGGAGATTGTGACACATGTTTTTGCAACATAATTGTTGGGAATTTAATATACTACATCTTTATGGACTATGTGGATGCAAATATTGATAACTGAAATATTCAAGTAAAGTGCAGCAGAAAGGACAGTTAACCTTCTCCAGTGTCTTCCTGAGTGCCGACCTATCTTTGCCAACGCGTGTCAACACCTTCTTCATCTCTGCACTCTCAATATGCAAAGAGCTTTGGAGACTGGTAACCTTGTTTTGGAGTTCCTCCTTCTCTCTTTGTAGCTGCTGGGCCTGTACTTCAGCTCTCTGACACTCCTTCAGGGTCTGGGATACAATCATTCATCGATCAAAACTGTGTCTGTGTTTTACACGTTTATACACACTTTTACCTTGATGTTACTTACCTCTTTCAGTGTCTTGTTGTGTTTCTCCAGGTCATAATTTTTCAGCTCTGTGTCCTCCTTGATTCTTTCAAGGCTATGAAGCTGTTCAGTTAGTTTGTGGTTCAGGCTCTTACTCTCTGACAGGGTATCTCGGGTTTTATCTAGACATTCCTATGGACACACACGTTGAAATACACTATACAATGAGCCCCTCAGTTTCATCAAAACTTAGTTCTTTACGTAGACAGACCTATTGAATTCCTTTACATTTTCTCTTTTTTAGTTCATTTACTTGCTTTTTATTGCAGTCAGCAAATAGCTCCTGAGCAAATAAAGAGGTTTTTAATAACCGTGTAATTTTTTTTCTTCAGTATCTTTAAAGTCCAGTTGCTAACAGACACAGTAAATGTTTCTTGAAACAATCTTAGGAATTAATAAGCTTGAGAATTAATGGTCTTGCCTGAGCATTTTATTGCTCAGTCTTTGGAGTCATTTAGAGGAACCAAGACAACAAATGCAATTAAAACTGCTCAGTCTGGAGCTGAGAAGGTTACATAGGCTCACTGTAAATCAAACATCCTAATTTTACAATGGTCAAAGGACAATGGGCATCATGTTATTTTATTGAACAGCAAAAGAGAAATATTGGTCTTTGAATGATTTTCTGGCCAGAATTTATTCCTGTTCCCCACAACATTTACTTTGTTCAGTAGTGAGTGACATCAGTTGATAGACTGTACCTGCAGCAGCCTTCGCTCATGCTCACTGATAGTCAAAGCCCTCTGCAACTGTGTTATCTGCTCCTGCAGGGCTCCACTGCTGCTCCTGTTGTCACTGAGAGCACTTGATAGTTTGTGGATTTGCTCTCTCAGCTGACTCTCATGCATCTCAGCTCGAGCCAGAAACCCAGTTAGCCTCTCTTCATTGACCATCAGTGCTGCAATCCGGTCCTCACTTTCACCCAGCTTCTTCCTCAGCTCTGTCAGTCTCTCCTTCAGTGCTCCCACCTCTGAGTCCAGCTCTGCTGCTCTGAGCTGGGCCCGCTGTAGCTCACCCTCAAGGGTACACTGACACAGCTCCAGGCAGTTAACCTTATTCTCTGCTGCTTCCAGAGACTGCTTCAGCTTTTGTTGATCTGCATTGGCTCGAGACTCTGAGCCCTGCAAGAGCTCCAACTTGTCCTGTGGAAGCATTGGTGCATTCTATCAGTTCCCACTCAAGATGATGTATGCTGTTTTAATTAATTAGCCTTTTACATACTTGCAGTGCCCTACACTCTGCCTCAGCAGCCTGCAGACTAGTCTTGAGTTGAGCTACCTCGTCCTCAAGGCTTTTCTTCTCTCGCTCTCTACGACATGTTGCCTCTTCCTGCAAGGAAAGAGTTGTATGCACCTTGTGCAATTGTTCTGCCATGTCTCTTTTTTCTGTAAGAGACGTTAAATATGCTGTGTTTCTCAACAAAATCAACCAACTTTGTGAGATTTATTGTATGTTTATAGGATCTGTTGATTTTCTTACCCTGCTCTGATTTCTTCAAGGAACTCTGTAGCTGCAGTAGCTGGATGGCTGAATTGTCCTGGCTCTCTTTGAGCTGTGTTACTTGCTGACTTAAACTGAGTACCTGATCCATTGCTTCATCCTGAAGAAGAAGTTGAATTATAAACTCTAAAAATTTCATAACTAAGTCAATATTGTTCACTGACATTTTCCTGAAAAGCAAAATCAACTTTGGGCCATCAATCCCATTTACAATGTGATTTTTGAAGTTGAGTCTGTATCTTGTTATTATGAAATTCAAATATACCCTGTCAATTTGTGATTCCTTGAGTTCCTGCTGTAAGTCTTGCAGTATTGTGTATACTGTCTCTATGTCCAGCTCTTCATCTTCACCACCAGTCAGTGCAGATGTATCTGTTATGCTCTTTCCCCCTAACCAGAGACCAGATTTTTTAATGCAAGTTTATAGCAAGAAAGCCATCATGACACCTTTTCTTAAAAATGCAAGATCATACCCCTGACTTGCAGATGGCTTCTCCAAGGCAAATGAGGCTTTCTTCGTGACTGAGGTGTGCTTGAAAGCCTTGCATGGCCAATGCCAACAGTGCGGCGCATTGCTGAATACAGTTCTGACAGTTTGAGCTCCAGGTCTTTGCATTTGGCGTCACGAAGGCCCAGCTGCTCCTGCAAGCCCTGAACTTTAGTTTCAGAAAGGCCCACTTGAAGAGAGAGTTCCTTAACCTGGACCTCAGCATCCTTCAGTGCCTCTTCGAACTGGGCAGTGCTTTCTCTATGCCGCTGGTCACTGTGCTGCTGATAAGCCTCTCTTTCCTGCAGCAGCTCTCGAGTCTGCTGTTCCACTGTTTCTATTTCCACCGAACGGCGCTGCAGACTTGCAACCTTTGCAAGCATATAGAAGTGTTATAAGACTAAAATTTTCTCTCAAGTCATGCATATATGCATATAGAGTATGATGTCAAAATGGCTTGCGATGAATACTATTAGCTTACAGTCTTTTAAAAATTGAAAAAGGACATAAGTCAGTTCATATCTTGAATTTTTTCTGTGTAGATGTAAATTTGTTTGTAGTTTTGTAAGCATGGATGTAAGAAAAAGGTCATTTTGGTTAACCATTTTGTGTTTGGTTTAGATCATGTGCACTATACAAAGAAATATGGGCTGAACATACTGCAGTTTTAACTACATCACTGAAAAACAGTGATTAACAGCTCTGTAATGTAAGAACCACACAGAGTGTTATCTACTGACTTGACATTTAACAGCGAAAAGAATAGGGACATGGTTTCTGTAATGGGGTAATGTGCTTTGAGAAGATAAGAAGAGAAGTTCATTGATAGGATTTAAAAAAATATATTCTACACTGTAAAACAAGGCAGACATAAAATTATGACTAAGGTATAAAATCAAACAACAATATACATAAGAATTAAGATCTTCTTTATCCATTCACAGTAGAGCTTTTGATGTGAACTAGGTAGAGGACAACGCACTTTTGAGACCTGTTGGATTTAGACTGAAGGTGGATTTGTAAGATTCAAATATATCATAATATGTAACCCGATTTAAGTTTCTCTTGGAAACAGAAAAGAAAAATATTCCCCCCATTCCTTTGACAACTCAAAGGCACTAACCCAATTTCTACTACCTGGGTCATCAGAATACAGGGACCCTAAAAATGGGGCTATGGGACATAAGAGACATGAAAACCATGAAAAACATTTTGCTGAACTATTAATCAAAAGACACACAAATTCTAAATTTTACCACGGAATACAATAATTAAGTTCATGTCCTCAGTCTCTGCGCGAGTATGGCAGGTATTCTTCATGCACCTAAAAGTAGAATTGATGTTCCAACATGTTGTTAACAGACTAAATCCTGGTGCCCTGTACCTCATTTAGTGCTGCGTCTCTGCCAGCCTCACACTCCAACACTCTCTGTTTGAGAATAAAAGCCTCACGACGTGCCTCCTCCTCCTTCTGCTCCTCCTGAAATACTCGAGCCTGCAGCTCTTGCAGCTCCTGTTTCTGCTGGCTGTTCTCGCCCTCAAGGATATTTACCTGCTTGTATCACCATAGCACAAATTGTTTGAAAGTAATGCTTTATTGAAAATAAATCAGATGGAAAGCAGTGACCTAAATAATCATTCACCTGTCTGCGCAGTTCCTGCAGCTCTCTGCGTGCCTGCAGGCGAGACTTCTCCAGCTCCCTCATCTTGTTCCGCAAAGTGGTTGCCTCTTGGTTCATTGAGTTCTTAAATTTCTCTAAGATGGCCACTTTCTGTTCCCTCTCCTCAACAGCTCGTCTCAAGCTAATTAGGATATGTTTAAAACTAGTAAAAAATATCGATTGTTGCAAAAATTGGAAACCAGAACTTCCATGTGACTGTCATACCTGTTATTGTCACTCTCTGCTCTCTTCACAAAAGCTCGGAGTTCCTGGTTAGAGGCTTGGATGGCCTCTTTCTCTCTGGTCTCATCACCTAAGAGCCTTCTCAGGTCCAGGACTTCTTTTCGTTGCTTGTCCCGCTCCTGTGCACACTCCTGGAGCTCTCTGTGAGCCTCAATCAGCTCTTTTTGACCTTTAATAAGGCCATCTTTAATTTGCTGCAGCTGCCAACACAGGTTTGCCAACTTCATGGCCAGATTAGGGAGAATGAAAGGCATTAATATGATTATTATTATCATTATTTATAGCTTATTCAGAAGATAAAGTCCCATACAGAAATGCTTCTCTTGGTGTTCCTGGTTTCTTGATGAAAATCAAGAATTTGTTTGATGATATGAATTCCAAATGGATATAAAGATAGCTTTTAAGCGCTTACTGTTTTAAAAAACCTGTTTTCAATATAAATTTAATAAAAACAACAAACCAACACACACAATTCCATCCATCAGCAACATTCATGAAAAACTTCCATCAAACAGCTGTTACATACAACAAAAGCTTAAACACATGTGTATAATAAACATGATTGAACAGAAAAGTCCTTCAGCATACTGCGAAACCAACTTTGGATCAGATACTGCATTAGAGCGTCTTTGTTTGAAAGCTAATCCTTAACATCTCCTATTCTAAGTGCTACGTGCACAGTCACAAGATACTGTATGACCTATATTCTGTTTTATGGCAACATGTGTACAGTGAGAGAAATAGGGAGGACAGAACTTATCTGGGTACGGATAAGAGCCAGTTGGGCCCATAGCCAGGGGCTGTCTCTCCCCATCTCCTCACTGTGGCTTACAGTGTAAAGAATCTACAGAGAGCAGCATGATAAACAGCAGCCCCCTCAGGTTGTGGAGAAACCAGGGGAGAGGTTTGGAAGAGGGAGGATGAGGGCCAGGATGAAGAGAGGGAGGGGTGTTATGTTCAGAGGCCACACAAGATGGTTCTTTCTCATAAACTCTAATGTGAGAAAAAAACAAGCTAGTGCTGATCTGGCCAATTATACTTTATTTTATCAGATTTTTTGGGTGGGGAACGGAGGAGAAGGACCGAGAATATGAGGGCAGCAGTGTTGTGTTATGTGGATGGGAGAGGGGGACCTGCAGTCCCAGTGGAGCCAGCCTCTCGCTGTTGCAAGGGAGAAAATAAACACTCCCCCACTGGTTTATTTACACAAGGGGTTAACTCAAACTTTGATTTCATATTATGGTACCAGGGACCGTATCCTCCCCCTCTGGTTCTCCGTTTCTTCCCTTGATTTCCTCCTCTTTCTTGCTGACTAACTTTGTCACACCCTCTTGCTTTGTCACTATCTAACATGAGAATCCGAAATTACGATTTGTGGAAATAATCAGAGAAGGAAATGAACGGGGGTGGCAGCCAAATATGACAGTGTTGCTGAAGCCTGAATAGATATATGGAACGAGGGAGGGCTGCCCAAACCTCAAAACTCTTCTGCTCTGGCTCCACACAGCCTCATTCACGACACTCTGACAAGAGTGAAGACAAGATGATCCTCACTTTTGCTTTTTTTATTGAAACCAAAAAGTTCCATACAAATAAACAACCCCCGTTTCCAGGAAAGCCAGGGTTTTAAATCAAGGTTTTTACAACTCTGCAGTTACATCGTAATGAGGTGACTGTGAGCTTGTTAATTCACTAAAATTCCTAGTGACCCTGTGTCTGGAATCCAGACCTCATGTAACCCAAAGAATTGAGATTAATAGCTCTCATTTGGCTCAGAGAGGTATGTCACAGGGCAAGAGTTATAGTCTAATTGAACTTTTATGTTTATATTAAGGTCAGTGGAACTAAATTTTCCTCTGGTGGACTTGACAAGAAAATGACACAGAAAGCAAGAGTTTAGCTGAGTCTGAGTCTTAACAGTGGACACCACCTCTCCTGAGGCACCAACAACATAAACAGAGGCTTAAGGTAAATAGCTCTCCCTCGGTCTGGTAGTAATAGGTGCAAAATCCCCTCCACTAGAAGCAGATCTCTCCTATCTTTATGCCAATCCAAACAAGCCTTTCATTTTTATATCAATTTTAGCGATCATACTGCTCAAACTAAAGTTATCTGTCTTGCGAGAGCCTCTCAATACATTTTTCTACATTTCTACATTTCTCTTACCAAATCAAGATACTGACATCCACTATCAATTGGCATTAGTCTTCCATGAGTCGTGTTTGAAATATATACTTTTTTTTACACTGTTCCTACTAAAAACTCATACTCACTCATACCTCTTGCTGTGCAAGTTGTTTCTGTTGGTTCAGCTTTGTGACCTGCTCAGTTAGACTCTTCTGAGTATTCTCATGGGAGTTCAAAGACTCTTCAAACTTAGTCTGTAAGTCATGCAGCTGAGTCCGTTGGGCAGCCATTGCATTCTGGAACATAGATATACACTGATAATTGGCTATTGGAGTTAGATATAAGACAAACTAATATAACCATCTCATGTTATACCTTATCCTGCTCCTGTCTGCGAAGAGCCTCCTTTTGCATGCGCTCCAGCTCCATGTGTGCTACAACCAAATCCTGCTGCAGGGCTGTTAGCTTCTCAGTGAGGGCAGCGTTTTCTGCCTCCTTCTGGGACAAAGCCTTGTTACAACAGAATACAAGCTCTGACTCATTCTGATATAACTCACAGAAAGAATTTAGTTTGGCCATGCGGACTTAGACATACAGTAAAGAGGAGATCATCCTTAGATGAACTTCCACTGAGAGCCAAGAAATTCTAGGTTATATGGCTTTTGAGGGGAAAACACTTGGAACTACAATGACAGCACTTGACACTGAGACTTAAGACTGTTCTCTAAATGTTCGCTTTCCTAATATACTCAAAAATTTTAATGTTCATAAACAACCTTAACATCATAACAAACCTTTGACAGTTACTACACATACCTGTTGCTTTTTATTCTCAGCCTGGAGGAGGTTTTGGGTGTATTCCTGCTGCAGCCTGGCCTGCTCCTCGTGCACCTGCTGCAGCTCCTGCAGGCTGTGTGCACGCAGCTCCTCACAGCGTCTACGCAGCTGCTCCTCAGCCTGCTCCCGCTGAAGCATCAGCTCTGCACACTGCTGCTCCTAACAATCACCACACACACACATACACCTGATTAGTTATTGGAAGACTAAAGCAATATTATTTTGTCAAAGCCAAACTATCCATTTAAGACACACTATACCTTTTGTCTATGTTCAGCTTCTAGTTGCTCTCTGTGAATTTGCGCTCTGTTGTTCAGGGTCAGCAGGGAATTCCTCTCCACCTGAGCCAGCTTTTCCTCCAACTTACCATGTACTTGTGCAGCTTGTGCAAACTGCTGTTCAGCATTTACACGCATGCGAGTGGCATCACCTGAGCAATCAATAAATCAAAATCACACTTTTAGATGGAGTCACTTAAAGGACAAAAAAGGATCAACAAGGTTTTATTTGCAAGTTTATTTATAGGGGACATTCATCCTTCATCATATCTTCATGCTGAATACGCTAGTTTAATGACATTTAACTGATCCATGTGTTTGTGTGGAGCTGTGGGACACTGGTCAGCTGAGAAAACAACTACAGTGATCCTGCAGCCCAGCTGTTGCAGCGCTCACAGCTGAAATATGGATCTCTAGTGGGCTATTGGAGAGGCTTCATGGCCAGGGGGCTTGGCAAGGAGGACAGTGGGGTCTCTGAGGAAGGGGACTACTCACGCGTCAAAGCCTCGTTAGCCAGAAGAAGGCTGTTTCTCTCCCCCTCCATCCTGGTGTATTTAGTCACAAGAGACGAGGCAAGCTCCTGGCTCTCAAACAGAGCTGTCTCCAGGGACTCCTTCTCTGCTCTAGAACACAGTGGTAAAGAGGTTTGAGCTCTGAAAAAAAGATCTTTGAACCACTAGGTGCAGAAGGTCATAAAATCCAATGATCCATCATGAGCATAATTTCCAAATAAAACCAAGCTACTTAGAGACTCCTGTTACATGAAGCTGGCTGTGCTTTAAAAATTTTAATTTACTTAGAAAATCAAAAAGACCTTAAGTACACATTGGCAGTATGTCTGACTTAAACAAACACACAAGGCTGTTTATGATGCTTTTGAGGCCACCAGACTAACTTACATTCATTCCATACACTCTGAACTTAACCCTAACCATAACTGTTGCATGCCTACACCCAACCATGACCAGTGAAATCCAAAACAATTTTACTTTAGTGCGTGCTGATTGTCACTGCAGAAAACAAACTGAGAAAACTGATTTTAAATCTGAAATTGGTCCCAGAGATTTCAGATGTCAGACCACGTAAACAAATAGACACACACACACACATGCATGCATACAGACACAGACGCGGACGCACACACACACACATATAAACAAACACACTGAGACCTAAGTACAACCAGCTCCTCCGTGAGACCACAGGCCTTTCGGTCAGCAGAGTTTAGCTTGACATCCAGAGCAGCCTTGTACTTGGCCAGCTCCTCCCTATCATGGTTAGCTCTCTTTAGTGCTGCGGTCTGTGTCTCAAGCTCCTTCCTGCACGCATTCAGCTCCTCTGACATACTCTCCATCTGCCTGTTGACCTAGAGACCAAGACACACAAATAAATATAATGGCGTGAAGCAATTCATTTATATCTTTTTCTTCAAGTAGTCCTTAATAAGCATCAAATATTAGATCATTGCATGAATTAAAATACAGGATACATAGATTACAGCAGAGCTATAAGAAACAAATATTTCATGAGCAGGAGCTTGAGAAGCCACAGGAACTTTTCTAGCAACAGCTATACAATATTGGAAATATGTATGTGTTGGATGTCTACATTTCCTGCAACCACATTTGGTGCACTGATGTTAAACTGTATATACTGCTCTTTAAACTTGAAGCATGAATTGAACAAACCTGAAGTGATTCATGACAATAAGGAAAAGGAACTGTAGGACCATGACAACTTCATTGCCTGAAGCAAAACAAATTTGATTTGTGAGGTTATGATGTTTTTTCCAATTACCACTTAAATAACTAGACCTGCAAATAGGTATGAACTTTGATCCAAGCCCCATGCTCCATTACTGCTGCCTTACACCCTTTTGGCAGTCACTGGCTCACTGGTGCCAAGGAAGTGTAAAGTTTAGATACAACTACTGGCTTTTGTATTTAATATTTTTGATATTATATATTTGTACTGTATATCATAAGTAGGCTTGTATATTTCACACTGTTTTGTTTTTTGATGTTCAGTTGCCTTTGCTGCCGTTAAAAGTCTATAGTTTTGCGGATCGCATGGTTTAACAGGTGATCAGTTAGGTGTCGATGTATGTCAAATCAAATCAAATCAAATCAAATTACATTTATTTATATAGCACCAAATAATAATATCAAGGCTATCAAGAAAGGGCAGTGATGATTCAGTACCTACAGGATGAGGACAACTCTCTTGCAATGTTCAAGATCAGATTTTAAGTCCAATCTTGAAAGTTGCAAGAGAGTCCGCCCCCTGGAATGATACTGGGAGTTGGTTCTGTGGAAGAGGAGCCTCATAGCTGATCTACCTACTGTAGATCCAGAGAGCGAAGTGATCTACTGGGAAACTAAGCAACTATGAGCTCTCTGAGATATGATGGAGTTTACCGGGAGATGTAAAACGTCTGTATGTATAAATGTGAAATGTGTTAGGAATGTCATTTCTCTGTCATAGTCGAGGGCCCACATATTGGCAGTATTTTAAGCTGCCTACAAATGCAGTATTGTCTGTAAGTTTTATTGGAAAATTTTTTTGTCACAATTCAGTGAACAACCAGAACAGATTGCTCTGTAGGACTAACAGGTGATTTATTGGGAATTTTTTTTTTTTTTTTTTTGAAAGGTGAAGTTCAGCAAATTTCGATTTTCTTTGATAGTTTTGCAGGTCAAACCTTACAAAAATGAATAAAAATTTGTATATGGGCAATGTTTATAAAATACTGATTATATTGTTTGATCGAAATCATTCAACAAGATGATCTGCAAAGTTTGTGCTGACTAGACAGCCTATGCTGACTTAAAAGAAGTAGGTTACATATATTTCCCAATTAAAAAAAAAAAAAAAAAAAAGAAACAGATGTGACCATAAATACGTGTGGGAGCTGTAGAGTAGTACTTTTTCCTCCATTACAGCAACACTTACTTGTGGACATGTATCATTTGTGGTGTCGCAGGTAAAGGTGCTAATGACTTTGTATAATCGCCCACAGTTTAGACTTTTACTTTTACGCAAGGAAAAATAATAAGATAAAAACCTGGGGAAAAAAATTGTGGGTTAGCATGCATGGCGCCCAGCCCTCTAAGGCTTGGACACACCACATGACCTATATCTTAGCATCATAAATAATGTTTTTGGCAAATGCACTGTCTGTGTGAAACTTGCTGAATTTTATTCTCCAAAAACTCCAGAAACAGATTAATGTCTGAAGCTTCTGAGGTCAAGATTACCATGGGAATCCTCTTTCTATAAATCACTGAATGCAGCAGGCAGTTTAATCTGAAAATTGCTCTTGAATGAAAACATGATAGATTTGCACATCAATTAAGTTACTATATGTCGATGACCTCAGAGATTCAGACTTGAAGATAGCTAAAAAGCCCAGAGTAAAAGGAGGTTTAATTGTGACATTAGAGATTGATGTTCATTTCTTTTCTAGAGTTAAATGAGAAAATTAACACTACAGTCTACAGGCATTTATTTAGCCTAGCATGAAAACCGGAAGCACAGAAAAACAGCTATTCTGGCTCTGTCCTAAGACAAATCAACCTATAAACATCTATCCTAAGTTAACACATTATAGCCCGTTGATGAAAAAGCTTAAGTGTAAAAACAAGATGGCTGTTTTTTGCCTGTAGTTGCATCCTGAACTCTCTGCTGCTTGCCTCCTTATAACAATATACAGCCAAGAGACCACACAGCCCCAATCTTCTCTCAGCAAGAAAGCAAGTCAGTTTATAGCCCAAGATATGTATTCATATATGGGTTATCCTTTTGGTTTGAATCTAAAAGTGATGAAGCTCTGTTCTGAAACAATAAAGATATCTGCAAATTGTGTTGTGATTCCATGATATATATGTCTTTAAGGCCAGTTACTGACACACCATTACAGACTGGTAGAGTCTGTAATGGGCCCCTGTACTGTATCTTCTAATGTTTCACTTGAACAGAATGTTTGAAAAGCAACAATCAGGGTAATATGATTTTGAACCAAACTAAAATGAACTCATACTAACTAAATATTAGCACATGTGTCTTTCAAACATTATGGACTTTGGTAAATATCAAAGTGGATGTATTACACCAATGTTTTGGAATTGAGTAGCACTCAATAAGGAGATGACACATTCCAGGGCTTGTTTTATACAATGCTGATTTATTTTTACAGATAAGCTATCTAAAAATGTTTGGATGGAATTTGTCAAATTGTTTAGGTTTGTTATATTCTAGCTGAGCTCAACATGAATGTTTCACATTCAGAACAGGAAATGAAACAGGAGAAGATCCTTTTCATTCTTCAGGGAATGAAACAAGGAAATGTGGATCTGCTGAGGGAAGAATGGGAATACTTTAGGTGTTAATTTATTGGGTCTTTCCCTAAACCCCACTGGATGTATTATATGCCTATCTATTTATCTTTCCCAGTTCACATTTGTTCATGAAATCCCTTGCCTGTTACGTCCCATGTTACTCATAAAACACGGAAACCGCTCTCCATATCCCATTTGAAAAAGAAAACCAGGGCAGATGTGTTGATATCTCCAACACATTTTAATGTGACAACAAGCTCCATGGAACTGCTGAAAGTTATTAATAACACCAACTATCCCAGGTGGTGGGAGCTGGGAGTATGGAGACTGAAGTGTGTGAATGGCTGGGGGTCTCTGACCTTAGATTGCTGCTCCAGGGCCTGAGAATACTCCTTCTGCAGTAGGCTCAACTCGGCTTCTAGCTTCTGGCAGTGAATTTGCAGATGACTATGGGAGCGCTCAAGGACCTGCTTCTCCGTGAGTAGATCCATCATCTCCTGTTGCATCCGTGCTGTCTCCTCCCGGGCTGCTGTCCGCTCCACTTCAGCTTCCCTTCTATGTACATCAAACGCTGCCTTCTCACCTTCTCCCTGGAAGGGAAATTAAACATACAGCTAGTGCACGGTTAAACTCTGACTCAAAAGTGCATCATAACATGTTCACAAACTGACCTGTAGTAGAATACGATTGAGTTCCACCTTGTCTTTAGCTAAACCTTCACTAAGGGCAACCATTTTGGCCAGAGAATCGTTTAGGGTAGCCTGTTGATTCTGCAGTTTGGTGAGGGCTAGCTCCTGCACTGCATTCTGGGACTCTATCTGTGGAGTGCAAAATAAATATTTGAGAAACTTAAACTACCTTAAGTAAGAATTAAGTAATCCATATCAGGATAGTGTACCTTGCTGAGAGCCAGTGTGAGGCTGGTCTTATCATCCTCTAACACCTCCTTCTGTAGTGTGATTTGATGTAAATTTTCTCTCACTGTCACAAGCTCCTGTCGTAAATTAGAGTGCTTCTCTTGAAGCTCATCCAGACTTCTGTCACTGAACACAAAATGTATCAAATTTCCTCTCACAATTTCTCTGTCTCTTACACACACATATTATTTGTATAAACCAAATCCCTAAACAGCAATCCGTCTCCGGTTTGAAAGATGTAGAAACTTTGGTGCTAAGGGACACAACACTGAGGGGGTTACTCTTTTGTTCCATATCATGCCGTGCTCCAAACCCCCCCAAAAGATATAAGAAAATTCCCTTTTGCACGAGTGCAGTAATGCAATGTAAATCATTTACATTTTCATTTAAATGTCATCTTGAGAATGACATGTGTTACTGATCTGAACTCTAAACAAATGAAGCTTGAAAACAATCATGGGTAACAATCAACGGCATGTGCATTGTGCAACGGTCATTCTTTCATACTCATGCTGTACCCTCTCTGGGCCTCTGTAAGCTGGCGTGCCAGCTGTATCTCCAGCTTCTCCTTCTGCTGCCTCAGGATGTCCCGCTGTCTCTGGAGCTCCAGTGACGAGCCCCGTAGTACCTCCAGCTCAGCACACTGGGAGTCCACCTCCTGCTGCAGCCCTGACAGCAGCTTTTCCAGGCTGCCTTTCTCACTGAAAGATGTAGAGGTAGAGGCAAAGAGAAAGTATGTTGAGAGCAAGTGTTGCACAATGATTATTAATATCAACATTATCATCACACACTTGATTTTTCTGAAACCAATATCAACCAAGCAAACATCAACAAATATTATTTTTGGAGAGGTTTTAATACAATTAAATATTTTCTGATATGTGCCTCATTATCAGAATCATTACAAAATGCACATATTTACAAAATCAACATTCCAGCACAATGGGATTTTCACAAATAACAGAACAAATATTTTCTAAAGTTATGAAACACTTGCATAATCCAAAAAAAGGATAACAGCTACATAGCCAGGATGTACCTGGTGATGAGCTCAAGTGAGTGGAAATATCTGTTGCTGTCTCTGAGGCTTTCTTCTAAGGCTTTTTTAGCCTCCTGATTTTCCCTAGCTACTTTTTGGATCTTGTGCTCCATCTCTCTCTTCTCTGCATCCCTTTCCTGCAGGTTAGTACGCAGTGTGTCCACTTGCTCCAAGGCAGCATCTAGACACCGATGCAAATCCTGTAGTTTGTATGTAAGAGAATACATTAACTCAAGACACTTGAGTGAAATGTTAATTTCAATGTTAATAAATGCAAATAGAATGTACACAGTAAAGAGTAAGGAAGACTGGTGGCTTTTGTTATACTTGTGTTTGCTTCTGGTGCTTGGCTAGCGCAGTTTGTACAGCTATCACAGTCACGTTTCTTAGAGGACTCCGGCCGTTGAGAGGTGAGGACACACTTTCAGAGCCATTACTATCACCTTCTCCACCAACCAACTGGACATGTTAGAGTAAGAAAGGAAGAACATTTATGTTCTTAAATGAAAACAAACTGCATGATATGTTTTGTGGTTTGTTTTGGTCTGACCTGGTAAACATGACGTAAAATAGTATGAAGGGCTTGGATCTCTCTTTGGAGGACCTCAGTCTCTGCTTTATCCTTTGTTCTCCTCGTCTCCTGAGAAGGAAACCATTCAGGTCAGATAAGCACTTCACTTAGAGCAAGCCTGACATTCCCCAGACTGAAGCCCTCTAGACAAGGAAGTCATGGAGTTTATCAAACCCAAGGGCTTGACTACAGTACATTTAGCTCTCTTAACCACCCATCTATCTGACACCTCCCACTTTTGATTCCCGGGGTCTCACCATCCTGTCCAGACTGATCTGCATGGTCTTGAGGCTGGCATCCTTCTCACTGCTCTGGCTCCGGAAGTGTTTTACCATGTCGGAAAGCTCCAGCATTCTAGGTAAACCGAATGTAAGGAAATGGTCAGAAAGCAAAATCATACACATAGTTCCCTGAGACACTAGAGATACACAACATGTGCTCCTCGTAAAAAACAAAATCATCAACACTATCAGGTTCTCTGTATAGGATTAACAATGACACTTGAAAAGATCAAAGGCATCTTAGATCCAAAATACAAAGGAACTGGCATTCTTGCAGTCTTTTGATCAAAAAGCCTGAATCTGCTTTTCAGAACAGTAGCCACTGAAAGTAGCTTGATGTATATAATTTAAATGATCAAAGTCTCCGGTATGTGAAGTTTTGCTCTCATCTGGGTCTTGTCTTTCCATCGAGTCATACAAGAAATAATTAAATGTTTGCACTATACATGACCTGAAGCTGAGAGTTTTTACTTAAGTTTATGAATTTTTTATTTCAAACTGGTCAGTTCAACCAGCCTGGAGGGAGCAGAAAAATACTGATGCAGCACAAGGAAAAACTTCCTTTAAGAGCCAGAAACCTTGGGCAGAACCAGGCTAAGGGAGGGCGGCCATCTGCCTCGACCGGTTGGGTTAAGAGAGGGAGAGAGAGAGGGTGAAAGGGAGAGAGGGTGAGACGGAGGGAGGGAGAGGGAGGGGGGGGGGCAAAGTTGGTAGAGTAGGGAGAGAATGAGAGCAGGAGGAGGGGATATTCAAAACAGGTGTAGGCAGGAACATGATGCTGTATGGAATTCATGAAGATATGGGAGCATCGGGCATTGCAAGAACATGGGATGGCGATGATTCATCACCTGCAGGATGAGGACAGGGAGAGAAAGGAGAGGAACTGGGAGAGACAGAGACTTCGGGAAAACATGGTTAGTAAATGCAGTACACACGCTCGGAACTGGGAGAAACAGGGATTTCAGAGAAGCATCGTTATTGATATGTCGGCGCATGCAAGGGGGAGAGAGAGAGAGACAGAGGGAGAGGGGAGAGGGAGAGGGAGAGAGAGAGGGAGAGGGGGGAGGGAGAGGGAGAGAGAGATAGAGAGAGAGGGGGGAGGGAGAGGGAGAGAGAGAGATAGAGAGAGAGAGATGCTCAGTGCTTTCCCCACCAGTCTAGGCCTACAGCAGCAGAGCTAAAGAGTAGATGGACTTTAACTTTTTAACTATAAGCTCTGTCATACAGAAGAGTTTTAAGCCTGGTCTTGAAAATTGCTAAAGAGTCCATCCCCTGGACCGATACTGGAAGTTGGTTCCATAGAAGAGGAGCCTGATAACTGAAAGATCTGCCTCCCGATTTACTCTTGGAGACTCTAGGAACCACAAGTAAACCTCCATCTAGAGAGCGGAGTGGCCTACTAGGACAGTAAGGAACTATGAGCTCTCTGAGATATGATGGAGCTTGGCCATTAAGAGCTTTATATGTTAGGAGAAGGATTTTAAATTCTATTCTGAATTTTACCGGCAGCCATGAAGAGCAGCTAACACAGGAGAGATGTGATCCCTTTTTCTAGTTCCAGTTAATATTCGTGCAGGAGCATTCTGAATCAACTGAAGGCCTTTCAGAGATTTGTTTGGACATCCAGATAATAATGAGTTACAGTAGTCCAGTCTAGAAGTTACGAATGCGTGGACTAGTTTTTCTGCATCCTCTTGAGAGAGGATATTTCTGATTTTCCTAATGTTTTCTCAGGTGGAAGAAAGCTGCCCTATTGACTTGTTTTATGTGAGGGACAAAGGACATGTCTTGGTCAAAAGTTACTCCAAGATTTCTTACAGTGGAGCAAGAAGCCAATGTAATGCCATCCAGACTGATCAGATGATTAGATAGGGTTTCTCTAAGGTGAAGTCATATGAAGGTGAAGTCATGTGAAGTGTGAACAGTAAGACGCAGGTAAGGTAATGGGAAGATGTGCTGACTGCAAGTTGCTCAGAGCCCTTAACAGGGCGGATGTAGTTGTGATAAAAGTAAACATAGTGTAAGGCAATAAGAATAGCCGTTCTCAGGAAAAACAAGCAAGTCTTGTGTTTGCTAGGTCAAGATAGATAGACAGATATGGAGAGGACTTTACCTGGAGTTAAGTTCAACTTTCTCTGCATCCCAACGACCCTGAAGCTGCATAGCTTCTTTTAACTTGTCCTTCAACTTCCTTTCCAGCTCTGACATTTCTACAACACTGGAGCTGCTCTCCTGTGTTACCCTTGCCTCTAAGTTCATACAGGCAACATGTAGCTGCCGGCTGGCAGTAATACATTCTTTGCGCATATCAGTAAGCGTCCTGTTGAAAAAATAAATGTGCATCAAGGTAAGAGAATGAGTCATATTATCTCACAGGACACAAAGAGTAAGGAAACATGAAGTGCTGTTTTCAATGATACAGTTGTTAGGCATTAGTCAAAGTAAAAACCATAAATATTTGAAAGGATTAATGTCTGTGATTAAGTTCTGGGATCATGACTCATTTTAAAGTATCTTCAGTTCAAGTTACATGACAGCCTTTGACATGATCACAGCTATCTTTGAGCAGAGCTATCATTATTAAAGTAAATTACCCATAAGTACAGCTCACAAGGGTTCAACATGATAGCAGCCATGTACTTATGGCCTTTTAAGAGTGAGACAGGGACACCTTAAGGTACCTCAACCTCAATGAGGAAACAATAAGCAAGGGGATTGGCAACCCTTTTGACCCTGTGGTTGCAGTTGTGAGGGTGAGATACAAAGGTTGTGGGGGTTCTTGTGGAATCCTTGGTTGCTGGAGGGATCCTGGCAGCAAGCCATACTTACCTGTCAGTGAAAGTCCTTAGCTGGGTGAAAGTGCTCCGCAGGGAGGAGGCCTGGCGCCACAGAGCTCTGACATGAGCCTGTTCACGACTCAGCCAGGAGGCACATGCCTGTGGAGAGAAGCAGACAAAAAGGGAACAAGGGACTGGAGGGTGGGTGTGAGGCATGCTTACAGCAAATGATGGCACCTCAAACTTCATCGTGATATCAAACAGATGCAGTACTGGAACTCCAGGACTCACACTGGCACACATACAAATAATTGGATTTCCCTGAATCAACAGATGTAGTCCATTTCCACCATGAACACCAGATTGTGTGCTCAAAATTTTCCTCCCCCTCAGCAGTTGGAATGTTTTCACAGGAAACAACAACTCAAAAATCATAGCAATGAAATGAACAGCGAATGAGAATGAATTGACGAAACCGGCTATGAATGGAATTCCTACCCCATGTAAACTCAACAGGACTTTAATTACACAATCTCTGTGCCGAAAGGGATAAACTTGAGCTTCCCCTGATGGTTTTCTGACACAGGAATCTCGTTCTTGTGGTTTTTCTCACCTCTTGCCTTCTCTGTAAATGGATATCGCACAACTCAGCGTCTTTGCAGGCCTTCAGCAAGCTCTCTGTAAGCTCCTGGTTGACAGTGCCTGCTTGCTCCAGTTGCTCCAGGAGCACTGAGTTGACTTGGCTGAGACTGGCACACCTGGAAAAAACAAGCCTTATGACAACTCTCCCCTATCATTAAAGTCCGCTCTAAACATATCATAGCACCCAACTCTATTGTTCATATAGCCATATCACTATTACATCCATAGCCTTTAAATCCATCCCTGACAACCAACATTTTATAACATCTGTGTCAACTTTGATTTAATTTCTACCAGATCTTCATAAAGTTTTATACAAAAATGTTGGCATCATTCTGACACAGCACACACACTGTTACACTCAAGCATGTTTCATTGCTATGCTTGCTTATCTGTCTGAAATTAAGCCAAACCAATATCTGCAGGCATGATACTATGTTGAAACGGAACAGAAACAAAGAGAAAGAGGGATTGGATAATCTCTGTAATAACTAAAACCATAAAAGTGGTGGTTTGAGATCTCTGCACTTACACTACATAGTGCTAAAGTGAAAATATATTGGAAAGCTGGGGTTGTGGGGTGACAGTTTCTACTCTGGCAAACTTCCTGTCATGGGTATTTCAAATTAAGGTCCATAACTGCGTAGATTATAGGACATCAAAATCTGCCCTCAGCTGCAGAGGTAGGTCCCAGCTCCATCGATTTTCTTTGATAAAGGGGATGCTGAGATTATCTAACAAAACCAGTTTTTGCCTCACCCCCTGATGCAGTGGCAGGGGGAAACAGCAGAAAAGCCCAAGGAACTGCGGGGAATATATAAATATAAATAAAAAAAAAAATAAAACTGAACAATAGAACGGTTGTATTCATCCAGTTTAAGTCAGTGTCTATTCTAAGTGATAAAGCTCAAATTGAGCGATCTGATTGGAGATGCTGAAGATGTTATTTAATGAGCACAATCTACAGCTATGGGGTCAAATTACTTTTCGCAGACACATATCACTCCACGACTGCCAAGCAACATATACTAACACAGAAAGAAAAATAAATGCACTAGCTAGTGGGTATTTAACACAATTGGAAACCTAAGACTAAAATAACACTTTAATACTTTTTTGTATTCATTAAAAATGCATGCTGATGAAAAACAAATCATAAGCATGCATCTATTACTTTGACTTTCTTGCCAGACTCTGGAGCTTTCTTATAAATACAAATGCTCACTTTAGTCTGTGAAATAGACTTATATCGCATAATCTAAGCATCAGCATCTGAGCAGGCAGAACAATGCCCCTTATCTGTGATGTAAGTCCGTTCCACGGCCTGTCCAGAGCTACTGCTTGAGCATAAATGTAGTGAAGACTAAAAGGTAATAAGTGGTCACCATAACATTGACTGTCTGCATGAAAAATTTAATTGATTGTTCATTTTATCCTGAGGGAATCCTTTATGTGAACAGTTTGTGATAATGAGAATAACATTTTTTGTTAGGTTACAGTAACTTTTGATGTTTAACAATTGACCACCCAAAGCTGCTCAGTTCACCCGAGAGTAAAAGTCAAGATTTGTCGCAAATTAAAAAAAAACCAACTCACAAACAAACAAACAACAACAAAAAAAACGAACAACCTTACCTTCCAAAACAGGTTTGCAAACATTCTTTTATACTTTGTATTATTTATGGATTCAGAAGCTCCACAAGTTTATTTATATGCAGGGTAACTTAACTGTGTGCTCTGCATCGTGCCCATCCCTCACCTCATCTGTTCCTCCTCCAGCTGAGCAGACTTATTCTGGAGAGCCATGTTGAAATCCTGCTCTGCCTGCTCCTGATGCTGGGTTGAGTCTAGGTGGTGGGCCTGCAGCTGAACATACACACACATACCATCATCACCACTGTTGGCATCCTGATAACACTTCATTATGTGGTAGCAGTAGTAAGCTAGCTGTTACCTAATATTTATAAAGCAATATAATTACAGTGGAAATCTGCTATGCCAAACTCTCTTTGGGAGCCACTTAGCCAAGAATAATATTTGGAAGAATTAAGCATATTCAAATAAAACTGCAAATCTTAGTCATTACAAGAATAGTCCATGTCTTACTTTTCAGTAATGCATGACTCCTTTACCGGTTGTTAAAATAATGCTTGCAGTTGGTTTCAAAATAATGAGCATGAAGAATGTTAATGTATTGCAAAAAAACTGTCACAGGGAGATTGGATGAGTCACAGTTATGTCTGAATTAATTATAATATAAGAGGAAAAAACTAACAAAGAACAAAAGGTATGTAAGTAAAATTCTGACATTACGATAATGCTGTAATGATGAAAAGTTTTCCCTTCTTTGATTGGAGGAGTCTATTGATCTAATACATTTCTTTTGTATTAGTTCAGTTCAGTTTAGATTAACAATAAAAATTTCTTAGTGAATTTTTAATAATGGTAGCTAGGCCGTATTAGTTAATCTGTCAGTTCAAAACACTTTGGTTTAGTGTAAGGAGCTTTGTGGCCTCTAGAGGACCCTAGAGGTCTTGAGTATTAGCATCAAAGCAATGCTGATGGTTGAAGATGATCTGGACGTACCAACAATCTCAACTTCTCAGTTTCTGAAGTCTTCTCCAGCACTTGTTCTTCCAATTCCCCACACCTCTTCTTATACTGAAGTAATTGGTATTAAAAAAATAGGTCAACAGTTAAGCCAAGGGAAGTTTTATTTCCTTTATGCTGAATTGCAAACTCTGTTTCTAGTCACCTTCGTTTGCAGCTTCTGAACAAGTTGGACTTGTCTCTGTTGAGCCTCCTGGTAAATCTGCAGCTTATGGCAGTAGGCTTTCTCCTTGTTTTGCATTTGCAGGGATGTTGGTACATTCTCCTGGTCTACTACTGAGTCTACTGCTGAATGCAGCATCAGTATTTGATCGAGCTGGATGGTGTGGTAACAAAATAAACCATATAAAACTGGACAACCTGACAGGATTTGACTTACACATTTACTAGATACCTTTTATAGTCACATACAGTTGGGATCCATTAAAGCCCTGTGATAAATGTCTAGTTTACAAGAAACAAAACAAAACAAAAACACAAAAGCCTGATCCCTTCAGGGATATTGTTTTGTTACAATTGCTCAACTTTCAGGAAGATTTTAGGAAAGAGGGGTAATTTAGTAAATAAGTACAAATTAGTATAACCCACACTCTTACCATAGACAACTAAATACACAGTAAGTGAGTAGAAAAATGAAGTAAATGAAGCTTAATGTATAACTAACAAAGTTTATTATTGTTTACCACTTGTGCTCTTCACCTGAATATTATATTAATGTACTGATGACCCAGCTTGTCTCATCTGTTTTATTTGTATATACTAATGATAAATATTTGCCTTAAAGGATAAGTTAGCATTCAGACTAGTTATTCTGTAGTTTTCAGTTTCAAAAGTTTCGAAAATGTATGGGCCATTTGCTGAATTAAATCTAATGAAAGTTCATGCTAAAAAGATCTAAACAAACAACATGTATTTATTGATCACTATTATCACATGATACAATTATATTAAAACCAATGAGATAAATATAGCATGAGGCTTGGCCAAACAATCAATGTAATGTGCAAGTTCTGTATATTATACTGATGTTAATGCATGTGTGCGCGCGCAATGTATTTGCCAAAAGCATCTGAAAACAAGGATATACATATGTACTGGTCTTTCTGATTGTGGAATCTCATTCTCTCTCCCATATCTGAAATCCAAATGTCCTGTAACCTCTCAACCTCACACAACCTAAACTCCCTCTGCACCACCCACTCTCTATCCTGGTGCCAGACACCCTGTCCTTACTAATACAAACCACATGGCCCTAGAGCACTACAACACACTGCGTGCCTCCAGCTGCCCTTACCGACTTCTCATTTAAAGAGAGGAAGAGAGCCCCCTCCCCTGTTATACTCTCCAAACCACCATCCAAGCCCTTCAAATCAACCCTGCGACCCACTCCCTCCCTCCTCTCTTCTGTACCTCATCTCTTCTCTGGGTGCTTAATCTCTCCAGCAGGCTCCAAGAGAGCCAAGACAATAGTCTCACTGTTCAGCACTGGACCCAGCCACTTTGCCACCATTATTAACACATTTCCAAATGTCCTTTTCAGAATTTTATACAACAAACTACACTAACGGCCATCATGCACTTGGCTCTGTGCTTCTGGTGTTTTTCTCTGAGGACCTGGAGAGCACAAAAGCTTCTTTTACTGCCCGTTGTTGAGGTGACAGCTTTAGAGACTGAGAAGGGAAGAACAACATGGGCGGAGTGTTTGAAACACACAGGACTGCAGCAGCTGTGTTTAAAGGGACTCCTGAAAACAGCTGTGTGCAGAGCATTAGTGAATATGGATCTTTTCAAGTATTTTGGCTCAACTAAAGCAATAACACTGCCACGCTAACAAGCATATTCGTTATAAATACACCTTGAGTACATGGTCGTAGCACACGAAATTTATAAAAACAAATTATAGAGGGATTCTAGAGGGGTCTAATTTTGTTACAACTTGGGGGAAGTAGACAACAGCACTGAAACTGTACAGTGTCATGAATATTGTAACTTATACAAACATACACTATCCAAACTAGATCAAACTCACCTTTAAGAATGGTGTGTGAATGTAAGGAAAAAATTAGTTAATGTCCAAGGCACATATCCCTTAACAAATTTGACAATGATGAAATTATTATAAATATTGCACAAATTAAATTTTGAGCCTATAGAGGTGCAAACTGCGAACCTTCATTAAGGCCAATATTATATCGCAAGCGAGAGTCCTTTTGTATTATATCTCCCTGGTCTCCATAAAATGTAACATTTTGTCAGATTACCAATGTTCTGGGGATAACACAATGTCCTTAGAACTAAAAGGTCATGATAATTAAATAAATCTTTCTCTATATATATATCTTTTAGTGTTCCACTGATGTAGCATGTGCATGTATCCCTGGCAAGTCCTAAAGGTCTCCAATCTGCCCTGATGGGAAGGTTTGTTTGCGCTTTTTCGGATATAGCTGCAGTGTGTGGGCTACTTGCCAGCGTCACACCCCTGTTCCACTCACTACAGAGGACGCTTTTTTATGGTTCCTCCCCAGTCAGCTGTAAAGCAGGAGGCCGGGGGCTGCTCTGCATTAGCCATGCTCTATTCAGGAAGTTCCCAAGAGGACGTTGTTAGAGTTTGCTGTGAAGACCCCCACATTCACTAAACTCTCCACACTACCATCTACTCCCTTGCTCAGCTTGCATCATTAAATCTCATCACCATCATCTCCAAGTGAGCTTGAACTCATTGCTCCTCTCAACACACCCATCCTGTGATGACTCGAAATGGGTGAAAGCGAGAAGCAAGTAATCCCAGTCCTCTATCTGCCCTAGCTCAGGGGCTTACAGGTCTTATTTGGGGCCCAGAAGTGTGCTCACTGAAGACCCTTGCTATTTACGATCTGCCTCAAAGCACTCTTGAGCAGGATTTGCAACCCTCTAAAGTGGGCTGTGCACAATCCCACTGCATCCTGACTCTTGGAGGTAGAATACTGCCATTTTGCAATAGCATTCAAGATGCAATCTATATAAAAAGAGCCCTTATGTCATGGTATGTTTTATGCTTCCATGTGGTTGCTATGGTTCCTTTTATTTTTTCAATCCCAAGTATCTGTTTCTTGAGCCCTGCTTGTGATTCCAAAGTAAAGACATTTCAGCCTCATAAAATGTGCTTTGTATTAACTTTTTATATTTCTTGATATTTATGATTTGTGCCACTACTTGTATTGTCTCTTTTGATAAATATTTCAAACAACATCAAGGGATAATGTTGCTTTGATTCATCTGCCAACAAGCAACAAGAGAATCATTTTCAAGGCCCTTGTGAAGGCTTTGGTATCTGGCCAAAAGTTGCTGCTTTGCTCATGTGGTAGATCAAAATCAAATCCATTTCGGTTACCAAATTATGATTATGCTATTCTCTCACTGACTGAATGTCATAACATTTGGAGATCCAATAACATCAGTTTATCTAATTTTAACTGAGTATCTTGGAATTTATCTCCTTTCCTACTTAGTAAAACCAGCACTGTTTGTCCATACAAGTTTATCTGTACAGAAATACATTTTCAGCAACTACTCCTCATCCTCAGTTCTGCTTCTTTCTGTCTCTGAATCACACAGGGTGACATCTGGCCATGGGTGTACAGTCCAGCCAGCATGTGAAGGGTTACAGCTGCAATCGTTTTCCCTGCCTTGGCCTTGGCCCAGAGGCTTAATAAAGGGAATTAATGGAGTGCACTATCTGTCAGATTCCTAAACACAGCTGGAGCGGATGTCCATCATCCCCAAGCCGCCCAAAAAACTCACTATCCTACTTCAACAACATACCCATTACCCCCTGAGTGCAGACTCTGTGAAAGAGCCTCAGCTGATTGTGAAAGCTGTTTATGTATCATCACTAACCATAATTACACAATGTGGGATAACAAACAGGGAGAATGGGAGTGCCGATGGGGAGCTGCTGTGCGTTTGTTACCATGGAGTGTTTTGGTCATGGGGACAGCTGCTGTGATGGCATACAAGGATACAAGTAAGCTTTGCAAATACAACCAAACGAATAATACATGCTGTGTACTCACAAGCATGTGTCTGGCCTTGCACCACTTAATACAGATGCCACCAGCAAGGACAGTGCTGTACAAAACCTACCTACACACACTCACACGCGCACACACACACACACACACATCCACTAAGTTCAGTTCAAGACTTCACATTTGTGTAAAAGCTCTTGTCATGAAAAAAAAAAAATAATTGAAAAGTGTTTTTAATGTTTGACTTGAAAGTCAGGTAATATGAGCAGACCAATGCCAAATGGTGAAAGGCTTTAATTGAGAACTTTCATCAAACTTTTTCAGGCTTTTAAGCATATTTTCTCTGGGGAAGGCAATTAATTTTTACAATTTCATGATTTTCATGATAGTCATACTTTTTGGCAATGTTCCATTCAAACTGCAGCCTAAATGAATAGGTTTGTGCCAGGAAAAAAAACAAACAAATCTGAAACAGAATGGGGTAGCAGGGTTAAAGGGGACAGTAACACAATCTCTAAAAACAGACTTTATCTGTCCAACAATGCTTGACTGGGTTTTTATGCAGAGACCAATGGGATTCAATATTTCAGAGGGCAATGGTAAATGGCAGTTGGTGTCAGAAATCATTCAGCAAGAATTTATCTTTATCCAACTGACTGCCACACTGCTGAATTGTAAAGGCATTTACTAAATGTTCGGGCAATACAGTATGCATGTCTATGTATGAGAAAATCCACACTGGCAAGCTGCCAAAAGCAACACAGAGGGTTCAGAATTCAACCACACATGTTCTCCAACCTCCCGAGGCCATCCAGCTCACAAACTGGGTCAAGGTTTATCCAGGTTCAGGTGCAATTTTCTGGGGTCACCAGAGATCACATTGAGTAACATAACAGAGACAGAAAAGGCTTTAGGAGGCCAGGTGTGACTTCACTAGTGTTGCGTTAATGGTCTTATCTCAGGTCAAGACTGAAAGCTGTAGAAATAAGGGAATTTCAAATAACTGCGTATCTCTCTCAATTGTCACACAGTCTCTAGTGGACAGATTTTAGTTGACATTCTGAAACTATGAGAATCAGATGAATTTCTAAAAGAGACCCTTGTAAATTCAGCATCACATGCAGTGTCAGTTTCCAAAAATATGTGTCAAAGGGGGCGATCTTGATAAAAACAGAAAAGTGTTCTAAAAAAAAAAAGTTTGACATTTTGGGGAAAATTTTCTCTGCGTGTTGAGCGGATTTGAAGCTACCAGTAGCATGTGGTTAACTTAGTGTAGCACAAAGACTGAATGGTGAATGGACTTGCATATTTTCATTGACAAGTGACAGGGCTTTATAACAGAAGCAACATTTACATACTCACACACATACAGTGCCCGACACACACTCTGCCTCCTGACCCACAGACATACTGAAGACTCAACTGGAACTGAAATGGAAGGGAGGGCTAGCCTGGCTCTGCTTAAGTGTAAAATATTCTGTTCAGCACCACACTACCTTTGAAGCTCACAAATTACAATATTACATCACGTTTGCTTAATCCATATGAAAACCCGAGGTGTAAAAAAAAAAATAAATACACAAATACATTTATAAAAAATCAACCAACGACACAGGGGCTGTTGAGACTGACACTGTTGTCACTGTGAAGTTGCCAAGCAACCAGCAGAGAATCGTGAATTGGATGGAAAATTACTAAGCAATAAATATAAAGCTATGTAAATAGATAGATTAAAGCCCAAAATGATTAAGAAGTTCCTGCTGCTAACATTAAAACATTTTTTATGTTTGGCTTCGTCCACAATGTGCTTAACAAACTGGAATGCACATTGCAACAACCTGAGAGTTATAGTACTTTGCATAAATTATCCAGAGAAATTAGTCTGTTTAGTTTTTCTCAAGAGCTCATGGACCAGCAACATTTCCCACTATTTGCTTTTCAACAATATATACAGTGAAAATATTTTGTGATTATTTCAATCTTGAAAAAAAGTATGGATATTAAAAAACATAATATCCATATCCATAATAATAAGATAAATTATAAATAATTTCTAATATTAAAATACAGTCCATTGTAACCAGTTTTGTTTCACAACTATGCTTCCATCGGACAAATCTCATCACAACAGAAACTTTGTTCAGTTTATGGACAATTTGCTTGGCAAATTTCAACAGAGAATCCTTAACGCACATAAAACTGCTGGCCTAAATGTTTAATTTGACTTCAATAGTAATTTGTCTCTAAGGCATGGCTTAGCACATAGCATTAACATCACCAAACTCCAAAGCTGCCAATTATGCTTTTCTGCAGGGAAAATATTGTCAGAAAAGGACAGGAGTTTTAACTGGAACAGACAAGTCACAACAGGATTCTCGTATTGAACCTTGTGACTTGTGAGACATGTACATAAAACATTCAGCTGCGTTAACAGCTTTCATTTCTCTGATCTTTATGAAAAAAATGTAAATTGCTATTTCTGTTAATCTTGCCCCTCTAGTTTTCAAACCGCTATTAGGGGTGTGAGCATTCATACAAGCCACACTACCTTATGTTTTTTTCTGTTTCCTGATTTTTCACACATCCAAACATATCAACAAAATAAACATGATATATATATATATATATATAAATCTGGCAACCTAATTACGAATATTTATAGCTGCAGTTTTAAATAAGTTCCAAAAGTAAGCCAAACAGTGGGAGTTCATTAGATTTAAGTAACAGAATGCATGCAGTGTTATCACAAATGGCTGCTTTGTGCACCATGAAAAATGAGCTTTTTCTTCAACAGTCTCAAGGGATCAGTGACCTTCACAATTTCCTCCCAAAACAGCAAACGCTACATGAATGGAGCAACCATGGGGGGCTATGAGGGAGACGCCGGTTCTCATGAGCACAGGGGGTCTGAGTCTACCCAAGCAGACCATAAGGAAACCCTTCATGATACCACCCTCCCTGCTCTTATTTACACATATAAACACATAACACACAATCATATGCATGCAGATGCATCCTTTCACACACACACACGCAATTGATGCCTATATAGGACTCTGAATGTAAACTACAAACTGAAGTTCCATAGCCACATATTGAAGAAAAATGTATGACACAAAATATGAGCCTGTGTCAAGTTACAAGTTAATTAAATCAAGAGTCCTTAAATTCTTTCCCCCCTCAGTTTTCACTAACGTAGATGCAAAGTTGTTTCAACCTTCCCACAATGTCTGTTTATTCAGCTCCAAAAGGTTTTCCCCGGTGCAGTGCAACAGTGATGTTTACTGTTACCATATTCCATTTCAAACATATCTAGCTTTTTGCAGTTAATTCTCCAGTGTGGTTGACCCTCTTGATCTCATCTCGAAACAAAACTGTACAAACTTACTGTCTATAGTATTACACAGTATTACACATCAAAAGTAATGTTTGCTGATGCAGGCTCAGTCAAAGTAAGTGTGGAAAACACTTCCAGAAAAATGTATATGGAGATACCATTTCATGGGGTACAACTAATCCTGGTCACACATGAGAAATATCAAATAAATTTCCATGTCATGCTTTTTTTTTTTTTTTAACATAAATAACAATGAACCAGAATTGCATGCATACAACACTTGCTAAAACATTGAATAAAGTTCCACAACTTAACCTCAACCTGAGAATGTGTTGCTGTCCTGTGTCACACTTACCCTGTCTGTGAGACTGGCCTGTTTGACTAGAGGCTGGTCATGGTCCGTCAGGCTTGGAGACAGCTGCTCCCTCAGGGCCCTGTTCTCCTCCAGCTCACTGACCTCAGAGTTCTCACCTGAGATTAGGGAGGATATCATGTACACAAAAGTGTCAATTTCAACACATGGAATAAAATTATATCTCATATCTAGCAAGGCAGATTCATTTCCAGTACTGGATGTCTTCAAAGCATTTGTCTAAATTTCAATTAAAGTTCTCTTCCTTACCAAGTGGCTGATCAGCCAAATTGCGAGTGATGATCTGGTGGATACAAGTGGAGGTAGGCATACAGACAATGACACTGGGTTCTTGTCCATCACCGCAAAGTGTCAGTGTCCTCTCTACTGTGCTGCCTTCAGAATGATGCAGGGATTCCTCCAACTTCTAGAATACAACAATCATTAAGACACTTCACTAAACTGAGCATAAAAGGCACAGCTCATTAAAGATTGACAAAGAAATCAACAGTGTATAAAGAAGTTAAAGCACTTACTCGAAAGTAGCCATATTCATTCCACAGAATAGGGACTGGAGGTTTGTGTATTATACATGTTGTATTATTGACTTGTTATTACTGATTCATAGGCTTTGAAGAGGCATTTAACTGTTGCATCAGGTGGATTTTGAGATAATTTTAATTACTGTGTAATGGGACATTTACATTCATCTATCTTCTATCTTTTTAATCTAAAATTCACAATCTAATCTGCAAAATAACTACAAATGTCAGATAAAAATAGAAGCCTAAAGTAGTATATAATAGGATAAGCCAACCTCTTGTAAAAATGTATCGGAATTTTAGCTTTCAAAGTACTTCAAGTACATTTGGAAACTAATACTTTTGGTCTCTTACTGTTATTTCTTATACTTTTAAAATGGTAATTATCCACAGAATGACTCCAATATTGACGTGGGTAAGGGGTCTGACTGCTGTAACTACCTCTAACACTAAACTGGTGTTTTTCACAGCAGATATTTTGAATTATTATCTGTGTAAAAATAAGGGTGGGAAAGTGCGTCAACAGGTATAATAGGGAACAATTAAAGCTAAATGGAACTCAAACTTCATTTAATCTAATCATTTACGTATTTTTATGTCCTGGTTTGAGTGTCCTCCTTTTTGAAAAGTCTATTTAGAAAATAATCGCAGTTGTTAGGTCACCCACCTGAATCACAGCCTCCAGTGTAGGAGAATGAGCATCTTGCTCCCGTTGAGAGCTCATTGCAAAACTGCCCCAGCTTTAACAATGAAATGTCATCTATTGACCTTAATGTTAGCTTGCTATTAGCTAATATCTCAAGGTGTAAAGCGGACTAAAAAACGCCAACAAAGTATATCACTACCATTGTGCTGTAAGAAATAAAGAAAAGAATAGATAATAGCTCCATAAAGAGATGGTATGAAAGTTTAAAATCCCAAGTAAAAGTTTTCAGGCAAGAAATTTAAGGAGCAACCGCAACCAAAGAGCGACCACTAATCCCACTCTACGTTGCCAAGGTGATCACGTGTTTCCGGACCCTTGCCATGGTAACAGAATGCTGGCTTGGGCGTTTCCATGGCAGTACAGACGCCATGACAGGCCACTGGATTCCGACAGGTTAATGATCAAGACTCCCAAGGGCAAAGTCAACAGTGCTTTTCACACAGAGGACTTACGTCTGTTTGAATATTTTCAGGAACACATTTTATTAAAAAATGAAGCATTTTCAGTTTAAAAGCCTGAGCAATAATAATAATAATAATAATAATAATAATAATAATAAGAAGAAGAAGAAGAAGAAGAAGAAGAAGAAGAAGAAGAAGAAGAAGAAGAAGAAGAAGAAGAAGAAAAAGAATGAATACAGGAGCCCAAAAATTGTTTCTACAAAGATTTACTGATACACAAGCACCATTCAATAACACAAAAAGGAATTCAGGTCTCAAACACATGATACGAAGTATAAATAAACACCAGCTGAGCAGTCAAGTCGGGCCTAAAAGCAACCAAAAATACCCGAGGATCACATAACACACTATTCTAAGATACAATGACATCCTGTGATTAACATTCCATTTGTACTGAAACATAAATATGACAGAAACATGTCTCTGTGAACTCTTTGACCCTGAGTTTAGTCTTTTCAGAAGAGAGGGCCATTATGTTGAATCTATGGGGAAATGCTCAGGCCATTGGGATGGATCTAGGAAAATGGTGCAGACCCCACTGTAGAACCAAAGTCTTGGCAGGAAGCCCTCCACCTCCCAGGTGTTGGATGCTCTGTTATAAACCTCCACCTCCACCCCGTAATCCCCCTCCATACCTTTCCAGTGGCCCCCAGTAACAAACAACCTCCCATCTAGCGTCACCAGACCGCCGTTCTCATGAAGCATGTGGAGATGCTGGACCTGATGAGAGGGATGAGTCATCAAATTACCAACTGTGAACTGACACATTGTAAAAGTAAAAAAAATAGCTATTTTCATTTATACAGTGTATTATTTGGACTCTTGTTAGTATGATATATAAAATCACCTTCTGCCACATGTTTGCCTCTGGATCATAGAAATAGACTTTCTTAGTGTTGTCAGCAACCAGATATATAATTCTGTCCACACAGACTGAACGGGGAGAGGACAAGTACTTCGGGATGAAGGGTGAACATATGCTGATCCAACTATCTGTAAAAAATACGTGTTGTTATGACTTTGCAAAGTAAAAAATACAAACATTCAAAATGAGCTTTGTGTAAATTTTGTTTGTTTGCTCTTTGTGACATCCAAGATTAAGTACATTTAGTACAATATGAAGTCTTCACATTTCAAATTTCTCCAATGTAAATATATGTGGAAATAATATATATTTGGTTAAGGCTAGTAAAACAGATGTATCATAAGACTGCAAAAAGCACCACTTGAAGAAATTTTAAGTTTATTTTTTATCAATATAGAATTATATTTTATTTAAAAAAGCCTGGAGCAGTGTTTTGAGCATCCTTACCTATAACAGGATTGTAGCACTGCATGGCCAAAGCATTATACTTCACAGCACACGAACCAATTACATAGAGCTTCCCATGACACGCTGTAGCAGTGAAGTTAGTCACATATTTTAAAGCAGGGCATGTCAAGGCCCAGGTGTTGTTGTAAGGGTCATAATGCTCAACCTCCACCTTGTCTGATGTTGTACCTGAAAAAGGGAAATTAAAGTGCGATAAATTTGAATCTTGGCTTCAAAAATATAAACAAGTACTCAAATTTAAAGGAAGCTGCAGTGCAAACAGACATGTTAAAATGTGGCAATATTTCAGGCTATTCACACACAAAGAAGAAACACATTCTTACAAAGTATCACAGCAGAGGCAATACATTAAGACCAGTTTTCCATTGAATTGCAGGTTTAAGGCACCACATCCAGGACTGTATTTATTTTCTTACCTCCAATGACGTAAATCTCGCCATTGAGGGTTGCTGATGTGTGGTTAGTCCGAGGACGAAGCATGGGTGCCACAGTAACCCACCTCCCTTCCCTTGTGATGTACTTCCAGGTCTCTGTGGTCGACCAGGTGTTGGTATTCAAACCTCGTGAGCCGCCTGTGAGAAAGACAAGGGCACATTGTCAAAAGTCTGAAAATATTTTGCATTCCTCATAAAAACACTGGTGAGTTCTGCACAAACCTATTTATCATTGCTCCTTTATTGTCAGCCATAACTCTCTGTGTTTTAATGGGTTTCTTGCACTCCACTCACCTGTAACATATACATCATTGTTCAAGGAGACAATAGAGTAACCCCATTTGTTAGGGTTGGGGAAGTTAGGGAGCTCATGCCACTGTTCTGCAGAGGAAAAGAAAAGGGAGTTTATGTTTGACCATAAGAACATAAGAAAAGTTTTCACAAATATAATATGCAAATGTATAAGGATATTGGGCAAAGACACACTAATATCCCAGAGCACCAATTAAATAAAGGCATGCCACAGGCTATTGCTTGCTGGCTTGAAACAGTCAAGAAAACAACTTTTCTTGCACAACCTTCAACACAACAAGACATTGTGCCTCAACATAAAACCAGAAATGTTTGAATGAGATGCAACAATCTTTTCCTTATCTTCCCATATAATAAACATGAACAAGGATATCCTCTGCCAGCATAATAAAACGCTCATTTGAGGAAGTTTTGTCACATCCAAACTGCATTCCTGCAGGACCATTTTTCTGTTAGCACAAAATTTAATGACATATAACAAATCTGCCAAACTGTTTTGAGGGATCAGACAAGCAATTCCAAACTATTTTGTGTTGCAAAATGTATCATGATCTTAAACACTTGAAACTTGAATTTGTGATAGGGGAAATAATATTTTTTACTAGTCTTTGTGTTGTAGAAAGCACAATTCCTAGGCAGCAGCCTTTGCAATCTTGGGTCTCTGTCCTCATCTTGATCTGAGTCATCATCATCATCTGAATCATCCATCGAACGACCTCCCATTACAAACAGCACCTCTTGTAGATTTGGTTGTGGACTCTGAGAGTTGACTCTGTCCAAGTGTTCTGGTGCCAAATCCAATTTCTAAAAAAGAAAAAGTCATGATGTTTTTGGAAATCCATTCACACTGAACAAACAAAGATAAGAGCTGAAAAGAAGGAGAAACTCACTAACCTCTCTGTGAATTTTTTCTATTGCCTCTCTGCAGCTGGGAGACGCCTCGACCAGAGTGTCCTTCAGCAGGGTGTCAGCCAGGTAGTCCAGGCTGAGTAGAGAGAGATGAGACAAAGTGAGGAGTTCAGGGAGGTGGCAAAGCCGAGACTCCTTGTGGTGACTAACCCATTTCAATATGGCCTCCACACGGTTGCATTCTGTCCGAATTTGTAGTCCTTCATCCGACAGGCAGGCAACCAGTCTGTTTTTATCTAATAGCAGAAACTCCTCGCCTTCTTGTACAGCCTCAAAGTTCTGCAAGAGGAAAGCCCATGCTTTAGCCACAACTTCAGGGCAACCATGGATCTGTCCAAACTCCAGGATTCCCAGGCAGTTGGTTGCATCGATCTGATGCTGGAGGTATCGGCTGCAAACAGTTCTCACTGTCTGGAACTGTAACTGGCTGGAGGTGCAGATCAACCCCTCCACATTGCTCTGGTTGATGGTTAGTTTTCCTGTGTATGCAAAGTCCAGCAAGTGGCTGAGGATATCAGGATCAACATCATGAAGCTCAACACGAGCAGCTATGCTCTCCACAAAGTCACCTGAGAACATGCAGCGGAAGTACATGCTGCAGAGGGACAGCACACTGCGGTGACAGGGGAAGTCCCGACCGCCCGCACTCAGTGTTACATCAACCAGTTTAGGGTGAGAGCAGAGCGAATGTAAGCCCTCCAGGATGCTTTGAGGATGAGAGGACAGGCAGAAGTCCAAGTCATCCACGTTTCGAACCATGGTCTACTCTAGTTCAGAATGCTGGTTAGAACTTCTCTCAAGGGGGGTGATGGAAATGAGGTTCAGAAGGTCACCTAAAAGTGGAAAGAAAAACCAAAACCACCTTTTAAACCATGTTTAATGGAAGGAAAACATCAAGAACTTTCTGCTGAAGCAGTCCTGACAGGAAAGGAAAGATTTGATTTACCCGCCTTACACAGAGATCCAGGAAGTAAGCAGAGCAGCAGATGCGTTGTGGTAACATAATTTATTATTTCCACAAAAGTGGAATTTAACTTTAAAAAAATCTTAACACTACATTATTTATACTAATATATAGTGTTAAGTATTAGCATAATAACTATTTTTACTATGAAAAAAACAACAACAAACAAACAAAAAGCCAAGGTTGAATTTTTCTTCTCAGTGTTTCTCTTTCTCTTTTGGTAACCCTTATTACAAAATCGTGTCATGTTAAAAAAGATACTTCTTTTTCCTCTGCTGTTAGCGCAAAACTATGTTGTCAAAAGGACAACGGGGCTGTTTTGGTTAGTATGGTATGGTGTGATAGGACTTTAAGATGACTCTAAACATTTCCTGTCACCAAATACTGTGAAACTAAGTAAAAAACCAACACAAGAAACAACTCACCACAAAAGAGGAGAAACAATGGGTCATCCTTCCAGTAAAATGCTGTGTGTAGCAGAGCAGTTGGTTAGAGCAATATGGAGTGGGCAGCATGGTGGAAGGCTTTTGCCAAGTCACTGGGAGGTACTAGCTGTCTTTCTCCAAGTTATTTTTAGGACTGACTGACGCTGTGCTGAAGTCAGATTCCAAACAACATGCATGGGACCCACAGCTGCTGTTACAAGGACATATTCTACATTTTCTGGATGTCCCGGGAAGCTAGCAAAGAGATAGATGATGAGGCACCAATGTAGTACTGTTTGTGCACAGCGTGTTTACTGTGTGTAGGATTTTATTTATGGTGCCTTAAACAGTATGAAATAAAAGGAGAATTAAATAAAGTCTGCAGAATATGGCAATAACCAAATATTCAAGGAATCAGCAATGATTTCTTTTTTAATATTGTAAAAATTGGTGCCCTTCCTTTCTGTGCATGGATCCAAGTTTTCTTACTAACATTTCCCATAAAATGCTCTTACTAAAGGAAAAAAGTTTTTTATTAACTCCTAAACACACACACTCTTTGTTGTAATGGGTATGATTTGAAATGCCAGTGCCAGTTTGACACAAAAGTTTAAAAACCTATACCAAAATATTTTAATAGCCTTGTATCATAAATGTGTTTCTATTTTCTTCTTTCAACAAACTTTTTATAAGTTTACCAAAGTCTAAACGTCTGGAATTAATTGATTTTTCATCTTTAACACAAACATTACAATATAAAATTAACAAAATAATCATTCAAATTAGGAAATATCTGATCAAAGAGTAAACAAGGCTATGAAATCTGTCAAAGCATGGAGTGCCAACATTCAGGATTTAATAAGTGCTACAGACAATTTAATTTACAATTCAAACATATTAAGGTTTGATACCCAGCCCTAATGTCTTTTACCTAAAGAGCATACAAAAATATCAAAAAAATGACAGAACAAACTATTCAAAATCAAAGATCTCTGCCTCTTTCTCTTTCCAAAAAGCAAAACTACGATCAATGTATTTACAAATCTCTTCATTGCTAAAACTGGAAATATCTGTGCCACAGTAGAGCTTCCCTTCATCTGGTGTAGGTGTCTGTACAATGACTTTAGGGACCTGTCTAACCTCTGGGAGACTATGCTTCACCACTTCCGCAGTACTTTCAGACTGACCTACAGCATTTCCAAAGAACTTTACTTTAATATCCTCAAAGCCATCCTTCCACTCACGGTTTCCATCCTCAATCTCCTGCATGACGGCCTTATGAAAGTCCCGGACCAACTCCCAGGCAAAGCTCCCAACATGGTCGAACACCTCGAAACACAACAGGTGCCTCATTTTACGTTCATCCACAGGCAGCTCCAGCTCCAGGATGTGAAAGTAACCCAGCATGAAGAGATCCAGGGTCAGGTTGTCATACTCCACCGGCACACCATCCAGACGAGGTAAGAACTGCTCTGGGGAGTACAGTGCTTTCTGCCTGTGGAGCCTGTGGATGACACTTCATGGTTATTCAAAGTGTGTCCAAACTATGGTTGCTGCTACACATAATGCCTCATTGTTGATATAAAATTTGGTGATTCCATCAATTTTCATCACACCATCATCAAGTCATTAATTGTATTAAGTATTAAAAAATTTTGAGGAATCTTTTCGTTTTTGCCTGTTTTTAAATTAAATAATTTCTAATAGGAGTCCACTATTGGCTCCTAAAAAATGATCAAGGTCTTCAGCAATTTCAATGTTGTATTTAATAAGAAAGAAAGATTTTAGGATCAGATTTGTACCCAACAACAGAACATCTTGAAAGCACTGGGGTTTGTTTTGGAAATTTTGAAAAGGATATGTCGTTTCCACTAGATGTTTTTATTACTGAGTAAGTTCTGGGTCATTTGACAGAATAACCAATCATAGTTTCACAGTGCAGTTGGAGTACTCCAGTGATTCTCAAATTCTTTCGATCATTCACTCTTTGGATAGGGGGGATTTTCAAGGCCCACCAGTGGGGTGCACTCCACACTTTGAGAACTGCAGGAGTACTCTGACAGACAAAGATGATAGTAAATCATGGAAAGCCATGCAGCTCTACCTGCGTATCTGTCTGGATGGGACACTAGAGATCATGTTCCTCCAGTTTCCCAGCATCTTGTTGACAGCACTCCTCTGTTTGAAAAAATGGCCCAGAGAGCTGTTCATCATCTTTGACTGAGCACCTTCCATGCTGCCTATAGGATCTGATCCAGATTTGTCACTTGTCCCCAGGCTACCACCACTCATCTTCCTCTCTGCTGCATCCTTGGTCTTTAGTGTCATGGTGTAAGCAGATTTCTTCCAATGACCTAAGAACAGCACAACTATGCGCTCCTTTCTAAGGCTGGTGGTCTCCAGAACATCTGCCACATTTTCATCATAGTCAATGCCGGAGTCGCTGTTCTGGTCTGTTTCTGGGGCTGGGTTTAGGATTTTAGGCTGTTTGCCTGACCCTGTGGTCCCAAACTGTGTGGAAGAACTTAATGTGACAGCCTCCTGCTCCAGCTCATTCAATAAAGGGGATCTCTGCGTCTCAAAATTAGACTTCAGAGTACTCACAGACACTCCAAACTGATGGATTTCATCCTCTATCCTCTCCCTGCGTCCTCTTGTGGAATTCTGTCTGTCTGGGGTCTGAGAAAAAACTCTGATCAGGTCAGTATTGGGCATCTTGCAGTAGGGCTGGTCTGTCAGGTTGGTCATGAGCAGAGACATGCTCTTCACAATGCCTGAAATGCGGCCGCACCACACAGGTAGAGGAACTTGACTTGTGAAGTTTCTGAACTGCGTGTTGACGGTGATGTTGACTATGGGTGCCGGCAGGATGTGCCTTAGCTCCTCAGCTAGACGAGCAAGCTCCAAGTCATAACCTTCACAGTTCCTCTGCATGGAGACATTGGCAATCTGCTTCTCCAGATAGATGAGGTCATCCTCAGTCAGCAGCTCACCAAAGGGCCCCAGGATGGCATTATGGGCTTGGGAGTACCTCCAGCTGACTTTGGCATATCTGTTTCCATTTTCCTATGAGAGAACGCAGATAAAAATACAGCAAGTCATTTTTTAAAATGTATTTTTTGGGGCTTTTTATGCCCTTATTTCAGAGAGAAATTAGCAGAGATGTCGGCAGGAAATGAAGAGAGAAGGAATGACCTGCAGCATAGGCCTCTTGGTTCGATTAAAACCCAGGACACTGTGATTAAATGCTATGTGTATTAACCATTAGACCACCCGTACTGCACAGCCAGTCATATTTAATTTTTTTTTTAACAGTTAACATGGTTTATACATGAGAAGAGTTACAACATAGTAAAACTGTGATCCAACCCACATTTGACGTGCAATGTATTGTGTGTTCAGTTATTTCTTATATGTCATTAAAATTTAAATGACAGTATTTTTTAGTGATGCTGATTTAGAATAGTAATCACAAACAACAGTTTTTGCTCTGCTCATTCTGGTTTTCTGAAGCTTAGCAAAGAGATGACTTAATTTTAACTTGGACATTCAATAATTCTTTATGGCTGTGATAACAAATTATTTTCATTATGAATCAATCTGCAAATTAAGAAAGAGAGGAAAAAAACACACACACGCACACAATTCAATTCAACACAATTTTCTACAAGGTGCAAGTTCAAGCTGCTTGTTTTGTCCAACCAACAGTGAAATTATTAGTTTGGAGAAACCAATACCCTGACCCTTCTTAATTAATTTTTTTTTTTTTTTTTAACAAAAATTATCTAACATAAGTTATAAGTTAATACGTTTTGGTGGAAAATGAGCCAGAATCAGGTTTAATTTAAATTAATTTGACCTTTTTTGTGTATATTTGAAGGAATCTTTAGAAAACTGACCTTCCTCCTCTGATCCTCCTCATCCAGCAGCCTCGCCTGCAGCTGTCTCACCATGACTTGCCTCTTCCACTCAGCAATGGGTCGGGCTCTCTCATCATGGGTGGGCACCAGATAGTCGATATCTGACAGGTTGGCCTCCTCAGTGGGCAGAACTACCATCTTATTCTGCGGAGGGCACAGCCATGATATTCTCATCATTCTTGTATTTCAGCTGAACAAAAGAGGAATGGTGACTTTATTCTTTGCTTACTGCTTGTCCTGTGAAGACCCCTGATAACCCCGATTGCTTCAAAGATTGAATGGACTTCATGTCCCCAAGAAGTTTTCTCTCAGCCAGAAGGTTTCCACCAGGAAGCATTGTCTTATCAGGAGAGTTAGTTATCTCACTCACAGTTGCCATGTGCTGATTGAAACCTTTAAGAACTGAAATGCAAATCACAGTCTTACTCAATTCATTGTAGTAAACACACATTTTCATTTATTGAGCTGTGACCTCCAGTAAACTTTTTAGCTTAAACAAACATATAACATAGGTTTACATTTGAATGTTTAAACTTGAAAATCAAATGGAAAAGCTCAACTCACCAGATGTTGTTATTTGAATTTGTTCAATTCTGTTAACGGTGGTTTTCTGCAGCTCCGCGGGTTTGGATGAATCTGAAGGTGACGAATATACAGGAGGGTATCTGGCCTGAGGGGACTCCTCACTCTCAGGTTGCTAGTTCATAAAACAAAGAGACACAAACACATTACATTTGCCTCCGTTTATATTATGAATTAGTAAGGAGACATGGTCCTCTTGAGGTTCACCTTCAAACTATCCATGGTTGTGATGCAGCTGTGACTGTCCCTGCATATGTCAGTCAGGCTGCCGTAGTAGTCCTCCCTACTGTGCTGCAGCAACACACTTGGCTTTATCTTCTCTTCTGCCTCCACTGGAGAGATTACCTCAATGGACTTTTCTGCACAGACTGCCTGCAAATATCAGAGTCACAGTTAATACAATCTAATACAACCTAATAACTTTAAAGGTCTTAGAAATATGAATAGAAAATAATATATCTTAGAAAATATGTTGAAATTCATAACAGCTAAAACCAAAAATATAGTATTGTTAATTAATTTGTGAGAAATTTATGGCCAGTTCTAGTAGCAGATCGTGTGTTCTAAAAACTCTGGATATAATAAACAAAATCACATACAAGTGTCTAAAAGAACTCGATGTAGAAAAACTGTGAATGTGACCAGAGAGAGGCCAACATATTGTTTATGAATGCATATTTTTGTACATAACCACCACAAATCTTCATGGCACTATTTGCACTTTTCACATTATTTATTTTACTCCTCAGGGCTATACTCTCTGCAATCGCGGTACAATGTGTGAGTGTTAACCTGAATCCCTGACTTTAGTCTCACTATCACAATTCATCACCAGTAAAAAAGATTGTTATGTGGAAAAAACTGACTTATTAGCCTACTTATTACCAGCTGCAACGGTGTGACTGAGATTGTTTTGACCTCGTTACCCTGTGTGCGTGTGTGTGTGTGTGTGTGTGTGTGTCAGTCATCAGGGTAAAATGCGGTTCTAGAGACACCTACTACTACCACAGAGGTGATTATGAGTACTTCGGGAAGTGTTTATATGTCTGCCCAACAGTGAACAACTGAGCAAGCCACAAACACACAGTGTAGTAAAGACTACTGAGTACTCATGAGTCGGAATGTCAACATTTTGCTGGGTTTACCAGCCGAAGTGATCAAATTGAAAGATGGTTTTCTGGCTTAGTTTACCTTAATTTGTTGTGTCAGACAATATTTGGCCCGCAACATAAGTATTTCAGGTAAATGTAAAGGTGAAACAGTAATATGTATTTGGACATACAGTAAGATATGGGGCAGATATAAGAAAATCTTATACAGTTAGGCCTGATCAACCATACGATTTTATATAAACCAGGATTTGTTTAGGTAATTTTGTACAGGTCAATTTGGTATTTCGGTGATGCATATTTTTCCTGACAAACAAGTGTAAGTTCGTTATAATAGGCTAAACATGAATGTAAGCAATGCCTTGTTTTTAAGTCAAAATGTATATAATGCTGAGAAAAACTATTCTTTAGTCCTGACAAAACAGATTAAATAAAAATGTAGAATTTAAGATAAACAAAATTAGCTTTAATGAGTAAATGCAAACTAACAAATCAAAACATATCACAGCCTGAGGGCATGCAGCAAACACAACAAAAGAACAAAACAAGTGCATGGGATAGTAAGCAACCTTGAATAATTGGAAGCTTTTTACACCACTCTAGGGAGGATGTAGGATGTATGGAAACATTTAGGTCCCCTTTAATGAACCTGTATTGTCCTAATGCACTCCATGCAGAGAGCATATCAAATTCAGCTCTCTGAGGACATTATTAGTAACCAAAACATCAAAGGAACCCTTAATATGCTGCTGCATGCTGTTGTGCTTTGTGTCCGTGAGGTGGTCCTTGCCATTTCCTCTTACACTTTGATGTCAAACAGCACAAAATATGCTATGACACTGCTCAGACAGAGGAATAAACTTCCCAGAAGTTGTGTAATCCATAAATAGATAAACAAAAGGGGATGGGAAAAAGGGAGAGGGAGCCTGATTTCTTTGTGACCCTTCTCGTAACAATTCAATGCCCTAAAAGCTACAGTGAATCGGCCCTTGTGTGTGTGTTTAATTAGACCCAGTGGCCAGAGAGCATTTGGTTTTCATCAGCAGCCCCATCGCAATTGCCACGCAGCTATAGATAGCCAAACCCTGTTTTTGGCCTGGATACACTCTCTGACTATCAAAGACCACAAAGACTCTGATCACCAGAGATTACGAGCCAAGAGTTAAGAAACAGCTACTCAGTGCTGTCTCACTGTCATTCATGCAGCACCAGTAATCTGCAGTCCTCGTGGGTCGAATCATGAGTTTGTGTATGTCAGAACATTGTATGTTTTTAAGAAACATGTCTTATAATTCAGTGCTCTGGAATCAATCACCAAAACAACCTGCTTCCACATGAAATATTCACGTTCCTGGTGATTACACAGTGGAATGTATACAGCAAGTGGACATTATACACAGAGCACTAGAGTGTAAATACATGTACACACTCATGTTAAAATGCTCTCAGGTTTCTTGCATGGAGGTAAATACTTGTGCAGGTAATAACAGACTGACACATATTTTTACCAACATTTAGGGTTTTCTTGCAGCTGTTAGTTCATACTCCAATACTGTCATCACTGCTGCAGCAGAGAGTACATCAACAAACAGTGCAAGTTTTAAGAAAGGAGGAAAAAAATCTTTGAGTCCAATTTGCAAAAATCAAACAACAACAAAGTATATTAAGGTCATGAGCCTGGAGTATTACTCATAACTAACCGTAAGAGGCCAGAACTGATCAGAAAGCAGGTTAAACACAGCCAAAAACATCTACCAGCAAGGGACTCTTCTATAAAAATGACAACACTTTTATTATATTTTACAAAGAAAAATTACTCAACACTTCCAGTAACAGAAACAAATGTTCAAAGGAAAACAAGGTAATAATAGACCAAGAGGAGAAAAACATATAAAAGACGGTGAAAGTGATCAATAAACCAGCTTAAACACACTAACCTTGACCTTGGACAAACTTTCCCAGCGCACACTTGTGCGACAGTGAAACTCCAGAGGCACCAGCTCGTGCAGGTGCAGCCAGGTATCCGGAGTAGTCACTCTGTTCTGAGGATGTGGCGCTATCTGAAGATCACCGACCACTTGTTTGACACCGTTTGAGCATCTCTGCTCGTGACTGAGGACAGCCAGGCAATAAACAATAAACTCTGATCGGAGAGCGCTGTTAATAATTAAGAGAAAGGATAGGGTGGCCTGGTAATGTTGCTAATGCATGGAGAAATCAACGGACATGCTGTTGTGCGAAAGCAGGTATCAGCGGAAGACGTGTCAAAGCAGCTGGAAAAGAGACATTTTATCCAGCCATGTTCTGGGGATTTTTCTTTTCACAAAACATGATACTGCTTCAGCTGTTAATGTGGAAAAGTCGTTGTCAAAGCCTTTCCTAAAACAATAGACCGGTGCAAATCAACGCGATGCAACAGGATTTTCTCTGGTGATCATTGCTCCTGTTCATATAAGTGTTGACTTTATATGTAAAAAAACATGATATATAACCCCAGCAAGGTACATATGAAATTGCTGTTTATATCTTTTAGTCTCGTGGTTCTGTGTAGTTTACTACATTGTTTTCTGTTCAGTTTTACTAATTTTAATACTTATTATAAAACATTTTTTACTATTTTGAAAAGTGCTAAGTTTATTGTTGTTCTTCTGATGAACAACTGTGATGTATCCAATATGTCCAGTGTAAAATGTTATAAGAGCATGTGTTTTGTCTCTCATTGCAGTAAAACAATGAGGAAATTTAGAGTGTGTCTTAAAAAACACAGTGATGAATGGAGATGACAGTGTGTTTTTCGTTCCTCTGTCCAAGTATTCTAAAAATACTTGGACAGAGGAAGTCAGAGCCAAAGCATGGTGGATCAAACGGTGACTTTGGCCTGATCACAGTGAATGGAGAGAAAATGTGTGTGAAGTAAATCTCACGCTACACACTGTTTACTTGATTGCAGCTGTTCCTGCGAAATAAGGAAGAGAGGTTGACGGTGCCGAACAACTCTGACCTTGTTGTGAGCGATCCAAACAAGTGAAGAGGCCAAATACTCAGTTCTCTCCAGTCAATGTCTGAATCCATTTAGGTCGCTGCGCGAAAATGATATTATGTGACTGATACTCTAGAACCAATGAAAACTGTGATTTGCGCAGTACTGTACAAACGTGAAATGCCATCGGAAATGTAATTAAAGCATCTCTGCTACTACAGCTCATCTCTGGCACATTGAGTTTCAAAGCATGACATATAGCAGTTTGTTCTCCAAATATATCAAATCAATTAGCTCCTGTTCCAAGGTCTCTATCAGATGACCCAATTGTTCACATCAGGCCTCAGTTGGCGTGTCCAACTCATACCTTGCCAAGAAACTTAATACAACATTATGTTGGCCACCTATTGTACACACTATTCAGGTGACAATCAGAGCACTTCCAAGTCTGAAAAAAAAAAAAAAAAACATGAGACGGAATCAAACGCGTGTGTGAAGCCAATGACATCCTGCTCTCCAGCTCCACAGAGGGATAGAGTTGCTGGTTCCAGGCATCAGAATGGTGAAAACACTGAAACTTAAGCTTGTGGATCTCATATCGGGCTCAGCCCCTGGGCCCTTCACCTGAGCCGCAGGAGGGGTAACTGATAGGCCTTTAGTTGGTGGTGGCTCCACCTGTTTTTGATGCCACAGCGGCCTCTGTGCTAATTAGCTCTCCACTGTCAATGGGAGGATTATTTCTGAAAAATAGCTCAGCAGCTTCGCCTGGCTGGCTCCCTGTCATCATCCTCTTCATTTATGAGTGCTGCTCTTTTTCATGGCTTTTACTGGCTGCCAGCTTTCGTTGCTATGCATATGTTACTGTGTAGTCTACATTATAGGCATGGGAGAGAAGACTCAGGCAGAAACAACAAGCGGCTGCCGAGTGACAGCAGCAAGACTTTAAGGTTCAACAAGTTTGCTGAAAGAGTGGTCCCAATGGGCTCTTTAACTTCACCGTTTACAGTGTTTACTATTTAAAACCAACTCCACAAGAATAAATTTGAGTATCTATATTAAATATAATCATCTAAACCTAATAATTAGGTTTTTTTTTTTTTTTTAAAGAAGTAAGAAATAAATCACACTGTAATGGATCAGAGCAGGCTGTGTACACCACCATGTCCTGATAGCCTCTTCTGTTTTGACCCCTGACTTGAACAGGTATCACCAGCACAAACAAGGTCTTCACAATAGAATATTCATCAATCACATTAAGTTGTGTTGTCCTTTCCACACAAAAAGAGCTAATCTCAGAGAGTTCTCTGTGACAAAATGGGAAGGTAGAACCTCCTTCAGTGCTAACAGCATCATAGCTTTATTAAAAAACAAAAGCCCATCTTCCTAAAACTCTCTTAAAGCGCTGAGAGAAAGGCAATCGGGCTGAGTGTGAGAGAACAGGAGAGGCTTAACCTTACTGAATACATGTCAGAAATTAAGAATTCACTCAGGTTCCAAGATCATCCAGATGTTTGCTGTTCATCGTTCTCCCCAAACTACATGCAGCTTTGCTTTTCATACCAAAATAAACAGCCTGGCAATGCTGAAACACACACTAAAAGCAGGAAAATAAGAAGATGTGAGTAAAAATATACTGTAGGTGCTATGTAGAGAGAGAGAGAGAGAGAGCTTACGTTTTTCTCCATGGCACGGAGATAACTGGCACATTCATAGTGTCCGCTGTACTCTGCCAGTTCCGCTGCTGTGAACCCATCAATATCCTCATCTGAAAGGTTAGCTTGATTGGCTAACAGGATCTTACAGCACTGAATGAAGGAACATGACAATATGAGTAGAAGAAGAAATAACAACAAGCATTATTTTGTACTCTTTTTGTTTTTTTCAGGAAAGAAAAAAAAAAAAAACAACCACAAAAACTTATAAGTTGTGACCAACCTCTATCTCCCCATTCTCAGCAGCATCATGAAGTGGGGTCCCTCCCCAGTAGTCCTTAATGACCTTTGAACCCATGTTAAGCAGCTGCTCCAAGATGCAATGGTGCCCCCTGCTGGCGGCAAAGTGCAGAGCAGTTGCTCCATATCTGTCCTGGCTGGAAAGGATGATGTCAGTACAGCTCACCTGCAGGGTGATAGTCAGTTTCAGGTAGCAACAGGTTTAAGAGACACTCCATAATGATGGGACATAAATGTGGATTTCTTTACTCACCAGCCACACCACCACATCCTGGTGGCCCATGTGAGAAGCAGCATGCAGGCAGGTCATGCCATCGTGGGCTCTCAGGTGGATGTCAGCCCTGCAGTCCTTGACCAGATACTCCACAATGTGTAGGTGCCCCTCCTGGCAGGCCAGGTAGAGTGGGGTGGCGCCGATACCAGTTTGGTGGTTCAAACACCTGCACTCCAGCATACAACAACAACAACACAGGGGCATGAGGTTTGGTTATCAGTATCAGCCTTTAACTGCTTACACATATCAGGATTGGGACCAACTTCAGAATTGCACCTGATCACACACAGACACAAGTTTATGTTTAACCTTACGTACCTGAACAATGTAACATATTGGAAAACTTGAAGAATGTTGCCCTATTTGAATTGGTAAGAATATGTTATAATTTTTGAAGGCAATAGTGGTAGTAAAAACAAAAAATGAAAATGGTAAAAAGACCAAATCGAAAAAAAAAAAGTATGAACTGATAATGCAGTTAAAAATTAGGATGAAAAGCCAGTTAGACAAAGCACAGCTAGAAATACACTGATGCACATACTGTACTTCAACAACCAAGAGATTGACATGTGACCGACAGCGTCAAGGCGTGTTTTATTCAAAGATCACTGATGGTCACATGTGATAGTCTGACCCTCTCATGTGTAATGCAAGTTACAGAAGTAGTCTCCTGTAACAAGGAGACTATTTCTGTAACTGTCAAGTTCTTACTCGAGTACTACTGTCTCAGGTTTAGGAGATGTGACAGAGATGGGATTCAATTCGAGAGAGTGTGTGCGTGTGTGTAACACACTACAGTGCTCCTGGTGTCATGTTGATGTATAGTGATATATAGTGGCTGTAGTGTTAATCATGTTCCCTGTAATTTTTTACCATGTAACTTCAAATTTACAAACTAGTACTAAAAAAAACAAAACTGACATTGAAACAGCACAGGACCAGATGATGATGCTCAATGAAAAGTCAGTGTACTTCCTGGTAGCATCATATGAATTGTACAATTCATGGCAATCCATGTGATAGTTGAGAAGATATTTCACTCTGAACCTCAAAAGTAAACCACACCGTGTTGTGTGTCAGCAGATTTCAGTCAAGGATGCCTCAGGTGGACTCACCCAGGTGCCTGCTGGATGAGTAGCTTTAAACAGGTGAGGTTGCCCTTGGCTGCAGCATAGTGAGCAGGAACTGCCCCACAGTTGGTCTCCACCTCTGCCACAGCTCCAACAGAAAGCAGCCACTTAATCACCTCTACACAACCAAAGCGAGCAGCAAGGTGAAGGGCTGTGGCACCAGCAGCATCTCTATCCTGTCAAATATTCACAAAAGAAAAATGGAAATCAATTATACCAAATATCAAAATGCACGTCATTGTTCATACATGCACAAGATAATGTGCAAGATACAGGATTAAACAGTTTTTCACATTCCAAATCTACCGTAGAGATACTTATGGGCACAAACAGCAAAGATATTTGGAAGTATCATACAGAAACAATGAAATGTTTTTCTTAATTTCAGACAAGAGTCTGCTCATTGAATCATAATGATGTTATTCAATTTTGAGAAACAAGAGATCTATGTAGACTTGAGTCTACTTAACTAGGTTTGGTGGGAGCTGCTCTAAGACATCTGGATGTAATTATACTTGCTACATAATACTAACGGAGGGCCAGTAAGTCAACACCATGTGATGTAATCAGCTGGTAATACATCTGGAAAGGTAATGTACAGCACCTTTTACTACTGCAGTGATGTAAGTGTTCTCTGGGATTAGTTAGATGACCATCCAAAGCCATTGCTTTTTTCTGACACATAGATGACTCAGTAGAAATTAGCAGGAAGGTTGTACATGTGGATCTCTCCAAGGTATTGGAGCTATTAGGACAGGTTTTGCTCTCCCTTCAGTAGCAATTGCTCTCAGTGGGTTGACTAACCTCAATGTTGCAGCTTCCTCGCTCCACCAGCCATTGCAGCTCCTGGATGTGGCCAGTTGCTGTTGCATCATGTGCTGGTGTGGCCCTGTTCAAGGCCCGGGGGGCACTTGCCAGACCTAGCTCGCTGACCAGGTACTGCAGGCACTCCAGACGTCCACATCTGGCGGCGTGGTGCACTGGGCTGGCACCTTGAGCGTCAGTGATGGCTGAGGAGAGGTGACCAGAAGATGCTAGCTCCCTCAGGGTTGCAAGATCCCCTGCCTGAGCCGCCTGGATGGCTCGATGAGGGACCATCACTGGCTGCTATGAGAAAATTATGGCACACAGAACAAGCTCAGTGGGGCTGTTTGGACCCCAGCAGGTTACCCTCATGTTTTCCCATGAACATCTCCCATACAATAACAACAAAAAAGCCCATGCACACTTTGCATCCACCCAAGCCAGGAAAGTGACACCCTAGCAGCGACCAGCTGGTTGGCGTGGCCATCGGAGTAGAGAGGAGGGGGCCAGAGCCTGTGAGACGGATAGGTAATGAAAGACAGGTGGAGATGCAGCACCAGTGGCCCCCTGCTCTCCTTTGTGCGGCAGTGACCATTTGCTGGCACATGCAGCCATGCTTCACTGGAGATGGGGGAGCTCAGGCAGCACGGAAACTTAAGTAATGGGACAAGTCAGAGCCAAGGCATGGTGGATTACAACCAGTGTTATTTTTTACAAGTATTTTAAAAATTCATCTGAGTGGGGATGAGTTGCAGACGAATTTCCAAGATGATCTACCTCGAATATTTCATGGTTGATTAGATCAGTGAATTTCTTTGAAGTGTATGTTAATATTTAATTTCAATAAGACTCATACATGTCACTTTGGCTCCAATTAGCTGATTAGCTACTCACATGACGTGATGGAAGCTGAGTACTCGCATCTCTCCATAACATCACCCCTGGGGTCACATCAATTTCATCCTTTTTATTATTTATATGAAATATTTCATCCTCTTTACTTTGTTTGTTAAATAAGAGTAAATACAGATGGTTTATAATTGTGTAAAACATTATTTGCTCCTCAGTTCAACTTTAGCTTGTGCACATAAAGTCCATCAGTTAATTTTTTCCAAAAGCAACACAGTTTCCTTCAGATCCTCCACAACTGCATCCACATCTTCTTTGGTTGTCCCCCTGCCCACACTCAGCCTCAAAGCATTGGCTGCCACCTCAGAGGAGATGCCACAGCTCAGAAGGATATGGGAAGGCCTGGACAGACATATTGCAGGGGGGTTATATTACTATGGACAGTATGGTGTCTGAACAAAGGCTTAACGGAAGGAAGAGGGATTCGTTTACCTGTTTCCACTGTGGCAGGCAGCGCCAACACTGGCCAGCAGCTTCCTGCAGTTGGACAATACCCTCCAGCCTGAAGCAGGAAAGAGAGAGAGTGATTAATCACTCAAAGCCTTTGGAGTTTACAAATGTCAGTGTAGGATTCGAAGACACTGTTTGGACTAGATGGCCAAAACAGACAAACGACAAAGAGAAAACACTCGTGACATCACCTTGTAATGTTGGGCCCAGGATAGACACATTACATGTGTTGGGGAGGATATCAGAGCCGGGGTAGTGGCTGTTGAAGTGGATCCTGTCTTTGAAAGCCACCTGAAAAAATTACATAATTTACTGCGGAATAATGTTAGTAAAGGTTAATATTTTCACTCTTATTTCTTTTTTAAATTGAGGTTGCAATATCTAGCAATCATTCAAGAATGCACACTGAAGCAAACAATCTTCCAAACAGGTATGGCACAGAGAAATAAGAAAAAAAGAGAAACCCCTCCCCAAACACACACCACAATAATCGGTTCTGTAAACGTCATTTAGGCAAAAAGAAGACCAGGTCTAAATATGTTAATACTGTCCGAAGACCTCTCTTCCACTTTAAAAAATCCAGAGTGCGAGGATTGTCTCTCTGGCTAAATATAACACTCTTCTGATTATATTTGGTTACTTTTTGCACCATCTACTTTAATTTACACTGAAGGATTGATCATTATTCCGTTCTGTTCATTTTCAGAAGTTGCATATTTACGTATGTACCTATATGAGTTACATTTAGGACAGAAGGCTGTATGTTAAGTGTTGTGTCTGTAAATAGTGAGAAAACTCAGAATATTAGACTTGTTTTTCTCAGTCTGTCATCGCTAAATTCAAGAAAAGGGGCAAGAAACACGGTCCTTATTTTTGTAATAACACTAATTGCATAATTATAAACCAAAACATTAACATTCAACAAGCATAATTCCACAGATTTTTTTTTCTCTCTCTCTTTCAGCTTTTCCCTTTTTGATTGATTTGGCCACAGTTTTTACACCTGATGCCCTTCCTGCCTCAACCCTCCCCATTTATCTGGGTGTGGGACTGGCACAAGCCTACCACTGGTTTGTGTTTTGGCTGGGGTGTGAACCCATGGCCTCTGCATGCAAAGTATGCAGCTCTAACACTGAGCTATGTGCCCAAGCAAGCACAATTACACTGATAGTATGATGTAATTCCATCAAACTTACTTGCAGTCGTTCTTCCAAGTAAAGGGTGATACTTTTCATATGACTCTCATAATCTGACAGATTAGAAATCACCAGCTCTGCAGCCTAACAGACACGATAAATGAGCAGTTACAAAAACAAGTAAAGATGACAAGGCTGGAAACTAAAGTAACTACCTTAAAGGAGCAATATAATTTCTTGTATTTTCAAGTATTTATATAAGTATAAATACTTTAAATTCCTTTCTAGTAAGCAGTTTATATAGTTAGTACAACAAACACATTAACAAGGCAGGATACAGCATAGAATTAAAAACAGAAAAAAACGAAAATATTGCAACGGGTCCAGTGAGTAAATAGCAAAAAGAAGAAATGTGTTTGTATTGAGTACTTGAAACACAATGAGGTGGAGAATCAGAGTCAAAGTCAGAATATAATACTCTACTATACAACTAATAATTCCTGTGATTACAGTAAAGTTTCTATGCTAAACAACTATTGAAAATTGCAAGACATTTAGCTGCTAAATATCACCATAACGGTGTGTGCAAACAGTAAGGCTGCTATACAACTGGAATCGCAAAGTCCTTATTCAAAAAAGGAGGCTGGGAAAAGCCAGGAAACTGAAGGCTTGATTTAATCACAAGCAGGACAAGCAAAAAGCTGCGGGGGAGCATGACAAAAATGAATGTTTTAGGTTTTCATTACCAGATTGGCAAATACATTATTTAGTGAGGGCAAACAACATTAGAGAAGGATTTTCATGGCTGTCAACACAGGCTTTGCTCATAATCATTACATGTGAAAAAGTGTTATTTATGCATATGTAATTCATCAAGTGGTTTATGTGTTTTATAAGATACATACATTATTGTGAAATGCACTAAGCACCTTTTAAATACACAATTTACGGCCGGTACCTTTTGGTTAGTTGCACCTGTGATTTTGTTCAACATATAGTTGAATGAAAATAAAAGCTGAACCTTGAACCTTTTAGTTACAACACATCAATCCTTTAGAAAAGGTGCCTGAAGAGTGTGTTGTATCACCACTCTATGAAGACAGGAAGTCATTTAACAATCAGGTATCTATCCCACACTTATTTAGATTATTCTACGCTCCTCTGTACATGTACTTATGCACTATTTCTTTCTTTCTCTGAAATATTCCAGTTTTTAGAGGAATATTGCAAATCTTTTGTATTCCATGGAAAAAAGAAAAAGGAAAGAAAAAAGATAAACAGAGCAGAAAAATTACCTTTCCCAGACCAGCAATCATTGCTGTGTTTTCAGTCCTGTAATATTCAGAAAGAAATCAGGCCTTAATATTCCAAAATCTCTGATTGTGGTCATTGTTTCATACATACGTATTTGTACTGTTGTAATATAGTTCTTTACCCCGGTCTGAAGTTTCTTTCTTGTCCTCCTCCAAACAGCATCGGATACAATGGTGTGGTCATTTGTAGACCATTTACATATAGTGCACCAATCCGTGGGCCATAGAACTAGAAAAGTTCAAATGCCATTAGTTAAACATTCCCACATTTTATTTTTGATCAAGGCAGTTATACAACAGATTCCTCACCTTGTGTCCCACTATTGTAAGGTAATCAACACCCAGGCCACAGACATCCACTGGAATTTTCCCGAGAGCCTGGGCAGCATCAGTGTGGACCAGGATCCTGAGTCGCTCGCGCAACTTGTTGAGAAATTTTACTCTCCGGCAGATCTCTTGGATTGGCTGACAAAACGAAGGGGTTTTATTTTTCATTTGAAATGGCTTTTAAACATTTATAAATTAAATAAAACACAGGAAAGAATCTATCAGTGAACAACAACTTTTAGACAACATATGAATTTTTAAATGATCTGCACTCTTATGTTTCTTCCTACCATGATGACTCCTGTCTCATTGTTGGCCAGCATAATGGAGATGAGACAAGTGTTGGGACGCACCGCAGCAATGATGTCCTCCACTTCGACATGGGCTGTCAGCTTGGACACGGGCACAAATGTAACATCTGAGACAAAAACAACAGTAAATCAAGCAAGTCAAGAATGGGAATAAATGGAAGGTGGCATATTATTTAACCGTTTAAAAATTTTTTTCCTCTCCTCCTACCTGCCTTGCCCTCTCTCTGTAGATGCTCAGCGACTAGTTTGACTGAGTCATGCTCCACATTAGAGGTGATAATGTGAGGATGGCCAGTGCATCCATTGTGGTGCCCTTCACCTTGTTCTGCAGCGCTGCAGCTTCTCCTGAAGTACTCTACAGCAGTGTGGAGCACCAGGTTGTTAGCCTGAAAGAATATTAGTTTGTGATGAACAATGGGTGCATTAATGATACCAGTATGAATTATAAAATTACATCTATTTTCACACCGGCGTGCGATGTAAATTACCTCTGTTCCACCGGAAGTAAAAATAAGGTCCTCTTTTTTCCCTCCAACCATTCTTGCCACATTCTCTCTGGACTGATGAATAATTTTCTTGGCCTTGGCACCTAGACATAACAAAAGTTTCGTGCACTCTCAGATCATTAAACACTCTGCAAAGGGTTAGTTACAGAAAATCTGAACTTGCCAATTCCCCTTACATGTTCAAATTAGGTTAAAATTTGGATGTAATGAGATTTTGATTGTGAGAGCCTTCTTCACCTGCTATATAGTTACTGCTCGGGTTTCCCCAGGCTTCCTGCAGGGCTTCATTAATGGCCTGGATAACGTCTGGTTCCAGTGGAGTGGTAGCATTGTAGTCCATGTAGATCCTATCTTGCGATGAGTGAAGACGAAAAGACTTAAGCCCACTGTGTGTGATGCCCCAAACAAAGAGCAACAAAAACTGTATATTGCACAGAATAAATGTATTGATTTGATTCAGAGAGAACGGTTATGATGATGTGACTCAGCCAAGTCAAACCCACCTGTCTGCATTTCTTTCTGAATAATGATGGGAGGCATGCTCAGTGAAGGTGTGACCCTTCAGCATGACGCTGTCATCAGTTTGCTTCGCCATGTTCCTGTGAAGGAAAGGCGAACTTCATGAGAGGATGTTGGACACAAAGCCAATTTTTTAAGGTTTTCTGTTAAACATTTAACAACAACATGGGCAATTCATCCACTGCAATCAGATTCCATTTAATATGAAAGAGCTGAATGGGTTTGAATTAAGTTGACTTTCAAAGGCTGGTTCAAAGTATATTATATCCACAGCACAGACCAGCAGCAGCTGGAAGCTTCGTGGGAATCCAGATGCTACAACTGTAACGTCAGATCCAGCTGTTTATCTGAGGTGGCTGCAGCCACAGGAGTGCGTTTGGTGTCGACATGTTTGAATCTGTTCAGCGTGTTTTTTCCAACTCTTGATCTCCGTTACAGACGTGAGTCCAGAGCTTTGGATGGATATAAACCAGGACCTGATCACCCAGCTCCGGTCCGGAACAGCTGTCCGATCTAACACTGACTTTGTTTGCTTTAGCTGAAGCTAGCTTGTAGTGCTAACTCACACGCCCTGGGAACATTTACCGGATTTAATTCTGCTTGCGAGCCGTGAGGATAAACTTAGACCGGGTCTAATGCCATCGGGTGACATGACAATGATCTTAGCTGCGTGTCTCACCTTTACAGGTGATGTGAGGATATCCTGGCTAGATATATTACAGCCTGTGTCAATCATCAGCTGGCCCGCTCAGAGGCTGGGACAGATGGCGCTCCGCTCCCCGGAGAGTCCGGGCGGCTTAAAGGAGAAGCGGCAGTTTGGGAGCTTACTGAAGAAGCTCCCAAAACATTCTGTACGAGATGTCAGTGTTCACACACAGACGATGTTCCCATGTCGATAATCAGTTAATCAGTATGTCAGTCTGCCCCCCCCCCCCCCCCCAAATGTTTTTAGATCGCTGTTTCAGTGTTTCATTATCAAATCCGTTCCACTTGTTTGTTGCGAGAAAATCCAAAGTAATGAACTCCATTCCATGTTTTCATTGAGACCGGCAACTGTCGTTTGTATACACACACACATACAGACACTGCAGATGTCTGTGGAAGCATCAAATTCTGTCCGGGGTTCAGACCGACACATACCTGGAACCTGGTTCTCCTTTTCCCTGGTTTCCTTAAAAGCAACACAGCATGTAAACTGCTAATGCCATAAAATTGAAGGAGGAAGAAGAAATACTTCTACTACTACTACTACTAATAATTAACGCTTCAAAGTCCGAGAAAAATAGGTCACATATTTTCATGGCACTGTTACTGTAGCTTAGACTGGTGTGATGGATTTGCTCCAGGAAGTTTCTGTCAAAGAAGAGGACAGTAGGTCATCACTGGTCTCAGTCAGTTAACTACGTTATTAGAGATGGCTCTAAATTATTCATCAAACCAATGTCTTTGCGTTTAGCTGTTTAATATCTTCAAATATTGTGAGCTGGGGAGAATTATATCCTCTGGATGAAATTACAAAATGTACCCATCTCACAGTTTAATCAGTGTAAAAACACCTGTTGGAAGAGATGACAATAGAGGACCCCCCCCAAATTAGATTGTTCCACCCACGTTGGGTGAGAGTCCAAGAGTCCATTACTTTGTGTTGCATAATTTCCATGTTTATTTAATATATGACAATGTGTTTAGTGTACACAAACATTTGACGCTAAACTCCAACAATCAAAGACACTGACTGAACTACTGCCCATTTAAGATTTTGTAAATGGGTGCAACTTTATAATACAATGTTCACAGCAATCATGTTTATGTACAATGCAAAATAATTTGATATTGCGGAAAGAAAAGATTAGATGTGGAAACACAAAATACAAATGATATTCCTTCAAAAGGGAGGGATTAGAAAAAGTAGATTTTGTGAAGGCTGTCAGAGCATGATGGTGAAGGTAGATACTGAAAGTATGACAGAGTGTGACAGTCAGGTAACCTACAGTATTACTTTGTACAAGATGCAAATCCTAACAGGGCTATAATAACCTATTACATCCTCCCACACACCAGTGGACTGATTATTACAGGTATGTCCCATATGGTTCCCTGATAATAAAACTAACTACAATCAAAAAGGAACCAGACTGTGAATCCAGTACACAACTCAACACAACCACTCCAGCAGAAAATGGATTTTCAAAAATTGACATACATTCAGCGTGATTTTTATGTGTGTGTGACTACACCAACAAAACTTTGGTTGGCTCAAAAGTAATGCACATTAAAAAGGCCGAAACAAAACAAGAGGGATAATCTCAACATTGAGATCAGACTGGAACTCACATCTCATTTTTAAGATTGGGATTTAAAAGAAATGAGGAGGGAACTAGTGCTCGAGACAGCGTAATGTATAGTGCAGCAGGTATTCCCTCTACGATGATACTATAGCTGCATAAAATACAACTCTAATCTCTGCCAAGGAAGTCTGTGATAGACTTTGACACTATATCGATGGCCCAACTTCTTACACAAGATGTGAACACACATTAGACTGCTTGATTAACTTACAACTACCGACAATTGTTCACACATATAAGATTGTAATACGTTATGATTGGATCACCTCAAAGTATGTCCACAACACACAGAATACTTTCCAAGATCAGGAAATACATTTTCAGTAGATTAAGGTATGGATTACATCAGAAGCAAAAATACAAGGATACAGAACTGACACAGACTTGATTCTTCTGTCCAGGTTAGATGCTTTGAGATGTTGATCTTGTACATAATTGACATATCTCTACTGTCATGGAACATGCTCTCCAGGCTGGCTGACCTGAGGCATGCTCATCGATCAAACTGAAATGCTAATGAAAATGCACAGAGGCATGTTTCATCAACCATCAGCTGAGGGAGAAAGAACACGAGTACATTTTGCAGCTGCATTTTGACACTTTCACCACAATTGATTTTTTTCCATTTAAAGCAGGATTGTTGAACAAAGTCACATGCTTCCTGGCCATCCATACAAAAGTTTATGTGTGCATGAAAAATTGGTATACTGTGTGTTATGAAATCCAACATTCCCGTGATGTTTTGTTACATAATATGTAATTGATGATGATGATGATGAAAACAGGAGAGTGATATTATTTGTAGACATTTCCAGAATAGGATTATAGCAGCATGAAAGATGTAGTTTCAAAGCAACTGGTGCAGAGGCATTCTGTACAGTACACCTATGCAGTATGACTGAAAATAGAGGCACTACATTTATCAATACACATTTCATTCAGACAGTTTCTACTCTGCGCTGTCAGGAGCAGTTTATACTTTTGATCACTGAACAAGGTAGCTTTGTGCAGTTGTGAATGGAAAGACCACCTTAATGTTTTCTACCGACTGAACTTGTCAAATGTATGTTAGTTGGTCAGGTGTCTCCTAATCTTAAAGGGGATATTATTACTCAAGCAATCAGGTAAAGGAACCGGGCAATTATAAAATTAATAAATTGTTTCATTAATATTAATTGTAATGGGGCAAGGTTGTATTGTTGTATTATTGTATTATATTTGTATTGGGACATATATTTAAGGAACTGATATTAAAAAGTGCAGTGTGCAGAAATTGCACGGTACTACTACTTTAGAAATATAAATGTCTTTGTAAATAAATACATGCAGAAATAAATAATAAAGCTGTTAAATATCTAAATATATCACATTTGAAAACAAAATTCAGGTAGAGCATGAGATTAAATTGGGAGGATTAATGGGATGATATTATATTACTTAAAGTGTGATTGTAGATACCCACTGTGCTCCTACAAGTAGCTAAAACAACATGGATTTATCAAAATGCCACAAGAACATGAAATTAATGTTGATATGCCATTCCCTTGCCAGGCTGTGTGTGCTAAAGTTTCTAAGTAGTTTTAGGGATTGGAGGCAGATCAATGTCAGGAGTCATGAATCAGAGAGGGGAGAGAAAAATTCTGAAGAATTACACTCAACTGTCATTTTTTTCTTTTAGCGTGTTTTTTCTAGCTGTACGTTGTATGCAGCCGGTTTAGAGAATCTATATATAGCTGCAAAGTAGAGAAGAACCTGCATGTTTGTTTATCTTCTGATGCAAATGAAGCAATGCAATCCTCACTGACATGGCAGCTTAAGGTAATATAAATGTCACTGCATTTTTTAGGGACTAAATGTATAAGGCTTGATGTGTCACTGACAACAACTACAGTACATTACCATACGTATGTAATCTGAGATAAGAAACTGTTGCTACGTCTTTCCGTCCAGCTATGAATAAACTCCAGAACATTAAGTGACAGCTTTTTGAAGAGGTTCTTTTGAATACGAGACTCACACCGCAGCAAAGGCCTGACACAAAATGGGCACTTACGGTGCCGAGGACAATAGTGATAAACTGAGGACGTACAGGGGGAAGATGTTTGTTGGTGATGTTGAGGAGGGGGCTCAGCACAGGGGGAGCATTAAAGACAAGGATCTATATACATTGAAGTTTTTGCGTTCATCCTTATTTCATTGAATTTGTTCAGAGTGCTTTTTCACATCCTCATCTGTCCAGCTCGTCTTCTCGACAGCTTTGACCTGAAAGGCAGATGAGAAGATGCATTCACGTAAAAATAATAAAACTTTTGTACTGTCATCTGAGAGGCTCTAGTAATTTTTTACCTGATAGTTCCAGCAAGGAGAGGATTAAACGCATATAGCCAGTCATGCATCTCTTTGTCATTAGTGGCTTGAAGCAGTATTCCACGATGCTCTGTACACACAGCAAATGTGTTTGGGGTCTGTGGAGGAATACAAAAAATGTCTAAGTATATTTAGGCACAACAGGGAGGAAAGAGGAGTTTCTGGGGGATTCTGGTGAACTACCTTCAGCATTGCCTGCTGATCCTCACTGTATTCCACCTGAGCAGAGGAGAGGTTGAGAATAGCTCGCTCCACAGTGTCTCTTTCTGTGTTGTAGATGTAGACATACGGCCGCCGCACCACGACATAACGCTTTACCCAGCCGTTGGTCTGTGGCTCCAAGAAATGTATGTAACCTTTCTTTGACACAATGGGGCTGAAAAACAGTCGGTCAGTTATTACCACATGAGAATCAGACAAACTGTCAAAGTGAGGACATTTTTTTGGAGTTAGAGCCAACTCAGCCTCACCTCACTCTGATCTCTTGGATATCCGGGACAAACCTGCGGGTGCAGGGCTTGGCTTCAGAGGCAGCAGACTTCTTGGCCTCTGTGTCATGCTGTGTGTCAGGACCAGGACTTGCGGCACGCGAGCGAGGCATAGGAGGTCTGCAGTACAAGCACAAGAAGCTTTTGAGCACTGATAACTAGGGCTGAGTATCAAAGTCGATACTTTTTTGGCACCGACCAAAATACCTCAATATCTTCGAGTATCAAAAGATGTCTTGTTGTTCAGTACTAAGTTTCGGATACCTAAGAGGTTAATCTCATCAACAGCAGTTAGCCAGTAAGCAGACAGCACGTTTGATGTGCCAAGACCTAAAAGTCCTGGTGACTAGCTGTACTGAGGCATCCAGGACAAATAGGTGAGGTTACATCATGGGTTAGGCCCAGAGATGGAGTTCACAGTAAGTGTGTATTGTTGTGTTTTGAGAGGCTGCAGAGTGGCTATTTTGGGTCACATCCCCAATAGGTGCAACATTAAAAGATGTCGAAAAAGTTTTAAGCTTTTAAGTGCGCAGCTGGGAGTCTAATGTAAAGACTTACATGTGTTGATTTTGCACTGATAACTGTTTGCACTATTTTATTGTATTGTTTATGTTTTGTTCCTTCGTGCTCCTATATTTTATTGGAGCTACTGGGCTCAGGATGTAACATGACAGCAGCCGGATCAATTTTAGTTTATTTAAAGTTTTATTTATTGATATAATGCAAAAATGTTGAGGAGCTGAAAAATAAAAGATTTTTTTTAACCATAATGTGCAACGTGATCGTGGTAAAAGAGATTTCATAAAATTGACTTTTAAAAAAAAGTATAATTCTGGACCCAGTATCTGAGCCAATGTATCGGTATCCATATTGAAAATTTTAGAACAATACCCAGCCCTACTGATAATAAACCACAAACCCAGCAAAGTACTTTCCAATGTGTGAGCAACAATACCATCCTCAATTCTTTGTGTTCTGTCTAACAAACTTTGTAGTCATAAGAAAGGAGAACACAGTCTGTAATACACAACATTTGGATACTTCTGACTGCAGCATGCACAAAAGGCTTCCATAGTAACCAAGGATAACAATTAATACAAAACACTAGCCATACAAGTGTGAACTTACCTGAGTTCGGTGTTTCCATAGCAGCCTTCAACCAGTGAAGGGCATGTTGAGGAGGGTATGATTGTGTTGAGAGCAGTGATTGAAGTGGAATCTCTTAACGTTGTGACAGACATCTCTGAGATCTGTAGCACACAGACAGGCACATGGGTGCTGGATCAACTACAGTTCAAACACTAATAATATCACCCTCATTTATATATATATGTTTATACATATATTTTAATGGGAGTCTTTAGAGCACTACCTTGCTTTCACTGGCACTGACACAAACATGGCCATATTCTCTGTTGAAGGAGTGAGTGAGCAGCCTCAGGCACTGTGGAAAGGACAGAGAGCCCAAATAAATGCCTGTATAATGTCTGTATATGAACTTATATAGAAAACCGCATCATCAGTGCTAAAAAAAAATAACCATTCTGATTATATGTTAATATCATGACTGACTCAAGGATGACTGACCTTGGCAGCGAGCTCCCTCTGCCTCTCCGTGGTGATTTCAGAACTGGAGCTGCTGATCTCCTGGTCCACCTCGGGGGGCTGAGGAGACTCATTTAACTCCTCAGTGACACACGGCTGCAAAGACTCCTGGCCCATGAGCAGAGTAGACTCCAGTTTCTCTCTCAATAAGAGGTAATGTTTGGTCTTCTCCACCTGAGAGAATAGAAGAAAAATTACATAATGTTCATTCATTTAACTTCACCGAGGGGGTGCTGGAGCCACTCCCAGCTCACACTGGGCAAGGGCGGGGTACATCCTGGACAGGTCGCCAGTCCATCACAGGGCCAACATACAAACACATACGGAGACCAACAACCACTTACACTCACACTCAGACCTACGAACAATTTAGAGTCACCAGCTAACCCAAACATGATGTCTTTGGACGGTGGGAGGAAACCCACACAAACACAGGGAGAACATGCAAACTCCACACAGAAAGGCCACAGGCCCGGGAATCGAACCCACGACCTTTTTGTTGTGGGGCAACAGCGCTACAGCACTGTACTGCCCATTACATACAATGTAACGTTTCTCTCTTAAAATTAAAAAAAGTTCTCTGAAATAAACTTTAGCCAAAGGCACCATAAAATAATTTATTTGACAAATTTTAAATAGCTCTATGTGATTCATTGGTGCGTGAATAGTAAAAAGAAAGCACAATATGTTTAGAAAAAGCATTGTATGATTGTGTTAAATGTGTGAATGATGTTTCCATTGTAAAGGACTTTGAGTGGATGATAAGACTAGAAAAGCACTATATTAATGTAGTCCATTCACCTTTTACAGTTTAAAAGAAACAGGCTGTCATGAGAGTTTGCCTCGACACATTAATGGTTACTTCTGGTAACCGCTGCATACCAACACGGGGAAATGATTATTCTGTAAATTCATGTGAACACACGGTATCTGTGTGAAGGAAGATTTTTCATATAGAAAGCGAATGGCATACATGTGAATTAGGCTCTGAAGCCAATTTAGAGTTATTTATGAAATAGATAGCTTGGAGCGTTCAGATGATATTTAAAGTAACTATTACAAAGGAAGAGTAACAAATGGCCCTCACATCTTGAAGGAGGCTGAGCTTCTCCAACTCCCACTGGTGGTCCAAAATAAGGCTATCGCTGCGGGGCCTCCATCCGGCCAAATTCTCCTCCCCACGGACGTAGGCCACTGAGGTGTCCAGCACCCGCCTGCGTCTCCTCTGCATACCTTGGGTGGGATTGGTGAAATTTTAGAAATGCTTCCGAGGTAAAATATGACGCAGATTAACATTTTTGTGTCAACCCTCACCTGGGCTTCCTGCATCTGCTAGGTTACATAAGCTGACCTCATAAACTCCAGTTACACGGTTTCTACAAAAAGAAACAGAAAAATTTGCTGTATTGACAATAAACATTACATGTTGTTATTCATTGTTCTTTCAAACTCACCCATCTGCTGCTCGGAGGCTTCCAGTACCAAAAAGGTTGCGAATAGAGCGGGAGGCTGAGAGCTTTGTGTCTCGTGAGTAAAACACCATGCAGATATCTTTGGTTATGACTGCAGGCTGGGTGCAATTTTCCATCTGTAAGTGGAGAAGTGTATGATTTGCAGAGATTGTTCATCTAGAGTCATTTACACATGATCTGTGATCCCGCAGGAGAATTTCTGCCTCCCATGAATATACTAAATATACTGTACCTCCAGATAGACAGAGAGGGTCATGTAGATCTTCTCTCCATATGGCGTGACTCGGTTTAGTAGCAGAGAGTTGTGCATGGAGCTATCCCAAGCCGCCTCAAAGCGGTAGAAGGTCCTGAGGTGATTAGTTGTTCAACAAAACACCAAGAAAATTAACAAACAGCCAAAATTAATGCAAAAACTGTTTAAATCATATTAAAGTTTGTAAAGCTACCAACAGAAAAAAATATTCAAAAAATACTTTACATACAAAAAAGTGGGCACTAAAATTTAGTTTGATACACAGAGAACTTAATTCTATGATTTGGAAAAAAAACTGTCAAGTTACTATTGACATTAGATAATAAAAATCATTAGAGTAAATATTCATCAAAATCTTAGTACAAAAGAGCATTAACAAAATCTTTTTGCATGCAACAAGACAACTGGATTGATGTTCTTCTTTATACAACGCCAATATAAAAGCAAAGAAAGCAGAGATGATTGTTAGTAGCTACAGAAAAAAGTGAAGGGAGGATGAGAAACAGCCAGAAGAAATGAGGGACGGGGCAGTGAAATACCTATGGTCAACTCCCAAGGAAATGCTGTGAGAAAGAAGAAATCAGCAAAAGAATAGAAAGTGAGAGTCAAGAAGTATGTTGTGGTTATGCACTTGTGTGGCTGGGATTGTGTTTGTCTTTTCCCACACTGTTATCTCATTATGTAAATACTGTCCTGGACAGCACACCTCACCCATAAGAGACCAGCTGAGAAATCCTGTAGAAGGTTCTGATGGACATGATGGAACCACTCATCCTGCTCTACCACTGAAAACATCAAACTACAGCACATGGCAATTTTTCAGGCAAAAACAATCCCGTTTTCTGTTACACCTCTGGTACTTCATACATGAATGTACATGATTTTTCCCATTTCCCCCCAAAGGGAAATAATCACACACTGTAACCAGTTACTCCTCTGGCCCTCAGCCCGGAGGGGCTTTAAATCTAAAAAAGATAATTCAAGCAAGATTGTAAAAGGAAAGTAATGTTTCTGCAAGCCATTAAAACTGGCTGAATGGACTCGTCATGAGGTTCAGATGTTATGCCCAAACTGGCCTTAGACTGAGGTGACCTTGTGGGAAAGTGGACATTGTGTCACACAGAAGAAAGTGACTAATTCTCAGTGTTCTCAGAGTTATGGTGAATCAGTGTACAAATTGCCTGTTTTTAAGTAATTAGCATGAGTAGTCTCTCTCTTTCTCTCTCTCTCTCTCTCACACACACACACATACACACGCCCATGCTGTCCCAGTAGTACAAACCTTGTCACTTACACAACAAGAAGCAATTTCCTCCTCACACTACACCAACATATGCTTCTCTACATTTTACTACCTCCTAAAAATGCAGCAGCCAGGATTGAAGTCATGCTGCTGGCTTAACATGTGAGGAGCCATTTGTTTCTGGTGTTTGGCATAGTTTCACAGGTACAAGCAGGATTTAAAAATATTCACAACATTGCTGTGATTTTGGGCAAAGTGCTACCGATGAAGTAATGGTTCACTAGATTACATTTTAATAGCTGCATTTGAATATCGTGCCAGAGTGGGTACTGTAAATGATGTGAGCCATATTACAGCATTTGAGAATAGTGGGTGACTTGTATTCATGTTACTACTCTGTAGCTGTCATTGGAAGAACTCATTGGCTCTCAGTATTTGAGGTAGAAAATCACATCCATGGATTCAAAATATTTTTCACAGCAAGCCCAACACATAAACAGTGTTGAAATTCATGAATATTCATGTTAACTCCAGGAAGTTGTTGCCTTTGTTGTTTAAAATTAACTGTGTTGCAATAATGGATTTCTACCACCCTCTCCTGGCATGAAGCACTAACACGTCATAGTCAAACCAAAACCTTTAAGTTCCAGGAATACAGTGCAATTCTGTTGGCTGACTGACACATTTTAAATTTAATCTCACTGCACTACAATCTCTAAACATTCAGGAGATGGACAGAGTAAAATGATAGTAGTGATGCTGATACTAATGTAGGCAGCATTTAAAAGTCCCATATTGTAGCGTGTAGACAGCGTCTTTCCATTGTTTTATTTGAAGTTTCTATGTCCATAAAAAGATAGATTAAAGAGATGCACTTGTGTACTAAGTACCTAAAACTGTCTCAGTTGAGTTTTACAGCTCCTCACTCAGGCTTCTCTCTGAGAGACCTGCAGTAACAACAATTCAGGGGCTGATAAATAAATAGGAAAACACCAGATCCTGCGAGGCTGGATGCCACATTTGGCTAGGCAGGGCTTGAGAAAAGTGGTGGTGACTACTTTGTTCTGAGAATCACTTTATACAATATAATTTATTCTACAATATGGGATATTTAAAGTGTATGGTTTCTGTCCTAATAAAGAATGCAAGATGGACCAAATATTGACTACGCACTTTCTGAAATATATGATCCCTGCAGCAATTGTTGAAGTGGAAACAGAGAGTGTGATACTGGCCCCACGACACCTCCGGCAGAGACACAGCCAAGGACAGTTCACAAGAAGCACAGTGAGCCATGCAGAACCTGTCCATCATAAACCAAAGCCTGAAAACAGCTCAAACACACACCCAGCGCAGCAAGAGAACCAGAAACATGCAGGAAAGTTTCCCTCACTCATCATGAGAGGGAGAAAACAAAAAGGGAGAGATGAGTTGCAGACAGCAATGGCAGAGTAGGACAGAGGGGACAAAATCACTGGAGGACCATTTGGAATGAAAGGATGAAAAAGATGTTAGAAAGACGAGGTGCATGTGTAACTTAAGAGCAAGAGAAGAGAGGCAATATAATATACCTAGGCATGTCCGAATCAAGAAACTGTCTGCAAAAGCAAAAACAACATTCTGTTAGTGAATTGGAGGGAGAAAAATGTTAGCATCCATTTACACCTTGATGTTAGTATTAGCAAAACTGAGCAGAGAGCACATTTGACCGCAGTCTGGTGTTGAGCTCTTAAACATAATTCATGGCTACTGAGGCCAAAACATCACAAATACTTAGTACTGTACTGAGGGGCAGCATCACTGTCAAAGACAGGCTGTTTGAGCACGGCCACTGGTCAGAGTTACTTGGAGCAATCGGTTGGTGTAGACGGAAATTTGGGAAACCCGGGTTGGTAATGTATTAGGGAGTGGTAGGTTGGAAAAGCACCAAAAATAGAGTCAGAAAAATAATAAATGGCCAAATATCTTTAAAAGTATATTTGAGTATACATTAGCCTTGGGTCATTTGTTAATTAAGGCCAAAGGATAGCTACACTGGGCAGCACAGTGGCATAGTGCTAAGCGCTGTTGTACAACAACAAGGTCGCTGGTATGATTCCCGGGCCTGGGGCCTTTCTGTGCTGAGTTTTCATGTTCTCCCCGTGCCTGTGTTGGTTTCCTCCGGGTACTCCGGTTTCCTCACACCGTCCAAAGACTTTGTCCGTAGGTCTGAGTGTGAGTGTGAGTGGTTGCTTGTCTCTGTCTGTCTCTGTGTGTTGGCCCTGTGATGGACTGGTAACCTGTCCAGGGTGTACCCCGCCCTCACCCAATGTGAGATGAAAATGATTCAAGCATCCCCTGCAACCCGGCAATGGATAAATGCTAGAAGATGAATGAATGAGGAAAGCTATACTGATATTTGTCATTGTAACAAACTACTGTCAATGATACACTGGTGATGACAAGTTTAGAAATTAAAAGACTAACCAATGAATTAATTGTCTTACTATTCCGTATGTCTTAACATCAGTTCCCATTATGGGACCAAAAGCCTTGAAAGACACATACTTCCCTCTAGTGGCTGGCTGTAGAAAAACACGATCCTATCGGTCACACAGAACATCATTTCTACAAACATTTGTGCAAGATTTGTGAAAGTTATTATAAATGACACTTTTTTTTTATACTCTGGGTTGGGCTAATCATTCAGAGAGCTCCTTCTCCTGACTATTAGTCTACTCTATAAACCTGGCTGCAATCCATCCAGAAACACCTTATTCAAATAAGCCATTAGACATTATTAAGGTCAAGCCATGATTAAGAGAAAGTTCATTGTTATCTAAAATCAGTGGTTCTTTAATATCAAAATTAATCAATAGATTCAATAAAATAGTGATGAAATGTTATTTGTCCAATGCATGGCATCACAGTGAGTGAGATGCTTTAAGATATGTTAGTGAGTTTAAGAATGACGCATGCTGCTGGATAATCTAGAAAGACATGCAGTTTCATACTCTGGTGCTATAGTTTTAATTAATAGACATGTGTTCATATATAAGTGAGACAGAGTAAAATGATGGTGCTTGGTAAAAAACCTTAGGGCCTTAAAGCTCATTAACCAGGTCAGTGTTAGGGTTAGTAGTTCTAAGCATGGTCACAAGATGACAGGCATTAAAGGTGGGGTGAGTAACACGGTGAGATGCAACATATAGGTACGACAACAACAATGACAGTCAAACAACAAGAGCATATATTAAAAACACGGAGGGTCGCACAGCCAGCAAAAACGAGTGAATTCAACCAACTACTGATGTGGCAGACTTAAATTAATCAAGTGAAATCAGTTTGATGTTGCTCAGGGTCCCTCTGAACATTGTGTGTGTGAGTTAGAGAGTTAAGTACAGTAAATTCATGCAGACTCCGTATGAAGGTAACAGCACAAAAGAATTTGCCTTTTTTTCTGGCTATTCCGTTTCGTTCACAATGCCGTGCATTTGCCAGCGCATTAGCTGTCACAGCAGTAATGAAAATAGGCCCTCAGGTAACACTACTGTTAACTGATACAGAGGTTTTCAAATTCAGCCAAGCTGTCACCACTGTCGAATAAATGTTTCTCTTGCCACTAGTTTCTAATCTGGAATTTACTAAGTCACAAAAGCCACACATGCCCACTGCCGTGTTTTGATTAAAAATATAATCAGCAATATGTACCTGTCATCTTGCATAGGTCTGACATATCCAGCAGACAAGATGTTGAGGGAGAGAATATTGGGGTCGATGATGGTCTCATCAGCTTCAGGGGTGTTGCGGAGACGTCCTGGAAAGCACATGTTCCTCAGTAACAATGATTCAATCACATTATTGAGGAAATTGTAAGAAAAGAGCCCGGAAGCAAATCCTACCGACAACAAGCTCACGGATTTCCTTCCACTCCACATCACCTCCTGATTCATGTACAATAGTAACAGTGATTCTCCTTTGAAGGCCCTAGAAAAAAGAAGAAGAGGCTTTGGTTATGTTCAGTACATCTAAGATATTCTAAATATTATATCTAATTTGAAATTTACAGACCTGGTGCAGAAGGAATGTGCCATGGCACGGCATTCCTCCTCTGTGGTCCACCACTGCGGGGATGTAGCTGGAAATAACAAACCTCGTTTGATTAGCAGCACAGAGATTACAGCGATTTCTGTGGTCTTATCAAATTCATGTCTTCATTAAATTTAGTGGAAAATGGCAAAATAATTCAAAGAATGTGGTGAATTAAAAGGAAGGACAGCACTTTGATACCGTATGTGAGGAGTGACACAACAAACTCACTCTCCATTGGCCTCCAACTCGCAGATCTCAAAGAATACCATGAGATCATATTTACAGTGGCAGGGTCCTGCCTGTGGGCGGGTCATGGCTGTCAGCTTGGTGGCAGGTACTGCGTTGAAAAATAAGATAGAGAAAGTAGTTGATCAAGATAGTTTCAAAATAAAGATTGTTATAAACAGGTAGACAAGAACAGCTCTAATCCTACAAAGGGAAGAGGAAGGGAAGAAGAAAGGAACTCAGTGATGCAGGAAAAGACAGGAGCCGCTGAGTTCTGGGGAAGGATGAACTATCCTTCAGCAGATTAGCAACTCTGTGGTCCCGTCTCAAAGGACAATACCACCACATTTCTTAGAAAACTCTACGTTTCCCCTTGCAGTTTGAGATCAAACATACATTTATAAACTTTTACTAGCTCTAGTTCTGTGCTAAATCCAATCTGTGCATGAGGAAAAGCATATGCACAATCTCTTTAAACAGTATTCTCCTTTAAAAGTATTTTTGTGTTTGATTTTTAAATCATAATTGTTTTGCATAAATGATTAAACTTCCCTTTGACGATAACCTAACAGCCTAACAATAACCTAAATTTAATAAAGGAGTTCATATTTAAGTGAGAGTGCATGAAAAAAAAAACATGCAACCCAGAGGTTGGGTCCAAGGTCAGCAGAGAATATTATGAATATAATATGTAGTGTTTGTGTTTGAGTGCATATGTATATGTATATTAGGACAATTGTTTACACATTTCATGTGCAGTGATGCATTATTGCATTCAAATCTTCTTTTCCTTTGCTGTATTTATTATTATCAATAGTTTAATAGTTCTCTTTGGTTTTTCTAACATGTAATTTTCCCTCTAATGACAAATAAAGTCCTGTGTGCTATGTGTAATATACACATTGAAATTATAATATACTATATAAATGAACATTCCCATTGGACAGAGTATTCTTCATTGCTACGATAGCAGAGAGACACTGCAATTCAGTTCAAGAGGAGCTCAGAGAGGGAACTGCAAGGAGAATCCACCACGCAGGTCCACAGTAAACACACAGTCCATTAGAGAGCCAATCCAACTGAATGCTGACACAAGAAATATCCTTTTTTATAGCAATTCATGTCTTTCTTAAAACTGTTACAGCTCCCACATGTCAGTGATCAGATACACTGAGGTAGCTGTAATATAAACTATTGCGCAAAGCTTTAAAATATGCTATGTGGTTGGTTTTGTTTATGACACTTTCTCTGCCACTGAGCAGGAAGGTCAAAGTATCAGGTCCAACCAATGAACCAGGGGCTGAAAAGACTTCACTGTTATATTTTAGTCAAACTTCAGATAAACTGGTGATTGTTTTCACCGCAACTTGAATGAATCAATTAAATGCGCAGTGGTGTAACATTCACTTGGCTTTGCTGTATCTTTTACAGTACTGAACCAGGATAAACACTTGATATAAAAAAGGATTTGAGTTGCAGGATTCTCTTGGATGTGACATCAATAACCAACCCGGCTTATGAGCTTTAATAACTGAACAGATAGAGATGGGTGGAGCAGACAACTGAGCTTGCTCGTTCACTTCCAGTAGGAAGGAAGCGGCCATGCCAGCTGCTGACAGAGCGTGGCCTGACAGCGAGTCCACCAACGCCCCATTGAACACATCTGGGACCAGGTATCGGATCAGCTCCAGCGATTTCTCCCGGTCCGGCGAGGCATCAGAGTCCACTGCTCACACCCAACAACATGAAGCTGAGATGACATGACTTGCAGGCACACTAATAAAAAGCCTATACAAGATAAACATATATCTAAGAAGTAAAGAAACATAACCCCTACCCACAATTCATTTACCTGGTTTGGACAGAGGCATCACTCGTGGGAACTGTCTCCTGCAGGGACGTAATGGACTATTTGTGGAAATAGCAACACACAATTAATATTTCATTTTGGAAAACACAACAATATAGATCTTTGTCTGTAAAAGAAGTTATCATGATACCTGATGACATCTTTACAGAGAGGAAGAAAAGGCTGTTTCTGGTAGTGTCCAAACACCTCAAACACAATTGGCTGAGTCTTGATGTAGTCAACAAAGGATTTAGTAACTTCAACAGCAATCTAAAAAAAACCCAAAACAAAACAGCACAGTTACATTTAAGCGCCTGGACGATTACAAATGGTAATAACATATTATGCATGATCTGGATGGGCACTTCATACATTTTGCACATGGTAGAAGCCAAGAGGAGGGCCACGGCCAGTGTTTTTTAGGGGCTCAGTAGAGAAGGCCTCATCATGGCGGTGGATGAAACTAATATCAAAACAGTAAAACAAAACAATTTACACATAAAACTGTAAAATTAAAGTATTAAAAAATGTTGAGTGTAATTATGAAAATAGTTTGATGAATACTTACTTGAACTGGCAAAAGATGTCAGCATATTCTGCAGAGATGCTAGAGGCCTGCAGGACGGTTACTCTGAAGGTGAATATATTACCAATCCTGAGGTGCTCAAGGGCTTCTAACGGGCCGTCTAGAGTTGCCTTGAGTGGATTCTCCAGTTCATTTGAACCAGCTGTGATAAATGCAAAACAATAATTACATCCAGGTTACTGTCTGAACGTTGTCTGGGACTGATCTGGGCTGAGAATTGCCCTCTCCTTTTTGTAGGCCAATGTTAGCCATTGAGTAACCACAGGACTTTCAGTCAAATATGACTGCCATCCAGGTGCGCCAGAACACCGCCCCCCCAACACCAGCGCACGCACGCGCACACACACACACACACACACACACACAGACACATCCAAACATATAAAACACGTCCATTCACTCATAGCATATGATTACCCGCACATGTGTTGTTGTTGACCTCATCAGCTGAAGGTCCCATTTCTGCATTCTGCCCCTCTCCTTCCACAATACGAAGCTCCTCCTGGGAAATCCCACTGCGGGACAGTCCCACAGAACATGATTCTGACTGGAACTGCAAAAGCAAGGTGCAATACACACTTGTTAGTCGGTAACCGGTTGGATTCAAGTCCCATACGTTGTACTTGTACAGATTTACTCTACCTTTTCATACTGCTGATCCTCAAATGAGATTTTGGCAGTACCAGACTGCCTTACTCCTGAACCGTAATCAGGAGCTTCCTCATCCGCTGGAGGGAAACACAAAGCACCTTCACTTCACTCCCTCAAGAAATCACATACAGCCTGTCGTTTCATCCCCTAATACACTGAGGCTGAGGATCCTTTCATTACCTGATATGGCCTGCACTGCCACTCGGAGGAATCCCTTTACTTCTCCCTTCTCACTAACGATGGCCACGCGGTGGACAAGTGGAACCGGGTACAGTAGGTTACTCAGATAAACAAAAGCCCTACACAGGGAGAGAGAACAAAAATTATTTAAGATTAAAAAAAAAAAAACCAAGCTATGGGGATTTGTTACATTTGATAAATGTCACTGACTGGACAACAGAACACAGAGCTGCAAAGCAACCAAACAAAAGCTGGGGCTGCTCTTGCGATGGCCATGGCTGCCCTTTACTATTGCTCCTTAGGGGCTTTTCCTCACCATCTCGAAATGATGACATTATTAGGACAGTTATGGGTCACATGCAAAATTCCTTAACTTTTGCACTAAACTAATGAAAGCTAATGAAACCTTGGTGAGGCTAAGGAGCATGTGTGTGAGGGTCAACTTTGAATCTTTTAAATCAGTTCAATGCTAATCTGTACAGCAGATGTTATCCTCAGACTGAAATAATGTGTCTATGTCATGCTTACTCATGATATTCTACTGCACTAACATGCATAATATGCCTCATTATGAAAACACTACACTTAAATATGAAATGTGCCAAACTAAACACTGGAGGCCCTTTAGATATGGATAAGGCACCATTAGATTTGAATAAGGCTAGAAGTGACAAATATAAATGTGGGAAAAACTGCATTACAAATGCTTTTCATTCTTTGTTATTCAATGTCTACTTTTTAGTTGCAATGTATGATCTTACAGTCAAAGACTTTTTTCCACAAGCTGGTAGGGGTAGACATTTAAGGGTGGAGTGTAAAAACGGAGAGGCTTATGACAAGATTGGTGAGGTGCAAAGAAGGCATGCTCAGGACAAAAAAGGTGAACAAAAATGCTTTCAACTTCTCGACTCAACGGAATCAAAAGCAAATGGAACAGAAATCATCATACCAAACATGGCTCAGCTTGAATAAAAACTGCCAACAGCTTGATAGATTTTATGCTACACCAAAAACCAAGGAATGACATCAGAAATCAAAGCACACCTCTTGGACGAAGTGCTAATTTGTGCAAAATAGGGGCATTAGTTCATCATCAGACGTATTCAAGTAAAAATTGACAAAAAAAGTTCAAAATGAAAAGACTTGTGCTCTGGCATGCCTAAAAGAGACAGCTGCAGTAGAAACCAGCTCTTTCATCTTGAGATTTTGAGTCTTCCTTCATATCCACTTTGCTATTTCACGTGAATAATTTTCAGTCTCTTTCGTGCTCATTCAGGTTTCACAGCATGGTAAGAACATTTTGCTGTGAGTTCCTATGTTATTCAAATTAGACCTCAGTATACTCCATGAGACATGTCAGTGCTTTGGCTAGAGAAAGGTTCTCTTCGAAAGTTGCGACTTTACATTTAGCCAAACATAAGTGGGACACACACCTTAAACAGCTGTTGAGCCCCAACAGTGCTTGAGTTTTCATGGGAACACATGGCATCTATTGACCCACCCCTGGGGAACTTAAAGCACTTGTTTTTTAAGTAGACCTGTAATATGAGTGAGAAGCATTTACTCTATGTTAGTGTGAAAAAAAAATCAGTAAGCAAAAAAATAAAGAAAACCAAACCAGGCATCTTATTTGATGGGATTAAACAAAGAAAACAAAAGATAAACCTTGGCGCCCAAAAATGTCTACTCCAGTGTCCACTCAGTAGCATGCTGCACCTACTGTATCATGGTGGTTTGACATCTGAAAACCTTTGTGTCTTGAACATTTGAGTAACAGTGGCAATGGCAATTGAGACATGGAACAGAAAATAAAGTCGATAGGTTTACTTTTGAACTTATCAAGTAAGAGTTTTTTAAAAAGATGAAATGAATCAAAATCCCATAAATAAATAAAAATAAGTAGAGGTGGTTATCAAATCTCAACTGAAACTTTCCAATTGACATGTCCAACTCCATTACAGCTGGAGATTACCTGCCCCAACTGGACAGTATCATGGAAAAGGTTTGTAAACCAAGAACAGGCTAATTTGGACAGAACATCTGTAGCTGCTACATAAATAAACAAATGACACACATGTTGCAAAACATCTGACTGATTTCTATTTCATATATTCATGCACACACACCCTAGAAAAGAGTGAGGACTTTGGGTGAACATATTGCTGTACTGTACTGCAAAAATGTCTTTTCATCTGTGCTGTGTATTGAAGGAAATGGCCCCTGCATCTCAGCGTGAAAGAGCTAGTTTCCTCCACCAGCATGCTCCCGAAACCTCACCAACCTTCCCACTACACTGAATAATGGTGAGCGGTCGTAAAAGGGATCCTGGCCTTCGCTGGAGCCTCGGCAGAGCTCTCCCTCATCATCATCATCATCATTTTCATCATCATCATCATCATCCTCTCCCCCGAGCTCCGAGCACAGGCCGTCCAAAAAGATATCATCGTCCAGGTCCTCCAACTCCTCCAACTCCTCCTCCCCTCGACCCTCCCGCTGCGAGTCAGCCAGCTCAGTAATTTCAGAGGTGGAGAGGGTCGGGGATGGGGTAGGGTCACTCATGCGCTCGCTCATGCATGTGTTGAAAATGGGGTTTCTGGTGCAGCCAGAGACATGGGAACTAGGTTAGTACAGTTTGATAGGAAGCACACACTTTCAAACAAGAGCGGTGGTAGAGGACCATACGGAATGAGCCACTGGAGAACACCCCCATGGTTTTGAACCAATATCTCGATGTATTGTGTCTTTTAGTGAGTCGCACAGACAGAATTGGAGAGCATGATGAACGGCCATGGATGCATGTATAGGTAGAAGTACCCCGTTGCACACTGATTCATTTCCAAAGGGGCCAGTCATTTCCAGGTATCACAGGAGCCAGATAGACTAAGATTGGGTGACCAACAGACATTTATATCAGAAATACAGCCCCCTCAGAGACTGCAAATCATTGGTGGGAAAAGAGAGGCTATAGATTTACTTCACCGAGTTACTTAGTTGACAAATAATTCCTAAACAATGCAGAATGCTGGGGTTGAATTTAGATTTAGAGAAATAGTATTGAAATGCAACACCATCCCTCAGTTGATTTCCTGCAAATTTTTACCAGCAGCTAGTGTTATGTTAAATCTACAATAAAGTTAGCAGCCCTCCACTATTATAGTACCGAATATTGTCCTTGGTTTGAGATAGGTCTAAGTACAAATAAATATTCCAAATAAAAATTACGCAGCCAGTTCTACTTTGATTGTCTGGGTAACTGCATGTCATTCAATGTGGTGCATTGAACTAAATATGCCAGTATCATTCACCTAATAATAGACATTATGACTAAGCTGATAATCCACTTATTTCAAGGGGATATTTGCTACTTGATAATTTTTTCTTGTTTTGCTTTGCTCTGTGACAACGTAAGGTCTATTTGCTGAATATCATTTAACGGCATGTGACAATGCTTAGGAACGATCTGCAAGATGCAAAAAAAGAATAGAGTGAAACCTTGGCAAAGAGTGTGGTAGGATGCATACAACAGTGGGAGAGAGAGAAGCAGCAGTCTTTGAGTAGGTGGACTGACAAAAACTTGTTCTCAAATGTTTCACAGCTAATTTTCCTCTTTGGCATCAACAAGCACAGGTGATCATTCATCTAACCTCCGCGTTAAAGCTGCAAAGCTTTATGTTCAGCCAAAAAAAGTCATATAAAGATAAATGATGCCCAATAAGCTGAGTTGAGGTGACATGATCGTGGTGTCATCAGAGCATTGACAAGGGACACCAGACTTCAGTTTGTGATGAGAGAAATCACAATGAGGTGAGCTACAGACTACAGACTTCCTGTTGCTGTCATTTTCCATCAGTTGACCAGATGTACAATATGTGGTGTTTCAACAGTCCCAAATTAGCCTTAATGGAAAAATATGACACTTCTGTTTACTCACCAGATGGCCTTCATACTGTATGAGCTCAGTATGAGTGCCTGCCTTCTCTGTTCATATAACGTATAATAAGGCCAGTGTTGTTTGGCATTTACCTGCCAACCAGACGGAACCAGGGGAACCGATCATAAAAGGGGTCGCCTCCAGTCATCACATTTTCACAGTCCTCAGTGGTGTTGTTGGGCACATCAGCAGCACGGTCGTACATCTCTCTCATGAGATCAAGCCTCTGCCTGCAAGGATCAGCAGCAATTACCACATGAAGTTATTTATGAATACATGCCCCACTACATGGAGTTCATGAGAAATATTCTTGCAGTAAAATGATCTGACAAAATATTATGATGTAATGCATCCTATATTGACAAAGTTGACTAGAATTTTGAAATCAAAAACTGAAATTCAGACCAATTGCTGTAGTCAGGAGCCTTGTCACAGAGTCACACATATTTGAGTGAATTTTTATTAGGGTATCCTACATTTTTCAGGCACAAAGCCCGGATAGGCTTACGTGACATTATACCATATATTGTGGGCACATAACAAATCATTAGATACACTTCCATAAAAAATTACAAAGTGTAAATGAAATAATTGAATTATAATAGCTACAACATCATGTGTGTCAGCTGTCTGGAATCACAAATATTTCCAAAACGATATTAGGATTCTTCAATGAGGTCATCTCAAACAGATTTTTCCTTAAATTACATTACAGAAGGCAATGGAATATAAAATGAAATGAAAACAACCCAAAGAACACATTAAAAAAACCCAGCCGTTGTGCTGCATGAGTGCCTTTGTTATTTGCCCGCTTCAGTTCAGGTAAAATATCAGTTCTTAGGTGGTCACAAAAAGACCTTTCTATTCTCTTCAAATGTAACTTTCTATATGATTCTGGATGTTAGTCATCTTTTATTCGGATGTCATTTTAAAGTTTTGGCTTTCTAAAAATTTCTTATTTCCATTATTCTTTAGGGACCTTTAATAATTTTAGCTTGCAGAGACTTAGCTTAAAAACCTTGAAGCTGAAATTGCTGTTAACAGGGTTTCTACAAAATACTGAATAAAAGATCAGATTTTTTAAGTTGTCACATTTGCAAATGAGGGTTGGCATACATTTTAATTTTAACAGTTTAAAATTAATTCTACAACACTACTAAATGAAAAATGCAAAGAACCCATACCTTAGTTTTTCTAATGTCCAGTAGTGAGTGGCACCATTCTTTTGATCTTGCACCTCCACGGCCACAATGGTGCGTGGGAAGTGTCTCTTCTCTCTGTCTTTAGTTGCCTCTGGGGGCAGCAGGTCAGGAGGCAGGGGGGAGTAGAGAGTGTCTGTCAGCAGTACAAACTGGAACTGGACCTGCAGGAACACACCAAATATCAGCATAGTGAAATATCTGCATTATAACTTAAGCTAATAAAGTGGAGTATAATCACAACAGCATGTTGGACCTTCTTCTTGAGTTCCACACTGATGGCATTTGCCTCTTTAAGGAAGATGGCATTTCCCCACAGCAGGTCACGTAGAGATGTGAACTGGTAGCACCTCCACTTCCGAAAGCTCCACACAGCTAGCTCTCTCTCCCTCTCTGTCCACTGCACTGTGGCCAGAAGGATAAAAGATCCTTTTATATATCACCAACATCATACAAAATTCTTGTATTTACATGTTTGATCATCTGCACTACCTTCTTCTTCTGGCTCTTCCTCTTCGTCAGGGACTTCTGGGTAATAACGGTCCACTTGCTTCTGAAGGGCTTCCAGCTTGCTTTCATAATCCTGAACGATTGATTAATCGCACTCCATTGTAAAAAGTTACTTAGGAACAGTAGTCAGTCAAATGAGTGAACTATCTAATCGGTTGGCAAAACCCCTAAGATAGAGAACAAGAGCTATTTATCAGTTGGATGCTAAGCATTGAAAAACGTGCATTAGTTTAATTTAAGATGCTATATGAGAGGTAAAACCTCAATAAAATACTTGCAATGTTTGAAATAAATTTCTGAAAACATAACTATGAAATATATCAAGGAAAGCTAGAGCTGCACTTGCAAAACTGATTACTGTACCAGTCTTTGTTGTTCCAGAAGGTTGTTGGCCTCCTCTCTTTCTTTGCGATACTGGTCTTCTAACTCCTGCAGCCTGCAGACATGAGCACGGGTGAAAAAGGGAAGTTTGAGAAAGGCAAAGCATCACCTCCAATGAAACATTTACACATCTTGATATTTGCACCGGTGGCTGGAAAGTTTCTGAGTAGCACATCAGGCCACCTGTGCTGCTGTTATAATGTGGCAAATAATGTGACTTTCATTCACAGCAGTCCTACCAAATTCCTCTTACAGTTTTACTCTTCTTCCCCTACCCAGCTTACTTGTTGTTAAGTTGAATGGCTCAGTATTTCCCAAAGTACCTCTGTTCCATTTCCTGTTTCATATCAATGCCCTGTTTCTCCAGCAGCTCTCTCTGGGCAAATGCCCAGTCCACAGGCTCAGCGGGTGTTTCGGCACAGGGAGTCCTCTCCCTCTCAGCCCTCGCCTGGACAGGGTGGTTGAACCGGAACACATGGCTCTTACCCAGGATGATACGATTTCCTGTAAAGGTACCAAAAACAAGACCAAAGTGAAATAAATGTAAACATCAAGAATAGACAACATACATGTTGTTAATTGAATAAGTTGAGGGAGCCTCACTAACCTGATTTGAGGACAGTCGGCTCAGTCACTCTCTTTCCATTGACATAAGTCTCTGCTCCTTCACAGGGTTCTAGGACAACCACTGCTTAAAAACAAAGAGGAGAATGTCAGGTGTCACCCCCTCCACACAAATTAAACTCTGATGTACACAAGTTCATGCCTGTGGAGCAAGAAAAAGATCCCTTACTTTCTCCCCCTGGACCAGCAGAGCTAGTAAAAGTGCAGTGTTCATCCTTGATGAAGTGGCCACTGAGGACGATATCCTGACGACTGCTGGCGTCTACACGACCAACCCTAAAAAAACAACATCAAAACAATTGAGACAATTCACGTAAATATCCTTTGCACTTTTTGAATAAGCATTTCACTCTTCATCTTTCAGGATACAATAAAAATTAGAAATTATTTTTCTTTAGGTCATACTCTAATGTCTACGCTTTACAATGTCAACATCTGACCTGGTGATTCCATCTTTAATGTAATAGAGCAGGCACTCAGACATCAGAGGATCCTCGTTGAGGTTCACCAAATGAGGCGTCTGGCACAGAGCAAGGAATTATTTATTCACTATAGAAATGGTGAGTCAGTTGTCTTCAGTTTGTTATTTACAATACAATTAAGCATATACATATGCTGCACATAAGAGGGCTGACAGGCAGACTCTCCCAGTAAGACACAATCAGGGACAGTTAAAACCATGCAGTCAGTTTCACTCCCTACGGCTTCACAGCACAAGGTTTAAATTTAGTCTCAGCCAGATGTTATGGTGATATGGGCAAACAGCCATAAATCATTGAATTGGTTTCCCCCATGTTTACACCCATTGCTGCTTTCAGTGCAGTGAGGGAGTGTTTGAAGTGAGTAATGAAGTAGACTTAAGATAATGCCAGATGAAAAAGAGAAGCCTTCATCTGTTCGGCTCTTGCGAGGCTCTTGTTGAAGGAGTCTAAGAGCACTCAGAGACGAAGACAGCTTTAAACACAGCTACAAACCTCATTGGGGGAAAACAGCCCGACTGTATCGATAAACACAGGCTGTGGCTTTCTACGGGTATCGGGTGGCTTTGGGGTAAATAAACAAGCAATTTAGTCAATCATTTAAATAGTTAATATTAGATTACATAGGCGACAGGGACCTATCTCCTACCTTCTTAGGGGAGAACACACCAACTGTCCCACCATCTTCTCGCATTGCCACACCCATTTCTGCTAGCAAGGCCTCTCTGTGTAGGAAGGATGAATGTTTTACAGACAAATTATGGACAGCTTATGAACTACGGAGCCACATATACAACACTCTATGACATATGTTCAACAAATGTTCATCATCACCAGAATGTTCTCGTGTTATTTGTCTGTTGTAATCCTGTTGTCTCTCTGTGTTCACAAGATATTTTTTTCTAAGAAAAGCATTAAATCTCCAACAGGATTTCTGCTTATTTAATAAAGTAAAAAAATAAATATTGTATAACTCACCTTTCCATCCTGATGGCCTCTGTTCTGCGAAGTTTTTCCTCCCAAGTTTCATTGAGTTCAGCAATGATTTTCTCTGTTTCCTGGTGTTTTAAAAAACAGAGGTAACTAAATTTAGACGTTATTTTAAGAAAAGTTGTGTGGTGATGGAAATTCTGTATTTGTTGGTCAACACTGTGTATAAAAAGCTTTAAACCAAAATTAGTCCTACTATCAAGTGCAGGTCTGTACAGTAAGTCAGAGTTGCATATAGCTTTTTCCTCTGAGTCTGAGTGATGTGTTCCTTTTCTAACACAAACACACACACTGTAGTTTATTTTTAATTAATCCCACATACATTGTCCTGCTGTTATACATACCAATGAGAAGACCAACACATGCCCTGTCAGTTTCTCTGACATTGAGCAATGTTTGCTAAAAACTACCGTGTCCATTTGTAAATAACAACACTGTAATATGGAAATACTCTCACATTAGTCGGGAACTGAAAGTTCAAATTGGCTTGATACCATTGTTGCTTCTTATTTAGTATCTCTTTCTCATTTTAAGGCATAAAATGAATCACAGCTCTGAGTGCTTGATGAATGACATTACCCGCAAATAATGTGATTACATGCAACAAGTGAATATTCGGTACACAGCAGTGCATCTACACTGTACCAAAGAGTGTTTTTAAAAATAAACTACTTCACCTTCAGCCTCTCAATGGCCTCCTCACTGCCTGGGCTGAACATGATGCGGTCGTGCAGACTGGCGATGGATCCCGCACGACTGGACAAGGCTGAGAGAGACGGAGAGGGACTCATCCCTGTCATGGCATTGGTCACTGTGGAGAGATCATCCTTTTGATTCACAGCTTGGCCTTTATTGTTATTGTTCTTGTAATCGGATAGGTCTGTCGGTGTGGAAGGGAGGGGCGCAAGGAATGTACAGGAAGTTGGGGTAATTGATAACAAGGAATAAAGAAATGGAGAAATGCAGACAGAGAAGGAAGAGGACAGAAGAGAGAATACAGAAGAAAAAAAGATATGTGGCTTGAAACAAATCTAACTTGCAGAGAGAAATTTCAACTGCTAGCATACAAGCAGAGGGCAGCACCACACGCAAAGAAGACCAACTTAGAAAAATGCAACAAGGCCATCCAGCCAGGACCAAAGAAATGCAGCTACTACATAAAAACATCAAGCAGAGCATCATATGCTGGATCATTCAAAATGAAAAAAATTTGTGCAGATACTTAGTGACTTCTTTAATATTTTATTTTCGGTTGTATTTTCTGCAAAGAACATTCGGAAGTAAGATTAATATTGTAACATTATGTTAAGCAGAAATATTAATTTAATGCTCTGTGTGCTTCTCTAAAAATAACATTTTCACACTAAATATTTCAAGTAGAAATCCATTGCTTTGGCAGTCACTCAGACGGGATAATAGGTTTGTTTGGATAACTTGAAAATAAATATGTGTCCTTGTTTGACACGCTTTAATCCTACTTAGTATACTTTATTTATTATCAAGCAGAAAATGCTTTTATGCAATGTTGTCTGTTTTCTGTTTCTCTAATTGTGGGATAGTTGTGGCACTCAAAGGACTATGACAGAGCACAAAACAAAGGACATCAACCCTGCAGCTGCTGCTATGGCAACACAGAGCAATAAATTGAGGAAGTGTATTGCATCCATCCATTTGGGCAGGTTACCGCCACCAAGATGGATCACATAATCTTGTCTTCACAGTGCAGTTAATGAACTCATGTATTATGGAACGTCAATAAAAATTGATGACAAAATGACATGACGACCTCAAAGATACAATATTATGCAAGTGGTTATACTCTTTCTGAGACTGAGGGATGTGTTATCATCTTATGTTTACTGCATGCTCTCCTTTATGGTTGCCAACAGCAGGTGACTGAGCCAGACAGACCATGCCAAGGGAATGGGAGGCAACAGTTTCTACATCAGGAAAATTAAAGGTAGGATTGCAATATATACCATGACACTGTAGTCCATAACCATTTGTATTGTAATGCTCAGCTTTCTTGCTTTAAAAGTTAAGCTCTATCTCATCAATGCCACTGTTATGAAGCCATACACAGATCTCTACAGCACCATATCATGGCACATACAGTGCAGCCCATTATGGCCTGACAACTAGAGCCACAATGCCTGAAAATCAACCTTAGACCTGAACCATAATGTTTTTTACTATTGGGTTTGGTACATCCCAAATTTCCCTGAAACATTCTGCTGCTCGTTTCTTCATTATACTGTGGTGCTGCAGAGAAACACAGAAAAGTCACTATTTACTGCCACAGTAAGCGCTGATGATGCTAAGCTTCAACAACAGCAAAAGCAAGAGCTAAAAAAACACACATTTCAAACCCTCTATCTCTGCACCAGATGCTCGATATGCTGGGAGAAGAAAGGATAAAGTGTGAGAGATAGAGAGCGTGAGAGAGAGAGAAACACACAGTGTAACACCTTTAGAGAAAAATGTTCACAGATTTAGACAGTCACTTGGTTAATTATTTGATGAATACCTGAGTCTGTGTAGTTAATACAAACTGATTCACCTTCCCAGGTTTAGCTTCAACAGTGGTTATGAGGAAAAAAGTTTTGGTTTAAATTTTACAGTGCTTTCCATCTATTCGATGTCTTACAATGAGAGTGGTTAGTGTTATCTGGCCTATGTAAGAGGTTGACATATCAGTTTCATAACACAGAGGTGAGCAGATTGTTCCATTATTAATAACTATTGATTTAACTCCTGAGTAAACCCCCATAGAAACTCACATTTAAATGCTGAACTTTACAGCAGAGATAAAGATGTTATAGCATCTTTCCATCTGATTCCTTTTCATTCCCCACAACAGTACGGAGCAATCATGTTGATATAACTCACCTGTGTACATCTTATTAGGAGTGTGGCCACTTTGACTGACCAGTGGGTGAGCACATGCTTGAAGCAAACTGGGATTAACCAAAGTCTTGGCTCCACACACTACACACTTGGCTCTTCAATAACCTATGGAGGTCGTCACAGAGGCTACAGCCACCTTTATTCACAGTCTATTGTTCAATCCTGCCCCACTCCAATGTGTTCTTTGCAACAATGAGGGAATAAATTGTTTGAAATTAAAACAGAAGATCAATATTTCCTTACTCTCTATGATGTCACCCAGACCCTGGGCATAGAGGAGATCTTTCAAACGAGACACCTCCTCCTTTAGCTCGCGCACCAATCTGTTGTTTGGATCCTCATTGATGACAGCGTTACAGCGAATCTGTTTAGCACGGTCGGCGTACCTGTGGACATGAGGGAGGGAACACTGAGCACACTGAAACTTGTGATGAAAAAGACTATTTGCAATCCCCCTGACATAACACATCGACATGACTCTGCAGTTTGGCACTGCAGCTAAACCTTGTGAAGGATATTTGAAGTGTGAAATTGTTGAAAGCTGCAGAGGAATCAGTGTATTATGTAACATTTAGGTCTCACTGCCATCAGCGTCCTTGAAAGACACATTCATTAGCTGTGTGGGAAGGAAAAGATGCAGCAGAAAATCTGCTGGTTGCTCTCTACCTGAGTGTGCTGAGGGTTTCGTCATAGTTGATATCAGCTGGACTCAAGGCAGCGACCATTGCAGTGCGAGAATTCCCCCCTGCAAATAGATTAGATTACATAACATTAAATAGAAAGTATCCTATTAACAATCAATAATAACAGAAAAACTGTATTCATACCCAAATTTTCTCTCAGGAGCCAGGTCAAAACTGAATCTCTGTAGGGTATGAAGCTTTCTGCCTTTTTCTTCTTTTTATTCTGTGAATTAAATAACATATTAACAAACAGATCAATGTACTTATCAGCATTTAGGAATACATTAAGTTACAAAATAAATATATCGTCAAAATAATTTACCTTATTTGGCCCAGAATCCTAAAGTAAAGCAGACAGCAAAATTTAGATTCTTATCAAGTAAAATATCTTCTTTATTTTACAATTTATAACATTGTGATAAAATACAAACCACTTCTGCCAAAGCAGAGATGACTTTCCCCAACGTAGTTAGAGATTTGTTGATATTTGCTCCTTCCTGTGATCAAGCAGAAGACATAGAAAGAGTTATTTATATTAAAAATAATAACACTAATGTAACTATTAATCATATTTGTCTCCCATATCTGCCAGTAAATGTTTGTTTGTGAAAATCTGTGCAGTTCTGACTCTTTAAAATGCAGTAGAGGGAAAGATTTACACCTTCAATCTTGTTCCTTTGGCTCCAGTAGAATCGGCCCTTTCACTGCCAGCCAGATCCACCAGACTTATTTTGCTGACCTTTAAGAGAAAACCCAATAAACAAGCTTTTTGTTTATTGTTAATAACAAAACATATTGCTAAAGCTGTTCATCTTTATTTCAGAGACTGGGTTCATGAAAAAAAAACCCACCAACTTTACAATGTTAATTATCATGATGACCTTCAAGCAATCGATTTTGAATTTAGGACAAGATCAAAATCACTGTGATCAATTACCTGGGAACAGATCAATGTTAAGTAGATTCATTCAGGATGTGATAAAAAAAACAAACAAAGAAACCCTTTTACCTTCTCAGAGGTGTTGTCCGTCTCAGCATCGTGACGTTTTTGAGTAAATATGATGTTAAAGACAGCGTGAGAGCGACTGCTCGTCTCATTCATGTTGGTGGCAGCCACAGTCCTGATGAGACAGTTAATGTGTTTGTCAGAAAGCTGTTAACTCCATACAAATACATCATTCTGAGTGAATCAAGCCAAATCTAAATGATTAAATTAACTGAAACTGATACACACTGAGACTGTGTATAGTTTAATTAATTTTTCCCATGGCTTTAACCGTGAGAGCTCAATACACTATAACACATTTCTGTTTTTGCTGTTTGTTGTGTGTATTGTATATTGATGAAAATGTTTTCTGAATTTTCTTGTTTTTTGCTAAGATCCCACCAAACTTTGTGTTTTTAATCTTGGTGTTACAGTTCTTTACATTCACTGGAAATAATCAAATACACTACTGGGTTCACTGACAAAAAAAAGATTGAGATGACGTAGTTCCCTTACCTGGCCTTGTTGCCTGAGTCCATCAGGTCCTGGATGTCATTGTAGGAGGTGACAGCCAGTTTGGAGAGGTCCTCCACATAAGGTCCCATCAGAGGATGTTCTCTTACACGCAGGTGTCCTTTGTTTTTGGGGTTAAGCAAGTCCCGTACGCGTTCACAGTAGATTTCCATGTAGCTTACCTGTTCGTATTCACAATATTGAACAGTGTGAATGCCCAACATTCAGGTATACTGTGCATACAGGGGAAGCCCATGACTCCTGCACTTACCTCTACAGAGTACGACATGCTGTTGTCTGTGTTGTCATTGATTTTAGTGAAAAGATCTTCACATAGCTGGATGAGAAAGATAACATTATTTCCAAGACTGATACATTTGAGAAATTTAGAAAAATGCCAAATTCTTTTGATCTATCACCAGGGAACATTAAGTAATTGTATGTTTGTACCAAGGGAATGATTCCTTGTTGATCTTTCACATCCTGTTTCCCCATCATGGTATAAGACTTGCCAGCACCTGTCTGACCGTAGGCAAAGATGCAGACGTTGTAACCCTCGAAGGCGTGCAGCAGCATCTCCTCTCCGATATCTTTGTATACTCGCATCTGTGAGGCATAATTGACGTCCTCGGGCTGTGTACAGAGATTAATAATCAACCATGTGCATCTTTATAGTCCTCTTAAAACTGACACACGAGAAAGAAAAACAACCAAATGTGTGCCTGTGTGGGTGTGCAACATTTCTGCTTTATGGAAATAGTTACCGAAGTGTGGGACCAGTAGGAGTAATCAAAGTTGAAGCTCTTGTTGTCTTTGGCCTGCTTGGGGTTGATGATAGCTGAAAGACATGACAAGGAACACGAGTCAGTGGAAGGCCGAGAGCCACCCACATGAAACTGGATCTGAGTTGGTTCAGTGTCATGTTATGCTAAAAGAGCTCAAAGGGCCTTAGTCACATTTCCTTTCCGTACTATCAGTCCTCTTTGATATCTGCTATAATCACTGAAGCAAACATTAAAGATCCCTGTGGCATTGGCCTCTTGTTTATGTCTGTATGATGTGAAATGATGGAAATGGACTCACTATAGACCACTAATAAACTGTCTTCTGATTTTAGATAGATGGTGGAGAGTTAAAGTTTTATTTTCACTTCTGAAATGACAATGGGAATTAAACACTTGCATATCTATGTAAACAGCTAAGACTAGTCAAGAGTGTGCGCATCCAAACAAGATTAAAAGTCTTCAGTAAGCCCCCTCAGATGGCTCTGTGAGAATCATTGATCTTTCCTCCTCCAGTCATGGGAAAAATGGCATTAAAATGAACAGCGTTACTTTTTTCATTAATGATTTTAGCTAATTACTGTTTACCATTACTGACAATCACATGGGGCATTACTGTAATTGAGCTTATTTAACTGTTGTCACCACCGGCTCTCTTTTTTTCCTTTTCAGGGTTGACAACCGGGGACAACTGATAAATGATGATTAAATATTAAAGGTAGAATAAAGTTTCATGGTAAGCCAATCAGAGCCAGAGGTGAGCAGGTATTCACACATGAAGCACACACACACCAAATGTCTTGGAGAGACATGCATTTACAAACATTACAATGTTTTTTAAAATAATTTTTTAAATTAGATTTCCATTTCATTACTTATATTAGTTTTTATTATAAACAATTGAATAAACTGTTGAATTTAAAAATCCATTATAGGGAAAAAGAACTAATTTTTTTAAATACTGGTAGATCAAAAAAATTGTAACACAATAGTTACTTTTTGAGAGAAGTAACTAGTAATTAAAACTAATTACTTTTTTGACTAACATGCCCAACACTGCTCCTGAGCAAATCTTACTTGCAGTTGTACATTTTCACCCAATGCTAGTGCAATGTGAAAAGACCCTGTTGCTGTCTACTAGGTACAGTCACCAGGACAGACTCAGACTCAGCTCATCTTTCAACAGTTTAATCATGAAAAATTCATCAGCCCTTATCTGCACCTTGTGAGGCTCAGTTGTCCATTGGTAGGAAATTCAAATTTAAAAACAGCCTAAAACTTGGTCTATCAGCTCAAACACAAAATATGTTCCAGCACAATAACCAAAGCAATAAATCTTGTCACAGAGAATCAGAGTATGAACAACATTACTGCAGTGTGGTACATGTAGATGCTCAGCACGCCCAGTGATGACTCAAGCAAATCTTCCAAGTTAAATTATGATGCCTGATCAAATTATTTCAAACTGATCTCCACCTGACCTCACTTTCCTTTAGATATCTCTGACGTCACAAAGTGAACTGTGGAACAATATGTTCACAGCAACATCTTTTTCAGGTCGTCTTCACTTTGTTAGGTTACTGGGGTTTTGTAGAAATGTGCCTACAGAAAAGAAAAGATCTGTCTGTAATGTCCGTTGTGATTCAAACAGTTTGAAGAGATAATTGACACTATGTAGTTAAAGATGATATATCAGATAGAGCAATTAAAATTATTTGTTTTTCTAAGTAAACATGTCCCCAGCAGACATGTCTGGTGTGGTCTGGTGATGCCAGCTTTGAAAATGCTTCCTCCAGGCTCGCAGAGCTCCAGACACCATCTTCTCTGCTAATGACGATTTGGTCGATAACAGAGGGAGAGGCCCGGGGCTAAGTACACTCTCAAGTGAACGGGTGATTATTTCCTCTCTTCACTGCTACTGTATTTCCAGCTATGAAATATAGGCCAGTGTGGCTTACTTGGGTTTCAGGTTTCAGGCCCAAACATGACAAAGAGATGAGGTATTGTTTACTGGGTATGATGCATTCAGGTGCTCTAGAAAATGGCCAAACATGAACATAGATGCAGTACAGTTTATACACAATGATGTCTTCCATCAAAGTACTATATTCTGCACTCAATAACCATAGCTAAGTTATCAATTTCATCAATCACCCAGAAATGGCTGACATGACTTATCATCTGCTGTCATCTGTCTCCTGCCAGAAATGATCTTTTCTGGTAAAGAGTGATGATATCACAGATAATTAGAAAGGCCAGTAAGACCAATATATCGACTTACAATCAGAGGGACAGCAATGAGGAAGCAGTTATTATTTCCTATGTTCATCACATTGGTGGATCAGATATGATGTCTTGGCAGTTGGCCCTTGTATTCTGTCCATGGTTGATGTTCACATTCTGAAAAGCAGTTTTGGCTTTGCAACCACACAACCATTAAAGGAATAGTGGAAAGATATTGTTGAATAAAACATTACTTAACAGACACTTGGTACCTGGTACCCGTCTTAATCTGTATAGTGGTGAAGCATGTGAAGCACTGAAAAAGTAGTAGGCCAAAGAAATCTGCCCACAATATTCTATAGGAAGCAATGACTTGTTTTTATGCAGTGTTTCTCATGTAGAGCATTAACACATATCCCTTTCTTCACTCTCGATTGAAGTAAAGTAAAATGGAGACTAAATCAAGATCTGATTAGCTAGTAAAAGTCTTTGACTTCCTTCCTCTAGATGCTTACTCATCTTTGATTGTGCTGTGATTCATAAATGATTTTGCCCCACCCCCATATCCCTGCATCAGAAAATATAAAGTAATTACTGTAGAGTGGCAGCATATCTGTGGGTGACCATTTGCCTATTTTAATTGCACTCAGAACATGGATGACGTTGTAAGTGTTCACAGCTTCACAGTCGTCACTTACCAACGTCAGCAACATTTTCAGAAACACAGAGTATATTTTTCATCTTCATCACATTGCCCTTTACAATTGCCCTCTTTTCATGATGGATACCATTTTAACCATAGGTGCTGAGTTTATAGATGACACCAGGTCTAGAAGTCAAATTGTGATGGTCAAACATAATCAGAGATGTTACAACACCACCTAATTATTTTTCTGGCAATGCCTAACAACATGCTCAGAGGTGGTCAGAGTGCAGGGTTGTATCTGCAATACTTACTTTTAGCATCATCACGATGTATGTTTTCTGTTCCTATTGAAGGATTTATGTTGGATAGTTTTGTAAAGCCCCTTGAGGAAGATTTGCCATTCACGATAGGATATATCAAGAAGCTTGAATGAGTGCATATTTTTTCACTTGCTCAAAATTTACTTAAAAAATAACTTGATGAATTACATGTTAACAATTATTTCTCTCTCCAAACAAAAAAAAAAAAAAAAAAAAATTCCAATAATTGTTTCAGCTCCACTTAAAATATCTGTGGTAGCTACTCTAATTTTACCCAAATACTTTTTTCCTTCTTTTATGATGTCTGTATTAATTTTACTTTAAATAGCTTCACTCACTCTAGCATGTGCCTTATATATATATATATATATATATATATATATATATACACATATGTGTGTGTGCATGGTAGCCCACATTTTCTGTGCACTAGCTTTTCTGTCTTATCACTGTCATGATGCCCATGCTATATATCACTAACCATTTCTTCTACTTTATTTTAGCAGTTTTTCTGTCATATTATGGAACATTCTATGTTTGTCTTTATCATAGCTGCTGGGTCTTCATAATTGTGACTGAGTGATGCTGGTCCGACTGTCATGGGTGAACTGTCCTAGTCAATAGGAGAGGAAATGTGGCTGCGTCAGCAGGTCTGGCAGAGGGGATGTGAACCCTGTGACAGAGGTAGGAGGAGAGGCACGTAGATGCTATATTCAGCAGCAGCATGTGCAGCACTGGGTTTGGGCCATATGTTGTCCATTTTTTTGGCTTCAAAACAATAACTAATCTATAAATAAGCCTATATGACACAAACCAGAGACACTCTTTCTCAGTTGTCCTACAATCAATATGATAGTTTAGGAAACATTGTGCTAATGAGTAAAGAAGCTGCTGGAATCCATTCAGTTCTCCATAATACAAGCTGATGCATTACGAGCATATAATGCATCAGCTTGTTAACTTCTAATGGTTGAATCAGGGGGTGTACAAAAAAACATTTTCTGCTGAAAAATACATTTCAATCATTCCACCAAGTAGCCTATTTGCACCCCCTAAAGGGAGGCCCACACTCACACACTTCAGGTCGGTCTCTTGCATCTTAATTAAGGTCAGCGTGGGAAGGTAGATCTCTCAAAAAAAAACAAGATTACTGCCATTCTCCTGCTTTGTGGGAACTGGGCTATTGACCCATACAGTTGTGTCAGAGTGCACAAAGCAGGGGGTGAAACACACACAAAGAAACCAAGAACCTTTTCTTCTTCTTCTTCCTTTCCTCAGTCCAGACTACAGAAAGACAAAAGGGGCATTTATACCCTGCCTCTGTCCCCCCTCCAGACACTGCAACCAATGGGCTTTTTCATGTCTGCTCACATCCATAGCCACTGACCTATTATTCTACCCTGCTGAAAGACCAGCAGCCTCAACAGAAGTAGCTCATGTGCAACTGACCAACATGAAATTTTCTAATACTGCTCATTTAAAGGTAAGCTCAGTTTGATTTTAGGAGTAGTCATGGACTGACAAAACAGAATCATGACATGGACCCAGATAAAACCACACAGGCCTGTTTGAGCCTGTGAATTGACCAGCATGTGGAGTTCCCTTTACTATATCAAAGTAAAAATTCCAATCCAACTTTGTATCGGGTAGTTTTATTATTACACGTACTACACAAAAAATACTCGGTGTAATCACAGCTACAGAGCTAATTGACATTGCAAATCAGTGTGTTCACTTAGAAGGTCTCCAAACTGCAACAATTTAAAAGTTCCATGTTGTATGAAGTGAATTGAGGTGTTCAAAAATTGGGGTTCAAAATGAACTGCCAGGACTCCTTTAAATTTGTGATGTCGCAACAATACATAAAGCACCATACTCAGCCGTGCCCCAAGGTCAGCCTTGGAGGATTTGGTTTCTCTGACTACCAGAAAGATTTTCTGAAATCTGTTAAATTTGATATACTTTTATCTGACTACTCAGAAAGCAGTCAGCCATTTAAAAAGATTCACTTCACTTGTAAGTATTGCTGGAGCTCCAAAGAGAAGCCTGAGAGCAGACATTTAACACAAAATTGAGGTGGTTTATGGTACTTAAAACCACAAACATATTGTCTCAGAATTTTCATCAACATTAAAATTAAAACACAGTAACAGTCTAAAACATTAACCCTTAAAACAACAGGTTAGAAAATATCGCAGTGAGTAAGCAGTAACTGTCTGAATTACTGTGATTATTGTGTTACCATGGAACTCTGAAGCTAGTCAGTACCTGAATAACATCAAATAGACCTTGTGTGGTTAGTAATTAATACAAATCCACAGATTAATTAGAAAACAATGTCCAAATGAATACATTCCCAGTGCACAACAAAACGCCTGATCTTATTTTATATTTCTAAAAGGGAAAATGCTGCATGAAAAAAGATTAATTGCCAGCTGCTGCAGAGACCAAAGCACTGCTCTTTTAGAAAAGATCATGCTAAGAAATCCATAAGGAGCAGTTTAAATGAACAACATGAGAATTTCTAAGATTGTCTGATGATGATGAACAAGATGAAGTCTTGTGGAGATCAATCGATCTTGAAAATGAACAAATCACATAGTCAGAATATGGCAGCCCAGAAAAATCCACCAAGCTTGTTGTCTAGTCAGCCATGACATGAGGAAGGAGGGGTGAGATGGCTAAATTAGGCCAAACAGTAAATATTTCAGGAAGCCTCATTCATTATTGATGAATGGCTTTACCTTGCTAAGCAGACTACATATCGAGTATCTTTCCAGTCTCCTCTCAACCAGTGTCCTCCCTCTGCACACGACAGATAACGAGAAATGTGGGGAGCCCCAAACTACGGGATTTACTATGGGAAGGTTCTGGAGAATCCATAGTAATTTATAATAAATACAGTCATTTACGCACAATGGTTCTTTGCCATTATGGTGTGTGTTTATTCTGCAATAGTGGCAGATTCAATTGAATTCCAAGTTTGTGCAGTTACTCCAAGTTCTCTGGGCAGAAGAAATTTATCTTTTCCAGTAATCGTCTTAGTTGGGGAGGTCAAAGGTCAAGGTCAGGAGCAGAAGAGCTGAAAAACTTGAACTCATGCCTTCTGGTTAGAGTCCCTAAGTTCAAACATATATCTGACTCAATGACTGTTGCCAATAAATTTTTCGCTTTTGCAACCCATACAACCATATACACATCGCCATTTTTCTGCACTCTATATTTGATTATGTTTAACTTTACTGAATAAAACATGCAATAAATTTTTAATGTGCAAACATTGATGGATTTTTCAAATGCAGGACTGTGGCAGCATGATTCAGGAGAGAACTTGTGGCTTTAGTACTCACTGGTGGTGTTTCCAGACATCTGAATGATGCATTTGCTTTCTTTTCCAATTTCCCTTGAATTGAAGGGGCGGACACGCACCGCCACCTTTACAGAAGCCCCTGCCATGGTGCTGTCTTCCTAGCACCCTGGGGTTCCTTCTTTAGTGCCCAGGTGTAGGGCCTGCAAGTCTGTAGAAGACAGAAGATAGTAATGATGGATAGAAATGACATCCTCTTATGTTATGTGATGTTGCATAAAGTCTAATATTTTTTAGATGCATTTGTTTTGCAAATAGTAAGGGCCTAATATTATATCTTACAGTCGACGTGATCAGAACAATAGGGGAGAGCAGGGCTGTGGCTGTAATGTGAAAAGACCATGCACGGTCAGCTACAGCCGAGGGACGTGGATAATACAGCTAGCAGTGACAAAAGAAGTGCAGCAGCAGCTAAACGTCAGGTTATGTCCCAGAATGACAATGGCACTGGAACCAGCCACAAATCCTGGCTCTGGCTCCATTCAGCAGCTCAGTTTCATGAACAACTTGTCATTGTCTCCCAAAAGATTGAATATTTGTATTCAATCACTGTAGTATGTGGCAGCACTGTGGGTGTATCAAGAACTACCTTAATTTATCATCTGTCATGATCAAATTACAGTCATTAATGTTTTCATCAATAGGCATTAACAGCAGGCAAAATGAGACAAATAGCTTTCACTGCATGCCTCAGGACACACTGCCAATATTGCAGTACAAGATTATAATACTTAATATTAATGAGAGAATGTGTCAATTTCGTAATTAATACATGGCCACAATTTTACAATTTGGAATAATGTTGGGTTTTGTACTGAGCGAAGCATTTAAATGATTGGTGACTCAGACGTCCCTCATCATCATTATCATTCTCATCACTGAGTGTTGTAAAGTTGCTGTGTCACCCTGCTTTCTGGTACAAGCTCCACAGCTGACACTCAAACAGATTGACATGTGGGTGTTCTTAAGTAACCCCGTTTCAACAGAAACCCAGCAACATCTCGGATGTTAAAGTTCAACTGCACTCCCCAGTTCACAAAACATAGATTATGATGAAAAGAATACAGCGGAGTCAAAGATACTGAACATTACAAATCCAATCCGATATATAATGAGTAACGAAAAAGAAATCATTATGCTTCGAGTGGATCTTATTTAACGTCAACCCTCATAATACCCTGCATTTAAAAAAAAACCTTTGCCACAGCTCAGATGATCAAAATCAGTTATTTCAGTTTTTTTGCCAACATCCATGACCATAATCTTCTTACACAGACCAATCAGCTGATGATGCAGCTCAGATGGGCGGCCACCATTTTCCCGGTGACAAAGGCTAATGTAATTTACCATGCTGATGTCTGCATGACGTGGCGACGGGTTAATACCATTTTACCTTATTACTCATCAAAAAATAAAGATGTCACTGTCTCCTTTCATAAAACAACAACGCCGTAAACCAGAGGACAACACTGTCTTGAGCCGTAAACCTCATGAGGTCTAGACTGAGACTGATGACTTTATATCTGCAAATCATTTAGAAAAATTAGTTATTGCGTCATTCCCAGAAATAAAGATTTCATATTTCATCCACTGAGGCTGAAATGCACCGTTTGGGCTTCCTCTCACTCAATGACTCGATATTTGTCTCCCTCGGTCTGGCTCACATTTAATGGAAAAGCATTTTATATGAATAATAATAATAATAATAATAATAATAATAATATAAACTTTTAAATAAAACCACAGTACACAGAGTGTGTTACGGGGCAGCTATAATGTCACTCTTCCCTGTTCTGTCTCTCCGACATTGAATGGCCGCACCCTTTGCCCATCTCCTCCCTGGAGGTTTCACACAAAGTAAATAAGGGCTTACTCATTAAAGCTGCATTACAAATGGAAAATTTTAAATTGAAATAAAATGAAGAAGACATACCTCCGCAATGCCACCGACGTCTTGTTAGCGCGCAGAGAGCCGAGTTTGTCGTGCTGTATCCTCCAGCCTACACCTGCTCCTCCGGTCTCCGGCTCCGACACCCGCTCCTCTCCATGAAAAAACGGGCAGGGCTGAGCTGAACCCCCGGCGGTATCTCACCCACCTGCCCCTCTCTGCCTCCCCCCCCCCCCCTTCCCCCACAAACACACCTGCCAAGGTGGGAGGTCGGTGTGTTGTTTGGACGGTCGGGACGCCTTTTCACACCCCGGAGCGGTCAAAATGGCTCTGTTGTCTCCGTGTCTTAGGCGAGGATGCTGGAGCTCCACCGAGCCGGTGACATCACCACTGAGGGAGGTAACAGCATCAATGCGGTGGTGGGACGGAGAGGAGGGGGCGGGGGGGCAGGAGGAAGGGAGGGAAAAACAGTTTTACCCCCATTCAAACACCTCACAGAAAAGCTGCTGTAGTACAAGACTGTTTGTTTTTTTGTTTGTTTTTTTGTTTTGCCTAAAAAGCAGCACATATTGTGCATCTAATATTCTGATATGTGCTCTAAACAGGAAAGGAGGTGTTTGTTTAAAGCGCTGGTTCTAAAAGATAAAAACGCAGTTTGCATGAATGGGGTTTAATAGGTCAGGCCAGGGACATCAAGCTGTGACAAGACAAGCTGGCACAGAGCAGGTCTCTGTTAGCATGGAAACCTGCTCAGTGAGCTGCACAATGAAAAAGCATCCTGGAGCAGAGTCGCACAATGACTACAGCAGAAATATTAGGAAAGCTGATTTATTTTGGCCAGTGCTTTGCTCCTTTTTAGCATCACCTCTGAAGATTTGTGAAGTGTCTGCATTGCAGTTTGAAGTTTGTTTGGGTTTTTTTTACGAAAGAAAAAAAGTTAACTAAAACTTAAAAGTTAAACGTAAAACACTCACTTGGTACCAAAAAATGAAACGCTTTGTTTGTTCTTAACACGAACCAAAGGATGTGGATGAGGCTGAGAGCTGTATCACTGAGGCCAGTGGGGCAGACATTTTGGCTTGTAAGCAGGAACTTGAAAAAAATGTAGTTAATAATGGCTCTGTTCCATTAAGTGCCACAGGAAGCCGTGTCAGTGAGCCAACATGAACAATACCAGCACCCAGCACTCACTGCTTAGATTAAAAAGAGAGATCTCTTTTTAATCTAAGCAGTTATAGCTGGACTTTGCAAAAATGTCTGCTCTGAGATTTGGTCTATTGGCCATGTTCACTGCAGATACTTTAAGCTGTTAATGATAAAATTAATCATGGCTGAATTTGGATCACTGTTACTGTACACTGTAATGGAAGAGCTGTCTGTGGTGGGAAAGGCATCATCCTGAAAAAAAAATATTTTTAGGATACGCATATTCAAAGTTATCTTGCTTTAGACCAACAAATCAATAAAAAAAAACCCAATATGGCAGATGAAAAAAATGAAATACAGTATTTGAAAAAAAAAAAGATAGACATTCTCTTGAGAAAGAAATCATATCAAGTTATGATAAGCCTTCTGTTTAGTCAGAGAGGATTCAGATTTGTAGTTAGTGAATGTGTCAGTGAAAAACAGGAGTCACTTGTAACAACTGTTTCTGTGTAAACTCAGTAGCATATGTTGTTTCTTATATCACTGTTTATTCTTACCCAAACCATATTATTTCTACAGACATAAGGTTACCTCTATGTTAATTATAGTAACCATGGCACCAAACCTTCATCCTTCCTTCAGAAGACACTCCAGCAGGTCATATCAGAGGACTGAAACAAATGACTTGCTGCTTCATCTTAATAAGACACTTTAGATAGTCATTGAGCTGATTGCAGAGATGATAGGACCAGGACTAATAATGTCAATGTGTCCTTGTGGATGGACTTGATTCAGAACCATCATAGTTCATTAGCTACAAAGGTTGTTGCCATCAGGTCAATTCATTTTGATAAAAAAATAATGGTGTATTAAAAAATTATCTTACAGTCTAATTATAATAATATTCTTCAAGTGTACCCCTTAGTTGAAATTAGTTGCCATAACTGGTGTTTGTGAGAATATTTTACCAAGTTGGTATTGAGATAAAACACAGTCCATTGTGTATGAGATACGTATATGTATGAGAGAGCACCAATGAAAGGTATCGAACAGGAACTCTCAATCTGGTGGCTAGATAGTTTGGTGGCTCAGGTTTCAAGCTGAGTGAAATACAATGCAATTGTGTTTCATGACCTTGCTATTTGCGCAGTTACCATTCCTACAGCCGTCTCCCTCTCTCTTACATGGACACATCTAGTTGATGTGTAACATTTCTCTTGGGCCCTCTCTGCATTTTCTGCTTCTATCTGATACAACTACTTTATTTAATTTATCATCATTAAGATTTCAAGGTTTGATCCATGCACTGAAAGGATATGATGCTTGAAGTGTAGCACATTGTGCCAACACTACACAAAGAATATAAGAAGTGAGTATGAATCAGAGCAGATGAAAAAGGATGATGTCACAACTATGAATCACCACAGACTACATACTGAGCAGAGAAATTCTCAAATGGGCTCGTTTGATCTGTTTTAAAATGAAGTAGGCTCGGTTTTAGAAGATAAATTAAGTGTGCTTTGATTGTTTAGGCGTGCCAGTGTCCACTAAAGGAACATGGAGGAGGAATCCATGGCACTGTTTTTGTCCAGCTTTCCAGCTCTGCCCTGCCACGTCTAAATTCGGTTGCACAGAGACCTGAATAATTCATTGGTTGAGTATTGAGTGAGCTGTCGCGTTGAGCTTAGTTAGACGGACATGTTTTCTTAAAGAGATGCTCTTGGTGTGTCTCAGAGCATGCAGAGCAGCTTGCTCCCACCCTAATCATCTTCAACATAGAAAAAACTGATTTCACATACTGAAGGATAAATGTAAAAGATAAAAGTCTCTCCTAATCTCACTGTCAGGGAAAGAAGTTTAAGAGAATATATATTAGAATGGTGATTTGTATTTTATTATTACTGATTTTTGATTAAATTAAAATAAATGTAAAAGATTCTTAGCGCTGCAGAATTACATGTAAAAAAGTGGAATCATATGCAGCGGATGCCTGATGACAGATTGGCAGTAATAATTATGTTTCATCATTTTTTAATGAACCATTTAGTTCTTTGAATGATGAAGGTGGGGTTAATTTTAGGGTTGGGATTTTTGTTTTCTTAAATATATTAATAATCTCAATGGTGGTGTGGTGGCTAGTGCTATTGCCTCACAGCAAGAGCCCTGGGCCTTCCTTTGTGTAGTTTGCATTCTCATTGGGCTGTGGACCTCGTGCCACAGTCCAAAGACATGCATCTTTAAGTTAATTTGAGACTCTAAAATGCCTTTAGGTCTTCGTGTGATTGTGAATGCTCGTTTGTCTCTGTACGTCGGCCCTGCGATGGACTGGCGACTTGCCCCAGGTGTACCCCGCTCTCGCCCAAGAGGTCAGCTGGGATGTGATCCAGCACCCCCTGCGACCCTGATGGATAAGTGATTGAGAATGAAATGAATTAATATGTAACTATAAATAGCTACTTAAAAATCAGTCAAGCAATAGTAATGGAATGAAAACGGCAAGACTTACCTCCAAACAACCCAAGATGTAAATTATAATACAAATACAATGCCTGAGTAAATGTAATGTGCCTGTGGGATGTTATGTATCAGCGCAACTGACACCAGCCATGCATTACACATCACTTTTGAGTTACTGTGATAGATTTTCTATCTTTGAATCCAGCCCTCAGTGGGTTGAGTCTACTTAAAGTTGTTAAATCATTTCATCATCTCAACAAATACAATGCACATCATTAAAGGTTTTCAAGTTGAATAATCTGTACATCAAGATCCAATATATGCATTTAATGTTCTCTCTGAACTGTGTACATTACCCACATGCTTCCAGTGAAACAAGGTCCCCCCTAGTGGAATAAAAATAAATGGACACCATAGAACTTTTATGGTTAAAATAAGCATTAATAAAAAGACATCAAACCATTAATAAACATTCATTAAAGATCTGTCTGACTCATTAGTTCGATCTCATTATAATGGCTGCTTTCAAGTTTTGCTCTCCTGCCAAAACAACTTGGATGGGTATCAAATTGCAACCTTACCCAATGTCAGTGATGTCTCAGTGGACCCTCTGTACTTCTTCAAGTCTTCAAGTGTTTCCAAGAAAAACCCTCTCACATGAGCATGCTCCTCATTTCCTGGGGATCTGAGTACTCAAGAAAGTACTCAAGGGCTAAGAAAAATACCACACATTTGACCAGATTAAGGGAGAACAGTTTATTGTAGAATTCAGTGACACATTGGAACCTCATCTTCCTCACAGGAAAACGTAATGTAAACAAAATCTCATGACAAAAGGGAAAGAAAATGTCAGTGAGACTTGGTACATGTAGGTATGTAACATTTTACAGACATTTCACTGTTAACCACATCACGTGCACTGCACCGACCACTCACACGGTGGCCATCGCAATATTTAGCACAATTTACATCCACCACAGCCGCAGGGGAATGACTGGCTTTGTTTGTCTAGATCGGCATGAGCAAAACAAACCTGTCCACCCAAATTTTTCACCGCAGAATGAATAACAGTCATTGTTTGAAATTTTTTGAAAAGTAAGATGTTCTCCTCTTGTTTATATTGCTTCGATGGCCATAACGCAGAAGGCAATACCCTGAACAGAATAATTCATTTGTACAGTGAAAAACTGTGTTAAGAAAAGTTGTTAAAATCACTTATCACAGAAATATCATTCTTTGTCCAGTTCAAGATTACACTTTTGAACTAGTTGATCACTTTGACCAGTTTGATAAACACTGCAGCGTAACTTTTCTGGCCAAAACAGGATCAAGACTCAGAACTAAAATAGCATACTGTAAATGACACTCGGAAAAGTACAACTTCCACTGCGTAGTCAATAAACCTTTCACTTGTATGTATTAATTCAAAAGCTTGTGTCATTAAAACACAATTAAAATAAGTCACTACTAATATATGTTTATTTTGCTGACATTTAGCAGCACCGCTCAGTGGTAACATTACAGTACTGACTTAACCTCGATGTAATTGAACAGATGGACATACAGGTATGTTTGACTTCAATACAGCCTTAAAGCCACTGTTACCCTGCCATACCATGCATTGTGCACAGGATCAATGCCAAGGGTTTTCATGTAAAAAAGATTAGGTCATGGTTACATGTTGTGATCTCTCAAATACCATAAATGTCATAAGTGTCTGACTGCTTGAGTGTGACTTACTCATTGCTTCCAAGCTATTGCTGTGTGTGATTTAGGTGACCAGTAACTAATTACAAGTCTGTCGTTTAAACTCCATAGTGTGGCCCTTGTGGAATATGCTTCAATTACCTTTTGAAGAATTTTAAAATTCCATCAGAAGCAGCAATATTTCTTAAATAAATGCTAAAAATGGAATAATCAATGAAGTCCTTCATAAGAACATATAAAATTGCGTTTTATTAAAGAATGTGGAAACACTACTATCTGTATCCTTTATTATACTTTGTAAAGTTACTGTTAAGGGAATGTATGATCTTATTCAAAGTTTATTTTTTACGTGCTGAATCACTCACTGAAAAGGGGGAGGAATAATGTAAATCCTCCACAAATACACAAGTTAATGAGGAGTTACTAGCTAGCTATTACATGTGGGTGCAGAAAACATTTAAAGAAACAGTTAGAGATCTGGGGAAATATACTTCTTTGCTGTCTTACTCCAGGTCAAGTATTAATGCTGATTTCATCTTTGCACATCTAGTCTAGAGTTTGAGAACTGAAGTGTTAGCCTATTGCACATAGATGAGGCCTGGGTCTGAGTAGGATGACAAACAAGTGTATTTCTCTGAAACCTTCAATAATGGAAAAACACAAGAGCCTGTTCATTAGGATGTCAAAATGTTAGTTGGAAAGGCTTAAAGCTTGTGGTAAAGAGCCAGAAGGACAGCTTGAGCCATTGTAGCTTTTTCCTGGAGTCACTGAGGCACCACTTCCTTCAACGAAGCCAGGGCTGAATGGATGCGGACATGAAGCCTGTTCTCAAAATCGTAGCCTGTAAAATCCTCCTAAAAATATGATGGATACTTGTCACATGTAATAGAGTGTATGAGGATAAAATAAAATAAATGCTTAGTTAGATGTTTACTTAGTGAATATTTTACCTTTGCTTGGAGTAGCAATGACCTTCCTTTTCCCACTGTCTGGGAAAACCCCAAAAAAAAGTGAGAGGAATATAAATGAGTGTGCCCGACTCATCAGTACAGTACAATTAACATTAAAGGACCACTTTCTTTATCCTCCTGAGACTTGACCTTTTTATTTGGTATGCATGTTGGTGGGAATTGTTGGCCATCTTGATCGTACACTGATCATTGAAATGTGCTTTTGCGACCACAAGATGACAGACAACATTTCCATGAATGAGACTAACAGGTCTAAGTTAAACAAAATTAAGTATAATGGTGCAGACCACCCAAAATGTAATGTCCTAATGTGATGATAGAGGTCTTAGGAGGTTGAAAATGAACCAGAAAAAGAAAGCTATGTACAGTCAGTCTGACCTCTGGTTGTGCAAGCAGTATACATCCCAGTTCATAGACGGCATACGGCTGAACATATGAGTTGATCTGTCGCCCATACTCATCTCTAGCAGCCAACTGGAAAGACTGGAGCACAGACAAAATGGATGCCAAAAGCAAGATGAGTAGCATTAATAAGGTAGATCATCTGTATCACACAGTACTCAGTGTAGACTCATACCTGAACAGCGTCTCGCATATTTCCATGACATTTATGAATGGCACCAAGAAGGAGATGTTTCAGGCCTCTGCATGAAGCTTCATCTAAACTCTGTAACACTGACGTGACACAAGATGACATTCTCAAATGAGGGGAAATCAAATTCTTTGAATGTTTTCTGAAAGTAACTTGCTTATGCTGTAGGATTCATGTAGGTTACACTCACCCTGATTCATTATCTGCAGTTTAGACGAGGAGCAGTTTGGAAGTGCTTTCCAAAGATACAGCACTTCAATTACACCGAGGATGCATAGCTCTCTGGTGGGTGACATCTTCCTCAATCTCTCAGCCTGCAGATAAAAATCAGACAGAGGGAAAATGTTTGCGACACGCTTGGCGTGTGAAAAGGAAAAAACAGAGAAAGAATTTATAGCTAGACTCACCCTTTTGACAGCAAACTGCTCTATCTGGTTGTTTTTTCTCTTGAACAGCTTCTGCACATCTTTGAAAACTCCACTTGCTCCATCAAGGTCACCAGAAGCACCCTGACACACTGCAAAATAACAAAATAGGCTATAAAAGCCTGAGCAGAAGCATCCAAAAAGTGTAATCATTTGCTATTGTGTATCAGGCTCACCTCCGGTTAAATAGGCATAATAACACTGTGACCAGCGTGACTCATTCTTCAGCCTTTCAAACGACCTGTACGCATCTTCAAAATTCATCTCAATCATGCTACACCAACCTGATACGAAGAGATTCAATAAATGAATCCATTGCTGCAGTGTTCACCACATGCCAATATGACATATTTTAACCTGACGAGGAAGCACATACCAATCTCATACAGACACACATGTTGGATCTCTCTTTGGTCTGATGCAAGCTCTAAAGCATCATGGAAACAGGCCAAAGCACTGTTGATATGGCACTGGGGACAGAGGAGAAAACACAGCAGGTAACAGTGATTATGTTTCACAGACATACACCCCATGCATGAGTGAATGAGAGTTTGATAAGTGAATGGTAATCTGATATTGGTGATCTACCAATCTGTTTGACATACATGTATGTGTGAACAGATGCTACTTAGCTGGCTGATGGAAACTTCTTTTCAGATTCATTTAGAAGTTTTGTGTTTGTCATCAAAGTCTTTATGAACATTAAACGCCCAAATTAAGGTTGTTGCAAAAGACAACAGTCTTGTTAACATTTCATTATGCTATCACTGATATTCCCGGTCTTGAGCTGGGTACATACCTCTAGCCTCTGAACCCGTCCTTTGAAGAACATGAAGAGTGATGAATTGGGGTAGACCACCGACTTCCTCTGCAGAATAGCTTTGGCTTCCAGGAGCCCTGCATGTGTATCAGAGCCATCCAGAGCAAAGAAAGGCAGCACTACTGTGTGGTACCACAAGAGGGCCAACCTGAGCAAAACAACAAACTCTTGTCAAAAAGGTGACATGTTCAGGACATGTGAGAAAGGTATGATACAGACAGTACCAGTCAAGCAGTATATCTGAAAATTATCCACAGTGCTGACTAACTATTTTCTACCTTTGTCTGCCACTTTGCAATGGACGCTCTGTGAGCAGTGGATGAACCATCACCTATATAGTTGCAGGCTTTAAAACCCAAACAAGAAGGTAAAAGGCGCTAAAACGCTTCAAATAAAATAGAGACAGTTGGGCCAGATGACAACTATGTGTGCAGGTCACACTGAGCAACAGATTTCACATGACATATAGTAATCAAGTGATCAAATGACAATATAAATTAATTAGAGCAGCATTAAAATGGCAGCGAGCTTCGTCTACTCACGTAGCCAGTGGTGCCTTCATGTCTTTGCTCTCACTTGCGTACATAAGGGAGGACAGACCCTGCAGTCGGTCACCGGGGAAGCCCAGCAGGTTGATAATCTTGAGCAGGTGTGGCGGTACCATGGAGATGCAAAGATGGAAGAGGCCGTAGCCAAAGCTGACAGAGCCCTTGAGCCGGTCAAGGGCTTCAGGCGTCACGCTGTTCTCCATTGGTGCGTTGTGGTTGGCGTTGTCTGCCAACAGCGAGTCCTGATTGACAGAAGACCTCCGCTGACAGGCCTCCTGCAGCTGGCTGATGTCACTGTGGCACTTATTGTACATTTTCCACGCCTTGCGGAGAATCCAGCCTCCTTTAATATATGCTGGCATAGGAAACAATAAACATGATTTCTTGTTTTTGTTTCTACATCCAGACAGACACCAAAGAATTAAAATTCTTAGGTTTTTTAAAAAATGTTTTGTTCAATTTCATTACCAGAAAGTTCCTGCTTGACGAAGGAAAGCACTGCAAGGTATACCTGACAGTCAGCAACAATAATCTGTCTCTGCAGGCGGTCCACAACAACAATGCCTGACCTTTGGGAATCCATCTGTAACACACACATACACACAAACACACATACATTTGATAGGCGGTATCAACATACCCCTGCAGCATGTTCCTATTTTGGTAGCTGTGTTTCTGTGTTCCTGTGGAATTTCCTGAATTACCCAGATGCTGGACAGAAAGTTGCACTTCTCGCTCAGTTTGTTAATTACATTTCACACAAGTACTGATTGAATCTGTGAGTGGCTTTGGCATGATCTCACTGCTGCTGCCTACTAGTGATGGGAAGTTCGGATCTTTTTACTGATTCTTTTTACTGGGCCTTTTCATCTTGTTCAGTAAAATGAACAAATCTTTTTTCAAGTCATTTGTTCATTTGGTTCATTGGAACCAGTGTGGCGCTGTAGCTGTCATTTGAGTAATGACTTAAAAAAAGCACGGCTTTCAAACACTGAAGAGCAACGTGGTTTGCTTCACTTGGCATTTAATACACAGGTTTGGTTTTGTTAAACTATTGAGCACCCTTTTGGGCCAAAGCCTACTGAAGTTGAAATGACTGACTACTTCATTTGCTGGTAGGAGAGCGCTCTGCCTATCATTAAAAAATTCTCATTTTGATGGCTATTCACTTTGAATAAAGTATATATCTATTATATTTATAATATCAAAATAATATAATACTGCACCTGTATATGAACTGGGATGTAACTGAAAAATACAGATCGAGGTTGCTGACCTACCAGTTTTCTGCCGTGTACCTTGAGCAGCTGTCGCCCCACAATAAGAAGGTTGCGTGTTCGGTTCCCGGAGGGAACATGTCTAGATTGCGATTGGTTAATTGGTGACTCTAAATTGTCCGTAGTGGACTGGGCTACAGCACGGAAAAGCGGTAGATGGATTATGATATAATATGGATTTTCTGATAACACACTGACTTGGTGTAAGTCTGATCTGTGTGTCAGAGCAGACCCCTCCAGAGACCGGACCCCCCCAGAGACTAGAGACTAGACCAGACCCCTCCAGAAACCAGACCCCCCCCAATCCCCCCAGAGACTAGAGACTAGACCAGACCTCCTCCAGAGACTGGACCCACTGAGATGATTTGTTACTCCCCAATCATACAAAAGATTAATTCAAAATGAACGAATCGTTCACGAACGACCCATCACTACTGCCTACATCATTAGGCTGAATTGCAAAACAGAAACATTGCGCTCTATACTGTAGCCTTTTCTGACTGGTTTGTTTGGAAGAAGTCAGCAGGAAATGTAACATATTTGTTCACACAAGTGAACAAAATCTGAATGCTTAACTTGATGCTATCAGTATCACAGTTATATATTTCCTGTGCATTTTTAACAGCCCTTATATTGCACCTTTTCATTTCTTTTCTCTATTTGGACTCACACTCTTTTTTATCTTGTTTCGAATTGTCTCTATCACTCCAGCACTGTCACTCTCACACAGTTTTTCAGTGGTCCTCAGGTCATCACAGGCTGTCTGCATCTTCTCCTCCTCAAATGTCATCATGGCATTCTGCAATAAAATACAGCAAAAGGTCTTTCACCAATATATGGAGTAATTTTAAACACTGTATAGCATTTGTATTGTTCATTTCATTTAATTCAATTTTCAACTGCTGGTCCATCATGGTTGCGGGGGGAGTTGGAGCCAATTCCTATTGCAGACCACATACAGAGACAAACAACCACTCACGCCTACGGGAAATTTAGAATTCCCAATTAACCTGAATGTGCATGTCTTTGGGCGGTGGAGGGAAAACGGAGTACCCGGCTGCAACCCACACAGAAAGCCCCCAGGCTCGGGAATTTAACCCACAACCTTCTTTCTATGGGGCAACAGCATTTGTATTGTTCCAAAATGAAATTGTCTGTCACTGAGCACATCTACGTGTGAGCTGGCTTAATCTTGTAATAACAGTGAAGGAGGGTTATGTAATATTCTTAAAATGCAGATGGGGACAAAGGGCTCTTTCTGCACGACAATGAATGGAGAACCACAGTGACATCTGTGCAGCTATGTGTTAGGGCTACAAAGACCCGACCCAGTTGGTACTCAGAAAATCTTAGCTGTGATGTTGTTCAAAATGTTTGCCACATAAATGAGGGATAAACGGACTCATGTCATACGTTCTAGTGACATTCAGAGATGGGCTTTGTTTTTTCACATTAGCTTGTTCAATATTTGCTAATCTGTATATGACCCTCACTGCACATATGAAGGCCTGCCATGTTGGTCAGACGTCACCTCCCCCACTGCCTTCAGGACCATTTAGCATCTGGGGACAGAGGGTGACATCATCTCTAGCTTCATGCTGTGTGAGTTTCAGTGTAAGAGGCAGCAACAGCTTGTGTATGTGAATGACCATCACGCTCTCTGCAGCAACATTATAGTGATGTACTTCTCTGCAGGAGCAGTCTGCTGTTCTTGAGAGGAAAGTGCATCCTTTATATTAATGGATGGAAACGCAGAGGAGATGATGCCAGCTGTGACAAAGTTTGACATATTGTCTTATTTTCGGCCTTGATACTTTGTGACTTTGCTAAGGGGCAAATATGAACTGTGACAGTACACGCTTGAATCCAACTCTGCTGCTATATGAATTATGTTAATAGCTTTTTGCCACTAAAACTAACTGATATTTCCTCTGACATTTTACATGATCATATAGCTGAGCAGGAACTCACCAGAAAACTGACGAAACTGGCTCCAAAGCTCATCAGTGGGCTCTGAGTCCTAGAGAGAAAGAGAGCACAGAAAGCAGATATAAACAAAGCTGAGTGTTTTGCTGAAATACACTGTAGCTTTAGCACCACTCTCTCAGGAGAATGAATCATATGCGTCACTGAAGACTTTGCCTGCTGCCACAAATTGATCATGTTCTGGAGCAAGCAGGTGCAGCCATTTCTCTTTCTCAGGATTGATTTTAAAGATACAATCCATATGGTATGCAGGACAAATATTCCCAGTCCAACAACGGCTTGGATAAAAATACATTGACATAAAAGTCCTCATGCTGGTCACATGGTAATGCCTGAGGTGCACTGACCTGTTAATATGATGAAAATATCACCTCTCCCTGTCAGAGGGAAGCTTCAAGCAAGCAATTCTTTGATTTACGCCGTCATGCAAAGCCATGGTGCATATAATGGTACAATTCTGTTCTAGTCCTAATTTCTTTTAAATGTTTAAGCCACTTGTAACATATTTATTGGAGATTACTTGACAGCTTGTTGATATTCTATGTTTAGGCTCCCATCTTGATGTAACAGGTTATTATGGTGTGATGGCAAAGGTGCATTTACCTGTATCGCCTGAAAAGCTCGTCACTTTCTTTGAATCCGTTGTTGAGCAGCATGTTAATACCTTGCAGAGCCATCTCAGCATCATCTATGTGCTCTGCCTTCACCCCTACCTGCTGCTGCTGGGACTGCTCCGGACCCGCCATTGTTTATACCACAGCTCAGAGGCGGCTGGATCAAACCAATGCAACGGAGGACAAAATGTGATCTGGATTCTCCTCTGAGCCAAACCCGCATTTGTTTCTGTCCTCTGGTCAAGGAGACGGGTTTAAACAGATAATCGACCGGCTACAGTAGAAAAATAAATGAATAAAACTAAAAAATAAAAAAACTCTGTGCAGCTTCCGCAGGCTCCAGACGTCTGTGCAGCTCCGGGATATCAGGGATCGGCCACTGATGTCCAGACCGGCTCAGTCAGACTGCACTCCTCATTTACAGAGCACAGTCACAGCAAATGTGTCGCTGTTTGTTGGTAAACCATCAAAGCATCAGCTTTCCTCCTCTTATCCTTCTCTCATCAGCATCCGATGCGTTACATAACGAGGACCCGGGCTGCTGTGCTGATCAGCCAACCCCACGTAATGCGCTCGTCAGACGGCCTGGCGTCATAACGCACGGCTGGGAGGATGGAGGGATGAGGGCTACCGAGGAAAAGCTGCAGGCAGTCAGCCTCCCATCTGCAGCCTGTCTGCCTCCAGTCTGCAACCTCCCATCTGCAGCCTGTCTGCTGTGGGGGAAATCTGAACTGTGAGACCCCAAATGCCCCGCTTTCTTTAGACATATAGCTCCTGACTGCCTTCTTCAACTGATTAGCCTGGTCGTTGAAGGCCTCATTTGTGAAGATCCTGTGGAGATAGCCAGGAAGTGGCATTTGGCACCTGAGGTCATAAACATCACCACAGGATGGGAAAGGTCATCATGACTCCCTCTTGAGGAAACCGTTGACAAAGGACTATAAACACCATTTGTTCCGCCCAGAGATTAGATGTATAAAACTGAATTCAAGTCACAGGGTAATTGTCAGACTTCTCTAACCCACATGGGGGAAAGAACTCTGTCCCTGCTCAGCTGACTAGTTAGATATGACTCTGACTTGTTGCTTGCTTGTGATTGTTTTATGCTGTAATCTGTGTTGTGTTTTGTTTAATGTTTGTATTCAATATTTCAAGCTCTGCCGCGTTGAGCACGTTCATTCTCTCACCTTGGAAACAGAAAATTGGCACCACATCTGCATCACGTCTGCAGCCTGTCTCTAGCCTGTCAGCCTTGAGTGTGCAGCCTGTGCAGCAACAGCAAATAGAAAAGTGCATTAAAAATGTGAATTTTGTATGAACTTCTGTTCATACAGGGCTATAAGAGACATAAGAGTATATACAAGACTAAATCCACATCCTTGTTACATATGGACACCTGATTGTTTTTACAGGAAAAGATGTGGACCTGTCTTTTATTGAGAAACTTAAAGTAACAATCTTGTGCAGTGATGGGCCATTTTAATACAAAATAATAATAAGTTTTATATAGAGCCCTGATAAATATTTCAGTTGAATAAACTCCATGGCAGAAACGGCAAAGAATAAGGAGTTGAACCCGTTCCTTTGCATTGCAGGAGGAGGGGAAGTTGGAAAGATGTGGTGCCAAAAAGTGGGAATAGAAAGCTCAGGAGACCAAGGTCAGTTGGTGCGCGCACACACACACACAGGCAAGCATATGAAGGCACAAAAACACAGCAGTGAACATAAGAATTGTAGGGCCAATAGGAACAAATCCTAAAAGTATATCCCTAACCACATAAGCGGGATCTTTTTGCACTTTTATATATAATAAAAATAAAAATAATAACTGACATAATAAATAATAAATGAATAAATAAATGAATGTAAATTGCACACAATAGAATTGAATGCATAATTGGTAGTGCTCATGAGACAGTGTTGGACGTTAAGGTGCAATGTGTCAGATTGTCCAGGTTGGGGGTGTGTGGGGTGGGAGCGGGGTTCCTGGGAGCAGTGCTGGTTATATAGCCTCACAGCTGCAGGGAGGAAGGACCTGCAATATCACGCCTTCACACACTTGGGGTGAAGGAGTCCATCGCTGAAGGAGCTCTAAGTGAAGAATAAGTGAAGTGAATAATAATAAGTGAATAATAAGTAAGAACCAATAAATTGCACGCAAGATGGTAGATTTCAAATAAGACCGGATATACCTTGACTTATAATAAGTAAAGACTGACACTCTGAGCGAGGTAGTATTGTTTTAGGCATATGTGAAAAACCCGTCAGCATGAGTGGTAGATACATTTCAAGTATCACCTCAACTCCTGTGAATGATTTCATGTGAAATGTAGCAGTTCACCCCAACAGGGAAAGTAAACAAAACCTATGTTGACTTTGAACCATTCAGAAGGAGGTGGTGCCACTGCCACCAAGAACACATCTAAATCACAGAGCCAGCGTCAGGGAAGTCTACTGTATCCTCTAACACTCAATAAAACAAGACATGAAAGTCGGGTCAGCCGTAAATGCTGTGAGGAGTAAGAGGGTGCTGATTGGAGATGAAGTCCAACCTGCTGTTGTCGTCATAAAGGATGGTAAAATACATCAAATACTCTCTGACAACTTTTCTGGGAATACTGACTGTGAGGTAAGTTGGCTCAGACTGATCTTGGTCCTGCATACTCCCACTTGCAGAATTTAAAAGTATGTACAAAGATATCAAACCGTGAAAGAAACATTAGACTGTTGTAACATATTGATTTAATTCTGTTTGCACAAAAACGTTTGACTAATGGTGATATTCAGAGATATGCTGCCCACCTGTGATTGAAGGTGCTGGATGTGGGTGACAGTGTGGTGATGCCAGGCATTGTAGACTGCCATGTTCATGTGAACGAACCTGGACGCGTCTCTTGGGAGGGTTTCTGGACAGCCACCAGGGCTGCTGCAGCTGGAGGCGTGACAACAATAGTAGACATGCCACTGTAAGTTGGAGACGCTGTCTAAAATCAGATCAGTCAGTCCCCACTGTCTGACAATGGAAAGAGACTGGTAATGGTGAAGGTATCAGGGAAAAAGACTGAAATGAACTGGAGTTTTGATGTGTATTTCTATATGTGCTAATGAATTTTACTTTACTACAAATACATTTAAACAATTTATAGAAACAAACTGCAGGTAAATAAGGTAAGAGTATTTTTTAGCTGTAAATCTGGGAAAATCCCGAGAATCCTGATTCCGTTGGGAATTTTAGGACACAGATGATCTCAGCTTATTGACCTGCTGTTGAACTAAAGACGCTTTTGGCCAATGAAGAGAACATTTTGTTGTCAGAGTTTGAGTTCCCAGAGATGATACTTTTTTCCTAAACTTTACTCAGAAACAGCATCCCTCCAACCAACACACTAGTTCATTTTCAAGAGAAGCTGAGGGAGGCAACAGGGAAGTGTTTTGTGGACACCGCTTTCTGGGGAGGGGTAATTCCTGGCAACCAGGTAGGTGGACTTACAGAGTGTAAGCATACATGAATACAGTTCTGTCAAACGATACCACTATAGGACCAATGCAAAGAAAAACTGCAAATGTCTCCTTATAGTTAGAACTTCGGCCTATGATCCACGCTGGAGTGGCTGGCTTCAAATGTTTCCTAATCCATAGTGGGGTGGAGGAGTTTCCCCATGTGACCGACTGTGATCTACATGCTGCCATGAAGCAGCTGCAAGGCACAGGAAGTGTCCTGCTGGTAATGCAAAAAACCACAGCATCCATGACATGTACCATATTTACTGTAGTAATTGTTAAATTCCAATTGAATAATGTAAGTGAAATATTTTTTGATTATTTCTATTACTTTTGCTTCATCTCACATAGTTTCATGCAGAGTTAGATGTTCAGCAAACAACAGAAGAAACTAGTGGTAAGAATAATTTTACATCATACAATAGTTACATTATGGCCACATAGAAGAGTGCTACGTTTAACACTAAGGTTTATATTAAGTGGCAAGTAAAAATGAATTTTTACCCCAAATCTCAGGTCAGGTACTTTATTTGTACTTCTATTTTTAATTCTCAATGAAGACAAAAGAAACATTCTCCATTTAAGTTTTCATTTTATCCAATTCAGTAACAGTTTAACTTGAGCATTTTAATACAATGGCCCAGAGCATTGAAATGAACTAAAATGCACTTGCATGTATTTATATAATATCTATGTTAAACAATGAAATTATATACACATCTATAATAAATGTGTTATGATACATCCCTGTCCACTTGTTACTGTGTGCTTTAGACTTCAAAAATAACAAAGCATTGAACAAGCTTTGAACCCTGGCTTTGTAACGAAATAAACTGAGTCAGTGGTAAACTATTTTAAGCATTTGTTTTCAGAACCAAATACTAAGATGTCTGTAATGCTTTGTTAGACTCCTCCCACTATTCCACCTTTCTGCAGTCCAGGCCAGATTTCATGGAAATAGAAGCTGTTCGCATTGTGACAGACCTGTGCCTGCAGTACCGGTAAGAACCTCACTATGGCAACAAATACTCGTAATATCTGAACTGACATGTCTGAATAGGATTTGTTTTTTGTTTGTGTTGCTAGCGATGACACACTCAAAGACCTCTCTCTGCTCCAGGGTACGGTGCCATATAGTTCACTTGTCTTCTGCCAAACCTCTGAAACTGATCGAGGAAGCACGACGTGCTGGAGCCCCATTGACAGTTGAGACAACCCACCACTACCTCAGCCTGTGTGCTGAGAACATACCTGCAGGGGCCACACAGTTCAAGTGCTGCCCCCCTATCAGAGGATCTCTCAACCAGGTCAACTGAATGAGATGCTGTATAGATGAAAATCTGTCAGTATTCAATTTAAGTCTTAATACTGATCTCCACTTGCTTTATAATTGCTTGATTAGCAGTCAAAAATTGATTGTCTCCCATCAGGAGCAGTTATGGTCAGCACTGAAAGCCAGGAAGATCGACATGGTGGTGTCTGATCACTCTCCATGCACCCCTGATCTGAAGAGACTGGATAGTGGAGACTTTACTCAGGCATGGGGAGGAATTTCTTCACTACAATTTGGTAATTACAGAGAAACAATGACAAAATCATTATTAGTTATCTTTTATTTTATTATTAATAAAATTAATGATGCCTGCTAATTGTTTCAATTAAATGTTCTAATATAATACTTACACCAACTACACAGTATCCATACAGTACCAGTCAAAAGTTTGGCCACATCTTCTCATTCATGTTTTATCTTTAGTTTTATTATTTCCACATCAATAGTGAAGATATCCTAACTAAGAAAGAACACACATGAAATTTCCAAGCATTTGACCGGCACTGCATAATTATCTATAGTATTATATCTATTGACAAGTGTCAGTGCTTGTTCATTATCTTACCTAAACCATTATCTTAACAGCTTTATTCATTTATTATTTGCAGTTTCATGTTATGACTTCTCTGTCAAAAAGCTGACTGATGTTTGCAAACCTTAGTTTTAGGTTACTTTAATCCACTCAACCTTTGGAGTATTTGTTTGATTTGGCATGTCCATCTCAAAATCGAGTCAAAGGTCACTGGCTCATCAGTGTCCCATGTTCTCTGAATTGATGATCAGTGCCTCATTCAATTCATTAGAAGAGTTCCTCTGCTGGAGAGTGATCTTGGATGACATCAGGTGATAATGAGATACTATAGCGCTAACTGGAGTCAGCACTATAGTTCACACACTAAGTATATCATCAATGTAAAATTTCCATGGTAGCTGTCACAGAGCAGAGACAGCTTTCACATTATTCACCATTTGTAGAGTAGATTCAGGATTTGTTTCTGTGTGACTAATCCTCCCTTCTGCTCAGCTGGTGGAGACACTGGCTAAAATTCACAAAATAAGTGAGCTCAATGCAATATTAGAGGAATAATATATTTTTCCCTCTCCCCAACTGTAATCCTTTTGACAATCACCCACAGGGGGCAAAGTGCACTGAGAAGTAAACAGGAGCTGTGTGCCACTTTAGTGGACAGAACAATCATTTACTGAAGTGACACAGAGATGGAGAGAGTGGACACAGTGGACACAGTCTGACAGAAAGAAGTCTGAGCCCAGTGTTTCAGTCCTCATAGAGTAATGACACTCCCTGATGTGATCATACCTACATGAAAGGAATAATGACTGCAGGAGTGCCTAAAACTTCAGAAATCTTTAATAGTTGATGTGAGTCAACTCTGTCTATAGGATTGTTTATTACTGTCACCATTTATCACCAGGTTTGCCTCTGTTCTGGAGTTCAGCCGGTAAAAGAGGCTTTCAACTGGCTGATGTGGTGAGGCTTCTCAGCCACAACACAGCCAAGCTGTGCAGCCTGGACAACCAGAAGGGCAGCCTCAGCCCCGGCTATGATGCTGACTTGGTCATTTGGGACCCAGAGAGAGAGTTTGAGGTTGGTGTCAGGGTATATAACATTAACAGTCACCAGTCCCTGAACTGCCTGTGTTTAAACTTCTGGTCTATTTCGCAGATTCAAGAAGCAGGCATACATCATAAAAATAAGGTCAGTAAAATCAATCCACATTTTGTGAAAAATGGTGTGATAGAATGTGCAGATTTCTGACCGTTAAGTGTTTGTGCAGATAACTCCTTACCTTGGCTTCAAACTGCAAGGAGTGGTGTGTGCTACCATCCTCAGGGGGCGGCTGGTCTACAAGGAAGGCTCCTTCAGCCCTGAGCCTCTGGGGAAACATCTCCTCATCCCTCAGAGGAAAATTCAAACCCACCTGTGAAGTATTATAAAATGAAGACAGATGTGATAGAAACTACATGAAGAGACTGAATTAATTTTAAAATTGTCAAATGTGTAAAAGACCCAGAAAGCTGCCTATACCTTTTCATCAACTCTATGAAGCTACTCAACACAATTAGTTTGCTTTGTAAATCCTGTCCTAGGTTGGATGTGTAGGAAATGTAGCTCAAAGAGGGTGCAACATAGTAGAACTACTGATTGATTTTGTTCTTACAATAAAGGTGAAAATTGTGACAACACAGCACTGTCTGGTGTGACTGATGCATGAAGAAATAAAGGTTACATAAAACCTAACTGTATGGGAAAACCTCTAATGACTGATGCAAAATCACAGTATTGTTCATATCCTTGGTGGATTTCACTTGACCTTTATTTGTTCAGACAGGAACAGTCTGTTATTGGGCCAAGAGCTGTGTAGTGCAGTAGTTAATGAGCCTGGAGAGCCTCTGGTTGATCATTAACATTTGAGAACTTCCTTATCTGTAAAAATGGGAAAGCATCAAACTGCCTGCACTCAGAAACCAGACTTGTTGACAAAAGAAGAAAAAAAAATGTTGGGACAGACTCCTAATCTGTAGACATCACTGGTCAGACAGAGGGGTGTACTCGCCTGAAGTTTTAGTTCAGCCATTCTTGACTGCTCTTTGTGCTTTTACTGCGCTCGTCACACAGCTGGAAACATGTCGTCTGTCTCTGTACCTCCACCAACATGCCTGCAGAAACCGCTGCAAGTTCCTCATCGTTACATGTTTGGACCAGGACCTTCTAATGTTCCTCCTCGTATCTTGTGGGCTGGAGCCAGCCCTGTCATTGGACACATGCACCCAGAGATATTTCAGGTACATTTTTATTTGATGAAAATTATGTTGATTTTCCTGGAAGAGACCGGCATAACATTTGTGTTTAGGTCACAGATTAGAAAAAAATTATTTACATTTTGTATGAGACACAAAACAGCTGTCACATTCTGCCGAATGCCCTGAGTAAAAATTTTATAAATTTAACATCTTATAAACAACCAATGATGGAAAATAACTACTTGCTTAAGTACAGTACACATTTTAATGCAATTTTATTACATTTGTTTCATGTTTCTTTACTTAAACTCCACTGCATTTCAAATGCAAAGTATTGGGTATTTATTTTAGATTTACTTAATTAAAGCAACAGTAACTAAATTTGAACTAAGACACAAAACACATGGCCAAATCATAAAGTCTGACACATCATATTAAGTAGCAGTAAGTAGTTAAAATTACCATTTGCCAACTAATGCAGATGTAACAACAATCCAATGATCTTGTATAATAAGATAACACTCTTTAGCTGATCCAACAAACCTTTTTTATACCTTAGGTATACATTTTATTTATAAAAATATTTTGTTTTCAGCAGACATTAAAAGAATCAATTATCTGATCAAGGGATTTCCATCTTAGTTGTACAAATTTAAAGGATACTTACCATCCATAGAATATATTCTATTTCAACTACTTTCTCTTACCAAAATCATTTCATTTTATATTACAGATAATGAGTGACATCAAAAGTGGAATCCAGTACATGTTTCAGACTCACAACAACATGACTTTAGCTGTGAGCGGCACTGGCCACACTGCTATGGAGTGTGCCATCTTTAACACAGTGGAGACCGGTGACGGTGTGCTGACTGCAGTGAATGGCCTATGGGGAGAGCGAGCTGCAGAAATGGCTGAGAGGATAGGTACCATACATTTCATATTCATATTAAATTAGATAACAATCTTGATAGATATCATGACAGAATACCATGTGTGTCAACAGGGGCCAAAGTAAATACTATCGTGGCACCTCCTGGTGGCTACTTTAGTAATGCAGAAATTGAGAAGGTACTGTCTTATTACTCCAGTTATCAATTGGTAAATCCTGTCAAAGCTGTGGTCTGAGTGATCACACTGTTATCTCATTGTAGGCCTTATCAAAGTACAGGCCAGTCCTGTTCTTCCTTGCTCATGGAGAATCCTCTACAGGAGTCTTACATCCTTTAGATGGCATTGGACAGCTGTGTCATAAGTAAGACATAATTCTCCCGCCTCTGTCATCATCACAGCTCTAAGAAAAGATAAATAAATTCTAACAGATGTGTTATGATTTGTGCCCATAGGTATAACTGCCTGTTACTTGTAGACTCTGTGGCTTCAATGGGAGGAGCCCCCCTATACATGGACCAACAAGGTTTAGTATTTAAACCTGCCAAATACTTCTGATGAAAACCTGAGTCATGTCTGGACTGTATCTCATTGTCTGTTCAATGATGAATGTCTTTATGACAGAGATAGACATCCTATACACCGGCTCCCAAAAGGTTCTGAATGCTCCACCGGGTACAGCACCCATCTCTTTCAGTGAGAGAGCGTGGTGAGAGTTACGCACACGCACACGCACACACCCAAGCCTTACAAGCCTGCACATAATAGATCAACATTAAATTGTTCAACGGCTTTTTAAGGCTGAATTTGTCCACAGCCAGAAAATTTTCAACAGGAAGACAAAGCCTGTGTCATTCTTCCTGGATTTGAACTGGCTTGCAAATTACTGGGGATGCGATGGCAAGCATTCAAGAGTGTAAGATGTTTCTGTTTCCTCCAGACAGGAACTAATCTCTGGTTTCTTCTTTTGGCTACATGGGCAGATTTACTGAACTTTGTTTTGTGTCTGTCTTCATTTCCTCTGTGCAGATACCATCACACAGGTCCAGTCACTGCTTTTTACTGTCTGAGGGAGAGTCTGGCTCTCCTTGTTGAAGAGGTTGGAAATATTTAAGTTAAATATTTGGATTTTGCTTATTTGTCTTGGGCTACAAGAATTCTTAACAGACAGCCAATGAGCAGGTAGAATAGTAACAGAAGGCCCTCTTGCAACTTAATTTTCTTCAGAAGGAACTGAAGAGAATCGATTAGCTATTAACAAGATTTTTGGGCAGTGAGGTGGTCAAGTTGTTGGTTGGCATCGTGTTGCAGCTTCCCGGGATTGACCCCAACCTACGCTGCATGTGATTTTTCTCTCTCCCTGCTTTATGTCAGCCTCTTTGCCATTTACTATCTGAATAAAAGGCATGAAAAGCACAAAGAATATATAGTCTTTATGTAAACTAAATCTAATTTTGTAAGCTGGTCAGACAGTTGGTTGGCCAGTTGACCTCTTTAAAACCTCTTGAAATATTTCAACAACTATTGAATGAACTGAAATTAATGACCAGATATAGCAATACCAATGACATTCCCATTAACTTCAGATATACTTGTGTTTAGCATTAAAAAGCTAATGTTAACATGCTCACATGCAAAACAAAGTTAATGAACATGGGAAACATCATAACTGTTAATTTTCAGTGTGTTAACAGTATCACTGTGAGAACGTTAGCATAGCATACCACTACCAGCACAGTCTCAGAGAACAGTACATCCAAAAGTAACGTGTATATGTAAATATGGGTGATGTGTGAGTGCTAATCTATTCTGTGTTATTTAGCTTGTTTTTACAGTATGATATATTTTGTTCATTTAAGAGACTGGAGAGGTCATGGGAAAGGCATCAGAAAGTGGCAGAATATTTCCATGCTGGTCTTGAATCCATGGGTCTCAAACTTTTTGTCAAAGAAAAGGTGAGTTCATTCAGTTATTTAGCTGCTATGTTGAGAAAAATCACGATAAATTTAAATGACAAACTAGGGGATCTTACTCAGACTAACGTAAATGGTTCTTACAGAACATAAGACTGCCTACGGTGACTACTATTGTTGCACCTCATGGATATGACTGGAAAGAGATCACAGCCTACATCATGAAAACTCACAACGTAGAAATTTCTGGAGGACTTGGACCATCAGTTGGCTTGGTAAAACAGAAGTTATGCGCCTATACACTCACTTCTTCACGTTTCACTTGTTGCCCATTAATCCAGTGTAGCCTATCCACAATGTTTTTGGTCATTTCAGGTGTTGCGTGTGGGATTGATGGGATGCAACAGCAGCAAAAACAGTGTGGACATGGTGCTGGCAGCAATCAAAGATGCTCTGAAACACTGCCACAAGAGCAAAGTGTGACCTGTTATAGGTGAACGGTGGAGAGCTAATCCTTAATCCGTGTATTGAGTATCACTATAAACAACAGATGCATTGATTATGTGATGGGTTAAAAATAAGGTTATTCTTTGTCTTGTGCAGCTCATTCACTCCTTCTATAGGGAGAGTGGGTTTGTCCTCACAATGTTGTGGAAGCCGTCTGTGATCAAAGCCTTTTACTATCATTTTTGACTGTCAATCCAATATAAACGTGATATTAATTCATTTGGGTTTATTCTATCTCAATGGAAAATCTCAAATGTATCTTTTTTCCTGTTCATCCAAAGGCTTGATTTCATCCTACAACTACTCATTGCATGAATGTCCGATAAACTGTTTTTCATTTAAATACATGCAAACAATAAGATCAGAGGAGAACTGCAAATATCAAAACTTTAGTTTGAGTAAATTCAGAATTCTTTTTCCTATGAACTGCACATTTGCTAATGATGTGGACATGGGAAACTTTCAATTTCGAATATCAAGGCTCATTCATAGCTAGACCTCAAGTAGACATGCCCTTTAACCTCCGACTACTCAGTGGCCCTGTTTTTTGTTGGGGTTTTTTTTTTTTTTTAACCTATTTAAGTTTTTTTAATGTAGCAAAGGTCATAAGTTCTCATCCAAAACCAATTCTCAATCAGTAACTGCACTTGAGTTCCCTTTCCCTCTATTCCACCCTAAAGCCAATGCTCAAGACTGTTGTCTTCATGTAGATTGACAATTTCGTTGAAATCTGTTAAATATTAAATATCAGAAAGTTTATGGAATAATTATGAGGGGTGCTTTTTGTTCCCTGAGCACCTGAGCCCCAAAATGTTTGTGCACAACCCTGATCATAAACTATAAATGGTGGGTGCAATCAAAAGCAAACACTGTATAAAGAAAACATGGATAATATGAGGGCAGATTTCTTTTAAATACCTCAGCAATGTTGTTCTAAAATGTAATAGTGTATTTTTATAAATCGCAGCAGTGTGTAATTAAACTGAAATAGCTTTAGCAAGATGAAACCAATGAATCAATCTTATGTAATGTTAGCAAATCTTATTTCTTATTTTCCATCTGTTCTGGAAATGAAACAGACTCATAAACTGTAGCAAAACATATGTTTTATCCTGAACAGTATAATCTGAAACTTAAATCTTAATTTGGAAAAAGTATTTTTTGTTATATTAAAGACAAATGCTACGCACACAAAGGAATCTTTTTTTCTATCAGTAAAATTTGATTTCTGGCAAAATTTTCTATTCATAAATGTAAATTTAATCAAACAAAGCCTGTGTTTATTTTTCAAAGATGATTGAGGCTTAAAGTAAACATCTAGCTCTTTTTTAAACAATAGAGGAAGACTTGAGTACCACTTTCATATTTTTTCTTGAATCTATTGATTATTTTAAACCGTCTTGCATGTGTTGATCCCTGGAAAGCCTCCCCCCCATCCATCCTGTTTGCCTTGTTTGTGTGTACGTTTCATGTTTGCATCTGTTTTTGATCCACTTATTAATTATTTTTTATGTTTGATTTTGATGGTATGATATAAAGTTGTAGATTTTTCTTCTAATTCACTGCTTTTGTGGCACCGTGTGTGTCTACAGCTCATGCGTGAAGTAATTGTGTAGGGTGACGTATGAGTCAACAGAATAAATACATTTAAAAACAAACAAACAAACAAAAAAAACCAAAAAAACGGTACTTTTACTTGTTATTTTGTTTAGACTTCCTTACTTATTATAAATTTCCACTCTATACTGGAAAAAAACAAAACAAAACACATTTAGTTATGAGTTATGAGTAATGAAAATCAAACAATACTTAGTATAAAAACGATTCTAAATAATTATTCAGGCCCTTCCAAAGACTTCTGGGGGAAAAAAAAAAAAAAAGTACGATCTCAAAGTCTCTGTTAAAAAAAACAAAACAAAAAAAAACCAAAAACAACAACAAAAACCCAGATCATCTCATCATTTCCTTTTTCAGCTTATAGAAAAGATGGGAATGGAAGTGCTGCCCTTGGCGGAGGAGAGGCAGACTTCCTGGATGCTGTTCGAGTGAGAAAGCAGCGATTTGTTTGAATCTCTGAGGTTTTTCTCTTTTGTTCATATTAAATTTGACAGATTTGGCATAACCTGATTTGGGACTGGGTCTGAATAACAGAATGGAAGAAGATAGTGATTAAAAAAATCATTAAGGGAGGAACAGTAGTGAGGGTGAAAATACTTCAAGCAAAGCAAAGAATGGTGAGAAAGTGGATAGCACTTCGGTCCTCTTGGATTTCAAAGAGCAAATCTTACTGGAGAGAGTAATGATGTACGGGAATATGTCCCTCCTCCGATTAGATGTTACAAATGTCAAAGATATGGGCACATCGCAAGGGTGTGTAAAGGCAAGCAACGGTGCGGGAAGTGCGGAGGGGAACGTGAATATGGGGAGTGTGGGGACAGCGGAGAAAGGAAATGCTGTAATTGTGGTGGGGACCACACGGCTGCATATGGTGGCTGCCCAGTTAGGAAAAAAGCAGTAGCAGTCCAGCAGGTACGAACATCAAGAAATCTATCATATGCTGAAGCTGTTAAAGCAGCCCAAAGAGAGAATAAAGAGGGGAAGCAAAAGGAAACACAAGCTAATGATAGAGCAGGAAGGACAAAGGAGGATGTAATAAACACAGAAAAATTGGTGCTGTTTATAGCTTAGGTGGTTAACTGCTCTGACCAGGCAAAAACAAGAACTGAAAAAATTGAGATAATAGTGGAAGCTGCTTCTAAGTTTTTAAACATAACCTGTCTTGGGAAAAATACAAACAGATCTTATGCAGTGAGATGGGCGAATTGTCACAACCAAAACCATGATATCCTTTTTGGTACTGCAATGGAATGCCAGAAGTCTTGTGGCTAATGGGCAGGAATTAAAAGGGTTCATAAAAGGTACTGATGATAAGCCAGACATAATGTGTACAAGAAACATGGTTAAAGCATTCACTGGATTTTGGTATAAAAGGGTACACAAGCGTTAGAAGAGACAGAGGGGAGGGTAACGGTGGTGGGTGTGCAACATTTGTGAGGAGAGGAATACAGTATAGGGAACTAAAGAAAGGGAGAGACTTGGAGTATATTTTAATAGAGGTATGGACAAGGGTGGGCAGTGTGAAGGTCATTCATTTCTACAATCCATGTAGACAATTGGAGGCAAATCATTTGGATGAACTCTGGGAGAATTTAAATGGTAAAGTTATCTGGTGTGGGGGTTTTAATGCTCATAGCACATTCTGGGGTAATAAGGATGATTATAATGGAGGTATCATTGAAAGTTTCCTGGATGAGAAGGGGTTAGTCTGTTTAAATGATGGTTCTAGTACAAGAAATGATGTTGTGAGGGGCCACGAGTCTGCAATAGATCTAACTATAGTAACAAGAACAATAGCTGATAAATGTAACTGGGAAGTAGGGCTGGACGATTATGGCCAAAATGATAATCACGATTATTTTTAATCAATATTGAGATCACGATTAATTATCACGATTTGTTAAATTTTAACCAAAACAAATTTTATTGTCACATACAGTAGGCCCGTTATAACAGCTTTCACATCCACATGGTGCTACATTCCTGCTAATGTACAAATATGTGCATCAAAAATAAAATAGGTCTTCTTATTCACCAAAACTCAGTGCTTCTCCTTAAAGAATAAATACAAATAAATAAAACAAAGAAAACTCAATGTGACCTGTTCTTGTTTTGTGTCACTTGCCTTGAACCCAAAATGCTTCCACACAATGGATGACGATCCGATTCTCGGGACAAGCCCCTCGGCCTCGCCCTCTGCTGCGTTAGACATTTGTTGTTGTTGTTGTTGTTTTTGTTAAGATAGTTTATTGCCTTCTGACCGGCGACTGTTATCTACTGTGAAGCTTTACCCACGTTCGCTGCCTCTCTGTCCTCAGTGACTGTCGACTAGTAATACATCTAGAACCTAAGCTGGGCGGTGGTGCAGGGGACAACTCTGATTGGCCCAAGGAGGCACGTGATCAGACAGTAGTTTACGGAGAGCCAGAGGCTTAAAGAGAGAGCGTTTTCTCCATCACTGAGGAGTGCTAGATTGGCTTTGGGGGAAAAAAACCTATGATACGGAGTTCTATGGACAGAATGACGCATTTTAAATATCGCTCGATCACGCGAATTTGATCGTGGGAAGCCAAAATCGTGATCGTGATTAAAAATCGATTACTTGTGCAGCCCTACTGGGAGGTACTCAGGTTGTGATCACTTCCCTATAATTATTAGGGTAGGATTGGAGTTGGAAAGAGTGAATGAAGTGAGAGAGGGAAGGTGGATTTTAGGAAAAGCTGATTGAGGTACAATTAGAGAATTAAGTGAGTATGGACTTTCAAGTGTTGATGGTAATCAAAGTGTTGAAGGATTATGTATGGATAGTAGTAGAGTATAGTAGTTGCAGCAGAAATTGCTATTCCAAAGACTAAGCCTAAAAGTATTAGTAAAATTGTGCCATGGTGGTCTAAGGAATGTGGTGAACCAATTAAATAGAGAAATAAGGCTTTTAAGACTTTAAAAAAGGACACACAATTTTCTGAATCTCAGAGTACAAGAGGTCACAAGCGAAGGTAAGACAAATAATAAAAAGGACGAAGGAATACTGGAGGAGGACTTTTGTGATTCTCCTGGACGTACTACACCCATAGAACGAGTATGGGGAATGATAAAGAAAATGAGAGTAATGTAGGAGGGAAAGTTAATACTAGTTGCAAAGAGAAGGCAGAGGCAATGGCAGAAACATTGGTTAAAATACATAGTTCAGAAAATCTAAGTCTTGAGGGGAAAAGAGCAAGAGAAGCTACAGAGGCTAAGTACAGTACAGAGCTACAGGAAAATGATGGAGAAGGTGGAGTGTTAAATACATCATTCACACTCCAGGAGCTGAACAGCGCATTAAGGAAAGTAGGTAAGTCAACACCAGGGAAGGATAAGATATGTTACTCAATGTTAGAAAATCTGAGTGATGGGGGTAAAGCAGTATTGCTTAGATTATGTAATAAGGTGTGGGAAGAAGGAATACTCTTTCCTGGAAGGAGTCCATCATTATTCCAATAAGGAAACCTGGAAAGGATCCAAAATGTCCAAGTAATTACAGGCCGATTGCACCAACTTCCCAAATGGGGAAAACTTTGGAGTGAATGGTTAATGATAGAATGGTATACTTTTTAGAAACTAAAAGGACTAATGCATAATTATCAGTCAGGTTTTAGGATAGGCAGAAGCACAATGGATCCAACTATAGCCCTTGAGGATATCATAAGATAGAATTTTCTATCAGATAGGAAAATTAAAGTTAAGATAAATGGAGTTTTTAGCAATGAGTATAATGTTGACAATGGTACCTCGCAAGGTAGTATAATAAGTCCATTGCTGTGCACAGTTACATAAATGATGTTTTCAAGAACATAGATAACTCAATAGGTGTTGCATTATTTGCGGATGATGGTGCAATGTTGAAAACAGGAAGGAATATAAATCATACTGTAAATAAGATGCAACAAACAGTAGATACGGTTCAAAAATGGGCTCTTGAGTGGGGCTTTAGGATATCTGTGGATAAGACAAAGGCTATGTGGAGCTATGAAAACTACACCTGTGGCAGCTCTACAGGTGGAGCTGGGAGAGATGCCTTTGCATCTCAGGCGAGACCAATTATCTCTTGTGTATTGGGCTAATCTTAAGGTTCATCAGGATGGTCACATAGGTCTAAATTCATTGACAAACGTTCAAGGGAGAGAGAATACACAAGGTAAAAGCTTTGGATGGATCAGTAAAGAAAAGGCAAGAGAAATGGAGTTAGATCACTTAACTGTATGTCCTACAGTATCCTACCCTGCTGTTCCTTTGTGGACCCTTGATGTACCCTCAGTTGATTTTGGGATCCTGGAGGCAAAGAATGAAATTGAACAAGATATTATACAAGACATTATATTAGAAATAGTTCAATTAGCAAACAATCTGCAGAAATCAGGAATCAGTGTTACACTCCTGTGGGTTCCAGCTCATATTGGAGTTACAGGGAATGAGTTGGCAGACCAGTACGCTAAGAGAGCTACAGAACAACCTAATGTTAATATGGAGATTACTTATAGCAAGGCTGAAATCAAGAGAAGAGAAACACTCCTTTTCAGAAGGTGGCGGTAATGCACACCATTCGTTGCTTGTCAACCGCCAATTAAACAAGAAGAAGAAAGAAGCGGAAGAAGCTGCTTTTGGCGGTATATTTTTATATGTGAGTAGGACGGGGAGTCAAGCATCAAAGGCCCCGGAAAGCACACGTATGGCGACTAAAAGAGGAGCTCTGATTGTTCTGGAGGGGGTAGATAAGGCCGGGAAAACCACACAGTGCAAAAAGCTGGTGTCGGCGCTGCAGCAGAGCGGTCAGCCTGCAGAAGTGCTCAGATTCCCGGGTAAGTCTGCAGTCTGGAGCCTGACTGTGGACTGTGTTAGTATCAGAGCTCCTCTCCCTGCTCTGTAACCTGTAACTTGTTGTGTTTTCTCGGTGCAGACCGGACGACAACAATCGGACAGATGATCAGCGCCTATCTGGAGAAGAAGAGTGAGCTGGAGGACCATGCCATCCATCTGCTGTTCTCTGCCAACCGCTGGGAGCTTGTGTAAGACCCCTGCATTTATGCAGAGATACCCCAGTGGGGAATACTGTTTAACATTAGATAAAAATCTACGAAAGCGTTGCCTTTAACGCTGACACTGAGGGGCAAGAGACGCACAGGTGAATGAAATCATATTAAGGAGAGGGCTGTGTCACCTGAGCTTTTCCCGCGAAAACAAGACAAATTGTCAGCTGTGAAAACCGTTTATCCCTCACCAATAACAACACAGGAGCTGCTGAGGACAGTTCATTGCCTAATAAAGACCTGCTTCCATTGCTGTTTGTAACTATGAACATATTTAGTGAAGTTACCAGTTAAGTAGTTTAAGATAATATATCTGCACTGCTGAGCCGCCCTGCTCTGCTTTCATTCAGCTGGACGCAGCTGAAACACGTTGAGTGATTTGTTAGCTAAAAGCATTGAGCATTAGCTCAAAATGTAAACACAGCGCCTTCTATATAAAATGTTGTCATTATATATTTTTCTTAGTCGTCAAATGGCATAAAAACATCAAAGCCAAACAATGAACTTTTCATAACTATTGTCTATATTGACATTTTTCTGAACAACAGATCTCTGGTGTCCAAAATAAATACTATCACCAGTTTGGGCTGAAACGATGACTCGAGCGACTCAAATAATTCGACTACAGAAAGTGGTCACCCCAAGTTTTCTTGAACAAAGCTTTATTGAATGACCTTCACTCATATTATACGACATGCTCTGCTTCTGTTTCACACGGACAGTTATTACTGACGCACAACGTTCCTGGATTCAGTGGCTGGATCATAGATAAAATGGAGCAAAGCCACGAAATGACAGTAAAGACAGAACATGTCGAAGGGGCGGGGCCATTTCAAGTTGATAAAAGTGGGAGCATTGTGGATTGCATCCGTGTAAAATGGAACTGCTTCTTTCTGCAGCACACTATGTCAGCAATAGCACACACTGTGTGGAGGGAGACTCCTGGAGTGATAGCAGAGAACTTATGCAACACAATAAAATTGTTCTTACCCACAGACCTATAATGAAGAAGAAGCTGGAAAAAGGCATAACTCTAGTGGTGGACAGGTATGCCTTCTCCGGAGTTGCTTTCACCAGTGCCAAGCCGGTGAGTGTTTTCATTGCAGTTCAAATCCTGCATATATCACCGTTTTATCAGCTTTATGATAACCACAGCTGGTACTTCAACTCATCCTGTCTTCTCCAGGGCTTCTCTGTAGACTGGTGCAAGAATGCAGATGTTGGGCTTCCAAACCCGGATCTTGTTATGTTTCTGCAGCTCTCCCCTGCTCAGGCCGCTCTCAGAGGTCAGTTTGGAGAAGAGAGATATGAGACCAACAATTTTCAAAGAAAAGTTCAGCAGAAATTTGAACAACTAATTAAAGATTCTTCAGTCAATTGGGAGGTAAGAGTTGGCTCTGCTGATTTCTTCCCAGGTGGCATTTTAAATGAGACTGTATTTGAAAAATGTTTGACAAATGTTGTGATCTGAATTTTCTAGGTAATTGATGCCTCTCAGAATGTTGAGGGTGTGCACAACGATATCGTCAACCTTAGTCTTAATACCATCAACGCAGCTCAGAACCAACCACTTGGAGAGCTTTGGAAGTGACTACATATCAGTCTGGGTGATAGGTATTGGACCATATAATGCACTATTACTTATTGTTATGCTAAATAACAGTTGTCAAGCTGTAACTTGCATACATTAACAGCAATTTTAAAATTGAACAGAGAAGTTAAACTATAAAATGTTAGCTCTATGTTTTACTTTTTATTCCCCTTACATGTCTATTGTTCTTTCACTTTTCTATTATGCATTGTAAATTAATAATCTCCAAATTAACTAATGTATATGTTCAGACTTGGCAATGATATTTTGCTTGAACAATTAACACAACTTGTCTGCTGATTTGATTAAATTTGGTTTCATTAAAGGCTGTTACAGACTTGGTTATTAGTGACAAACTGCACAATCCATGGGCATTATGAACCATTGTGTTCTATACAACAGAAAACTGTTATGGCAATTTTGCTTAGGGAGGCAGGGAAAGGCACCATATCACTTCAGAATAAACATTTAAAGTGTTAAGACTCAAATGGAAACATGTATGTGAAAATGTGCATACAGATTTTATCCTGAGCTCCTGCTACGGCTTCCACCAGGCAGTCTCAATGTTGGATATAGAGCAATCAGAGGTTGAAGAACACTGTGTGACACAATGACTACACCATTGGAGCTGGACTGGCTCAAAAGGTCTTCAAATGTTCCTCCCCTCAGGCTTCCCTTCTGATACAGAGAAGAGACACGAGAATCTCACATAGTCTCGAGAACAGTAAATCATTGTTCATGTGTTCCTCACAGGGAGAGGATCTCAAACTCTTCATCTTCTGAATCAAAGAACCGTTCCAACCGATCTGAATCTGAGAAATCTGCAAGGGAAAATGTGTTTAAAAAGATCATTTCTTTTTAATAACCACATTTTTAAGAGTATATGTTTGGGGGGGGGGGGGGGGGGGGCAGTGTATTTACCAGGGGTAAGGTTAAGAGCATCCACGCTGACCATGTGAGAGGGCTGACTGTCTACTAGTTCAAACATGGGCAGACCACCTCTTTTGCAGGACAGCTAGAGGAGAACATTTCATCATCTCATTTATAAATTCATCTAACAAGAGTGATGTTTTATTTAGATGAGTGAAGGCAGTAACAGAAGCAGTGTTCACACAGACTTACCCGTCTTATACGCATACACCAGTCATCAAACTCGTCCTCTGTTTTGCAGAAGAAACCCTGGCAGACACCAGAAAAACAATCAGCTATGGAACATCTGAATAAAACTTTTCTGCCCCATTACAGTCATGACCACCAATGGGCTCTAGCTTGAGATACAAGAGCTCTGTGATATAAAATGTCTCCTGCTATTCCTACCGCTGCAATAGATGGGTCCAGTTCACATATGTGCATACGACAGGGTGGGTGCTGACAATGGTATGTCTCATCAGGGACCTGGCCATCTTCACAGGGCTCCACTGCAGGCTGTGTGGTGTGTGGGTCTAAATAGATGAGTTCCTCTCCTGAAGAGAAAAACAGAAAGGATATTTAGATGCCGATTAGACTCATCCAAGTAACATTAATATGGTGAGCATGAGTTTACTTGGGTGGATCGATCGAGACCAGAACAGAGACCAGACATACCGACATAACCAATGAAGTAATGGGCACTGTTGGGTTTTCCCCCAATAACACCCAGGGACTGAGGCAGCATGAAGCATTGCTGTAAAAAGAGACAAGAGGGTTTATGTCACCCCAGCTGTCCTGATTTTCTGAATTTGCCTTAGTGTTAATTTAAAAAGCACTTTTTTAGGCTTTATTTATTTTTACAAATTCTGTTTTAAGTCTAAGTTTAACTTGCATAAATGATTTTTGGCTCCTTAGAATCAAACAAACTGCAAACAAGGCTGACAGATTATTTCACAAAGTTGATATGAACTGGCTGAGTTACTGCATGACTGATACTCACATGGAATCACTTTTGCTGATTGACAATGGAGGCAGGTCAAACTTTAACAACTTTTTTTTTTTTTTTTTTACAGTTTTAAAAAAATATTACAAAACTCCATTCCTTGCTTTCCTTCATTGGCTTCCTGTTCATGTCACAATTTATTATAAAAGAAAGATTTTACTGATCACTTTTAAAGAAGCTACTTCCAAATTATCTGAACTTCTAAGCCCCAATGAGCCAGTACATAGCCTTGGGTCTTCAGTGGGAGCCCTTATGTTCATTCATGAACATGACCATGCTTTTTTCATTAGGGTGTCAATTTCACAAAGCTGTGCACAGTTGATGGAAGTGCTGACCACATTCTTCTGTGTATTGTGGACCTGCCACAGTTACATAATCATACAGATATCTGCCAATGGGTCGTTTTTTTGTCGAAATTATGTTGCTGTAGTGAAGTTATATGTAAAGACTAATTTGAAGTCCACAAACCAATAATGTAAATTCATGTTGTTGCACACATATAAATTAAAACTTTTTCTTATTTAAAGTTTCCATCTGCAATGGCAACCTTTTAAGTCAGTAATGGTGTATTTCAACATATATAATATTAACACACTCTGAAATGGCTCACCTTGAGCGTTTCAATGTAGGCCTCATTTATATCACTCAGGCCCAGCCTGAGGGGGATGAGCAGTACCAAAGGTTTCCAGAGAGCCGTCTCCTCCTCAGCCAGAGCACATGCACCCTCAAGGCAGCCATTGAGCTCCCCCACTACCTCTGCTTCTCCTGCAACATCCAGCCAGGGCATACAGAGACGCTCTGCAGTACGAAATAAACACAAAATAACTGAAACCTTAGAATGCTACCTTTTATAAAGTGCATTCCAAACAATTCTACTTGCCTTTGCTGCTGAACCTGATAATAATCTGGAACTGACAAAGTGTGCAAAGTCATAGCTATACACGATAAATGCATACATGTTCATGATCATGTCTTAGCTGGTTTGTTGGCTCATGTGAATACTGCAGTATGGAGCATGGGTAAGGGAAGAGCCCTTTGAAATGTATACCCAGTCTCATTGTTTGGTGTGAATTCAATTTTTTTTCCCTTTGACTTTTAACAAATATAGTTCAGTACTTTCTTTCTTATCCAACAACCAAACAAACCAACTAACCAACAAACACAGATGAAAATATAAACTCCTTCTGCAGATGATTATAACTGTGTAACTCTTCTGCAAATCAAGAAAAACATTAAGGTTTATTACATTCAGTAGGTCCAAGTAAGAAGATGAGCCAGGCGACTTTTGGAGTAAAAAACTGACATTGACAAACATGGTATGCAAGTGGTTTAGTAACATTTGACTTGCTTTTCCTAATGTGTGATAAGGAGAAAAGCTCAGTTGCAACACAACTGTACTCACTGATCTCCTCGATGACCACAGTGTTGTCCATTGCCACGTGTACAACTAATCTGCTCCATGTATCAAACACTGCCAACTTCCTAGGAGAGGGACACAACAATCAGTCACACTTTTGAGCAAACTCTAGGTTTTGTTTTTGTTTGTTTTCTAACCTCATCAGAGTGAAGAATCTTATCTTTGGTTTAACAGTTTGACATGGCAAGACAGTAAAATATGATGCAATAGAAATAACCCATTTTCCCATGATGCGTTTCACTGATGCATTTCACAATCACACTGACTGAAGGTCTGTTATATACAAGAAGAGTTTTACATGACATTTATTAGTTTGTGGTAACTCATTCTGCTTTCTGTCATAGCCCAATACAGAACTTTGAGAAAACAGGTTGCTTTTCAGCACATTCAATTATGTTTCTCCTGTTTCATAGTTACAACAAAAATCGCAATACTCTAATTAAAATATAAAATCCAAATTATATAAATCACTGCTGAAGTAATTAGTGGACTAAGAAAATATGTTATTTAAACAATATTTAGAATTATGATGAAATTGATCCTGTTGTGGAGTTTTTGACTATGAATAGCGTTGTTGATTAATGTTTTTTTGAGACGGTCCTGATTTTTATGTTGTGTTTGAGCACAAAAACTTTGAGAGGAAGGTAATAAAAAATTTAGTAGACCTCAAGGATGCACACAATATTGCGGTGCATGAGATATGCTGAAAAAGTACTATTACTTAGTGTCATTTTATTTCTAAAGCAAAATCCAAATAATACATGAGCTCTACCTTTCTCAATGTAATTTGATTACTGTATTCATCGGTTTTATTTCCCTGAAAAGTGAAGAGTTGGACCAGGCTAAAACATGCTATTTGATACTCTTTATAGTACTTACTTAAGAACCTGGGCAACTGTGTTTGGTCCATACCATTGGCCTATAGGCTTTCCCTCACCAACTCCCATTTGAGCTGCAATATTTAGAAACAAACACACACACACACACAACTTTATGCAAAGTCTTGCAAAAGGACTGCTTGAGAGCTCTTGATATAACTAGAGGTGTTAGACAGTTGGTACTTACCAATTTGATGGATGGAATAATAGCTGTCTTTTTTGTCAATGAAGGCGTTGAGAATACTGATGTACTCTTCTCTTTGTTTATGGTCTTTGGCCCATCTCCAGTCTGACAACAAAGGGCCAGTTATTCAGCCTGTATCAAACAAGCTCTGTTTTGCCATTGTCTACTCACTGGAGAAGAGCTGTTAGTGTCACACAGCGACAAATGTCATGTACACATATCTATTCATAAATCATAGTGTCTATAGCGGGGTTATTTTTTTGTATTTATAGAAGTTGTCTTACCTCTTCCTAAATGTCTACACACCAAGGCCTCACCTAGGATCATCTGTCCACACCGTAACATACATCCCCATCCTGTATCAGATGTTGGTCCTGTCCCACCTGCAAAATATTCAAGAATCACCCATGGAATCCCTTTTGCGGTTTGAAAGGAAAATCCATATGTAGCTGCAATGTTTGAAGAAATAAGCTGAGGAGTGCAACTAAAACAATCACTTGTTTCCTTCACTTACCAATTGGTGGGAAGTTTTTTCTGTATGTGAGCCACAGTCGTGAGGTGACATCTGATAAAATATCATCTTTCTCTACAGGAGGAGCATAAATCACCAACATTTGACACATCCGAAGGGTAAAGTGTATAGCTGCTTCATTCATACACCGTATTTTCTTACCTTTGAGTGCATTGTATTCTTTTCCTAAGATCCACACAGGCTCTGAGGTCTCAGGAAAATCTTCAAACTCTCCAAAGCGAAGTGTGTCATATGTCAAGGTAGCTAAAGAGGAGGAAATAAATCAATGGCAAACCTTTGGAAAATTTCTATAACCAAAGTCTTCACTGCCATGATGCTGATCACTAGCAGCTTGTTGCAGGTGAAATGAGTGAACTTTATCTGTCAGGGAGTAATGATGGAGCATCCATTAGGTACTTGAAAAGCACTTTAAACCCCTGCATCTTTAGATTAACATGCATCTCTATTTATTTACAAAGGAGCAACTGAAGGAGGCATTTTCCTGTGAGGTCAAATAAAGTGTCATGTTACAAATTCTGGCCAAATGTATCTCATTGGGAGATACACACACATAAACAAGCTACACAAAGATATGAAAAGCTCGAGAAGGGGTACTCCTTGAATTTGGTTGCAAGCCAAAATATCCTGACTTTCAATCCCTTGACCAGGAAAGGCAAAAACAAACAAACAAACAACAACATGCGCTGAATCATTTTGAACTTCACAACTACATTTAGTAATTCAGACTTTCTGTGATAAAGTTGTGGTCTTCAAGCTACAGGTAACCCAGCTGATATCAACAAGGGATCAGTAAGAAAACTTTTTCAGACTCCAATATCAGTGGAATGCCCCTTTATTAACAAAGGATGCACAAGTAAGTGAATAATAAACAAAAAAAAAAATCATACATATTGATATTATGAAAAAAAAATAGTGCAATAAATTGATAATACAAATATTAAATCAAGTATGTGTGTAGTTTTAAGACAGTGTGATAACAAAATCCTCTAGTTAATGTCACTTATAATATTATAGGTTTTGTTTTGCAATGTTTTTGTGTCTATTGTTTTTCTTAATGTGTTTTTCTTACATTGGTTGTCCTATTTTTTGTATAAAGAAGGGGAGATCATTAATGTTAGAAGTGATTATGGTGATATTACACTATCCAAGACTAAACTTATTGAATGTTTTTGCAGGATCTCTTTTCTTGTACTTAATCCCTACGCAGTCTTCTCACGACTGGCTGTACATGAGGACCAATGTTATTCCTCCAGATTGAGGAGCTGCTTATTTAGATAAACACTGGGTTGTCTAGAGCTGGAATCAGGCTTTGTTTATGTTTCTGTGTGTGTTCCCATCCGGGAAGTTGAGATCTGTGAATATATTTCCAATTTTTCTGATCGAACTGTTAAGTGCCCGTGATTTATTTTTATTTATTTTCTAACGACTTTACAGTTTATGCCAACACGTGCAAGACGACCATAATATTACCTGCATAACCACCGGACGGGAAAAGTTGCCGATCTGACTCACTACGTGTCAGTTACTTGGCTCAAACACAGGAAGCTGTGATTGGCAGGTTTATAGCTGACGTTCGACAACTCAAGGCTACATTTTATGTCGAAAAAGAAAAAAGTGCAAGAGGAAGTCTGCTCCCTTTTCTCTGCGTGCCAAAGCGCCCCTGCCAGAGCTGACAGCGCTCCCAGTGCGGCCACTGATGGTGACAGTGCATCGGCTGGGATGCTCAGTTTGGGCGTAACGTACAGTTAGCATAAACAGACAAACCAAGGGCAGGAGTGAATTTATTATGACCAAAATTTCGCCAGTCGACACATGTCGTTAACACAGATTTCAGCTGGACAACGTATAAGAAGTTAGACAGCTGTACAATCAACTGTCACAGCGAGGAAACCAGCACATTCACCAATAACGTTAGGCTAACGTTAGCTAGCAGTTAGCTTTAGTCATCACTTTAGCAGGCTAACGTCACCGAGGCTACAAAGCAACAAGGGTCTGTGTTGGACTGTCGGCTGGAAACGGCAGTCCTGTCTTGACAGAGCAGTTCATTTATTCCAACAAATGTGGATTTGTTGATGCTGTGGTTATTTCACAGCTTAACAAACTTGCTATGGGACAGAAATAATGGTATTTTGCGACAAAATCTCGTTTACCTGCATCCATCCCGACGGTCTTCACCCTATCTTGTTTGTTGTTCTCTGCACTCCGACCCGCTGGACCAATGGGAACACAGCTCTACTGAGAAATTCCGACGGAGGCGGGGCACCTATCACATTATCCAATAAGACGTAGGGGAAGGAGTTATTTCCCGCAACCAATCAGTGGTTGCTGACGTATCGACACCGTTGAAATAAATCATGTGGCATTAAAGTTACAGATTTAAGGTTTGAAAACTAACTTGACCATAAAACAGTTAGTATGAACAATTTCTTCTCATTACTTGGAGAGTTTAATCTGTGAAGAATATATAAATGATAAACTATGTAATAATTTGAAAAGATTCATATTATTCATATTTTACACTTAACAGATTTAATTTCAACGAACAAACAAAATAGGTAAACCAAAACCAAAATGAGCCCATTAAAAACTGCAGCATGATAATATCTGGCAGTATGATATACTAATACAATTCATAATAATATCTTTCAAACAGCTCTGGTTTTAAACACCCACAAGTTTTAAAGGGTTAGTAATTCACAAATAAGCTATCTGGGAGATATATTTGCTGACATTTAAACTCAAGCACTGTGTTGAAAAATTAGGTGGAAGATGTCTCACTGTGGTTGGAAAGATATCTTTTGTCCAGCTGCACTGCATGGTCTAGTCTCTGGAAGGGTCTGGTCTGTGTAAGGGTCCGGTCTTTGTGGAGGGGTCCGGTCTAGTCTCTGTGGAGGGGTGTGGTCTAGTCTCTAGTCTCTGGAGGGGTCCGTTCTAGTCTCTAGTCTCTGGAGGGGTCCAGTCTAGTCTCTGTGGAGGGTCTGGTCTAGTCTCTAGTCCCTAGTCCCTGGGGGGTTCTGTCTGACACAGAGATCCATTCCATATCATAATCCATTTACTGCTTTTCCATGTAGCCCAGTCCATCACTACGGACAATTTAGAGTCACCAATTAACCTAGACATGTTCCCTAGACCTTCTTATTGTGGGGCAACTGCGTTAACCACTATGCCATGGCGCTGCTCGAGTCATACGGCAGAAAACTGGGCGGCTGGGTGACCATCCGAGACAAGAGGCATAGTCATTGGCAGCAGCCAACAGGTTCTCCCCACTCTGCCAGCCGACTCTGGTGATCGGTGATTCTATTCTAAGGAACGTGAAGTTAGCGACACCAGTGGCCATTAGTGATGTGTCGTTTGAATCTTTTGTATGACTCTAGAGTAACAAGCCATCTCAATGGGTGATTCGTTCTTTTTTCCCTGGTCCGCGCATGCACGCCACAGGCTCAGATTCGTTCACAAACGGGTCTTTCTGCCGGGTCGTTTGTTCATTATTCATGTGGTTATAGCATTAACAAGACCGATGCTGTTATTACTGGTGAGGAGAGCTATCTGACGTTAGCGCAAAAGTTAACGTTAACTATGTAGCTATGGGATGGATGTTTAATTTGCCTTTCAGTTGGAATGAATTCATACACTTCGGGAGGACAATAACCCCATATTGTACAATGGATCACTGAACAGAATGATGAAAATGAAAATAATGAATCATGAATCATGCTAAAGCCCTCTCAGTCAAGGGATTTTGACTCGTGGAATCAATGCAGGCGAGTACTGAAAGTATTTTAGAGGCACATGGTGGTCAAATACCTTAAGAAGCTGCTGTTTGTTAGTTTTTCCTTTGATTTGACACCATTTATAATTGTGCATTTAAATTGCAGAGCCATGGGATAGTTGTAAGAACCATTTAATAATGTTAATATTTACAGTTGCTCCTGACAACAAATTTGCATATTTTCTAGGTCGCCTAGACTTACGTGCTATTTAAAAGTGAAATTATTCATGGAATAAATTTTACTCATAAAATGAAATGTTTTCAAAGTGCTCTAACTTAAAGTTTACAACTTTGCATTTCTACTGTCACTGTACAGCCATATATCATGCTGCCTCATGATGAAAAGGAATATAGAGACAAAGCGTACTCTGTCTGAAATAGATTTTATCATTGGCGTAAGCTCAATTCACCTGACTTATTTGGGGCTGGTGAGGGGACCTCAATTTTTAGTAGGCTGGCCTTAAGTTGTTGGGGTTTTTTTCAGCTTGCTTTAATAAGAAAAACAATTCACAGTCACAATGTGTACTCAAAACTGACTTGTAGGTCTTGCTAGATACTAGCTATCGTGATGAGAAAAATAAAACCCTGAAACAGAGACAGGATTGTTGCAGGTAAGGTTGAAGCCAAATAAAAATCTGGAATGTGACAAAGACTGTTTTCCCTTTAACAAAGGGAAACGCCTACATTAACCTTTCCCCCTTTATGGACCCACTTCACCAATAATTTGCAGCCCCTTTGATAAATGAAAATATGATGTACTTTCCATTTATCTAGCATTTTGTAGTCTGTTGGCTTGTATATGTCATCAAGGTCAGAAATGAAGATTTTACCATGACCAAGCCCTCATGGGTGATACAGTAGTTACCATTTTCAACCACTGAGGGCAGTAAAACCCCTACCAAACAGGCAGGAAAATGGTCAGCTATGCTATTTTAGGGCAAGATGACAAACTATAAACATTGAAAGTGGGTGATCTTATACATTCACATCAAATGTGTGCCAATATACTGTATAACTTTTCATAATAAATAGCCACAGGGAAGCAGAAGAAGCAGGAAAAGTCCATTGTCTACAAAGGGGTAGGTGTTCATCAGTGAAGGCTCAGTGCAAATGATTGTAAACATAATCCAAAACAGTGGATGCTTCAGTGGAGTGGTGCTGGTGGTGTGCAGCGCTCATCAGTTTGCTCCGAATCCAGCGTGTCACTTTGTACCTCACTTCTCCCTGAGGAGGTATAACACTATGGCCTTCAAATAGTGTCCAAAGGCAAAGACAGCAGTCATCAGCCAATGAGAGTGGAAATTGGGATCAGTGTTCACCACACATTTTGTGACATCCATCTGTAATAACAAGGAGAGATCACAAAATGAATTAGGAAATAGAATTTTCATTAGAAAGAATATAGAACCATCACATCTGAAGCAAATACTATAGTCTAAGTGTGTTTCACTGTGGTATAGATCCAACACATGCTGTTGATCAGTCGGCACTCTGAGAATATGCAATGACAACATGTACAACAGTGCTACAATACAAGTTATTTCACAGCCTGTAATCTAAGCAAATCTTACTACAACAATATACTTACAGGCTTTGACTTGAAAATTAAATAAAAATGAAATAAAACAGACACTATACTCTTTAGAGCCACATGGTCCTTTATATCACAAAATATTCGAGGTGTCCTACATGTTTATAAAATCTCTTTGAGTGGAAATATCACAGTTTTATTTTAGACAGCAGCTGTGGAATAGAACAGGTCCCTCATTTGTGCCCATTAGGTCAGTTATACAATGCCTTGCTGTTCATATTGTCACACTCCAATTATTTTGAAAACACAGCTGACTTGGGTGCCATGTTTCTGAGTACACGAGAATTCAGTTGCCCAGTTTTTGTGCTTGTCCCAGCAGAGCAGAGCACAGAGAGAGCTACATTGACAGGCCTTGTTACTTCTTAGGGCCTGAATTTCACTTTGTTTTTAAAGACTTTATCAGACAGGCGTTTCCAGATCTTACCCGTAAACAGGAATCTACAGAAGGTACCAACGCTTTCTTTTATCTGATGCAGTGGCTCCAGTTTATGTGGGGTGATTTTTTTAAACTTGGAAAACTATTTTACATACATTTAAGGAGCCCCCCAAAAAGTTATCAGGCAAACAAAAACAAAATTCCTTACCCAGCCCCCTCTTTTTTTCAACCAGGAGGTCAGACTCTTACTAACAAATTCCCCCATGCAGTCGACAATGGTATGGACCATGGCTGGATGACCTTGGCGTACACAGTCCACTGCCAAGGCCCCTGCCACGGCATATAGAGACACCACCTTTCCCCATGTTACACCTGACAATGACACAATTGAAAAAGCTGTTAGAACAAGAGACATTACATCTTTACCATTACCGTATCCATAATCATTTACATTCTGCTATCTGAGGCGTGAGCAAACTTGGTAAAAATGTGGAGTAGCTGAAGTAGGTTTTAGGCCAGCAAATGTCTGTGTCAGCAGCTCTTTTCAAAGATGGAAGAGCAAATTATAAAACCTCAGCAGCAGCCAGGCATGAGGCCTGCATGCCTGTCTGTCCCACAAACATGAAAACCCAAACACAGGGCTCTGTGCAGCAGTCAGACAGTACGCAGATTAGTGAGCAGCTCATTTTTCCAACTTAGTTCTTAGTTCAAAGTGCTTTCAGATAATGCAAGTTATGATGTCACCTTTTATAAATATGGACAAGTTGAATTGATGTTGAGCACAGCTTCCTGCTCCCACACCATTTACAGTCAAAGCTACAGACTATTTCTGTAGGGTTTATACTGTATGTCCAACACATACAGAGGGAGCCTCAACTCCATCTATCTTCTGTAACTGTCACCAGGAAGCTCATACAAAGTTTTCAAGTTTCCCTTTAATAATAAAAAAAATACTGCCTAAAACTGCAATTTAACATTTTGTATGTTATGAAGAAATTGAGGTAAGGTTTACCTTTCAAACTAAACAAAAAGAAATGAAAGGAAATCCTTAAAGCTAATAGTGCGAATAACAAAATAAAACCTTTAGTCAGTGGTTATATATATTCCCCACCACTGTCGCCAAGTGCTTGCTCTTGGAGGGATCTGTTGGGTCTCTTTAACAACTCCATAAAGAGTTTGGTCTAGACCTGCTCTATGTGTAAAGTGCCTTGATGTAACTTTGTTATGATTTGGCGCTATATAAATACATTTGATTTGATTTGATATCTATGCTGCATGACAGAGGCTGTAAAATGTCCACACCAAGTAAATCATTTGGAATTACAGTAATGCATTTGCCCAGGTAGGTCATTGTGCACAGACCATCATCAGTGAGGTGATTGTGAAGATGTTGTCATGAAAAAACAAATCTTATCAACAAACAAGTTCTTACTTTGTTGTTATCTTCTTTATACATTTCTAATTTTACGGAGCTCTTATGGGAGACAAAATTAATATCCCCATCTCCTTTGGGAGGCTTGTGAGGGACAAACTAAAAAAAGAATTGTTGAAACTGATGCAGCTGTAGCAGAGACATTCTAACTTTTATTTTCCAGTGTGGGTCAGGCTTCAAAATGCTGGATATTACACATTTCCAAAAATGTAACTCAGACATATCTTTGGTTGCAAGCTCCTTGCCAAACTATACACTCCCAGTCCCCCCCCCAAAAAAGCCTCCAAACCCAAGCTGAGATAACTGAGATGACATCACATGGGGTATTTTCTCATACTTGACAGCCACAGAGCCTTGAAACACACATTTTATAGGTCCTCCTGGTTTCAGTTCATCTTTAGCTCAGATCTACATTTGAAAATACATTTTTCTCTTGAGAGCATTTTCCCGATTTTTTGTGCTAATAAAATGTAAAAGTGACCTGTTAAAAGAGAAATCCAATCAGCATGATTTGCCAACATAATCACAATATTATTTATTTGTCATTATTCTTTTTGGCATAATGTACAGCCCTAGTTTGTTCTTCAGTAAAGTTTGGTGAGCAGTGAGAGAAAATGTTTTTACCAGCATTAAAGAATGTACTTGATCTGTTTACCGTCTACTTTGTCTTTCACCATCTTGCCTCACCTTCTCTACAACAGGTTTATTTACTGTAAATCCAAAATTGTAACCTAAAAGATGACAAAATGCTCTATAGAGCTGAGGGGATCTGAGAGCCAGAACAAAAACAAGTGGTACCTTTTACCTTGCATGAAGCCATATGAGCTATTGTTAATATAAATATATATAATGTCATGTCAGAAAATATTTTAGCTGTAGTTTATCAGTGCATTGCAGGAAGTAGCTTTATAATTGTGAATGAGCTCATGTACATTAGCCAAGTTTGTGGTAATTATCTACTGCTTTCCATGACTTCCTCTTTGCACAGTGACAGGTCTTAACTGACAACTTTACCACATATTCAAATTCATGGAGTCATCGAACTTTTTAAACCTCTTACATGAAACTTAAGTCTAACAATTTGCTTTCTCCTACTGTATGTAAATCCCTGCATAAATTCTGTAGTCATGGTCATAAACAGAAAAACATGTTTGGATTAAAGTAGATTTTCTTTCATTTTAATATATCTGAATGGGTCAATATTATGTTTAAATAATTCCACACAAACTAAAAACACAACTAAACTGATTTTCTTCAATTTACAGTTGAATCTTAATTACCTTTCCAGTGAATTGCTTTGTTACATTCCCTGAGGAATAAGTCAGCTCAGATGCAAGACTTAATTCCAAGGGTGAGGTTCAAACTGTCTGTAACAATCTCTCGCTCTAGCGACATGTTAACCTAATATGGGCTGAATTTTCCCGAGGTTCCCTTTCCTGGAGGGGATAATTACAGCTACAAAATGTCTCTAAGTGGTCAGCCTACTTAAGGAAAGGTTTACAAAAAATGCTGACTGAAATTAGTTTTTTAAAATGGTGGTAAATGTGAATATAAATATATATATATGGACCTTCAATATCTTTATTGCACAGGCAAATTCAGGTTGTGAAGATCCTCTTTTGGAATTAAAACTAAATGAATACCTTCCCTAACAGCACAAACTTCTCCCTTTTTGTGAGGGTCAGGGGTAAAAGTGATAACAAAGCACTGAAGTTAGTTTTCATGATGCAAGCCTGCATCAACGGCTTGATTTCTATTAGCACATGATTTTGAAATGGACCTACCTGTGGAGAAAATGTCTGCAGCAACAGCCAGAAAGGCGTCAGACACCACGCTCTCCAACACCACTGTGATGTTAAGCTGTCGTGCTACGTTACGGTAAACGTTGGGGCGTAGGTATTCCAGCTCATTACCTGGCCAGAAGAAAATACATTAATCAGATGGGAAAAAAACACTTTTATTTCCTCAAGTTTCTGCTGAGTGTTTGAAGTGTCTCTCATTTCCATTTCTCTTATCTGTAAACACACTGTTGCTTACATTTAGGGGTTTTGTTACTACAAATTCACTTGGTCTGCTAAGACCACTAACTAATAGTGGCTAGTACCAATGTTAGCCAGCGTACGTAAATATTCCTGTATGACGGACATTACTGCAACTCTTCACTCTTTTTCACTTGTGCTACACTTTAGTGAAAGCATTATGCCTGAAATTTAAAGTTGTATTGATAATATCCTAATTTTGACCCATGCAAAAGAGTTATGATAAGCCTGGTTAAAGATGTGGTTAAAGGCTGTTAGCTGTGTTTGGGAAAGCAAGCTTGGCTCTGTGTCTGTACTGGTTCCCAGCCAAAAAAATTGTGTGGCATGTAGACTAACTATTTTTTTACACACCATTTTTATTGCATAAACAAGCAAGCTGTAACTTTTGAGTATCAAAGTCGCCATCATCTATATTTGGTTGTCTTTGGATGGGTGCAGGCCCACATGTCTTTGTGCCGAGTGAAGTTTAAAGCAAAGACTTACGGTACAGTCATGAGAGTTATCCATGCCCTGCTCAAAGTGAATAAATGTACTTTCCACAATGTTTAGTTAGCAAATATGCTTTTAATTTATGAGTTGTAGATAGTTTCTGGAACTTTGTACACCTTAAAGTACGCAAATTCCAATTAGATATTGGTCTCAGAAGTTTGCCAAGTCTCTCACAATATTATATTGTCTGCTCAGAAGGGTTTCCAAACATGTACATTTTTAATACACACAGTTTCCTCTATTGTGGTAAAAGGTAAAGTACACTGGAAGAGCCATTGCATCAGTTTCATAGCGGGAAAACATCCAGGAATGGAAAATACTCTGAAATGAAACCATGTTCCTTTGCTGTATATTCCCCAAAATCAATGTAGTGTCTTCAATGGAAAATACAAGGTGTCCCCACAACACACTAATTAAGTCTGAATGACTTCATTAGAAGACAAACAGGATCCTTGTTTGATGTCAGTACTCCAAGCAGCCCACATGAGACATTTTGAAGGGTGTTTTATCTACTAAAAACATTTATACATCCTACAGTGTCCCTACAGGAGGGTTGGAGATCGCTTCTTCAGGTTTAAATTCTACTTATTGTTGAAATGTATTGTTTTTCATGGTTTTTTACTTAAAATGTAAGTAAACTAAGCAAGGCGAACATTTAATTAATCAAATGCACTTTATGGACTTTTTCCACACCATAGAGATAAAAAAGGACATGATCTTGGTGCCCTCAGTGTTGGTTTATTAAAATGGAAAAACAAAAAAAAACAACAACAACAACGCTCAGTGGAAGAGTCTGAAAAACTTACCCAACCACAGCAGAACCGTCGAGATCTCTCCCAGTGTCCCACCTGAAGCAGCCTGCCCGTGTTCAGGATTAGACCAGCCTACCCCGGCACGGTTCAGCCTGGAATGAATATAGTCCCTGCACAGTGCTTTGGCCTGGGACACCAGCTCCTTGTCGGTGGGCGAGCGATCAAACACTTCAGCCGCAAACACAGAGGAGCGGCGCAACATCTCCATGCCCCGATCATCCGCCGAGGAGTGCGCTGCTCACCGCCCCGCCTGCAGCGGCCACTGCTGCTACTGCTGCCCGGCTGCCCTCCAACGACTCCTCCAGCAGCAGACAGCTACACTGGTGGAGATTATCCTTCATAACAAACACACGGATTAGTTTGTGGACATCTTTTGATAGGCAGGATAAAGCTGTCCTTGACGGTCCACTGAAGCTGCAGGTTATAGAAACCCAAAGCTGGACAGGAGGAGACCTCTGAGGCAGACCACTGAGGCTGTGCATGAATCCATAAAGTTTGTATTAGTGGGCCCATACTCGCTTAGAATGAATGTAGAGACAATGAAATAAGACTTACCGATAATTAATATACTGATAAACCCCAACTGCACCATCCTAGTAGTAAATCCACCATCTCGGTTTGTCACTGAGCTGGAAAAAAAAAAAGATTTTGATGGCTGAATTCCATAAAATCATGGACTTACTGCCGCTCCAGACACAAATGCTGCTCCTAAGTTTACAGTCTAACAGGCTTTCCTTCTAAGGGCACTTAGTGAGGAGACCAAAGGCGGAGATACACAGACCAACACAATCCCCGCCCCTTTAACCTCTACACAACTAACACACACATATGGAGTTTTTAAAACAGGAATAATAATCTAATAAATCTACAAGATTATCTTTAATTCACCATGTAAAGTGGGAAATAATCATTTAAAGTGTTTTTGACTAAACTCACTTTAACTCAAATGAAAAAAGAGTGATCAGAGTCAGTCCCTGAGGATGAGATGTACTGAGTTGTGTATGGGTCAAGAACCATAAACACACAATCTTACATTTCCTATAATCCATCCATCGATTCATTATTTTCCCGTCATGGTTATTGGGGGTTGGAGCCGATCCCAGCTGGCATTGGTTGAAGGCTGGTTCACATCCAGGGCAAGTCATCAGTCTGCTGTAGGACAGACAGACAGACAGACATCTAAACCTGCTTGTTTATGTACAAAAAGACATGCAAACACCACAAAATGCCCCAGACCTGGAATTGGAACCCAAATCCTTCCTGCAAAAGCACAGGGCTAACCACTGGCCCACTGTGCCACCCCTTCCTGTGGTCCCATCCTGTAAAACTGCCCCAGTTTGGGATCCAGGTTACTGCTGCAGTTTGTTGTAAAAAAGTTACACCGGGGTACCGGTGGTACAGTGGGCAAAACCTGCCACATAAACAGGAAACTACAAGATCCTCGTTGGCAACACACATCCTATCTGATAGGGTCTTGTAATGCATGTGCAAACCCTTCCATTTTAATAGACGTTCCCAATGAGTTGATATCCAAGAGAAATGTTTTAATTAATGAATGGAACTTAAACTAAACCTTTCAAATTTTAGTTGGCGTTTCATCAACTAAAACTAGACAAAAATTTGGAGCATTTCAGTTGACTAAAATACAATTAAAACTAAATGGCATTTTCCTCAAAAGACTAAAAACAAAAATGAGTGAAAACTGCCTGTCAAAATCAACACTGCAGAGGACAGTAATATGTCAGCGTGGCAATAAAAGTATTTAGCTGCAGGGAAATACAATATTGTTAAAGAAATGGTTTCATATTTGGGAAGTACAGTCATTTAAAGCTACTTTACTGACACCATTCTGAGGTCTGTGTAGTAAATATAAAACAAACATTAGCAGCCAATCAGCTTAATGTGGAAACGGTGAAACAACCAGCCGAGATAAGATGTTAAATAGGGAGATTTATTTATTGTAATATATATTTATAATCTGTATTTTGCAGAGCCAACAACCTTTCCCACTCTTTATGCTAAGCTAAGCTAATTGGATGTGCCATTACCATTATTACATTACCATAAAAAACATAAACATAGTTTCAGTATTTCTTTGGTTAACTGAAATAAGGAAAATCAATGAAGTATGAAAAGTCATCACTATGATGTATTGATGTCTGAAACATTTACTGAGGTACTGGACTCATGACTCAGTGTTTCTGTATAGCTCTGCTCTAATTATACCTTTAACAGGATGTAGAATACACAGGAACTGTCAAATTGTACCGACTCATTATATTGTATTTAATTTGAGAGAGGTCAGCCAGTGGTGATTAGAGTAAGACATGATTACGGTTTATAACCAAGACTCTTTGTGCTGAGAGCTACATATTTTAATGACCGTATGTTGTTGATGTCTGCAAACCATTCATTGACTAGAACCATTACATCGGCAGTGTAGTGGAATTAATGTGCCAAGTAGCCACTAAATAAATCAAACACCATGAGAGCAGATGGTGATGTTTGACACTCCTTCTCCACTCCCTAACAGAAAACTATTTGAGTTGATTTTCCTTGGCATACAAGCCATGTTGTCATTGCTGGGGAAACCACCCCACCCAATTTTCATTCTGTTCAGACATGCCTGAGGAATGCCCTCCTTATTTGTGACAGCTCAGAAGTCTTCCAGGTCCCTTCTACTGTAATAATGCAGAAAATAAAAAATGAAACTGACAACTTAATGAGCTTAAAGGCACATTGGGATTTGTGTTTTCTTGTGTTTTATTCATTTGACAATTACTGCAAATATGATCATGATCAACACAATCAATCAATATGGCAAACTGATTTGTCCACTATGTAGCATTTCTACATGGATGGAGACTGATGGATTTCAGAATCAAAGTTGTAGTGTCTGCTAAAACCAACAATGAACAGCCATGAAGAAAAAACATTTAAATATTTAACATTAGCTTGATGAGATATGAGCTTATTTGGAAAAAAGGGTGAAGAGTAATTTGGTAGAATTTGAGGCCCTCTGCTGGTTGCTTCAGACCACAAGAAATGAAAGTGCTTTTCCACTGTTGTTAGTTAGGTTAAGAATTCACTCTGAATGTCAGTCTCCTCCAGCCACAGCACAGCACACAGACATAAGCAGAGTGCACACACGTGTTAAATGCAGAGGATACCCATTCAAAAGTGTGGCAGAGCAAATTAATTTGACATTATTTTACACTTAAAATAATGTTTATTTCAAACATTGAGGAAACAATCCAAAAATAGTTTTTAACTATGAAAAAGGCATAAACTATTAGCATGTTATGTAAAATACTTGAAGATTTACCTCTTGATTGATGTTCCTTTGCTGGTCCCCAATAGTTGGTTTAGTACATGTAAGAGAACAGCACTACAACATAGTTGATTGGAAAAGGTTTTTTCTTCTTCCCTCTGATTAAAATATTGCACTGTATGGAGTGTGTATTACTGTAACTTGTGGTTCGGCGTTTGTCATTACAGTTCCAGGTCTGTCATTAATGGTCTTCAACTTTAGTTTAAATCCAAACTTTAAACATAAGTTTATTAAGAGAAGCTGTACCAGCATGTGTTTTCATGAAAGTAAGATAAGATACTTGTGTCCATCATTGTACAGACACGTATGCAATGAAATTGAGTGTGCAACACAGAGAGTGTATGAAACAATAATTAACATGGACGTCACAGAAAACACTGAAGACAAAACAAGGACAGGTGATGTCACAATAACTGGATAGTTAAAAAGGTAACATAACACGGCAAACTGCAGTTAGTGTATTGCATATATGGAAATTATAGGCATATTATCATTACACACAATAGGTAAATGACAGGTCAATTACAGAGTTAAGTGACTCATGGGGGTGTTAAGGGTTCTAACAGAAGAAGCAGCTTTTTTTAGTCAGATTGTTCTTCTCCCCGTGCTTCTTTACCTCCTTCTGGTGGGCAGAAGGCTGAGTAGATGGTCTCCAGGATGAGTGTGTGAAGGAGTTTGGTTTCAGAAGTGTATCCATGTTTATTCTAAAGGTCTCTTGTCCTTCATACAAAATAATGTTTCTGATGGCCCCACATAGACGCCACTGGGCATGGGAATTTTCAATAGTTTGACTATGGAAGCTATTCTCTGGGATCAAACCAGGTGGACCAGGCTTCATCCCTACACATACCAATAAACCCTGCTGGTGGTTCCCTGGTTTACCCTTCTGAGGCTACCTTTCTTCAATAATGACAGCTGCAGCTTTAGCTGAAACGAAAACACATGAAACGCTATGTTTACATACATTGTGTAAGGGACTCTGCAAATATTTGGATCTGTGGCAAGACTGCCCTGACCAAGTTACCACCTAAAGAACCTGTTGACTTTAACTCATAAGTAACTGAGACCACAAACTCATTTGGAGAACAATTACTGACGTCATAAGGTCAAGTGATAAAGAAGACCATTTTCCCGTTGAGTTCAATCCAATGTCTTCTTTTTGCAAACAGCGTGACCCTCTGGCGCTCAGAATAAAGTTTATGTCTCTTCCAACAGTGGCTTTACTTTTCAGACTTAATGTCCATGTCCATTTTTATACACAGTCCATCACCCCAGTGCTGCTTTTTACAACCTGAAATGAAATGATCGAAGCAGAATCTGTTCAAAATAAGCCTTCTGCCGCGTCTAGTTACAAACTCACAAAGCAGCAAAATTCTAGTCAAGTTGGTGCTTTTGCAAATAATGATTAAAGTATATATATATAAAAATAAACAAACTTTATATTAACAGTCATGGCGTGTTTATTTTTTAAAGATGCTACAAACTAGTGGCTGAGAATCATGTAATAATTCCAGGGTTCGCTATTCTGCACATCCTAATATGTAAAGGTGAACCATCAGACACTTGGTAGACATCTGGAGACAAGACGGATTCTGGTGAATCTGCAACACACATAATGTGTAATGGAAATTCTGATTGAACTGATGTTTTATTCTTTAGGTTTTCAAAGGAATAACATGAAGACTACATGAGAGCATTCAGGAGCATGGCCCTGATCACATGCTAAACAATAAATAGGAGTAACATACTCAATGTTAACTGTGCAACTATGACAGACTCGCACACGCACATGCTACACACAAAGGATGGCAGATGGAGATGTCCTCCATCATCACTGTCTGTTTCAGTTCCGGAGGCAGGTGAAGTGTACATTCTTTGTGCACAGACACACACAAACACAAACACAAACACACATGCACACATGCACACAATGAGTAAAGTTTCCAGTCCTCAAAAAATTTATACCAAATAATACCTGTTAGCATGTAGCGCACTAAATGGCTAACATAAAGCGTCATAGGTGTCTCCCATACATGAGCTCCAATTTATCTAAACAACCTGACATATAAAGACACAATAAGCAAATACAGTTACTTTAAAATATCTTCTTCTGGTATGTTTTGAAATGAAAAATCAACTGCAACTTTTCCAGAGTAAACATAGAAAAAGTAAAGTAACCAATGCACAGTATTTCCTCGAGTTGTTATCGATATGCACAATAACAGGACAGAAGATTACATTTGATGGTAAACTATTGACAAATCTGAATAATCAAGAGTATTAAGCAGAAGCAGCTCTCTGAGGATTTTAAACAACTGTTGAATCTGTTGTTGTTACCTGCCAAATAAACTGGACTGGCCTTAAGATTTTTAAAAATAAATGCTGCTTATTCTATGATTTATACAGGCTGATGCTTAAACATTTGCAATGTTCACTTTGCTACGTTTTTTAAGCCAAATAGTGTTTCTTTGTCTCTACAGCAGCATAAATTCCTCAGTACTTCCCACATATCTCCCAAAATGAAACAACTTCTAGTGTCAAACGTTTCTTTTACTTTCTGCTCACCTGCATGTCCCCTTCTTTTTCTATTCAGTCTTCTAGCTCTTTCAAAATACAATGAAGAGAGCACACAGTATCCTGTTCCATCATTTATCCACATACTGTATATCATCTGCTCCCTGTAGCACCATGCTGTTCCTGACAAAGCTTTGCTGACCATGTGCTGAGGACAAAAAGCCCTTCAAAAAGCCTGAATTTTAGCATTATGTGTTGAATTTGGTCCCATGAAAAAGTACTTCCCGTGATCAGTCTATACAAACAGCTCACTAGACTGCTAAACATGCAACAATGAAAAGAAAAAAAAAAAAAAAAAAAATCAAGATCATCATGTACATCTCTCCCTTTCATTATATCCTGTATAGTGGAGCAAATGTTATGATTTACATCATCAGTAATGAAGTAAGCTGAAAAATCTTAACACTTAACACAAACTGGCAGTATCTTTCAGGCTCTACTTGTCAATATCTTCAATGTTCATTCACTGTGAATTGTCTCTGAGGTTTAAGAGACTGAACAGTTGATCTGATGTCCCAGAGGCCCAGCCTCCTGACATATGATATACGATTTACTTTCCGTTAATTTCCATAGGACCTCCTTTAGGGATGAGCAGGCTCATCCGGCTCGTAGTACTGGCTGCACTCTTGATCACCTCCATCCATCTGTGAAAAGACAGTGTGTGGCGTCATGTCAACAGTATCAAGCTCAAAAGTATGATCAAATTAAGGTATGGAGTCTATGTGACTTTTTTCTGGATGTCATGGAATAAATAATACCTTTCAAAGGTGTACTCGCTTTCTGCCCGGAAAAAGTAAACATGGGACTTGAACTGCAGCTTGAAGACGTACTCCTTGTGAATGCTGTCTGACTCCTCTGGGGTGCTGACTGTGTAGCCGAGCAAGGGGAGACTGGCCAGCGGGAAGTCATCCTGTAGATAGCAATACCCCCTCTCACCTCAGTTACATGTTTTTACTGGATTAGCTACTTTTAGCAGGAACAACAAATCCCAGCATGTAAGGATGCTCACCTGGTGAGTCTTATAGAAGAACAAACAGAAGTTGGTGAAAACAACCCAGAGTTTCTGCCACCCATTACTGTTCTTGAACTTCCTCAGGAGGTACCCAGAGAGCTGGTTCTACAGAGGCGGACAGAGCAGAGAACATTGTTTGGAAAGTGATAACTTTGCAATGTCAAAACAACAGTCAGTGATTTGTGGTTGTGTGCCAACGACTGGTTGTGGTACATTTCACTGAATACATGGAAATATTTAGTGTGCCAAAGACAGCTGTCTGTGTTTTCTGCAAAAGGGAATTTTACCTTATTGCTCAAGTTTACTTTGTTTACTGTGACATTTATATTGATTTAAAATGTTCATCTTCTTTTTTTTTTTTTACATGCATTAAAAAAAAAAACTACATTCAGAGCAAATAAGGGTGTATTATTTTTATCTTCAGCAACTGACTATCAATTAAGCTAAGACTCACTGTGATAAACTCACTAAGGTCATTTCTGCTGCTATAGTTCATTCAGACTAATATAAACGAATAGTAAAACAATCACACAGTGATAAACCTGCTTGTTAGACTGATGTACCGATGATTAATAATGATTCTAAATAATTTGGTAGTTAACTGTTTTCAATCTGTACGTTTGCTTATCTTGCCCTGCATATACTTATTCACCAAAGCAGTTACTTTGGTGAATATTATCTCTCTAGGATATATAAATAAAGTTTTCCTTGTTCTTTAGCAGAGGAGTCTACAGCTCTTTTTCACATTTATATTTATTCAATCTGTTTGTATTTTTCTGTAGTTCTTTCATCTGTTATCTTCTGAGGCCTATGACTCTAATACCTGAGTCATTCGCAGGTAATCAGTGAGAGAGAGGTTCTGGTTTCGGTACCAGCAAACATGTGTGATGGTGTTTGGTCTTTGGCCTTGACCGAGGAGATAGCGAGGAGGAAGCTCTGGTGAGATGGCTGGAGAGCCGAAAACTGAGAGGGTGAGGAGACAAAAAGGAAGAGAGGGTGCAGAGAAAGTGTTATCATGTTAGTGTTGAGAAAGAGAAAGGGGGAAAATTAACTAGTTAGGAAATCCAAGTCTGTAAAGTGGAAATATTGGTGTCAGGGAAATAACAACAGAAATGCTCTCACTTGCTTAAGAAATCACAAATATCAGCTTCAGTAAACAGCAGAGAGTAGAAACACAGGATATTAATAGTCACCAGGGAAAAAGAGAGGGACATTTGAGGAAACAAAGGGATTAGGAAGATGAGGTTAGATGTCATGATGGACCTCAGAGCAGTGTCAGCCAATTTGCTCCACTGATAAGGCAGCAATGAACATCAATAACATGCGAAGAAAACTGCTATGTTTTCTGCAGTCTTATGTTTAGGTGTGTACGTTTCTTAACGTGGGCAGAGGAGGAGTACCTCCACAGCCAGGCTGTGATCGGACATAGACACACTGGTGTTGCGGTGCCAGCACACATGCATGGTTGTGTTGGCACGGTGGTGTGTCTGCTTGTCCAGTGAAGTCCGCGAGGAATTCATGTCATCTTCTGACTCCTGCTCCAGAGAAACCTCATCAGACGACCCTGAAGGGGGAGGCGGGAGGGGGGAGGAGAAGGTGGGACGGGAAATTGTGTGGAGGAAAGGGATTAACTGTACTTTTGGGTGGTTGCTATGTCCCGAGGGAAGAGCTTTTCAAAAACTTTTCGTTTTCAGCTGAGGAAAGTATAAAAAAGTCACATAAAGCAGATGTTTCTACTCAACAGTTTCTGTGGTTACTTGTGCAGAACATTTGCCCATAAAACTGAAGTTAATCTTACGGTTGGAGCGGTCGTTTAGTCCTGCATCAAGGAAGATGCTGGATTTTTCTTGAGATTTCTTTGCCATATCAATAGCCAAGTTCAGATCCTCAATCCACTTGCCCATCTCCACTTTAGAACTGAAAACAGAGAAAGAGGAAAAATTTGAGAGTCTTAACTTAACTCTACAATTTTAGGTATATTATCCTTATAGTTATGATGGAGTTATGACTAGTTTTCCACTCAACTACAGAGAGTCAGAACTGATCTAGGACAGTATGACTGCTCCTGATTGTTTTTCCAGGTCTAACATTGGTGTTAATGCAACCTTGGACAATAGTGATTAGAAAGCTGTCATCATTTGTTAGGGGCAAATTTAGGTGAATAAAGTACAATTTTCAGAAACTTAAAAAAAAAAAAACCAAACATACGTCTTGTACTCATAATATCTTACAGTAATCTATTTTGGCCTATTATGAGTCACTGAGCTCCTTTAAAATTTGCATGCTCCGATGTCTCTCACAAACCTGTCATCGGAGCATGCAATTTGTCAGATGTGACTGTGATCTAGTTGTATGTAAATCTCATAAAATTCTCACCTGGCAGCAACAACGATGGTTCTCTGGGCAGAGTAGATGGTGAAGCAGTGAGGCACTGACCATTCATTTTCACTTTCCTCAACCTGCAGACAAAAGAAACTTGTGGTCAAAGAGAGAAAATAGTGCTCGTCTTCTAAAGGCGATCTGAACATCTTTGTTCATAGTAGGTTAAGATTAGGATTTGGCAGAAGAGAAACTGAATGAGAAACACTTAAAGCATACGGAGACCTGTGAAAGAGTCTCCACTGCAAGGTCATCTCGAATAACATGACTTTTTCCTTCAGCCTCCTATCAGCATCCATTTTTAAATCCAAAACACACCTCTCAGTTTTGGCAAGACGAGACATGATCATCTCCTGTTTTATTATTTGAGATGTTCACATTTGGCCTGGTGTACCACAGCAGGTTAGTTGCATAGACTGAGAATGGCTGTGGGTCTTGAGCAATCTGCTAAGTGTGCTTTTTGATGATCTGGCTGCACAAGCATGGGAGAGGAAGGGTAGGGTTTGGGCATTCAAGCTGGCAGAGCCCAGAAGACTTACCGGTGCATCCAGCACTATGAGCTGCAGCCAGGAGTGAAGCAGAAACATGAAACATTAGGAGACCCAGGCCCTCCCTTCTCAGCACACTGATCAGTTCATGCTGAAAGTCCTAAGTGTTAACATGCTCTCATCACCAGCTATTGTCTGACTGTGGAATAACAGATGGGTCTTGACAGGTCTGGTGCAGGTTAACAAGGGACACACTTTGAGGAGGTGACTTTGTATACTCACTATCATGCCATGAAGGGGAAGCTGGCCGTGTACTTTAAACTGATTTGTTGCTGTCACACCTTTGCTTGTGTAGAGAAGCATGTCTGAGAACTGAAAAGTCAACAGAAACAGATATTTCCTGGCACTGTAGTTTATAATTGTAGAATCCCAGGTTTGTAAAACTTATGCACCAACCAGGAAAAACATTCTTTGCTGCAGCCCTTTCTTGGTCAGCTTGTACAGACACCCCTCTCTGATGAACTCCTGGAAAGAGAAGAAGCTTGTTGTACTGTAATCCATATAACAACCTTAACCCAGGTTCCCAGTGCCCCCTGCCCCCTGCTCAGTGTCACTGCACTCACCCTGCCTGGTGCTGTCAGGTTCTCTATACCGATCAAGTCTCTTTGCAGCTCTGTCAGCTTCTGGAAATTCTCCAGTCGGACCAGGCTACTCTGCAGCTGGGTGGCTATCTCTGCAACTTCCTTCAGAGCTTCTGTAAACAAACCCAACTGATCAGAGTCAAAAACATTTACACATCTGATTTATTAATATCAGGCTACAGTGAAAACACATTCAGAGAAGATTTTTCTAAAACTTATTTAGTCCATTTTGGAAATTTTGAGGAAATAAGGCAATTGACAAAGTATCCAGGACACATGACAACATCCTGATAAATTAACATACCAACTTCTAAACATCTCAGTTACGGTGGCCCATAAGTGCATAAATACTCCTCTTTACATATGTAAACGTGGAATGACACTGGTACTTCACAATGGTAAACATAATTGGTTTAATGGAACAATAAAGGGGGTCTGTGGCACTTTACTCATCACCTACAGTAGGTATATTAAGTCAGCATCTCAGATCTAATAGTTCAGCCCGTCCACTCAAATGGAGTACTCTGTTTGATATGGCACCACACAAAATTCCTGCAGTGTCTGTTCACTAGCCAAAAATGATGACTTCAACTTAATGTTTTAGTTCCCTGCATATGCCCGGTGCCATGTGAGCTTAAAATTAAGCTGCCATCAAAGTGTCATCCTTCATCAGTCACGATTATAAAAAAATGCTGTTGGTCGGACCCATTCTTTTATGTAGCCAAGATGGTGATTATTAAGGGTGTAAGGTGTCCAACTATTTACACTGGATTTTATGGACCACTGAGTGCATCACCTGGGAACTTTAAGTGCACTGCTTGTTGCTGCACTTGTGAATATGTACAAACTAAATTCAAAATAGCCAGTGCAAGTGCTGACCTATGCAACCCAGCCTGAGTTTGTGTCAGTAACTCAGCAGAGAGACAGCTGAGGCGTCAAAGAGCTGATTTTCTCCATCTCACCAGATCTGACACAGTGACAATTTCAAAAGACTCAACTGTTGTAGAGCATTTATTTAATGACATGTCATGTGTTTTTATTGTTTTTGTTCATTTTAGTAATAGCCAAAGGTAGCAGTACTATCTATGCAGAACCCACCTTTACAGTCATTGTGATCACGGTGCACAGGGGAATAGTGTTTGCATAGTCTCTCCAGGATGAGTTTGTAATGCATGAGGCGTTGGATGGGCTTGAGCAGGAAGGTATTGAGGGGCAGGTAGCAGACCTTCTGCAGTTCAAACTCTTTATAAACCGTCTCCAGCTTCTTAAGTCGCTTGGTAGCCTTCTCCAATTCCGTCAAGACCTCATCGTGCTTCTGTAGGTAGCTGGTGAATTCCTGAGGATGATGAACATGAAGTAATTGACGTACTGTTTGTCAGCTAAGCTTGGACAAAAGAGGCGACCTCAATTCACGAGCCAGTAAGTCACCTTTAGGGAACACATGTTCCTCAGCATTACATCGCCAATTCTCTGGTAGTCACCTTTGACATGAGCATTAGAGCGCCCCTCCCTGAGGACAGAGGGATTTTTTTCTTGTTACCATCCCATGAGGAGCTTCATTACATTTTATCACGTACAAAAAACAGCAAAAGAGCACTCACCAGAGAGCCAGCCTCTGGTCCAACTCTTTTAGGAAGCCTCGGTGGAACTCATAGATGGGATCAATGTTGGAGAAGAGGAGGGTCATCAGGCCTTCAGGCATGGCATTTTCTTTGATCACAGCGCTGCGGAACCACTGTGAGCAGTGGAAAAACAATATTCATTCACACTTTTCTAATAAATAAACTAAACTACATCGTTAGGTCCAGGCTTTTACATTTTCATTGCAATGATCTTGGAAAATATAAATTTTAAAAAAACTAAACGATTTAAACAGGATAACTCACCACAGTGATGACCTCCAGGTCTTTCAGGTATGTTCGCTCTGTGGTCAGAATCTCTTTGGCAATGAAGTAGGCCTTGTCAGTGGGGTAACGCTGAAGGAGACACAAGTATCCAAATTGAGTGCCAACACTCCCATCGTGAGAAACCCCCTCCCTCCCCCTCCATCCCATTATAAATTCCAAGGCAGCTGAAGTCTGCAGTCTTTAAAGGGGTTGTGAGTCAGGGGGTGGAAGGGTGGTATATGAACATTGTACCTTCCTCCTGCCCTCCTCCTCCTCCTCTAGCTTCGCATTGCTGCCCACCTCGCTCAGGATGGGGCTTTGCAGGGGCGATGGGGCCTGGCCTGGCAGGCTGAGGGTTGACATCTGGAAAGAAGGCGACAGGCAGAGGGGCCCTTTGGAGTTGAAAGGTGAGAGCTGAGGACTGTCCACAGCTGAATCTGTGGAATAAAAAGAAATATAAAATTCTGAAATGAGTGATTGAGTCCTGAGACAAAATGAAATTGCAATGTAAAATGTTGGGAAAGAACGACATGGCTTAAATGTTACTGTACCTAAACAGGCCATACATGACCTTTGGAAAAGGGAAATTTGAGTCAACAACAATTCACAAAGTGATACATAGTACAAGAGCATAGTAGCAGTAGTACTAACATGTAACACACAGGCATAAATACAACAGTAACCTTCATCTTAACATTTACTGCTTTTCCACAATAATCTAGTTTCTTTCCAGAGAAAAACACCACATGCTGCATGTTCAACAAAAACAAGTGGGATGGTTCATCACACACGCTGGCCATTAAATGAAAGAGGAGACGGCAGAGTAGGCAAGTAATGGTTCCCACATTTTTTCTGCACGCCATTGTTTTCAGAGCCCTCAAAAAGAAAGACAAATGATTCAGTACCAACATATATGAACCTGCTTTCCTCTCAGAGAACTGGCTCTGCTGCTTTTGTTCTGCCTGAGAGCTTTACGACACAGACAAACAGACAAAACAAGGAAAAGCAGTGACAGGCTCTCCTCTTTACAGAGTCACAGGTCACCACAGCTGTTCTTCTAATTCTATCAGAGAAAAAAAAAAGGAAAAAAAGAAAAAAGGAATGCGGGAAGAAAAAAAAGAAAAAGAGAACGTCGGCCCTCGACCCGGAAATAATTGCTCACACAAAGAGTGATCAGGAATGTGACTACTCTGAAGGATAAATAATTGTTCACAGTCTATCTGAAGTCCCCAAAGGGAACAAGAGGAGAGAGAAGACGTCAGGCTCCACAGCCAGAGGACGGGGGTTTGCTGTGGAATGACTTGGCACAAGGCCTGTCCAAACAAGGAGCACATACGCTCAGCTGGAAATAGGTTGAGGAATCTTGTGTACGAGTTCAACCCAACCCCCAACAATGAATGAGCCCGTTGACTCAAATATAGAAGAAAACAGGGGTTCCTGTTTTGACTGGTTACAACTCTGTGCTAAGAGAGTAATCACATTCTGCTCTTCTTAAGGGATAAAATGAACATTTCTTCAGAAAATAAAAGGGTTGGCTGAAGTGTAGGGCACTGAGGAGTCCCTGGTGGTTGCAGCTTTTAATGGCTTCTTTAAGAAAAAGGCAACATAAGACAGCCCTGCAGTCTAATTTAGATTTCAAATCAATAATCTGTAGACAATGTTTCTAGTCAGGTGTTTAGTATAACCTCAAAGGATTCTTCCTTCTTTCACAGAAAGGGTTAAAATGGAACATACAAAATGTTAAATTTTGGCATTGAAAAGAAATTGTACCACCTGTTGAAGCACCTGAAGAAATTACATCATTGCCCATATGATTTCAGTCTCCATCTCAAAAAGAATTTTAAGTCTGACATTCATGGTACCCAAAAGTGATTACTTTATTCTTAAGAGGAAAACATACAAACATTAGGTACAAGTTTATAATTAGTAAATATACAAGTTCAGAATTAAGTGATGATTACTTGATGCCTAAGTGCAGTTAGCTTAGCTGGTTAGAAACGTCAGTTTGTCATGAATTAAATCTTTAGTCGATATGTGGGGTGTGTGTGACATGGCAGAGAAGGAACCAAGAGCAAAAATGTTTTCTTGAAAAAAAAAAAAAGAAAAAGAAGAAGAAGCAGCAAAAAACCATTAAGATAAACCCTTCATCATAACTTTTACTCTGTAAAAACTAAATAATCTCCAAAGTGACACACAAACAACTGCCCTTACTTGTCATTGTAGATATATATATATATATATATATATATATAAAAAAACACTTCTGAAAATGTGGTTCTCTGCTTTTCATTTTTATATAAGGAAAAATATAAACAGGCTACTTGCCATCCTTCAAAAATGACAATGAGAACATGTGAGTGTCTATGAACTGTCTTGATTATCAAAGGGGAAAACCCAATTTCAGTAGCCCCTTTCCTACTGCTGTTTGCTGAATAGTAAACACATTCACAACAACACAACACAATAAAGTAAATAATAAAGTCCAAACCTGAGATAAAACCAGATCGCAAGAGGAGTGAAACTAAGTGCTTTAAGGCATTGTGGTGCAAGTGCTGCTCAAAAAAAACCCCCCAAAAAAACCAAAAGTGTGTTGCGTGTACAGAAAGAAGCAAACTTTATCTGTGGAGAGATTTCACATGACTTTCTACAAAGTTTAGAGAGTACTAACAAAAGGAAATTAAAAATTTCACTCAGCGAGTCATGAGTGTTTTCCAAAGAACAAATGACAGTGAAATAACAAAATACTGCAGATTCATTTGATATGAAGACAACATTTGGTTTTTATGTTGTATGGCACAAAAAAGTCATCTTAAGTCTAACTTGACCTGACCAGACCACTCAAACTTATCTCTGAAGCCTCGAGGGTGGTTGACTTAAAAAAGGCCGGGTGCCTGCTGGAATATTAATGACTGACCCATTTACTGAAAACAACTATTACTTTATCAACACTTAACAATACCATTCAAAAATAACGAGAAAGAAAATCCTTCTAATATGAAAAGGGATGAAAAATCCATAGCTATCGTACAAAAGACCCCCCATTTCCCACCAATACACAGACTTGTTGGTATCACGAAGATAGCTAATACTAAAACCCCAGAAACATGCTAAAGGCCACAAATCAGAAGAGACGAAGCGACGTCAACCTTTACCACACACACACACACACACACACACACACACACACACACACACACACACACACACACACACACACACACACACACACACACACACACACACACACACACACACACACACACACACACACACACACACACACAGCTGGTTCCATCAAACATACTACTATTGTGGAAATGTCTCCTGGAAGTCACAACATTTGGATGGTTTGAACCGTTACAAACACTAGATCCTGATGCCCCATAGACAACAATGAAGTACTATTGTATTTAACATCATTGTACATCGTTTACTACAGCCTTACATACAAGTAAGATAATACATTCATTTTGTATAAAGTGGTGTTACCAGTGTACTTAACGGCTCATTAGTACACTGCTTACATTCTTCAGCCTAACTGAACACTAAGCAAAAATGCTAATTGGTGAAATACTTACTTTATTTTATACTTAACCTAAAAGTCTATTGTGAAAATGCTTCATATGTTTCAGCCACCAGATGTCAGTAAGGCACAGAAGTGCAGTTACAAAGTCTGACTTCATGGCAGTTAAAAAAAAAAAAAATAACACAAAGGGCCTGTAGAGATCACTGAACCTGGACAACTGTTTTGCTTTTACCCTGAGATAGACATATTGGAGACAGATCACTGATCATCACGCTGACTCTGTGATCCTGTTACGAACTCTACACTGCACAAAGTTGACCATCTAAAATAAGCCAGATGATAATTATTACTAGTACCAATACTAAAACTGTAAATTATTTAATTATGTAAGTGTTCATTAAATACTTTGTAAAAGAAATTACAAATATGACATCCTATATTCTGGTTGAATGTGGTTGGAATTCCTCACAAAAATTTTACATTACCTTTAAATTTCCTTTAATTAACTCTATACGAGATTCACTATATTGAAAGTATATAAGTGTAATGCATAACATTACCTTTAAAGTTAAACTGCTATAATATATACTGAAATAGTGAGCCATTCTTATGCTAATTAATGTTTTTATTAAATATAATTTAAGTACTAAGGATAAAAAGCTTCCCCCAAAAATGTTTTTACACTTTCTGTAATACTTGAGGGGTACACCTATATCTAAATGCTTATCAATATTTGCTCTAGATAGACAAAATGCTTCTGAAGAAGATTAAGACTGAAAATAGAGGCCAAAACCTGATAAGTCAAGTTTCATGAAAAAACTGGAGTGAGGGAAAAAAAGCACCACAACTTGACCATGGCACTGCACCAAGGACAACAGGTCAAATCACTGATACAACTAAGAGTAACAGTGCTGCAATATAAAAAACCAAAGAATGGAGAAGGAATAAAAAAATGAGAGCATGTAGATGCTGCTGATAATTATTAGTATTCATCACAATGTGGCAAAATAGTTTCCTACATACATTGGAAGGCTCAGGACCAAGGCCTCAAGTGCTTTGAGAATGATGTTACATTTTAATATGGGGAGATCCAGAGCTGTCTGTGAATGCCAAGGCCTGCAGGTTGTGACACTGAAGGAGGAACCCCTCTATCCCACTGCTGCCTGTCAGGGGATTACTGTAAAACAGGTTCTGCTCAGGAGGAAGAATACTGTCTGAGCCCCAGTCAGAATCTTCATCTGAGCTGCCGTTCCCAGAGCCCTCAGTGGCTGTGGGGGGGTAACTGAGCTGCTCAAGCTGCTCTACCAGGTCACTGAACTGCACAGCAGAGCTGCTCTCAGAGCGCACAGAGTAGGCTGGGAAGTTGACCATTGAGCTGGCCTCTGACTGGATGTCAGAGCCGGGCAGGCGAAGTGAGGAGGAGTCTGGTCCTCCACAACCCACTGACATGGACTCACCTGCAGAGCTGAGCCCCAGGTTGTCCAGGGAACTGCACTCTGAGCGGTTATTCACCAAGGAGCTGGTGTCGGAGTGACCCATAGTGCTACCAGGGAAGGGATTTGTATTCCCATTCAGGTCCTCAATGCCCACACTAAACATCCGATTTTTGTTAAACTCAGATTTCACAATATCATGAAACTGGTCTACTTTATCATCAAGCCCATAAGAATAGGCCTCAGCACCCCCACCATAAAAAGATATCTCAGTGGGATCATCATCTATGAACTCCTCAGTGACATGCAGAGGTGTGTTGGACATTGAGAACATTGGATTCTGTTTGGTGCGCAAAAGCTCAGCCTCAAAAGCCTCAGGTGTAAGAACCCCCTTCCTCTTCCCTCTACCCCCTCCCACAGAGCACTCAGGGACCCTTCTCCCACCAAGCTCATTTTCCTCATTGCCATTTTTAGAAGGCTGTGATTGGGAATTGCCACTTTCAACACACACAAACAAGGGGCTGCAGTGTCCTGCTGCCGGATTGCTAGGGGCACCTTGAAAAGCGTAGTGGGACGGGGAAGCAGCCTTGACAGGTTCTTCCATCAGCGGGCTGGGGGAGCTGGTAGCTTGCAGAGGGGACTGAAGCTGCTGCTGCGGAGTTGCTGGAGATTGGCTCAGTGTGGGCAAAGGCTGTGGCTGAGGTTGCAGTTCGGTTCGTGGGAGGACACTAGACATGTGCATCGGGTGGAAGGACACTGTAGCACAAGTAGGGGAGCTTGAGGCCCTGAGACTGTCATTGAATGACAAGCTCTGAAATTGTTTCACACAGACAAGACAAGGAAGAAACAGATAAAGGGAGAAGAAAGTGGATAAGATATTATGTTAGTTTATTCATGTAAGTTTTTTATACTTTTTAAGTTCCTGATTCATTTGCATGTGTCCAGCTTACAGTTTCACTGACCTGTTTTGGCACATCTGTTGCTAGGGAGCGAGCAGACACCCGCACTTTACTGTTCCTCCTAAACAACAAAGGACCTCATGTCAGTGTTATGATGGTAAATGCACTGTGGAAACAATTTCCATTCAATGCTTAGGAGGAATTAAGAGAGGCAAACAATTTGGCTTTCAGATAAACAGTGTTCATGCTATATATGGAAACACACACCTCTGGTATGGCGTTCTCTTTACTCCGTTTTCCCTGACATACTCCACAAGCTGTTTCTGGGTCCTTCCACTGACCGAAAGAGTTTTGAATTAAAAGCAATGAAACCACTTAAACTGTTTTACGCTTCACTTTACAGGAAACCCCACAGTTTGTACAAAGTCTTTGTTTTTATGCCAGCAAGTATTACCTGTATCTGAAAGAGGATCCTCTAGTGAAGATGAGAGCTTTGGATTTGGGTTGGGGCTGGTCAAACAAACGGAAAAATGAGTGATACTCCACGCAGATCTTCCAAAAGATTTTACATTGGTCTCGACTGCCCATCATAAACTCCAGAGTGTCCTGATGGGGCCCCTGAAAACAAATATCAAAAAGAAACCAACTCAAATCATATAAACAGTTGGTCTCCTTCATAGTGGATGTGAAATCTGAGACATAAAGAGAGAGAGAGGGAAAAAAAAAAAAAAAAAAGACATTCAACTCTAGTGTTTTTCTAGACGACAAGCATCTTTCGTTTATACGTACATGGACCTCTGGGTGGAGCTTGATCAGGAACCGCTTTCTTTTAAAGCTCAATTTGCGAATCTTGGACCAGTTGAAGGTATTTATTTTTGTGTTGCCCTGGGAGAGTATGTAAGTATGTCAGGAAAGAAATAACCTTTAGAAACTATGGAATTTACGGTCACATTGAGAAAAGACAGTTGGTATGACAACAGTAGTCACCTGAAAAACCTGGAGACCCATGTGAGCAACAGCTAGATTGATCTTGGTGCCTTCACGGTCAGCAGCAGGGTGGAAGCGGACACCATACATCTCCAGTTTCCGAGCAATCTCCAGGATTTGGAAATCTGATTCAGCTGGAGTCTGGCCCCTGAAGTAAACAATGCAATAAGCCAATGTGATCTCACCATTCATGTCAAATTTCACTCTTCATGCTCCAGTTGACATGGCTGACCTTATAACAGATTAGAAAACTAGACACTGTCCAGCACTGGCTCAAGACCAGTCCCCAAATCAGGATGTTCCTTTATATTCAGATTATCCCAAATTACACATGAAATTGCAATTACTTGTTGGTAATTCCAGATACCACACCCACATGTCACTACATAACTAAAATTTAAAAGCAACACAAAGCAAATAACACAGAAAAATGAATAGAGGAACCTGAATATGCGACAAACAAAAGTGATACAACCCTTCACTTATTTTAATGTTTTCAGTGATTATTTATGTGACAAATTTCAAATACGAAGGCAAATTCTCATTGTTCTAAAGACTGCTTTTCATCATACTCATACTGTTATTGGGTTATTTCCCCAACACAGGTGTAGTTGGGGGGACCAAAAAAAAAAAAAAAGGTGTGATGATCATGCCATATTTGCCGGCCTCCCAAAATGCACATGTTAATAACACACAGAACACGCACAAAAAAGAGCGGAATCAGGTGATGTTCTGTATCTATCAAAAAAAAAAACCAAACAAACAAAAAAAACCCAAAAACCAAAAACAAAACAGAAACTTGAGTTCCACTAAAAGTTCTCAAAGCTCTCGTTCTCTCTCCCCTCCTTTGTAACAAACATTCTCCCCCGTGCATGGCCAAGCAAGCCTCTTTTAAACCCTTGACCCCAATGGATGCAACAGTGCCAATCATGGCCCACAAAAGAACCCTATTTGTACCTGGTAATGGGTACACCTCTGTTTGGTCAACCAACCATTACTGGCGTCAGATGTGCACGTCATCTCACCAAAGATAAACGAATACCAATTAATGTATTGTCTGTGAAGCTGTGCTTGTGGATGTGAGCAGCACTACCAAGTAAGCACCTCTAGTCACGCTAATAAAACAGTGGGAAAAATGAATCATGAGGGTTTCTGAATTACCTAAGAAAACTGAACGGGAACAGGGAAATGAGGTATGTGTTTAAGTGTGTCCTACTGCCATCAGCGGCAGAGATACAGTGTGTGCCGCCATTCTTCTGTCCACTGTATCTTCAACTCCAAACTTCTTGTCAGGACTAAGTTGGTCAAATAACAAGCCACAAGTGGACCAATCACAAAAAGGCCAAGGCCTCCCTTGGTTTCTGCCCCCATATTTTCAAAAGTTGTGTCAATTTGCACGAGCATAACTCAACTCAAAGAGCGTTTGCCTTCCGGCGCTCACCAAGCAGAAACTTTCACACACAGTGTTTTATTTCTCACTTTCAGTCGACTGTACATCTCCCTTGGTTGATGAAATTGTGTGCAAGAACTCACCTACCACCCTTATATGGCAGCTAACATTTGCTCATGTGAAATAATATAATTTGCTTGTGAGCATTTTTTATCATGCTTGCGACTTTTGACATAAATCTTACGTTATACAGGGACACCAGACTGAGCAAAGTGTGTTCATGGGTGTGTATGTGCAGGTGTGTGTCTTCCCAAAGTCCTATTTTTAAAAACTTACCATAAGGAACTACACTTCTTTTGTAATACAGGTCAGCTTTCTTTTATGAATTGAGAGAGATCATTTTCATCAACAGAGCTAAATGAAGGCATGTTTCCCAGTGGCCATCATGTAATGCTCCTTGTGATAAACTACAGGCAGTCTGAGCAAACTGAGAGTGTATCATGATTTATATGTCAAGTACTGCAACCTTAAATCCCTTATAACTTTGAAGATTTCAGAGGCATTATCTAAAACCATGTGATTACAACCAAACAGCATGTTAGGAAGAAATATCCGTCCAATCATCACCACATTCTAATTTTGTTCATCCCTTAAGCAGCAAAATCTCCTTAGGGCCCTCCCCTGGCTCACTGGCCTTATGGCTAATAGACCAACAGAACGGGGGATTAGGACCGAGGAACTGGCCGCTTGTACTTCCACCCTGGCAACCAAAGGAAGAGATTAGCAAAGGTCTTTAGAGCCATCTAATACACTGGGTTGAAAATAGTCCCTATTGGCTATAGGATAGTAGTGTGGTAACAAGGAGGCTAATGGTGGGAAAAGTGTAGTTAATGGTTTTGTGAGGCTTAAAAATCTGAAATGGGGTAAACCCTCTTATCATAGTTGTTTAGCAAGAAAACGCTGTTGTCTCAATTGAGTTACTTAATTATAGGTACTGCCAATGTTTCCATTTAAAGCCACACGGAAGGGGCACATTTATCACTACTTACAAAATCCATGTGATACCTTTGAAGACTATAAAGTCAATGAACTTGAGATGATCCAAAAGGTTTCCAACTCCAACAAAAAACCTCAAACTACATATGAGCACTGAGGGAGTCAACCTTCAAGTTCATCAAGTGGAACATTGTTTCTGAGCAAAGACAAAGGAAATTAACAGGAGTGAACAAGTTAAGGGGTATGTGTGCATCTTACACAAACAAGTCATAACTTGGAAACGAATATTCACTCAAATTGGATATATTTGCCTCCTCTGAGCCTCTGTATTCTTTTACATTAAATAAAAAAACAAAACTAGCTCACATTAGTGCTTTTCTTCTGGTACAAACTGGGATTTTAGAAGTAACCATAGAAGGCCAGAACAGCAGTGGGACTTTTGCAGTGGCACAGTAAGTCAAGAGTTACAAACCACTCACACTTAAGTTGAGCATGTTTGTGTTTACATGTGCAGTCATCTGCTAAAACTGAGCAATCTTCTGTCTGATGGGATCGTTGTAACTGAAGCAGCTGGAAAAAGTTCTGAATGTATATGGAAGAGAAAGACCAAAAACTCTTGCTTTAACAGACTGGTCAACAGCATGGTTGACATCAATGTAATTTTCTAATGTGCTCCCATTCAAAATTTCAAAAGTTTAGGAGAAGAAGAGATACAGCAGACAGCCAAACATGAAATTAGATTTAAGTACTGACAAGAAGGAGCAACTCACAGGTGCCTACGATGGAGCTCCATGATCCTGTCTTGCACCTTGTCTTGATAAGGCAACAGTTTGTTCATCCTCAAAAAGTCCCTGTCTGCCACATCATCATAGTCACCAATCTCCGCTGTTCATGGAGAAGGAAAGAGACGTCAGGTTTTCTTTGTGCTTTACCAGTAATATCTATGACGAGAGACCCACTGGTTCTGAATCTGGTCATTTTAAATTATATATGCTCACATTACAGAATATATACACAACTATAACTGCAGGAACCTGGGATTTAATAGAATGTGTATTTTTGTATGTGTCTCTGCGTGCACCTTCCTCACGTTGCATTAAATTGTGCTGATGTCAATTCAGTGTTAAACACTGAAATGCAGCTATTGCATTCAAAGAAATATCTTAATTAAGTACAATATGTGGACAATGTGTTGACAAAAAACAAAAACATAACTACAAATTGGGGACAAAAAAAAAAATTAAACAAAACCCAAAAACAAATACTGAAGTTCACTGAAGTTTAAATAGAAGCTTAAACATACACTGGACAAGGTGAGAGGCCAGCAGAGCTCCAGTATTTTCAGTGCAGACCAACCTGCCCTCCATCAGATCTCTTTTCATCTGCAGGGAGAATAAGTACCTATACAAAGGAAAACAAAGATTACAGAGGCACAGTATTCATCTGTTATACTCATGAAAAGTGAATAAGCACAAACAAAGCTTACTGGGGATTCATTATGTAACTCTAGGAACATGTTTGGGAGGAAAAACACTATAACGCCATGGAAAGTATAATTTTGGGCTTCTGAAGAAAAAAAATCCCAGTTTATTTTATAAAGCTCTTCTACACAGGCACGAGATAAATGTAATATCCAGTAGGAAATTACAGTCACTGACCTTGTGTACTCCTCCTGCAGCTGACCGGGGTCTGGAGGGAAGAATTTCACTGACAGTCTAAATAAGGTGTTTGGTGGTCCTGAAAAACATAAAAACACATCATTAACAGGTGGACACATTTTTATTAAATGGAGCTTGAGGTAATATCTGAGTTTACTTACTTCGGACTTGTTTAACAACAGGTTTTGTAGGTTCCAACCAAACCTAAAAAGAAATTGGATCATCACAATGTTACGACAGCCTTTTCCAAAATTTGACCAAATGGTGAGTTTTACGTTGATGACTCGTACACAGAATTTTTACACTGCGTTAGTGTCTTGATGATAGTGGAGTAATGTGGAAATGTTGTGGGAAAATACTAGCTCCAAAACCCCACTAGGAGTGTTCTGTGTTCTATCTGGGTCTGATGGACGGAGCAATGGGCTAAACTCAGACACTTACATTCAGAAATTGCTATCAGCTGATATTTAGCAAGGTTTCTCTCAGCTCAGTGACACAAACTAGTTTGTTAGGACATCAAAATAATTTCATGAAAAGTAAAAGACACATCCATCTTATAAGTAAACAATTACAGCCTAAATGATTAGTGAATTAACTGATTAATCAACTAACAAAAAAATAAAAAAATAAAAAATCATGAATCCACAATCACAACTATTGTGATTGGGGATCATCCATTCAAGTAATTTTTTCAAGATAAAATCCCATATGTTTGATGAGTTCAGTTTATCAGATGTTAGTAATCTACCACTTGTCTTATTTTATGAAACCCTGAATATAATATACTGAACAACAGCAAAATACATTCTGATTTCTCCCACCAACACTTTAAAACATAAACTTAAAGATTTGTTTGGCATTGCTGTTTGAAAATGGGCTCAAACAAACCGATTTCAGCTTTCATAAATTATCTATTGTAATTTTCCTTACAGCGTCATAATAGTTTGTGTTTTTTCATTTATCCCCCTAAATTTACATTAGCATCAAGTTTAAATATATAAATATATTGCAAAACAATTTCTCAAGTGAAAAATCTGATTTCAAAACTACACTGCAGAGAAAGAAAGGTGTATATTTCTATATATTGTGTATGTAGAAAGGTTTTGCAGGTTTGGCTTGGTTGTCTTTGAAGAAGATATGTGTTGCTCTTCCTTGTTGCTTTATAAAGAAAATTGTGGGTGGTCTTGAATTACACTTGTGCTTCTGGAAGAATGAAACAATGGAAACTCTAACATTTGTATATAGGCACTTGTGCCAGACAAACTAAAAATACTCTGAGATTATATACTGCTTAAGTCCAATGAAAACAACATTAACTTCATAATTGTCCTGTAGGACGCTAAAGAGAAACTGAGTAGCTGAGGAATGACCTAAAGGTTGCTCTTAGCCCGACAGTAAGCTTTAAAATCTTGCCTAGTTTGGTGGGCAATACTTAAGCGACACGCATAATGTGTTTGCATGTCAGTTCCTGGTTATCCGACGTGTCAGTTTTAAAAAGGAAACAAAACACACCAGTTTACATACCCAGTTCATCTGCATATTCTGAAACTCAAGGCCAAAGTAATCACTCTCTATGAGATTGCCTCTGTGGAAAACTTCAGCAAGGAAGGCCTGTGCAAGAGCTTTAGGCTGGAAGAAAAAACAAACAAACAAAACAAAAAGTAGTCATTATTTTTATATCTATATCAACATGAAGATCCCAAAAAACCCAATGATTGCAGATGATCTTACTATCTCACGGGGGAGTGATATGCCATTAAAACTGAAAAACAACACAGTTGATTACTAGAGATCACCATCAAAACGAATTTTCACTTGGGCTGAGTTTAGCAAGGCCATGGTTGTGTTCAAAGTTACCACTAAGCAAACACTCTCTATGGAGCACAGAAAATATTTGGCATCTGTAAATGATCCACTTCTTTGTACATTTTATAGTCGCATATCTTCAAACTGTTTCCTTTACTTGAACTGACAAATTACAAGACATGTGCCTTACAGTACACTTAAGTGTTATCAGGCTCTGAGAATAATGCAACAAAGTTACAAGCAAGAAATCTGCCGACGTTTACCTTCGCAGAGCTGTGGGGTTTGTTTTCACTAAATGAAGAACTAATTACCATGTACTTAGAGCACTGCACTTGAGGTTTGGAAACCTGGCCTGTGACTTTTTGAGAAAATTATAGCCTAAAACATCTGGTTGTAATGTAAAATAGTATTTTTAAAAGCCTTATAAAAAGAACGGCTTTGCATTGGCTAAACTAAAGCATTACAACTCAAACAACACCAGGAGATTTACTGTTGTTGGTCTTTTCATCACTCTGATACAATCATGTGTTCTGCATTCACAAAATCTATAAATTGCAGGTGAAACCTAATGACAAGATCCATAACTTGAGGAATCTGTTATGTATATTTATCAAAGAAAAAATTTTCCAAACATTTACAGTGTCTGATTACAGCTGATCTCAGCCAGGGTGCAAAAAATTGGTGTGGTAAAATACTTTGGTTGTATTTGAGCGCAGGCCAAACACACTATTGACACAGCATCAAGTATTCAAGTTCCTTCATTTTTACAATGTTCACCTCTTTTAGGTGTTATTCAGCATTAATTCATGGTCAACAACTTCAAGACACACTGCGACATAAAATATGTAAAATCTGCCCAATGACTATTTAACTATGGGATTTACATTATGTGTGTGAACGTAAAATGTTATTTTACAAAGCCATGAAAAACTTTTACCCAGAATAAGGCCAATTGGTATGATGGGAAAACTAGAAACCAATATAGCAGTCATGAGCAAACTACTATGCGTTGACTGATGAGCTTTCAGAAGCGCTTCCTTGTTGTCAATCATTTAGCCTCTGCAGGGTTGTGAAACGGCATTCACAGAACTCCGGTCTCAAGGGAGACTAAAACCTTCCTCTGGGACATTCAGCTTTATCTTCCACAGTCTGAGAGAGGGAAGGATGACAGATGTAGTTGCTCCTAAAAAGCTATACAAGAAGACAAGTTACACTACAGCAAATCAGCCTCACCTCCTCCTGCATGAACATGCAAAAGGTATCAGGCAAATTTTTTTCTTTTCTTTTTTCTTTTCTATTTCTCAATAATAGGTAATTTTCCTTCAAATAACTTCCTCTTACTGTTGAATATGTTGGTGATTCAAGTGTGCAATCATTTACTACATTACACATACAGTGTGCTCACAGTTATTCTACCACCCTTATGAGAGCTTGACATTTCTTCAATCAAGAACTGTGAAAAGAGGAAAACTGCCATGTGGTAAATTTGCCAAATGTGGATGTAATGCAACAAAACGACAGAGCAAACATGGACAACCTGCTGAACACTTGCTATTCTCACAGTACTGTCAACAGATCCATAGATATATCAACAATAAAAGCACTATGACACTATATTTGGGATATGAGTTTAGTAAATTCAGTTGTATCGGTCATACAACTGAAATTTAATACGCAACTTACATCGTCTTTAAAAACAGTAAAATTATTGGCATTTGTTGGATGCAGATGAGACATACATACAATAATAATCTATCTATACACACACACACACACACACACACACACACACACACACACACACACACATCACAGATATTGAAAAATTTTGAAAATTTTGCATTGCAGCAAATTCAGTTCCTCCTATAAACACTTATTACTAGACTGAAAACAAATATTCATGAATTTTATTTGGGCAAGATTCCTTAGCTGATCTATAACCAATACTTATTCAAATCCATTTTGTTGTGTAAATAAATGTGTCACAAATCAGGAAAGGCTTTCACCTAAAACAGGGAAATCACATTGAATGTGTTCACACCCAACTTGTGGTTTGGACCATGGTCTCAATTCTGAGCTCCGACATTAAGGCAGGTCAGTGGGTCACCCAATCAAGCTTCAAAAGCAGCAGGGATTATGACAAACAGATGTTTCTGTGGGATGCAAATCTCCCCCTGTGTTTGTGCATGATAGTGGGGCATATGAGCATTGAAACTGAAACAAAGCCAGCTATGTGGGAGGATGAAGAAGGACACAAAAAAAATTACAGGTGTAACCCATATAAGATCCAGCCCAATCCAAAAATCAAGGCTTGGGTTTTAACTTGCATGACAGGTTGAGCATGTTTGTCAAACAGCAATTGATACTTCACAGTCTCCTGGGAATGGCAGTGAGCTTGGGAAGAACCTCCTACTGACAGCAGGGGTGTGTTGGGGCTTGTATTTGGCACAGTGGGATGTACATTGTTTAGGCTTTGCCACCAGGAGATTTCCTGTTGACATACATTTTAAGGCTCTGCTGAGCAGTGGCCACTTTCACAGGTCTGTGAGGAGACATTACAAAGTTCAACAGGTTTTCAAGGCTTTAGTATCTAAATGGCAATGTCCATTTAAATAGTTGGTGCCAATTTATTCTCACCATCTGCCTTTGGGACACACCTGTGTGCAGTTGGCAGATAAGCACAACATGGTGGTAATCAGGATCAAGTTTTTCAGTGCATCTTCTGCTGGAGTCACCTTTATGACCCAGATCCTTACAATCTCAGTTTGACTTCCAAAACACAGAAAAGAATTGGAGATGGGTGAGACCTTAAGTGAGTAACAAACAGATAGTCCCAGAGGTAAAAAGTAACAATAGGAGAGCTGCGTCATTAGCAGTGCAAAGGGCTGTTTGAGATGCTAAACAAGCCCTTCTAGGCATGGTCATTAGATTGTTTAGCTCCTTCAGCTCAAAGTGGGATAGTGAGTGCTTTGTGCAGATGAGAGCTGAGTGCTCAGCCGTAATGGTTGTAATAAGGAGCCCAAGAGTGTCCCCTTTTTGAGCGTTTGCATGAAACTCGTGCCAAGTTCTGTTCCATCTACATCAAAGATAAATCTCTCATAAACCTGCAAGTTGCGTAAAACATAAAAAGCAAAAATACTGTTCTCCACACTGTTTACATCTTACTGGCATTCATCTAAGAATAGACAAAAGATCAAATATGTAGTAACTCATTACAGTTAGACAGATTTTATAAAGCTCCAAAAAAAGTCAAATGGTCATTTCTGACACAGACCATTGGTTGAAATTCCTTGGCCAAAGTCTGAACAGAGCGTCACTCCTGAGTGTGTCCCTTCCCCCACTTCTCAAGCTCAAACTTTGTCCTGTCCCTACCGCTCCCTCTGAACTACTCTTTTAACACCAGTGGCTGCCCCTCCGTCTCCCCCGAACCCGCTTGGTTGTCAGCCTTACTATTTATGTGCTTGTTTGCTAACACTAAAGCAAAGCCTTGTCCAGATTCCCTCCCACCAATACACCCATCTGTACTGCAGTTTCACACAGCTAGGTCCCACGTACCACCTTCAGTCTTTTTGCAAGTTTCAAGCTGGAAGTTAAGGCCAGCAAATGGATTGGCTGTGCTGGATAAAAGAAGTCTGTGTTCCTGGCCCTGCCTCCTTGTCCAGAAACCACAAGGCTGAGCTTTCTCCTGTGCTGGCTGTGGGAGGGGCCTATGGATAAGAGCCATGCAAGCAAATGTCTGCTGATGATGACCATGCTGGGTACCTGCAGCAGATAAAGGCTAACAGATCAAAGCAAATGCTCTCTGATCTGATTTGTATGTTGTAAGTCCACACAACAGAAATTATATGGCTATAAAATGCATGTGTCCTATCCCAACATTTATTTCTACAGTTTACCATATTCACAAAAATATAAAATCTGCTGTGCTTGAGAAACTCTTTCATGTCTCCTCATTTCATCACCCAGAGTACATTCAGCGTGGCAGGAAACAGTAGGCAATGAAGAGTGCACAGAAATGTGTAAGATATTTGCACATGTGAGACACCAAAATGCCACAATGAGGGAGGCAGTTGCTTGAAGGCCACAACCATTTCAGACATTCAACACTGCAATTTTGTACCTATTTTTACATGCTGTATACATGGAGGAAAACTACAGTTCTACTACATTGGATCAGTTCTACTACTTCATTTTCATTTAAAGTGATTGTGGTCAAATGGACATAAAACCAAGACTGACATGGCACACTGGCAATTCTCTTTTAAGTTGAAACCAAACCTAACACGTGTAATGGATTTATTATTCTGCAGGCATTTGTGCGAATACATAAATAATATCAACTCCCCCACGACTCCTCAATTGAATGAACAGAAATATTATAGCGATGTTGGGCAGTGGTGAAACACAGAAAGGACATCTTGTTCTCAGCAAGCTACAGTCTGCTTGACAACAGGATTGCCGTCATTCCCCTTTTGCAGCCATGTATTTCGGTCTGCCACCTCCTTTCACCACCATGTACATAGCTTGCTTTGATCTCTCTAGGCCAAGTTCAGTTGAGTTCAGGTGCCTTTCAACATAGAGCATCCTAAAATCTTCAGAATTTATTTCCCTGTGAATTGAGTAGTGCACTTACTCCCAAACAAAGTGAAGTTGTGTTACTTGTGTCTGCTGCTTTCAGTTAGCTTAAGACTTGGAGGCAACATATGGTGCATAAGATTATGAAATGTCTGCCTCAGCAGTGTTCCAAAACTATATCTGCCAGAACCGTTATTGTTGTGGCTACATGGGGCTTTAGGACAAAGTAGCTGCACAGGTTACATAGACTGCTAACCTATTATACTAGAAATTAATTCAATTAAATCATGTCCAACTGCACAATGACTTGGTTGTTTATTCATTGTGGAGGCGCTAATGTGATCAGACTGACCCCCTGCCCAAAATACAGAAGACAGGAAACTGTTCTGATAAAATGGCTTCCTTATTGCTTCCTATTTGCCTTTTCAGTGGCTCCTGTGGCAACTTTGTACATAAACCAGGGAAAGCACTGCAATAGTGTGGATCTATAGGTTTGTCCAAGTCAACTGCCAATCTTTATAAAAAAAGATTAACTTCCCTATAGAGTACTTACAACGAAAAGAAACATCTTGGCAATCGAGTCACTCATGTTTAACATTTTAGTAATAATTTCAGAGTAAATATTAGTCTGTCTCTTCAAAACTGACTTTCATTACCAAAATTTCAACACAGGATAGGAGTTTTTATGTCATGACTTCACTTGATTAAACTGCTGTAGCAAGATTGCGTTTTCTCAATCTTGTCCTGTCTGCCAAATATAAAAGGTCAAACCATCCCAGATTAGGAGAGGATGGAAAATGTAAATCCAAGTGTTGGTTATCAAAAAGCAAAAACTTGGCCAACAGGAATTCATCCATATTTCCATCTTTAGTGTAACACAGTAAACCAAAGAATTCAGAGGTTTATAATTCAAACTCTATGACAACACATGAGGACACAGACTTTCACATCAACTTTGATTAATCAAATCCAAAATGTGAACACAATCATTCAAATACTTGAGTTTTGGATTATTTTACGCTGGTGTCGCTGAGGAGCAGGAATGAAAACTACAACTACTGCTACTACCTGAACCAAAGGTAGAAATTGTAGCAGATAAATGAAAAATGTGCCCTGGTGAGTTACACTAAGTTGCCCAAATAGGAGGACTTAAGGAGAAGAAGATTTCAGTACCAAAGCCATGAAACAGCTGTCACCAACCCAAGCCACACGCAAGCAGGATAACCCAGGACTATAAGGTAAGACATAACCTGCTGTTTACCAAACTGCAGACTCATCAGTAGTGTAAACAAAGGTGGATGTAGAAAACACAATGAGGCCTTGCGACAGTTCAGAAAACACTTACATCTATGTCAAAGTATTCCTGGGAGTCGTCCAACCCCTGCACACAGATATGTAGTCCTCGTAGGCCATGGCTTTTGCTCCCGCCAACTATGTTGCCACTGAGGCTCTGACCCGGCTCCAAAGTGCTGATGCCGGCATTGAACTGGGCACCCAGCCTGGTACCAGGGGTCTGTAGGACCCGGTATGAACCCTCTATCTCCCCCATTCCTGTTCAGGCCACCTCCTCTCCACCTCCCTCCTACAAACACAGGGAGGACAACAAAAATCAGCACACAATTATAAGGGAAAAACACATTCAAAATAATGTCATACATAGTCTGAGGTTGGGTAAAGCTGCCATGAAACTTGATTCACAACTGACTCCAATTGATGAATGGTATTAACACCGTGTTTGTTTGTTTCATTGCAAAAAGCAGTTTAAGACTCTTTAAACATATGTGGAGCTCATTCATACAAACATAAAGCATTAAGTTGTCACCTCTGAGACTAACTGTTAACTTAACCGTTAATGTCGCTGAATGTGGCTCTCAGTAATAATATAACCTCACTAACAACGCCACATTAAACTACCCGAAGAAATGACGGCGTGCAGATTGGAGTTTGGTAGTGTAGGTTGCATGTGGGCCTCACTGGGTCAGTAGGCTTACGTGTAATGCTTACAAATATTTTGAAACGAAAAAAAAATTGACAAAGAAAAACCTCGATCTTTCTCAAACTCCACCAAACTCAAACAGTACAAACGGTGACATTTAGTTTGATTTTGAAAGAGAGGGCTCAGTTTACCGACGAGAAACCAACCCCAGTAATAAAGATCCTCTCTGCCGAGTTTTCTCCCCGAAAAAGGTCGCCACAGCGGAATAACTAAACATGCCCATAATGTGGCGTTAAACTTACCGTTTTGTCCTTGAGGAAACTAAATGGCAAAAGTTTGCACCGAAGAGAAAAGACTCCTGCTCCGGTTCATGGTGGTTGTCGTCGTCCGAAGGAGAGCGCTCTCTGTCATTGGCTGCAGCAGGCCCGTCCGTCCTTCTATTGGCTCACATTAGTCTGGATTGTAGGCAGAGGAGCGAAAGCTTACCTTGCTTTACTTTAAATAGCTCTGATGGATGGACAATAAACCTGCCAGCCTGGAAGAAAAATGATAAATGACACGTTGTGGCGTTTTAATAAGGCTATAAGCTTACGGTCTGCTCGAGTAGATGTGTGTTAAATCCAAAGGCGCATGGTTGTCACCACCCAAAGGAAATAAAATGACCTGTTTTATCTGATTGGTATCTGATTAATTTGGTGAAAATAACTTCACTTCAGTTTTGGCTAAAGTTGGAATCAGATCAGGTGAAGTAAATGTTGATTCTCACAAACAAATCTCTATGAACACATTAACGTTGTTATTAAAACAGTGTTGTATCAGTCCCCAGGCCAAACACATTCAGTCTCAACGAATTGTATTAACAATTGCCATTGTTAGTCAGCTGCACTTGAATTAAAATTGTGAAAAGTAAAACTCCTATCACAAGGTTAGGGAAAAAAAAGATTCTTCTGTTATTGTGATGGAGCTCCCCCTACTGTTAAATTGAAAATAAAGCCATACATTCAATGTAAGAAATCTGTGTAGTGGGCTTTCAAGAATTGGGAAAATGTGATTATATATTACTTAATAATTGTGTCATGTGAATTACCATAACTTACATTTAAAAAATATATTTTTAGTACTATAGTAATACAGTTTATATATATATATATATAAGATGTTAGATAGTTCATTCACTGGGCTTTCTTTTTATATTTGCCATAGCTACCTTTCTGTCTGAACATCACTGCTTTGCTTGTTGTGTCACAGTAAGCATACAATTATGGCATACGCTGCTTCTAAAATAGATTCCTGACAGTTTTTCAATAATGCTGCAAAGTTAGATTTATATATCTATAAGAAATGTTCAGGATTCACTGTCTATATATTTTCTCCCCAGTTTCACTGTACTGTTGCTCCCTATAAGCTTTAGTTAAAAAAAAATATATTTTCAAAATCCATGCCTCTCCTAAGTATCTCTTCCTTATCTTCAGGATTCAGAGAATGGAGACATGCTGTCTCTGTCTGGAGGAGAATGAAAGAAGGAGCTCAAAATATTTGAGTCATGGATAGCTTTGTGAATGTGGACTGCTTGAATAAAACTCTGGCAGATTCAGTACAACTTAGCAAAGTGCATTTACATTTACATCTGCTGTACATTTAATTAGGAATTACATACCATATGGACACTGTGACTCTGCTTTATTCCTGGCTCAGATGGCTCAGACAGATGCTGACTTTATTAAAGTTGGACAAATACTGATTTCATTAAACAGATGATTGGCAGAAGTGATCAATCCACATTGAATACCATGTCAGTTGACAGTTTCCTCCTACATAGCAAAAATTTCTTGACTGAATCTTTACTAGATTTTTTTTCAGGATCTTTTAGTATTAGTTCATGGCTCTCATCAGCTTTGAAAGTCAGACATTTTTATCTATCTGATGATGAAGAATTCTTTCTCAAATAAATTTAATTTAAGAGTAAATATTCTTTGCCAAACTCAAAGATTGTTTGTGAACCAACATCTTTTCTAAATAAGGAGTCGTGGATTGTTAAATCGCTCTGTTAAGTTGCATTTACTGCTATAACAATCAGCTAGGTACAATTAGATTAACAAATTTCTGATCCTCAAAGAAAAAAGACCACCGATGTCAGATTGATATTGTCTGTACTGGCTAATAATCTTTGTGGACTCTATATTAGTAGATTCATTTTTATGGTTATTTTGTTTTCAGAAGTAGCTGAGTCATCATCACTATTTTGATGTTTGCTCATGCCTCCTGCTTAAGCAGGAAAGCTTTATTAGATCTATTGAAATAAATTTAAATTCGTTAAATGGAAACAAAAAGATATTTACACATTTTTACAGGCAATTTGTCATCAAGTGTCTTTTATCATTTACTATATTTACTTATCTCCATACTGGCCTTGCAAACTACCATGAGATGCTCAAAAGATTTCCATGGTATTGGTCATCGTTGTATGAAGGTAACTGCTGTGAACTGCCAGTTAAAATGGATTTTCTGTGTCTCAGTTCAGCAGCTGAAGTGCTAAGACATATATTCATGGACAAATCTATTCAGACAATATTTTTCAGTAGTCTGCTCACAGTGAACATTGGACTCTATGACCTTGTGCTGTATATTCATTGTCATCTAAGTGAGGAATGGCCTCCAACCACAGATTCTTGTCTCTCTGCTTTTGTTTTTGGGAGACAATCTTATTGCATAATTCTGCACCACCCTAGAAGAAAACTGCAGGGTTGTTTGTGAACTCTCTCTGATCGATAACTGGATTTATAACTCTAAAACGAATTACATTGGAGAAGAAGTGGCATGGACTTATCATTGTTAAGATTTAAAAAAAAATGGAATTGATCAATGATAAATGATAACACAATTTTGCCAGTTGTTATTTTGACTCATTTTTACATTCGGCCAAGTTCACAGTGTGAATAATGTGTCAACATTTAACTTTACATGATTTTCATGTGCAATGCAATAAAAGTTGTGTCGTTATACAAGAGTCTGTCCCTGTTGGAGATGAAAAGAAGTTATTTGTAATCGGACTCTTGGAGGTGACGTTGGAGGACATGATTGGTGGGCGGCTCTGGTATATATCCGTCAGGCTTCAATCCCACCTTCTCGCCAGTGGAATTTCATCTCAGCTTCTGCACCTTCAGGGCAGACGAGAACATAAAAATAAGTAAGTACTTTACAGTTTCTTCCTGATCGAGCCTGTGTTCTCGTAACATCTGATTAGTGCCTGTCTTGTCCGTGGCAGAGTGGCACTTGTTGTGGGGGACAGTCTGTCGGAGAGCCGTGGACGTTTCAGTCTGCTCTGGCCTGACTCCGTGTCATTTCTCGCTGCTCAGCTGTATGCCTACGTGGACTTAGCGAGCTAGTAGAACAAACTGTAATGCAAGCTAACATTAGCTCGCTAGCTGCGGCTACAGTTAAATTAGTACTTTTTTTACGAGCCTGCCGCTGTTGGCTAATTTACACAAAAACAGCACGACTGGCGAGGGCGGATTTATTTCAGTGTTTTAGTCTGTAGTCCACCATCTTCATGTCATTAGCGGGGTTTGGTGCAGCTTGAAGTTGTGTGGGTCTGTTTGAGTGAGCCAAGCTACCTATTAGCTGAGGAGCTACGTGTCACAGTCGCACACACCACAGTCAAAGTTTTTAGCAAGTTTGCTAACTAGCTAGGGGTTTGGAGCTAGTAATCCATGCTACAGTGGCTTTGAAGATGACTACCCTCATTCTGCTACGAGGCACAAACTCAGGCCAGATACCCGGTTTTATTTTGGTCTTTGTGACAGTTTAAATAACTAGTTTGTCTCGACCACAGCACATTTTTATGGCTGGTCAACGTTAGCCAACATGACGGAAGCTAGCATGAAGTGTAATGTGTCGTTGGTAACTGTCAGCTAGTTAACTTGATACCATGTTAGCTAGCACTGCGACTAACCAGCCTGTTTAATCCTTAATCTGGGATTTAGGTATAACTTTACAGGGCCTCGGAGGATGACATGCAGACGCTAACGTTAATGCAAATTCAACTAGCTTGACGAACCCCTCAGGATTAACTTGTTAACAGTTTAATTATCTGTATGGGTACATAACATGAGGCTTTACTTAAAAAAAATTATTATGTTGTTTTAATTATGTAAATGGGCTTTTCTGATCCTGGAGCTGGTGACTAATACTTTTCATCAGCAGTTGAAATGCACAACGTCACCGTAACGTGGTTATTCAAGCAAAACAACATCACGATTGGTAAATAGAAGTATGTTGAAACGTTTTATCTTAATTCCTGAATTTACTGTTTGTCAACTGACTGAGACCGCTGGTGTAGAAAAAAGAAAGCTGTCACCATTGATTAAACGGTGTGAAAGGAAACAAGCCACACGTTGTTGTGGGCACATTTCTGTTCTGAATATGCAAAATGGGGGGACTAATACGTTAAATGTCCTATACCGCATAATTATGGGATATAGGAAAGAACCTAATGTAACTGTGCACAACTTACTGAAAACTCAAACCTGAATGAATATCCTTGGGTGATGACAAAATGCTGATACATTGGTAAACTAGCAAAAGGAATCCTGATGCCTGACTTCCACAGACATGGGTTTGTGCTGTGTGAAGTTATACGTTGTTTAATAACTGCACATTTTTAACAAGACATTGACTGTGTAATTATATGGGCTCCTGCACAAAACTGCAACAGGCTCTGCAAGTGGTCCACCCAAGACCGTTTCATTAATTGCCAGGTTTGTCGTCTTGTATGACAAGGCGTCATCCAATAATAGAAGTCTGACGCTTAAGCACAAGTGGCATGTATACTCTGCAAAAAAAAAAAGTTGATGCCAAGAAGCAAACTAGTGAAAACCAGCAGTTTATCTGGCTAGCACCATGACTATCAAAAGAAATATCCAGGCCACAGCAGTGAATGCTTATGTTTAACACTCATGGATTAAGTTTAACTTGGTCATCAAATGGAAAACACACAGATCACAAAGTGTTTTTACAAAAAAGAAAAAAACAAAACACTACACCATTGGCACTTGTGCCATTAGTGGTTTGAGTAAAGGGGGTTAGTTGCATATCTTATCCAGTAGGCATGGCTGTTATTGTGAGCTCATTATGCTGCACAATTAGAAAACAGCTTGAATGTCATCTTACAAATAATATAATTTTATGGGAAGCGAATGCTTTTATTAGCTCATACACAGCTCTGTAGAGTACAGCCAATTCAATAAAGTTTTTCAGGTAAAGCCCTTAAATATCATTGACTTTTACACCACCACTACTTTTTTTTTTTTTTTTAATTTAAAGGACTATGATGCAATATTTGCCATTTCTTTTTATTTCTGATCCTTTTTCTTTGGTCTTCAGGCAAAAGCTGGCAGGTTGACGGGAACTTGCACCTTTTACAGGACGGATTATCTGGTAACTGACCATTTAGCTGGTAAGTTTATACATTTGGAATAAATTGGATGTAAAAATCAAATCTCAAGTGTCAAAGCAGTCTCTCTCTCTCTCTCTCTCTCTCTCTCTCTCTCTCTCTCTCTCTCTATATTTATATATATTTATTTTATTTATTTTTTTGCTGCCTTTTGCTGCCTTTTGATAGATATGTCAGTGTAGAGGAATCTCACAATTGTGGGAACTGGGCACTCTGAGCTCATCCATCCATGTGGTATGCTCCTTAACCACTCGAGTATTTAGTCACTCTGCATTTCATTTGTCCTAACTATGATTCCACCCATCCCAACCACATTAGTGTCTAAATACAAGTAGTCTATTATGGAGGGTAAAACAAAATGTACCTGGGGCATGGAAAACTCAATCAACTGGCAATCCCCTGTTTGAAACAAACAAACAAACTTTTAATAGCTTTGCTTGATATATTAAATGTAATGTAACTTTTTAAAGTGGCAATAGACAGTTTAGTTAACCTCCCCCTTCCAACCCCAACTAAGGGTATAAATCTACCACTACATTGAAGCTTGTAGTGAAATAATTCCAATTGCTTGTTCATGCTTAACACATCAAGTAGTTTTCCATGAAATCTGGATGTGGTCTGGCTACGCTTTCAGATATATTCAGGTATGCTTAGGGGTAAAATCCACCCTAAAACAATTCACATTCCTCATGTTGGCCAGATTTTGTTTCTCTGCCAGGCAGAACAGAGAGTGGTAACTCCAGATGATGTATGTAGTTTCTGCATTCTGTGAAGCATAACCACTAATTTATTGCCCTAAAAATAATTATTGTTAATTAACATGTCCAGATATATTTAATTTGGCAACCAAGACCATAGACTCTTGGTTTTTTGTATATATTAGAGATTAGAGGATCGGCTATGTGCTGTCTTTATGATTTGGTTCAGATATCCCAATCAAGGCATTTCAGTTTTTTTTTTTTTTTTGTTGGGATTTTTGCTTTAATCCTATGCAGTGTGGACATACAGAGGGGTCAGTGGAGTGAAATCCTCTTAACCTTGAAACCTACTCACCTGGCTTCATTTCTTTGAATAGCACTGAACCAAAAGGGTTGAACTGAAGACAAGTTTATGTCTTCCAGAATTACAAAATGTAGTTTAGCTGTAGCCTTGCCCCCACTGATGTTTTCTTTGTGGTGTTTAACCATGATCTCTTTACTCACCACTCACTTGAGACACATTAACAGCGTAGTGATTTGGTAATGTCCCAGCAAGTGTCATTATTCTGTAAGAGATGTGGTTTCTTGTGATAAAAGTAGATTAGATAATGGTGAAAATCCCAAAGTCCACTTTATGATAAGCTTATGTATCATGCTAAACTTGTACGTGTGACACATCAGAGGGTTTCTTCTTTAAACCATTCAACCAAAGGTTTTGTTATCAAATAAGGCTATCATGCAAAACGCATGTACACAAAACTATGGGATTAACACTTTATGGGATTATCATGTGTCTTGACCACTTTTGAATCTCCCCTCCATGCTCTTCTGACTGTATCTGTCATTTCCCTTTGCAAAGTTTTTGTTGTTTTTAATTGAGTGGAGGCTACATTGCACTTAATGTGCCTAAAGGCACGAGGTATGTTCCTTGCTGTGTTTCTGCCAAATTAAATTAAAGATGTCTGTTGCACTAAGATTTTCAGACATTGTGGACAAAACCAGATTAAATTATGTCTATGATTTATATCTTAATCTGTCAATGCCTACATATATCTGCCTACGCAGAAGACATAAATGGGGTAGGGGTCCTTCTATGTGGAGACGTTTGCGTGCACACTACTATATCTATGTTGCCCAGACCACCACTAAATATTCTGAGTGGAGCTCGAATGCATCCTCAACTTGCGTTAATTTGTTCTTTTTGTATCAATGTAAAGAAGCCTTTGAAGAAAAATAAGGACAAAACACTTTGTCTTAAATTTGTGTTTTCATGTAGGGCATCATTATTCATATCACCTAGCTAATTAATAAAAATATTGCATGGCCTCTAAATGCTCTGTTAGTAAACCTGATTTCAACTTTCAGTGGCACACTCGGACTCTGTGTTAACGTGGGATTTTGACCATGAGCTCAGTCGCTGTACTTACGCAGGAAAGCTTCAATGAACACCGCAGTGGGCTTTTGCCAGAGCAGAGTCGTGGTGAGTACTTGAATTGTTATTCCTCAGTTTAAATTGTGAATTTCAGGCACTGTAAGTTGACTTACCCCTATTTCCTCTTTATTTATTTTTTTTCCTGTGTTCAGCTGCTGTGGCAGGACCTAGTGCTGGAGAGGATGAGGATGCCCTTCCAACCTACAAGGAAGCCTTCCCTCCACTGCCTGAGAAGGCGGCCTCACCTGAGGGGACCCAGGAAACTGTGAATGCTTGGACATCCAAGATCCGTCCTCTCAAGTCTTCAATTATCACCCAGGTAAAATTTTTAAAAGTTCAAATTTCATTTGATCTTTTCTTTTGATCTCCCAAAAACAGTTTTGACATAAGTAACAGGTCTTTCCTATTGCTTTAAGCCTGGATTTTATCTATTTAGGGGCAAAATCCACTGGTCATTTCTTATTAGATTTACCACATCAGTAAATGGTTTTGTCAATGGGTTAAGGACATGGTTACTAGTTACAAATCTTATTCGATACAACATAATTGTTAAATTATGGACCCATATATAAGAAAATAATGATAAAGTAGTGTATGCATTAGGACATAGCTACCCCATAATTTGAAGACTATACTATATGTCACGCATGTCACAATTTTCTGGTACAGACCAGGTCAGATCCACTGCACATTCATCCTCTGCACCACCCTGTTGTTCAAAAATGGTGTCCTCTGGTTTCAAAGAACCAAAATGGCAGCAGCTAAATTACCAACTTGAGTCTTCAAAAAAGCAGTTTACACACCAATGGGGGACATCAAGCTGGGTTACCACTTGTTTCCCACAAAGCGTTTCACCTTTTCATAAAATTAAGTTGTTTCATAAAGACATAAAGTGTGTGTGTGTGTGTGTCCGTGTGTGTGTGTGTGTGTGTGTGTGTGTGTGTGTGTGTGTGTGTGTGTCCGTGTGTGTGTGTCCGTGTGTGTGTCCGTGTGTGTGTCCGTGTGTGTGTCCGTGTGTGTGTGTGTCCGTGTGTCCCTTCTTGTGTTAAGTTAAAGAAGGACTGCATCTTTAATGTTACATGACAGGGTTGAGCCCATGTTGATGGCGTCACTGATATGTTTATCTGTTATTGAGTTCTCCCTGGTGGTGTTACAGAGTGTTTTCATTATACTCTATATAATATAAATTTTATCATTGAGTGTCATTGGTGTATAATCACCTTTTTAAAATAAGAACTATTGAGTTTGAGTTAATATTGAAGAAGCCTTTTTTATCTATATAGGGAGTGGTCTTCTACCACTGAGTCTGCCATTTTCTAGTGCCATGTTTTCACCGTAGCCTAAAACGGACAAACCAAACAGTTGCTCTTACTGGGGCTTTTAGTTTTCATCGCTTAAGGCTACTGTAGTTTCAATCTACACGCTTGGGAAGGAAGATGTGTGGGAGGAGCTGCCAATTAATCCTAAGTAATTTTAAGTTTTAACGTTTTATGTAACGTTTATCTTTTTTTTTTTTTCTCCCCTCCTCCCCCTTTAAATCCTTGTTAGCTGTATTTACTTATCCAGGCCACTAAAACCTATTCAAATAAAGTATCCTAGAAAGGAAATTTTAGTTTAGGCCTTAATGTGTAATGTAGTAGCCTCAAATTTTTTTTTTTAAGAGGGTACAAAAAATGTTTTTTTTTTTTAATATATGAGAGATTGTTTAGTCTCTACTCGGGGTCCGGCCTCTGGTCTGGTCTAGTCTCTACTCTCTGCAGGGGTCTGGTCTGGTCTAGTCTCTAGTCTCGTTACCAATTAACCTAGAAATGTTCACCACTGGGAATCGAACTGTGTCCTTCTCATTGCAGGGCGACATCATTAACCACTACGCCACCGTGTTTCTCAGGTCACCACATACATTTACATCGAGTCACCAATTAACATTGACATGTTCAGGTGCCCCCACTGGGAATTGAACCACGGCCATGACACAAGTTTCTTTCATTTCATTCATTCATTCATGGGTAGGGGGGGCGTGCATTATTAGTGACCCCCGCAGAGCATTTTCCCGACAGATACGTTCCTTTTTATTCCGAAAAAAACAAAACAAAAAAACTTTTATGTAAAATGTCGGCCAGTTCTGTTATTCCATGTTTATAATGAATTCTGTGATTCCGTGATCGCAGATTTTATAGGGCCCTATTTACCAAATGCCCGGGAAGACCGAGCTTGACATGAGCTTCACAATGTGCAAGGTTTGCAAAATGAGGATTAAGCACTTGGGGAACCCATGTTTAACTGCACTATTTTTTTTTTTTTTATAAAGAGACACTTTTATTTTTGTTACTTAAGCAATATATGATATTGCTTTTATGCAACGGTTGCAACAATTCCATCTAAGCATGGATAAATGTTTAAAACTTAATAAATGTGAAAAAGACACTTTGTCTCCATTTGTCATTCTGTCTTGCAAAGCAGACTGGAGTAGATCATGAGGATCCTTTGCACACCTACAGATTGAAGCAGAAATCATTATGAATCAAATTGTTTTGAATCCAATTGTAGCCCCAAAAATCAGAATCGAATTGTGAGATAGTGAAAGATTCCCAGCCCTAATATATATGACATTTTGACAAATCAATTCAAACCAATTTGTTTCTCCACATGAACTAGGTTTTCCATGTGCCGCTAGAGGAGCGCAAGTACAAGGACATTAACCAGTTTGGGGAAGGAGACCAAGCAAAGGTCTGTGTGGACATCATGCACAAGACCGGTGCCCATCTGGAGCTCTCCTTGGCAAAAGATCAGGGTCTTTCCATCATGGTGTCTGGAAAGCTGGATGCTGTGATGAAGGCCCGTAAGGAGATTGTGTCCCGACTGCAGACTCAGGTGAAGGGCTTCATCTTTGTCAATGAAAATAGTGGGTGGTGTAAAGCATGTAAAATTAAATGACAATTACACCATCTATAAAATATAACCCCCGATAGGCTTCAGCTACTGTAGCTATCCCGAAGGAGCATCATCGTTTTGTCATCGGTAAAAATGGGGAGAAGCTTCAGGAGCTTGAGCTCAAGACTGCCACCAAAATCCAGATCCCACGACCTGACGACTCCAGCAATCAGATCAAGATCTCTGGTACCAAGGAGGGCCTGGAGAAGGCAAAGCATGAAATCCTGTTGATCTCTGCTGAGCAGGTAACATGGACACTCAAATACAGCTTGCTTATTTATTTATTGATTGATTGATTGATTTATTTATTTCCTTCCTTCCTTCCTTCCTTCCCGTTTCTCTTACTCTTCAGGACAAGCGGGCTGTGGAGAGGGTGAACATTGACAAGGTTTATCACCCATTCATCACTGGTGCCTACAACAAGCTGGTAGGAGACATGATGCAGGAGACTGGTGCCCGCATCAACGTCCCCCCTCCAAGTGTGAACAAGTCAGAAATTGTAATCACTGGGGAAAAAGAGCAGGTGGCCCTTGCTGTGGCTATGATCAAGAAGATTTATGAAGACAAGGTGTGCCAACAATTAGTGAAATTATTGATGACATTTTTGTGTTGTGATTACACTAGTAAATGCTCAGTCTTTACACTTTTTTTTTAATTTTTTTTTTTTTTTTTTTTTAAGTTTAGTGTAACCGAGATCTCATATTTTCTATTGCAGAAGAAGAATGCCACCACTATTGCAGTGGAGGTGAAGAAGTCTCAACATAAGTATGTGATTGGCCCCAAGGGAAACACCTTACAGGAGATCCTGGATAAAACTGGTGTGTCGGTTGAAATCCCACCTTCTGACAGCAGCTCAGAAACTGTCATCCTACGTGGTGAGCCGGACCGTCTGGGTCAGGCTCTCACTGAAGTTTATGCCAAGGTAAAAATAATCTTCTGGTTACCACAAAGATAAATTTTGAAAAACTAAATAGAGACACAAGTTACGGTGTATGTTTCATTTCACAGGCAAACAGCTACACTGTTTCCTCGGTCTCAGCTTCTTCTTGGCTTCATCGTTTCATTATTGGCAAGAAGGGTCAGAACTTGGCCAAGATTACCCAACAAATGCCCAAGGTCTGTTGAATAATGGATTCTTAAGCTATTGTGCTTTAAAAACTAATCTAAACTTCGGTTCAAATATTTTTTTTCCCGTGGTTTGCGTAAAGGTGCACATTGAGTTCACTGAGGGAGAAGATAAGATCACCTTGGAGGGACCCACCAAAGATGTGCAGATGGTGCAGAGCCAGATTGAAGCCATTGTAACAGATTTGGTCAGTATCGAGTTGAATTATTTCAGTCAATCAAAAAGAGTTTTCTACAGTCATCGCTGCGTGTTGTGAAATATGAAAAATTGAATAAAAGTGATATATTTTTATTGAACAGGTAAGTCGTATGGACTATGCAGAGATCAGTGTGGATCCCAAATTCCACCGACACCTAATTGGAAAGGGAGGTGTTAACAGTAAGTACACTGTCACTCTCAGAAGGCTTTTTGGCATGCGCAGAGTGCATAGACATCTTTATTTGTGTGTTTATTTATTTATTATTAAACCACTTCCCTTATTCCTAGTCAACCGCATCAAAGAGCTGCACAAGGTGACTGTCCGCATCCCCCCTGATAATGAAAAAAGCAACCTGATTCGCATTGAAGGGGATCCACAGGGTGTCCAGGAAGCCAAGAAGGAGCTGCTTGAGCTTGCGTCACGCATGGTTAGTGCAAGCTTCACTTTAAAGGCAAGCTGCAACTAATTGAATCCAAATGTGCCATTTCTAAATGCACTGTTCTCATCTCTTGTAGGAGAATGAGCGTACAAAGGACCTGATCATTGAACAGCGTTTTCACAGAGCCATTATTGGCCAAAAAGGGGAAAAGATAAAAGAAGTCCGGGACAAATTTCCAGAGGTGAGTCAGAAATTATTGATATTGGTTTGTCTTTACTAGAACGTATTACATGTACTTTAATAACGTTTCACCATTATGCTATATAGGTCATCATCAATTTCCCCGACCCAGCACAGAAAAGTGACATTGTCCAACTTAGGGGCCCAAGAACTGAAGTGGAAAAATGCTCCAAGTTCATGCAGAAGATAGTGGCTGAAATGGTAAATTGTATTCATTTTTGGTTTGCCTTTACTTGCATACCGAGTTGAAACACTTGCAATAGATGCCAAATTTAAGTTGAATGTTAACTCAGTATTTCCTCTGGTAAGGTGGAGAACAGCTATTCTGTCTCAGTGCCCATATTCAAGCAATTCCACAGAAACATTATTGGAAAAGGAGGCTCAAACATCAAGAAGGTACTGTGTCTAAGAGATTAACAGCCTTATCCAACTGCATAAATAAAGTTCGATCTGAGAATCATTTCCATTTCCTTTCTAGATTCGAGAGGAAACCAACACAAAAATTGACCTGCCTGCTGAAAACAGCAATTCAGAGATGATTGTCATTACTGGAAAAAAAGCAAACTGTGAGGCTGCACGGAATCGCATCTTGGCAATTCAGAAAGAGCTGGTAAGCAAAACACAGCCAGAGAGCTTTGGCTCGCTGACGCTTTGGAGCATGGGTTCAAATCTGATACATATGCCTAATTAATGTCTCATTGTGTTCAGGCAAACATAACAGAGATAGAGGTTTCCATTCCCTCCAAGTTGCACAACTCCTTGATTGGGTCCAAAGGCCGTTTGGTGCGCTCAATCATGGAGGAATGTGGTGGCGTACACATCCACTTCCCCACTGAGGGCTCAGGGATTGATAAGGTCACAATTCGAGGCCCAGTAGAGGAGGTGGAGAAAGCCAAACAGCAACTGCTTGGCTTGGCAGAGGAGAAGGTTTGTATGAATATCTAATAAGAATATGAACTTGTGTAGACCTTGCTAAGCTGGCAGCCATTAGACAGAAGCATAGAGTGACAGGGCGTAATGGTGGTTGGGGGCAAAGAATTGCTTCTGTGCCCAATTAGTCATACATTACCACATGTTGAGAACAATAAAAATTATTTTTAATTTTTTTTTTTCAACTTTCCAGCAAACTAAGAGCCACACTGCAGAACTACGTGCAAAACCTGAGTACCATAAGTTCCTCATTGGGAAAGGTGGTGGCAACATTCGTAAAGTTCGTGACAGCACTGGGGCCAGGATCATCTTCCCCACTTCAGATGACAAAGACCAGGAACTCATCACTGTGGTTGGCACAGAGGAAGCTGTGCGGGAGGCCCAGAAGGAGCTGGAGGAACTCATCAAGAGTCTGGTAAGGCTCAAAATGAGTAACTTACATTCCAGGAAAGGCTGAACCAAGGCTCATTTTCTCTTAAAAAATTTGACATTCTAACATATACTACCTTTTTTTTTTTTTTTTTTTTTTTTCCCCTTCTTCTTCTTCTTTTTCTTCTTAAAGGACAATGTTGTTGAGGATACAATGAATGTTGACCCTAAGCACCACCGCTACTTTGTGGCTCGCCGTGGCCAAGTTCTTAGGGACCTTGCTGATGAGTATGGTGGTGTGTTGGTGAGCTTCCCTCGCACGGGTTCTCAGAGTGAAAAGGTCACCCTCAAAGGAGCCAAAGAATGTGTGGAGGCAGCCAAGAAGCGCATGCAGGAGATTGTTGAGGACTTGGTCAGTTGATAGTTTTGTTTTGCTAAGATGGTTTTAATTGTTTGTGGGAGATTTTAATGGGATTATAAATGTTTTGCCCAAATTTTTGTTCTTATTTGAATGTCTTCTTCTTTTTTTTTTTCCCCCCAGGATGCTCAAGTGACCATTGAGTGTGTGATTCCTCAGAAGTTCCACCGTTCTATCATGGGTCCGAAAGGCTCAAGGATCCAGCAAATCACAAGAGATCACAATGTACAGATTAAGTTCCCAGAACGTGAGGACCCACAAGGTAAAGGTCTGATCCGTGTGAAAACTTGAGCATGGAATCATTAAATTTTTCTCAACAAACCCTATGGTGTTCACTTTGTAGCTGCACCTCCAGCAGAAGCTCCAATTCAGGAGAATGGAGAGGCGAATGGAGAAGTCAAGGAGCCTGTTGATCCAAATGCACCCAAAAAGTGTGACGTGATTGTGCTCTCTGGCCGCAAAGAGCGATGTGATGCTGCTGTGGAAGCACTGAAGGTCAGTATTCACTACAGAAATGTGTTAATTATCTTATAATTGCTGCTTTAGGCACTAAGCCTTTTTTCCCTTCCCTCTCTCTCTCTCTCAGGCTTTGGTTCCTGTCACTATTGAGGTGGAAGTGCCTTTTGAGCTTCATCGATACATCATTGGACAGAAAGGAAGTGGAATTCGTAAGATGATGGATGAATTTGAGGTATGGGTTAGAGATTTTTGTGTTGACAGAGGTGCACTGGATTTTTGTTCTGCTTTCACTTCTAACATTTGTAATTGTCTGCTTCCAGGTTAATATTCAAGTGCCTGCCCCTGATCAGCAGTCAGACAAAATCTCCATCACTGGCTTGGCCAATCACCTTGATCGTGCCAAGGAGGGCCTTTTAGAGCGCGTCAAGGAGCTGCAGGCTGAGCAGGAGGATCGGGTTAGTATTGTTAGTGATGGGGAACTCTCTTCACATGGTATTTTAACGTGCTTCTGCAGTGGTGATGATTCATATGCTCACATGGAGCCATTATCTCCAAGATTAACATACAGGGGAGCCGTATGATAATGCTGACATAGGAAAGGGCTTAGTAATAAACTTTCAATATGCTTGAAGATATTTAGTTCTGTCAGATGAAGAAAAGAGTTGTGTTGTGTTCAAGATTCCTTATTTGGAGCATTGGTTCCCTCGTATTCTCTGCAGGCACTCAGGAGCTTTAAGTTGACCATCACTGTGGACCCCAAGTATCACCCCAAAATCATTGGCCGCAAAGGTGCCATTATTACAAACATCCGCACTGAGCATGACGTCAACATCCAGTTCCCAGAGAAGAATGATGAAAACCAGGTTAGTACATTTTGTTTGCTGTCTCACAAACTCCCCTTTTTTTTTTTTTTTTTTTTTAAGTTATGAAATTAATGAGGGCAAAAATTGAGGCAGTAAAATGTGAACACACTGTTGCATCAGCACAGCAGGTGGTGCTGCTAAACTACTTTTTCTACATCTCAAACAAGACTCCCTGGGAATACTTAATAATACACAGTAAATATTTGTAAATTGGTCAATATTATGCCCTTGTATTCATTGTTAGTATTTTTCTTTGACTCTTTATAGTTTGTTTGTTTGTTTTTTTTTTGGTTTTTTGTTTTTTTTTTGTTTTTTTTTCCTCTTCTCCCCCTACAAAGTTGGTGTTAAAGCTGCTGTTTCCCCACAGGATCAGATTACTATTACAGGGTATGAGCACAAAGCCATAGCTGCACGAGACGCCATCAAAGCCATTGTGGATGAGCTAGAAGAAATGATCTCTGAGGATATCACCCTGGACAGCAGGGTCCATGCTCGCATTATTGGAGCCCGTGGCAAAGGCATCCGCAAGATCATGGATGAGTTTAAGGTGAGTATAAGGATTCTTGGAGGACAAGAAACACTTTATCTTTTTAATGACACAGAATTGAAAACCAGAAGCTTTATCTTCAGAGTTAAAACTAATAACTTGTGGTGACATTGTTATCCGGAACATGATCTCTCTCCTCTGTAATGAGAAGGGATATTTACTTGTTTGAAAATTGCCAGCAATTTTGGATTTTGTATGCATTTTTTTGTCAATGCACTCAATTGAAGAGTAAAAATTTACCTTAAAGCAGTTATACTGGCCTTAAAGTACTTCACCCAATTTACAGTGATGGAAATTAGGAATACCAGACCCTCAGGGAATAGGGCTTAAAGTTGTGTTTTAATGGGCACGGATCCTTTTCTAGTATCAACGGCCTGTTTTTGTAGTGACTCTAAACAAAAATCCCAACCATATACATCCTCATATGCAGCCTCTCATGCCCATAATGGTGACCGTTGAACTGACTTTGGCCTGGGCCTGGGGGGTGTTTGTACCTCCTGAGGTGGGCTTTGTGAGTAGGTGGATGAATGAGGCTCTTGTAATCCCATTAAAGCTCTCCTTTAGCTAAACATGAGCAAGCTTGGCAACAGGCTTCTTCCTGCAGGTTTGGAGGTGTTGAAGGTAGAAAGTTACACCCATGATGACCTGGCTCAAAGTGATGGGATCAGGTGGGGTTCTAGCTGGATAAAAAACTGAGAGCAGCAAAGATACTTTGGAAAAGCATCTTTGGTTTAACAACCCTGTCAGCACATTTGTTTTGAGAGTTCTAATTATGTTAAATCCTGGTAATTTTTTTTTCTGTGCTGCTGCCTCATTACTACCCTGTTTGTTTGATTTATGTTTTTTTTCTTTTTTGGTTGTTGTTTGTTTTTGTTTTTTTTTAGGTTGATCTCAGGTTTCCTCAGAGTGGCGCTGCAGACCCAAACCTAGTGACAGTGACAGGTCGCCCTGAGCTTGTAGATGAAGCCATCGACCACCTCCTTAACCTGGAGGAGGAATATGTAAGATGTCCTATGCATGACTACTGCAGAGTTGTTGTTGTTGTTGTTGTTGTTGTTGTTGTATTATTATTATTATTATTATTATTATTATTATTATTATTATTAAGATTATAAGAAATGCCTCAAATATTCAATGAAATTTTTTGTTACTCTTCAGATGGCAGATGTTGTGGAGAATGAGGCGAAGATGGCTTACATGAGGCCTTCTGGGGGTAGTGCTGCAGCAATGGAAGAAAATCGTGGCCCATCCAAAGGCTTTGTGGTGAGGGAGGCTCCCTGGACCACTGGCAATGAGAAGGTGAGCATTTCCTCACAAATCTGGTACTGTTTAAAATGAAAATTGGTCAAACCTTGGTTTTCTTAATCCCTGTTCCCTTCCTGCTTTTAGGCCCCTGACATGACCAGCTCTGAAGATTTCCCCAGCTTTGGAGCCCCAGTGATGACCAAGACCTCTCCCTGGGGGCCCAAACGCTTCTAAGCCGTGCTGCTACAGATGGGCCTGATCTTAACCGGACACAATCTTCCTCGCGATTGTCCCCCCCCTCTCGACCTGGACTGACCGCTGACCCTGAAAGTCTTTAGTTCTGAGAGTGTCATTCTTCTGTCAAATTGTCCTAGTCTACCTTTGCAGATTCATCAGTTTAAAAGTGCTTTCAGGTACTGTAATTGATTTGTGAGCTTTGTATCCGCATTAAGTAATACTGTCTCCTGCTTGGGGGGGAAAAAATATGACAGATGTTGCGGTTAAGTCTGAATAGTCTGTAAGAGACTGACTTTTAAATGTTAATGACACCTGACATTTCATTGTGGTTTGAACTGTTATACCAAATTTAGTGGTGGCTAGCCATCAATTTTTTTGAGCTGCCCTTATCTTAGTTGCCTTTGCAGGGTGGGGAAAAGGGATTGAATTACTGCTGGTGATGTGATTCCTGACTAACAAGGGGCCAGCTGTTTCAGTAACCTACCCCCCCCCCCCCCCCCCCCCCCGTTCCCTTCCTGCTTTACTCATGTAGCTGAGTGAAACGTGTCAGTTGTTAGCCCTCAAGTACACTGTAGTGGTTGTCCTCTGTCACATCTCTCCATATGCTTGTAACTGTGCTTCTGTGAATATGGTCAAATATTGGCACGTACCTTGTAGCCTTATGAATTGGTAAACTGTATTATGGAAGGGGGCAGGGAGGCGGGCAGTGTCAGCCACTAAAGAATGGCACCTACTCAAACTGCCAGATGCTTGGAGATCATGCCAGAACTTAACTTCTTACAACACTAGGTCTAGAGCTCCAACGTATCAAACCTCACACTGTTGAATGAATTTTTTGACATTCAAAAGTAAATCACTCTACAAAAGGAATTAACTGTGTTTGTGAGTAAAACAGCAAACCATCGTGTGCCAACTATCTGTTTAGTGATGTCCTCTGTTTCTCATCCTCTGTATTGGGTCAGTGTCCAGTCCCTTTGTCTTCCAGTTGCTATGCAGATTGTTCTGTTAAATAGCAATGGCCCTTTTTTATCAGCCTTACAACTAGAAAGGTACAAACCAGGTAGAGATGATGTCAAGGTGCATTTAAAATGGACAACTGGAAGGGTATGTTTATTGTTCCTCTGAAAGCTCTTGGAACATTGCCCTCACCAGATGTAATTAGTTGAATTTTGCTTGAGGAGTGCAGATTTAGCTTGCTAGCTGCTAATTCAACATCTTGCATCAGCCCACTTTGGTTTATATCCTCCTAGTATTTAATGAAAGATTATGCAAATACCATTGAAGTGAACGGTTATGGATGACACTGGAAAAGAAATTGTCCAAAAAGTTAATAAAAATTGAAAATCTTTGCTGTGCATCCCTGTGTTTTCTGTAAAGAGCAGACTTACACTTGCTGAAATCACATAAGTGGGAGAGATGGCAAATGATGACAAATGCCAGATTTCTATTGCAGGAGCTAAAAGGTGTGCAAGACAGACCATTACTTATTTATTTTTTATTTTTTTCCTGAGTACCTGCACTAAAGGATGGGTCATTATGATAATCCAATGATGAAATTACTGGCTGTCTTAAAATGTGCTATATAAATAAAGTTGACATTGACCTCAAAATCAGTGGCTGTACTAAATCAAAGAGGAAATTAAGTACATAAAACTGCAGACCCACAGGTCACAGAGAAGTAATGTTAAGTAAATAATTTTGGCTCATGGTGTCCAAAGGGATGCAAGTTATATCTAATACTAGTTGAAGATTCACTGGTCAGAAGAACCCTGTGATGGACTGGCGACCTGTCCAGGGTGTAACCTGCCCTTGCCCAGTGTGAGCTGGGGTTGGCTCCAGCACCCCCCACGACCAGGAAACGGATAAGCGGTTGAAGAGGAATGAATGAATGGTCAGAAGAAAAATCTTGGCCATGATGTGACCAAATTCCCTTTACTCATCTTTTGCCTTCCTTGAATATCAACAACATATTCCACAAACAGCTATTTTTAGGATATCTTAACTCTTGGACAAATGGAACCATGTCTATGTCTTTTGATGGAAATAGAGGAAAAGGGATCACCAAAATCAAGATTTATCCCGTGTGAATCACCGGTGTTGGTAGTTAAGTATCTTGGCAAGCCAATAGGTGTCTAAAAGATATCTTTTGAGGACAGACTGACTTTAGGATCTATTAACATCATGATCTTTTTATTTAATTTTAACGATAAAATACAAATCGGTAGATTAAAAAGTCAGAAGCTGACACCTCTGCAGAATGAAAATGTCCGCCCAAAAAGAATGGCGCCAAATAATTTTGAAAAAGCATTGGCCAATGAGATGGGATGGCTTCCTTGGTCACGCGGTGATGAACTGACCAATGTGGGGGCGACATCGTCTAACACATCTCCGTATAATTAACAGACGCGTTGTATGGCTGCTCCTATGTTTGGAGTCCAGCTAGAAGGAGTCATACCAATCAGGACATGACACCGCCAAGGAAAGAGGTGTGAGAAAGAAAACTCAGGAGCAAAGAGTGATACTATCAGGCATGTCCAAAGTCCAGCCCGGCGTCAGATTTCATACGGCCCGCAGCCTCTGTCACAAAGTGTATTAGTCTTGTCCCATCAGAGCTGTCGACCGCAGTGTGTAAAATACACACAGACAAAACATTATTGTGTTTCACTCAAAGATGGCAGCAGCTCAGCCGCTCTCGTTGTGACCCTCACCATGACACTTACAGACAATTTCTAAAATGGCGACTGTTTAAAAAAAAAAACAAAAAACAAAAAGTCCGCAGCAAAGGCCGCCGCTTCTGGGTCAGCTGGAAATTGGAGTATTTGTCTCACTGAAATACGAAGCATCCGTGTTTGCCGACAGACTGTAGCTGAAGAACGAGTTCAATGTCAAGAGACACCACCAGTCGAAACATGCTAACGGATATGACAAGCTAACAGGGAGCGAAAGTGTTTGTCCGGCCGCTAACACTGTAAAGCGGAGAAGTGAAGATGTTTGATCAGATATTCAGATAGCTGGGCCCAGAGGACTGTGCACTTTGACTTTGTTTCCTTAGCATGGACACATCTGACACTGCTCAATTACTGTTTATTAAGAGGAGTGGACGGTGAAATGAACGTGACTGGATTGATTGGTTGGATTCATCTCTGTATGTTCCGCCGTGGATGGCATGAAACTCCGGTGGAATAAAGTCAGTGGGATTATTACGGATGGATCATTTGCCATGGCTGGAAAAAGACTTGGATTATCGACCCTAATCTGTGAATAATCAGCGGAGAAGGAGGTAAAGATATAAAACTCCATTGTATTATTCACAAAGAAGTTTTCTGCGCTAAACAACTCAAATATGATCATGTTATGAAACCTGTGATAAAAACGTTTAATTTTATTCGCGGATGTCAGTCACAGTGGGTGGCCCTCAGCATTTTCCTCATCAAATCTGGCCCTCTGAAAAAAGTTTGGACCTCCTGCTGCAGGTCTCATAACAAACAACAGAGACTTCACATGACTTCATCAATAAGGGCCCTGCAAACTGAGAACAGTATGTGGTTTTCCCAGTTTTTGTTAACGTTACCAGCAGCTGTCCAATTAGCCAATGCTACCAGCAGGGATGGAGTAAGAAGATAAGAAGAGGTCACAGGGGGATTAAATATGGACACACCACCTTCATGAGAGAAAGGAGGCCCGATTTCAGCATCAAAGTGTGAGTAACATAAACCCTCCATCTGCCTGTCTGTCTGTCTGTCTTTCCTCATGGCTACGTTCATCCCGCCATGTTCTACCTTCTGTATTTACTTCATGTCTGATTTTCTTAACGCATATCATATACTGTGCTTTGCTTACTTTGGTTTACTGGCGATTTTTATATAAAGTATACACCTTCATGCTTATTTCACGAAGCCAGTTGTACTCGTTGGTGCTATCTGTCTTAAAACGCGAGTCCGACATTGAATTACAGGCGAAAGAGTCATGGTTGTCAAGGAGACATGACGTCGTCAAAACCCTCGAATGGAGCGCTGAATGTTGACCTGCAGATGACTTTAGATATAGTGACACAGAAAGTGATGGTTCATTGGCTGAACAGTCAACAATATGTTGAATATGATGGCATTTTTTAAAATTATGAATTAGAACTGATTTCCAACTATAACATTTTGACTAAGGATACTGTAAATAGCTTCAGCAATCATTTTTAAGGGTTTTAAAGAGCAAGTACAGTTTGTTTTACTTTTTTTGTCTGAGCTCTGTGATGCATGAAGAAAAATAATGTCGGGCTGATTCTTCTACCTAAAGAGAGAGGCTGAGAAAAATGGATGCTGTGTGGTTTATTTTTCTCATAAAAGTAAACACAGAGGGTTAGTTTTTATTTCCTGTTATCACCACAGTTGCATTATCTCATTGTAAGGTGCAATGACAGCATCAGAGAGAAGATGCAACTAAAATACTAGAAACCCTACAGAGACAGAAAATGCAACTTTTAAAGTCAGTGTTATTGAGATAAACTATCCTTATTTCTTCAAAGCTCAGTTTTAAAATCCTGGTGATAAATGGGGAAAGTTGGAACATCAAAATAAATAAAAAGTATCTATTTCTCTCTATTATTTGTCACTTTATTTTAAATGATTTTGTCAATCTCGTTGTTGACAGGCTTCGATCGGATCTGTTAAGTTAACCTACAGCTAGCCTAGCAGTATAGGTTGCTATGGTAGTTCAAAGTGGGCAAACTTCCTCAGGGCTTGATATAAGATCTAATAGTGCTGGTAACTGGCTGTATTGAGGCATCCAGGAAAAATAAGTGAGGTTACACGTTGGGTTATAGGCTCCGAGATGGAGCTCACAGCGGGTGTGTGTTGTTGTGTTTTGAGAGGCTGCACTGGACTGCTGAGGACTTTGTAACTCTTTAATAATACCATGCTGTATCAATGCAGGACAAAGCTTTATTTACTCATTCTCAGATGGCAACAAGGTGCAAAGCAATCACTCATCTAACTTAATAGTGAACTACTTTTCATTTGCCTTAAGGGAAATTTAATCATTGTTGAATTTTTTTTCCTTTTTGTTGGTTAGCTTTTTCAGTATTAGGATTTTAAAACCCCTCTCCCCTTTGTGGTTTAGATGTGTGCTGTTTTGTGAAACACTTGAACCGACAGAAAAGAGTGGAGATGATTTCCCCCTCATCCCCTGCTCCTCTTGAGCGCTGATAGAAGCGCACTCTCAGCACTCATGAAGTGCTCCTGTGTGTTCGAAAGGAGCAACATAAAGCTCTAACCAGAGCTTTGAGGCATAATCATGACACAATTAAGATAATTTCCCAACGACTGCTGGTGGCAAGAAAAGCAATTTTTATGCCTTGTAATCGAGTCTGGCTGTCAGATTAAGATAGCTGGTGATTTGAGGGAAATTGTCTTGGCTAACTCTTTGGAGTGGGATCCAGGTGGCCTCAGGTATCTCTTTGCCTGTTGAGATTGCCTGGAAGGCGATGCAGTTTTGATTTTGAAAATGAAAGAAACATTTAAGTGCTGGATTTGTGTCTCTGGGCATTTGTCGTCTTATTACCTGCTTCTGCTGCCATCTCCTTCTGCATCTTGTGACTAAAAAGAGACAAGTGGACTGTTATCTTGGTCTCACTTTCTTTCTCTGTCTCCCGCCTTTCACTTGCCATCCAATGACAAACTTAGTATATACACATAGTATATGAGTTTATCATTTGTATGTTGAATATCTCGACAAAATATGTCTGCTTCTGCTAGCATCTTCCAACAGCAAGACAACATCATAGTGTCACATGAAAGCTGGTACAATTTATTTTTAACTGCTTGTGGACATGATTTAAAAAGTATGCATATTTGTTCCTAAAGTACCACTATTGCTGGTGTTTAATTGATCAAAAACCAAGGTATGGAATCCAAGGAACCCTTCAAAGACCTCTGTGATCAAACATACATTTTCCCAGCAGACATTTTGACTCAGTGGATAATCGAAGGTGCTACTGATAACACTAACAATCTGCTCCATTACACTATGACAGTGTGATAGTGTGACAGCAAGCCAGCGTGCACAATACCAAGACCCTGAAACTGAGGTAGCTGAATCGAACTCAGGCTTCATTAATTGTATATGTACTTACATTTTTCCTACTGCAATGAAGACCATGGCATTGCATGAATCGTATTAATTCCTTATATCAGAAGTTTAAAACTACCAGGACTCTTGAACTAAGTATATTGTATAGTTCTAATAATCTGGTAAGGGCAAGACCTAACATAAACAAACCTGATAAGCACCAGTAATTCTTTTTCTTTTCTTTTTTTCCCATTTTTTAAATTTACTTATCTCTCATAGGCAAAGTATAGAGTGTTTACATAAAAGAAGCAAAATATGAAAATATTGAAATGTTTTAAAAAAATGTATTAATTTTTACCTGTAACAAAGAGACAACATATAAGTGAAATGACACAGAAAAAGGAAAAAATGCTACCACTTTTGTACAGAATACCTTACCTGTGCGTTCTCCCAACTGCACAACTTCGTTGTTCTTGTATTAGGTGAGATCAAATAAGGCCATGAAACATTTATTATTTATCATTCATTATTATTCTTTGAACTTTTTTGAGACCTGGGAAGCTGGGAAAAATAATAATATTTCACCTGAAAAGAGAAATCATATCCGTTATTTGGTGTTCTTTGATATTGTATTTTAACGATTTAACACAGAACGATTATAAAAGACTAATGATAAGAAGAATAATCTTGATAAATATGCCATTTAGATAATGATCCTTTTTTTTATTTGTTGATATGTGTAGTAAGAACCTCAGATAAACATAAAGTTGAGGCTCAAAAATGTTTGAGAGAAGTTCATGTGGTAGAATATGCTATATTTGGTATATGCCTTCACAACTGCATCATATAATGTATAGCAGTGGGAAAGAGTGCCATAGTTAAAGGAATATATTGTGCAGCATCAAATCTAAAGTAATTGAGGGTGAAAAGGCAGAGCGAGCACCAGCTTAAATTCCTTCCTCCACTAGATGGCATTGATAGACTTTAATTTGGTCTCCTCTCAGCCAGGATCAGCCTCCAAACGCAACATCAGCTTTGTTGGTGTGACTTTTCCTCGTGTACTATATGTGTCAAAATATTAAATGACATTTAACCTTAAATAAATAAAACCTTAAGTAAATAAAGCCCTCATCTTTTATAGATGGCTACTATAGCTTGTAGTTCATAGCTGGTCTGTTATTGAATGCTAAAAGGAAATTTTATATCCTTGAACATTAGCATGATTGTTGTTTAAGTATTTCAAGTCACATATTAAAAACTGCACTTTTACAATTCCTCTATTTCTCTGTGAAGGCCTTTTTCTTTTGACTTTCACAGAAATGACCATGAATATATTTCCATCATAAATGTTTTGTATGTGCACCTTTTCATTTCGAAATACCATCTATTAGCAACCAGACATTATCCAATTGGAATACATAGTTGGCTTTTCATCAGTTTCTAGTGAAGGACTATATTTTGCGTTCTACTTTCAGGTTTCAACAGATTTATCAAACAAATGAGCTGTATAGCAGCATCATGCAGTAGTAATGAGGGTGATAGTTTATATTCCATGCCTTGGAATTCATCCATGAAGAGTTTGATATTATAGCTGTGGCATTCATCTTAAACTTTTTTGCACTTTTGACACAGAAAAAAATCGTTTAAGCATCTTCTGACTCGAATCTTTAATCTTTAATTTTCATATTTTATTTGCTAAAAAAGACCCCGTCTGTGTGTCTGCTGTGGTCAATTTGGATTTTAAGGCCCTGCCCATAAATGGCACAGCCAGACTGTGGAATCCCCCTATGATCAAGACTGGCAGGGCTCAATCAAATGATGAGAGGCGACACATTCACATGCCAGTGAATACAGTGTTCCCTGACACCCCCCAGAAAAGGCTTGGCTATATGAAATTTTGCTGAACTTAAAGACTTCTATTAAAAAAAAAAAAAACCCATCCAATTTGCCTTTTGATTTGTCCTGCATTGGGTTCGACTCGGTCAAGTTGAAAATCAGCAACTGCATTTCAGTGCATTCTTGAATCTGTTGACAGGACATGAGTACTGTATCCAAAGATTTTAGTGAGAGAATGAGCTGTCCACACACCCCAAGTGTGCATTTGACTGTGTCAGCACTTTACTAGTTAAAAAGAAGAGAGGGGAACAGACAGGCTTCAGTGGGTAGCATCCCGTTTTAGTGACCAGTAGGGGTCACATGCAGCCAGGGAATTTACCACTGACCTAAAGCCACTATTCATAACCCAAAAGTAAACAAAAAGGTCAACCATCAATAACCTCTGAATCTGTTATTCTTCTTTTCCTTCAATTTTTACTCTCCATCTACTCAGTAGGGTCATCACCATATTGTATTTTTTTACTCTTTATTTCAGTTTACTCTTTGTATGCAGGTCAGTTGAATATAAGCATACCTTTTTATATGCAGATTAACAGGAAATAGCATTTAAAGACATTAAACATCCCTTACATGAGTATGCATCTATCCATATAAAAAGGCTCAGTTTTGAACATTACTTGCTGATATATGTATTTTTTTTTTATTAAAAAGGTCCAATGGACTAAAAACGTATTTAATACTTCTACTGCACTGAAAAATCCAAAATCTGTGAATAAGCAAATGTATTGTGGATGTCTCCCATTTAAGCAGAAATGGTATACAAACTGTGTGTGATTTCACAAAGCATGTTCATAGCTATAGATATTTAGACTTGGATTCAAGAAACTTTCCCCTTCAGCAGATAAAATGTGAAAACAGTCCTCTAGTAACAAGCTCTGCCCACACACCCCTTTACATACAGAAGGTCAAACATCCAGCTAAAGTAACAATGAGCAAAGCACGCTTTTGAGTGGAGGCTCTAATGTCTCCTTGTGCAGTGAAAGAGTTCAGGTTTTCTGACAGCAGTGGAGTCAACAAACCTCAAAATATCTGACTTCCTCAATCAATTGTACCAGTGATTATATCTTTCAAACATGTGGCTGGTAGTCCTTTAAAGCTAAGCACTACTAAATTGATAATCTTTTCATTTTTATAGACATAAATTGCATTAAAACACATCAGTTCCTATGAAGTTGTTTGTGGCACAAGATGAAGTCTCCCTGTAACTAAGAAATCTGGAATTTGATTTTAATATGCAATATCTATCATCAGTATTCATAATCAGTGCATTCATCAGATTTTATTTTCCAGTTGAAATTAGGTCATATACCCATTTTCTATCTTTTGTTTGTACTGTACAGGACATTAAACAAAGGATTTATCACAAATGGAAACCTGTAAACAGGCTCCTATCAGAGTTCTGTATCTCAACACATCCTAGTGTTTAGTCATCCAATTTTTTTCAGGTTAGTTCCTACCTAAAGAGGTGTTGGATAGCAGGAATGCTTCATGCAAGCACCAGCCTGCAGCTCCTGCTATCTCTCATTGCTCATCCTTGTTTTTAAGACAAACCTTACCACAACAAAGTGATGTACTGAGGAGATGGTACAATACCTTACTGCCTGCTGTTCATTCTTTGTCTCATTATTGAAATGTGTTTTTTCTCATATTAACGTGAAAGACAATACCTTGAATGAATCCTTCATTCATTCATTTTCAACTGCTTATCCGTCGGGGGGGGGGGGGGGGGGGGGTACTAGAGCCAATCCCAGCTACCTTGAATCCCATCATTTATATTTTGAAGCTTTTATTTTCTCATTTTTCAAAATAAAGTTGTTGTTGTTTTTCATTTATTCATTTCAGGTCTAAATATTCAGTTGTCCATTGTCATCATACATTTTCTGGCATGTTGAAGGTGTAACAGTATTTTTCTACTCAGGGATAATACCAAAATTTTTATTTCATTAATTAAAAAGTTAAAAACTTTGCTGGTCATATTTAAATGTATGTTTCTTGTGCTGTACTGATGACAGTTAAAACTTGTGTGATGTCTCACAATGGATATCAAATTAGCTTTGATTTGTTAATATTGAAATTTTGTTGAATATAAAATACAATAAACTGCTCAATAAAGTTAATGGATGCATACTAATTGTTTCAAGTATGCTAATAAATGTACATTGCATTCATTGATTTAATTGATTTTATGGAAAACAGCAGATGCTAGATGTAGATGTAGATTATGTAAATTCTGGTAAATCTGGATTGAACATGCAATATCAATGGGATGGACCTGTAACATTATGGTTACTCTGTGGCGTTCCTATTCGTGCGTTGAAAAATGACTGCAGGAAAGGGGATTTGGTGGGGCGCTTTCGCACAATGACATTGTCTGAACTACAGCCTCCATGGTGTGCCGTGCCTCAGCGACAGCCCTTTAGTATTTCCTGTCAAACAGAGCATTGTTGCTTTTAGTTCACCTTAAGTGTCTAGACAGTGGTTTTCCTGCTCCGTTGGTTCTCTTGGATTGAGGCCAAATCTTCACTCTTGGAGGTGATAAGAGTCTTATCTTGCTGTTAGAGGGGCTAGAGACTGGAGCAGAGCTCAAGAGAGTGTCACTCAGGTGAGAGTGTGGGCACCTTTAAGAACAGCAGGGACAGTCAGCTGGCTTACAGTGGTGACAATGAAACGCACTAACATCACTGCTGCATATTCACTTTGACTCGTTCTTTGAACATTTGTCTGAAATCAGAAGCTGAAAGTTTGACAACCTCTTCCTGTGGGACTGGAAGGAAAGAGAAAACAGTTTGACTTTAGCTTTCTCGTGACTCTAGAGAGAGTGGAGTTTTTGTTTAGTCCATGCTTGTTGTTGTTTTTGGTTATCCTGTCTTAGTAACATATTGTACAACAGACAAGGGCATGTGAAGGTGCTTGGTATACAAATTTGCAAAAAACTTTCTGAGTTATAAGCCTCACTAAATAGCATGTGAACAATGCAGAACAACAATTTCCGAAAGCAGCTTTTTACTTTCCACTACCACAATGATAAATTATGAAATTGAGGTCATCCATTGACATACAATGAACAGCCTACATTCATCCTGACAAAGGGCAAGAGGGTAATGCAGCAACTATTCAAATGCTTCCCTTTATACTTGTCTTTGGTGGAAATGTTTGTTGTGAAAAGTCCAAGGTCCCTCAAGTAAAAATCAATCCGTGGATTGTGAGCTGGTCCTTGTTTAAAGTCCATTGTGGCTGTATTCCCCAGCCAGGTAACACAAGAATGCTGCTTTTATTCTCAGCATAGTTGATCCACAATATTGGCAAATGGTCCTTAATTCCTCTCTATGCAAGGTAACTCTCCAGCTTGAAGTAATTCAGACTCCTTTCTTTTCACTCTGAATGGTGGGCTTGTGTTGTGAAATGAAAAGGATTCAGAAGATGTGGATGATTTATTCAAGAATAAAGCATTAAGACATGGGAATGAAAAGTATGACTATTATTTTGCAAAGGACACGTTATTTTCTTCGAGACAAGGCAAAATCTATGGCTGCTCAGTTCATTTTACTCTTACAAAAGGAAAGAGAATTGATAAAAGGAGATGCAGTAAAAAAAAAAAAAAAGGTTTGTTAGAATTCATAGATAGGTCCCATCTTTGACTGATTAATGGGGTGATGCTAATTTTTGATAGCAATGTGGTCCATTTGAGACTCATGACACTGCATGGGTGTTTTGGTTCGATTTTTAAAAAATTTTATTTTATTTTTTTACAGTTTTATAAGAAAGTGGATGTCTTTTCAAACCATGTCTTGAATAAAGAAAGAAATAAAGTGCATGCTGGATTTATCATACGCATTCATCTGGATTACTTGTCATCTATGTCTCTATTTTAAAAGAAAGTGGCAGGAAGATGATGGAAAGTTGTTTGAGATTATCTTTAATTTGGATTCTACTTCCAGAAATTCAATTTTTGTGTTTGTTTCGAGTGAATGCTCTGCTGTTTTGGCCATGTGTGTTGTATAATCATACTGTTTTGATGCTTCAGTCGCTCTGACATTTGATGGTGCAGGCTGTCAGGCCTTGTCTTGGATTAAGGGCAGCATCAGGCAGACATGTGTCCCTTCTGCTTTTGTATTGGTTGTTTTTTTTTTTTTTTTTCTTTATCTAAGCGAAATATAATTTTTATCTCACTTCATTCAGAATGACAGTTCCTCAAAATCGCTCCACACCAAGGGATATTCATTACTTTTTGTAGACCTGCCTGGGTAGCCCGTCAACTTTTCATCTCCCTTCATCTCTCATCTTTTTCACTCTCTCAGAAAGCCTTTTTTTTTTCTGGCATTTTTCCTGCTTTACTTTGCTATGACCTTCCTGCTTAAATTGCTTGGCTTGTGTTATTAACAGTTTGAGATTTACAGAGAATAATATTGCACCGTAGGATTTCCCACACTCTTAGGTGCCCAATAACTTGTGACAGAATTTCTGTGACCTGGTTGTCTGTATTTTCTCAGCTTAGGTTGAGGTGATGGGGGCTGTAGTTCTCATCTAGCTTCACTGAACAAAATGCTCAACCTGCCATGTGTAGCTGACACTGCACCCACAGTTCACATGAGCTGATCCATTCAAGGAAGTGCAATGAAAAACAGAACAATAAAAACATGTGTCAGATTTTAAAGCTAAATCAGATACTGCAACAACTAAATGTGGTCCACATGCATGTTTGTGTTGATCGCGCATACTGTGGGGGAGTAGAAGAACAAGGGGTCACCATGACTAGCTTTGTTGGAGTTTCAGCACTTGAAAAGGCAGAGTATAATCATCAGCAAAATGGGTGATGTGAAAGCCTCTTTACACTTTTTACTTCATTTAAGACAGTGAGCACTTATCTCTTGTCTTGTCACCACAGCACAAAATGTATAAAAAGGGATGTACACAAGTAGACCTTATTCAAGCCCCCCCCCCCCCCCCCCCCCCCCACCATCTTGCAAAGAGGCTTTCACATTGTCACTGTCTCATTTGTGGCACATAATAGTGTCTGGAACTCTCTGTGGTCCATTGTCAACTACAGGACTGGTTGTCCATTTGGAACACCTAAAATACTGGGAGGGCTTTAATCTTTCTTCATTATTTTCCAATTTTGGGTAAATGTGCTCATAATACTTTCCACCTCTTATAAATGAAACGCTTTGACTCTCTCCCTGTCCCTCTCTTTTTCCTCACCACACATTTCACCTGCTTTCATCTTTTACACAGGATGGATAAGTAGTCCAAGTGTACAGTCCCAATGTGGAGATAGAAGGATAATTGAGTCGATAAATATTAGGGTCAGAGTGAGATCATTGTTAGGGCTTGTTCAGGAGGTGCTTAGTCCAATATCAATAGGCATATTACCATATTTTTGTCATTTGGCATAAAAGTGAGAATTGACCCAGGACAGGCTACTTTGCAAAACTGTGATTGTGTGGTTGGTTAACAGGACATTTAGGGTCACAGTGTGACTGCCTGCATGCTATAGCATTTTCCATATAGAGCTGCACCTTATAATGCATTTAACAACCAGTGTGCAATTTATTTTGATATTTGAGATGGAAAATTTTAGAAGTATGACGGCAGACTACATTTATGATGTGAAAATTTGTATAATGAACGACATGCTTGGTAGAAATAGGCCATATGAAGTATCAATGTGGCTTGATCTGAACCCGAAGACTGTTGTAACTGTGACAGATATGATTGGTTCCGAATATGCACATCAGCCTGAATGCTTGATGCCTTTGCTGCTGGTCACCAGTGCTCAGCAGCTGGTTGGAACAACAAACATGGCTATGAGGCCCTTCTGCATATGCTAGAACAAACAGTTACAATGATGAGTTATTTTAACCCAAAAGAAAAACAGCAACCAGTGAAAGTTATTCAACAACCAGAGAGCGCTCATTCAACTATCCTCTGACCATGTTGATTTAATGTATGTGTATTTTCATAATGTTATCACATTACATTTTCATTGTTATGTGGCATGAAAAAATGACACTACTGGGTATAATCAAGATATGATGAAACCACATGTTTTGACCTGCTTTTGCTCAATATAGCTCAACCATGGTTCATTCAGTTTACTCGAGCACTTGGCCGCTACAACAAACTGGTTTCACTCTATGCAGCATGTCAGATTTATTCTTCTGATATTTATTATTACACATATGGATACACAGGATATGTTCTCGTATAAATAGCGGTGTAAAGTACATTTACCTTGTAAAGTGATAGTTCAGTTTTACTTGTCGTGGGTTTGTCAGAGGTAGTTCAATGCAGTTCAGTGCCTTTACTTTCATTGTACAATGAAGCAAACCACATTGAGGAGAGCAAAGCTGCTGTGTCGGTTCGCGCCGCCATCTTGAAATGCACTGTCAAGTGTTACCTGCAGTAAATATGAATTGCCTCACGGTCAGTTAGTTGCAGAGTGGAGAAAAACATATTTGAGAACGATGTCCACCTAAACAATCCAATATTCCCTGAAATGTATCTGTATCAGAAAGAGCTAAACTTCACTTTACGGTAATTCATTGGGTTAAAAATATCGGTTGAATTACAATCGGCATTTTGAAACATTCTTGCTGTGGTGATTGTATTTTACCTGACTACCACTTCAACCAGATGTAACATTAAAAACATATTTACACAAAAATCGAAGTGCAATCACTTTTGATTCTAATACAAAATAAAGCACTGGTACTTTTACTAAAGGATCTAATATTACTTGCACCAATGAGTATGAATATTAGATTCATACTCTCCATCATTTGGACTGATGAGGCATTTTTGTTGCTTTGCACTGGACTAGTGTTATTCTGGATACCTCTTGCTACCACCCGATGCTAAAGGTATAGACATTTGTACAAAATACCCTCTTGGTCAACAAAAAAAAGAAGAGGTAAAAAAAAAAGACAGTCAAGTAATATGGTTGTTCTTACCTACAGTACACCAGTATGAACCTACAACTTTGCTAACATTATTATTTATTCTAATCCTTATAAGCAACATTGACTTAAAACTGAAATCATATTTTTACAGTAAACCTGACTAATAATGGCAAATATATTGTACTGTATCATACTTTATTCAAATATTGTATAGATAATGAAGTATGTGTACATTAATCACACTAAATATGTTGGAGGACATGAGAGGTGACGTATCTTTATTTCCAGATGTACGGGCTGGAAAAGTCAGTATGGAAAACCACAACTCTTGGCTTTTTGCAAAGCAGTCATTGAATCATTGGTATCGATCAATAATCCTACCAATCCATCTGATATATTCTGAGCTCTGGGGCAGTAAATCTAACTCATTGCACCTTAAAGCCCCACAAATGGATAATGTTGGTGAAATAAATGTTTCAAGCCAATAATTCCTTCTTTTACGCTTAAAATATTTAGATGCTTTTCAGGAATTCATAACAAAACAGTTATAATTTAGATGCCCGAGTTACATTTTGTTACATTTCAGCGTTTATAGTTGTGACTTGGTTTCCATCGATGGACACCTTTGATCAACAACCTGCCCTTCATGCTTCACTAGTCACCAGCTGCATGTAGCAGCCAGAGCCTTGTTAAGACCACCTTAACTATTGAAGAGAAAACAATTTTGGATTACATCTCCCTGCCCCAATTTTTCCACTTTTCCATTTGGTTGGATTTGTGCATAGAAGTTCTGCAGTCACAAATCCAGAGCAAATCAATGAAATATTCAGAGTAAAATGCTGTTTCTCCTAATTAGATGTCAGCGTTCATGGGATCTGTGCTCGATTAACCAACTCAAAGGATCATTTTCCACTGTAAAGGATCTTAGCTTGGGTCATGAGAAAGAATTAATGCAGTTGTACAGATCAGTGTTAATTTGTAATATGTTGCATCCCTGAACAAAGCAGCAGAAAGAGTCAGACTTATATTTCCATTGCTGCATATGGCAGTGTCTGTCAAGAACATTTGAACCTAAAAATGTCTGCATGAGACAGAGGCATATAAAGCTGTCATGAGACATGAGGGAAAAGGTGGAAATGATCAATATAATATGAGTTTAAAGATGAATAAAATAGAATGAAAGCTGATGTGAGGCAGAGGGAATAGAGAAAACAGTTTTGAATTAAGCCTTCATTCAAGGGAGAAAAAAGGAAAATTCTGAATTCCTGGGTCCTAATCTTTCGCTCCAAGCACTGCACTGCTAAGCTCTGGTTTGGGATGACAGGTCCCCCACCTGGACAAGCTTGGACAATGTCTCTGCTATGTCTCATTTCTGTGGGAACAGTGCTGCACAGACGGCTAATCACGTCCGGAACCAAAGGCACCTGCCCTATCTGCCTCTACATTTGGTCGGGAATCTTTAAAGAGGCTAAACCTCACTTTCATGCTTGTCTTTTATTCACGGTAAGTGCTTATCGAAACCAAGCTGTTGCCACTGCCCCATCTTCCCTCCCACAAGCTCTGAGAATGCTTGACGTAAGTACAGCCAATCTGGGTAAATACGAATCTCTCCTTACTGTCACTGCTGGCATATTATGCCCCTGAGGGAACATTCTTTTCATAATATCATAAGCTGCTTAGCGGTGTGCTTCTATTTAAGGCATACATATTAATAGCTATAAGGAAATCATATTTGAACTGTTCCCTGCAATCAATGTCTTTGGGTTTGCTGTTATACTTTGTATAAGAAGGTGCTAATAACTTGAAGGCACTTACACTGGGCAATCTAATCCCTTTGTATGATAAAGACTCGTCTTGGCAGGAGAGTGTGCCAGATCATAGGACAAGGTGCTGCAGAGGTTTAGTCCCTCAAATCACAACCCCACTCTTTCTTTCCCTCCTCTTTCTACTGGAAAATACCAGCAATATGAGACCCCACAGACAAAATTACTGCACTAATACAAAAAGTTGTGTGATGCTTTTGACAACAGCTGATTTAACCCTTTCCTGCTTTAAGTATGCTGTTTTTGTGTATGTGTGTGTGTGTGTGTGTGTGTTTTAAAATGTAGCAAGTGCATCCTTGTGGCCTCTTCCTGTTTCATGGTGAATCAAGTGAGAGCATGTGTGGAGTTACTTATTTTAGGTAATTGGTTTCAAACTGTTATTTTTATTATTGATAAAATAAAAATTGTCCACCAAAAACCCAAAGGCATTCAGTAGTAAAAAAACTGAATAAAGACTCAATAAACTGAAACAAAATCATTGCTGGAGCTTTTGTGTGGGGAAAAAAAAGATTGTTTTTTTCCCTTCAATTTCAAAAACTCATTTATTCTACAAAATTGGTGTCAAATCTATAAAAGTTCTTGTTTGTATGAGTAATATCTTAAAAAATATGCCAGTTACTTGAATGGGTAATTGTCTCCTTTAGAGACTAGAAAACTTGATGAGTAAAAATCTCTAATATGTGAGCTATTTAAGTGTTGAACACATAAGAAAAATTGACATGTAGGAAATAGTATTAGCTTTTGTATTGAATTTCTTTTATTATTGCATCTAACAAAAGTATTCTTTTCTAGTGACATATTGGACTCTCATGTTCTGTCTCAATCACAATGCACACACAGTTAGGATGATGTACCAGCAATTAAATCCTCACAGCAATGACTGAGATGTTATCACACAGTGATTGAAGCCAGTGCACTGTAATAATTTCTTTTTTTAAATATTTAAATCTATGTAATTTTTTTTTCTCGAACAAAATCAATGTTTTTTGAATCAATTTTAAATCAGACGGCAGGAAGCACCAGACTGGATGTGGGATCTGAAGACTTCCTGGGGTGGACAAAATTAAAATAACATGGTTCCTCTAGAAATAGTTGAAATTATCTTTTCACTAATCCACGTTTCTCTGAGAACAAAGGAGAAATTGTTCATGAAGCTTTTAAAACTTAATCTGAAATGCTTTTATTACTCAGTGTCGAACACGAATAACAGTAGTTGTAGGTCATCGTTGTAATGCAATAGGACTTACATTGTTGACAATCATGACATTTTGAAGCATGTCAGTGTGAAGAAGGTGGATGTTAACTGCACAGTCAAAGCTAATGGGGTCATATGGAGTTGGTGCTGATTTGGCATTGGAGTGGATCTGCTTCTGGTTTATTTTGAAGTATTTCCAGTAAAGGCTCATGGCTAGAGTATTCAACCAGAAACTAAATCTAGAATTGACACAAATTCACCAATGCCAAGAGAAACTCTCCAAGTACCAGTTTTCTGTGGAGGCCAATTTACTTAATCTGCTACCTGCTTACATTTAAATGGTATTTTTAAAATCTTGATGCCAGTGATGAAAGTTCAGTATACAGATGGGAAGACAATTTCTGACTGCATTTGAAGAAGGCTCTGGCAGTACGTCCCTGGTCCAGCAGGGGGTGCTGGCTCACAGGGCTTAGAGACTACAGGCGGGAGGAAGAATTTGGCACGTTGCTGGGGCACAGCTCTCTGAGCCCAGATGAGTGCTTCAATTGTAGGGATATTTTCCTCTAAGCCTGTGGTTGACAGCAACACAGTGCACTTATTTAAAGCAATTTCAAACATGTCTTGTCTGACAAGTTTTAAATCCTACTTAACACCCCGTAACAGCCACTAGTTTACTGTCAGAATTAAAGAAGAGAATTCTCAAAGGGAGAGAAATTATCACTTTCATTTTGTTCGTTGCTGTTGTTTATAAAGGACATGGCAGGGATGTTTACCTAGGGATGAATATATTATTATCATTTTGCTAGACAGTGTTTTTCATACTGGAGAAAAGGGTGTTTGAAAGTTTACCTTATATTTTTTAATTGCTGCCATTACAGCTAAAGGAATAAAGGCAAGCCTGAGCCTCAGTGGTTTTCAGACTAAAAGCTCACAGAACATTTTTATGTAAATAAAAGCCCCCTTAATTCTTTGTATTAAACCGCTTGTGAAAAGATGCATATGGTTCTCCATACATTTTCATCTTCTTTCTTCCCTTCTCCATGAGGTGGTTTTTTTACTTCCTCTCAGAAGCATGAAATTTAACATTGAAACAAGATTTCGTTCTATTTCAACCAAATTTTCCCCATTTCTTTCATGCTGTATGTCCTCTATGTTACACCTTTTTATGTTTATTTCAGTTACCACCCAACAAAGCATTTTATTTACATTAAGACATAGAAGAACAAATCTAGGCCTGCCTCAGCAACGGCTCATGCCGTGCCTACATGGACGGGCTTTTCCTGCTCAGATTCCACATTCTTTATCAGTTCCCAAAAGGAAAAAAAAAAACAACAACAAAAAAAAAAAACAAATCACCAAATGTAACAATCTTCCCCCTGTCCTCCTTGTGATTGCATGTTCGGCACTGAGGTGATAAGCACACTGGTACGTGTTGTTGCTGTGTGAAAGACACCCTTTATCGGCTCATACCTCTGACTTGTGCTTAGTCTAGTCAGCCGGAGAAATATGACGGAAATCTGATAGGGGAATGGTCCCATCTCAACATCAGCGCAAGTGCACGCCTAGCAAGCCAATGTTTATGCTTCCCGAGCCTTGTGTTCTCAAGGGAAAAATGTCAATAGAGTGTCACAGGGCGTATCTTGCCAATGAGAGGGTGTCTTCTGACTTTAATAGCAAATACATCAGAGTGTGGAGCATCATAAACAATAACTTGGACTTTATTGTTGGGATATTTGGGAAAAAAGGAACCCTGATCAATCTTCTGTATCCCTAAATGTGTACATCTCTGTTTTATTATGTTAAGCATGCATGCATTGGGCCGAATTTGATCATTTATGGTGAGATAACTGGTGTGTGTGCCTGCATGTGGATATGAAGCATTTCTTTTGTTAACAGGCAGGATGACCGCAGGGTGGTAAGCTCAGGACAGGGTGTCTCTAATTACTGCTGCGGTGGAGGTTATCAGCAGTAATGTTACACATCTCTTCGCTTTGCTGCTTTCGCACAAAAATCATTGTGATTAAGCATTTCTTCAGAATCTAATAGGTTTCACTTTCCAGATCGAAACATTTCTTTGAAATTACCTTCATGACACTTTGCTCTTTTTTTGCGATGGAAAACGAATTTCAATGAGGTAACACAACATGGATTGCTTTTTTTGTGTGTGTGCAGTATTTATACATTTTTAAAAAGATCACTGCTGGATAGTTCTGCAATTTATTGTTTTTTCCTGCTCTGATAACTTCTCAAAGACCCGTCCACCTTATCTTGACACCTTATCAAACGCTGATCGTTGCACATCTTCCCACCTGACTTTATATCGTTGAGCACCTTTGATTCCCTGGCTCTTTCGAGGTTTGTCAAAAACGACCGGGGGGGTCTCGGAGAAGGACTGAACAAAGGCATTTGTCTCCAGCTATATTGGCACCATCAATGGCAACATCTCGCTTGTTAGCTGTGCAGAGCAAATGGGAATGTGGATAGGGGTATTTGGAGGTGGAAGAAAAGAGATGCTATCCAAGCTAAATGAGGGAAGATTCACACAGTATAATGAAGGCTGGACCCATGGCTTCACGGCTGATGTGTATCTAAAAAGGCCTGGTAAATACTGTTTCGGAACAGAAGGCTTTATCTGCAGATATACATATCCCCTGCAACCACTGGCCCCCACATGAGGGCCAGATCTATCTCCTCGATCACTTTTATTCTTGTTTTTTTTTTTCTTCCCCATTTGAAAGGATAGAAAAATGTGAGGCTTCATCAGTTTAACTCTTTGAGAGTTTGTATGAAATTCTTGTAGATAGTGGTGGAGTGAAGAAACTGAACATTTATAGAAACTTAGCAAATTTGAGGAAAAGAAGGTCAAAATAAAAACAGGAATCTAAAAGTGGTGAATGGAGTGTAAATTTTATTTTTATTCTTCAAGTAATCTGCTGCATTTAGAATTACTACATATTCATAAAACAAACACTCATCAAAACAGATTGGAAGGCACTTCAGAGTCTAGATGACATAGTTGTAAATAATAGAAATAATACTCCAAAGGGTTTTTGAAAAAAAACCTTGATTAAATCCACATGTGGAAAAATGTCTGCCCTATTATAATACATTGTTTACCGTGAGTGTACAAGTGTACTGGAGTTTTGACATATTTGGACTTTTCTCTTTCTTCGTGCATCTTGGAAGAAGGTGAAGTTGTGCCAGACATCTTACTTAGTATCTACAAGCTTTTATACCTCACATGTCTCCTTTAAGTGTCTGTTCATGTGGCAGGTCCTGTGTCATGTGTATGTACTGACCTGAAAGTTGAAATTGCCCAGAGAGTTGAAATGACAGATACAGATGAAATGTACAGTATTTCAATGTGCAAATATTTTGGAGTGACTCCAGGAGATGGAGAGAATGAAGAGAATTTGTTTTTAATGATTTGCTCTGTCATGGATCACAAAAATTCCTCTGTCACTTGTATGAATAAGATGAAAAAATTTCATTTATACATTTGAATTTAAAAATTTATAAATTTGCAGTGGCCTTGGTTCAAGTCAAGCATGAAGTTTTAAATTAAGTGAAAAGATACACATTTCTTCTTTGTGTTGTCCTTGTCACTTTAAAACAACTGTGGAGATCTACTTTATTTTGGTTGTATTTGATGCTGTAATAGATAAATGTTTCTGGTTAGTTTTTCACTAACTACTAACTCTGGTTAGTAGTTCACTGTGAACTGCTCTTTGAAAGTCTTTCAGATCCTTATGTCTGTGAAGTTCACCATTAGTTGAAAGGATGTGGCTCATGACTCTCTGTTCAACTATTCCCCAGTGGGGAAAAGCTTAAAATGCCAACAACAAAATCCACTTTCATTCATCCACATTCTGACAGAAATTAGTCAAAACATAAAAAAACTTACAGGCCTTAATATTTATATTGTAGCAGTTGTCAAATAATTCTCAAAAAGTGTTTTTTATTCATATTATCTCTGAAATTTGATTCATATTCCTTTATGTTTGAGGATCAACTCTTCTGCCAATAGGGGCAAGGCAAAGTTTCCATTTATCCCATGAAACATCTCACTATCTGCAAAGTGGACTGGCACAACATTTTGTGCAAACCAGTCCATGTTTCCCAGACAATGAAGCCGTTTTCTTCTAGCACCAACAAGGCTGATATTTGTGGCTTTAATGGATGAAGTGCCACGACTTGATAGTCATTTTATCAGGAAAGTAATAAGCTTGGTGATTTCCCCGACTTAGCTAAATCAATGGATAAAATTAGAATTTGTCAAAGCTCATGACAGTCAGCTAGCAACACTCCATTCAGAAAATCTTACAATTCAATATTGGTTTAGATTCTTGGGCTCAGGGTTTGATTAGAAAAAGATTCACAATTTAAAAAAAAAACAAAAAAAAACCCAACAAATTTGCAATTACTGATTACTTGAAAATGACACACCTGTTGTGGCTCATTTGAAGATCCTGTATGTTTACTACCTTGCAAGTTTACATATTTCAATAAGGTATGACCACATGTTACTATATTTCTGTCTAAATACATCTTGAATCAATCCCCAGCTCAGAAGCTACCAGCAGCTGGTTTTAAGGTGGAGGCTTTTCTTGCCTTGTACTGGATTCATGGTTGTAAATGAATCAACAGACCTTAATATCAATATGATAACTCAAGCCATTTAATTTTCATTTGATATCTTAAATGAAATGTGCTTGAGTGATGATAAAGCCTGTTTTTAACATGGGTTATGTGCCCAAAAGCTTATGACCAAGCTTTAATGGTTGAAAAGCAAAATATGCCATTGTTTTTATATATATATATATATTGGACAAGACTGTTTAATATTAGCAGTGAAACTCAGCCATTGATAACGTGACTACATTTGTTGTAGCTGCATGTAACAGTGGGAGACAGTTACATGCAGATGGGTGACAAATGAATGGAGAAGTCTGAGAAATAAGTGAAGAAACAAGATGACATAATAGGTGCAAGGCACTTAATGGTTTGAGAGTGAAAATGATGTGACTTGCACTTTTGATTCATACTCCCCACCAACACTGCCATCATTAAAGCACCAAATAAGGAAATATCTTTTAGAAGAATTAAGTTAATCTTACCAGTACTTTTTAGAGACTTGTAGATTCAATGCAGAGGAACACCGAAGCATTCAGGTGGTATGTGGTTGCCCAACACCCTGCACACACAGTTTTCCTTCAATTTTTCACCCTTCGGTATCTAAATAATATTAGGGTATGAAGGCATCCAACATTACATAAAGCCTTTAAGAGTATTTGCAATATTTTTATGGCTTTGCCTAAAAAAAGTTGTATTCATATGTTGTACAAAGGGCAGATAAAACAGGGATTTTCAGATGTTTTGCTGCCTTATGGCAACTGCAGGTCTGACCGATGGTCAGGGATCCCAAGTGTAAGTAACAAGATGCAAAGAGATACTGAAATTGACAGACATAAATAATGAGTAAGCTCAGACAATCCTTGTCAGGCCCCGTGGAAATCATAGTATTGGTTGCAAGGAGCCAAGACCTTGCTATTTGGTGCCAGGGGCCTTGGCTTAGATGGTGCAGGATGTGTGTCCTCTACGAAGCAGATTGTTTCCTTTTCTCCTGTCACTGCAATCGAGCTTTTTGCGAAAGAGTAGGAAAAAGGTCAACTGGATGTGAAGCTCCTATTATCAGCAATCTCTCCCCGTCTTCCATAAGCAGCTTGTTTCTAAGCTGCAACCTAGCCAAGCATGAAGAGAATATAATTTCAGCCAATCTCCTGGTAGCATGGGTGCACAGAAAACCACTGTAAGGCCAGCAAAATAGTCACAATAGAGTCACCGGCCTTCCTGATAAAGATCTGCATAGGTAATGCTAGGGCAGCAATGAAGGCAATTTTTGCTTCCTCAAATTGAACTCAACTCCCTCACTCACACCACTGTCCCTTGGCAAAGAAATATGGATAGTAGGTTTTATTGTATTTAATTATGAGCAGCACAGCACAGTTAACTGCCTCCTCTTAACACTTTATTCTGCAACACACCCCTAAACTTCCTTTGTGTCTTAAACTCCCCAAAAGTCATTGTTTCCTTTTAGTATTAAGAAGAGCTGATAAAGGCTTTCCTTTGTGTGAACATTGTAGAGCTTCTGATCTGTAAAGGCAGCATGTCTGGAAGACCAACTCCTAGAAATCAACTTATCAAACCTTTAATAATGAACTGAAAACGTTTACTGATTTTATTGCCGTTTTTTCATTTGTTTAGGAGAAATGACATTTAGGGTAATGTTTTCAGGTTAATTATAACTTAAACAGCATGTGAAAGACATACTGTAGCTACAGTGGTAACACCGATACACAAACAAACATGTCCTAACGGGACATTAGTGAATCTCAGGAACAACCAACCGACTAACTGACCAACCAAGCAAAACAAAACAAATCAACATAGATAAAACTGCCCAACTAATACGCAAGAAGCATAGTATGTGTATGATGAAGATGAAAAGATGCTGCATGTCAAGCATCTTTTAAGAATGTTGTCAAAATACAGTGGCAAGAAAAAAGTATGTTTTGGATACTTTTTGGAATTACTTAGTTTTCTTTATGAATTAATCATAAAATTTAATCTTAATGAAGAGTATTATCAGACACAATGTTCTCACGCTAATATTACACAGACAGTGATAACTTTAAGCAACTGCTGCATGTGGATTAGACCTGTACAGTTCTCAGGGTGGAATTTACAGACATACAGACATACAGTCTTCAGCTCAGCCATTTTCTTTGCCAACCTGATGGGTCCCACTCTCTTGAGGTCATTTCTCTGCATCTCACCTGGGTTAAGGTCTGGCCTTTGACTGGGCCACTCCATAAGGAGGACTTTTTTTTTTCTGGATCCATTTTGAAGTGGATTTACTTTGATATTTAGGGTCATTGTCCTGTGGTATCACTCAGCTTCTACTGAGCTTCAACTAGCAAAGAGTCATCCTCATATTATACTGCAGGAGCTCTTGATAAACTTGGGGGTTGATTTTTCCCTCAATTATGGCAAGCTGTCTGGGCCCTGAGGCATCAAAGCAGCCCCAAATGATGACACTTCCTCCACCCCACTTCACCGTTGGTGATGTTTTCATGTTGATAAGTTTTGCCCTTTTTACAGCATATGTGCTGTGTGTTTAAACGTCACTCAACTTTGGTTTTATTAGTCCACAAAATATTTTTTTGTTAGTGTTATAGATTGGCAACGTATACTTCTGTGGTGTTTAGTTTTTTTTGGGGGGGGGGGCAGCAGCTTCCTCCAAGGTGTCCTGCTGTTCTTTCCTCATAAAGTAAGACAATACAAAAATACGTCCACAAAGAGCTGATGTCCACATGCAGGAATTTTGATTGGGTAGGGTTCTTTCAAACAAACGTGACTTGCCAAAACATGTACTAAAATGTCGATAAAATATACTTGGAAAAATGTTAATATGACTTTACTGTGTTCACCCTAAAAATTGGCAGTTTATTCCATCATTAGCCCTTTAAAAACAGCCCTTAAAAACAGTGCACAAAAATGCAAATTGTACTGAAACCTCTTAGCAGCTTGAAGATCAAACCCAAAGCTGAGGCTCCACCTGCACCTTCTGTGTGTAAGCCACTCTTTGCCCGTTTGACACCTCCACCTGATGAAGAAATTCATTGATCTTGCTTGCATGCCATGTGAACACAAAAGATGAAGCTATGGTAACTTCATCTTCTGAGTATAGTCATGGTAGACTACCACATTGTACCTTTAGACAATATACTGTATCTCATAATTGAGTCCAGCACTTCGATCCCTTTTAATTACACAGGCACAAGCTCTAACAGCTCACCTGGGACTCTTCCTGTTGTTCTCATGTAGCTGCAAGCCTTCACTTGGCCAGTAGAATGATAATACTAGCCATTGTTGGTATGTTTAACGGTTGTAAGCTCATTCTTATTCCATTAAACAGCTAAATCAAACACTACACAGAAGCTGAAGCTATTGTTTATACAGTATCATATATTTGTCCTTAAATTATTGGAGTATTGTTTCTTCTACTGTGTTGACCCATGCAAGTCATCATACAGCATTTCATAGATTATGACCCACTGTTTGATAGAACAAATCTGAGAGCAGGCAAAGAAAAGAAATCTCATTATCAATTAAGTTAGTCTATTATTTTAGTCATTTACCAAGGTTCAAAGGGTTCAAATCTCAAAGAGATATATCACCCAACAATATGAAAACAATGAGTGAAAGTGACACAACCTTAGTGTCCCTGAAAACAAGATAAAATTCCCTTAAAACTCTTATTCGTGTAATCATGCTTAGCATTTAAGCTAATTCATCTGTAACTTTGTTAAATTTAGTCAGTTCCTGAAAGTGTTGAATAACATTATACTGTAGGCTATGCTATTGGTGTAACCAGACAATGCTAAATGGAAATTGGTTTCAATACAGCTCATTGCTAACATGCTATTGCATTTTTGTGATTAGGGTTAGTTGGAGGCAGCAAAACTGCCAATTAGACCAGACATAGACAAACACATCACAAATTCTTTTACCACACAAGCTGTCACTTATTCTCTTAGTTGGTTGATCAATCCTTTACTTCCATCCAAAGTGAAAAACTGCTCAAGTTGCAAAAAGCTATATATATATATACACACACATTTATTTATTTATTTATTTATTTCTTGGGGGGGGGGGTAGCCAATAAAAATGTATCTAATAACAATAATCTAAATTAAAATTCAAAAACAACAAAGAAACAACACAATAATAAAAAGAAACAATAAAGCTAATAATTATGATAACAACTGTACCAATATGAAAAACATTTGATACTCATCAAAAACAATAGTATTGCTTGTATTACTAAAACAGCAAGTCTACATCCATTTGGCACACCACTGGGCATTTTAAGTGTGCCAACATTATATGTTGCTAAAAGTAATGATTAAATCTTTTTCTTTTTTTACTTCATATCAAGACCAGTCATTGTGACAAGGAACTATGACATGAACCATCAACTTACTTTACTCAGTTCTCATTGTGTAGTAAAAGTTTACATCTGTGGCAAAAACTGTAACAGAGAGTATCAAGAATCAAGATGAATCCCTGGTAAGGTACAGGACAGATTATGATTAGCCTCCACCAAACACCAAAGAAACATTTTTTTTCCCCTGCTTTTTTGTTCAATGTTGGGTGTTCAGTTGTTGTTATTAAAATAAAAACAGTGTAGAGAAAACATTATTTGGCTTGTTACTATGGGGTCAGATAAGTGGGTCATGAGATGGGTGCTATTAATACTGTGACAGAACCGCTGAATAATATCCTAACCATCAGTCCACTAGAGAGTACAAATTGGAGTTCTTATTTGTGCAGATCTTTTAGAATGCACCTTATTATCAGATGTTTGTCTCATTTATCAGATCTTTATAATATATACACGGCCGCTGTGAGCTTAGTTTACATCTAATTTGCCACTTTTGGTATTTATAGTATATACTGTATGGGCAGATTATCACAAAGCCCAAGTTAGTGTTTGAAGATAATTTTCAGACAAAACACCGTGAGATTGTTGTTGAATTCCAGCAGCAGGAATGGAGAAGATAAAATTCTCTAGGTCTGTCAAGTATCACTTCCAGCTGTTGTAAAATCCATCAGCACTGTCTAAAGTTAAAATGCTGTATTGTCTGATGCAAAGGTGGTTATAATAGAGGGTTGTGATTGTAGCCACAATACAGATTACATCTTCTTTCTAATCTACCACAAAATCTTAACAATACCAGGAAGGCGAAGTTGCAGGGTGGAGAAGAATGTTGAGATTAAATTTTTTCTAGTGATTGGCAGCATTAGAGAGAATTAAATAATCATAATAATATTGTTTCTTAGTAATATGTGAATGCAGTGAATGTTTATATATTTAGAGGAAAACGTCTTAGAATTACTCCGCTTAAACTACATGTTGTTCTGAATATAGGAAGCCGACAGCTCTTACAGCTGATGATTGGAAAGGTGGTGGAGGGTTGACCAATTAAGAATTATTCTTTTTACTGTAATGGAAAGGTGTGTATATATATAATGTATATGTATACTACATGAAGTCTGAATGTTTAGAATTATCTCAGAAATTCTCTAAAGCGATTTGTCCTTAACCACACCTGATATAGAGATGCTATCTCACTGCTTTTTGTTTCTTTAGTTTTACTGTATGCAGGTGTCACTGGAAGAGGTAAGGGTTTTGTATCAGCATTGTAAGAAGGAGGTTTTTTTTTTTTATATGTGATAAAGGGTTCCCCCCCTTTGCAGAAATAAATAAATAAATAAATAATTAAATAGCTGCTCACACATCTTGTGCAGCATAAAAAAAGCCACATTCTCTCACATTGGCCTGTGGGAATAGAAGAATGCTGCTTTGCTTGAGGTAAAGAGAAGCAATGGCCGTTTAATTAACCTTTCCTGCCTCAATCTGCTCACAACAATTTTGCGTGTGACTCCCTTTAATGGTTTAATGACCTTGCTGTCAGTAAGACTGAGAAGGACTGAGTCAAGGTATGATTTAATTAAAAGAATCCACGTAAGACTGTACCTACAGAGGTGCAGAAATGCTTGGGTTCTGGGGAGTGACAGCGCTGACCTTGCTATTGAGTTTCAGTATGACAGCATGCGGCACAGTGTAAATAATTAGATGGGAAAAGCGAACGAAAAGGAACCTTTCAATAAGGGAGCTCTGTGTTTGTCTCCGGCAATAGGAAGTCTTTGTAATCAATGTCCAGTAGTGCTGACTTTATCCACAATATGGTGCTAGTGTCCCTTTCAGTAAAGACAGTGCTTCATGTGCAAACCAATGGCATTAAAGACAAAGTACAGTACCCCACAATGTTTATAATTGCATTTTGTGAGTCAGGATTGTGTGGGAAGAGGCACAACGGGCTCTTTGGTACTTTTCTAAGGGTCACTGTTTCATCCAAGCTGGAAAACAAACCACTGTCTGAGCTCTCAGTATTTTATTTGACATCAACTTCATAGTTCTTCTATATTCCTCCACAGTGCATTCCAAAATGACCCAACAGGAGGTTTGCCACTCAGTCTTTGTATTTTGGCAAGCAACATTACACAAAGTAAATGATGATACAGCTTATTCAATTCAATAATGAAGCCTGCTAAGAATATTGATCAGGCTCTTGTTTTTCAGGACACATTTAGAAACTGGGAAGTTGTAACATGGTCATTGTCTCTCTTTTTTTCCCCTGGCTCTAACCATATTCATACGACATTAGTAAATTTTGCAATGAGAACATGTGAATGAACTTGTGCATTTTCGCACATAATTTCTTTTTTCTCGCACTTTATAAAAGCAACACCTTTTCTGGCACAGTCAATCAATAATATAAACACTAAAGGAAACCAAAAAATCAGTCTATAAACAAACCTATCTTTAATTCTATCACCACAACATTTAAAAAGTCATTGCAGAACTGCAACAAGTTGCTTCAGATGACATGTTTTAGACAATCACTTCAGCTTCTTAATCTTTTTCATTTTGTGGTTCAAATGAGACATTGCCTCTTTATCCTTCTTCACAGCAGACTCTGCCAGCTCAGAGAATGATGGAAGACTGCCACGGTCACCTGTGACAGCTCAGCTGACTGTCATACACAGTACCAGTCCACTGATGAGAGTGAAATTACTTCATAATAGTAGGGGTGTTCCTGGGTTTATATAACGATATGATAATCCTCTTTTCACACAATGATGATAATGATCATTATTATGGAAGGGGAGTAGGGGGCGAGGAAACCGCTTGGAATGGAGACTTTGCTGTATAATCCTCCTGCCTTGAAAGGTTAAATACGGATTTGAATATTATGATCCCCCACTCCGAAAATGATAGTACCGTATTTGAAGCAAATGTGCTCATTGTGCACTTTACCTTGTGGAGCAGCATGAGTGGCAGACTCCACCAAGGAAGACGTGTGCAGTCTTGTGTTGGTAGTAAGAAGAAGAAGAAGAAAAAAAGCACTGTTAAGAATGACTGATTTTAGAAATCCAGTGTTAGTGGAGTTGTTGTAATACTTAAGTTTAATTGGGGCTGTAGTAGCCTAAAGGTTAGCGAAGAAAGCTTTGGACCAGAATCCCTAGAGTGGAAAAATTGTGGGTATGGAAGTGAATATGTAATGTCTTCCTCTCTTTCAATGTTTCCCATAACCTACCACTTAACCTCAGCTGCTCGAGTGAAATCAGAATTGACAACTGAGAGATTTGCTCATTAGATTTGGTGAGTCTTAAGATGCCTGTAGTAACTTTAGCAACTTTTTTTTAGCATACTTAATCTTACTTTATCCTCAGGAGAGTCACAAATATTTCTTGTTGAATGTTGACATTATGTTATGGTGCTGTGATGGCTAGAAAATCTTCATATAGGCTTGAAAAGGTGGCTATAAAAAGCAATTATATGTAATATTAGTGAGATATTGATATTTAAATGCTTAACTTAATGAACTTAAATCTGAAGCTGAAAAAATGCAAATGTAAATGCAGATGGTGATTAGCTTTGCTAAATCTGGTGCATACATCTTTTCATTTGATTAATGATTAATGTTGAGTTAATGATTGTCCCTATAAACTCAATAAAATAAAAATAAATGTGTACCTTGGGGTTTTCAAATACTATATATCCCTGAGATCACTGTCGCTATAGCTTTCTATTACCTAAAATAATAATTGACCCTACATCGTAATTCTACTCATGTAAGCTTTTAACAAATAATTTGCTCTTCATCGTTAAATTTACACTTATTAATTATGTCTGCTCAGGTGTAGTGTATCTGTCAGGCTCTATTTCAGTCGTGATCTGTTGACTGCAAAGACACTCTTGGCCAAGATCGTAGGACCTAATGTAAACCAGAAGCAGCTTAATCATGGACTGGTCTGACACATTAATTTAGAACAATCAAATAGTATTTCAAGCTGCATTTGTATTTTCATTTTCTAATGTCACTTTATTTAATAGCTAAGTGTTAATTACAATCACAATTATGCCCCGTCCTATTCACTGCTAAGGCACTATGATAATGCTTAGTTCTAACTACAGCACCCCAGGTTGAGTCCAGCTGGAGGCACTTTGCTCCATATTATTCCCTCTTTTTTTCTCTCTCTCTTGCTCTCCTTCCCTGACTGATGATGCCAGGTAACTCATTAAACTCAACAAAACAACACATTTCCGACAGTAACAGAGACAAAGATATTGGGGATTACACATTTTAAAAATATTATTTGTACCCTTCTACTAAAATAAACAAGTATGGCTGTAAAAAAGTATCAGACAGACCTATTGCCCATTGGAGAAAATAATACTAATAGAGAAAATGGTAGGGACGTGTACATAGAAGGATTGATTGCTGATCACAGTTCTAACACAGACTACAGAAAGAAGTTGTTGACATTGGCCATCTGACAAAGTTGTTGAACATTCACATATTTTCCACAAGTACCTCAGGTCACTAAGCTCAAGAGGAACTTGATGAACTTCATGTGAACCATTTTTATGTGTGAATACTGTGTTTTGCTATAAACACTTCTGATACAATCCATGCTATCTCTGAGCATCAGATTTTTGTGATGAAAGGTGTTGGCTGTTTCCCCTCTTCATCACTCTACCTAAGAAGCAAGCAAAATAGTTTTACTGCAGTCCAAGCTGCAACATTATGATGATGTAAATGATTCAAAAAGTAAGTTTAGACTCCCCTTCGTTCAAACTCAGGAATGATATATGTAGTAGCTGCATAATAATAACACGCATAAGAGCAAAATTAAGCGCAGCTGGTTTCTACATGGAAGATAAAAATGTATTTCTTGCTTCAAGCTCTTCTTCGGGTATCGTCCCGTGGTGCCCCTGATAGTGATCCTGACATTCAGCCTCTGCAATGTAAACATAACTACTGGTGGAGAATACCTAGCTGTAGTTCACCATCTCACTGTGGTGGATAAACTGTAACATGATCTGTTAAAGGAAATTAAGCTTCAAGACAACATACCAGAATTTGATCTTTTTGTATCCATTCAGTTAAGTGCAGTGTGTAGTGTGCACTACACAACATCTCCGTTGATTTAGATCTGCTTCTTTCCTTGCATCTAAACCCTAAACTCAGATATCTAAAGAACACCATACTGCATACAAGCAGCAGCTGGACCACTAATCCCTACCATTTGTTGTAGATGAATAACACACTAATCACCTCTAGAATACATGATATGTCATAGGATTACATGTTAACAAATAATATCGTGAATGTAGGGCTAGCAAAAACAAAGGCCAATGGCCACACATTTACTGGAATAGAATTAGGTGTTAAAACAAGACCTGAGCACAGGCACACTTGGCCTTGTAATGCTTTGAGCTAAGCACCATGCTACAAATCAAAAAAAATTGCTAATATGCTGATGTTGAGCATGTAAAACGTTCACCATATTTGCCTAAACTTAGTGTGGTAGCACTCTGACATTTACATGTAATGTACAGTGTGTACTAATGTAACTAATGTGTATAGCTAACCTGTTGCATTATAAAAGTATTCTGTTTACTTCAAAAATTATTAATTTCAAAAATACACAGACAAAATTAGTGGTACATGTATTGTTAATTATCCATTATGAACTGGCTAGAATGTGTACCAGCAGATACACAGCTTCGTCTTATGTTGCCGCTTTCTTGCCCATCTGAGATATGGCCGTGTTCATAGTTTTATAGATATAGAAACCACAACCACACAGAGCTGTGTTTGCCATGTTTTGTCTCTCTCTCTTATGACCAAATATCATTGAGGGAGAGTTGTAGTAATGTGAGACTCTGGTTGAAACTCCACAGATCCACGAGAGAGCGTTAAAGCAACAGTCTACTATTCAAATGAAGACTAATTTGAAATAGAGCCTCAATCTGTTTTTTCAACCCAGCACTTGTAACCATTATTCTACAGATTGTGAAAATCTGTGGTGGCAGTGATCTAATTGTAATGAGTGTAATAATTGTTTGTCCACTTTTCTTGAAAACAGACAGAGCTGTTTGTTTCCTTAAAATGTCACAGAGATTCATAATGTTTCATGACTGACTCACTGTGTTTTTCATACAGGCTTTTATTGTCTCGTCATATTCTCTTCTGAATATTTTTAAATAGTAGACCGTCCATGTTAGCTTATATAATATAAATCATATTTATATAATATAATTAACAGAATAAATTATTCTGGGCAAATAACAACAGAGCATGTGGGAGGTTCTGCTTCAAGAGCCCTGGCTGCATTATGCATGTGTGGACTCATGTTAGCCTGTGCGTACCATACTAGTATGGCCGATACGGGGAAAGTGAGTGCAGTAGGGGCTGGGTAGTTTGTGCCAAATTTCAAACATGATTTACATTCTCAACGTAATGTATTAAAACGTTGACAGGGCAAAAGGGATTCACAAGATGCTGCATTAGAAACTCAATTTCTGTGATGAATTGCCTGAAGCCACTGAATTACAAACTGCTCCCTACCACCTTCCCTGACTCACCCCCTCCCATGGCTCAGAAGTTTTTTTTTTTGTGCATGTCAAAATCTTCTTAAACCTCTCTCTTAATCTGATCTGCTGAATGTGAGAGGGTGAAAGGATTTTCAGACTGAAAGGCATTCATTTTTCGTCTTGTTGTGCATTGCCTTTTCCAAGTGCTGGGTCAGTAATATTCAAAACTTGCTGCTTTGCTCTTCCGTCTCCCCAGCACCACTCGACTTGTCTTGGGCTTATGGATGTCCTATCCAGACCTGCTCTTCAGTCATTATGTGTGACTGGTGAAAAGCTGCCACCTTACTAAACTAAATGTAAGCATTATTAACTAAGTAGTGCAGATTTATGGTGACAAATATTTATATAAGGTGACAGCACTGGGTAATGTATAGCTGTAATACATTTAAATAGGCTCCTCTTGGTGTACAGTGTGATTTTACTGGCCTGTGCACAGTGAAATAACACTGATCAGTCAATTATATGGTGCGAAGAAGAAATCTGCTTATACTAGTGCATGAAACAATGTTTTATGAGCACAACATATGTTATGTGTTGAAATGCACATTACTATACGACAGTAGGGCTGAGTTTACCCAAAGCCAGCATGTTTTTAGTTGTTTAAATTTGTTTCCTGAAACCTAAATAGTGACTGGCAAGGCAATTGCCTCTTCCAACAGAGCTGTGCTTCTCTTTGATGGGTCACAAAAGTTTTAGCTCTTCCATAATACATTGAAAACATCTCATACCTTTTTATCTAAAAACATATCTCAAAAACTTAAGTCAACAGCCATAAACCATCGTGTGAAATGCTGAATCCTTGAAATGTCCCACAGGCGGCTTAGGCAAGACAGCAAATAAATGACGTAAAAGGAAAAGACCATCTTCTGACTTAAGAGCCTATTTATGAGAAGAACAGTTTGGTTTTCAATCTTCTTACAGGCTGTGAACAACTGGTGGGAAGTTCCATGAAGATGTACTGAATAGCCTCAAATGTGTTCTTGTGTTCTTTAAAGAACTCCATGCTCAAGGCAGAGAGCAGGCCGAAAAGGTGGACAAACACCTTTGTGGGGTGGTCTGGAAGATCATAAAGAACAATGGCTGCTTCCATCACAATAGCAATACTGCTGAGCGTAGGCAGCGAGGTTGGTGCATCATCATCCTTGAGAACAATGAGGATACCCATCTTACCCCAGTTAAGATTAAGAGCATTTAGTAGTGGGAGGAACATGACTGTTCTACTTATAATAATATTTCCCTTCTTTTTCATTGCATCCACCAGGACACATCTTTGGTCTTGGAGTGTATCATCATCATAGCTTTCTGGATGATCTAAACAGGATTGACCTTTCCTTGTTTTGGTTTTTTCAAGGAAAACCTACCTTCATCAACATCTATGTCCCTCCGTCTTTTCTTGTTTTTGCTAACCTCGTTACAGCTGGCCTGGCACAGCTTCGATTGGCAGTTTTCGGAGCTCGCACTTTATGCTTGTTGTCCAGCCATCATATCCCGTGCCGCCACCAGGCTCTTCAAGGCGTGGATGTTTGCTTACAAGTTCAGAGACAACAGATTCAATTTGATGTTTGCTGGGGTAGCTTGTCTAAAATTTCCTTTTTCATGTCTCTTTCTACACTTAGACCTCTCCCAGTTTTTCCATATACGTCATTAACCTTACAGAATTTAATTCAACATCATATGAGAAAGGGGTGGTGGAAATGGCGTAGGCCACTGTGAAATTTTTCGCATATGGGTCGGAATAATCAAAGATGAGCTGTGGGTAGATGCTGGCGTACTGATGCTGGTTGTATCAGGGAAGAGGTGGAGGATGCATGAGAGGGCGTTTGCGATTGTGCAGGCAACTCTGCAAAGACCATCAAGTTACAAACTACATCGCCATTATATGGGTCCTCATATTGTACAGAGAATTTGCCTTCAAGTTCAAGTTTTTCTTGTAGTTCATCTTGCAGCTTATCTACAGATTTAGGGGTCTTAGTCAGTTTGACTTTTTGGATCAGTTTTGGGTTTATGTTTACTTGCAATAACACCCCCAAGGAAGTCTGGGGGAACCCCAGAAACTGGATAGATGTATGATAAATACTTAGCCAGTACACTACAGAACTGCTCTATGAACCCCTTATATGGCACCAACCATACAAAAAAAACTTGACCTGGCCTCACGTGGTGGCGCCGCTTGTCTAAAGTGCAATTTTGCGTCTTGCCACCATAAAATCTTTTAAGGCTGACTTTAAACAAGAAACTTAATAAAGTTACTTGAAGCAAATATGTTATGATATAGTTTACAATGCCACTAAATATTTTCATTCAGTGTATTTAAAAATCATAATAAGGCAAGAAATTTCAAGTTTTTGTTTTTACAGTGCAGTGGTTAAATTGTGGCCCAGAAGGGAGCCGTGCTGTATGGTTAGTAAAAAAAGAAATCTGGATGACAGAAATGGTACAGTCCAGTTTTGCTCCAGGAACATAAGGGGCTAAGTAAGCAGTTGGTTTGGGGTGCTGGTAAACACCAGTGCAGCCATGACTTTAACTTAAGTTATGTAACTATGTGTTCAGTTTTATTCAGTTAAGATGAGTTAGTAGTTAGTTAAATCTCCCTCTTACACCAGACTTATCTTGTCAGGGTGTTTGCAGTGGTTCAGTAGTTTGCACTGTTGCCTCACAGCAAGAAGTTCTGGATTCAAACCTACTGGCTTTTTTTTTGTGTGTGAACTCAACCCTTTTCCCACAGTCCAAAGACATACAGGTTAGGCCACTGGTGGCTCTAAACTACAGTCCTAAAAGTGTTAGCGGTATGGTGACTCAGCAGTTAATTCTCTTGAAGGAGTTGTAAAGAAAACAGCAGCATTACACAATTCTCTAATTTGTCCGAAATAAATCTCCTGCAGTCAAGGGAAAAAAGGCTTTTTGAGTTTGATATTGCTTTTGACTGTATTTGCACTGAAGAACCAAGTGCAAGGAAACATGTTGTAGTGACATATCTGCTTCAGTAACTACACATTTTACAAGAACATCCAAGATTTATTATCTGTAGTCTGCTTGTCCTTTTTACTCTCCACCCCTACATCCCCAAACAGGTTAGTATTAGTCTTTAACTCTTGTTAGACAATAGTCAGCTCTTCAAAATGTCACCAGGTTCAAAGAAGACATAATTATGCATGAATGCATTTGTGGAGTGTGAATTTAAATTTTGTGCAGACTGGTGCACCATATGGTTATGTAGAGTGCCCACCCAGAGAAACTAAATGTCTTCCTTTTGGATTTATTTTGGCATTGAGTCTGGTGTGTCAGAAAAAGGTAATAAAAATATGAACAGAGAGAGAGCTAGAAGATAAACACAATAAATAACTGGAGGAGGAAAGTACTTTTCACATGAATGTCTGATTCATTGTTCTTTGGGTTCATGTTTTATATGGCTGATGGTGCAGGCCTGTGTGATTGTGCCTCTTCTCATTGTTCTTGTTGATTTACAGCACCAGTACAATGGTGTAATAGGAGTTTGGCTTTGCTGCTTGAGAAGAGGTTTTGAGTAATGCAAGCAGGGCCTTTTGTCTGTGAGCTTGATTGCAGGGAGTGGGGAAGCCTCGGAGCTGTCATCCCAATAAAGAAAGCTCCTCTGTACGGCGTTAACATCAACATCCAATCAAAAGAGGGGGAAACACAGATTTAGTTCGTTGCTGTTTGCTTTTCACACAGAAAAGGCCATGCATTAATGGAAATCCAAATATTCCAGCATTACCAGGGGATGATAATGTAAATTCAAGTTAATATTGGTACAATGTGTGTGTGACAGTTTGCCATAATGCGCTCTTGCTGGATTAGTCATTCATTAAACAGGTTTGCCATGCAAAGCCACTGTCAGATTTTTGTCAAGGAGGACAGAAAAAGAGGGAAAACAGTGCCAGCAGAAGCTCTTACAATTAAAATCTGCAGCCTGATTATGATGACCAGTTTAATCTCAAGCATGAGTTCCCTTGTAGATTTGCAGCAACAATTCTTTATAACAGTTGAACAGAAAGACAGGGAAAACAAAAGATTGTATTAAAGTGCTCTGTTTGATATCAAAGCACTTGGAAAGCATTGTCAGGAAAATTATGTTGTTTCATATTAGATGGTTTAGAATAACAACATCTATTTATACCTCTTTTTTTTATTCTTTCAATGTGGTGTCTGTTTGCTTTGCACTGTTCTATAATGTGGGATACCAGAGAAAGATCAAGGTCTGTTGTGTTAAGCATGCAGAGATCTCGCAGTGATTTACAGCTTTTGTTTTGAATATTCCCTTATTGTGTTTTGTTTTGTTTTTTTAACTTTTAAAATTCAATATACTGACGGTCTAGTAGTTATCTTCTAGTATCAATTTTACATTTCTGATCAGCCACCTGTTTAAACTTTAAGATAAATTTTTTTTTTTTTTTTACACCAAATTTTGTTCAGTTGATTTTGATTAAATCTGGATCAAGTTTTTAACAAAACAAATTACGACTTTTTGAATTAATATATATATTTTTTCCTTTTGCTGTTTTTGTAGTAAGCCTTGCAAGATTCGGGGCTCCACCAGGTATAGCTGAAACTGTAGCTTAAGGTTTTACATACAAAACAAAACAAAACAAAACAAACAAACAAAAAAAACTGCAGTAAAAAAAAGTGCTGGTTTTGTCTTGTCACGTTAATGCATCAATTGAAAATACATAGCTAAAATAAAAAGTAACATTAGTTGGTCCGGGGTGATTATGAATAGCGTATAAGTGGATACATTTTCCTTTGTTTTGGCCACTTGGGGGCAACAGAAACAAGATATACACACACTGACATGAATTTTACTTGTTGCTTATTCAGCAAAGTAAAGGCTACCAGTGGCTTCATTTGTAGTTCCCTTCATGGCCACTGCGCTTCCTGACTTTGTAGCTGCTAAATGGTTGGCTATGTTTACTAGCCAGAAGCGAACTTTGTTAGTTTACTGTTTAGTGCGAGGCAGATCATGTACTGTCAGTTTATTGAAAATATTACACTGGCAGCTGGAGAAATGTCATTAATGTTGAGACTAAACTAAAACTGTAGGATTTTGGACGTTAAAACCAAAGAAATGAAAAACAAAAGAGGCTGAAACAAAGATATTTGGATTGGTTTGATAGTTTTCTATGGGTTGATCAACAAAAGTAACCCCCCCATCATATTACTCTCAGCCACTTGACAAATTCAAAAAATGTTTATTCCAGTTTTAAGAACCTTTAACTTGTAATTTGTGCATTTACACCATACTATTACCTTTTTATTCTGATAGGATCTGTGTACTTTTTCCACTTCCACTGAATAACAGTATTTCTTGTTTCCTTTCTGCTAGTTTCTATTTTGACTTTGTCATCATTGAGAAAGCCAAAGCACCATTTTATTATATTCCCTACCCAAATGCAAAATTACACAATTCTGTGATTTATTCCACTTATTCTGCAGTCACGTCGGTTTAAAGATTTTCTGTCATGTACAGCAAGTGCCTCATTCATGTTAAAGTAAATACAAGATACAATGTACCAGTTTGGATAAAAAACTGTGCATAGCAATGTAAGTTTGTTTGACTGCTTTTGTCATCACCCACTTCAGGACACACAAGTATCATAAATATACCATACATCCTGTCATACACTTCTGGCTTTGGTTGTGTGCTGTTTGTCACGCTTTAGAATTGATAAAAAAAGATTGGTCTCTGGAGAATGTGTTGTTACCGTCATAAAGGGAAGGCCATGTCCACATTATTATTTTTTTCATTGCGGGCAGCAGTGCGGTGCTTTTTAGAGCACTTTAATCTGCTCTGCAGCTGGACACGTGGGACTTGGCCTTGCCCCCGCGTCACCCCCAGCAGACTTGTGGTGGTAAATATCAGATGGGGCCTCTGTCATCACACAGTGATGATACAATCAGCATTCAGAACAATCTCCAGCATAATAGGAGTTTTTCAACCGGTTGACACCCAAAAGTGGGTTGAAGGCCTGTTCTGACACACAGACCTGACTTTGTATGTGTCAGGTCTTATTATTTGAATAGCTTATGAATGGGAAATTACTCACCAATAATTCTAAGACTTGGGTAGTAATTTATTAATGGTGCAAAATATAAGAGTTGGCCAGAAATGTAATTTAAATGTAAAAAAATTAACAAACACAATCAACAATATGTGAAGGAGCCACAGAGATGCTGTCATGGCCGAATGCCAGCATTATTAGGAATTTCACAGTTTGGGATCAATAAAGTAAATCTATCTACTTTGTAGTCAAAGAAGACCAGCTTCCAAGTTAAATGTTAACTTAATGGCTAAGTTTGTAGTTTTTTTATTTATTTATTTATTTTTATCAATCCTAGAGAGTAGTTATGATAGTGACCTCGTAACTCGTAGGTATGAATGGATTTCTTGAATGCTAAAAAAAATTGACTACTAGGAGTTGTTTGACTTCTTATCCACTGCCAGTTGAGCTTGCCCATCTGTTCAGACAGAGGAAAGGCCTACAAGTTACACACACACACACACACTCACACACACACTCACACACACACACACACACACACACACACACTGTGGAGCGTGAGCTGATACACATTGTGCAAACCTGTAAAACAGATCTGTTGCGTCTCTCATTCCTGTGATGTTGCTCCCGTAAAAGAGTCAGAGCCTCCGTGTGACAGTTCAATCAGTGATTGTGTCTTTTTAAAACTAGTTAAAGCAGAGTTTGAGTCTTTGTGGTTTAACAGTACTGGGGAAATGAGAGTGGTGGAAATGAATGGATTCATCCGGGTATTGGGTTTACATTGCCAATCGAAGTATCAAATACATATTTCTGCCCTGTTGTGATGCAGTTAGTTATGTCAATGACTCAAGGCTTATGCATTCAGATTATGTGGCTCTGGTTGACCAAGTAAATTAATTTTGACCAGGTAACCACATTGTAACTATTTTTCTTTACTTAAGATTGACCTGGGGAGGTGACCGGAACAATGTGGTCTGTTTTTTCTGCAGATTAGGTTTTTTACTGTTAAAATAAGAAAGATGTTTAGGATATAGTTGATTTAAACAACAAAGAAAAAAAAAAAAACAAACACAGGGAGACCAATGCCCATTAAAAAGAATGTCCTATTTGTTTGTCTCCAAATCAAGATACTTAGGATGATTTGGTTCTCCACAGACTTTAGTCCTGTGTGTCCATGCTGGCTCCACCTGTGCTCCATCATACCTGCTCTCAGAGGCCTGGTCCTATCATGCACAGCTGTTGCCCGCCACCTTCTCCCAGTCCCCCAAACGTGCAATGTCCACAGAAATTTAATAATTTAGATTCAAGTCCATACAACAAGTATAAAACCAAAAAATAAGTCAAAGTCAACAATATAATTACACAAATTAGCAAAAAAATAAAAACATGCCAAAAAATCTAATATAAATTATGCATTACTGAAAATGGTGACTACAATAGTGCTATCTGATGGTCAAACATATACGTTAACAGTACAGTGGCAGGACCAATCCCTGACCACCCTGCCAGCTATGGCTCTGAAACATGTAGCACGATCTTACTTGAGAAATTGATACAGTAAACATTTACAAATACAAACAAATATTTAAGCTAGTCCTATAATAGCACCAACTTGCATATCATTAATCAGTACTGACTTTTATTATTAATTGTATCCCCACTTTTATTACATTTATTAATTTAGAACAATATTGAAAAAAATTCTGAAAACTGAAATAAAATTTTCATACAAGGCTTAAGAAATCTTGCTTTTATGTCACGCAATGTGTTAAAAACAGCTACAAAAACACTACAAATCCAGCTAAATAATTGTTTTCCTTTCACACTGACTGACACTTATTGTTATTCCTATTTGAACACCGTTATGTTATTAATCAGTCAGGTCATGTGGTGAGTGCTGTCATTGCTGAAATAGCTTTAATATGGACTACCCCTCTGGGACAAACTTGGTCATTAACTCTAATGCCATTTTCTGCTACAAGAACCTTCCACCCTCCCTTTACACCCTTTTTCATTGATTCCAAAATCTAGACACAAACGACTCCCAGGACATTTATCCGTACTCGGTTCTCTTTGTGGAAAACTAAAGGGGCTAGATTGAGTATTTTGGCTGAACTCTGACCTGCTATTCCTCTCTACATAATCTCAGTGAGCCAGAGGACATGGGACCAGTAGATGGACTGTCAGCAACAATTTTTGCCTTGTTAAGATCATGTGGGCAAAGGAAGGAAGGTTGAAGGGCATTAATAGAGAACGCCAAATTGCTTGTGATGAAGTTGAGAGGAGGACAGGTCAGATGGCGTGCGGCATCTTTAACATAGCTGCTATTGATTTTAGATTGCCCTCATGGGAGAAAACAAACACGCATGCACAGTCCGAGCAGTTAGCACCTCTGTCTGTCTGTCTGTTTGTGTGGACATAAAGGTGGGAGGCAACAGAATGAATGCACCAGGTACCTGCAGTATACATTATTTGGGATTTTATGTCTTATGGAAGTTCACCTGGTAGACTTGCAGCAGATTCATATAAGAAAAAAGAATCTCATATTTGATGAGGTTATTCTTTTTCAGAGTGTGTTGCTTTGGTAGTGAAACTACTAGTAGTATCTGTGATGAGGAAATATTTGACTCCAGCCCTTGGTGTTGGAACTGTAAGTGGATTTGTGTAACACTTCTCCCATTATCTTTTCCCATATAGCATTGCACCATCCACGTATCTAGTAGCAAGCTAGGCTAATCAGCTTCCATTTTCTGGAATGGCTGATGACCAATATTATAAAGGCTTGTTGAAAAAGAGAAAACATCCCCTTTACGCTCCCCATCAAGAGCACACCATGGTAGTTTATAGTGCCACGGTGATGGAGTATTGAAAACTATTCAGATAATTTATTGAAGTAGTAAAAGTAATAAAACTTCAACTAGAAATAGAAGTTAAGTGATCAATAATAGTAGAAGTGTAACTAGTTTAATTACATTTCTTAGTAGTGTGGCAGTAATGTTGCTGTACTTTGAATTAGATATCCTTTCAGTACTGAAAGTACTCTTATCAAGAAAAGGTGATGTAAAATAGTTATTAATTCAACTTTATTTTTGACTCTCATGTCACCATGTACTTTTAATTGCTTTATAACTTTTTGTGTAATTTAACATTTCACTTTTTTCACATTCCCAAATTGATCAAATGTTTTGACTGTGAAAGTTTACTCTCATCAGTAACAGAATAAAGTTACACATACAAAAGTAACAGTCACTTCCCTGATTCATTTGAGGCTGAGTATAAAATCTAAAAATTGAATACTGAAATACAGTATATCAACAGTTTGTTTAAATTCAGTTCTAGAATATTCAGTTCTACTTTGTGCTTTCATGATGACTACTCGACGGCTTGAAACACTGTTCCACCATTATGTCCAAAATGGGTTTTATCTGCGTTTCAAATCGTGAAAAACTTGCTTCTTCCAGTATAATTTCAGTTCATGAATATTTTCTAACACACCTAGTGAGGAGAATTCAGATTTCAATTTGACTTTAAACCTGACAGACTTGTGGATACATGTGCCTTGGGTCACCACAGGAAGTGGTTTTAGCAGCCTACTTTCCTGGGTGACTGGATAGCTGTCAAGACACGTGTTAATACCAAGTATAAACATGGTATACATGTGCTTTGCCATGCATACTTAATAAAGGTTTCGAAAATGTCACGTTATACAAGTAGGACAAGTATGTAGTTGCCATAATTATTTGTCTCTGAACAGAAACCATCCGTCCAGCCTTTTTCATTCCAGGTCTTTCTGGCTGTTACAATTGATTTGGTTGTAATTATACTGTGTGTTGGACAAAATAAAGCTAATTAGGAATATATGATTAGTCATTGAAATGCTAATCAAATGAAATGTTTACTTCTCATTGACTACCATTTCATCTTTGAATATTGAAGAAGTCAGCGAGAAAATGCCTGTGCAAGTTCTCACAATATATATAGAGTAGTAAATAAAACATGAAAAGCCTCTCTAAAACTCACTAATGTCTGTTGAACTAAGCAATAAGGCATTGAAAATGAGGCATTTAAGAGGAAAATTTTACTATTTCAAATGGACTCAGCTGTTGTCTGTTAATTAGATGTCCTTGAGATCCAGAGGTTGCCTTCAAAAGCAACAATAGATCTTTTCATAATGTTTCTATGGCTTTGCTATGTAGGCCTTCCCATCCAGACTGTTCAAGGCAACCACTAGCCCATCTTTGGACTGTGTGTTTTTTTTTTCCTTTCATCATTTCATATCATTTAGAGTCACTGTTATCTTTATCTAAATATTTCAATTACATGGCGTCTTTGCCACTGTAATTTATTGAATCACTGGTTTGCACTGTATGATTGGTCCACTGTGTATCAGTAATGGTTTTGCAGACCACAAAAGCTGCCGCTAATGTGCCTGTAACGAGACTATGGTCTGCTCATTGAGAGAGATGGAGCCTTGTCATGGCTTCTTATCAATTAGGTCTAATGTGAATGCCATTTAAAATATTATGTTTTAGGGTTATGTATCATACATGCTAATTCTCAGTCCATTGTATTGGCACTTCAACCAAAAATAGAGAAGGACAAATCGTTTAATTGACAAACAATGGCTGAGGATGTTATTTTTACTGAAGGTTATTTACTTTAGTTAAAGTAACTATATATATATAACCTTAATTAAATCCTTAAATCCTTACATTTATCATGAAATCAAACTGTACCAACAGATTTTTTTATTTTTAGTTTTAGAAATTGACAATTTGTCTATCAGTCGAATAGTTTGGAATGACACCGAGTTACCAGAAAAAATTTCTACACAAAAATTTACCACACTGAAATTTTGATGAAAATTGCCAGTACAACCCAACAAGCAGCACACAAGGTAGACCCAGTGAAATATGTGCAGTGACCCCTTTATTGGTGTAAAAATTACCCAAAAGCCTTAATTCCACAATTGCAAATTTAAAGGGCGAATGTAGTTTGGTGTGTGCATCAAGAACCAAGTTTCTAATGGCAGAGAAGAGACTTGACGCAGCAGTCTCATGGGCATAAGAGGTTTCCCTTCCCTGAATCAGTAGTGCACAGAGCAGGTTAACAGTCCTGCGCCCAGGGAGATGAAAAAGCATAAATTAAAGTGCTCCCTCAAGGAGAAGAGGGGGTGCTGGGTTACCAAGGCATTATCAGTGCCGGGTGAGAAGCACACAGAGCTCAGTTTCATCCTCATGTTCTTTGTTAACACAAAGGGGGTCACCTCAATATGAAAGGAAATATAATAACACAGAGACCCTTGCACAATGGCAGACTGCTGACAAATTCTCACCTAATTCTGCCCTCATATTCACCGTTCCAAACCCGGCCTCTTTCAGGGAGAAGCATCAAGGCTATGGTAATACAGTGTAAAGGAGGCTGTGTGGAATACAATATGTTTACTGATGAAAAATATAGCTTGAAAATAAAACAAGCACGCACATGCTCACTTGAGAAATGTTTTAATTACATACAAAAGAATGTGGCTAATAAAGGAGGGAATTAAGGCAAATGCTCTGAGCGATTGTGGGAATTTGGCCAAAAGGAAATGAGTTGCCTCACAACCTCTCTCTCCCTCTCTCTCTTGCTACCTCCCTTTCCCGCTCTGTGTTTCCCTCTCTTTCGCTCCCCACCATTAAAAAGCCTGCAACTTCAAGCAGTTTTTTAATCAGCTAAAAAACATATGTGGCTTTGCAGCTAAGACAGCTTGCCCAGGCGCTGATAAATGCCTATCACTAATTTGCATACGGTAGAAGCTACCCTTTAATCAGAACCTCTAATCCCTGACGGTATTAATGATTTTTTTTTCTCCTCGTATAGTATCATGTTTGCTAATTCCAAAGTGATCAGCTTCTTGTATGCGTCTCTTTTTTTGTGCTGGCATAATGGCCGAGTTGAGAACTTCTGTTATCCTACTTTGGCACATAATTAGGACTACAAAGGGGGACAAATCGCGCTGAATGGGACTCACAAAGAAGAGCTCCTTTTTTCAGCCCCTTCTTTTCTGCTGAGCTCTCGTTAACAGTTGTGTCACTTCATATATAGCCGCAGAAATGGGGAGAATTTGATGCCAAATCTTGAGTACATGACAGCGCTTAAGAGTTTTGCCCAAGCACAGAGAAAAATATCAAAATTTACCATGTAATTAAAATGTCTATCACCCCTCGGCTGGTTTAGAGGTTGCATTTTCTCCTTAAAGTGGCACTCTAGGCTATTAAACATTCCTTTTAATTTCTTTGCTAAGCAACTTGCAGAATACTTGTATTTGACCTTATTTTCTGTTTTCAGAAAAAATAAAATTCACTTTCACTTTTCAAAACCAAAGGGAGAAAAAAAGGGAACAAAATTTATGATATGTTGAACAAAACTGAAAATGTCATTAGTGTGATGAGGATCCCTGCCATGATAATAACAAAAGTGCAATTAATATAATCACAATATTTGCTGGAAAAAAATATAAACAGTCTTAAATGGGTATGGCCTTTAGTTTTAGGTCATGATACTGTATGTGTAAAACGTGGATTAAAAATGAAAAGGAAAAAGAAACAGAATGTCAACTAGGTAATCACAACAGCTGATTTATACTATTCATTTGGGCCATTACTTTTCATTAAAGATCAAATGAAATGGGTACTTACTTACTAAGAGGCCTTTGGGGAGCTGAATTGCAGAGAAGAAAGAAGATTAAACTTTACATTCAGCCCCAAATTTAATTCAGAAGTAATCAATCGCATAATGGGCCTGCAACTGTAGCCGAGGTGATTGAAATGAAATTACCATATTTTTAATCTTAATTTTCCACACTGTTTATCTGACACTGTCAATATAAAATACAAACAGATAATGAAATAGCATTATATTGACACTACAATCATCTCTCGAGCAGCCCTCTGTGATTAAACCGCTGGAATGTTTGATTACATTTTGTTGGCTGACATTACAAATGACACGGATGCTTCGCCGAGACTTGCTGCCGGCTGGAAAATGAGCCTATCCATCAAGGACTCCTGGCAGCTTCTCCCTTCCAGTCGATGGCTACTGCCAACGGTCTGGGCACCCTTCTGTCAAGCCGTTTAGCACCCTAGAAGAGAGAGGGGAGGGTAGGCAGGGTGGAGGGGTTGCTGGGTGTAGGGGGTGGAAGGAGGTTGAAAAAGGGTGGATGGGTGGGGGGGTGGGGGAGGGGGCAAGGGGGTGAGACGAGTGATTCACAGCTCCCTTGCTCTGCTAATGATACAAAAGCAAAGGAGTCACAGAGTGGGAGAGAGAAAAATGTCCCAGGCAACATATCGCCCATGCAGGTGTCTCTTGGCGTACCATAAAGGGACCATAAAGCCCTCACAATGCAAGGCCCACAGTCTGCAAATCAACAGCTCAGCCGCTGCCCTGGATTAGGACTGCACTGCAGCCATCAAGCCCTGTCCACTGCTACACCTAACGCCATGAATACCCTAATTACTTTTTAAGGGGCTCATCAATTATTAGTTTGCTCCTTGAAAATTTGGAGAAAACTTTGACAGTGACGGGAGCAATGTGAATACCTCATAATATTCACACATGTGCTAACTGGTTTTTATTCTTAATTAGTTTAACATTTCCATTCAAAGTGAAAGTAACTATTTAGTAGGTAATACCATTGAATGATTTGCAACATGAACACTGATGAATATCTGCTTTTATATACTGTATTTTATTAATATTACATTTGAAATCCTTAGGAATTTTAAACTGTAACTTGTACATATATGTTTGATTAAGTGGGTTGACAAGTTAAGTTAATGCTTTCTGCCACATTTATTGCAGTTTTAATCACTGGACTGAAAATATTCTCAAATGAATTGTTTTCTCTAATATTGAAACAAAAGCCCTGTGTGGAAAAAATTTACAGAAGCACATTATCACAGCAACAATTCACCGTATTGGATTAAAAATCCAGAATATGAATGCACTCATGCATGCAACACATGGCTCTTTACTAAATAATATTTACCTCATTCATGTGTTTCGACTGTTTCCACAAAGATGTTTTATAATCAACAGATTAATGGAGTGCAAAACAGAGTGTTACTTTTACAATAATTCACTTTATTCATTTATTTATCAGAGGCAACACACATTAAACACCATCAATATGATGTGTATTTGTAACATTTTGCCAGAATTAAAAAACCATCTGCAGACACTGTTTGAGATCACACTCTACACGTACCTTAGAAAAAAGCAGACCAAATAAATGAATAAAAAACTCAACAAAATTTGAATCTAACAAATCACAATTTAAACAACTCTTTAACACTCATAATTTTGGTGTGTTAATTCTGAGGTCATCAAAAGAGACATTTCATAAATGAGCACTGTTGGATAAGAGGCTGTGAAAGAGATTGTCAATGGTACTCTGAATCTGATCATCCAAGTACCGCATAATTTTAGCTTCTAAATGACTGATTAATACATTTCTATACATTACCACAGAAACATTGTGAGAACATTTCTCATCTAACTGACCACTTGTTGACGTGGAAGAGCACCCACCTCGGGTTTGGTTCTCTTCTGTACCCTGCCATAGTACAGTGTAAGGCATTGGAATGTTTATTGGATGATTCATTTGGGTTTGTTTGAGCTCCAACAGTGCAGACAGAATTGCTAGATTGACACTGGTCCTTTCTTTTCCAAGTCAGTGTAATTATACTATGACAATGTTTCAAGAGTATGGTTTATTTGAAAAAAAAAAAAGAAAGAGGCGAAGCAGGGGATATCACAGCTGTTGGGTGGAGGAGCTGCTTGACAGAGGGGTTTGTTAGCAGAGCCGCACGCTTCTTTTCAAAAGATCAGACCTTGAGTGTTGAATGAGGCTCATACCACAGTATGGGAGTCTGTCACCACCGCTAAAACCACCACTACTGCTACTGACATTATCAGTGCTACTGAGAATAAAATATGAGCCTCAAATCAATGTCCTGAAACTGTTACAATTAGGAAAATTATTTTTACTGTTAAATTTTCATGTACAAATAAATTTATGGTTCATCGTATTAACTTTGAAAACACTGAATGGGTGATCATTAAATGATACCAGCACTTTTAACTAACCAAAAGCATTTGCAGTTTGAAAGACATTGAATTAAACAAATCCTACTCTGACAGGCAAACCAACACAACTGCACACAAGACAAAGACTAATCACATTAGTCACCGTGGTATTCTCTTGTTTCCAAATGAATAAGCCACAGCAGCACCGTGTTGGAAGCAAAGGATTGTAGTATTTGTGGAATCAGTAGTGTCAGCAGTCTTGAAGGTCACGCTGATAAGACCTAGGATTTTCACCTCAGAATTGCATTGTGCTCTGACCTTGAGGCCCCCTGAAGTCGATCAAACCATCAGAATGGCGGCTCCACCACAGGGCACCCAAGTTCAGAGAGATGTGGAATAACTGAGGATCAGTGCTTAGCCTGGAACCTGGTGAGGCAGAGCCAACCAACACGCTGGAATTATTCAAGTAAAATAAATAAATAAATCAATAAAAAACTGAAAATCAGACTCACTTTGCAGTGTAACTTTGAACAACATCCCGGTGATGTGATAGCTCAGTATCTCAAATGCATCCTTAATTTTCACCACGGCCTTACACTGGCAACAATATAGTGTGACCCATCCATTTAGCATTTCTAAAAGCTATATACTAAATTGATTTAAAGTGTATGATTTATTAATCAGCAATTACTAATTTTACTTATGTAATAAGTAAAATAACTTTTGTTATGTACTAATTATACAATTTAATTTATGCTTGTATAGAAAGAAATAGTCTCTTTTATTCAAAGAAATCTGTATTACAGCTATCAGCTGTTGACGTGTGCGAACATGTCATTGTAACTTTTCAACACAGCTTCCCAGTGTGCATGTGTGCTCCGCTGAGTATACAAATGCCATTATATGTTAATTATATAGTTATATTATTTACTGTTGCAGTTAATAGAACCTTTTCAGAAACTTCATAAATAGTTACAATTCTTGAACAATGTATCAGTTAAAATGCCCTTATAGCTACATTATAGACCATTAAGTAGGCATTTACCTTCATAGAGTGCTACCAATGTGTCTCTTTTCACCTCAGTTATATAATGAGCCTCAATACCTTAATTTTAATCCAGTTAAGTGCACGCACGCTAATGATGACACATATTTATATACATCAATGGAAAAAAAAGACTCTGTGTAGGTTTCCCATCTATCTTTCCTTTAACGGTTACAGTGTTGAGTCCCCTTGAACATTGCCATGGCCCAGAATGCATCCTGGTTCTTGTCATTTTGTACTATCACAAGAAGGTATCTATCATGTTAGTGTTTCTCCACCTCCTACAATCTGACATATGTTCTCCATTATTAATCATCTTTCCTTCACATTTCAAGAAGCCATCTTCTTTCACACCTCACTGAACAAACTAAAGCTCTTCTCTTTTGCTCTCACAGCAGTCCTGGAAAGATTAACAGAACTGGCAATACAAGGAATACAAGTAGATGACATTTAATCAGGGGTTTGAAATACATAGTGTAAAATATATGCAGTGAACATACTTGCCATGTGTAATTCTTTAATAATAGCCTAAGTAGTGATTGACAAGGAAGACTACTTCTGTAATCTAAAACTTGTTGAATAAAAACACAGTTTTGCTCTCAGGTATTGGGTTTTGGATCTTTCCTACCCCATTCAAAATATATTATCCTGTTGGAAGCATAAGTATGGATAATTGACCAACAATACATTTGGGTATATTAGATAGTGATTTAAAATAATTAATAACCTCTATCAGCTCTGCTACTGCTATTTGTAGCGAGCTAGATGCAACATTGTGCTGTTGAACCCTTACAAATGACATTTCTTGTCAGAATGAAAGAATATTAGAGTAGTAAGAAACACTGACTGGCTGAAGAAGTTGTTAATGTGATCATTTAAAGAAATATTTTTATGCTTCTATTCTGGCAGCAGCCATCACCAGAGGCAGTGTCTGAGTGGGGGCATGCAAGCGGTTGGAGTTTTACTGTTGTTACATGACAAACAGCTATCATCCTTGGACTTTGTGAACTCTACAAGATGATGTGTTTTATGTTGCAAGGTGGACAGCAGAATGAATCAATCAATGTTGGCAACTAAGGTTCAGAATGGAGGGAAACTTTCAGATTTAAACTCCACACCCTGTCTGGAACACAGTATTTGTAGTTTAAAGTATCAGACATCAGACGCCGTTAGATGGATGGATGAATGAATGAATCATTTGTCGTACATTTCAATTATCCTTATTTATGAACAAGACCATCCATCCATTATCTGTACTCCTTATCTGTGCAGTGTGAATTAACCTAATGTGCATATTTTTGAGCAGACACATCATACAGAAAGATGTCAGAATCAGTCTAGTACAAATGCTGTTAAGACTATGCAATAGTAAAGAAATAGTGATTAATTTCAGGTCTTTATACAGCTACAGCATTATGACCACCTGCCTCATATTGTATTGGTCCACCCTTGAAGCCAAAACAGTCTTGAGTCATACAGGTGTGGACAACTAGACACAATGTTAGCGGCAGATCCTTTAAGTCCCCTGCAAGTTGTGAGATGGGGCCTCCATTTTTTGCACGTGCATCTGACCTTCTATATGATGTAAGAGAAAACTTGATTCATCAGACCAGATCACCCTCTTGTTTTGCGAACCAGTTCTAAAGCTGAGGTTTTTTTGACGTTTTGGTTTTTGGCAGTGGACAGGGGTCAGCATAGGCAACTTGACCAGTCTGTGGCTACACAAGTCCATATGCAACACTCTGTGATGTTCTGTGCGTTTTGACACCTTGACAACATGAATATACATGAATTTACTACACTTTCTGTGTTATTTTTTAAATTCCAGCCTCAAGGTTTTATAATGATCCATCAACTATTAGTAACTACCATTGTTTTCAGAAGGGACCTTGGAAAAAACACAGTGCTGCATTCAGGGAAGTAAAAAATAAACAAACAAACAAATAAATAAATAATTAAAACAACAGGTAATATGTAACACTTCCCAGCATGAGGTAGTGCTTTGTGATGGCGGGAGAAAAAAAACCTGAACTCAGGAAGGGCACTGATTTGCCTTGACTGGGGAAATAGAGGAAAAAGAAGAGGTAAAAAAGGAGGAAGAGAGACCAGCAAAGTATCGGGGCTGCTCTCAGACCATTGTTTCATGGCTGAGTTAGATTTTTGGCAGTTGAGATACGAAGAAACCGGTTTGAGATGAAACATCAGCCTTTGAACTGGCTCACTGGCCCTTTCTATACATGTAAGTCTATTATATTTTGGTTAATTGTGAAGTTTTACACAAAACTTTAACATTTGCCACTGTGACAATTTGCACATCTGCAAAAACTCACTTGGGAGGAATATTTTGAACAGCTGTCGGTCTCTCTATATATTGGCCATGTAATTGTGAGTTGGACAGCAAATCTTCCTCATTGAAAGGCCTTCTGGCTTGCTGGCTCACCGTCCCTGCTGGTGCTATGTTGATAGGTGAAGCGGCAGTATGTAGCCTAACAATATGATTAGTGAGGGAGATGTTGAAGACATGTTTGAGGCTCCATTTTTTTTTTTTTTTTTTTTTGGTGGCCAAAATCTGGAACTAGACAGCATATCAGAGCAGTTAGCAAAGTTAACTGGTTGGGGACCGTTGGTGGCTGTCACAGTGTGGGTTGGTTTTGTAAGAACCAGACTAAGGAGAATGTGTTTTAACTGAAATGAGGGACAAGCAGAGTATCAGAGCAGTTAGTGACGTTAGCATCTTTTTTTCTTTACGTTGTTTGTCAGCTGGCAGCTGTCAATGGCTGAAAAACCTTTAGTGGCTGTGCACTAATACAAGGTCTGACTCAGTGTACTGACAAGATTGTGGGTTCATTTTGTATTTCCCCCCTTGCCCTCAAAGTTTACAGGATTGTTTCCTAAATTATATTGCATATGAATCCATGGCTGTCTGAATCCAATTTCACTCATTTTACTTACTGCAGCTCCAAGGTGAAAATGCACAGCTGTGGCATTGGCTGCTTATTTGGCACATGATATCACAACATCCATGTTTTATTATAAAAATCTTCATATGGACATGTTAACAGGGCTAAACATTGTATTTTTAATTCAATTATTACATTTATAAATTTAGAAACCTTTAGTTGTATTCACCATGACTGCTTGCTCAGTTGGACAGAGAAGACTAGAACTATGAATACTTTGAATTTTCAACCTCATGGATCCTTGCCCCTTAACATTATCTATTATCTTCAATAATAGATGTTTTATGTCTGTCTTGGCTCAAATATTTTGTGTAACTATTTGGCTCACACTTTTCCTGTATGTCAACAGCAGGCTTGATCTGTTATCCAAAAGTGACATACAGTAATGACTATCCAACACAATATATAACACAGGACATGCAACCCCAGAGAAAGGCCCAATTGTTACTCTATGGGTGCACTCACAGTAATGCCTCAACAACATGAAACGCAGCAAATTTTTTTCAATCCTCTTGTGGAGCTCATCCTCTGCCAGCTCTTCACACTCCAAAACCTGGTCTTGCTTTTGTAACCTGTTGATGCCATGCAGCTTTTATCCATTACAGTCTCTAAACCACCTTAAAATTATGTAATTTTATAATCATCTGGAACTTGACTCTCTGAAAGCTCTTCCTCTGCATCCTGTCGTAGATGTGCAACATTTTGTCCTCTCTTTTTATCTCTTAAATCTGCTTCACGTTCTGAAAAAACCCTGTAGCTCTGAGGCCTTATCCTGACTGTCTAGTGCTATGAAAGTTTTTTTTTTTTTCTTTTAGCACCTTTACTATCACATCTTATTTAATGTAAGTATGCACGAGCACATTATGTTCTATGTGCAGTATAGATACAACAGTTTTCTGTGCCATTGAATGCTTCACATTCACAAACATACAATACCTATAAATGAAAAATATAAATGATTATGTTGCTTAGTAGAAACACTTGTATCATTTGTCTTCACTTTTTGATTCATCATACAGCAGATAAACTTACATCAGTACAGAACAAAGTAAAAAAAAAAAAAAAAGGAACTATGTAACGAAAGAAAATCACTAACTACTTTTCTGAATCACAAGATAACAAGCACAGTTTTATTTGGACTTGACATCAATGCAAAAACCTCGACCTACTCCAGAGTGTGTGGACAGAGAATTGTTTTTATTTCACTTTTTATTTTTCTTAAGTGTTAATAGTTTGAAAGAAATACCTTTCAAGAAATATCTCTATGTGACATCCCCTGAATACAGCATTCGTGCTTCTTTTATACAAACTTGCTTCATCCCAGATACCAAATATTTTTCAGAAGCTTGTGAATAGCCCTTACTTAACTATTCAAACTGAACTTTGGAAAGAAATTAACAAATATTAATAAAAAATAATACAAATAACCAAAAAAAAAACAACAAAAAACGGTGACACAGGTCATTGTTTGGTTAAAAAATTCTGTTTGTTGTTGCAATTCGAAACTTTCCTCTCCACTTCTATTTTTGTGGCTACAATGAGATTGAGATTCATTATTTTGAGTGAAATGTCTTAAAAATTGAGTACAATAAAATTGGCTCTAGACTTTATTCTACCCATCAAAATAAATGGTAATAACCTCTGTGATCTTCGGCCACAGTTTTAATTGTTGGGTGAGCAGCTTGTTGGCTAAAAACCAAATATAAAGACATGAGTGCGGGTTGGAAGTGAAAAACATCCTAACATGTTAAACTATACTATTGAACATATTGGTGAATATTAGTATTTCAGCATTGTTATTTTGAAGTATGCTCATGTTTCTTCATGTTTAGTTCAAAGAGCTTTCACACAGCCTCGCAGAGTTAGTAGTGTGGCTGTAGTGTCTCTTATATTTATTTCTCAGCAGAACAAAAAGTCACATTTGAGCTCCAGCCATTCTGTCAGAATTTCACTGATGGGGGTAAAAAAACAACAAAAACAACACCACCACCACCAACAACAACAATAACAACAACAAAAAACAGCTGACAGTCCCCATGACAAGCTAGCTGAAGGGCAGTGATCACTTAGGAATCACGCCACCTGTTGGAGGACAATGAGTCTTTCACATAAAGTGAGACAGACATCCCCTTACTCCCCCCTCATTTTGTCAAGGCGTAACCTTTTCCCCCTTCAAAATGCAGCAACTCTTTCCAATTGAGTTGTTGTTGCTGCCATTGCTATTGGCTTTCAATAAGGCACAGGGTTATCAAAGAGTGAAGGAGAAATTGCCTTGGCTCTGCCGTAGCCCTGATTGCACTATCAGAGCCGTCAGGGAGGCTCTTTATAAAGGGAGGGCACGAGGGAGAGCGAGGTGGCGGCTGGCGTTGCCCCCCTGATAAATCAGTGTGTGCTGGCAGCCACTGCTTAGTGCAGCCAGGCAGCACCAGAGTGCCGCAGTTCAGGGTCGGTACTTGGCAAGCCCCCCTCTCAAACAGGCCTGTTTGCACCCGACCGCAGACCTTGCTGTTCCCCAGGCTGATTCTCCACCGCTGCCCTTGTCAAGGTTTGTTTGTTTATCCCTGATCCCCCTCTACCCTCACCATACCATATTGTTTCCCACCATGCCAAATTATTCTCCCCCTTTTCTAACTTATTCTGCATATTTCCCAACTTTATGTATAAAATTAGAAAACTGTGCTGTTATATGAATTTCAAACATGCTCTCAATTCATTGTATTCTTTATTTTTTGGTTCATTCAGCTGTTTATAGAAGCAGACTCCGTTACCTCAAAAGAAGTTTATGTCTTTTGTTTGAGGACTTTATGATGTGTTGTGGTTTTAATTGAATTTTGTTAAGAAAAGGAGCTATTTCTTTAATGACATTGATAAAATTGTACATTTTGTTAAAGGTAAAGAGATGTTAACCCAAAAAATGTCAGAAATGGTTTTATAGCTGACAAATATTTTGTCAAGTGGGGAAAATATTTTTTCAAAGTACACATTTACATGGTATTACAGCCTTAACCCCACGCCCCCACCCCCCCACCCAAATCCTACCATCTGCGAAGGAAATTATGCCACAGTTAACATTTCTCATAAATTTGTACTCTTCATCTCCAATTGGATGCTCGAGTTTATTACCCCCAATAAAATTCTTGATTTGTTGTGCCCTCAAGTGTTTGCTTGATAAGGTTGGAGCACAGTCATCACTTCCAGTGAGGCGTCAAACTTGTAGCTTCCTCCAGCTTGTCCTCCATATCCATTTCCATACCGTCTTCCAGTGAAACCGGGATTTTCATCATTTAAACTCATGAAATCAAATGATATTACAGGATATCAGCAACTGGGGAGGGGGAATGGGGTGGGAAATTATTTAATTAATCTGGCCGCCTCCACTTCAGGTGCAGTGGGTTAATGTAGATGCTCTTTGCCGCAGCTTTGAGATTGCCATAAGTGTTCAATTACACATACTTAAAAAGGCATGGGTGAGGCCACAACTTGCCTCCCATTTAGTTCAAATCCTGATTAATTGCAGATTTATATTGTCATTGGCTTCACCCTTCTGATTTCTCCTGCTTCCAGGAATCAGTTTGAACCTCCTCAACTTTTCCAATTAGATGGACATGAATATAGTGGTACATATCATTAACAGTGTATTGATGTACATGAAGCACTGGGACTATGATGGCACCAAGAGACCACCTGATCTGCAATATTTTGAATTTCAAGAAGCAATGGTGTTTAACTTGTGTCAAATTAAAGCATGCAAAAGTATGCATTGGATTATCTATCTGGATCATCAATATAACTCGGATTTCATCCTGTGTTGGTCATTTCATAGGAGAGAGGAGAGAAGTTTCCCAGTTTGAGATCAAACAAGTAAATCTAGCTATCTATACACACTAGGGGTGTGTGTGTGTGTTTCCTAGAAGTTTGCACATTGAAGGTGCTTAATGTTGAAAGGAAAATGGAATTCTCCCTTTTTGTGTGAAGAAACTATAGAGATACTGCAGCTGTTTTGGCTGTTTTTCCATTTTTTCAAAAGAGGGCAAAGCTATTTTTGGACACATTGTGAAAATGCCTGCAGCCTCTGGGTGTGCGTTTACCTTCGGCAGTGGTCATAGTTTCCGATTGACATTATTTCACAGTCATCAGCAATTTCATTAGTTTGCCCCAATCAGCTGAGTCGCTGTCTCTCTTCATGGGTCCACATGTGGTGATGGCACATAAAGAGATGATCAAAACTGACTGCAGCAGAAAGTCCCGCAACTTCATCACTCTCCATGTTAGCACTTTGATTTGAATGATGACATAGAGTGACTAACCTAAAAAGCTGTGGGCAAATTTCAAAAGTGCCGAAATCACAGATGGGATGTTGCAGCCCAATGTGATTGGCTGTTAAGTGTGTGACCACACAATGACGTTAAAGAATCAATGTTCTAAGTTCACACCTTCTAGGGAATACTAATGACACCATTGTCATATAAAAGTATTCAAATTCTTATTTTTGTAAATTGAAGACAAAAATTTTACATTTAACAAATATATATATATTCATTCATTCAACTTATACCGTTTATCCATTTCCAGGTTGTGAGGGGTGCTGGAGCCAATCCCAGCTCAGATTGGGTGAGGGCGGGGTACACCCTGGACAGGTCACCAGTCCATCACAGGGCCAATACACAGAGACAGACAGAGACCAACAACCACTCACACACACACTTTAGTAATGGGTCATGAGGTGCTTGAATTTCCTACCACTATGTGCATTGTGTGTGGCAATAAAAGCTAAATCAAAACATCACTGTAAAACTTGACAGAAACATGTATCTGTAACACTAAATAAACACCAAGCTGACAGTGTCCTCATTTGTTCTATCAACATCAACAAGTGAGAGCCTGATCGCTGCTAAAAGACCCAGTTTGTACACCAAAGGCCTGGTTTCCCCTCTGGCTCCACACACAAGCCCCTCATTCGGGCCTCCTCCTCTTCCCCCTGCCCCCCGCGCCCCGCCATCCTCCTCCTCCTGAGCCGTGAAGCCAGGGGACGCGTGGAGCCTTTTGTCTGTGCAGTGTGGGGGGCCGCAGATGTCGTTCCCCAGAGACAGAGCGGAGGTTAATGATCTCACAGCCTCTGCTAAAATAAATAAATCATTTCCAGTCAGGAGTCTGCATAAATCTTCACTCAAACGGCGATTTGCTGGAGCAAGCACCACCAGTTGCTAATGACTGTGTGTTTTTTTTCTTCCTTGATTGCCCGAGGGGATAGGCTGTGACACAGATGAGTTCTTTCCCTCACTCTCTCCATTCCCCTTCCCTCCCACCACCTCTCTCACACACACTTTTTGTGGCTATTCGAATTCACAGCGTGTTTTGTCAGGGGACATTAGCTGGCTGACAGGCGTCTGGTTTTGGTGGGGGGTGCATTTGTAGTGACAGTGGTAGTTGTTTCTTGTTTCAGCTGAGCTGATAGTAAGAGATGTGTGTGGGGGTGCTGCTGTCATGCACAGCGCAGCGCAGCACAACACAACACAACACAACACAACACAACACAGCACTACACAAACCTCACTCAATCTCTTTCATGCAGCCTGCATCAGCATCTGCTTTCTTCAAATCCATATATGCAAAGAAGACAATTTTAATAGAAAATATTTTTCAAATAATCATTATTTTTATTGCTTTATTGTGGTGCCATGCTATTCTGATGACCATGATGATAAACTGAGGCTGGTGTTTTGCACTGCTATCACATTTCATAGTACAGCATTTGTTATATGATATATATATATGATGTATATGTATATATACATAATAGATATAGCAGTTCATATTCATACATATATGTATATTTCTAATCTGAGCAGTAGAGTGAAAAGATATAATCAAAGAAGCATTTCCTAACCTACACTCAGATTTTTAGATACAATTCTGTATAGACCCTTTGATTTAAAATTTTTCACAGGACAGTCTTTCTTATATTGAAGGGGAATTATTAGATTAGATTAGTTGAGTCATAAAATTAATCAACAACTATTATATTTAATCAATTCATCTTAATTTTTAGTGATATTTCAGAGAAAAAAAAAGAAAAGGCAAAAAAGTTGCATTGCCTTCAATGTGAAGCCCTGGTTGTAACATTATAAATGGAATGTCTTAGGGTTTAATTTGATAGTTTTTGGGTCACTGTTTACCTTTTATGGACAAAACGAATCATCAGTTCATCTACGGAAACAAATAAATAAATAAATAATGAGCTTCATAATAACTCCTAGTTTTTCCAAAGTTGGCTGCCTTATTATGTGACTATTGTATTTACATTCACATTCACACAAGACAACCTGAACATTGCACTTGTGTAATGCCACACACCATCTCCAAAATGTGAAATAATATAGAAATGGTTCACTCACATGTGTTTGTTCCTGAGCCCTGCAGTCACAGAGAGAACGGGTTGAACCACATTAACGTCAGGGTAGAAATACTGGAGCAGCTTGTGTCACTAACTGGAGAACAGTCAGTACTCGTGTGGCCCTTAACTGTTTGCAGCTTAAGTAGTGTCATCAATAGACATGTTTCAGGAATCAATGGACCCATTCAGACCTAATTAACAGAGTCACCTTTAAGTAGTAAAAATTGTAAAATACAGAATTAGATATTTATCTCAATAAAAGCCATTAAAACAAAGTCATACTGATGATTAACAAAACATTGAGTACAAATGAATAAACAATGTTATAACAGTTAATTCTGTAGCTTTTATTAAACACACCGCCTGTTGTTGATAACCACATTTTTGCCTTTATATGCCAGAGCAAAGTTTAACAGAAATGTACACTGCCTGGGCAACAGAAAGAAATTCACATATGGATCTTTATTTCAAGGTGAAAAAGAAGTCAAAATGACAGATTAAATCATAACGATATTGACTGGTGAGGTAAAAAAAAAAAGCAAAAAACAAAGTAAATAAATAGTCATTACCAGAGCTTAGAACAGAGGCACCCGATTTTCTCTTTTATCCTGCAACAACAAAAAGAAGAAGACAGAAGACAGAGGAGGAAGAAATAACAAAAAAGAGGGAGAGAGAGAGAGAGAGAGAAAGAATTGCACAGAGGCTTTTCTTTTCTTTAAAATGCTGCATTAGGTCTTTTCCTGCAGTCAGTTTTCATAGTTCAAAGCTGGCAGTTCAATAAATAGCTGGAACTGGCACATCTCTGTTCTTGCAAAAAGAAATCAATGTTAATCCTATTACCGGCAGTTATCACCTAGCCCAGAAACGGTGGCAAGTAAGGGGGGAAAAAAAAAAAAACTGAGATGTCAAAGCGGGAAGGGGAGAGAGAGCGAGAGAAAGGCAGAGAGAGAGCGAGTCACCCTTCATTCACTTTCAAACACAGTTTTGATAATTTACTTCTGTAGAAGAAGAAGAAGAAGAAGGAGAAGGGAGGCGGGGGGGTGATGGGGGGGTTAGCTTCAGTTACTAGGAAATGTGTGTGTGTGTGTGTGTTTACGTGTGCGTGTGCGTGTGTGTGTGCGCTTGTATGCCTGTGGAGAAGGGGGTCCAGGGCTACTGATGTATTCGCACATAATGCTTGGATCAGACCCTGCTGCTGTAAGCAAGATGTTTGAGGCACAAAACATCATTTTTGAAAAATGTTCACACCGCTTAGCAATCCTCTTCCTGGAGCGCCCTGACATCTGGCCTTTCTCCTTCTTCCCTTCTCCCACTTCCACTCCATCCTCTTTGCTTCTCAGTTGGTTTTTGGGGAATTGAGGACTGGTACTGTGGCACAGTAAAAGAAAATTACCAATACAGCTAACTGTAGGTGCTTTGCTTCTCTTGTCAAGTAGTTCCTAAGATAGAAATAATCATTCCAGCTCTGAGGTAAAATACTGGTGGCACAGACTTATGTTGGATTTGTTCGGCTCTTGTCTTCTGAGAAAGAGAATGATCACTCAACAAGTTGTTTATCTTCGAAAAAATCGCAGGAGTTGAAATTCTTTCAGTTAAAGCTAAAATGTGTTGCAACTTTGTTGTGCATTGTTGGCACTATGAGTATTGTGGTGCTACAGACACCCCGATATACAAATCATGTTCTCCAGACAGAAAATGTTTCTTTGGTACAATATCCATCAGAAATCATTATCATTGTTATATTTTTTTCAGTGAACATAAAATGCAAAAAATGCTCTATTCAACTAGAATTGCATATCGCAATATATTATTACAACATAATCTCTATAGCATTTTTTTCCCCTTGTGCGCAGCCCTGGTGTGTGTGTGTGTGTGTGTGTGTGTGTATATATATATATATATTCTTAGTTTTTAGACAGAATTTTTTGGGATTTTGGACTAGATTTTTTATTTTTTTTTTTAATTTTCATCCTCTATGAAAAAACAACTAGAGAGTCAAGTAGCAGGGGCTTAGTATCCTCCAAGAGAAAAAACAATTGGTTAACTAATCCGTATTTTGATAACTGAGTTCCTGCTTTTAAGTTTTTTCTGACAATACTGGTTACCTTGTAGTTTCAGACCAAAAAAAAAATTTTATGAAGTCGCTATGGTAATGTCAAATTGATAATAACAGACAGTATAGTCTCTTCACCAATAATGTCTTTTTTTGTCAGGCATTTGTCAATCATTTTCAGTTGCAGCCTTACTGTCTACTGTTGTTGAACGTCAATAGAGCAAAAGATGTGGATTGCACTTTGCTTCATTGTTCTGTAACTGTATATACTCAGTGCAAAAAACAACAACAAAAAAATACAGAACAAAGCACGTGGCCATTTAAAAAAAAAAAAAAACACATTTCTCCAATGAACACACCAAAACCCTAGATTAGACCTAATCACTGACACCAGGAAGCAGAATCGGGTCCTCTCACTGGCGGATTAAGTCTTCTGTTGTTGTTGTCGTTATTGTTATTGCTGAGAAATAATTACAGCTGAATCTCATCAAAGCCAATTCAACTCTTGGCAGGACTCTAGTCTGTTTTTGTTTTTTGTTTTTTTTCACTCCCCCTTTTCTTTCTTTCTTTCATTCTTTCTTTCTTTCTTTCAGCTGGAAACCTGAGTTTCCCCTGCATGAAAGTAAAGATTAAAGTAGTTTAGTGGGGGGGTGGGATGAGGCGATGTCAGTGGAGCTGGAGGAAGTCTCACTGCTCCCAAACACTCTTGTTCCAAAGAATGACAAAATGCATCTTGCTGACACAGGTTTTCACCTTGACTTGACTGACTTTGTATGAATTTATTTCCTGTGCTGTGTGACGGCTAGTGACCCCATTCCAGCCGAGCCCATTCTATATTCTTATAATAAATTAGATGGCAATGCATTTTAACATGTAAAATAGCGGTGACATGCTAAATAATGAGGCAGACCAGAATTATGTAGTGCTGGCGTGCAGGCTCTGGGGTATTCCCAGGCCTCGGACTAGCCCAGGCTTCCTCCTCGGTTCCTGGTGCTCTAAGGAAGCAGAGGGGTGTGCATGAGGGCGGGGGGGGGTTACTGAATATGAATATGGAATTAATGTACCCACACCCCAAAGGTAGATTACACTGTAGCAACCCTTTTGGCCATGTTTTCCTCTGTTTGGGACTAACAACAAAAGGAGAAACGTTTTATTCATCATGAAAATTGGGGTTTTTATTACTCCCTGGTGAAATTTAAGATGTATTATGCCATTCTATTTTTTTGATGCAGTAGGGTCGTTTCAATACAGTGTACTGAGGTATAATATCTTGATCATCTTGCTTATGTTTAGGCAGTTCATACTGTGGTTTTGGAAGTGATGCACATCCAGCAGTGAGTAATGATTGCGATAAAGATGTAGGGCGGTGTGAGCGCTGTGACTCCTAGGCAGAATGTAATCATCATACAATGACTTTGTCACTTTGGGAGCAGCAGCTCTTTTGCTGTCATCATTGTTACTTTTGAATACTGTGTATATTTGGTGTTTGAGTGCTGTGCAACCTTGAAGCTCTATGGCAAACTCTACTGTTTTATTGCTTTTGGCGCAGCAGGAGACAGATTTACCAGGTTTAATATAAGATATTTTAGTTTGCAACAAACACGCTTGTAAACCTGCTTTACAGCCCCCCTGGCTTTTTGTCCAGGGGAGGATTAACTGATGAGCATTGCCTGTCCTTCAGGTGACACTAACAGTGTAATCCAAACTCGTATCGGACTTTATTGCCTCCTCTCATTAAACACACGGGTGACTGATAATCTGTTAGCTCATTAGAGAAATGAAGCAAAGTCATTTCCGTTAGTTTCTCATATACTTCTATTGTCTTAACAGTATCATGGTAAAGCCAGGGATTCTTTAGGATTTGTTACAGAATGACCTCATCTTCTATGTTTCCTTTTCACTTTTGGCCAGCTTTCCTGTCTGGCTCAGACACTAGCTGCTATAATGGGTGATATGTTATATGGGCACATGCTGGCTGGATTAAATTTTTAATGGTTCCAAGGGCAGTTTTCCTGGTTGTGAAAAAAAAAGTAAATAAAATAAAGGAAAAAAAGGAAAATAAAACTGCTGCAACAGAGTGAAAGAGGGTTATTGAAAATACATTTCCTCCTCTTCTCTCAAAAGGTTGTTAAACACTTGTGGCCCAACAGTTTGTGCAGCTCTCTGATACTGATGCTGCAAATTAGAAAGCTGTCTGTTCGAGCTCAGGAACAGCAAAGCAGAAGTTGCATCAGATAAATTGCATGATAAGAGGGCAATCAGTATTCAAGAGGTGAAGTTATGAAGTGGGAGATCACTTAAAGTCTGACGTGAGTTATGTGTGCTGATTGTCACCCGACATTATGCACACTGTTTGAGGCTAAATAACCCAGTGTGTGGATCATAAACTGTTCCTCTTGCATGCCACCTTGAAGCGAGGGAGGCACCCCCTTCATAAACAACTCTGTCATTTTAAGTAAGTATCGCCCTGCTTACCAGGCACCTTTCGTGCGTGAGCTGCACCTAATTTAGAAGCTTTTAAATCTTCCGCAAGTGTTGTTGTGAGAAATGCCTGGTTGCAAATGTCTTTTATTGAATGCTGACTCTGTAGTATTACAGGCTAGCAGATATGCCTGGTGTAATATGTCCCTATAGCTTTATCTTGTAATAGTAAAGTGTATTAATTTTCTTGGACTGGAAGAGTGTGTGAAGGGTTAGAATTGACTCTATTTGGGATTGAAGCGACTTGCCACTGACTCCAAACATGGTTTTCACGCAAGGACTGCAAAAGATGAAGAAGAGCGGGGGACATGCTTTCACTTGGTAGATTTCTTAAGTAAGCCTACCGGTTTATCACAATCCATCACAAGGAGCGGGATCTCAGTAATTAAAGACTTTTCCAGGAGTGGCATTCTTGAAATTGGAAATGAAAGTCCACTTAGTATGGTCACTGACAGGGATTGACCTGTGAAGTTGTGCTTCATACTAATTTACTAAATAATAAGAGCACAATTTGAGCGAGAGCCGTTCTCAGTCACAGGACCAGGCATGTATGTTTGTTATCCAGCACAGAGGACGGCTGTTTCTGTACAACTTAAATGTAGGTGGTGTGACTCTATGTGAAAATCTCTCACAGTTGCGTACTGTATATGACTGTCTGTAATTTGATTTGCACACAACCATGTTTGAAACCATATTTCAAGAATCCTCAAACCTCTTTGTGATCAGTGTATGGGCAGATATAATAAACCAACAAAAGGAGAGTTGCACAAATCTGTCAACTGTTATAACTTCAAACTTCAAGTTTTTTTGTCAGCCTGCTTCAAAACATTCAGCAAAAAATGAGGTTGCCCAGAAATTTGGAATTGAATAAATACTCAGCTTTATATTCAGCCAGTGCATCTTTTTTTAAGTTGTTTTTTTAATCAAATTGTGCTTTAAAGGTGCTTAAAGTCCATCCTAAAATCAAGCTGACTGGAGAGTCCATTCGCTCAGATAAAAAAAAACTACACACTCCTCTTGAAGCTGTGAGGAAACGGCAAAATGGAGGAGACTACCGGTGGTCTCCCAAGTTTTTACAGCAGTGCTTTTCCTGATAATGCCACACATTCAGGTTTCTGCTTTCAGTACCCTTCGCACGAGTGCTCCAGTCTCACACGGCACTTAAGTGTGATTAATAAGGTGCCGTGTTGTGTGTGTGTGTGTGTGTGTGTGTGTGTGTGTGTGTGTGTGTGTGTGTGTGTGTGTGTGCGTGCGTGCGTGCGTGCGTGCGTGCGTGCGTGCGTGCGTGCATGCGGAGGGGCTGAGGTGGTAGTAGTAGTGGTGGTGGTGGGGGAATTTATGTCAAGATAAACGTGGAAATGACCTAGCAGTCACCAGCCTTTTCCTTTCGGCAACCGCACAGTGCCTAGCTTGAGAGCAGGAGAGGCTGGGGTTTTTATCAAGCCGAGGGCTCAGACCACCAGAGGCTCTTGTTGAAGGAAGGAAATTACTGGGTGCAAACATTCACAATACCCCAACTCAATTCCCCCTCCCTCATCTCTCTGTTTTCCTTCCCTCTCTGACTTCCACTCTCCTGTCCCTATGTTTATCAGGTTTTGGGGCACTGTATTTTGATGTCAATAAGCAATTTTTCTTGCCTGGTCTCCTGCCTGACCCCTTTAATCCATCAATATATTATTAGAGATAAAGTTTTGTGGACGCCTGCTGCAGTCACAAGATAAATGACATCTCTGAAGTCACGCATTAAAGACTAGATTAAGGCCTTGTGACTGTGTCTTCAGTGCTCATCTGTGCGCCTCTGTCCAACCTATCACACTAAGTGACAAGAAAGAAAAATAATGAACTGAGGCAGAAAAAGCAAAGAGATATTTCTTACACACACAACCCGCGTCTGTCTTCAGCCAGGATTAGGACGCATTAGAGGCGTGCTGGAGAAGGGGAGAGAGGCAGCAAGGGAGCATCACTGTTTGTGCATGTCTAGGCTGAAAGAAAGGGAATGTTGTTTGAAATAATGCAAGCTTCATTTTGTTGGCTTATAGATGCAAAGATGCTCACATTGAAATTGTATATTTGAAGTGCATATAGAAAACATTCGAATTAGAATATGTTTGTTCCATAAATCAAGGAAGTGTATGAAAATGATTAGAGGACCCTGTGTTTGACTTTTCTATCATTGGTAATATTTCCTTTAGACCCTATCACATAATAATACCACACAGTTTGTGTAGCTGCAGTGGGTTGTGGAATTATTAACTAAAAGTGTATAAAGAATATAAAATTATATTCTACTATATAAACCACATAACCACCAAGCAGCAGTTGGAAAAATTGCAACAAACAACAAAATGTGGAGTTCTCCCAACCTGTCGGCAGGAGAGAACCATTTGTTTGTAGCTTCTTTGGTGAGGTTTAGAGGGGAGGGAACGGAGGGAAGGGAGGGGAAGATGTTTACAATAATAAACATGGCTAATGTTAAGGAAGAGTCATAGTCATGGTTGAAAATTTTCATTCATTTATTAATTCATTATCCATACTGCTTATCCTTAAAGAGTTGCTGGGGGGGCTGGAGCCAAGTCTAGCTGACGTTGGTACAGGATATATCCTGGATAAGTCTCAAGTCTATCACAGAAACAAAACAACAACTTGAATTAGATGATATGATCTTAGCCTGATGGGTATTAAAGCAGATGTTTTACAGTGAATCGGGACGAATCACGTGATGCTTCTGTTGCGTTTTGTGTCAGAGACCTAAGGGCAGGTGTGCCAAATGGCTCATCATTGAATATCAAATCCCATTAAGTACTGCTGTATTTTTATGAGGAACATCAACATGCATCAAACTTTGATACAGGTACAGGGTTGCTGGCCATAATAAAATTCATTTTTATGGAACAATTTCCTCCTTTCCATTGTGTTTTACAGGAAATCGCACAATTTAAGAATGGAAAAAATGACAATAAAAAAACCTGGGATGAGCAAAACTTAAACTAAATCCTCTTCACCAGAAAAAAGAAAGACTGCCTTCCCATCAAAAACTCTAAAATGATTCAATAACATCTAACTTAACTGAGTAGCTCCACCTTTATGTTTACATATCCATAAAACATCACATGTAAACGATCTATCTCTGAGTAAAACCACCAAAATGAAGAGACACTGCATCATCCAGAGTGCTGAACATGTGTACAGTAAGGTTTCTTTTTTTTTTTTTGCCTCTTGCATTACATGACGGTGTTCTCCTAACAACCAGACCTCTCATCCTAATAGACAGGATTACAGACACAAAATGGTATTTTTATAGCTTAAACTCCTGACTACCTGGACTAGCAGATATTAAACGCATATCTGTTAGCACTTAGTGTTAAGTGGGAGCATGCGCTTATTAAGTTTCTGATGCTTTAAGACCGTGTCTGTTCCGGCCGGGGCTGATACGGGTTGCCAGGCCATGGTAAATGAACATGGATGGATTTGTGCTGGCCTTAGACCTGGTTATCAGTAGTTCTCAGTTAATACGGCGCTGCTGTGACATTGTCATGACTGTGCAGCGATTGACAATATTTTAATTTCGCATAAAGCTCTTCCTGCTGCTTGTGTTTTCATGTGGAACGCTCTCACCTGACTAGCCACTTACCCTCCACAGAGACACATCTATGGTCTCACTCCAACATTTCATTAGAAAAAGAGAAGGCTATTGTAGGAACATGGAATATCGCCTGTTATTCACCTTCGTATTCGTATTTAAACTCTCTAGTGTTTCCCCCATAAACTTGTACCCCATAGAGACTGCATCCTTATAGGGCACAACTTAAAAAAAAAAGTGAGGGCACGGCATTTTGTATTTATTCTTTATAGGCATTCATCAGGATATTTGGTTTGTAAAATCAATTAAAACCTTTTCTTGCAAGGTTGAGATACAGATATCTGTAGTGAAAGCAGATATGAAGCAGATGAACCCCTCTAATTCAAAGCTGTGCATTAATTTTGCTTGCTTTTATAGACAAAATACCCAAGGTCGCTCTGTTGTGGCCAATTATATTAGATCGTGCTCATTCACTGCATTTATCTTGACTTTTGAGGTGAGGTTTTAGGTAACTGAAGCTCTTATGCTCTCTCATAGTGGCCCCTTCCTTTGAAAGGAAGTATCTATGGACATTTATTTAATTCCATGCAATTCATGAACTTTATCTGCAAATTAGTTTCTTTTGAGTACAATTATTACACTTTGAAGGTCCGTCTTTTCTCTTTCACAGTGAATGTGAACTTAATCTCTGGTACAAGCTAAATGTGACTGAAGTTTCTCTTAATGGGAAAATCTCACTTCATTGAATGGCTTTTGCATTTATGAGAATCAGAGTCCTTTTGGTCTTACTAGCTCATGTCCAACATTTAGTGAAATCAAAATATTCTAATATTATAATTTTAACTGATCTGTATGTAATCTAAAATACAGCCATTATAAAGAAAATTTTTTAGTCAACGTACATACATTCATTCATCTTCAACCGTTTCCGGGTCGCAGGGTGCTGGAGCTAATCCCAGCTCTCACTGGGTGAGGGCAGGGTACACCCTGGACAGGTCACCAGTCTATCACAGGGCCAACACATGGAGACAGACAGAGACTAACAACCACTCGCACTCACACTCAGACCTACGGACAATTTAGAATCACCAATTAACCCAAACATGCATGTCTTTGGACGGTGGGAGGAAACTGGAGTACCCGGAGGAAACCAATGCAGGCAGGGGGAGAACATGCAAACTCCGCACAGAAATAAAAAAACCGCAACCTTCTTTTTGTGGGGCAACAGCGTTAATCACTATGCTGCCCTCAACGCACATTATTTATTAATATTAATTATTTCTCTTACATTCACATTGTATTTTTATTTCAGCTTCTTTATCACCTGTCTGAACATCACACAAAATCTTGTGCACCAAATCTGCTCTACGTCCAAATTTTCTGCTGATTTATTCTCAGTGTAAAACAGAACCAGTACACTCAACTTCTATCTTGCTGTGCTCCTCCAAGTTTTCTTGACTCAACAATTAACAATTTGAGTCGGTATGTAGATCGTAAGCGGAGTGTGACTCCACAGCAAGGAGCTTGGCCCTTCGGCCGCCACAGACCATGATCCTGCTGTAGATCGACCAGCAGCTTCTTATTCTGCAGCTGCTCATTTGGTAGTTTTCATGTTTTAACTCCACCACATGACTTTTGTTAATAGTATTTTGCCTTTAAACGTAGAAAAAAACACCCTGTATCACCCTGAGTGTATCTAACTATTAAATAGACTACGTATTGTAACTTCATTTTTCTCTCTCGTCCATACAGACACTAACCCAATAAGAGACACACCCTTCATCTCACATTTTAGTTCATTTCAGCTTTTTGCATTGGTTTTCTGACTGTGCTGTTGCTGTTTTGGTTCAGTGTTGTCGCTCTCTACACCACAATATTGCCCAAAACTTGCCAAGTCTTCCTTCTTCATGCTACTGCCCAACCTTATTAGCAGAATGCAACAGATAGCCAAGGCCAACAAATTCTATGGCCAATTAAAATAACATAAAATCAAAGTGGTTTAATTTGAATTTATCCCTCAAAAGTTATATAACATGTGGTTACTTATTTAATTCAATATTTCCCTCGCTGAGCAAGCTTGCTTGCTTGCTATAGCTAGCAAGCAAGCTAGCTTTACTCAGTTAGCCAACCGTTAAAGTATTACTGCTTAAACGCATGTTAGTAAAAATCTGTTCATCCAAGATCACAGTCTTGTGATCTTAGTTTTGTTTGTTTCACTGAAGTAAATACTTGAAGACCTTTTCAAGGGGTCTTCTGGTATTTTTTAAGTGTAGGCCTTGGCTGAATGCCCATATGAGCAGCAAAGACTTCCTGAGCTGTTGTCCTTTCTTTTACTGCTTTACTCACTGACAGTTGTTAATGTTTTAGCCTCATTGTGGAACATTCCTTCACTAGGAATATTGTGTATTTAATGATGTGCACTTTTTTTTTTTTTTTTTTTTTTTTTAAATCACATTTTATCTAATTTTTTTTTTTTTTGGAGGCCAGGTCATGGTGAGGAGTTATTTTTATTTTTTATTTATATATATATATATATATATATATATATATATTTTTTTTTTACAAATGAATGTGATGACAGTTTAATAGCTGGGTGTTCTCAGAAACAGACATACAATGGTTGTTCATAGAGAGCATTGGGCTGGCATTGTGAGTTATATGCCGCTGCCCTCCCATAAGAGCTAACCAGATCTGTAGATAACCTCTTTAAAGCATGCTGACTGTTTATCTACACCGCAGGGCCCTGTGGAGTGCATGATGGATCTGTAGTGATCAGTTAAAACCACATTAATGATAAACTAATGAATCAAGGCCTGCATTAATCACATCGCAGGCTGCACAGAAAGACGAATGGAAATGCAAAAGTTCCATGCTAATGATGAACTACAAACAATTTGGTGGTGGGCAAGGAGAGAGTGAAAATTACACACTGGGGTTTCATGCATAATCTCTTAAGATATTAATATTTCACCCCCCACACCCCTTCACCCTCCACCCTTCTCCCCTTGCTCAACGTTGGTGCTTTTACAGGCATAATCAAATTTCATTACCAGCCAAACTGAGATGATTAAACGGAACAGAGTGTGGGTTCAGAGGCTCACGCTGCGGCACACGTCGGTTGCCACTCAGAAATGTTTCCACCCCCTTCATCATTCACAAACTCTTGCCCTCCTCCCCAGCCCCTTTGCTCTAGCACATCCCCACTGGCTCACACTGATCCAAATCAGCATTTCATGACTGGCCTCACATCTCTGACCACACGTTTACTCTGCTAGTGCCTTTACCTGTCAGTCAAGTGAGTCCCCAAGGAGCAGTGTGTCTGGAGATTCTGCCGTCGATGGCCTCCCTTGAAATGCTCAGCAGATGTGCTGGTTTCTCTCAGGCAGGATGAAGACAACAGTCACACAGTTAATACCTGCCTTGTATCATGTCTTACATGTTGATAAAAACAGTGGTGGGTTAAGAAATACTGTATTGTATCAGGAGATAGGGAAAAAGTACTGAATAAAAAGTACAAATAAATATTAAAACTGTGATTTATTTATTTATTTTTGTTTCATGCCTTGAAGCATCAGGCGAGATAAGCCCGTGAGGTTCTTGAGCGACGAATTCTGTTTCTGATGTTTCGGCCTCTAGTCAGCCGTGTTCTTTGGTCCACTCCAGCTCCGTTAATTTCTGTTTGACCTTATCTGCATGTTAGCCTGCTCATATAGAGAGTAAGATGCTCCCATCTCAGCCCGAGAAGAGGGCTGATTCCACTCTGCTCTTTTGCTCCGCTGACCTCTGTAGTTTCTTGTAATCTCTTCCATCACGTTCTAGGAAAGCTGCTCGTGATCTGTTTCCTTTTCTTCTCATTCTTTCTTTCCTTTTTTTTTATTTATTCATTAACTTAACATAGGATCATATATGTACCCTCCTTCAAATGTGTGTGATGTGGAATGAAAGGGATATTATATATTTTTTTGTATCTGTCATTTTCTTTCTATCTGCCATATGACTTCTTAATCCATCTGAATGCATAGAAGATAATGTTTTGGGCGAAATAACATAAGAGGAAAGATAGACTCCCAAGGACCAATATCTTTATTGCTTGGAGGATAAACGGATTATGTCAGCCATTTTCTGCTGCTGACAGCTTTTCTTATTAACCGATTTTATTTTTAATCTGCCAAGGAAGAAATGCGGTTTTATGTCACAATAAAACGCTGGTCACATCTAATGCTGCCCTCAAACAAACAGATTTCTCAAAGCCTTGCTGGGAAATTTGAAATAACTTTAAAGAGGGGTTTTGGGGAAAAGGGTGGTGGTGGAATGGAGGAAGAGAGAGAGAGAGAGAGGAGGGATTGGGGGGGGTCTTTATCCAGAAGCTTGTTCGACTGAGGAGTAAAAGATTTTTAAAGTCCTTCACAGTTGTATTCTTCTTTTAAATATTTATTTCTGTATTTTGCTGATCTCTGTAGGAAAAAAAAGCTTCCATCATGACAAAATGGTTTGTGTGTGGGCTGTCTGCTGTGTCCATTCACGAGGCTTGCATTAGGATAATACAAAAAAATTGTGTGATGCTTCACTTACACCATCCTTATATAAGAAAGCTGATGCAAAGCGCCAAAAGACAATAACTGGACTAGGCATCATGTTTAAATTTTTTTTATACCATTAGTACAATCAGACCCAATATTTTATGTACGCCCTGTTTAGCTTGTTTCTCTTGTTTAAATGTGGGCAGTAGATGCTGGGTATCATCTGAAATGTAACCATTTGGCCAGATTTATATGGAGGGGTGTTGGGTTTATGGTGCCAGGGAGCTATCATTAGCCCCAGGGCTTTAGCGCTCCCTGCTCTCTCATTTCATGCTTGTGATCTGAGGGTGTGAATTAGCCATCGCCCTGGGCAACCCAACTTCGTTACCGGCAGGACAACATGAAAGCAATACACAGAGCTGCATAAAGAATCCTCTCAAAGCCCCCCTCCCTCCATCCCTCTGTCCTCCACACCCTACATCCCTACCTTCTCCCGAGGGACCAAGGGGGTGGGTGTGATTTTGGGTGGGTGGGAGTAGGGGGTGTATGGGGGGCATGTTCATGTCATGTCTATAATAGACAAGTGGCAGATTCACCTCTGCCGTCGCCGGGGAGGTTTAGTGTAAAAATATTCAGATTTATTTGGCAATGTTCACTTACATTAAAGCCTAAAGTAATGTGAGTGAAGTAATGTAATACTGGCATGATAGGAGGAAAAAAAAATACAGTCACACATCCTGAGACACAAACTTGGCATGAATGAGATAAACATAGTTTTTAAACACAAACAATTAGCATGTGTGTGACTCTTTTTCTCTGGTGTGCAGAAAGTTGAATTCCACTTCCTGTATGCCTCACAACTGTGCAGGAAACAGCCCCAAAATATTCAGAAAGATTTGATCAAGAGGTAATGTATTTTCCTGCCATATATGCCAATATTCACTTAACCCATGTGACCATAAAGCGAATGCAATAGTATATACTGTAAGTCTATATTTTGGAGAAAGTATCGCAGGATTTTAAATGGATTTGGTTTGTATACACACTGTACCAGGAGATGGAATAACAACACTGTTTATTCAAAGAGGGATGATTGAGCTTGATACTATGTACTCTCTCTTCCTCTCTCTCTCTCTCTCTCTCTCTGTGTGTATGCTGCCACTGCTGCTGCAGGAGTAATACTGACATCAGTGCAGATAGGGATGGAGACACCTGAATCAAGTCGGATGTCATTAGGAGATCCAAATTCTTCACAAATACCCATGACTCCATGCTGACACACTCTGTTGCAGGCGACAGTTTCCCTTAAGAAGCAGCAATATAGAGTCCTGTTTAAATGTTTATTGGAACTGTGCACATTTATGGAGGCAAAAAATAAGGTAAAGTGTATAAAGTTCCTGCACACTGAATGCACCATCCAAATTCCATTCCATAAGTTTCATTTCCTTTTCTTCCTCTTTGAGTTAACTTTTATTATAATCTCGTCAAAGTGACAACAAAATAGTTACTGGCAATTTTCTTATTTTGATTTTGCTTCAAATAATATTTCCATTGAATGACAGTTCCCTGTGCTTCCTCTGTGTTTGTGATGGCCCTCTGAAGTCATCTGCAGCCTCACTGGGGCTCTGCTTTTTGATGCGGCCCCCAGTGGCCTAAATATGCAGAACAGTCCATGAATAAAAGCATCAGCATTTTTCCTCTCTGCCTTCAGGACACACACACAAACACACACACTTAGCACTCCTCCCTGTTGGGGTAAGGGTTAGACAGTTCTTTAGATTTGTCACATATCAGCAATCATAAAACATCCTTTTCAGACCAGGCTAATGTGACCAGAGGAATACATTTCATTTGTCATTCACTACTAATGAAATATATGAAAGTAGGCCACCATGATATCAGTTTCTGGAACAGGTCTTAATACTGGTGGACTAACCTCCTTGAGGTCCATGGGACCAGGGGTTAATTTTGAGCCCTCATTGGTCCCATCATTACAGATTCATAGTTTTCCCAGACACCCTGGTAATTTGTGATTGATTAATCATTTACACAATACTTTACACAAAAAACTGAACAGAAAATGAAAAAAATTTGTGATTTCAGCTTCTTTATTGTAATTTATTTGTTGTTTATTTGTTTTTGATTAGTTAACTCAATGTCTTCAGCTTGGTTGGACATTTGCCACGTTTTTCTCAGCTGACGTTGTGCCTGTTTTACTAAGTACTCCCTAGGACAAGTATAAACTATTTTTAGAATACTGTTTATAGACATAAACTACTGATCAGTTAGACAAACAGTCACCAGCTAACAAAACACCAAGCAGCAGCTCCTCAGATTGAGTTTCCTACTGATACCAGGGCCAAGTCAAACCAAGTCATAACGGATATATTCGAGATGTGAACATTAGTGGCACCAAACAATTACATGCAATGACCCAGCCATAGATCTTAACTGCAAAGTTACAAGTAAATGAACATACTTTGAAGTTCCTCATGAAATGTACATTTATTTTGACATGAAGGCATTTTTAAACTTGGCTTGTTTATTTAAACCATGCTTGTTGAAACTATTCACTGATGACGATCGGTCTTATCTGCAGAAAGGAGAGCAGTGGAAGAAACATTTTGAGAATTAGTGGAGATAGATTAATTCCCTATCATTAATAACAATCCTCCTCATTTTCTCTTCAGACTTTCAGATGTTTGCATATCATTTGTATTTTTAATTGGTGAAGTTTGATTAAACCCAGCCCCTAGTGTTATATGGCATTAGGCACTGCCATATGTTTAGTTGTGTGCAGATACCCATTTCCATAATCATTTTGCCTGTTTAAGGCGCTCGTCTATTTGATTGCATCTGCCTCAACTTAAATGATGCCTTGTGAGTTTTTCAGTTCATTGCTGTGACCTTTAATCTACGACTTACAGAATGCTCCCATCTATCATGGTTGTCACTTTGGAATTTCTAATCTCATCTGAAAAGTCTTTACAAGTGCAGCTGGATTACTCTGTGATAATTAATCATATTCAAATGCATGACAACAAATTTTGTTTACATATTTGTGATCACTTAAAATGAGAAAAAATGAGGGAGGAGTGTTGAGGTGAGGTGTACATTTGCATAACATTTGCCTTAAAGAATTGAGCAAAGAATGTGTTTAGAGAAAAACACAGATGAACAGTGGCGGGAGCTTCTTTCATTTTTTATTCAAATTATATTCAGATCAGAACAGTTTTATTTTGCTCATTATATTTCTTAGTGGCAGAGTTGTTCATTTAACAGGTTATGTTCATTTTGAAAATAAATTCATGGCAACAAATGCCAACAATGATTTCGTATGCATTCTGATTGGCTGAATGCAAATGATGTTCTACAATGTGACACCAAAGGCAGCTTTATCACACAAGCAACAGGGGGCTGTTTTTGTTTCACAACTTCCAGATTTATTGAGTCAAGTCAAACATGAAATTCAGTTTTTGTTCATTACAACTAGTTCTTGTGTGCCTTTGCTGTAATTACACTTCTGCATTGATTTTATGACACATTATCTCATATCAAAAGCTTATATACCCATACTCTTATCAGAGATATACTGTATCTAGGACAAATAATATTGGATAGATGGGTTGTGCAGTGTGGTGTAATTGTTGACCGCTATTAAACTAATTTTATTCATTTAGTATTTCTACTCATATTTTCCTCTACTTCAAGAGACCGAACTCTCATGTGTTTTAAATATTTGTAATGTAAAAAAGCTTTTCTCTCTTCTTATATCAACTGTGTTCACACCTACCATGTCTCTAAGGCTCTAACCATGACCCAAACATTTATGTCTGCCATTTTTAAGTGATATGTTGTTATCTGATATTATTTTCATTTTAAACTTTTAAAGTAAACAGTAGATGTTGGTTTCCATCTCTTTTCACACAGCGCATTAAAACAACATTCAGCTGCGCAATGGGGCTGAGAATACAGTAGTTTTTTATTTTTTTGCGATTTTATTTTTTTTATCATGTCATTGGAAAAAAAAAGGCTACCTAAAGAGTAAAGAAAGACAGGAATGCGATAGAACAGTAATAACACTAACAAAATTGTTAAAAAATATAGAATTCTGTAAAAACAGAACTTGCTAGGAGTCTGACAGAAGGGTTTTATTTTGTTATGTAATACAACCAGTCTGTATAATATAATAGCAGTTTCAGAGACTTATTTATTATGACACAATCATTACCGCTATTGAGAATGTCAGCGCTCAGAAGTTGGCAGCCATGTTCAAGAGTTCACTGTTATGATATCTGGAACACTTACACCGATAAACTGTTGTAATAAAACAGCTATAAGCTGATTTTAATTGCAGTGTTTTTCCCTTCTGAAATCAGTTTACTGTCTTTGTGTCTGTGTCACTATTGACATAGGGTATTAAGATCAGTCAGTTTGGTTTCCAAACTTCTGCAGTATGTTTTAACAGAGTTGACTGGGATCTAATTAATTCTGCTACAGAAATCATTATTCTGTAGCAGAAGTGCAGTTTGGTTATAATAGCATAAAATCAAGTACAGTCAGAGTAAGATTCACCTACGACTGAACCACAAGACACGAGATGGAAATAATAGTGAAAGTCCACACAGTGGAACACACATATTAATATTTTTATTCTAACGAAATAAGTGACAATAGATGTATTAGAGAAGGAACTGAGAGTGTATGCATCCAGCGCACAGACTTTACAAGGACAATAAAAAAAAAGGGGGTGTATGGAAAAAGAGACATGAAATCACTTTTTTTTTTCTTTTTTTTTTTAAGCAATTTGTCAGATTCTGTACATGGGAATCTTCTCTGATTCTCAAAAAGCTCATTTACTTTTCTTGACAGCCTGTGGGAATTTGTTTTGTTGTTACTGATGATATGGGACAAATAACTGAAGAAATTTGCTTTATATTAGTAAAAATTTTGCCAGGTTTTTCACGCAACATGTAGATCTATTTGTGTGCATGAAAACGGTTGTAATGAGAAAATAGGGTGAAATCTTTTCCAACCTCTGGTGAAAGGGAACTTATATCTTTTTAGGCTTTCTGTGCTGTGGATGCACCTGAAAGAGGATTTCTGTAGCTGGAGTGAGTCCTGGTTATGTTTTCCCTTTGAAAAAGACACATTCTTTCTAAAGAGGAAGGAAAAAACATTTCACTTTTCAATTACCTCTAGCTCCTTGACCTCTCCCATCCTCCCCAGGTCTAGTTTCCATAGAGAAAAGAAAAAGAGAGGGAACGCTTTTCACTTGCATGGCAGCACCCCTCCCTCTCATTCTTCTCCTATCATTCTGGCTACCACTTTTATGCATGAAACAGAGAGGTAGATTGAAAGCATTCACTGGCCATTCAGACAATGAAGAATGGAGATCCTCAGAGCTTTATTAGATATGAAGATCTACAATAAAAATCCATTTCTGGCCTCTTTATGCAGTTTAAATGACAAAGCCGCAACCCATTCAGCCATTGTGTGCCGGAAAGTAATTCAGCAGCACCGGCCGAGACAAGAGCGCCGTATACTTTCTGACCTGCGATTGCAGATTCTAATATGATACAGACCTACTGAGATAATAGGAAGCACTTAATATCATCTGTTGAGAAGAAAAAGTTATCTCATATCTTTTGGTAGATAGATGGATGGGGGATGAGTTTTAAACCATTTCCTGGGCAGAATACTAAACAGGCTGAGATGGACAGCTGAGCATTTCACTCTTAAGATCTGTAGGATGGAAGTTAGCATCACTTATACACATCAACACACTCCCATAAGAGAAAATGAGGAATGTTCAGTATACAGAAAGCAAATATTAACATCTTTAATGACATTTTTATTCTTGTTGTTTGATATTCAGCTTCCCTGAAATTACCAAAATAAATTCCATTCTTACTATGACATTTGAGAGATTAAGATGCTTTATATTCCTTCTTACTAGAGTGGGATTTTAATCAAGTGACAACCTTCTTGGCTGGAAAACAACCAAAAACTGCTTTTCTTTGGTTCCAAATATGAATCAACCCCCATCGACTCCCATGACATGTCAAACAGATAAAGGTTTTGGTAAATTTGGTTTAAGGCTGGCAGTCCACCATAATTTAGGGTGTGGTTACTTTGAGTGACAGGTGAGTGGGCATATGCCTGCCACAAGCCTGCATTCAGCCAATTCTCAGCTCCATGTGTGCCCACTACGCTTTATTATTGCTCCTCTGAAACCTATGGGTGATGTAACAGTGGCTTTGTTCATTTTTTAATACCGTCTATGTATCTAATTTTACTTTTAAGTACAAAACCAAGAAACTCTTTCTACCTCGATGCTAAAGGTGCACATAAGCCAGTTCAGACAGTGTCACCTGCTGCTCAAACTGAAAACAGTCCAGCGTTACACACCGATGGTGGCTGTGCTGGTGGGGTCATGGTGCTTCAGATGCCAATGAGATGATGTACTACAAGGAGATTTTACCAAATTTGGAACATGTAAGATTTGATTTGCAAATAAGACAATTTCCTTTCTGATCATTTTGATACCTTGCACTAATTCAAACTAAGGTCACACTGTGGCCATATTGAAATCACAAGTTTATCTGCAATCTGTTCAGCACAATCATTCACACAATGCTGCTGTCTGCTATTTGCAATATGTGTTGTGGTAGTATACACAAAAGACTTTTGTACACTGAAAAGTCCAGAGTAATATATTTATGATCCATTGAGAGCTGGTTAAAGTTTTTTTTGTGCGCAACAGACCAACTACAGGAGGTGTGATTTTATCCAGTGTCACTGCAGTTGTACAGGAGGAGGTCAATTACAGAAGCTTACCTCCACATGCAAATGGGGCGGGGGGGTCAGTAGTGGCACAGCACATATGGAGAATACAACAAAACACAGTGGTGCTTTAATTAGACAAGATTCACCAACCACTTCATTGCCATGCTATTTCAGGATCACATCTACTCTCACAGCTGCCTCACTTCCATTTGGCTCTCAGTTGCTTTTTACATGCTACCTCATCCCTACGATCTTAAAGGGAGACTGAGTGATTTATTAATCTTTTTAACCGTCAACGTCTGTATTCTTATGTATAATCAGTATATCAACCCAGCATTCTCCTGTACTCTTTCCCAGGTCCTGGTCATTAGCTTAAATACACATGGTCGAACTAAGTAAAGTAACCAATTAAAAAGCTTTTATCTGTTCTACCTTGACCTTTTAATGGCTCCAGTCTTCATCTTCACAGCATGAACGGAGGTACAGTAACACTGTACCTATTATTTCATTCCTTCTCGGATGCAAGGCCACTAACCTGTGCAACCTGTGCCAGTGTGAATCTTCTTCTCAGCTGTTAGATACCTGCTCATAGCAGTAACCATTTTATCAGGATGAATTTAAGTGCATAAATGCAACAATATTCTGTCATTTGAGAGAAGGGGAAGATCGGTGTTGCAGCAGCACATAGGTATGATGTCTTTGAACTGAATTGAAGCCTGAGCTCATGTTTAGCTGTGCAAAAAGCTTTTCTTAATGAAACCGAATGAACCTTTCAGGTTGAATTACAGCGTGTTTGTTTTCTCACGGATGTACATGATATGGCTGTGAAAGTCAAATAGCATATTTGTTTTTGACTTAGGCCTTCATTTTCTGCCTTTCTCTTATAATAATTAATACTTTAAGTTGTCCTCTTCACATTTTGCTGTTGTTGTCCTACCTGAACTGTGGTGTTGCTGTGTTTCAAGAAACTCTTGTAATCGATGATCGGTGATGGAACAAACTCAACAAGATAAATGATCCATGTTGCTGTAATGAAAAGGACTCTTTTTTTTTGTAACCTTGCTTTCATTCTTCTCTGATGGAGACATGGATGAATTGGATGAACGTATCACATCTCCAAGGGCAGGGAGATAAATATTATGCCTGACTTTTCCGCCACCATGTCAGCTCAAGTCTGGTTACCAGCTGAAAGGCAATTGTTTCACTCTCGAGTCTTGACTGCAGGACATGTGCTATTTCAAATTGAACCTTCAAGGTCCCAAAGTCATTTATTTTTGTCAAAACGGAGACAGAATGGTATTCTGCAAAACAACAATAAATTCACTGTGGATGTAAGAAATCACAATAAATTCTCAGTGTCTTAGCAGTGAGTGTTGTTTGCCTATGGAGCAGAATAATATCCAGGATGCAGCTCTCCATTCAAAGACTTAAAATGTGGAACTAATCTCCCTAAAAAGACTACTATTTGCCATCATTGGTTTTTTTCTGTTTTTTGGGGGGTTTTTTTTTGCTTCAGCCTTCCCCAAGTGTTACACACACTGACTTGCGTCCATGGGGAAAGTCAGTGAGTCTGAGTAGCTTCCTCCACCTCCACTACTTTGAGACTGTAATTGGATCCTGATTCACTGATAGCACAGAGAAACCTCCTTGAGTGTTTGCAAAGTGTGGACCTTGAGAAGAACAGCTTTGCCAAAAATCCTCTTGTGGCCCCAGAGACCACAGCACAGTGCTCAGTGAAAACAAAGATGTTATAAGCTAGCTTAGCTATTATCGCGCCTTTGCACTACATCTCCCCTGACACTTCATTCAAATCAGTCTATTTATTTGAGGTTTTATTTATTTATTACTCCATTTTTTCTTCCCTTTTCCGAGGCAAAAAAACTACTAAAAGGATTATTTATGGAATAAATACAATAATTAGCATTGCTCGTGCCTCTTTGATTCAAGTAAACTGGTTGTATTTTCCTTGAATTCCATTTCTGCTAGCATACTGTAATTTAGATGAGAGGCACAAAAGGCTTGGAGTCTATGAAATTGACAAAAGGGGAGAAAAGACTACTGTACTTCAGTCCTAATCAGACTGCTCTAATGGCAAGAAGCAATGACTGATAATGATATGTATAAATGTGAAAAAAATATTAATTTCATACAGAAAGCCTTGAGTGCATGCATCTCAAAGACACAGTCACAGTCTCATAAACAACATCTAGGACAGAAAGAATGAACCTCGCATACATGTGCATAATAGAAGATCTGCTGATTTTCCACCACTTAACAACACTGATTTTAAAGGATTCGCTAAATGATCTGATTACATGTTTTAATGGTCAATATCCAACTTTACAAATCTTTCTTTTACACTTATTCCTGATTATGATTAGCAAATGATTGTAGTTGTGGTGAATAAACTATGGTGAAAGTATAATTAATTTGAGTCCAGATTGATTTCAGGTCTCTTGCATAAAGGCTAAATTAGCTCCATACTCATCAGTGGACCTTTTCCCCACACTCCTACTGTCCTGACTGGAGAATGGACATTGCTACCTTCTGCAAAGCAGTAAATATTGGAGCTGGGTCATGAATCAGAACGTGCTTAATTTCCCAGTATGCATTGTAATTCTTGCTGACCGTTCTGAGGTTATATTATCATGAGGTTAGCTAGCTGCTAACTTTGCTTTTGCAGAGCTTTTTTTTTTTTTAGGGAAAGCAGCTGTCTGTAAACAGTAAACAAAGACAGTGAAAACTGAACTGCAGATTTGGGATTTGATAGCGATTATATGAAAATACTTATTGGAGCAGCTTTAATGTAGATGCTAATACTAATCTCAGAGACATAAGGCTCTCTCACAATGCTCAGAAGTCACCGCCAGTCTTCTTTTCTACCACTTAGCACCTGCTTTCCAATTATATCAGCAGTGTTTTCTCAAACTGTCTTCTCACTGCATCGCAATGTGTGATGGTTCCCTGGAGGGAGATGCCAGCTGTCATTGTATACAAGAATGCAGTTACAAATAATACTTAGATAGAATAATGAATAGTATGATACAATTGAAGATAAATGATTAAAAAAGGACCTCAAGGATACAATGGCTCTTCAAAAGAACACCTGGAAGGTATCTAAACAGGAAGAGACAACATGAATATGTCCACAACTGTAAGACTTTAACATTCATTTAAATTTCTTAGTGCTAATTTATCTAAACTTTAGATGCAGACAACCAAAACCTAATAACTGATTGTGATGGGGAATGATAATTTCATTTAGATGGAACAATAAATACCAATAAATCACTACACATGCACACACATGCAAATCGTAATGTAGTAATGAGGTAGTAGTAAAAAGATTGTAATGGGTTAACTTACAAGACACTTCAAAAGCATGTTTTTCTTCATTTGGGATGTAAGGATAAATCACATCGTTCCAGTTGCTCAGATTGGATTTGAGTTTAATTTGATTTCCTTAAGATCAACAGACCTTGCTTATTTAAAACAGGAAAATGCTTTTTGAAGAATAATCATGTTGTATTGCACCAATTTGAAGACAGTTCCTGAAATGAACCAGTGACTCCTTATTTTATCCTGAACAGAGACCGTGATTCTGCTATCAGACAGTTCATTCATTTCTTCTCAATGCCTGAAAGACACAGTGGGTAGCACAACAAATTCATTTGGAGCAGTGCTAAAACATGATCGGCATCTGTATAGGAGCAGGGTCTTTTTGCCAAGATTAATTATATTCATTATATGGTACACTGCTTACAAATGACCTTGTTTCTTGTTCAATACTTTTGATATTGAATATTGTCTACTGAATAGAATTGTTAAGACATACACTTACCAAGCACCTTGTTAATAACACAGTCCTAACCAAGGGTAGGGCCTCCCTTTGCTCTTAAATCAGCCCTGGTTTTTGTGGCTTGGTTTCCACTGTCCTTTGTGATTAATGTTGAAACGTTGCAGCACATCATTTCTGCTGATTTGTCAGTTGTATGTTCATGCTGCTTCTAATTGGCCACACTGGGGAGGTTGGGTGCATTTAACTCACATTCATAAAAATTAGAAGATATGTAAACTGTGGCCATAAAGGGAAGCGCATGGTCAACAATAGCAATCACTCACGCCACTTTCTCCCCCATACAGGGCAATGTGTTCTTATCAATCAAGTGATTACGCAGATTGCAGGTCAGGTAGGTAATATCAAAACAACTTGATTTCATTTCTGTATGAAAATCCTCTTTGAAATTTGCAAATTTCTGTATAACCTCATTTTGCCATTTTCACCTGAGAGGCACATAGACGGAGCTTGTGAGTAGATCTTTCCATAGACCACTTACTAATGTAGCAGCACTAGGGAAGAGTAATGGTTAGGTATATGTCTTCGAGACTGATGCATTTATGCTATTTCAACATCTGGCTGGAAAGCATCTAAATTGACTGTGATGGTTTAAGCAACTGAATTTCAGTCCGTCTTTCCAGTTTCTAGTTTCATAGCAATCTAATCCATTCAAGACATAAAAAGCGACAAAGGATAAAGGGTCATTCAGACAGATCAAATTTAATATAGCATAGCTACTACAAATAACTTAAACGCAAGCTGCATTCCACGTAGTTCAAGAGCTTTACGAATGAGTCCCAAAAGCCACCTCTGGTCCTCTCAACCCACTTTTTTATGTTAGACGCCATAAATAAAGCTAGCAAAAGATCGAGACAAGTTTTATTGTATGACATTAAATACTTTCACAAATATCTCAGCCATGATTTTTTTAAAGTTTTACATCTCTTAAAAATGTTGTTTGCTAACAAAATACACAAAATCAATGTCATTACACCAAACATGAAGACTGATCTACTCACCAGTCCACCTTAATAGCATCACTGTATTAAAAGCTGCACTTTTGCAAACTATCACTAACTTTCTAAGAAGAAGCCTTTCGTAGAAGAAGTAAGAGCCAGATCCAACTACAAGTTGTTGCAGTGGTTATGTCACCCTATTTACCGTGTATGTAATTGGAATGCAGTCAGTCTTAATGTATTTTATTAAAAACTATGTCTATTAATCTGCTATTATTAATAATTATGTAATTGAATCCATATGTATTAAATGTCTATTGGAGAAAAACGTCAAATCTTTTTTGATAACAGAAAATTCAGTACAATCAAACAGTTGCTAATTAAATTTCAATGGCAGACGATTTACATTGATGTGGTAAGAGAGTGATAGCAGTGGTCAACGGCATAAAAGAGCTACTATGCACATCATGAACTGATTTCTGTCTCTGCATTCATATAGCTAATTTAAATTGAAAAAAGACAGCAGGATATATCTTTGTATGATTTCAGTGACTATAGAACATAAGAAGGATGTATGGATGATATTCACAGACATCCGCAGGTACACAGTCTATTCTTCAAATAACCTTAAGATATACTCGCCTCCCACAACCTGTGAAGCGGTTATTGTGAAAAGACGGGTTGGACCTTAACTTTCAGCATTCTCTTCCATCCATAACTATTACCACACCAGTCCTTTGCCTCGCCTCTCCACACTAGAGGAAAAAAATCAAAGAGGGTATTAGGCAGCAGGGTTATTCCCGACACTTTGCTGGAGGCTGGCGTTAATCTGTGCATTTTGGAGAAACGAGGTTAGTTAAGCATTTTAATGGCCCTAGCCCTGTGATAATTAGGCCTGCCCTGGAGGGAGCTCCAGTTGAGCCACTTGGGCCTTGAAATGGAGCCAGGGAACTAAAGCCCTGCACGCATACAATGATCCTGAACTAATTCCCTGAGTAAATATTTTCTCCCGTTCAGTCCACAGCCGTCTTTCTCTTTAAAGTTGTAAAAGGCCTGTTTCCTTTTTCTGTCACTTTTTTTTAATGTCCTGCCTCCCTCTGTAGATATTTTTAGGGGCAACTTGGAGCAGCTTTGCAGATTTCTTTCTTTCTTTGTTCCTGCAATAACGCTCATATAACGATTTTTTATTTTAACAGTACTTCTGTATACATTTATACACAATTACTTAGCACTTAAAGCCCAGGCCCTTGTTTGTCTCCTCTGAGTGGCGTGGCCCTTGACCCTGGGCCCTGCAGAGAGGCCCCCTGAAATACTGATCTGATGGTCCTGAAGGGAATAGGACGTCTCTGAACATTGTGTTTAGCCTTCTTTTCCTGTCTCCGTCTTGGGCTCCCCCAACACACAGAAGCCCCTGAGCTACAGCTGCTATTGTTTCTCGGCACAAAAGACAGACATCACATTAAAAGTCCTCTGTATCGTCTTGAACTCACATTTGTCTCTATCAACAGAAGAGTCAAAAGCAGGAACATGAAATCTGACATTTTTATATATATGTGTGTATTTATATATATATATATATATATATATATATATATATATATATATATATATATATATATATGAATGAGAAACCAAGCAAGATAGCAGCACATCCTGTATTTGGGTTATTAATGTGAAATAAATGCCTGATGTGTCTGAATGACAGTGGCAGTTTTTAACCGGAGCTCATGATGTGGACTGAACACAGTCTGCCATTAAGTTGTCAGACTACAAGTTTGTGCCTGGGTGATAAAGTTAGTCAGCTTTCAGAGTGGATGTTTGGAGGATGTTTTGACTGACACGAGGCCCTCCAGCTACAGAAGTCAGCGTCCAGGTTTCCCTGGGACACTACTTGTTTAGCTCAGGATACCTTTGTGAGAAGTATCTTCATCTCACTGCTGCTCAGTCAGCCCATTTCTCCAGGCCACAGTGTCAGGCATCATTTATCTCTGACAGTGAAGCTGTCTAGAGTGTGTGTGTTGTGTTGTGTTGTATGTGTGTGTGTGTGTGTGTGTGTGTGTGTGCGTGAGTGTATATGTGTCTTTCTATATGTGGACCTGCCTGTGTCTTGCCTGCATGGGCTGGGTGTATGTCATCGTGTGTCATATGGTTGTCCCAAGGACAATCTGCAGAGCGGGCTGCACCAGCATGAGCAGAAAAGATGAATGTTTTCTGAACATAGGAGAATATCTTTAAGCTACCTGTGCTGTATTTGATTGATTTGCTGAATCACATTCGCTGGATGTTAACATAAAACCTGCAAATGGCTTCAATTTAAATATGTTATTTATCAAAACTCCACAGACCATCAACATAAAAATACTCTGGAAGCTTTAATTTAATGGGAAGTGTGTAATTTTTCATTATACAGTAATTAGATGACATTAATTGCAAAACATCTGTTAACTTAGCTGACATATGATGGCTGGCAGATTGACTAATGTGCATGTTAGTTCAACTCCACATCACAGGATAGAGGTTTTTAAACTGGGGGAGAGTTAAAAGGACACAGAGCAAAAGGATTGTGTGGTAGAGTCAGGTACATGTCAGTGTGAGTAAAAATAACAGGAAGTCAGTAACAGCAATTAAATGTGCTGGCAAAGACTCCAACACGCAAATCTTCAAAGCAATTAAGCAACTTTAAGCCAGTTGCAGCTTGTCTGACTCCTCTTTGGAGTCATAATTAAAGTTGAAAATGCAGAAGTGATCCATATATTCAATAAATGTATATAGATTATTCCGTCTGACTTCCAGTTTCTGATTCAGTATTTTTTCTCTTTAGTGTCCACTGTAAGGAAATGCTCACAAATCTGCTCAAAAAACATAGCCAGAAAAAAAGAGTCAGTCTGATTCATCCAGTGATATTTGTCAGCACATCTGCTGGTGCACTGCGAACAGGAACTGCTGAGAGATAAGTCATCAGTCTTAGAATGGTGCTATTTTGCCAAAATGCATCCACGTACAGCCTAAAAACAGAGTAAATGCAGTTGTCTGGATTTTGTGAAAGTTGAGGTTCCAGAGTGTCAGCCTTCAAAAACTCTGCTTAAAAACTGCCACATAGACCTCTAATAAACATCTTGAAATTCTGAAGATAGCTTTTTTTGAACAAACATGCTCTCATCTTATCCCAGTTATTAGCCTAACCCTCGCCTTGCACACATTCGCTCTTTGTCCTCCACTTCCTCTTCAGTCACTCCATTGCTTTGCACGTCCTCCGCACCCCACCTCTTTGTCCCGTTTCAAGGCCATGGCCAGTCATGGGCTCTGGCCATTGCTCCTAGCAGCCACTGACCCTTTGTGCCACCTTTATCACATACTTCTTCACCGTGGGCTACTTAACCACAGCGCTAACTGCAGGTCCTGCGGGTCTCTGTGATTGTGCTCTGCATTGAGCAGAGAGATGAGGATTAACACCTACACTCGATAAAGGGGTCAGAGGTGTGCAGTGATTATTTGTGTGTGTGTATTACAGGAATGAGAGAGAGAAAAAGAGAGACTGGGAGAGAAAGTGTGTGCAAGGTAAGCCTGTGTGTGCGTGTGCGTGCGTGTGTGCGTGCGTTCGTGTGTGTTTGGCTCTCACAGGGTAGAGGATGAAGAAGGTGGAATGGGGTTGGGGACATGGCTGCAAGGTTGAGGTGAAATAGATGGATAAGGTTAGCTGAGTTATCAGACAGGAGCATCACAATCAAGCTGTCAGCTCAATGCCTCCCTCTCTCTGCTCTCTCCCTCTTTTTGATAAACAGAGGAATAGGATTACAATTTAGACTGGTCCCGGGGCAGTGAGGAAGCCTGCCCTGCCTTTCAGCTGCATTCTCTGCTCTATGAAAGGAGCACAAGAAAGGCACAAATCTGCCAGACAGGGCTCTCTGGGTGGGGGATCCTAGTGGAGAAGAGAGGGCATTTTGCCAAAGAAGAAGGTGTGGAGGTTCACTCTCACTAGAGAACAATCTAAATCCCAAACATTTATTTCACTACTTTATGCAAACTGCACCATTAGATATTAGCCACAATTTTGATTTTGACATCAATGAAATTTCTGCCACCAATATAATTCAAATAATACATATAAAAATCCTTCTATGTAGATTAGTGTCCTTGAATGGCTCAGTGTTACTGAGTACATTTATTCAACTACTTTACATCAATAATTCTTTTTACACTATTTCCACTTCTACTCCCACTGCCATCATTCCTTCACACATTACTATATATATTACTATATGTCTTTGATACTGAACTTATGAGCTTCACACTAAAGATCATGCATTGCCGTTGCTACACTAGTGCAGGCTAGTTGCAACTCAGTCAGCTGAGGCATAGAATTTATGAATTCACATGAATCCATTGGTTATAACAATGAATAATATAAAGTTGAGGCACGACACAGACATTGTGTCTTTTTAGTACAGATAAGATTTTCTTTTAGAAAGAAAAAATATGTATCTCCATTTTTTTAGATTTTGTGAAGATTTAACTGAGACATGTTCAAACATTTTATTTTCGGAAAAACACATTGACAGAAATTTGAAATGTGGCTGTGTTCTAAAAGTGGGAGATACATGGTTTCTACAAAATTATGACAATTTTTTGACTACAGTGATATTTTGAATGCAGGACATTCAAAATATAAAATCAGCAGTGCATTAATAATAAATAGATAATTCATATAAATAATGAAATAAATTATTTCCAACCCTTAAAAAATTTCTAAATAAAGAAAAGCATTGTGGTAAAGGTGACCTTTAACATTTGTGCCATAAACCATGAAATATTGCACATATTAGTATTAATTAAATGACAGGGTCTGTTCTTTTCTAAAAGGAATAAACATTATTCTCGTAATGACAACAAAAAGGCCCATGTTGTGGTTGTTTTGTCGACTTTGTTCGAGGCACAAAGGGCTGACTGTTCCTCTGATCCCCATGTTGTTTGATCTGAGAGATTTTCTTAAACGTTAAATCATCAGAGAGTGGAGAAATAATGTTGGGACAGCGACCAGAGCAGCAGGGCAATTAAGACAAATTAATTATGGTGGCGGTGTGTGAACTCAGCGAAAGCGTGAACTCAGAGATGTCTGAGCCACATATAGAAGCTCTCCAAGAAAAAGGGCTGTGGCACTCGTCCATTTGCTATCTCATTATCTACAAGGGAAGGAAGCCACCCACTTTGTGACACAGACGTAAAGAGATCCCAGGCCTTTGACTGCAGTCACGGTGAGAGCAGCCGTCTGCTGTTCTGGCTCCTCAATGCATGGCTGAGCAGAAATTAAATGTGTGCTCCTGCTCCCTCAGTCAGGTTTCTCCTTCAAAAAAAGATGGTCCATTGCAGCCACTGACCCGTTTTCCTCCTTCTCATTTACATGTATATAAATTCCCTTTTCCCGCAAAGAATTGCTCACTGAAATATCTTTTATTCTTCCCTTGTTCCCTTGCCATTTCATTGGTTCTGGCGTCCCGGGAGCTGGATAACCTCCTTCTTCTTTTGACTTGGCTGGAGCGCAGCAGAAAATCACAGGCTTGTTATCTCTTAATTCGATAGTGTAATTCACTAAAAGTTACTCTGCTTGTAAACATTTCTTACATTTTTATATTTTCCCTTTGTTGGTGGTAATTTCTTCCATCTGTTGAATTTGTGTGAGTTCTTGTGCAGTTTAAAACCGCATTTCATACATGCACCAAACTTCTCAATCACTGATTCAAACAAATTAATTAGCAATGCAGTTGTTGCTTTAGATTATCACATGCCTGTATTCCTTTGTTCCTGAAAAAGTGAAAACTAGTTTGGCAGCATGAACTCAAAGCAGTGACAATGGTTTAGTTCAAATAGGATCAAGAACAGGAAGAGAATCATAAACATCACGTCATAATCTCAGGCAACAAGTGAAAACATCCCCAAAACCTGAATAAGCAGAGACACTGACACAGATCCATGCTCTATTCTTTTGTAAAAACCAAATCCCTCTTTTCCTCCTTCCTCAGTCATAATATGGCTTCCAAGCGAGGTCCAGCCAGAAATCTTGCGGCATGGCCGTGAAATAAAGGAAGTGCTGCCATGCCTGACTATGCCAGTGAATAAAGCCAAAGCAAATTGCTTAGGGAGAGTTTGGTCCAATTGGATGCCATCCCTTGGTATGTAATTCCCATGGCACGTAGTTGGCAATGGTGTTGCACGCCTCAATCAGGTGTGGGGGCCTGGAGGAGGCCCTACTCATTTGCATGTCCAAGTATGAGGGAATTCCTCTTAGGAAGGAGCCAGGCTTTGATGTGGGCATTCCCACTTGGATTATGGGACTAAAATAGACAGTAATGGATCAGTGAAGTCATTCATCACCAGTGTGTGGTTTGCCCAGTCTTCCTTCACCCCCTAAACCACGCTCAGCTTCAAAGATAGCTGTCCACTGAGCGCATTTTGCCAAGGTACCTAGATGAGGCTGACACAAATGAGCCAGGAAGTGATGACATTAATTTTATATAGGTTTAATGATCCATCACTGACTTAAGGTCGTTTCTCCATGAGATTGGTAGACCTGCAACACAGGTCTAGTGTGGCTTAGCTAAAAATGTTGGAAAACGTATTTCACAAATCACTTCATATTCAGGTCAGTTTTGATTTTTGAATGTTTTAATTACTGAAACATAAAGTTTTTATTATTAATTATTAAAAATGTGCCATGCATAGCCTGCTAGACAAACAGAGCCAAACTGAAATGGAATATTATGTTTTTGGTGCAAATGTGAGATCCACTTAAAAATGACATTTGTCATGGCACAAATCAAAATTTTGTTATTAGTAATTTAACCCCCCTCCCATTTCAGAAAAATCCAGTTTTGTTGAAGGTTAAACGTCACTAACTTGACAGAAAATGGCCATTTGAGTGGCTGGAAGAATAAGAACATAGAGAAGATAGACAGGATGGTCTGGCCACAGAGATTACAGCAAACAGTTTATAGAGAAGATAGATATCACTGAAAATGGACAAATCATTGCAGAGACATATTGCAAATGCTGCTGTGGTAGAGGAATGTAAAAACAGTGGTTTGGATCATTTTTTTGAATGCTAACAAATTAATTGTTGAATTTTGTTAAATCGTTATAGTATACCATATACATTTATTTTCCTGAATATTACTATTAATTCCATTTTTGAAACAAAACTGAGCTATTATCACCATGTGTGTGTGAACATGTTAATAAACAATTAACAAATCTAGTTGAACACTCGGTATACATAAAACCAATTATTATTGTGTTATTTCTAACTGTGACTATATATCCACCATTCATTTTCTCTTTAGTTCTATTTTGGTCCACACTGACCCTGAGAAATATTCTAAGCTCTTTAGTTGTTAGATGATAGTATTTGTCACCATTTTTGCCAGTTATTGGCTAATTTGTCTGTCTGATGTTTGGTACTGGCTACGTAGTGTGTAGTGGATGAGACTGGGCTGGGAACAAAAACTGTAAGCTAAAAGATGCTAAATAGTTTTAAAGGAATTGTAGATACTCTGTGAGTTCATCACTATGAACAGCCCCTTAACAATACACAGTCATTTCACCCTCAATATGAAATAACAAAGATCAATCTAGTGCAGCTTTAACCAACCAGTGAGAATTCATCCGAAAATGTGCATAACTGAAACAGTCACATATCAGTGCCAAAGAATGTATTATACTCATTCATATTTAAGTGAGTCGATAGCTTTTAACAACACTGGCATTTTTACAGTAAAAATATGTAATTGACAAAGCAGACGCCTATATTTATCTGTGGAAAAAAAATCAGCTGCTAAACACAGGCTCAAAAAAAAAAAAAAAAGAAAACATGAATCTACGTGAATGCCACATGAATCCCCCCTCTTTATATATATATATATATATATATATGACTCTTGTGACTCAACTATTTGTGCAGGGTCACGACAGTTGACAGGTTGACAGCCCCGTGTTTAACAATGCTCAGTCACCCATGGCAGAGGAAATGCTTTATCACAGCCGAGCTGCTCTCCATGTGACGATCAGGACGCAGAGGGGACAACCACTTGTGTGTGTGATATTTCACTCACTTTTGTTTTAATGAATTAGGTAAGAAACGGTTGAGAGCCCTCTTCTTGCTTCTGTGTCCTCACTTGATAAGGTAACATATGCATTAGCATGTTAAAGTCACTTTCAAGGCAAAGCAATTAACCTGATACGGATGGAGGTTATGTTTTTGTTCATTTCAAATTCATTCCTATTTTTCTAAAATTGTCTGGAACTACAGCTTTTAAAAGTGTATGAAAACTAATTATTAAGTCAGCTTAACTGTGTCGTATTAGAATAACCCTGCTGGTTTGATCCCAGCATCTGTGGACATAAATCTGCCTGCTTTCCATACAGCAACAGCTACCAAAAGAGGCTGTGTATCTTACCACAACAGGTAAACTGAGAGAGGACAGTTGCTGAAAAATGAAGGAGAGGGAGAGATATGGGAGTGAAAAGATAAACAATTTGACCTTCTGTTTCTGCCAATTTCCAGTGGTCACCCCCCTCCTTAGCCTTCTCTTTCCCTCTTTTGCCCTCAGCCTTGTGTCGGACGAATCCTTTTTGGAGGGATAAATAGCACTGCTGTGCTTTGATAGCCCCAGTCCCAAACAGCAGCTACCGATAAATAAAAGGAACTTTCTCCATTTATCTCTGTGAGAAAGAAGTTCCTATTAGGGTCCCCATAGCCACAGGGCCTTTCCCTCCTTCACTGCACAGCTTTGTAGATTGCCTGCTTGGTTTAAGGTGCTATTGAGTGCTCACCAGGACAATTACATGCCAGGACCCCCCTCCGGAAATGTCCCTCCCCTCCACTTCCCTTGCCTGTCCTGTACCTCTGTGCCAGTGTTGCACGAGATGCTATCCGTGATATTGCTGGATGGGAATAGTGTGTGCGGCGCGTTGTGTAATTGCGCGTGTGTGTGAGCTCCCTGCTGGAAGAGGGGACAGAGGGGGTAGACTGATAATGGCCCTCTGAATGGTATGGAATAAAGTATCATTGCTTAGTGCCTGGAGTCAGACAGTGATGCTAATGCAAATGGGTTTTTACCCCCCCCCCCTTCCGTCTGGTATAATGATAGCCCCACAAACAGTATGTATGAAGAAACAGAGCGTATGAGGTGTATAAATAAAAATAGCACACACCTCAGTGAAAATGACTTTCTGTTGCCTTCAGGGAACTTAAGACACACCTTTACACTTTCCCTCAGGACCTCCTCCATTTCCTACTTCTCTTGATATATATATATTTCTTTCATTTGATAACATATAAAGTAAAGATTTCTGCAAGGAGCAATACGGCAGTGAAAAAAAGAATCATGCTAGGTTTTAGAAAGACCTTGCCCAAGACCGAGCATGTCAATCTCATATTCAACAGCTTCACAAAATCAAGGTGTTTTCAACACATATAATGAGATGTGTGTATAGGTTCGAGGGTGCGCAAGTCCAAGCTTCACCTTGAGAAGATACTGATATTTTCGAGCACATTGTCAAATCATAAACGGCCAATTGGATGACACTGGTGTGCTTCTCAAACACAGCGCCCGGATGGATGAATACTGTAGTTGCAGAAGAAAATAAGAAGAGTCTAAAGCTATTGTTTGTCTTTCAGCCAGAGTCTCTGAGGAAAGTATCTTCATAATTGCAAGTCTGGGCAGTTTGAGCCAGAGCATACGCAGATGATGATAGAGGGTTGGGGTGTGGGGATGCTATAAATCTTTGACCACAGAGAAAAGCTGATCCAGGATCGAGCTGAGGATCTTAGATTTTAGAGTGCCACAAAAGGCATCTATTGGAGCAAGGGCAGCTTCTGCACTCATCTCTACAGATGCATCATTGGGATGCAGAGAGTGCCGTCGTGTTGACTATAGCAGCTTCCTTCCCCACAGCGCCACCAGAGGAAGAGTTCACAGACACAGAAGGGAGACCTGCTGCCGAAGGGCTTCTGAAGACAGGCAGTCTGTGAACTGATAGAGAGGACAGTGCTAATCAAGGACCCCGCAGGCCCTTGAGCTCATGCTCGGGCCTGTTCCTATATACCCACTCTTCTGTCTACTCAGTTTACTCAGTTTTGCTCTTGGAGCCTAAGCTCTTTTTATTTCATGGTGTCAGTTTTCAAAGGCTTTTCTTTTGTCTTGTGAAAAGCTGTGCGACTTAGCCGTCCATTTGTGGAGTGGACTTTTTGTTGAATTGTTGAAATTGTCTCTTCTATAGAAACACTGGTTTAAATCTTCAATGAAACAAAACACATAATGATATGATTCATTATTAGAATTAACTATCCATCTGTGCTTGCACAATAAAATTTGTATTAGTTACTGAGGCAAAAGGATAAAATGCCCACCTCTATATTTCTGCTAAAGGCTAAAATAGTAACTCTTCTGACAGCTGGGACAGCCTTATATAAATATTATAAATGGTCAGCCCCTTACACAATGCCTTTGTAATATATCATTTGGCTTCACAGTGCCCTAATATCTGGGTAAAGTTTCATAAGGGTGCCTTTTGGCGGCCAGAGCTAAGTGGTCTTAGCTGCCTGTGATAGGCCTGTGTGCTGAGCAGGTTCTGGAGATAGCAGCTCTCTGGTGGCATGGCTTCTCTCATAGGTCCCTCCCTGGCAGAAAGCAAAAGAAAGGGAATAAAGAAGGGCTGGGAGAGAAAGGAAGGAGGCAGGAGGGAATTGACACAGAGCTTGGCGAGGAGCCAAAGCCGGCCTCCTCGCGTCTAATGTACGAACGGGGATTTATTTAAACAGTGAGAAGAGAGGACAGCTTCACAGTGCCAGATTAATTCCGCTTTTTATTCAGAAAATAAAAGAGACTTTGAATTATTAAGAGATAGCGGGATTAGAGGCCTCTCTTTCCAACCCCAATCTACGCTCCTTTTAATTTCCACTTTATTAGAATTCTTTTTGAAGTATTTTAATGTGGACAAAAGAAGAAGAAGAGAGAGAAAGCAGAAAATATTAAATATCAGTTAAACTGCATTAAACATAAGCCCAAGCCTCCATTTTTTTTCACAGTCATATTGATCCTACTCTTTCACTTCTCAATTATCAACTTTTATTGTAGGTTCAGCCAAGTGCAGAGGCCGATTTTGAAATGAAACGGCTTCTATAGTCTATTCATCCTCGGGGCTATGGGGCTGTGGTGGGGTTTCTCGCTCCCTCACACTCTCTCTTCACTTCACTTCCTTAAACCCCACTCAAAATGTGTCAGTGAGGGCGATTGTGTAGTGCTCATAGGAGGAGGTGGCAGAGGAGGAGGCGATTCTCACGTCTCTTTAGATCGGGTCGGTGCAGAGGGTCGGGGCTGGGGGATCAACAGGAGAGGACAGGCACAGGTCAAACTGTCTTGAAGTGTGCTCCAGTTAGTGGAGCATCTTTTCTTTAAAGAAAAAAAAAAAAAAAAAAGGAAAAGTCAAACGCCATCCTGCTGCTACTTTCCTCGGCTACCATGCTATATTTTTTTAGCCACCCTCTGTTTATTTAATATGCAGTTCATGCATTATTTGCTTCTTAGCTCTTCATCTAGGGAGTGGCTTGCCCTCACATTACTGGTGAGCTGAGCAGTGCAGCATTGTGCCCTCTACAAATCTTAGCAGCCATAGGAATTTGATTGTGCCGGAGGATTCTCTCTGTCAGACAACCGGTCCATAATCTCTGGCAATTCTTTGTGCAGGAGGATTACCACTGAAAGTGTTACCACATATTTACAACTACTCCACTAACTCTCAACAGGCTCTCCTGCATCCAGCCCAGCCACAGCTAAGCCATGGTTAACATAGGAAATCAAGCTGAGATTTAGGACATCTCCTTCTAAATCTAAGGGTGTGCTCTATCTGTGCAAATACTCTTTTTCACTGCAGTTTAGTGCAGATTTAACCTGGAGGATTACCTGTTTAAAGAAAAAAAATAATGAATAAAAGATCACATATGTTTATGTGTAAAGCACTTGACATTGTCCTCCCAAGGGATAGATCAGTTGCCCCACAGTAAACACAGGGGCATTCATGTGAAAATTATCTCTCTCTAATTAACAATTCAGGTTTACACAAGAGTAAATTGTAGAGAGGGTGCAGTCTTTTTCTGTTTTCTCTCCCTTCTCACGTTAATGCTAATTTCCTAAATATATAAGTATGAATTCAAAAATTTGGAAATATTTAAAACCTCAAGTTTAACAGTGCTCATAAAACTATATAGTCTGTCTGCTGTGTTCATTGTCGTCGATAATAAAAGTAAAGTGAGGGTCAAGGGGCCGTTTCAGCAGTCCCCCTTTTTAGCATCTGTGTCTTATCGCTTCATCAGAGCCCAAGTGTTTCATTCAAAGTCTGACTAGATAGGCCTGTGTCTGGCTGTTGTTATTGAAATAAACTGGGCCTGTGTTGCCACCCCGGCCTACCCCCTCTTGCCCCTGTCTATTCTGAACAAGTGTATCTTCAGAAACACGCCAGCTTGTTATGGTAATGACCTGCATGCTTCCCACCCCGTGTCTGTGTGAGTGTCTGTGTGAGTGTTTGTGTGCGTGCGTGCATGCGCACTTGCCATCGGGGTAAGGCTTTGCTTTTGGGGGGTTTATGGGGACAATCCCCAACAGGGTTTCTTATGACAAAACAAGGCTTAAATTATCCAAAAAACCCCCCACATCTAATCAGCCAACATATATAGGAAATTATATTCATTTTTTGGAGACACTGGTCATTTTGTAATTTAAATAGAATAGATCTTTGTGTTAAACCAACACAGTTTTGCTATTTTGCATTAAGATATCTCTAGAAAAAGTAAAAAATAGTCTGGTAGCTACATAAATATTAAAACTGACATCTCTCATAAAATACATTTTTGTTGTCCCTGATACCTCCACCATCTCTCTCAAACACACACATACACAACCCAAACTATTATGTCAGCTAGACTCGTGGCATATGTGAGATCTTATTTCCATCATTACAAAAATGCTGGGCACAAACTGACAAGCATAACCTAAGCACTAAATGGAAATCATCCAATATCTGATGCTAACAACAGCCAACAGTAGGGGGAAAAGTGTCGCTTCTTTGACAAGTGAAATCCCTGGCAAATAATCCGCCCGAATGTTGACTGAATGGGTTTAGGAGGAAGAACTACAACTGCGGCTGGGCAGGAAATATTCTACACGCAGTCTGTCTCTGCTGTACTGAGCAGTTATAATTAAAATAGCAATGAATTCAACCTCCAGACGGGAGCCTCTTTAAAAGCCAATTGTGGTCTTAGATAGTATTAAAAAATGAATTGTGTGCCAAGAAAAAAATAAACAGAGAACAATGTCAAAACTCTATGTTGAAAGAATAGCGATAAGGATCATCTATTTAAACAAACCTAATGCCTGACTGCTTGTTGTGAGCTACATTTCATACATAAAATATGTTCTGTCACTGATATTACCCCTTATCTAAAGAGAGAGAGGCAGATGAAATTTGCAGCCTGTGTGCAAGCAATGGGCTGTTTGTGGAGAGTGATAGAGGCCCAGAGCTGGAGATGCACGGCAGATAGCATCTGTCTGTCTGTCAGGCATGCAGGCGGGCTGGAGCGGTGGGGAAACACAGGGAGACAGAGAAAAAGGAGGGGGCAGGAGACTGAGTGGATGGGGCGCACACAGCGTGGACCAACAGACCAAAAGGCCCGGCCTCCTGAGCAAATAGGTGACTCCCAACACACTGCGACACCCCCCCCCCCCCCCCCTTCTTTCTCCCACATCATACAAACCCTGTCAAATGCCAAATAACTTGTAGGATATTTCCCAGTGGACCATGACAACAAAGAGAGGAGAGTAAACAATATGCAAGCTGCCAGTGCTTTGGTGGGCGGTGCGTTGGAACATAACAGTGACAATGGGTCATGTTAAGTTAAGTCAGGGAGGTTGTGAACGTGTAAGGTTGGTCATCTGTGGACCTCTGCCAGCGATACAATCACAGCTTTGCCTTTATTATGCTGACCACCTCATTATGTAACTCACCTTGGTGTTAGAGAGGAGCTCATGATGAATTAGCCTGGTGGACTGAGAATAGGCCGGCACTGCAAAGTCAAGGCGGCAGCAGCAGCCTGGAGGCAGATACTGTTAGTTGGTAGAACATTTCCCACTCCAGAGGTGTGGAGGTCAGATTACCAATGAGCCCTGAATGCAACGGGAAATACAAGGAAGGACCCTCAATTATCACAGATATGCTCTATTGTTGGATATTTTGCATTTAATGTATATGTGAGAGGGCAGGAGCTCTAACATGCATAAGTATTCATGTATGAGCATTTAGATGCAGTTGCTGGGCTTTTCCTTACCTGGGCTGTGTAAACCAGGCTGGATATTTAAACAGGATTATCTGTTGAAATAGGGTCTGAGATGCAAGATGCTACCGTGCTGAAAATTTTCATTTGTCAGATCACTGGCTTTCATGAATACTTAAGAATGGAAGGGGAAAAAAATCAACTGCTGAGTATCTAAGACTAATTACACTTGTAGAACACAGTGAGGCATGTGAAAATAAATATATGCACTTGATTTAAAGAAAGAGGAGCACTTTAAAGGCAAGTATTGCTTACATTTGGGGGATTGTAGCTTCTCGTGCTAACCACAGAGGGGAATGATGGAGCAGGAGGGATTACCAAGCGATGCCACGTTGCAGATGACTGACCTGAAGATGAACACAGCTTCACCTCCTTCTAGCTATTTGCACATAACTATTAGTAGAACTCATCTGAGGAGCGAGCCTGAGAGCGTATCACAATTTGACTTGTGAATAAGTGGGGTGGAAAAACGTACTGGTTGTCAGTATGGAAACCATTGTCTGAACTCTCCTTCGGCTAGTATTGTGTCAGCATTGTCCAGTCAACTTATGGCTGTGTCAGAAAATATACCCTTATTTATCTGGCGCTGGCTGAACTGATCAACATTTACCTGTCCTTTTTTTTTTTTTTTTTTATATGACATTGTTTGTAATTGCCCTGTGCTGTTGTTCACGTCCAAGTGCAACTGTGACAAACAGCCCTGCACATGAAAGTCACTATAACTGCTGCTCAGTGCTCAATACATCAGTACACATTGATTAGACTTTGTAATGACATTCATACATTTTACACAACATTACAGAGGACCTTAAACTTAAAAAAAAAAAGCGTTTTAAGATTATTAAGATCAGATATGACACTAATGCAAACAACTGCCTTAAAAATCAATGGCATACCTAAGCTTCGGTGAGTAATTATTTCTGTGATTAGTATTGATCAGTAGCTCTGCTATGTCAAGTTTCATTTTATTGGCAGAATAAAGAGAGACAACTGACAGTGCTGGAGGTGTGTGTGCTTGTGCGTGCGTGTGTGTGTCTGTCTACAAGTGAAATTCAATCATCAAGTGTCTGTGTGTGCTGAGTTAAATGATTATATTTAACCCACTTAGGTGGAGTTTGTTTCTTTCTATGGACACTTTTACAAAAATCTCCCAAAACAATCCTGTCTTGTCAAAATTATCATCTTTGTATTACTCAACTCGTTTTTGCAAATTGTTGTCCAGTGCCAGGTAAACATTTGAGCGACTGTACTACATATGAATCTTATGAAGGAGGTCAGGATGGATGGTTGGACATATCCAGCCACCATCGCACAGAAAGCTACAGTTGCTTATGCTTCATTCTGCAATGTGAAAATGATTTACAACACGGATAAAAAGGCTACTTTTAAAGTAGCAGTAAGCTGGATGCTAAAACTCATTCAAAATGTCTGGAGTTCCTGTGTTTGAAGATAATGTGAAAGAAAGGAATAACAACACAAAAACTGTGTTTTCGATGTAAATGTTTTTTGATATAAAGAGTTCTGATACTACACAAAATGCTTAATGTCAGTAGACAGAATGCTCTTCATTAGTTTTTGGATTTACTACATGTTGAGCTTTAGTCTTATTAATGTTTGCTTACAAGCTCAGAACCACACTCCATTTCTTTACTCGCCAAGAGCCGTTTCCAGCAGTTGAAATTCATGCTAATGTTCTTACATACTACAGAAAGTAGCATGCTAATCCATCCTGTTTGGCCTGTCTCGTGACTTTCCAATACGAAGTCCAATCATGTCAAATTCGCCCCGAGGAAGCAGCACAGCTCAGAGGGCCTTTTACAACCTCTTGAATTGTCAACCCATCAATGAGTAAAGCTCTTGGCAAGGTAGGCACAGAACTGGTGATGCTATTGTTGGCCATGTGGCATCAGAAAATAGCCCCAGCAATGAAATTCTGCTATGTTAGACTGACAGAAGTTGGTCCTCAGCCAAAAGTTTTTAAGAGTAATTTTATGACTGTGCATAAAAAAGGTGATATGACATAAATGTTGAACTGTATTTTCTCCTGTAAATTATGTGGTAAATGATTAGAATTCAAATGGCATAAAGTGATTTTTTTTTTTATGATATTGCCACAGAATATTTCTTTAAAACCGTATTTGAACTGTAAAACCGCAAATTTGAAAGTTCCACTCCTGGTATATACTAACATTGAAAATGTAAAAGCAAACATTTTTCCTCCACCATTTTGCTCCTAGGCTGAGATCAGCAAGACAAGTGAGTGATCTATAGTTTGTCCTGAGACAGATTGTCTGGAAGGTTGCAGAGATTAGTCACATCTGGGGCTTTTAAGAATGCTGCAAATTGTGGCCTTTCTTTAACGCAGCCGATAAGGCGGTAAATGAAGGGAGCTGCCTTATCAGCCCGCTGCTACCCATAAATCACAATTGCCTGCTCCCCTCCTGCACCCCTGGTGGTTTCTATCTGCATCCTTGGGCTGGCAAGATCCCACCATCACCGCCACTACCACCACCACATCACACAATAATCACACTATTTGCCTCCTAATTCACCCTCTACAGACAGTGCATTAGAGGCATTCTTCCATAATGTTTCCCACTCATCTGCTCCCTTTCAGTCTCTCTTTCTGTCTGTTCTTCTCTGCCTCTTGCTGTCTGTCTTTTCCTTGCATATATTCACAAGTCTTCAAACGTGGGAATTATTCTTCCTGTGAGTGCTATCAGACTTTAATCCACAGAAAAACACTGACACTCCAGCACCAATTCAAGTGAATAGAATGTGGAAACAGTCTTTAATGGGATATTGTTCTCCTTTTGTCTCATTCAAGCCAAAAGGAAAATAGACTGGATAGTATAAGCTTTAATGGGTTTGTGTAAGTGACTGACATTAAATTATTTCTTTTTCCTTCGTAATTATATGGCACTGGCAGTGATTTTGTTGTGCTTGCCTGACAGACTAAAATTGTCTGAGCTCAGGAGTGACTGAGACAGAAATATTGACAATCCAAACTCTGGAACAATTCAACAAGAAATTATGTGACAAATTTGGTTTCTAATGAGAGACAGAAACCAAACAGTGGCTGACGAACCAACCATAGCCCAGTTCTTTCAACAAATTTTGAGAAAGAAGTTTAAAGGAATAGTGCTGCGTTTTGGAAAATACGATTATTCCCTTTCTTTAATTAAATGACAAGACAGTTAAGTATGTGCATTCAGTCTGGAGCTGGAGCTGATCAGCGTAGCTTAACATAAAGACTTGAAACAGAGGTACCACTTAATCTGCCACCATCCAAAGTTCAAAAATGCACCTCTCAGAACCTCTTAGGCTCACTAATTAGCATGTTGTTTTGTTATTTGTTCAATCTGTACATAAACATTTATGTTAGAATGACAGTTTGGAATTTTATGGACAATTCTAGTTTCTCCCTCCACCCAGCTGCTGCTGCCCCAGACAAAAAGTAACTTTGGAAATCTCTCGGGAAGCGTAATCTGAAAAGGCAGAAATCGTAGGTTGTCCCATGATTGGTTCTTACTAATCATGACTACCAGTGGATAAAGCAAATCCAAGGATTGTTGAACTTGTCGTCTGAACTTGCAGTTGCTGTGGAGTTAAATTCTGCATTGTAATGCTGCAACTGCTTGGCCTGTTCCTCCTTTGTTGTATTTCTACATCTGACCAAACCACAGAGGTGGATAGACAGTAGTTGTGATAGTGTGGCTGGAGATTATTTCTGATTCATATTTTATCATGTGGAATGATATTTGTTTTCATTTTGATATAACAATGTAGTACTATAGTTTAATTCAAATTAGAATTTCAGTATTTACATTACAGTAACTTATCTGTGGGCCAGAGCACAGGTGGGAAATCAACTTGGCTGCTGGTCTGTGGGTTGGTGGTTCCATCCCTGGCTCCTTAAATTCAGGGTTATGACAAATGAGAGGAGGATCCAAAGGACAACAACAGCTACAACAACAATGACATTCCCAACCCCACTTAAGTTCCCCTCATTTAACATCTGGGGCTTGACTTTTTGGCATCTCTACAATTTCAATTGTTTTTCCATAAATATTTAATGACCATATAGTAACTAGTAGTAAAAAATAAAAAGAAATCTGCCAATCAGTCAATCAATCCTTTTAGCTCTGCTTTTGATTCAAACAGTTTGAATGCTACTCTGCTCCCACCAAAAGCACAGTGGACTTGAAAGTATGTCTTCAGCTGTGATAAAATAGTAGCCCAGCACAAAGGCTGTAAAATGTCCCTTCACATTCATGCTAATTACTGGAAGACCTTCCCATGGCTGTGTGTGTGCTTATCACTGAGTACCTGTGTGGCAGGTGATAGAGGTGAGAATGGAGGCAGCCTAAATGACAGCAGCAGGGCTGATGGAGCAGCTAAGCCTGAGGAGGAGTTAGAGACGTGGGCCTGCCCTGCGTTGTGTTGCTGGAGACCTAACTGGAAACAGATTAAGGACTGTGCATTTATCTTTGCTTGTAAATGAGTGACTGGCCAGTGTTGTTACTTCCAGGCCAGGGTATTGGAACAAGAGGCTTAAGATGTTATCAGAGAATGCTGTGCCTGCAGGCACTCTGAAGATTATAAGGCATGGAAAAAGACAGTGGGAAAAGTGTTGACAAACAACCAGGGGTTATTAAACATTAATTATATGCTAAGCTAACTCTCTTTCTGACCCGTCAACACAAAGCCGATGAGACCTTAGGGGTTCAGCGTCCCTTTATCAAGGTCAGAAGTCATCAGTTCAGTTTGATTAGCTCGGAGCTTTGTGTGTTAAATGGACAATAAGTATCAGGACCCTCTACTTGTCTTCCTCTGTCAACAACTGAAAAAGTCTGCAAAGTACTTTGTGATTTCTTTGATATAATTGAAAATCTTGTCATAGATATACCGCACAGCATGGTGATGGTGGAAAGAAACAAACTGTCCTGTTGATTTTTTTATGGTAGGCAGGAAAAGCCAAAGCAAAGGTCAGTCACAATAGGTCATGGCTGCATTTGAACACATATCATCTAAAATGGATAAAATAATGCTACTATTATAAAGGAATGCTCCATCATTCCTCTCCAGAATATTATCAGGAAAAGATTAGACATTTATGGATCTTTCAGATAAAGCATCTACAAAACAAGAACTTCTGGTTGGTGCTTATCCTTTATGTAGCAGCTAACATTTCTGTTGTCACTGTGTGATACAGCCTGTTTCCAATGGATCATTTGCCCTCTGACATACAGTTAATTAATGTTATACTAGTAATTAGTATGATATTTATGTCATCATTTTAACTCAGTAGCTAACATCAGAAATTTTGATATCATGCAATAAGAGTTTTTTTGGCCATACCTGTCTATTTTCATACAGATGGAACAAGCTGGTCTGGTTACAGCTAACAATGTCAGTGAAGCAACGTGATGATCGATGTGATCTCTGTGACATAGCTCACATTTCTGAAGAGTGGATCAGAGGCCCGGAGTGGGCTGCTTTTGTTAGAACGATGTGTGTGTGGAGCAGAGACTTTGGTGAATGCCAGTTAGTGACAAGCATACACTCATCCACTTCAAGCTTAATAACTCTAAGCCTAACCTTAACACAGCTGCTTGTTTTTAACCCAGACCATTAAATAGCTCCTTTTGGTTCATTAGAACATTTCCCATATTAAATAGGAAATAGTTTCTTATCAGCATTTAAGGAATCAAACTCTGCAACAGAACCCTTCAAAGACTATATACTGGACTGATGGACCATGTTGTTGTTGTTGTTGTTATTATGATTATTATTATTATCAAACCGTTATATTTGAGCAGACTTCAACTTTACTTTAATTTGACTTAATTTGATGACGGCTGTGACATTTAACACTTGCTCTGACAGTCTGCTTTTTCCTGGCAAGCACATTACTGTTGTTCTCTTTCACATTCACGGTGAACCTAAACCACCAGCAGCGATTCACAGTACAGTGTGAATTGAGATTACCTCCTGAAATCTCCTGTATCCCTTCTAGTCACCACCCAGCTGCAGAGTTTCTTATGAATTTGTATTTGGATGCCATGCTTCTGAAGATAATTAGCTTTGCTTTCAAGGATTACACTGACAACAACAAAACAACAACTGCAGCTTGTACAACCTGAATATTGCCAATTGAAGGTAGTAATGCTAAACCTTCAAACTTTTTACCAGATGAGATTACATGAAAAAAGGAGGTTAGAGTAAATGGGTGCATAGGAAAGCTTTGTAATTTAAAGTCACTGTTGGTAGCTGAACGTGCATGATCCTAAGACTGTGGTGCCTACTCATACCTAAATAATCCATGTGCACTGGCTGCAATAAATGCTGATATCAGTGCAGTCAGGGACTTCTTTACATTGTACAGCCCTTTATTCCAAGTAGCTACAACAATTAATCATCAGAAGTATGGCGAAAAATAAACTAAATTTATAGTAAACATTTTTAAATAATTTTTAAAAAATGATCTGCCAGCTAAACCTTTTTTTGTCATCACACATATACAGTATGTGTGTGATCAAATGTCAATTTGTTGTCGACAACAGTGCCCATGTAGTTGTATTCATGTGCATGCTCACTACTTGTTCATTAACCAGCACCGGGATTCTTTTTGAAATCCACAACCATTTCTTTGGCCTTAAACAAATTAATGTCCAGATAGTAGGCTTTACATCAGTGTGTGAAGTCTTTGAGGACAGGGCCAAGATCAGGTCAGTGAAGCAAAGACACAATAACTGAGCCATCAGCGAACTTAAAAATGTGATGACCTCCATACTGGCTTTGATGGGAATTTGTGTATATTGTGTATTTGTGTATATATTTCCTTGTCATCTTTACAAACAGGAACTTTCATCTATGACGGTGGATAAGTAAACGTTTATTGGATTACATCGTGAACTGGTAGCACAGGGAAACTCAGATTTTAAATAATTATCCTATATTTATACATATTTGAGGAGTTGAAAGTTGTTTTGTGTTTCACAGTGATAAAAATTGAAATAACATTCTCTATACCTTATATACTGTAATTACTACAGACTTTCTCATAGTTCTTAAACAGGACAAAAATAACATGCCATACGCATCGCGTTCACAACCCTCCACATAATTGTATTTCATTTTTCTAAACGGTGATAAAGTATATCTTGTTGACATCGCTTCATCTTAAGGAGTGACAATCTCAACTTACAATGTGACAAAAAACCTGATTACTAAAGGTACAACACATCGAGCGACAGCAGGTTTTTTTAAGACACGTAGAAGTTTGAGGTGTGTCATAAGGATGGAGTGCGAACAGAGCAGGCCATGTTGGTGTTTTGGAACTGGGCTTCTGTTGTGACTCTGGCTGACCTCATGCTGTAAGTACGGACTTGGAGCATGCGGATACAAGAGATGAAAGAAGCAGCGGATGTAAAACTCAGGCTTCGGGCATTCTGAGCAAGATTATGTTTGCCCTTCTCCCTGTGCCCTCCTTACTGCACTGTACTTCAAATAATCCTGCAGTAGACTGTGGACTGTGTGTTACTTGTTAACTTTACCACTGCTACTCTTTAAAAAAGGTTAAAAACTCTTGGAATGGAAGGCAACGGTCCTGCCTGGTTGTGAATAACTCGGCTGACACTGTAAGGTTTTGAAATTTTCATTACAGGTCACAGGAAAGCTGGAGAACATGTGTGTTAAATGTCATGTTTTGGTGTCTGCCCCTCAGAGTCAAAGTGCAAGGACTTCTTCATACACTCTCTGCTCTCACACAGGGAAGAATCACATGTATAAGTCAGAGACGTACCAGTTCCTGCACCGACTGTAGCTTCAACGCAATGGAGCCACGAGACACTCTTGATTTTAGTAACCACAAAAGGTGTGATAATACACACATCCATGTGTACACAAGATAGCAGCATGAAAGAGGTCCTAACACACCCTCTTAAATTATATACAGGAAAAATATATTTCACTCAGACTGAGAACAGATAGACACTTTTAAATATCTTAACATGAGTCTAGAAAGCCATTTCGAAACTTCAAGCATTGCCAACAAACTCTCCATTATCTTTTGAATTTGTTATTGATGATTGTGTCTTTAAAAATTCCATGTTATCATTTGATTTCTCAAGAGAATTTTGCATTATAAATACTGGAGTCTTGTAGTTTGTGCTGTTTTTGTTTCTAGTGGATCATACAGCAACTTCAAGAGCATTGGTGGTTCCAATGCTTTCAACATAGTGAAATATGCACATAATACATCCAAACAATTGGTGTGACCAATTAGGGTTAGGGTTAGTATTAGGGGGTTAGTCCAGATTAGAGTTAAGTATTTGTGCAAAATTTTGCTCTGAATCCTGCAAAACTAGATTGATATTCCCACCAACCTGATAACAGGTTAGACTATTTAGGCTCAAAGCAGCTGGTGTTGAAGAACAGCATCTAAGAGCTTCTAGCATAGCTGTTTATGAATGGATGATTGATTTCTTAGTTCCTGGTAATTGGGTGGGCCGGGGATTAAGGCTAGCTATCCCTTGTGAATTGCGGTTGCATATATATATTTACAGTGTGTTATAAAAGTGGGAGCACTCTCCCATGTACTGTATATGAAATGCCTGATTAAAGTCAGGACAGTGTGAAGTATGTGCCACCAGTGATACTTCCACCTATGCATACTGTACCGATATACTTTTTTTCTGCTGGAGGAAGTAAAGTGTTTGAGACATACAACATGACATCTACAGTAGCATAATACTGCGATCAGTAAAATATGAAAACATGCACCATGTACATGACATTTTATAGTAATACGTAATGATGCTGTTGATGCTTCTACAGAAGATAACAGGAAAATTGTTCTAATCTGAACAAATTTGCTGGCTATTCGATTCGTTTTTCAACCAGTTTAACAGGGATTCATCTTTTCCAACACACGCAGAATCCCATTGCAAGCAAAAATCCGGTTTACACCTGTGACCTAGCGGGACCTATTTTTACTTTAATGTGTGGGTATAACCTTTGATGTTTCCATGTTAAAAATAAGACTTTGGCAGTATAAAGAAGCACTACTCAGCTAGCATTCCATTGCATGCACAATATGTTTGAGGACTGTAGTCCACTCATACAATGACTGAAATGCAATTAAAACGTACCAAGGCCTAGTTGACGTTGCCTTTAACATGCATGTCACATATAATCATTCAGTTATTTCCCGTGCAGAGACCTGATGATGGGACTAGTTGGAAAAGGAAGAAAATGAGTAAGAGGAGATTTTGTGTCTATTTTTGGCACAAAAATATGAATAATATTTTTGCTTTATTGCCTCTCAAAACGTTACAATCCATGATTTTTCCCATTTAGTTTTGAAAATGCTTTATTTATTAGCAAAATAGTGGTTGCAAACAATTATTTAAAAAGATGTTGGAGGCATACAGCACTGCTTACAATAACAAATGGTATGTATGCAGTGTACTTGTACTCAATTTGAGTATTTCATTATCCCTTGTTGTGTTTTACACAACTATGTTAAATTTATTCCACTACATTACTATTTACTTTGATGGTTAGTATCAAAAGGGTTAGTGTGAAACAAAAGACTGACATGACTGAGGAAATACTGGACACTGTTAGAGCACAGAATGAAAAGGTTTCTGCTCACTGATTGGGTTTGTAGTTCATTCTCTCTAAAATTTTGTGAAATAAATGAACCAATTTCTGAATATCATATGAAAATGTGACATTTTCTTGCTTTTTTTCATGATGCACATCCCATAAAATAATGATGTCATGACAGGAATTTAAAACTGACCCTTAAAAGAAACTTAGCCATCAATCATTTTAATATATGAATGACAAAAACATTTCCATATGCAAATACATATTCAGAAACAATGCTGACTTAAAACTACATTGCAAAATTCAATATATATAATACAGTAAAAAAAAAAAAGAAGAAAGAAACCTGTTATATTCTAAATCACTGCAGATGAAGAAACAACTTGGCAACTAGTATCAAATAAGAACATTGTGGGTAAAAAATAGAAAATAAGTATGTCTAAACTATACACATGATAACATAAGTCCATATGGTTTAAATATGTCAAATATGATGTTTTCTATTATACTTAAAATGCACAATTTAATTTTTTTAATATATATAGTATAATTTAGACTTTTGAAGACCTTTGCCAAAGTGTGGCTTGTTTTGGAGTTCATCATCCAAATTGGACAGTTAATTTGAGGTACATTTAGAAGAGCGTTTAGTTTTTCCAAGATTCCTTGATCTTTAACTTTTCTCTTCTCTTTTGAACAGCAATACAAAAAAATGACATAAAATAAAAGAGACAACAACTGACAGAATCAAAAGCGTTGACAAAATGTAATCAATGCGCTACATTAGGTTAATGACTATTTTGATCCCGTAAAATCCAGCCATGTTCTTGATTATTAGACATTTTATCATGTAAACAGCTGTAGTCACACTAAATCATTTCTCAATTATGATTTTCTTTTCTTTTTTTATAATGTTTAAGGTTACTGAAATTCAGAGGTTTCCATCATGCCAATTCATTGAAGTCTAGACAAATCACACAATATAACATTTTTCACCCTTTTCACACAACTGCTGAAAACATGCAAAGGTCAGAGGACATTACCAAGTTTTCTGCTCCCCTCAGACACAGCTCAAAATTCATTGTAGCCTTTTGCAACCTTCAGTGAAACTCAGGCGTATTTCTCTCGCCCCTTTTTTTCCTCAAAGCAACATGAAACAAACCAGAAAGCAAGCAATTTTATTGTTCAGTGGTATCTTTAATTGTGATGAAAAAGGATTATGTAGATTTCTGTAAGCCTCCCTGACAAGACATATTTCAAAGTGAATAGGCCATAGAACAGGAATATGTGTCAGTGGTGGAGGCTTAGTGGAACGTCTTCTCAATAATAGGGTAATCCTGGAGTCTAGGGATCCCTCATTTACCCTCTCAGGCGAGAGACGATGTGCACTGGTCTCCAATTATAGCCCATGGTCTCTTTAAAGACAAAGGAGAGGACTCAGACTGTGTGACTAAATGTCATAAAGATGTTACCTTTATCTTTATTACTTCTTAAATTAGAAGCAGCAGGATAGAGGAGGAGTACCGGAATAAAAACTAAAAAATAACTTGACAGAAAAACTAAGAAAACTCTAATATGCAGTTTAAATATTCATTGGGCATTTCTGCCCAAAATCACTGAGAACAAATGCAAGTAGCCTCACAAGAGACAAATGCTCTATGACACTAGATACATTCTAGATGGGTTTCTACATAAACTCACAGAAATTTAAAACAGCAGAATTTAGTATGTGCAGACTAAATATATCTATTTTTCTATAAACTTATTATTTCTGACCTTGACAAAAGCAGTTCTATACTCTCAGTTAAGTAAAGTGTTGTGTAATCATGCTAACTGTAGTGCTGTCAATAGACAGGACCACAAGAGACACCAACATATAATTAAGTTTGAGTGTACAAAGCAGCAAAAGGAGGCCTTCTGTCTTAATAGCTCAAATGTATTATATCCAATTAAATTAAACCTTATTTGTATCCCAAGCCTTGACCCCAATGCTAAATTCAAACATCCATCTCACTGAACTAACTTGAAGGTTTCCTTCTTATAATCTAAAGATATCCTACCATTCAAATTGATAATGTTTGCAGTTTATGATGCAAAAAATGCTTGAAAACTCATCTTGACTGACTTAAAGTGAAAAACTCTTTTTACGAAGGAGGAAAATATCATTCTAAATCAAACTGACATTTGTACCAGTAACTAAAAATCCAGCCTTGGGGTAGACCTGATTCCAAGGCCTCAACAGCAATAGTATTTTCAGAAAATATCAAGAGGTTAATTTCTTCTGCTCCCTAAAAAGACACCTCCTTGGCATTGCTGTGGGGCCAACCATCTTCTTTGTGGACATTTTTTGAACAATTATCAACTTTGTGCTTTTCTTTTCAGTTGGCATTGGTAGCCGAGAAGACTGACAGCATATGAACTGTTAAACTGGTCGACTATCATAGCTCGAAGTATACTTGTTACTCTTTATTTTTGGGATATTTTTAAACAAATGACATGGAGCAAAAGGTTTAGTTTGTTTAAAACAGTTGACCTCCTGATATATACAAGCATCCACTGCTTTAGTCCTTTAACTTGGCTGAAACAGAAATAATGAAAAGAACTGTGATTTTCTTTGGAGAATAAACAAAGACTAAGACTAATTGTCGCTGGGGGTCAGTGCACCAACTCTATGTTCAAAGCACTAAGTGTTGTCTTAAATTTATAGCAGTCACAGTTATTTAATAACTTGAATAGGCAATTTTGCAAAGAAGGGAGACATGAGAAGTTGTGAAGAATTGATGAGGGACTCTTTGAGAATGAGTGAGATAAAATTGACCATGAAATCTGAAGCTTGGAATTAAATTGGTTGGAAGAAGCGGAGAGAAGAAAAAGGTGTGATCACAAAGACACTTGGGTCTTTGTGAAAATGCTGAGGTTAATTTGCACATCAGTTAAATGCATAGTTAAATAGCAGAAGATCTGTTTGGACAAAGAAATCATATTATGGAGAAATGTAGTAAATAGCTGAGATAGCTGAGGTTAAAGTGATTTGTGTTCAGCTTGGCATTTCTCTCTCAGTGCCAGTGGGCACGCAGCCCTTTCTCATCTCCTTCTGTCTGAATTTTCCAAAATGAACCACTATATTTAAGTTGGCGAAATATATTTTAACCATTTGGTAAACATGTGCACTGAATGATTACAATATTTTATCAAAGACAGCAATATTCAATTTTTTGGGTGAAACTATAATATAGGAGGGACAGCAGATTTTTTTGGCTTATATTTAACTTTTACCAGTACAGCCAGTGACACTACATCTAGTAAAAAATTGTGAAAAATCACGTAAATAAATCCTACTATTTGAATATGTAAAAGCATAGTCATGCGTTGACTATGTTGTGTTCTGTAAGTGTCTCTCTGTATTTGTTTTTATTGTCGATCACGTCATCTTTTCCACGCGGGACTCAAATTGCAGGTACATGCTGAGCGGCGTTCAATTAATGTAATGACATTCAGCACAAAAGTGTAAAGTTTTTCATCAAAGCACAAAGACATCACTAAACGTTATGCTGTAAGTAAGAAGACTATTTTTCCTAATATTTTTGTCCACCCTTTGAGATGACCCAAAAGTATTGTCTTCTGATATAGTGTGTGCCATACCATGGTTGCTGTGATCATACATGCTGACTGTATAGAGAGGACTGTGTCTGCTTTTGATGAGTAAAAGCTCAAGAATTGTAGTTACCTTGCTCAAATGGTGATGTATAGTAACAACATAAATCGCAAGTTTCACACAAGTTTCCTGTATATTGCTGACCCATTCATCCAGCCCACCCACCTCCAAACACAGACTTCGTCACTCTGAACTATGTCACCGCACTTTTCCCTTTGGCCCTTAGAGGTCACGGAACAACAAGATTATAAAGACTAACATATTGGGTTGTTCTTTACAGGACGACAGTCTCTTTACTCCAACCTTGTGAAGTTAACATCACAGCAGCATACATGGGGAAAGAAAGCCATGGCTTCCAACAAAGGTTTCTAACCAGAAACCAGACCATGGACATTTTGGTCATATTGAAAACACATTAACCCTGAAGGCTACTAAGACTGAGGATGACTCAAATCATTATTCAGAGATCCTGCAGATGCCATTTCTCTCAAACTTTGATAATCTCATCTCCCCAGTTTAAATTTTTATTATTGCCAATAAGTAAAAGATTCATATTTCTGCGCAGTTGGCATTGAATCTCACAGATGTCAGTGGATTATTAAAAACACCTCTAGAAAAAGGGAACTTACTGTTGAGATGTTGATCAGTCATAGTGAATAGCTAAACTTTTATATTGTCGAGGTTTCTTGGTATATTCAGAGGCTCTTTGCTTTGGGAAAAAGTACACACGTTTATGGCGGTGTCCTAGACATTAATTGTTTTTATTTTATCTTATATATTTATTTTATTGGCGAAATAACATGACAAAAACAGTGTGACATTAAAGATACATAATAGACAGACAAGCAGACAGCAGCAGGCAGTTACAGTGAGTGTTTAAGTGAGATTAGAGACAGGGCAGCACCATGAAGCCCCCTCCCCCATCAAGAAAACTCTAACATAAGGGAGATACATATGATGGGCAGCTGAGGGTAAAAGGGGTTTTGCTGAACCATACTGTCCAGGTTAAACAGTCACATCTTGTTTTAAAAGTGGATGTTATCAACAGCTTTACACTCGAGTACAATACCCATGCTTAACTTCAAATTTTGTCAATACCCTTTTTTTTTTCTTAACATGATGAAGTCCAGTTTCTTTTGATCCTTTGAAACAGCAAAGAACTCAGTGAGCTTGTAAAGTTCTCTACCTCCCATGCTCATGAGATGGCTACAAAGAATATGATAAATTCTCCCAAAAATATCTCTAAGGATGTACGTTTTAGTTATGAAAGTGGGCAGGGCTTCATAAATAAATTTTTATTGTATAATTTATATAGGTATGTATTTTTGGGTACAATATCTTCCCTTACAATCTTAAGTTTGATTGATGATGATGGATGTTGTAAAGAGAGTCCTGTGCTTGTTCTTTTCTATCTTTCATTCATGTTCATTTGAAGCGTATTTTTTGCAGTATATTGTACATATTAGTTCCCAATAACCTACAGAAATATGGCAGTGCAAGACTTAAAAAGCCTGAGCTGACTGATATTTCTTGAGCTTTGAAATAAGTAACTGTGGTTCAGATGGATTTTTTTCATCTCCTGTCTTCTTCTTCCAAGGGGATGTGGTAGTAAGAGAACAAAATGTTTGTAAGAAAGTAGATAAACGCTGAAAGTTAAGGGCATGTTGCTATTGATAGTGAATTACAGCCACTGTAAGTGGATATTCTTACTGATTTTAATGACTTAAAGAATGCTGTTTGCATTCTTTAAGTCTCTTTGCATTCTTTAAGTCCAATTCAAAATTGACAACATTTATTAATCTAAAGTGAGTTTCTGTTTTCAACCCAATGAAATCCTTGACAATCCTTAGAGTCTATTGTGTGTTCAAAACCCTTTGATTGGCAGGAGACAAGGCTGGATATCCAGCCAAACCCCTGGGGTCCCCAGAAGCCATGGGTTTTACTGTGTTTTGCACCATTTAGGCTCTGTGACACAAAATTGGCCATAAGGAGGGTCCTGCCTTTCTACCTAACCTTGGGTTGGGCTGCTTGTTTTCCCCTACAGGTATTTCTGAGCTCCACAAGTCCCAGAAAACATGTGATTGGTCAGTATGTAGCCAAGGTTAAATCCACTGTATCTACATCAGTGACCTTCAGAGATTACAGTTACAGTAGACATGAAAAAAAAAATCTATTAAAAAAGCCCCACAGGTCAATAATAAATATAAATTTGTTGAATTATGATCAATGGTTGTTTAAAGAAGCCCCCAATCAAGCTGCATATACAGAAGAGCTAAACTGTGTGAGGTGTTGAATGATTTCACCCTTCATATTAATTACACAGAGCTATATGATTAACAAGTTGGTGAATTATTGAAACTTTCGTCTTCTCAGATTGGTCAGAGTCAGAGATGGATAATATCAGCCATCTTAACCAAGATTGTTTGATTCAAATGGGGTGTTAGTTTGAGAATAGAACCAACCTACTCATTAATATGAAACAACATCTACATCAAAGTCACTTCCATGAAAGAGTCGGGTTTGGACCAGTGTGCAATCCATTGCCCGGGGACGCCCTTTGTGCATCATGGTAATAGAGAACAAAGAAGGCCAAAACCTTATGCTATTAAAATAGATTCACCAAAACAAATTGTAGTATATTAGCTTGGAAATGACACAGAGGAACTGACTAGGGTTTTTTCGTGGCAGATTGAGTTTCTCCATACCATGAAATTTGTAAACTTGGCTACTAAGAAAACAATTCTTGCTGGTATGTTGAGCAGTCTTCCTGTTTCCTCAGAGAAAGCGACACTGGGAGAGTGAGAGAGTGTGAAGCCTCTTTAATTGCCTTCGGTCACCCACAACGTTGAACCGGAGTGCCACGCGACTTAGCAAAGAAACCGGGCAGAGGGCCTGATAGATATTTTATCGCCCAAGTTAACGGTTAATGAATTCCCAAAGTGAAATCTGTCACTTCAAAAATAAAGAGGAAGGCAAATTAAAGGGAGATAGAGAGAGACAGGGGAAGAAAGGGACTGGAGAGGTTGACACAGTTTTAAAATGCCCTATCTTTTGGCCATCCCCAGTTTTTCAATGGAATAAAGAAAAATCAGCCTCTTTCTTCTCATCTTTTCTTCCCCTACTTCTTTTTTTTTCTCCGTCCCATCCTCCTATCTCTCACTCTGCATTTCTCAGAAAAAATTCTCATGAATGATTTATATGTGTCTTGTTATCAGCAACGATTTCTATAGACCCCAACGCATTCACCAAGACATTTGTGGCGTAATTGTTAATTTTAATGCCATAATGGCTTCAGATGGGAGCTCTGATTAGACATTTATTACACAATTAAATGAAACATACTCAAGAATCACAAAAGCCTTCCGTAATTATTTCAGGCCATTAATAAAATGGGCATTAAATTATATTGGACACAAAAGAGAAGTGAAATAGATTTCCATTAGAGCAATAGAGGCAGAGAGGGGTAATAGATCCTGCCTGAATTCACTATGAAATTAATTGTTGCCCAGCCTATTTCCACACACAGTGGAATAAATGAATGAGAAAAGAGAGGAAGAGAAGAACGAGTTGGTGGCCGAGTGACTGAGGGGAGGGGGGGTTACATTAAGAACCTCTGATAAAAACCTTTTGTTTGACGTACTACAATGGGCCCTCAATTCAAAAGAGAGAGAGAGAGAGAGAGAGAGAGAGAGAGGTAGAGAGAGAATCAGTCCAATTTCAATCTTAGTCCACCCCTCCAGAGTTCTGAGTCGAGGTTATAGCCGCTTTGCAAGTTTTGTTTGCTTTTGAATAAACAGCTATCACAGATCTACTTGTGAATGCATATATGAAAAGTGATACTTATTATGGGTCATAAGTCGACCCAAAGATGACTGCTGTTTAAGGGATGCTGGAATAAAAGCAGGTGACAAGAAATCAATCTTTTCTTTGATTAATAAATGACCTGCTGAATCAAAAGCTTTTTAACACCAAATCACTTTCCAACTATAAAATGATGGAGGTCAAGCTTGATGGACTCATAAATAACTTAGTCATTCAAAATCTTTGCCCTCAAAGAGGAAAGGTCAGTATTTATTCAATTATAATGTAACAGGCAGGGAACACACATGCACTTTGTAATGATTGATTTATGATGATTAAATACTGTATGTACATATACTAATAATACACACTGTGAAAATATATCCTCTATTCTGTTTTGAGAATTTCCATTGAGCACAGAGTTTCACAAGGACATAGCCATAAAGTTCTTTTCATAGTTTTGACCTTAACCTTAAATGTAATTTTAAGTCAAGGAAACATAAAGAATTTAGGATAAAAAAAAAAATGCAGGATTTATTTTCATCATCTCTGAACAGTTAGATCACAATATTTAAAACACATGAAAGCCGAACATATGGCAAAGACTTTCTGAACTATTTCTAGTGGGAACTCTAAATTAAACCGTCTTTTGAACTAGCAGTCTCTGGAGATCCTCTGTAAAAGTGTAAAAGAAATGGAAACTGATATCTCACAGGGCTTGAACAGATCATTCAACAAAAATTAATTAATCATTAACTGATGCAGATTTGTAGAACTGTATTTTTCTCAACCTTGGGAGACAAAGCTTTTACATTATGTAACTCTCGCTTTTATCTTTATGTTAGATTGGAGTTGTCTCTTATTTTTTGATTTTACAAAATCTGCAGCCCAGCTCAGATTTCACAAGCAGCTGTTTGCACATTAAAGGTTTTCCTGCTTCATAATTCAGGATGTAGAAGCCTGTAAACAAGAGAAAGGGTACAAGCAGGAGAGGGCAGTGATTTCTATGTGTAATTCAGGAATAGCACTGTGGAATATTGATTTTGAGCCTCAGATCTGAATTCATCACCTGACTCGTGGGAGCTTTGCACAGCATCTTGAAGTTCAGGCCCCAGTCAGTGGAGGCCATGTTAGTCCTATGGTGAGAGATTAAAAGAAAAACACTGGAAAACAGAAAGCTGTTAGTGTGTAAATAGTCACAGTTACACAGTTTACCACGGTCTAATGGTTTTTTAGTAAAAGCCACATTTGTTTTACCTCTGAGGATCCACACCAGCATATTCCCACCAAATCCAATGGATCTAAACATCATACTTAACTGTGTTGTATTAATCATAAAGCATTTTCCAATAGTTAAAAAGAACTGACATACCTTGCATGTCAATTCCAGGGGCCCAGTCCAACAGACAGCGTGTGTTGACTGATGAGATATGGCTTCGGGCTATAATGAGATGTAATGAGTGAGTGTAAATGTGCCATCGGTGTTATCATGGGTGTTTTACCTAAAAAGTATTTAAACAGCTGTTATTTAATTGGATGTTTTAATAGTTTGTGATTGTGAGTAACATTAGCTTTGATTTCAGAGTGCTTGTCCGAGGAATGTCTCCAAGATGGCACTTAGCAGAATTATAACCCCAGGCTTTGAATGGCATCAGGAAACTGAAACTTCAAAATCAAATTTTTCAATATACAATTAAAACAGTTAAATGTATGAGTAAAAGGAGCATTAGCTTCAACAATCCCCCTAAAATAACTGTCTTGGAGCTGAAGAAAGGATGGAAACTGTGGTTGTGACTATTTAATGGTTTCATAATTTTCCCAACATATTGATCTTCTGTAGCCTCAGCAATCACTTCCCCAAGTGTACGGAGTTGGAAGTAAGAGAGATTTATAGGCACAGTCAAGGCAGGAATTTCTTAAAGATGATTGTTTCTTGCAAGCATTTAGAGGATTGGTAGAGTTCCTAAAGAAGTGATAGGGGACAGTAATGGGAATAGCGCTAAAGACAAGAAAGCAACGATCCAGGGGCATTTATTTCGAGTCTTCTAGGTCCTGGAAGCACCCTGTCACAGTTACATACCTTCAGCAAGAGATGGAAAATGTGTGTGGACTGAGGCATGGCAGCAGTGTTGACTTGAGACTGGAGATCAGGTGGCCGGTTGGACCTTGCACAGCCAGATGGGACCAAGAAAGTTCTGCCAGGCAATGGCAGACACTGGGTCACCTCGGAGGTCTTTGGCAAAGAGCTACACATTCTGTACTGGACAATCATGCAACAGTATTGTAGACCTTTTTCCAGGTGCTGCTGATGAAAGTAGTCATTGTTCCATATCTACATCACTCTCCTGTCATTGGGAAGAAAGGTTGTTGGTATCTTTGGGATAAATGAGAATGATTGTGGAGAACCTCTAGATTTAGTACTCACATTCCTATTAATGACTGCTCTAGGTGGTGGATTCTTGGACATCAGGAAGTCAGATCAGTGGAAACTGAAAGTTGGCGGAAGAGTGAGACGTGATTTTGGGATGTGTTTAGCTCACAATGGGCTGCAGAACACCTTTCTGTTTGAAAAGAAAAAGCTGGAGGGAGGAAGTTGAGGGTGGAGAACAAAGTGGGCAGTCTTGACTGATGATGGTGGTCGGTGGAGGCTGCAGACCATGATGACCACCACGAACAGGAAGAGGATGCTCAGACATCTGGCTTCATTGCATACCATAAGTACATTTTTGCTCAATGTACCTCTATATCTCAGTGAGTTATCAAACCGGCAGGGAAGCACATCAGATTTATTGACAATGTACAAATAGGAAAAAGATAACCCAAGTAGGTGACCCATACTGTACTTTGCTCACTCTGAGCCCTTGCTTTGTGGACAAAAGCAGGCACAATCCCCATATCATCCAAGTGTTTTTTGGTCTCTTTATCTAGCGCTTTCAATCTTCCAGGGCCTTCAGGGCAGTCTAGACATCATTTTGTTTAGCAGTTTCATGATTACAAAGCAGAAGAATGAGACAATGGTGGAGCTTCTCAACCTTGAGAGACGGTGTTCAGATGAACTTGTACGGGAGGGCAATAATCTGTTAAGTGCTACTTCAGTTTGCAGTGACTGGTTCATTACCTCAGCACTGTAGTCAACCATTTATTGATATATGTTTTTAGGCCCTCTCACTGCACATGTTTATTGAATAGCAATGGGGCATCTTTGGTACATAATAGAAAGAGTCAACGACCAAGTGTCAACTTATTGAGCTGTCGAGACAACTGATAGAGTCATACAAAGTGTTATGCTACACCGCTGAAAATGGTTGAGTCACCATTAAAAACAGTCCCTTCTGCTTTGCTTTAAGTATGGCAAACTGTTTATCTTCCCACTTTCCTCTTTTTTATTGAATTAGCCCCTTATACAATATATATACATATGGTATTATTTATGGTTTTGTTATCAGTTGTATTCATTAGAATTTGCTATGCTGAATATATGTTTTATGTTATTGTTTGGTAGTAGTTCAGATTCTCATCCATACTCTTTAAATCTTATCTGCTGAGTTGCAGTCTCACGTGAAAGGCTGAAATCCCCTGCATGGAAGGGCAGCTCTAAATGAGTTTTTTCCTCTTAATGAAGGTCAGGAGAGAGTCACATCTTTCCTTTTGTGATAATTTATCCCTATCTCCTGTTATCTCTGTTTTGGCCCTTTAATCCTAATTGTATTGTATAATTGTGTGATGTGGACCTTGTGGTCTTTGATGTATCGCCCCTATCCTTTCATTATTACCTGACGCTTTGAACCTTTGTTAATTTTTTATGCTCGGCTCTGCACCATCCAGTGTAGTAGAATAAAAGAGAGAGCAGCTTAAGTTTAGTCATTTTAAAATGTATTCAGGGCCATTTTTACTATCTTACTGATAAAATGATGTCACTGCAAAGATATAATATATATGTATATTTTATTCAATATATGCCCCATGTTGGCGATACAGCTCAGAAACTGCTCATTGCATACATTTTCATAGCTTCTTAGTGTCAATTAATGTTGTACTTGTAAGCAGATAATAAGGCCTTCAGTATTGTGTGCTGATTTGAGTCTTGCAATTATTTTCATATTGATGAAAGGAAGACTTTTTCTATTTTACAATATGGTTATAATCATCAGCAAATCCAGCATACATATGCTGTATGCACCATTTCTAAGAGCAACATTGTAACATATACATTTAAATATATATATGGTGGATTTTCTGTAGACACTGCTAAGCAGAAATTGTCTTGTACCATAGCTGTTAAATGACTCAATTTTTTTAATATAACATCTTCTTGTATGACAGAGTTGGGTGGTTCCACAATTATCCTGTATGAGCGGTTGAATTACTGTGAATATCATATGACATGATGCAGACTTTGAGTATAAATCAGCTGACATTCTCTCTCTCTCTCTCTCTCTCTCTCTCTCCCTCCCTCTCTTTCTCTTTCTGTCTATCTTGCTCCATCTGCAAATTTGTGAGTGTCTGCGTTTTTCACTGTAACTTCCTTAAGAGTTGGTCAAAAGTGAAGGTCCTGTGTAGTGGTTCATCATAATTATCAATAGTTACTTTATCCCAATAAATTTGTTCTTACTTTGCTTAGTGTGTTTTTTTTGTTGTTGTTGTTGGGGTTTTTTTTTTACTTTACTTTTTTTTTTTTTATATGTATTTTCTGTAATAGTCCTTGACATCTGACAGCCACCTAATTATTAATCTGCTCAGTTTATTTAAGGGCTTGGCCTACTTAGCAACAAAAATAGGTATAATTTATGGTATATTGAAAAGGCATGGGCTAATTTAAACTTTACCCCATATTGGTGTAAGGCAGAGTCAGAGAGGCAGCAATATTTAGTCAACATAAAAATGTCTTTATGATCGTTTATGCTGCTATGATTTCCTTTTTTTTTTTTTTTTTTTGTAGATCCAAATGCGGGTTGAGCAGTAGCTTTTTCACCGTGAAAACACTCCTCTGCTGAAGGAAAGTTAGGAAGGTTGGAGATCATGCGAGTTGTCTCAGTTTCTAATACTTTTATTTTTAACAGAGAACCATCACTAAATAGGATGGAAATACAATAAAAGGCATTGAAATGTCAAGTGTAGCTTTTAGGAGTTTTTGGGGTTGGACGCAAGTGAGCAGTGAAGAAAACCTCTTAGCGCTTCAGCACCATGGACAGTTACGGTAGGGAGTTTAACTCGTGCTCTCCACGGGAGCCCAAGTTGGCTAATAGGCTCAGTGTGTGTCAGGCCTCCCCGTTCACTGCTAAGGCCACATAGATGGACATGTGTCCTCTGACAATCCCAGTTTGTGTGTATGTACGTTTATGTACGGATTTGGGTGATTTTTGTCTCACGAGCGCTCACCTTGGCCCTGTTTGTGTGTGTTCTGAATCTGTCGTCTATTTCATTCACTTATATAAATTTCCAGTGAGTTCAAATAATGTTTCAGCCACTAAACGCTACGTTTGACCTGCATGGTTCACTTTCACGCCTCCCTCTGAATACATCAAACTCAGACTATACAAATCTTTTTTTTTCCCCCAAATGTGGTTTATTTGTTTTATTTTTGCTTATGTTGTGGCAGTCAAATCATCACATTTTCAAATGCCTGAAGTTTGTAGCTGGGGTGAAGTTTTAACATGGTGACTCCCATCCAGGTGTAAAAGCCTCAGCTGTTCTATTTAGGACACTATCTGTATTTTGACGGTTTTGTCTCGAACAATACACTAAGTCAAATGTACTAATGATGATATTGGAGGAGGTAAAACACTGAAAGAAAACTGCCGATGGAAATAATAATCATCATCTCCCTCTTTGACAAATCAAAACCTATTGCATTTCTCATTATCCCGTTGAATTGTCGAGGGAACTTTCAGGCGTGCATTTATTAGACAATCAGTTTTTGAATAAGAAACATAGCTGACTTCTCCCCCGTGAGTAGGAGGCTCAGCCCCTAAAATAATTTCCTGCTATCTCATTCATTGATCTCAAAATGAATCCTAAGCTGCTGTGGGTATATGGCAGCCTAAACGCTACATGTTAAATTGCATATACGCTGCTCTGTGAAAGATAGCGTAACACAATTTAGAACTTCAAAACCAGCCGGGATATACAGTGCAAACATGCAATATACTACCTCATGGCTGCAGCTGAACATCACAGTCTGACGATTGGAAGGATTTGAGTAGCTGTTTCTTTTTGCAGACATCCGATCCACGCTTGTACTGGGAAAGAGAGAGGAAAAAAAGGGAGAGTCGGGCCGTCTTCAGTTGTGGGCTACATTGTTCTCTAGGTTGGGATGAGGAGGATTTTTTTCTACCCCAAAAAGGGAATTTTTAAACAATTATTTCAGGCTTTGTAAAGAAAAAACCTGATGAAAATCTCCGCGTTACAAGCTCCCGATTTGACGCATGCGTGTGTGAGGAGGCAGTGAGCGGTGAGAGAGTGTGAGAAAGAGACGCAGATGTGTTGAAATATGGGAATAACACGGGCAGAAAAATAAACCCCATTTTGTTTACATGGGCCTGCAAAAATAAAATTAGTCAGGTCTGGAGTTTTTCACTTCTTGTATTGGATAATATCTTAATGTCAACAGCAATGTAGATAAATTATGACTTTTCTTCAGCAGTTTTTAAAGTATTTTCTTGCTCTATAATTGCATTTATTTATAATGTTAAAATAGCACAAATGGGCTACAGACTAAGTCTTTCGGTCAGATGTGGTGGCAGGGGAAGGAAACTTCGTCTTTGAGGTTGCATGTGTTATCTTTTTGTGATACACACACAGATTAAACGATGATTGGACGTTGTTCAAGACACCCGCGTGCGTGTACGTGCAGCCATAGAGGCCAAAGACTACCTTAAATAAATTTGCTCAGCGGTCTAACTAACCACATAAGACTCTCAGGACTGCATCTCCCATCAAAGCTTTTTGATGGCGTGGAAAAAAAAAAAAAAGAAATCAGCTGTCTGCATTTGGTTTAATAATCACAGCTGAAGGAAACATTCACCAGGCGCATTAGCCGGAGGGCTATTATCCGAAGGTCCTCAGTGAAATTAGCATTTTAAAATGATCACTCTGTGCCTCCTTAAAACCGCACTGTCAAATCGATGAGAACTAACGCCACAATTATAGTCTCACAATGAGTCTCCTCGCAACGTTTGCAGTTGATGTAATATTTTCTTGTTGTTTGTTATTCTGCCACTGCTTAGATGAGCCCTCCATGGGGTCAAGATCAACGGCACGCGCGCACACACGCACGGGCTTATACTGTGTGCGCGCGTCTTTCCTGTGTGCTAGCGCGTGTGTGTTTGGCAGGCTTTTTTTGTCCCCCTACTATAAAGGAAATGTCAGTATTTGTACGTATCTGCGGATTCTCTCAGAGTTAAATGTCTGGAACAATTTAGACTACATCTGTCTGATATGGCCACTGAAGCTAAATGGGACTATTTCTAATCTTCCAAGCTGAACCCTTTCTTCTCGCAGCGGGAAGTCAAGGGTTAAAATCCTGCTGAAGTGTCCTTGAGCAAGGGTTAGGTATATCCAAGGAGACAATAATATCAATAATATAAAAACGTGATTTTTAGTAGAATTGTTATTACTAGTAGTATTGTTATTAGAACATAGATTACCAAAGTAAACTGGTACAGACAACTTTACAGTGACATATTGGAGCGAAACACTTTAAAGCCGGACAGTGAACAGGCTGCACGGTACAGTCACCTCTCTGCACTCAGCTCAGGTTTTAACTGGAGGAAAGGTTGAAGGTCCGTGTTTGTTACCGTTCATTACATTAAATGGGATCGAGGAGAGATCCTGCGTGTGACCCCCCCCCCAAACACACGCAAACATACACATATACACGTACACACACACACACACACTCTCACTCTACACTAAACACACTAAAGCACACAAGTACAAACACACGCCTTTTTTCTTACCGCCCCACGCGCGCGCGCGCGCGCACACACACGCTATCAGCCGCTCTTTGTTTATGTTGTAATGTACATATATTTTTCCTGAAGGTATTATAATAGCCGGTCTCCGTGCTGATTGGGCGCTCAGGTCGGTGAGTGAACGCCCTGCAGATTATGTCAGATTGCGTGCAGAAACCAAACCAGCCCAGCCTTTGAACTTCACCGCTTTTGGCTCGTATTCACGCTCTTCCGCTCATTTCCAAGCCAGGTGCTTGACGACAAACCTCAGAGAGAGAGAGAGAGAGAGGAAGAGGGAGAGAGGGAGTGTGTGACAGAAAAAAATAACACTCAACACTTTTACGACTCCTGCAAACTGACTGCGGAACATTGCTTTCACCTTTGTGGATTTTGTTACGTGTGTGCATCTTGCATGTATTTTTTTCCTGTATTACCACCGCAGGTCTGAAAGAGAGTTGTAACTGGACTTAAACGAAGGCGCATCAGTGTTTTAACTCGGGAAAAGTAAACCGGGCGCTGGATTTTTCTTTTTCTTTCTCTTTCTCTTTTCGTTTCTTTTTTTTTCTTTTTTTCTTTTCTTTTTGTTGTTGCTGTTTTCCAGACTCAGAAACATCCCAGACGGGGCATGACTGGTATCTGGCATCTAGACAGGTGAACAGTTTCCTTTCCTTCTGATAAGAACTTTTCTTCGTCATTATCATTGGGGATAAAAGTATCCTTTCTCACGATGTCAAAGCCCGCCGATCATATCAAGAGACCCATGAACGCGTTCATGGTTTGGTCCCGGGGCCAGAGGAGGAAAATGGCACAGGAGAATCCCAAAATGCACAACTCGGAGATCAGCAAAAGACTTGGAGCCGAGTGGAAGCTGCTGTCAGAGTCTGAGAAGAGACCTTACATCGACGAGGCCAAGAGGCTGCGGGCTCAGCACATGAAGGAGCACCCCGACTACAAATACAGACCCAGGCGCAAACCCAAAAATCTGCTGAAGAAGGACAGGTACGTTTTCCCTTTGCCTTACCTCGGGGACACCGATCACTTGAAGGGACTTCCCGTGTCGGCCGCGGACTCTCTTTTGGGCTCCTCGGAGAAAGCCAGAGCGTTTTTGCCGCCGACGTCCGCCCCTTACTCCTTCCTCGACCCGAGTCAGTTCAGCTCCAGCGCCATCCAGAAGATGACAGAGATGCCCCACACGTTGAGCACCAGCACTTTGCCGTACGCGTCCTCATTGGGATACCAGAACGGCGCGTTCGGCACCCTTGGGTGCCCAAGTCAGCACACCCACACCCACCCGTCGCCCACAAACCCGGGCTATGTCGTCCCGTGTAACTGCACAGCGTGGTCAGCGTCAAGTTTACAGCCCCCGGTGGCCTACATACTTTTTCCAGGTATGACCAAGACTGGGATAGACCCATATTCATCTGCACATGCCACTGCCATGTAACCCTCAAGACTCTCTCCCTCTTTTTAATTCACTTGAATACTGAAATGCATGTAAATATATTATGGACAGCGCGCCACATAAAAAAAGACATGAACAATATTAACTGCCTTGGACTTGTTATGGCAAAAAAAAAAGACTAAATGAAAACAAGCAAAAAAAAAAAAAAAAAAAACAACTTTTCAAGAAATCGAACAAGTTCCTGACCTGAGCAGAGAAGCTGGGATTTGGTGTAAAGAACGGTGCCGTGTGAACTGTAAGAAATGTAAATGTTATAACGTTTATGGCAACCAGAAAAGGAGGCCTTTAACTTTATTTATTGTGTACATTTCAATGCTGATAGGCTGATTTGTGTTGATTATTGATAGGGTACTCTTTTATTTTGAAAATTTGGCTTGCACAATTAGCATTCTTATTTCCTGTATAGGCCTAAATAGTATACATTTTGGCACTCGTAATTTTATGATGTTCTGAATAGGGTCAAAATCAGGACCTATAGGCTGGATTATATACGGGTTATATTGTTTATATTTATCAAAAACTGGCACATAAAACTAGACGGTCTATTTAAGATGACAAAAGAAAAAAAGAATCATTTACATCCAAATGTTTCATTTTGCATTTTTACTGTGGTTCAGTGCTAATATAGTCACACGCGTCATTTTTATTTCAACTTTTTTGCTTTTTTTTTTTTTTTTTTTGGGATAACTTCTATTTGAATTCAAGGAGTTATATGTGTATTTTCTATCTAAGATGGTAATTTAAAACCTGTCATGTTATGGAAAGGATAATGTATCTAGAAGGTTGATACCTCCTGCTCTTTGTTCACTTGCTGAGCAAAGACATTTCGAATAAAGACAATCTGTCTTCAAAGATATCAATTTCGTGTATTTGTAGGTTACTGGGTACTAGAGATGATAAAGATAATATAATAGTGTGCTGACACTGTTGGGACTTTAAACTGGCAAAATAAAGGCCAAAATTAATCACATTTTAAATTGTGAATAAAATAAAAAAAAAAATAGGATCAATTGGAAACAATAATTCATTAAAAGGTTAATGTAAATTTGCAACACTTAAAAAAATTTTTTAAAATCTTTTGATATTTTAAGTGCTAGACCCAACTTGACCCCAAACTAATCAATAATTGTGACAGACTGAACGGAAACTAAACTGGAGTAGAACAATAACCCGGGGATCGATCCCCTCTCTCTCTCTCTCTCTCTGTGAGTGTTTCTCTGTCTCTCTCTCCTGTTGAAGCTGTCAAACTCCTCCACTCTGATCATTCTCTTAACCAGCATTAATTGCCTGTGTATTTGGCTGCCGCCTGTTTTGCATCATTTCTAACAGGTTCCAGGCATGTTCGGCGGTGCAGGGCACTGAAGGTGTTTTCATGACACTGGGCTGAACCTGTTGAGATCTCTTTTTGATGTTTGACAGTTCAGGAGAGGCCTCCCCGGAGGGATTCCGCCCGTCCGACTCGTCTGACTGCTTAATCACTTCAAGCAGAAAGCCTTCTGCTTAATTATAGGTTTAACAAATAGAGCAAAGTGAATCAGATGTGATTTATTCTTCTTTTCTTTTCTCCCCCCCCCCCCTTTTTTTTTTGCAGCCCACCAATGGTTTAAACATCCCTGCTTGTGTTTTGATATTTAAAGATAAAAAAAGCAGGTGCTGCAGCCAAAACCCCGCGGAAACATTTTATCATCATACACGCGTGTTAAAACCTGCACCAAACTTGTGACTGATCGGTCTGGCTCTCATTAGGACAGTGCGGTTTATAACTGAAAGCTGGAAGAATTATACAGCAGCATGCAATTGTATTTATTTAGTTTTTTAAACGTGGATTCGGATCAGCGCTCTCTCCTCCACTCGGTAATGGAGAGCAGGATTTGCAGACCGGCGTGTACAAGCGGCATACCACATTAGACGACTGTGGTATTAATTAAAAAATTCATTCCCACATCCAAATTGTTTACTTATCTGCCAGGAACATATGCTGAGAGAAGTTAAGATTCACGATTCTGCACTATTGCCCAAGGTGCAATTCAATCCTCGGAGGCTAGTGGTGGTAGTGGGGGGGGGGAGGTGGGGAGAGAGGTGGGGGGGGGGGGGGGGGGATTTTATGACAGACTTAGTCCTTATCTGGAGCTGTAAATTAGGGTGATACTTCATTGAACCGAATGTGAAGTTTTACATCAAACCCCTAAAGCATCCTAATTCAACTTTGAAATCAGACAATTATAATTACTTTCAGGAGCACTTGCAAACATTATTATTTCCTTTTTTCCATGTTGAAAAAATATATATGTACAAACACACATATGTGTGCGTGTCTGTATGTGTGTGTGTGTGTGTGAGAGAGAGAGAGAGAGAGAGAACATATATAGACTGGGCTGTTGTTTTAAATCGTTTGTTTCATATTTTCTAAAAGCTTCTTTAACTCTGGTTGGGTACGATTCTCTCACCCCCTGTAATTATCCAACTTAGTCACGGGAATTCACTGGAGTTACAACGCCCTGAAATAAATAACCCGAACGATGAACGGCGTGTGAGAGGTATAATGGGAGGGAAATTATGATTTGAAATTGTAAAAAGGGGGGTGGGGGGGTTGCTTTTAAATCTCTCTTTAAGTCGTCCCCCCCTTGACGTTTTTATTGGAGCACAACAGAGAGAATTCAATCTGCCTTATCTCTCCAGGACTCCTTTATAGCGCCAGATCAGAGAAAAGGGATAGGATAATTGTTCTTTATTTTATTTAATTTAACGCGACAGCCAGGCGCTTTCAGGTCATTTATATGCTTCATTTAGTGATAAAAGTCAACGAGTAGGGGAACACAGAGCAGAGCAGCCGCTTTTACTTCTCCTCTACTCAACACGTAATGCCCCCCCCCCAAAAAAATTAAATAAATAAATAAAATAGAAAAGTAAAACAGATTAAACAAAAAATAGCAGAGAGAGAGGTGGCAAGACATTTTTAATTAAAAGCCATGGGTCATTTACATTATTGTCTTTTAATATTACCCTAAAATCATCTGCTGTAAATTGAGTTTGATAAGTGGCTGTTGTGAATGAGGTTTTGTATTTAGGCGCACTAATTTCCTAAATCAAAAGAAGTTTAAAAAAAAAAAAAGTACCCTGAGGTAGAAGTAGAAAAAAAACCTCTCTACTGATAAAAATGAAGATGATGTCAGTGTCATTGTTTGTTTCTTCCTCTGATGATGAGAGAAAATGGGGACTATTAGATGAAATATCCAGGCTCGCTTATCAGAGGTGCATTCTCTTTTCTTCTTTTCTTTTTTTTTTTCGTTTAGTCAACGCGAGATTTGATACAACACATGGAGAAATTGAGAAAAACTGATCTCATTTCAGTATATTAAATATTGTCTCCGAAAGACCAAAAAAATCATCACTGGCTAAATCCCGGTCTATCTAAAATTGAATCTGGGATACAATTTTGACGGGGAGAAAAGTAAAACCGTACAGTTGTGTTGTTTGAAGACGCGGGGGCTTGAATTTTGGGGGTCCCTGAATTCTCATTTGAAAGAAATGAAATCGTGAACGAGCTGATAAAGAAAAAGGGAACGGATGAGCTGAGAGAAAAGGAATCATGCCACGGCTGTTTAATGTGCTGTGCCAGACTGAAAAGTGATTTACAGCAAGACTTTATTCCCCCCGAAAGCTACAAAGACGGTGCATGTCCTTTTGTCACTTTTTATTCATTTATTTAGTTCTTTATTTCTTTATTTAGGCTACCGGGCTCACACACACACTCATGCATGTGGGCCCATATGTGGTCAATTCTCTGGAGTTCATCGGATGCAGATATGGAAAGCATCGGTAGGATGATATTACATGCTTCACTTAGAGCCGCCGTCTGGCTTGCAGCAGGTTGATTTCCCTCGCCGGATAGTGTGAGTCAACTCTGCTCTTCATTCTCTGACTGTGGACACCGACTCAGTCTCACTCTTCACTCTTTATTTACCAATAATCAGCAGTTCACTTTGCATGGGGCTGCTCCTCAGGCCTCAGAGCCCACAACCTGCCGAAGCCGATATTCCCCTTGTTTGCACCATCATCCACTTTATTCTAGCCACACTAGAGATTATGTTTATTGAAGCGTTACAAGCACATTAATTCATCTGTTTTACACACGTCACTTCTTTTTCTTTTTTTTTTTTTTTTTTTTTTTGCAATCAGTTGAATAAAATGTCAACAACTGAGTGTTTATTTATTCATCTTATTGATATTTATACATCATTTATTTATAATTTAATAGTTTCCATTTCCAGGTGGAGTTGGAACTCCAGACCATGAAGGGATAAAGATGTGTTTGACACTTTAACTTCAGCTGTGCTCATTTTTCAACCATATTCTTGGAAAACCTTCACCAACCTTTCCCACCTTTTTGAGCCTACAGTTTAACGTCACCTTACTCCAAAGTTTGTGGTTAAATTAGGTGCCATGCGGGACGTCCTCACCCCAACAACGCTTAGTAGGAGAGTCAAACTTTTTAATCTTATGGCCTTTTAAGATTACACGAACCATTGTCCACTTGACCCCCCCCCCTCAACCCTCACACTTTGCACATGCCAATAAATTATGTCCAGTTGCATGAAAGAGTTACTTTACCTTCTCAGACTATTTAATATGAAAGCTTTGTAGGACCAGACAGATGTAAAAATGATCTGAGATTAAAATCAGACAAAAATGTAATCATTTCCTGCAGCAGGTAAATGTGTCTCCTTTGTTATCCTGTTGACCATCTGGGGATACCTTTGATTTATGTTGTGAGCACTTTGAGGGATCCTGAGCCCAAACCTGTGAACCACTGATCCAACCTAACCACCAGGTCTCACACTGTCACATTTTACATATAATCCAGCTGCTTCATTATACTCTTCTTAAAAAAAAAAAAAAAATAGCTCAGTCTTTCAGCCCAAAAGCTGCTGATTCAGAGTTTCTAAGTTTATGTGATCACACACTCATCTTTACAAGTGACCACACACTCAGAGGCCACTTACCGCCCTGCTTGATTTCCTCATGCATATTTATTTCCAAGCGTGTGCTGCTTGCTCAGACACCTTCCATACATAAAATATGTGTCATGATTTAAAGTATGTGTGGGTGTGTGAGATGTGTTTGTGCGAACCTATGTATGCTCTTTTTCACAGTCTTTGTTGGCCATGCACCAATGAATTTTCATGTAGCATAAACTTTACAATTATCAAGCATGAGGATGAATGAAGATTTTTTCTGGGTTTTTTTTGTTTTGTTTTGTTTTGTTTTTCTCATTAAAACTCTGTGCATTTCTTCAGTCGAGTTATTTATTTATTTTTACACAATTAAGACTGTTGTCATGAATTTAAAAATGCAGTGTATGACAAAATGCTCAGTATCAGGAGTCAAAAAAATTCTACTTTATTGTCTGAGTCAGTTACTCAGCTTCCTCTTGTTGTAGTATTTATTACATGATGCACATGTCATTGCTGTTTCATAGTTGATGTGTACATATTCAGTAAAACTTTATCCATATTAGCGCTTATGAAATTTCCAGATTTCCAAAGGTGATACAAAACTTCAAGTGTCCAATGACCTTTTATCCAGATTCTGAAAGCTGATTTACTTTACATTTAAAAAGTTACAGGACACATTTTGGATATTTTCTAAATAGTTGTGATGATCACCTGATCAATTCTGGATGTGATACATGAGTACGGTTGGTTGACTTCGTTCAGCTTCGCCTGTTCCAGTAAACTATGACTGTAATCACCCCAATGCTTATGCAGTCTGCACAGTATGAGCTCATCTCTTTCTTTAATCATTGGTTGCTTCTTTAACAATCTCTTCAAGAAATCTTAGAAAAACACACTAAATGGTGAAGCTACACAAAGTCAGTTCCTGCAGAAATAAGATCGAACATGATGGTAAAAAGATGTAAATAATCTGATTTAGTCTAACACAAACTTGAGTGAATGTCTCCTTCTTCAGCAGTAACAACTGGTTACACAGGAAAAGCTACCTTAAATACATTGTAATGCTGCCAGTTGATATTTGACCCATTGGGCAAGGCTGGAAATATAATTGGCAACACTGAGGTCATGACCTCAGCAATGTTTTTTCTTCTTTTTTTGAAACAGTTAATGACATTTAAATGATTATTTCATGACTGTGCTCATAACACTCAAGTCTCTTTTTAGACAAAATTCCATAAAGTACTTGGAGAAAATATGAAGGAAAAGGGAATTTGTTTTATATATATATATAAAACTGAACAATAGAGGAATTAAATACAAAATGTTTTGAAAACTCTTAGAATATTGAAATGAGTTTGGTTGGTGATAAGTTGTTTGGACTTATCATTTGTGTGGATTTGGGAATTTGGCCCATTGACCTTCATATTTTTGAAAATCCTGTTTACAGCCCTGACATAAAATACGTGTATGGCAAAATGACCCTTCAAGAATATTTGAGCTGATTTACTATGAGGGAGGCAAATAGAGGAAACAGACCTCAAGATATCAAGTTGTCAGACAGGCAGCGATTAAGTGGGAATACAGAAGCATGCACACACACCATATGAGCCACACTTAGGACTACCTGGCTGATTTAGAGCCTTCAGCAACTCAGGTTGAGGGCAGCACTGGCAGTCCAAGCCAATGGATTCCCTTGGTAAAGAGGATGCTAATCGTAGCTTCTTGTGCCTGAGCATGTCTTCCTGGGCCAAATGAGATTAGAGGGAGTGGGATATGGCGAAGCGACGTGCGTGGGGTTCTGGAGGTGAAAGGTAAAGGCACTTATCAGGAGGGTTCCCCTCGGGGTCCTCAACGGCTGACTCAATCAAAACCCTGCACGCACTTCTCACTGGATTAGACTAATCAGGAAGGAGCAGGGGATGTATAGACCACTTATCTGAAAAAAAAACAAAACAAAACACTGGGCTCTCTTTCCCTTTGAAGAGACCCTACAGAAATGTTTGTTAATTTTATTTATTACAGGATGCTTGTCGATGTGGCAATCTTCCATAGAATCATTAAAAAGGGCTCTTCCACTCACTGAAGGCACACACTGTTTACATGCTACAAAGACAGAGGAGTCTTTGATGTTCCAAATTTCCCTCCTTCACTCATTGTCATTATTATTTATATATTTACTTAGATTTTTTTCTTAATTTATTTTCTCCATTTGTGTTTCTCTTGCCACAACAGATCATACTGATGGAAGGTAGTCAACATAACAAAGGCCCTGAAAGGTATATGAATATTTATTACCAGGCCGACTTCTGAGCCAGACAGGCCGTTAGCAGTGAAAGGAATAGTGAGAAGATAACAGCAATTTTCACACTTATGATTACCTTCAAATTAATCTCCGTTTCTTGAAGGGATGTGGGATAGTTGACTAGTCTATCTTGAATTTCTCAATTAAAAAAGTTATTTAATCCAAGTTTCAGATACTTGTTTGACAAAATAATCCAAAAACAATTGTATGTTTTGATGTGTGCAAATGTAGAAAATGAGTAAAATATTGTAGAAATTTAGCAATATCCAAAATGTTAGTTTGAATGAGAGCTGAACACACAGCTTCTCTCAAGAATTCAAACATCTCTATTTCCTTTTGGCTAATGTTACTGTAGAAAACAGATCACGCTGTTTAACAGACACAACCATATCAGTTTGCTGTTATTGTGACTAGCATTACCATTTAGCTTCTTGTAATTGCTCTTTGTGGCCACAGTGCCGACTGCTCAGCAAGAGCTACAGTATGCTTTAAGTCAAGCAGTTTATGCTAACAAAAAAAAATGCGTAGAAAGACATTTATGCTGTACTCATCACTTACTGCTCTTGGCATTAACAGCTCTGGGAGTCTATAATTGCTGACCCCAAATTTTACAGTGATGTGTAAAATGAAAGCTGAAAACATTTTCCGTCACAATATCTGATCTGGCAATTCACAGCATTGTATGAGCTCTCTAAGGCTGTTCAATGGTCCATCTTGGTTTAGTGCAGAAAAAGCCTGCAGGGACTGGAAGCAAGAGACGGAATCTGTTTATGAACATGTGAACCTGCAATCTTTAACTTTAACAGGATACATTGTGTCAAAAAAAAATTTATATATTTGAATCAGATCATTTGGAGGACGCCTTGTGTGTGAGAACGATGCTACACGGATCTTTTGGTTTGCTGTATTGATTTACCTTGGCTCAAAAAACAAGAGCAAGAATGAGAATTGCCTCTATTACTCTATGTTCAGTCTAAAGCATCACAAAATGATGGGCTTGGTACAACATTGTTATCACCGCAAAGCAGCGCACTTTTGATTATGCCAACTAATTATACCAGCAAATATTTGAAGAAGCACAGAGCAGCAGATGAATTAGATATAAGCCTTGTAGAAAGGCTTGATTTGCTGTATTGTTGAATAATGTAAGGCATCAGGTGCCTCCCAGTACCTGACATGATAGTGAGCTTCATACAAGATAGTGGGTTAGTTTCATACCGTTTCAACTGTTACATTGTTTAACAACCAAATCACCACATCACAACTTAAAAAGCTTAAAACGAGACATGTGAGGATTTCCTGGACTCTGTCCCTGCATTTCTCAGTGAAATACAGTGAATTGTTTCCGCAGGTCCTTCACGTCTTACTCAGTCTCTCATGTCTAATTTAGTCCAGCCAGGAAAGAAGGTCAAATCGAGTCAATTTTTATTTGTATAATACCAAATCACGACAGAAGTAATCTCAACTTTTCAAATAGAGCTTTATGATATTGTTTACAGAGACCCAATAATTCCTACCAAGAGCAAACACTTCCTTTTAAGAGGCAGATCCAGACTGAGTTGAGTTGAGAGAGAGAGAGAGAGAGCGTGCAGGGAAGAAAATGCTCTCTGCTTCTCGGTTATGAGGGAAAAAACACATATTTTCCAAATTAAGAGAGTGTTTTTATTGTTGAAAATGTTAGGATGAGTTAACATTTCCCCTTTTCAGGCATGCGTCAAGTGGATGAACATGTGCGGCAAAAATCAGGGTAAGTATGAGTGTTTCAGAATGATGTGATGAGATGCCAACACCTGTAAGGTGCTCAGTGTACAAACAAACATGGAGGATGACGAAACTGAACAGGTGATCGAATAAAACCGGCAAGTGAGTGAATACAACTAGTAGTGATACAAAGATACAAACACATGACTGCCCTGAAGATATATTCTGAATCGTATCGAACCATTTCTCCTACCTCCTCTTATTCCTGAGTCGACATCGGTTTTGAAGAAAGAGGTAAAAGAATCAAGACTGTAGAGCTCCATGTGTGAAAAGAGCACAGCAACAACATGATGGTAACCAAGTAGGGAGACCAACTCCATTAGTGCAGAGTATCACGGAGGTGACTGAAGGTGTGTGTGCTACAGCATTTTCTCCATGATTACACGTGGACATGACGGATAAATTTCTTCCAAGCACCCTGCATACCAAAATGTGCCGTGAAACAAAGAGGGACTCAAAAAAAATAATCATATGTCCGTCGGATCAGACTCAGTTTAAATGCAACGACCAACTTGAATCTGATGGAGGTCTCTTGTCTGCATTAATCAGCCTGTAACGAGATCAGACACAGCCACTATTTCACAAACAAGTTTGACAAGCTAAAACTTTTGTTTTATAGTCAGTAACTGCCCACCACCGAGCTCAAAGGACCACACAACATGTGTAACATTGGACAGTGTGGGCGGGGATGGTACAGTCTGGCATCACTGCCAAAAGCTTCAAGTCCGGCTAATGTCGTTGTCTGCACACGGGCTCAGTCACAAAGGCGAGTGGCTCAGTGGAGAAGGTAAGACCTTCATGCTGTACACGATGATTTGGCAGATTAGCACGCTAGTCAGCTGGCGCCCACCACTGCAAGTCAATACAGCCACGGCTGCCAAGCTCTCCAAGTCAGCATTTTAGTTCAGTCACTAACACCACAATAAGTTCAGGTTCTGAAGAGTTGTGTTTGTACCATCTGCTCATGTGTCCTACCTCTGTGACGGTGTTAAACTGAACAGACAAAAGAACATCACGTTCACTTCACAACACCCTACAGTATCAACAACTGCTAAGCATTTACTAAATGCTTTACAGTCCGGTGAGGTGAGTGTGTAAAGTGCAGCGTCTGCCATCAATTGGATCATCTCCTCTGGAGACATGTCTGTTATTGTATCTGTTTATACACTTTCTTGCACAGTAGTTTTTCACTAATACATTAATTGATAATTAATGTATTAAATGCCGATATGTCATTTTTTTTTATTTACTCATTTATGTAATTTTATTTTTGTGTACATGTCACACTGTTAGTGTGTTTTCACATTCTTCCACACTTATGTCAAATTCAATGACCAGCATGGCCTGACCTATAGTACCAGAACTATTATACTAATAAAGACCCTGTTAGTGTAGAGCTGAACTTGTGGAAACTTGAGCTTCAACTTGTTTGGCGACCATAAGAATGTACTGAATGAAAGACACATTTGGGATGCAGTTCGCATAAAGCTGAGCCTCTAACTTTCAGGCCATATCATCTGGATTCACAGCCAGATCAGACTCAGCGTTTTAGGTTTATTGGTGCTGCTCTGATATCCCCATCGAAAAATTTGATGATTGAAAATATGAAGCAGAAGACATTTACTCTTTTAGGTTCTTGCTTTGCTCTTATATAATTTTCATATAGAGTAGGGATGTGTTCAGACAACCCATCCCAAAATGTTGCTGACTTTTGAAGAGGTTGCAGTGGCCGCAGCACAACACCATTGTGGGATATTATGCGGGCCTCTTTTGTCTCTCTGGAAAATGTCAGGGCGTAATTGATATTTCTCACTGGGCCCTTTATCTTTGTGCCATGTTTCAGGTTCTGTGATCTGGGTTCACACTGACCTTTAACAGTGCACTCTCTTCTCTCGCTTCTTTTGGGCCTCACTAAAAATAGCTCAACAGGATTTCAATGGGGTGTCTTTCATTTGAGACAATCTTCTCTTCCTTCTCCTGCCTGCAGCCTCTTTGACAGTGGCTATTTATTTTTGAGACCCAACTTTTCAGCATGTTGTTTGATCTGAGATTTACTCCGGGTGCTTTGTCCACTGAGGTCTGAAAAATCATCCTGTGCCTCAGCAGTGACAGAGGAGGTGTACTGCTGCTGCTGCTGCTGCAATGGCTCTTGCTATCCTCGGATGTGAACCCATGAAGGTAAATGTGCTTGACATTATGTTATTGCACAACACAAAGCTGAATTTGGATTAAATACATTTTGTTGTGTGTTTTCAATAATTAATGATCAATTCATTAAAAGTCTTCAGTAGAAATTTCAAAAGTGAAGGTGTGAGACATGAGAACAACAATTTGGCTCAGGTACAACCCAGAAAAGCCAGAATGCTATAAATGATTTCTTTGTCTCTTGTTTGTGCTAATGATATGGTTTGGTGCAATTTGACACTACCCCACTGTATTATCCTTCATATTTCCTTTTAATTAGTTTTTTCTCTGCTTTTGTAACCGCCTGACTGAGGAATAGAAACCAAACTTTGTTACTCCATGTGCTGAACACTTCAATTGTTCACCGAGTTAATAGAGTTGCACAGAAAACCACTGGCCTTCATGAGCCAACTAATACCACACTTGGCGTCATTGCTGCATTTTTTAATTTTGGCAAAGAATCAAATAAACAACACAATTATATCCTTCCAACACAACTCAAAAATAATTTCATTTACTTCTCACGGCTGGCAAAGATGATAACGTGTGTCCACTTAACTGTATGTTAACTTTAATTATTATTAGCTTTACTATATTAAACATAAAAATCATGGTAGCTCCCTAGGGTTAGGGTTAATCCCCTTCGGGGATTAATAAAGTATCTATCTATCTATCTAATATGTAGCCAAATGGAAGCACACTTCAGCCACATACATCAACTTGGTTTGAATCTCAAGCAGTTTTGGTGCAAACGACCCTGCTGTGTCTAATGCATGCCATATATTCTGTTCAATATTTATCTGCTGACTTTGGCGCTTGCACGCCACGCCACACAGAACGGGTAATCAATTTTCGAACAGAAAAAACATGAAGCTGTGAAGTTTAGTCTCAGAGATTCACCAAACATAGTTTCTGAAAGGTTAGGGATTGATTTTACATTAGTGTTGCATAGTTTTGATGGTTCAGATCGAGATAAAACAGTTTCCAGAAGCAACATGTCACATCATTATGAAGACAGACTTCCTTACAATAGAAATTCAGCTTTTCAGCCGCCATTTTCAGTGACTGGACTTCAGCAGCTCCTTTGTATACAGAGCTAGAGTTGTGGCCGTGGCTCTCAAAAATTTCATATGAGTACATTATGTTGAAAAGAAGGTTATACCTGTATTTAATATGAATCTACTGCAGCAAAATAAGGCCTGAGGAACTAGATTGTGTTCTGACTGTCCATTGTGAGACAAGCTCTAACAGTGTAACACACTGCAGCTTATTTGTAGTCATCAGTTATCCCAAATATTCTTTACCCAATTGTTCAACAGTAGCCTTGCGACAAGCAGTTTCTTCAGTAGTGTATTTTTTCTTTCATTAGTGTGAATGTTATGATTTTATTTCCTGAATGAAAAAAGTTTCAATAAAGAATGTGTCAAATAGAGAAGCTCTTCCACTGATCAATAGTGTCTGCACAAGCCACATTTTTCTGAGCTTAAACAAAGCAGCTCTTTTTAATCTTTTGAAATAAAACTAAAAATTACTCCATCGCTGACATTGCCATACATGTGTATAAGTGTAACGTTAGGAGCACTTTCCCATGATGCTGACATCATGTGCCAATCCTGTCTATAGGAAGTACAAACAAAAGTATGACATTACACACTCACCCTCGATTTGACTAAATCTGTGGCAGCCCGAGCCCAAACTTACCTTAATTCTAACCTGAAAAACAAAACAACGGAAAGGATTCACATTTCTCACATTGCAGCGAGAGTGATGATCACAATGTTTCACAGGCTCAAAACAGCTGGGAGCACTCACCTTCCATACTGGTTCATAGGAAGTTTCACAACCACTGAATGGAAAAAAACCCCTGAAAACTGCATTGTTTTACATTGTTTTTCTCATCTGAGTAATGGATTGCATGCACTTCATATTTCTGACAGACATTTGAGTGACAATGAATTAATGAGTGATTTCACATCATTTATGTTTTCTGTTTCACCTGTTTCTCCCATTTCTGGGAGTGTGATATCTCAGTAACATCTTAAAACCGTTTTATCAGATTTAGCATTAACAATCATTTGGACTCAAAGATGGTCTGATAGATTTTTAGGGTCAAAGGTCGGGGATCAATGTCAACGTGGTCACAAAACATGCTTTGGTCCATAAGTTGAAAATTCTGACATAATTTAGCACAAAGGACAAAATTATGAAGCAACTACATTTTCCATCCAAAAGGTAAAAGATTATTTCCACTGTGACATTATAATGTTCTGCAAAAGCGCCTGAGGCACTGGGATACAACAATGAGGGGCCACCATGTTTTTTCTCAACTTTGGAAAAAAAAAATAAAATCAATACATTTATCTACAGATGAATATCATGTCAAATGATCAACCAAGGTCATTTTGTCAAGTGGATCAGTACTCTGTGACACAGCAAGTCATCTGCTGACCTCGTTGTGGGATGAAAATTGAATGATTTTCACATGCTTTAAAAATGTGCCTCATTTATTCATCACTCTTGTTAAAATATTCAGTGTTCTTCCTAGTTTTCTGCTTGCAAGTTGCAGTCAAACATTGTTAATATATTTCTTGTCGTTAACATGCAAAAGTTTCAAGGCCTGAATATTCTGTGTTGTATTATTATTTGTTTGGATATTGATTTTCCTGCAGTAAATATAAATATCAGCTGAATGAAATTTGATTCAGTGAGGAACAGATCACAGATTCTTGTTCTGAGGCACGCGCAACTGTTGTCATTTCCACAAGGAGTCTTTGTGTAGTTGAATTTGTAATCCCTTTTGAAATGCAAAAATATGCTTTATATATGATATGGTTGAATGCATCCAATTATGGCCTTTAATTTTTAAATGATTTGCCATTGAAACATATTGCAGGCAAGTGTTCCTCACTGAAATGCTTGTACTCACACTGACTGTGAAGGGGAAAACTACAACAACCAAAATGGGCTTTCATAACTTAAGTGAAAATCATCCAACCTCACACAAGTGTTGGGCTGATGGCCTTGCAGTAGTGTGTCATTAGCATTCATTATAGTCCTATAAGCCAGAGTAATTACAGGCCCAAGTGCAGGGAGGAATAGCAGTTTACACTGCTAGTAATTTGATTTGCATCTACGCTAATAACTTCTTTTGTGTGTGTTTATGTGCCGTGTCAGAACACAAGTGCCATTTGGCTGCAGGCTGTATGAGGCAAAAAAGCCTTTTAAATTCTAAGATTGAGTTGCCTTTGCTTTCAGCACTCGAAGCTCTCAATCTGCTAAAGCGTTCAGATTAGCGTGATCACAGAACAAGTGATACTGCATTTTCTGAAAGTCGTTTTGAAGGGTTTTGAAGGAAATGTGGGGCAGTGAAGGAATAGGGAATCTGACGTGCAGCTGAAAGTTTCTCAGAGCAGTTTTTCTATGCAACCTGCGAAACTGCCTTTTTGTGTCATTGAAAATCATCAGTCGAACAATTTACATGGAATTTATTTGTGTTGACTAGATTATCTGGTCATCTCCATATGATAACATCTCCTGCACGACGAGTGTGGAATTATATCTAATACCTTTATGAAGCTGTTGGACATTAAAAGCAAACGTCCATGTCACCACAAGTTGCAGTGCTTGTATCCTGTTCTGCGAGTGCACCAGCAGGGCCCTGAGGGGACTAATACCTGTGCTGTCTGGGTAGTGTCTTGAAAAGAGCCAGGCTCCCTCTTCTGATGACTGACTGAGAATAGAAAAGCATTCCCCAAAGCTGATGAGGTCACGGGGTTAAGACTATGCTTTTGTTGTGAGACAATGACATCCTATTTACCTGGTGGGGTCCTGCTTTCTTCTCCATGCAACTGTGACCTCAGTGTGAAACTAGACCTTTGTCTCCTTGACAAATAGAGGCTCAACGTTCAGATTTGCTTGGTTGCACCTGAGTGGCCCCTAGCTGCCGGCCCTGCGGGCTCCTTATGTGTATACAATGTTAGCTTCTGCCAAAGGTATTTCAACAGCAGCTTTGCTTTAAGACATAGTTTTTTGATCAAGTTAATAAGTTTATATCTTTTCAAAATCTCTTGAACAGAGCCTAATTTTCTTTGCCCCAATAGATTTTTGCTGATGTTAAAGCTTCTTTATTCATTTTTTATGCTTTAAAAGGTGCTGATGTACAATACATCCACCATGCAAGAAAGAGAACTGCCTCTTAGCTTTGTGTGTACTGATGCTTTTTAGTGTCCTTTAACCTGTCGTCGGGGTTTTACGCCGTGCAATTTTAATGTTTTACTTCACTCTCATCAAGAAGAAGCTCTAAGAAACAAACTTTAGAGACTAGCCGATGAACACAACTGAGCTTTTGGTGAGTTGACACCCATATTTTCAGAGATTTCCAGCCTTTCTTTGCACCTACTTGTATTTTATACTTATGTACATGAAACGTAGTTGAATAATTTCAGCACACGTTATTTTCAAAATAAAAACAAAAAATCTTTCACAAAGCATTTAGTTTCTCAAGCTCCTGATTAAAAGTCTGAGACATACTTAACTTGCATCTGTTTGTTTACCAGCTTATGTTTTTATGAAGAGGTAGCTATGAATGACAGCATAGATGCCAGAAAACCAGTCTCATAATTATGTTAAAAGGTATGATGGCATGATCATCAGCTCAGCCAGCTACTTTGGTTTAATGCTCTGCTCATGTGCTTTGTCAAGCAAAGCAGAAAGACAGCTCACTGTTCAGGTAACACTGTTTCCTTCTTTTCTTTGAAGGCTTTGCCAGCTTTTTAAATCTGATAACACAGATTGCTGTTTTTCTGGTGTTTTTTGGTCTTTTGACTCATATTTGGATTGTATGTCTTAATATAATTTGATTAGCGAGTTCAAACCAATGCCTGATCTGGTTTCTATCCCTGGATGGTCATCTGAGGACGCCATTTATGAAAGCCACCTGATAGCTACCCCCCAGAGCCCTTCCTCTTGCGTTTACCCACTCTCCTAATCCGCTGCTAATGGTTAGCAATGGAGACCCAGAGGCCGTTGGTGTGTGGAAATCCCTGCTGGAGTGGGAGTGTCGCGCTTGAGGAAGTGCTCAGCGAAGCGCGCCAGAGACAGCGGCGGGACTCTCATGCCATGTGCACCAAAACGCTCAAGGTGACCCGGCAACACAGATTTTCCAACCACACACTCACATATGTACACAGACTCACACGTTGATTGTGATCACAGGAGAAGCTGTGCTGTAAAGCAGGAGATCTTCCTTTCCTGAAAATGCTCCAAATATATCACATTGTCAAGAATGAATTTCATTTGTTGTGTCACTGTCACTTGGTGTTGTAGGAGAATATCTGAGAATGAAACTTTAAGGGAGTCTATGAGACAGAAGCTGAGCACAGGTGCTAAAAGGAACAAAAGATCTGAAAGAAACCTTCTGCAAACGGCTTGAAGCATTTAGGGCGATTGTAGAGAAGTGGTGGCAGAGATGTGATATAGCACGATAGCACATAAACTGCTAATTAAATGTTTCAGGGTTGCAGCCGTGTAATTTCCTTCATCAGCTGATAAGGGACTTAAAGGTTTGTTCTCACCATCTTCCTCGCAGTGCTTTGGCCTCAGCTTTGTTAGCCTTTGATTGATGACTTTGTCATTATTTCACAGGTCTAACTTTTCATACAGAATTACACTCAACACTGTGTTTGAGGACTAACGTTGCTCCACCTCATTGTTTTACCCTTGGGGCCCAAGGTCAGGTTTAGATGCTATTTGTTAGCATCTGGACGAGTGTTGGAGGTCTGAACTTTAACCCTATTTATGTCTGAGTGGGATGCTGGTGTCAGTGCTGAACAATGGCAGGGTGACAGGACAGACTGATACGGTGTGGTTGAAGCTGTTGCCACGGGCCTTTTGGTGTAACCTTTGGCCAGAAACCATATCCGGTCTTTTAAGTCCACCCTGCTCTCCGATTTGATTTCATTTTTTCCAAAGCTATTGTTTAATCATGCATTATTTCCCCACATAATAAACTCCGCTCCCTGATTCAGTTCACTGCCACATGAAGAAATATTGGCCATGTGCCAGACTTAAAAATATGTGTGTGTCTGCCTGTGTATTAATGTGTGGGGAAGAGTCGATCGGCATGAAATCAGCCAAACTTAGATATATGTGCGCTTACAAAAATACCAGTTTAGAATTTTATTCTGCAAGAACAAAGTACATTTCGCACTGTTCCTCTGAGAGTGAAATGAATGTTAGAGTGGGGCAAAAAGAAAGGTGTTAATCTCAAAGAAGAGAAGAGTGAAAACGAAGATTGATATTAATATCAAATTAGGGCATGTGTGGGAGAGGCAGTGTAGCGCGAAATGCTCAATCTAAACCACAAGGATGTCTGTCAAGGAAGCACTAAATGTGGACTGACCTCCTTAACCCGTCCACCAGGATCCTTTTTGCTGTAATAAATAATAGAGGATTGGCTGGGTCAACCAAAGCACCACTGGGTGCCCTCTCCCTCCACATAAAGGGTCTGTTTGCTGATCACCCCTGAAGACACAATTCACAATGTGTCCCAGAAGCCTCAATCAATTATTGATGCTTGATGAGAGAGGAGCCAAGACAATCTCTTAACTTTTAACTTCTTGGTGATATAAAAGTGAGATTGAATAGTCCTGGAGTACACGCCACACCCCCTCAGGTTAATTGTGGTTAAGCATCATTTGTGCGCACGCTTCATGATTGCTGCCCAGCACAGCTGAGATGAGACTGACCCCGAAATAGGCACTTTGAAATTGGTTCTGTGGACAGATTTTGTCTGGAGTCCTATTAAATTGTGAATTCATTTGAGCTCAGATGAGCAAGTGCGCTTCCTTGTGCTAAAATACTTAATCTTGACTGCGAGTTCGGTTTGCTTCTCTTTTTACTTCCTGTCTTTATTTTATCCCAATCTCTGTAGCTGCAGTTTTCAATATTTGGTGTCAGAAAGCAGTCACTTCCTGATATGGATGCTGAACAAATATGTACAGATCAAAAACAACTCCCATGTAGTCTCATGTTTCAGCCACATGCATGTAGTCTCCTAAACAGAGATTATCGGGGCAGCTGATCTTGATTGTCTTCCCCTTTTCACTCCCAGGTGGCAGAGCGAGGTCCACATGTTTGCACAGGCACAGCAGAAGTCCCTTGGGGGCAATGCTACTGTAGCTAAACCCACTGATGCTTCTGATCACACATCACTCAATGTATGTGTGTGTGTGTGTGTGTGTGTGTGTGTGTGTTTACATCCACAAAGTGAAGGTACAGTTGAAAGACTATATCACATCCCTATTATGCCACAAAGAAATGGAGATAGCACCAGGTTTGTAAGATGCCTATCTCCATTGCAGAAACAGTTTTACCTGACACTCATGAGATAATCAAACAGGAGACTTCTTAATCTGTCTCTTTGATACAATATTTTGATAAAGTAAAGAACAATAGAATTGCATTAGTGGCTTTGTGCTATGAAAGACTGACTGATTTGCCGTCACTTGGATTCATGACAGTTGTTTATTGATGCCTTGGGGCCAGACGACAAAATGATGAATAGAGAGAAAGTAATCAGAAGCACTTTGAGATGCACCAGAGATGCGCTCCCTCCACAGGGTCTGCTGCTGTGCTATACAACAATTAGACTGGTGGATGATTTTATTAATAATATTATTGTACCTTGTCAAAGAGAAAAAAGGCAAGACTTTTTTTTTTTTTTTCAAGTGATGAAAAAAAAAATCAGGCGGTTTTAAAGTTGAACTACATTGAAGACGACTCACATCACTATTGTTCTATTTCCTGTGGTTCCATCTTTGATGCTAAGTTTTCACACAGTTTTGGTTTATGTGAGGATATTGGTGCCCAAGGTTAAACACACTATGCCTGTGTTAAAGCCAGCAGTTTGCTGATCTTTACACAATTAAAAAGAATTAAACTCTGTTTTCTCCCAAACATAATTACAGGCTATGAAATGACTCATAGCGGAGTGTTTGAGACTCAACAATGGTGGAAGGAAAAACTTGTTCATCCGATTGTGACTGCCAGAACATTGCCCCGTGGAGACGGGAGGGAAACAAACACACACACACACACGCATAGAAAAAAAAAATTAAATCCAAATTCATCTCCTTATTCTTTCATTCTTGCACCCTTTTATTTGAACACAGATGTATTTACTTCTGTGTCAGTCACTCTTTTAAAAACGCTCATCTCGACTTTTTTACAGTCGGGCTGTATTTACTGTTTAGGGAGGCTGCTGAATGCCAAAGATTTTACTCTCATTGTGACAAATTTCCTGCTGCTCTGAGACAGAAGAGACCAAACTTTCTTTCTTTCGACCCACCCCTGCCCCCCTGCCCCCCACTTCAACTCCTTATTTTTCTTTGGTAAATAGAAACACAAAGACAAAAAGTGTGCACATGTGGGGAGGGGTGAGGGGGGGGTAAGGGTGGAGGAGTTGGGTGGGTAACAGCGAGAGGTCACCCGCCCCGTGGGAGGCTTTGCCCATGAAAATATGTTTGCAATCAGGAGTGCGTCGAACAGATAATAAGTGTTTAAGAATCTATGAACCCTATGGAGTGGGTTCGCTTCCCTTTTATCTGATGCAACTATCGCTTGTCTTTTCTTTATCAGCTTACTGTATGGGATGCCACACAGCAGCAAGAGCTCATGTTGGCGTGGAAAACGCTTGGCTGCAGTGCCCTCTTGTGGCAGCCGATTCTCAAAAAGAGAAGCTTGTCCAAAGAGAGAGGAACTTTTATTTAAAGAGTGCTTTCCTTTTGGTTATGCACATGTAATATACGCCAGTGTGTTGCCAGCAAACGTTCAGGTCAACTTTAAAGCGTTAAAGTTGCCCTCTCAGAGCCAAATCCTGCTGCAATGTTTGGCTATTTTTGTCCACAATGAGCACCCAAATGAGCACCCCCACCCCACCCGGCTATGGGGATGAGAGGACAGGAGATAGGATTATGTGATGACTTGTGTTTGCCGATGATGAACAAGCCCTCGTTAGCGGGCACTTTAATGTGTGGACAGATAGTGTGCTCATTAGCTCTAGTAATGACCACTTCACTGTGTAGTGGTGCTCTAATTGCATGTTTTGTTCTCTCTCCGGCTCCGGCGCTGCAGAGTGGAAGACATCTCTCTCCTTCCCTTCCAAATGCTGAGCGACTATCACTCTCTAACTTACTGTCTTTTCTCCTCCTCTGCTTCAGCCATCTATCACGGTTTGAGGACGCAGCATATTTGTGGTCACTGTTGCACCTGAATGAGGCACGGCAGATTAGGAGCTCAGAAAAATCATGTCGACTAAATGGAACAGATGAGACTGGATGAAAACCTGGGTATTGTCCCTGTAGCTAGGGCACCTGAGGTTTCAACTCAATTGTACTTCTGTCGATTAATTTAGTCATGCAGCAGTAATAATTTTTGAAGATATTGAACGATGTGATGGAGAACAAGAAATGTGAAAAACTTAAGATCTCACCTTTTGATGCAGAAAAAAAATATGAGTAGCTTCCAGCATCAAAAGCCCTAATCATATCATATTTTCTCAACATAAAAGGCTCTCTCCTTTTCCCATTTTATTTCCTCTGCTGTAGTGATATGTCGTGTCAATCGCTATATTATGCACAAGTGCTGTCTTTTTTATTGTGAATTCCAGATCGGGTGGGACATTTGATATGGAAGCTCAGAGGATTCTGATGCCCTTCTATTTTCCTTGATTTCGTTACCAGTGGGACATTTTTGCCTCCTTATTCTTTCATGTCCCTCCCTTCTCTGAAAGTAAGTTGTTTATTCTCCGTGATGACTATCTCAGGCTCAAAAAATATTTTCTGAAAAGACTTCTGAGCAAATCTGTCCAGGTTTGGTCCCTTTTTAAATCTAAGGCTTGGGTAGAAGCCTACAATAGCTTAGACTCCCTTGGAGGAGGCAGCTTTCTTTTACTTTTTCTCCATTCCCAAGCATCTTTGTGATACTTGTGAACACACATCTTTATGACAAGGAGCTAACTTAAATCAATTTAAAACAGCTTTTGAAATGCCTTTCGATATGCCATTGTGTTTACTTGAAAAAGAATGAAAAGAAAATCCAAATTGTAACATCTGTCATATTCGGTGCTCCCCCCCCCCCCCCGTGCAGCTTTCGTCACATGCAAGTACTGATCGATTCAAGTCCATTTAGGTTTTGAAATAAATATAAAAAAAACGTATAATCTATCGGGGCTTGAAAGCAGAGAAAGCACAGAGAAAGAATCGGAAGGCCTGCAGGCAAACAAACACATTAAAGGCATCCAGAGCACAGAGGCAGCCAAGCTATGCTAAGCCAGCAGGATGATTCATTTAAGCACATCTCTTGTCTCTGTAAGCGCCACAGTCATTGTTGCTCAGCTGTGTACACTGCAGTGAACAGCAGCTTTAAGTGGAAGGGGACTGTGGTGGTCATTCTTTGGAACAACAGTAAAAACTATCAAAGTTTGAAGAATAAAGAGCTGTTTGCTCCATTCATCTGGTTACTGTATTTCAGACCTAGGCGTGAGAGCTTTTTCTCCCCGAGAGGATCAAGTGCCACTTGAAATCACTGGAGGTACTGACCATGAAAAAGACCTCAGCCTCATGTTCCACATTATATCTCATAGACCATCAGCTGGCCACACAATGCAACTCAAGACCCTTAAAGTGACATCTTAGTACGAACAGACGGGAGAATGGCGCTGAAATACCTCTTTGCAGAAGCCAACCTGAGCTACAAGCAAATCCTTTTAATCCAGTACAGTATACTTAAGGACTGACCATTGGTAAACCCTAGAGAAGAGAGAAGTATTAATAAGCTGTCACAAGGCTTACTCATTCTGTGATTTCCACAGACACTTAACTGCCATGGTGAGAGGCAGGGGAGGGCTTGGGGATGAGTGCTCACCCCTGATCTTTACCCCTCTTAAAGCAGTAGGGAAAATGGAGGCAGGCAGGGGATTATGGAGTGCAGTAATTGTGGAGAGGTGTTGGAGTCAGGATGCAGCGTTTCTGCTGGATTAAGACAAGAAGACAGGCTAATCTTGGATTGGGAGAGGAGACACAAGGGTCGGAGTTGTTCTGGAGCCCTGAGGCCGTTTGGAAAGCTTAAGTGGCAAAAAAAAGGACTGCTTATCCATACCTCTCTTGTGTTACAAGATGGCCCTCTTCACAATCATGCAACGCAAACATCATTTAGCACATTTGTTGTCATTTTAGCACGGTGGAAGCACTTGACTTGAACTAAAGTGTAATTTTCCTGCCTCTAATGGTGCTAATGGAAGGAGGGACGGGAGTAACCTTTGGAGAATGGTCAGCCTCCTTCTCTGCATTTTTATGCTACTGCTGACATTCAGCAGCCCTTGATGCTTATTAGCAATAATAATCGTGAGGAAAAGCGCTGGTAAATTGCATTTTTCCTACTTTATTTGCCCCTCTTTGCCTCGCTCTCAATGCCTTTGTGCCGGCACAGTCCCCAGTGCTTCCTCACTCCAGTTTGTTGTTGTGCTTCCATTGTCTCCCTGAGGGGAGGTGACCCCGTGTCTGTTGGTTGTATCAGCAGCCCTGCATTGTACTCAGGGGGGGATTTAGACTCTCAAAGCATCTTCCCGCTGCAGCTTTCCCAGCAAACACCCAAAGTGGTATCTCGCCTTTTCTCTCGCTCAGACATTAATCTTGCTCTACCCTTCTACATCAAAAATGCTTGTATTGTCAGCGAGCGCTAATGTTTGCCTCCTATTCACTATATATACACATATATGTATTTTTGTGTCTGAGGGAATCAGTCGAATGCATTGTTCCCAAATCATTGTAATATCTATTTAGAGTGGCAACAGCACTGGCTGCCGATGCTCAGTATTCATGGAGCATAAACCAGCCTTAAGACTTAGAAAAGCTGAAAGGGCTTATCCCTATATTCTTAAACTCCCCTCTTTTATGTTGGTCTTAGGCATTAAGGATAGGATTGTGAATAGCAATTGTTCAACTGCTGCACTGAGAGTGAGTGTGTATACGTGGGTGGGGGTGTTTTATTCGCTGGCAAAATCCGTTCCTTTTCTCTCATTTTTTTCAACTGTAAATATTAACTGTGTTCTTAACTCTTAACGGTGTATGGGACAGAGTAATGTGCTTTTAAGGATATATTATGTGAAAGATTTTCCACTGCATACACTGCTGCTTGAAATAAGAAAAGGCTATTTTATGGAGCCTGAAAACAAATTTGCTATGGCAGAAGAAAAAGAAGAAGAAGAAGAAAAAAACAGATGGAACTTTGCAGTATCAAGTCGTCAGCAAACAATGAAAGGACGATCTCGAGGGGGCTGGGCGACTCTTTAAAAAATGATTGCATCCCATTTTTATTTATTCATTTTTTTTCTTTCTCTTTCTTTCTTTTTTTTTTATTTTGTCCCATCACTGTGTTTCAAATCCGTGCTTGGTCTTTCTTCAGAAAGTGTGTAGTGCTAATGCATTTCAAAAACCCATTTTCAAAGCACAATAGAATATCGCCATAGAAGTTTAGTGGTTCAGCTAAAGAAAGTGGCGCAGTCACTGAGCGCTGTACTCCATTGTGGCAGAGCCCAAGACATTCACACTGAAAAGTCACCATCATTTTTTCAGTTTTTATAGCTGCAGCTGGAGTTAAAGGGTTCTCCCAAAGCTTACATTTTTCTGGGCTGCCTTATAACATGTTCTAATAATTACCATTGCAAATCGAATTGTATGAGGTGATACTTTACAGCAGAATAAGATCTAGTGTATCAACAAGAGCCAAAACCACACAGATTTTAAGTTAAGTTCACCACAAGGCTGAATTAGTCTCCAGGAACTTGAGTTGCTTTATAGACCCAAACTGTGACTTGACTTATTCTATTTTAGCATAGCAAAAATAGTAAACACATCGTTTGTGAAGCTGTAAGAGCATCATAGAGAAAAACCTTTACTTGTACTGTAAGGTGCGGTCAGTTGTGTATAATCAAAACAGAGAGTGGCACTCGGGGATTGTGAAAGCTGCAGCCACTCCTGTTGACATCAAGGCCCTCTGAAACGTTAAGGATGAGTTAGCAGGAAACAAATTGCTCTTAATTGTCACAAGGATAAATTGTGACTGTGAGCGTTTGTAATTCTGTCAGCCACCATTCAGCCCATCATATCCATTCATCTGGGCCCAAGCCCTTTAATTGACAGGGTTTGGACTGGCTGAATGAATTGGTAATAGAAATAAGGACCCAGTGTGGATATTTTAATCAGCATTGACTTCTGTACCAGGGCAGAAATGAGCCAATGCACCGCAGAGCGGCGGGCCATCCATCTCCAGAGCCTCAGGTGGAGATGGAAGAGTGGCTTCTCCATTGGATGTGACAGTCAGTCACAGGGGCTAATGGCTGAGCACTCACTGCTGATGGTTATTGGGATTTATGTGCCCCATCAAAAACAATAAACCTACCACCTACCAATCAGCACAGGCAGGGATCGTCACCACAAGGAACAATGTGCTATTGCTCCTCGGTGGAATGTACACAAGCTCTTTACTTAAGAACACATTTATAGAGGTTTTACTGTTGTCTGCTTTGTCTACTATGACATTTTGTGCTGATATGTTGCACTTCTTATTTCATTTCATCAAAAGCCATAGTAGGCTAGTTAACACACTAAGATTTGGAGGATGTGGTCAATTTATAAAAGACAATTCTTTAATATAATTAAAATTATTTCACACCTCAATGATTTAAAAATTATGCTCATAAATGTTTTCATCGTTGATAATATTTGAATCATTTATAAAAATGGGGCACACTGGAACAATATTAAAACTTTTGTTTTGAGAGTTTAAGTATGATTTACTTATATACTTAGATAAACTTGTAATTTTTGCACTTTTATAGAAGATTGCTTTGCTGTCGAGGTAGAAATGAGGGGATCAATATGTCTCACATTGTACACAAAGTCCGAAGCTCCAGGCATTTAGCGTAGTTTAGATTAGGATAGATACTGGAAACAGGGTGAAAAAGCTAGCTTTGTTCTGTCATAAGTGTGAATAAAAATGGAATACATCAAAACAATCTGAGCAAAGAAATAAAATCAGTGGTGAGTTATCATAACCAGACTCCAGGATATCACTGTATCTGTCCAAGAAAAAACACAACAGGTCAATGGAAAAACCATTTTGGCTGTTTATACATTAAAAGCAAACCAGCTAGAATGTGTTAAGTAACTTGAGAAATGTTTAGAGGTTATCTTTTTTTAACTTTGCTCTGCTGAGCTAACTTATCCTTTCAATGGAAAGCGATATGAGTAGCTTAATCTTGGTGTAGCTGTGGTCTTACTGAAGAATATGATCTAAGCACATCTTCCACCCCTGTCGTCAGTTTTTATGCAGGGTTGCTGACTGCTAGACATTTAACTGCTAACCACTCACTCCACGCCTGCAGTATTATACATGACAGCTGAAGCCTTTGTCCATTTAAAAACACATACTCCAGTAGTTCATAAATAGGCCAGCAGGACTATTTATAATATTGGACAATAGGGAACAGACCAGAAAGCATGTCTATTTATTTAGCCCCAGGATATTTGGCGTGGCCCCCGCATGCTAACTTCTACATATTCTAATTTATCCTTGTCATGTTTATCATTAATCTTTGGCCCTGGTTTGCTTGAGACAAGGTGATTTGTTGAGATGTCTTCTGGGAGGACTAAAGACATTCTCCACTATGATAATGGCATAATGCCCACCTCAGTGAAAATTTGTCATATAAATTATACATTATCAGATGACTGCGTGCATCATATGTTGGTGTAGCAGTCGTCAGTCTCGGGTGAAACACAGTGATGTGTCATTTACTTTATTTCCACTCAATTAGATCACCTATCAAAGCTCAAAAGTGGTTTCTAATTACAATTCATATGTACAGCTCATATTCAGTCAGTGGTGAATATACAGGAGTCTATAATGCTATTTTACTTCAGAATTTTGAAACATTTGTTGGACATTATGTCAAAAATTCATAATGTTTTGAATGATGTCGGTAAAAATTTTATTCCATTAGCTTCATTTTTATTAATCATTCACATGACAGATGCATAAACTGTGTTGGGCTGTCGCTTGACAAAACTCATCAATCAAATGATACAGCACAGCACACTTTATATTATTGGGTATTATTCACCACTGTTCCTCAGTGAGTACACTTTCCTGAATGTAGTCAGCTCATATATCAATCAACTCCATTGCTAACTATTGATTATTCCAAACAGAGGGAATCAAAAGATTAAAAAGGAATGATTAATAACAGAAGTTTTTTTCATCAATTTAATGTTTTTTTCCCCTTGTTGCATTTAATGTAACTTGCAAAGAAAAAAGTGAAAGAGGGTGATGACTGGGTGAATCAGTGGACTTGGAGGCCTTATTTTGGTGCAGTTCAGAAGAAAAGGAAAGTAGAGACGTGCGGCTGGCAGAGATGAATTAGAGCTGAGGAAAAGCACTCAGATAGTAGTAAGTGACATTTTTCGTCCTGCCTCTCTGTTCCCGCTCTCTTCCATTTTCTTGCCACCAAAAAAAGGGAACAGAGGGTAAAAAGGGTTGTATTGTGCAAAACGGGACAAAGTATAAAACATATTCAAAGTAAGTATGAAATTCCCCAACTTCAGAAAGCCATTTAGATCATCCATTCAAATGACGTAAGGGAAAATAATATACTTGACCCTTTTGTCTGTGCACTTTGAGAAGTTTGTTATAATGGCAAGCCCTGTAATAATTCACTGTACCTCATGTATATTAAGTAGAAATTCACTGGCTTTTATGATAAATTGCCAGGGTAACGCCAGGACACCTCTTTTGCATTTCAATGCAAGAGAGTGTCAGATTCTTATTTCATTACCAGGCGACACATTAGCTGATGGATTTTAATTTTCTTTTTTTTTTTTTTTCTCCTCCTGCATGAAGGAATCCACAGAGACCAGACGGAAACAGAAAGGGTTTGAATGTGAGCAATGGTGAGAAATTAAATAAAAAAATACAAATAGGTGTCAAGTACTTATATTGCAATTTTGAGGCCATCACTAAATAATAATAATAAAAGAGGACAGTTAGTTCATGATCCTTGCATACCTTTATGGATTGCCTGTCCAGACTTTGAAACGATGTAGCCTTAATATTACCAGTGCAGCTCGCTTGCTGAGTGGACAGAAAATCAAGGTTTAATTCATGTAGTGATAAAAATCTGGATGTGGTTGAATCTAAGACATGCTGAGCTGGGGCAATGTGGAGCAGATGTGAGAGTAGAGCCTTTTCAGAGCGTCGCGCAGCAGGGTGCTGAGCTGCTCCTCAGCCTCCTCTGCCTTCACTGTAAAGCTAAAAACTCTGCTGAGGGAATCTCCGTGCGCAGCTACAGGGAGGAGAGAACAAAACACAGGGGCCAAAAGCAATTATCAAATTACCTAAGCCTTTCTTTCCCCCATTTAATCTGTTTGTAGCAAATCCAGATAATAATCCATTGGGGTATTAAATGTGACCCTCTATAGAGGTAGTAATAGCCTCAGTTTTCAATGGGGGAAATAGAAGAATAGAAGAAGAAGGTGTGACTGTTTTAAATGTACAATGGTAAATGTCAAACATGATGCAGCAGCTTCAAAGTGGTCAAAAATTCATAGAATTCAGTTTTAAATTCACAACAAACTCACAATAATCTCTTGGTCGACTGCTCAAAAGGCCGGATCAGTATCCTCAACATTATTTAGCTCTCAGTATTAGTCATAAAGTGCTTTTATTTAGATTGGGTATCAGAAACTTAATCTAAAAACCACAGTCATCTCAATTTCATTCTTTAAATTGGAAAGTGAATTTAACAACATTGATAAATAATCAAACAAAAGAGTAAATGAGACTTGTCCTGATGTGTTATCTAAAACTGTTTAAGATGCAGAGTTTTAAGTAGGCATCTCCTACAGTGAGAACATGAAGCATCCATGATGTTACAAAAATTGTGTGTGTGTGTGTAAATAAATCAGTTTTAATGTGGATAAAGTTAAAGCCACTTGAAAAAAAATCTTTGATACTAAATGAATTTGTGCAGGAAGCTTTCATTCATTCATTCATCTTCTTAGTTTATCCGTTTCCAGGTTGCGGGGGATGCTGGAGCCAGACCTACAGACAGGTTAGAGTCACCAGTGAACCTGAACATGCATGTCTTGCGATGGTGGGAGGAAACCGGAGAACTGGAGGAAACCAACGCAGGCACGGGGAGAACATGCAAGCTCCTCAAAGAAAGGCATCAAACCCGCAACCTTCTTGTTGTGTGGCAACAGCACCACTAACCACTAACCACTATGTTGTGCTGCCCCTGCAGGAAGCTTTTCAAAAGCAAATTTTAGCTCATCTATAAACTTCAACTTAAATATTGATATGTAAATATTCGAATTTATTCATGGGTTAGAGTATATTCATTTATAAGTTGTATCAAATTAGCATAAATCATTCGGTACCTCTTTGTTGATTGGACAGATCATCTGTTAATCTTGTTTCAAGGAGCTGGAAGATGTCATCAGTATTACAATTAATTTCTCTCCATAGAGAAAATTATTTTGAGACTATCCACTACACTGTTTCCACCTCGTGATTCGCTGTATTAGGTTGCACCATTGAATTCAGTGAAAGACAAAACAAAACCAAGAATAAAAAGCAAAGGTCAGTGTAGCATCAGAAACCTAAACATGACAACAAGTTTGAGGAAACACTTTGTAAATGTAGGTTTTGTTTACATGTATTACTGATGCTTATATGGTTTAGATTCATGGAAAATTATTCTGACCTACGTGACACTTTTGGTCATTTAGGCTAAAATTATTGCCACTGTCTTTTACGTTTTGATTACATTTTGATATTTTTTAGCAACAGCAATTAATTAGGTATCAGATGCATCAACCAAAATCCATATCAGCATGCTAAGATATCAGAAGCCTCAATTAGCAACAGTTACACTTTACAGTTATTGTGTAAAAATATACTTACAAACTATTCATAAGTAAAGCGTGTGTGCTTTATGTGTAAATTTCTAGTACAACACTTGTGCTCTAACTTGGATAAGTTTGACCTGAAACATAGATGGTGCAGTCAGTGTGTCCATGGTGACAGTCTGTCTCTTTTGACTGGATATGTCTACTGTAGGAGGCCAACCAATTGTATTTAGCTGTTGGGGTTTGGCCTAAACCCTTCCTGTATGGTGAATATGTCCACCGCTGAGAAGGAGCTCTGCAGCCTTTCTGCCTCCCACATCAGACTATATTCACTCTCTGTGACAACAAGAACCTCTCTCATTTCACACCCAGTTCTCTGTACGTGGAGCATGTTCCTACCATCCATTGTTGCAGCATTAACCGTAGGCTAACATAAAAGTAATTGGAAACTGATGCGAGCCAAAGCTTCAATTAATGCACCACCAAAGTCCCTGTTCTGTGTAATCGGCAATAATGGCTTCATGTTTGGGAGGGCGTTTGGTCACTCGCATTCAGCACTCACCTCCTGACAGTGACTGTTAAACCCTGCTCAAAATCCCCACTCCACAGTAATCTTCATTTCAGTCATTTTCCCTTTTTCTCCATCTCTGATGACAGCTTCAGTGTCTTCACATTGCTCGCAGTCAGATCGTGCGCCTGAGTGAACAGGAGGTGTAATTGACTACTGACAACTCCGCGACAGGATTCTTAATTATTACTCTAGGGTATGGTGGCTGGCTGGCCAGGGTTCAGCTCTCTTACTGAGTATGCTAACAGAGTCATTTTCCTCCTCTCTGTGAATATTGAAATGCAGTTTTGTTCGGTGCATTTCCACGTCAGACCTCCAGACTTTGAATTTACAGGATGATTGCAAATGTGCCGTTAGTCTTATACTGCACAGATTTCACGCCGGTGCACTGCGGGCTGTTGAAGTGGGTTCCTGTGCTACAATCATATCAATAACTGACCCTGACAGGTCCGCCATAAGTCTGTTTATTTTCAAGATGTTATAGTTGTTCTTTGTTACATTTTTTTAATACAGATGTTATTAGTGAGTGTTACTTAAAATATTTTGTATCCAACCATGGGACTATATAGTACCTTTTGTTTCCCTTTGCCTTTGTGTGTCAATACTTCCTCTGCCCTTCCAGTGATAAGACACTAAGGCCTCTGCTGCTACTAGTGCTACACAAGAGCATAATTCCTCTGGTCCTTGCCTGTTTGTGCCTGCACTGGGCCTGCTCAGTGTGATAGAGCAGAGTAAAGAGGGTGAGCATCGCTTTGTGCTGCAGTCTGTATCTTTTGTGCGGGTGGATATGGAAGAGGGCGTGAAACAATTGGACAAAATGGCCCTAATGTGCTTAAAGAATCTTCTGTCTTTAATCAAAGCTCACACACATGCACCACAAAGGCAGACAGAGCAAACCCAATTCTCCGCTGCTTCTGCCGTATGACTGTTTCTCTGCTGGCTTCGGCGCTTCTCCTCTCTGTGCTCAAAATCAGGATCAGGTTGGCTTTGTTAGGTTCTTTTCCCAACTGTCATTCTCATAGATTCATTGCCTCATCTCTTAAGGAAGTGACGACAGGGATTTGGCTTTAGGACCAGACTGCAAACTGTAACTTTGTGTATGTGTTGTCACGATTATAGCCCATTGTTTGGTTGCTTGATCCACTCAGAAGTCATCATTTTCTCGCCACCTTTTCTACACATTGATCGTTTTTCTTGAGGGTGACTGGGATGAAAAGTAAACATATTAATAAAAAAAAAAAAAACCCCTCTTCTACACATTAACTGTCAAGCTTTCACTTTCTCTGTAAGCTGAAACAGTGTTCATGGGGTCACAGTGAGAAGGGTAGTTGTCATTCCAAGAGTTTGAAGGATGGTGTCTTTTCATTCAGCCTTTCTATAACCCAAAAACCACAAGGTCAAAAGAGTAAGGAATAAAAAACTGTGTTCCTCTGCTTTTTAAGTTTGAGCTGTTAGTCCAAATAACTGCTCCTTACAAGGCCTAAAAGCACACTGTTAATTGTATTGTATTGTGTTACAGGTTTAATTCTGCTTAAAATCAGTCCTGGATACAATCATAGTTTAGGCTAAAATTAGCTGATATTAGCACTTAGGCACGCACAAGTGACATTAATCAGGGTAGCATTCCTTTTTCCAGACCGTTCAGTGAGGTCGCAACCTAAAAATCTTTTCTCCATTAATGTTAAAATCAAAAACATACTGTTGGCCAAGCAGATTTGTGTTAAACTGGTCTTAGCTTACCTTACAGACTCAACTAGCACTGTGCTGCAGCACAATAGCTTTCATTTCCAGCTGAGGATGAGCATGCATCAGCTTTTTGCGTATGTTGACCTTTTATCAAACGTGTATCCCTTTACACTCATTTTTCTAGCTATCAATGAAATAGCCACTGAGTATCAGGCCTCAATCGTTAAAAGTGAGTATAGTTTTAACTGACCTGATCTTTGCGTAGTTAGCTAGCAAACTAATGATAGTAAAATGTAAAATTATAAACTTTTATTGTGCCTAAAAGCCTCTCACTCATTCACCACCACAGTAACCCCATAATGATCCAGGGAGTTCTATATCGAGCACCAAGTGCTATCAGTAAAATGAAGATGCACTTTTTGGACATTACTGGGTAGTTTTTCTTTCCTGGAGGAAAAAAAAAGCATGATGGTATATACTGCTGGGTTGGTGACCATTGGTTGTACACTATACTTTCATGGTGATTGATACTAAGAGTCCACTAGCCTAAATAAGGTATAATAATTCTCACTAAGCATTCAGACATGACAGATATATGGTAAATGAAGCAGTGAATTAGTTTGGACACTGCTTTTGTCTCCCTCTGTTTAAAATCAAAGACCCACTGTTTTAGGAAGAGTGGGTTTTATGGATTTCTAGAGCTAAATCTGCTGCTGTCATCATAGTAACCTGCATATAACAGGATTAGGATAGATGTGGCAACAATATCTGAAGAAGGCCACAGCTGAGCATGTTTTCATTTGTGTCATTTAAATGTATTGAGCTTTTGTTTTTGATCATGTGGTGCAGTTCATGTGAATTTAGTGATTACCATTGACTGCAAATTTCTTTATTCCCAGGTTTACCTATCCGGCGTGGTTAAAGGATCAAAAGAGTGATCAGAAATGGCAGCTCATGTCATCTGTAATTTGATGATGAAATAGATGGGAATGAAAAGGAAAAGGGGATCGTACCTGGGAGCATCAAAAGCATGATGGTTGCTTCATGACCGCTCCTCTTGCCCTTAGTGTAACATTCAGGGGAAGAGTGTCCCTTTGTTATCAGCCCCCTCTCCCTGGCAATTATCACAAACTCCACTTCCCCTGCCCTCCGGAGCCCAGAGAACTGAGCGGCCGGAGTGGGAGAATAGCTACATTTATAATTTTTTTTCTTCTCTTTCCATAGATTAATTTTCTAGGAAGCCCTGTCACTGGTGTACAGGAAAGCGGCGGGAGAGGAATGGAGTGTAAAGGGGGGGGGGGGGTGCTTGAAGGGTGGAGAGATTGGGGCTGCAGTGCACAAGCTTTCTCGCTTTTTCGTTTCCTTTTTTTTTTTTTTTTTTTCCTTGACAGATCATTTTCCATGCAGGGGTATCAGGGGGTCTGGCCGATAATTGGCATGCAGATTGCAGCTGATGGCGTCCTGCAACAGAAGAAAAGAACTGGCTAGTTAGAATAATGAGCCAGCCTGCCTGATGGATGGGCAAGGGAGGAGGTCATACAAAATGTTTCAGACACAATTCTTAACCCCCCCCCCCTCCTCCCAACCACACTGCTACCTGCACCTCCCATTTTTATTTTTCTACTTTTCACAAAGCCCTGATATTTCATTATTTCCTCCTCTCTCTACCCTTCTAGGGCAATGAAGGCTTCCCATCTTCCCCTTTCTTCTCCTTTTATTTTCGTCTTCTTTCTAGCCCCCTGTGAACGCTACCTTCGCACTGTACAGAACTGTCGTAGGTAGCGCACAGTGACAGTACAGTTTTAGGCATTTGGAGCCTCTATAATGTCACAACTCATTAGGAGCCCGACACCCTTAAGAGACTCTAGTGTTTTAATTACAGTAAAGGAGTTAATTACTGGCCTCTCAGTGGATTTCTGTTTCTCACCCTCTGCTAGCTAGGGGAGTCCAAGTTTCAAATACAGGAAGTAGGCCTAAATATAAAGGGAATCAGACTCCAGCAGTTATTTTGTTGCAAACTTTTAATAGGTCAAGGTGGGATGGGTAGGTATAGCATCATTTGATTTTCATTTCTATGGATGCCCACCATTATGAAGGAAACATGTCTCCATGGGAAACCTTATTTATGGCTAGCTGAAAACTCTTGTTTGATATCTTAAGACTTTTAACAGCTGTCCTCTCTGCGAGAGTCCTCGCAGCTTTACAGTTGATTGTCATTTGACACTGATGTGCTTTGGTTCACAACCTAAGATCACTATTCAGTATTTTAGGAAATAATGATTTGAGTACAAATGTGAGCAAACTATTAGTAAATTCCCCAGTAATATGTATACAAGTCTCAATGCATCTATTGCACCTTGAACCTGATATTCAGTTGTGAAAAGGCTGAAGTACTTTACTCGAGTACAGTTTTTAGGTAATGCAACTTTTTATACCACTGAAATGAACTGGTTACATTAAGGATAAAGATTTTACATGAAATATAACACATTTTTATAGATGAAAAAACCCTGCTTATAAGATAAATATTGTTAGCATCACCAGCCAAGTGATGGAATGTACATTTTGTTACATTCTTCAAAATGTAACAGATAATGTCATATATTTTAAGTATGTTCACCGATAATGCTGCTTTGTGCACTCTTATTTATGAATGGAGGCCTGAACTCTCTGTGTAGTATTTTAATGGAGCAAAACTGATACATTGACTGAGGATTGAGTAAGTATTCTATCACTGATGATAACTGATGATCATTTTTGTCACAGGAGAAGACGTACTGTTGATTTCTTACTTGTAATGTTGGAATACAGCACACACAAAACTTGATTACAGTTAGTTTGCAGTATGAAACTCGGCCACACTGATTGGTCCATTCATATTGATTTCTATGTTTACAGCATAGAAAACTGCTAACATAGAAATTGCAGAAGCTTATTGGGGGGGAAAAGGGAATACAGCATAAACTTGTACAATACAAACCAGTGATAGAAATTAGGAAAATACTGGCATGATGACAAGAAAAATCATGAGGAGGTTGTTATTCGCTCATTAACATGACTGATGCTTTGACACGAGTAGCTGTATTATTGTGGAAAGACCAAAGAAAAAGTTTAATGCTGGAAAGAGCAAAAACATCTTGTCGATGCTTGATCAAGTTCTGTGGCTGCAGTAGTTCTCCAAGCAGCTCTGCAAGCCTAATCTCACTTGCACCCTCATCAACACAACACAGAAGGGAACAAATTCACTGTTTCATCCTCATTCTTCCAGGCACGCTAAGGAGCTGTATACAGTACACACCAGATCAAAGCCTTAATTGAAAAATAATTATAGGTACTTAATCATAGAAAGCACTTGGCTAATTGAAGTGAAAACAAGGAGGTAAATGCGGACCCTCAGAATCGTGGCAGAAAGAGGATATTGTAAAAGCTTCTTCTTCAATCCCCATTGTCTTCCAGATTAAATAGGAGAGGGCTATTAGCAGAGTTAATTGGCTCTCTAATTTAGATCTCGCCCCAGTGAAAGCATAACGGATGTGAGCCTGTCGACCAATGATGTGTGCACTCTGTCACACTGTCCTGCTGGACTGTGATTGGTTAATTGCTCAGGGATTTTTGAAGTTTCGTCTCATTCTTCAAAATGTAACAGATTTTTGGGGGCTGTGTCCGTCTCCTTTGGCTGCCCAGGTAGTTTTCATTGTTTGGGGGTTGGAAGTGGTTGAGAGCTGCAACTCGTGTGACTCATTTACTACAACTCTGTCATTCGAGTTTGCATTCTGGCTCACATTAAATCATTTTCTTTTCAATTCAAACAAATGTTATTTTAAAATGTTCTCTGCCATCAGCACTTTTATATTTCTAATATGTGTATGAAACTTGATCGTCCTACATGTGACCTGCTATATTTTGTGTGTTAAGTTCCTGATGCCACTACAGAACCGGTATGTTCTCCTCAGGCCCTGTTACCTAAAAGGCCTCTTCATCCCGACAAGTTTTTCTCCCTGCTGTGACAGTTGCCTGCGTTGTCTGCACTCACTCTGCCCTCTAGTGTCAGTCAGCCAACAGTGAACTGATTGCTGTATAAAAATCCATTTAGACTTCCAAAAGGTGGATGAAAGTAAAGGGGCCATTTTTCTGCCATTTTCCAAGACAGCCTTTCATCATTTCAGCACATCTCTTTCTAGTGTTTTCTTATTGTAGCCTGAATGATAATGGAGCTCTTGACTAGAGTTCAAAATAGAAGCTGGTGTGGAATTTTTTTTTTTTCAACATTTGTCATCCAAACTTGTTTCTTTTTTTTTTTTTTTAAACCAAAATCACATGTCCCATTTCTGTAAAGCTGATTTAAACAATCTTTATCGGCTTCGCCAGCTGTAAGAATGGCAGTGTAGTTCTTTCTTTCAGCCATTTGGTCCACACTGAAATATATCAGCTACTGGAGAGATTGCCATGAAATTAGCTACACACATTAATTTCCTGATCATTCATCTCACCTCCTTTTCATCTAGCTTCACAGATCTGCTCGCTTCATTGTACAGTCATCGTGTTGTTAAATTCAAAAATGGTAGAAATGACCTTGTGTGCTGCAATAGTGGTTACCCGTAGTGTCAAATCCACACATAATTATCACCTGATGCTGCCAGTCTTTTCACCATCTATTCACTCAGTGTGTTGATGTTGTAGTGTGCAGGTGCCTAGCTCCAAGCAGCATGCAGACACAATTTGCAAAAATTTGGTGAATAGAATATTTTGCAGCTAAAGTAAGGTGTTTGTACAAGACTGTTGTGACCTGCAAGATTCCATGACCTATGCAGTCCGTATATCCAATGGTCACTTTTTTATGAACGACGAAAGCCTAAACATTTCTAAATTTTTATTTGAATACATCTTAAGAACCTTCTAAATACAGACACCGTCAGCCTATAGAATAAAATTATGATGAAAGCCCGTCAGCTGAAAGCCTGACTATGCTGGTTTGTCTTGTCCCCCTCACCTTGTAAGTCATTCCCTTCGGTGAAAGCTATCTCCTGTGTCGTCGTAGGCCAGATAAAACCAAAAACAACAACAACAAAAAAACAAACAATGAATGTTGGACTGACATTCGTCATGAGCATACAAATGCAATTCTACCTGGTCTGCTCGACATGCAAATACACACCTGTTTCTTAACATGATTGTGCGATGTGTTCCTTATCAGTTTGTTTCTGCTTTTCAGTGCAGGAAGATCACATTCATTGAGTAAACATTGAAAAATATTTAACTTCTATAGTTTATAGCTTTCAGCCTGACATTATTTGTATCTTTGAAAGGTTTTGGATCTCTAATGGTCTTGGATGAAATTTAATTCATAGCAAAATAAACATCTTTACAACAAACAAGTCTGAGTGAGGTTCCTATACGTTTGGGTGAAGCGGCCTCTCTTTTCATGTGGATTTGGGCAGCTTGTGAAAAGTAAACAGTAGCTTCTACAGATGCTGAATAACTTGTTTGCTTAAGGTTCAGCCTGCTGTGGGACAAATGGTTTTGCCTCACAGGCAGCAAAAATCATTAGCGCAGCATGTATGAACAGGTTACTGCTATTTACAGGAGATCAAATCCTGTGTGAGTGTGTGGGACATACTTCCATTGGTGGATCATCTGAACTGCTCCCAAAATACTTTCATCGGTAATTTACTGCACAAAGTATGACTCTCGTGGCCAAATCCCTCTCTTAACACACTCATTTAGTCTTATTTGTCCCTTGTCTTTGGCTGATGTGGATTTTCCTCCTTGCAGCATGACTGTTTTTAGTACTTGCATTGAGCATGGCTGCTGACATTATGCCAACACTGTGTAAATTAAATAGACTTTTTTGGAGCGGGGGGATTTTACTTTTAAGGTATATCTATGGAGTTTACATGTTCTCCCTGTGCCTGCATTGGTTCCCTCCGAGTACTCTGGCTTCCTCCCACAGTGTGAAGACCTGTACATTTAGGTTAATAGGTGACTCTAAACTGCCTGATGGCTGAGACGGAGTGTGAATGGTTGTTTGTTCGTGTATGTCTCCATATGTCTGCCCTCTGATAGACTGGCGCCCTGTCAAGGATGTAGCCTGCCTTTGCCAAATGTCAGCTGGGATTTGGCCTTGACGGGTGTTACATAAATGTTATGTGATAATCGATGGATGGATGGGGGTCTTTACCTTTACCATCTGATTTTGTTTTCACATGACAAATAATTGTTTTGTAATCAGCTAATAAGATAATTAATTGATGTCTTTTACCACCTGCAATCAAATACATGATGTGACTTTGTTTGAGGACAAAACAAAAATCAAGATTCTTATAAATAACATTTTAACAATTATCAATGTTCACCCCCCCCCCCCCCCCCCCCCCCAAAAAAAAGCTGCATAAATGCTGAAAAAATATCCCAAACTAGTACAATACAACTTTGTACAGGACGCACAGGGCACTTCACACTGACAATGAAGCTGAGCAAATGTTCAGTCATGTGTTTGAAATCTCATGTACATAGTCACTAGTCCAAGTTATACTGTGATATTAAACAAAGCTCCAGCCCAGTTTCAATTCCATCCTGGTGTCTTAAACGTTCTCCTCGATATATCAGCCACATTGAAACTGGTTTCAGTTCAAAACAATCATATCAGTATTTACTTTTTTTGACTGGCTCCTGTTGCCACAACGATACAGAGCACCCGCCCCGTCAGCTGTGTCATCTAGTATTGTTTAGTAGCCCAGCCACGGCATAGAAAAACATTTCATCTGTAAATGTGAAACCTCTCATATAAAGTAAATTAGCAGGAGGTTGGTGAACATATTTACCTCCCTGGTATTGACAGCCATATATTTAGTCTTTCTTCCATAGAATATAAGCATGAACATGAGCACCATATAAACAGGACACGGTGTTACAGTAGGATGATATCTTATATACATACCGGCTGCATACTTCTAACAACAAACATGAGCAGTTTTATAGGCAGCAGAGCATATTTACCTGAAGCTTGTTTACAAAAACAACATTTGTGTTATAAGTGTTTGGAAAAGTTGCATAGTGGCACTGAAAACTCTCTGGACACAGATTTTCCCAATCTGGTTTGCTCATCCTACCAGGCTACTGTAAACCAGATTCTGTCAATCAATCAACTTGAACCTGAATTGCCCTAAATAAGAGCTGTCTAAGTATTTTAGAAAACATTTCTGTCAGCCACCCAGAATTAGTTAGCACCATAAATCATACTTAACTGATACTGATAGGCTCCTCCCAACCTCGTATGTGCATGACTGTATGCAAACTAATGGGGTCATTGGTCCTTCTGGCTTCATTGCTTCTGATATCAAACTCAAACAGCGGCGGCAGCGAGGAGAGGCCATTCTCAATAAAGTTTTCTATACAGAGTTTTTGACAGAAAAGACAGGATCATGGCAGCCACACTCTGTCAGGTGATGGGCTTCCTCCTGAGTTTGTTAGGGGTGGCGGGTATAATTGCTGCGACAGGGATGGACCAGTGGGCGACGGAGGACCTCTTTGACAATCCAGTGACGGCTGTATACTCCTACTCAGGCTTGTGGAGGTCATGTGTCCGACAGAGCTCCGGCTTCACAGAGTGCCGACCTTATTTCACCATCCTGGGACTTCCAGGTACGCTATTTTTCTTCATTAGCAACACAAGTACACAAAGTGTAGAGGAAGAAATTACTATCTGGACCAACAAGAGGAGTAAAGTTTGAGTTTGTTGGATTAAACAAACAAAAAAAAGAAATGTAGTAGCTCAAACATCAAGTTGTCAGCGGCCAATAACGAACAAACTGAGATGTATAATATAGCAAAAAATTTTGGGTCCCCGTTTCCTCATAATGGGGAAAAAAATGAAGGAAACGTCAGACCACACCCTTTTCGCTACAAAGGTGGGGAAACTCTCATCACTGCTGTTTCCCGAAACTGGGACAAAGACTCATGAAAATTTTAAGTAAACATCTGATAAGAGCTGTTCCCCATTGAAGCATACATAACGATAAGCGCTGGCACTAACAGCCATTTCACAACTCCGTGACATTAGTGGTAACTTCGTTTGAGCGAGACATCTAAAATGGCTGCCTCAATGATTCAGTTAATAGGATTCATGTTGTCTGTGTTGGGGCAATTTTTGATATCGTCAGCAACAGCACTGGACATGTGGAGCCTACAAGACCGATCTCTTTCAGTTGTAACAAATGTTTACACCTATGCTGGCCTGTGGAACTCATGTGTAGGGACATCATATGGTACAACACAGTGCAGGCCTTATTTTACCATACTAGGATTGCCAGGTAAGAGAATTACACTTAGGGGGGCAAAAGAGACATTTATCAAATGTTTCTCCACCAGGTCGGATTAGGAGTACATTTTCCAAAGGACCTTGGAAGGTACTTAAGTATATTTGGAGGGTTTAAGGGCAGATTTCCCCCACTGCATAAAAATGCAATCGACTGCAGAAAAGATGGTGTCTCTCGGAAATCAAATGGAAATTTGATGAAACATCCAAAGCTTAGCTGAGCAAGCACAAGCTTTGCCAGACTGTCGAACAATGTAAAGTACATTTCCACACTTTGTACTTAACAGCTGAATGTAGTGTAGAGCACATTGTATATAAGGTTTTAAAGGCTTAAGTCTAGAATAATACAGGTACAATATCTTTGGCCATGGAAAGATGGCATTTAGGTCACTATTTTACATCATGTACTGCCTTGAGTTATGAAATCTATGTCGCTGCTGCTACTGAAAAAAGAAACATAATTTCAATGTTCTTTTTTTGAGGTTCACCTTTTGTATTCTAATTGAAAGTGAATGTAGTGAGTGTTGAACTTGCTAAGCCTCTTTTGAAGCACGTCGTTGATATAGGCCTACTCGTGTGTCAGACTGTTGCATAGCTAAATAGTGATTGGCTTGCCATTGTTAATGAAAAAAAAGGATTTCTGTCAAAATTTGGATGCTTGTGGTGATTTTATTCTTTTGTTACCATTGGCTGTCAAGTTTTTGGATCGTTTAAGCAAAAGTTATATCACATTGTACTTTATAAATAGAGAAAGTGTTACCATATATCATCCTGTAATGTATTTGACTTTAACAGTTTAAATTGTATGTGCTAAGTTTAAGTAGATGGGCTATACATGGGTAACTTAAACACATTTCTTAGTTTGCAAATCAAGTTGGTGAGAAAGTAGAATTATTAACATTATATTTTTGTGCCTCAGCTCTGCTCCAAGCCGTCCGAGCATTGATGATCGTTGGTATTGTTCTTGGAGCCATCGGCTGTCTGATCGCCATATTTGCATTGAAGTGCTTGAAAATGGGGAACATGGAGGACAATATCAAAGCGTCAATGACTTTGGCAGCTGGGGTCATGTTTCTTCTTGCAGGTGTTGTAATGCATCATTCACAATGTCTGATTCTGTTATTGCAGTTAAACCATTTAGCCCTAATTCTGTTGGACTTTTTTTTCGATTGTTGTTTAAATATTAGGTGTTTGTGGCATTGCTGGAGTGTCAGCTTTTGCTAACCTGATTGTGCAAAGTTTTCGGTTCACAACATACGCCAGTGGTGGGTTCGGTATGTACGGAGAAGCAAGCGTTGGTGGACTCACAGGAGCTCTGACTCCAAGGTAAACATAAATTAAGATGAATAAATACCATAATATTTTATCTCAAATTCATTTTTTGTCATTTTTATCCCAATTATTATCTTTCCTCAGATACACTTTCGGCCCAGCCCTTTTTGTGGGTTGGATTGGTGGAGCCATCTTGGTCATTGGAGGTATCATGATGTGTCTGGCCTGTCGTGGAATGACGGAAGATAGGAAGCAACAGTAAGTTTTATCATTGAAGTTTTCTTTGATTTCTAATGGCCTTTCCCTGGAATGGTATGAACTGCAGTAACTTCTGAACTACTGTATTGTAAAGTAAGAAGTGAGAGTAAGACGCAGAATCAATAAATGGCCCCGATAGAAAAATCTAACACCAGAACCAGCAAGTAGGCACGACTTGCAACACTCATACTTTTTATATTCGTATTGGTTATAGTTAAAATCATAGTTCCTTAAAAAAAATAAAGGTTATATCTGCAGCAAAATGTAAATTATAGTGTCTGTATAGTTTTTTTTCTGCATGTGTAATGCAGAGTTGCAAGTGCAATTTTAACATTCACATTAGTATTGGAAAGATCACATAGAACGGGGTTGGTTTTGGTCCTTTATTTGAAATATATCCTCTCTGACTTTCTTCAGGTACAATGGGGTGGCCTACAAAACTGCCTCTCACCACACTATCTACAAGTCGGACACTAGACCACGTCCAGCCTACAATGAGTCCTACAAGGCTCAGAGTGTGGATGGAAGGCAGTCAAACCAGAGATTTGACTATGTGTAGATTCATTTCAAACTTATCCATAATGGTTTTTTATATCCAACAGCTCAGATGATCCATGAGTTTTCTCTTGTCTTTTTGCATTAATAGGAAGAATTGTTGGATTTTTTTATTTTATTTTTCTGTTGTTTAATTTGACAGAATTGCTAAACAAGGTGTGTTTTTTTTTACAATTCAGTTATATAATTATAATTATCAAATGCTCTTTTGAGATTTGTGTTTTTTTTTCTTTTTGTGTCAAATTAAGAGAAGAATCAGTAAATTTAAAAAGGAAACAGAAGAGGAAAAAAGGAAACAAAGGTATTTGCTTAATAGCTGATACAAAAAATTTACAGTCACTAACCGTCTGATGCAATTCTAGTGAAGCCAACTGAAGAAACTCCTAAAGCAATGATGGCTTCCTAAAATATTAGCTTCGTGTTTAGCATGAAGAGGCAATAATAGACCACAATGTTGATCTTAGCTGACACTTCAAAATGCTAGTTAAGTATAATGTAAACTGGTGTCAAATTACATTTTTAAAAATGAACCCCATGCATCTCAAAGGACATCATATTTTGCTAATATAATTAGCTTAAATAAATAACATTTGTGAGGTTATATCAATTTGTCTCTGTGTATTTTGCCATGCATGTATGTATATACGAATAAAGTCATACCCTGATTATTAAGGATTGTCTTGTTAGATTCATATTCAGCTAAAACTACCGTTTACAGCTTATGATGCCACAGAATTGTTGATTGCTGCTGATGGGAGATGCATCTTATATTTCATAGCCTCAGATTTACATATTATTAGACTTTATCAAGCTTTAATATCCAGAATTTTGTCTGCACTGTAACTATAGTGATATACCTCTCTCAAGAACATTATGGCAAAAACGTGCTTGTTGTGTGTCTGTTTAATTCATTTAGGTTTTATTCTTTTAACATATGCTGTACACATTGTTTTTGATGACAATTGACCCATTGCACAACATATTTAAGACTCATAATACGATTTTAACAGTGCAAATTTAAATAATTGGGAGAACATGAAATGTTATCCACTGTTCACCAGATAAAATTATTCAGTTTTACATATACTGTCAAGCAAGTGCAAGCAAACAAACACTCATATTGACGATTGTGTTGTTGTTTATCCTCTTAGTCTTATCAAGTAAAATGCAATGGTCATCAGTTTATCCATGGTGGTTACCTGTTATCTCCAGGCCTCCAGCACCATATGATGAATAAAATAATTCTCACATTGTTTCACAGTAATTAAATAAAACAAATGAATCTCCATCCACATCCACTGCATCTTTGATGTAAGCCTTGTTCGCTGGTCAGACACTGTGCTCTGCATGTATCTGGACTGGTCTTTGATGCCACTACAGTTTCTATCACTCCTCTGGGGTTTGTCTTAATTTCCCAGGGAACAGGCTGAGAAGACTTAATAATAATTTGCATGAAATCACATTTGTTGATAAAAACAATTATTATAACATAATAAGTAGGTGGTAACATTTAATCATGCTAAAAGGGAGTCATTAATCACCTTGTAAATTGTACCAAAGTAATGGCTCTGAATTAAGAAAAGGCAATTTTGCTCTTCGATATTAGAGGAGATTGGGTCAAGAGACATCATATAGTGAATGAAAATTAAATCTCCATTATTGTAACACACATTATAAGATCACCTTCTTGGCTCATAAGTTTAAAGGTCAGGTGAGGGCGGACGAACAATTTTTACACCTGCAATTTCTACCGTAAACATCAGTCTTTAAATGATTCCTAATGCATCACCATTTATAAAAAAAAAATTAGTAATAAATAAAATTAATAAATAATTCAGTTTATAGTGTTTCTAACTGCAGTTAGAGCTTAATCATGTCTAGGAGTTCTGAACAGTATTTTGGTTCCTGTTTCCTTGAATAAAGCACTTTGTGCTGTTGACACTGATTTTAAATGTTGCACGATATGTATAGCATCATGCTTGGAACTCTGACGCCACCTACTGGATAAGAGATGGTCACTGCTCTGCTGCAACAGTGAGAGTTTGGAGAAGGCCCCTCTTGATCTTTCCACTCTCTGCTTCAAATATAATCACATATTTATATTAATCCTTTGACAGTATTATTCTTATAGAACACCATTTGATGTATTGTAGCTTGAAGCCAATTTACAGCAGCCAAGTTTCAGATTGCTGACATTTGCATTCAATAGTTAAAATAAGGATAATGTAACAGCAGATAAGTAGGGAAAAAATTCTTCCATGTGAATTAATAAAGCTATGTGAAATTGATAAAGATAATAAACATAATATTTAATCTATACTTCACACACAACACCTTCTGCTGCCGCTTTGCCTTCCTCATCCCATGACACACACAAACTGACTTCACACTGCAGCAGGTTGCTCTGTCAGCTCCGACGCTTCCTCATGTGCACAGTTAACAAGTCATGGAGATGGACAAATTAAAGAAGAAAATTGCCAAAGGATAACTAAGTAAAGCTGAAAAGAAAAAAAATCATTCCGATTTTAATCGGGCCAATAATCCTGATAGTTTGGGCTGGATGGGGGGTCCCACCCCCTAGGTCCCAAGGCCAGACTAGGGCCTAAACTTCAGGCCTGCACCGGGTGGGGTCTAGGCTGTGTGCTTATGTTATAGACATGTTACATTAATACATATGTGTCAAAAAGTATGTTAGAAATGAATGACTTTAAGGTATTGTACACCAAAACAGTTGTTAAAGACAGTCCCCTCTCTATTTAACTGGTGGACCATTACATCTGAGTCAGTGGTTTAATGTACTGGGAGACTGAAAACATAGTCTGCTATGGAATAAAAATAGAGATGGAGTCTTAAGATTGGAGGATGAGTTTTTTGTTTTATGCTTTGAATGAAGGATAATAAAACTAGGATAAATCAGAGGAAAATGATTTTCTCTATGATGATATATAATAGATAATTAAATATCCAAAATTATTTTGTGATTTATTCTTGTTTTACTACCGTTTATAAAACTGTGATGTGATGCATAGTGCCGTCCAGTAGGCGGCGCTGTCCTCCTTTAATGCCAGCTGATGAACCTGCAGTAAAACCGTAGAAGAAGAAGCGCCTCCTCCTGAAGTGACGCTAGTTGCTCCATCAAACTGCTGCGCTCAACTCTGAAGCAGCTTTCTGCTGTTTCGTTTGCTGATATTTAGAGTCGTGTTCACCTGGATGGAGTTTCATGGAGTCTGCGTGTTGTCGACCGGTTTAAAAAAGTTAGTCTGAGTTTAAGAAAAACGCGGAGTGGCCTCGGTCCCATATTTAAAAGACGCTAGCATGCCCGATACGTGGCTTCATAATGCTGGCAGAGACGGGAGCTAATGTTAGCTTGTTTGGCTAACGCTAAGTTAAGGTTGTCTCTCCTGCAGCAGCCAATGGCGCCAAACTGTTAAAAGTCATTTGTTTTGGTTTGTTTTCAGTAAACCAAATTAAATTGGGAATTGCGCCGGGCAGTGGCTGCTGAGCCTGGTCAGCCATTATCAGTGGACCTGAGACCTCTTCACTGTTTGTGTCCGCGTTATGGTCCATCTGATCCATTGATGGGGCTCTTAAGGATCATGATGCCGTCCAAGATCCAGCTTTTGGCTGTTTTGGCTTTTGGAGTTGCGATGGTCTTCATTGAAAACCAGATCCAGTTTCTGGAGGAGTCACGAGCCAAACTGGGTAAGTTTTGTAAATATCGTATTACCGTTTTACAGTCCTGTGCTCATGCAAAGTGCTGTTTGGTTCTTTAAAAGTGAGACAAAATGTGACCAAGACTTGGGTTTTAGTGGGATTTTACGCAAATGAAGACATTGTCAGAGACTGTCTACACACTGACGATGCAGTTAATGCTGCTGAGGAATGTCTGTAAGGTTAATACCTGTGGGTCATCTAAATGGAGGTCAGTACCTGCCTTTTAGCAGCCACCGACATGTGAAGAGGATAATATTGGATAGTGTTTTAAACTTGAATATTTTTGGTTGTCTTAGTGCACCTTCATTATCAGTCTCAGCTGTCACATCTCATTCACTTAACAAATTGGTCAGCATGTAAATAATGTGAGCCTACAAATATTGTGCGCATTCAGTTTGTCTGTACAGGCTTGAAGGGTTTTTGTATGACTGCATTCAGTCCACACTAATGCAGCGAGTGAATGTGTCCCGGTATGACTCGGCCTTAAAGAGCTAAGAGTGATGTCTGTGAGAAAGAAGAGATGGGAAGCTGATATTCAAATGTCAGTTAAACATATTAGACATCAGTAGCATCTTAGTCATCACAGATTTGAATTGTATTATTAATTTTGGTTCACTTTACAGTCATACTAGCTCACCTGCTGTATGAAAAGCCAAGTCATACTCATAAAGTGTTTGTGATCATTCACATTTATCTGGGTGTCATCAGCTCCTGTCTGCAGAAATCTCTGTCAATGTTCATTTGCTACCCAGAACTTGGGTTTGTGTGGACTGTCCTCATATGTACCATGGCTTGAAGTTCCATTTTCAAAATGAGAGGAAATTCCCCCATATGTGCCTCTCGATGGGGGGTATTAATTGTGAGCTTAACTAACAATCTGACATCATCATACTTATCTCAGATTGCATTTTGTCACTCAGCACCAATTTAAGGGGTTCTAACTCTGCTCTAGCTGTCTCTTTCTCATTCTAGCATATTATAGACAGAAGATGCTAACATTGAACTAAAGTCTTTCCTATATGGCATCCTTGTCTATGTGCTCTTTACTTGCACAGTCTTGTCTTGTTTTCTCTACTTCAACTTAATATTGTACAAAACAATAAAATTACTTCAGCCAGACTCAGTCCATTTAACACTTCTGTAGAGTTAGCACTCAACAGAACGCAGCTCTACAGAAGCAGAGGAGAAGGGTGGAGGCTAGCAGGAACCAGAGTGGGGAGAGAAGATTGCTCTACGAAAGGTGGTCCGGACTCAAACAGCACTCCAGCCAATCGTTCTGGCATTACCACTGATCGCAGTATAACATCGTTATAATACCCAGCAGGAAATTTGCGGGATACAAATAAAATATGCACAATTCCCGCAGTCCCGCAGTGAAATTCAAACCCTGTGTACATACTCCAACAAACAAATTTTTTGTTTTGAAGAGAGGTTGTGTGAGGAGATGGAGAGTTATTTTTATTTTTGCGAGCCTCCCCTGAGCAGATACAGAGACAGTAAAATGGAGTTGAACTCCCATCCTATCCATCCATTATTTAAACTCGGCTTGTTGGGTACACGGTTGAATGATTTGAAATTGAATGGGTTTTTTTTCTTTGATACAGTTTAGGCTGTACAAAATTAAAGTACTATACAGCAAAATTAAATAAGTGACTAAACTGCAAGCCTGGTTAATGTTGATTAAAATACTCGCACACATAATTTTTCAATAAAATGTATTTTTTTGCTGATCATATGGTTCATTGTTGCTGGTATTTACAGTTATCTCATTGGTGTTTCTTTTTTGCATCGTAACTTACACTTCCAACTTCATTTCCAACTCAACCTGACGTATTTTCATTCATATATTTCATATATTTTGTTTTGGTTCATGAAATTCTTCGGCCAACTCTTCATGGATGGTCATGCATCCATGAATACACTGTATTCACTAAAAGGAGTACCCAGTTTAGTTCATTTATTGTATTCACCGTTCTTCAAGTCAGGTCTTCATCTGAACAAGTGATCGTTGTCCAGTGTACCATCCAGAGGTTGCTGATGGTCCATTATTGCCCACAGTAAATCGTTTAATTCATCAGTTGGTGTTTTTCCAGAGGCCTGCCAACAGTTTTAAATTCTGCCCCCCTCATTTCTGCATTCTCTTTTTTTAGAGCCAATTTAAGGTTCTCCCACAAGGTCATTAAAAGTCATTATCACTCAATATAAGCAACGTTAAAAATGTGAATATAAATATAAATAAATTGATAATTAGGAGGAGTCTTAGATGAAGTTGTACTGTCCATGTGATTGGATTTTCACTTGCATTGAACTCACTGAGTTCAATGCAAGAGTGCACACCAAGCACTCCTTTTCTTCTGCTTGGTAGCAGCTGCATGATTTTTACTCTCAATTACTAAATTTTTTTAAGAAATGGGTTTTTTGTTGGTTTTTTTTCATAGCTTCTAAAACTTTTTGAACAAAATCACTTTTCCTCTGGCATTGTTTTGTCTCTAGATTCCCACCAGTAATCATGTTTTGTACTCCATTTTCGGTTTTTATGAGCACCATGAGACCAACAGCGTGCACTCTTGCATTAGATAATGAGGCTTAATCCAGGTGTTCTCATTTAGTGTTGTTATCCTACCTCAGGACTCCATAGTTGCAAACTAACTAAGGCAAATTTAAGCCACATGAATGTTTTGTTTACTCCTGGCTTAATTTCAACCTTGTCTGTGAAACTGGCTCCTTGAATTTTACATTGATGGGGAAACAACTTCTGACTGTCTTTATTGTTGTGTTGATGGCCTCACACCTACAGTGTTTGCTGCTAAATGAGGGAAACATAATCAACTCACTTGCTCATTAAAATCTATGCAGCACATGAAAGTAGCCTGTCTCTAACCACACTGATTAAAGATTTATTCATTCACTCAACATAAACAACCAATCAAAAAAAAAAAAAACCCAAACTGCTAGATTTGACAATTTTTTGAAAGGTGTATATGTCATTAATGGTAAATATCACTTTTTCTGTCTCTTCAGAACTTGCCATTGCCAGACATGAGGTGGCTGAAGTAGAACAGCGTCACAGCGAAGACATTGGGCGGGAATCATCACCCCTGTCAGAAAAAGATGACATGGTCATCATCTACAACAGAGTGCCCAAGACTGCCAGTACATCCTTCACGAACATTGCCTACGACCTGTGTGGGAAAAATCTCTTCCATGTTTTGCACATAAACACAACCAAAAACAACCCTGTCATGTCTTTACAAGATCAGGTAAGGGCACAACCATTACTGCATGTTGAAGGCGTTCAGCAAGCCACAACAGCGTCAGTGACGTCGAAATCCCATATAAAATGGCGTAATTTATAAGCGCATGTCTAATTACTTTACTTATTCTATCTTCAAATAGTTACATTTTTTGTGTAATGGTACGTAAAAGATGGTTGTCAAGAGACTGGAGTCAGTCTGTCACATTTTTATACGAGAGGATATTTCTATCAGCATAATACTCATACTATATTACGATTATTGCAGTGATGTAGTTACTCAACTCACAATGAGCCTGTTGGCCTGTTCATCATCCTCACCGTGTACTGGTTGTAACATGAGCCACTTTTCACATCAATGATGGAGCTTTACTACTAAGAAAAAGAGTTCAGACTCACTAGTGGTTTTATGTAGCATTTGTGCAACGCAGTTCTTTATGAGCAATATGTGTTAAAATGCAGTGTTTATCAGCTATGATAACATGGTTGGTGTTGTTTTGTTCTAGTGTGTGCCATCCCGTCATCATGTAGCTGTATTGTACATGTCTCAGGTTACAAAGTCCACGGTAAAAGGAGTTATTATCCCACAGAAAAGACTTCCTAAAATCGATTAATATTTTGTTTTGATTAAATGCTTTCCTTTCATAAATCATATTTATTATTATGTAACACATTCACTTACTGCTGGTCTATTTGTCAGTGTGACATGCCCTCAAGTTAAGCTAGTTAGAACAGAGGACAGAGAGAGTTCGATTAATTATAAAATGTCGAGAAGACGCTGAACAAAAATCCATGTTCAATATAAATAACTAGGGCTGAGCATTTTCAATGATTTCTTGATGTGATTTGATTCAGAGGTTAGGTTGTTTTGTTGCTGCTGTGCTTTTCCATTTCCTTTGAGCCCCCCCAACCACCCCCACCATTAATTAGTTTCCATTATCTTTGGCTACAGGTGCGCTTTGTCAAGAATGTCACCTCTTGGAAAGAGATGAAGCCTGGCTTCTACCACGGCCATGTAGCTTATCTGGACTTCTCAAAGTAAGGCCCTTCATTTCCTGTAATACCATTAATATCCAGATTAGCTACAAACAGTTAGCAAAGCAGATAAAGGGAGGTCATGTATTGATTGCTAACACATGCTTTAGTGTTGATTAATAGCATTGTTGCACTTATCTCCCCTGACACTATCATTTCAGTGATCACAGGTAATTATCCTAATGGTCTAAGTGTTATTCAGTGAAGGAGATCCTGTTAAGTTGCAGTCCCAGTGCACCCTGATGCTCCCACTAATGTAAAAGCTGATTCTTAATGGAAAAACAAGACTGTAAACTTTCTACATGAAGGTGGCTGTCTTATGTTCGGACTTTCAACCAATGTCAGTCTGATGAAAGTAGGAGTTTTGATTAATATGTAAATCCTTATTCTTTATGTAGGTATGGTGCACAGAGTAAGCCAATGTACATCAATGTGGTGCGAGACCCCATAGAGCGGCTGGTGTCCTACTACTACTTTTTACGCTTTGGAGACGATTACAGACCCGGCCTTCGCAGAAGAAAACAGGGGGATAAGAAGGTCTTTATTTCCAACTTATCATTCTTACTCATTCATCTTTTGTTTGATGAGCCTCCAGTCTTTTCATTTGTCAGCACACTCACTCATCACAAGTGTTTGTGTTGTGTTCAGACCTTTGATGAGTGCATGTCATCAGGCGGATCGGACTGTGCACCGGAGAAACTCTGGCTGCAGATCCCCTTCTTTTGCGGCCACCACTCAGAGTGTTGGTGAGTGCACTGCACCTGCTTCATCACAGGCAAAACACAATTACAGTAAATGCACATCAGGGTTTAAGAGTTATTTGTCATGTTGCCTCAGCACGGTGCCTGATCTGTGGAACATTATGTTGACATGCTGGTGCCTTTTACACTGTAGACACGTCTCTGTGAACACAGTAACTTGCAACTATATCTAGCAGAAACCTGATACTTACATTTCAGGCGGACTCCGATATGAAGTGGGTGATCCAATTCAATTTTCTGTGCACATTTGCATATCCATGAAGGCAAAGTGTTTTCCCAGAAATTGCAAAGATTTCAGATTTACTCTACATGCAGTATGTAGTGTGCAAAGAGAAATGTAGGTGTGAAAAAGGATTTTAAGAGGTCAATACATCAGACCTTCAAACTTAAATCACAGGTACTCTATATGGGAGAGATTATCTGATTTAGATGTAGATGTGCTTTCTTGCATTCGTGTGCATATTAATAAGTTGAGAGTTGAGATCATGGGGGGATGTAAAGCGATCCAACTGCCTCTTGTTTTTATTTTATAATTGGTGATTTGGGTCTGTTAAATGTGAGCTAATTTTTTATCAAATCTAGTAGACTTTAACCGACTGATTGTGAACTACCATGACTGTAGAAACAGTAACTGTTCATGTTGTGCTTAATAATTATATTTGCATTATAAACTGCAGTTGCAATACTGTTATTGTAAAAATTTTTTACCTGAAGTATCTCAGCATACAGCACACAGTGACTCTAATAATGGACCATCCGACATCAGAAGCACATGGCTAACACACGTATCACAGAATTCTATCTGCACGTACATCAGTCAAAAACACCAACCTGACTGATCTCAGATGTGTATAGTATTTTAAGTTTTTGCTGCTTTGTGTGCAGGAATGCAGGCAGTAGATGGGCACTGGAACAGGCCAAATACAACCTGGTGAATGAGTACCTGCTGGTTGGAGTCACTGAGGAACTGGAGGACTTCATTATGATCCTGGAAGCAGCTCTGCCGCGCTTTTTCAAGGGAGCCACAGAGCTCTACAGGACAGGTACCAACACAGTGCAGATTATCTCTTATTGTTCATTTTGCTTGCATGACAATCAGTAGTAACCCTGTGTCACCCAGACTGACAGGCTCATTAAACTGTCTCATATTACTGCAGGTAAGAAGTCCCATCTGCGAAAGACCACTGAGAAAAAGCCTCCCACCAAAGAGACAATTGCCAAGCTGCAACAGTCTGACATCTGGAAAATTGAAAATGAGTTTTACGAGTTTGCACTCGAACAATTTCAGTTTGTCCGGGCTCACGCCGTCAGGGAAAAGGATGGAGAACTCTATGTCCTGGCCCAGAGCTTCTTCTATGAAAAGATCTACCCAAAGTGAACATGAAAATGTAGCCAACAAAGGTATGACAATGACTGAACACACAAAAACTCCTTTAGATGTCGTTGACACTGGGACACAGACAGACTAAGTGACGCAGGTGAATGCTGGGTTTATTGGCCCTTTAATCCCACTTTTTCTGGGGTTATAATTTCCTCTGTTATAGTACAGGAAAGCTTTTTCAGATTTGTGCCGTGGAATTTCTACAAGGAATGTGCCGAATGTTTTTTAATGCTGTGTAGCTGTTGAGAAAAGCAAACTCAGACAAACTGAGAGTGACACAGAACTTCTCCTGAAATACACACTAACTGTGATACTTTTTGGGGGGGGGGCTTTGGAAAGAAAACTCCAACTAGTTTAACAAGGTTAAACAGTATATTCATATTTTTTTTCTGTGCAATGACAGATTGGAAGTCGAAAGTAGCTCATCTGGTTTATATATTTTAGTTTTTTGCACAGAACATTTTTCAAACATCAGTACTTGTTTACGTTATTCTTACAGAATGTGTAACCGTTACAAAACACCGAACCAATGGTGAAATCGTACAGACTGTATTAACATGCAATGATATGTTTTTGGACCAAACCATAGCAACAGAAAATAAGTCGGACCGTTGCATCCCTCGGTGCGTGACAAGTAATTTTTTTATCCCACTGAGATGTTCTCAATTTTAAACACATTGAATCACTATTTTATCATAGAGATAATGATGTGCATCTTTGATATACATGATTGCTGCTGTTTTTTTAGAACCACATGAAACAGGAGAAAACTACTAATCTACAGTACTGGATTAAACAGCTTTGACTTGGCCACAGGGTTATTTCCAGTAGAGAGAGAAAAGATAAGAGGTTAAAGTAATAGTGCCTTTATTGCATTGTCTAGGACGTTTTTTTTCCTTGTTCTTTTTAAAGTGATCCTACAATCATGTTCCACTCTTATTTAGATGAATCCTTATGAACTCCATTTCCAGTTTTGTTCTGTGTTACACCCAGCACATTACAACATAAAGACAAATGATATATATCTTGGCTGATTTTATTATTTCATTTTCTGATTGCATGCATTTTTGTCATGTTGTGATAAGCAGAGATGAACTGGGAACACTGATGTTTTTGTATCACTTCAAAACATTTTTAAGTGTCCCACTCAATTATGCAAAAGGTAGGCTGCTCCATTTATTGTTGTAGTCTTTACAGCTGAAGAGACAGGCGTGAAAAAATGCTTCTTTGGATGTTCCCTTAACCATAAATTGGCCAAAAGTGCTGCTCTAACTGTAGGACCAAAGTGCTATAATACCAGGTCGTATCATTTCACTGAGTGCAGTTCAATAGCATTTTTTGTTGGCTCATATGACATGAGTCAAACCTGGGCTGCTGCGGTGAAGACTTAGCCTTAAAGTATGCGCTCTATCTGGTGAGCCACAGGAGGTCCCTGAGACCAACAAGAGTTTGAGATTACTAATGAATATTTGACACTTTGAGAAATCATATTATTACATCATTTATCAGAAATGTTAAAAAAAAAATTAATTTCTCTCATATATATATATATATATACATATACATTTTAGGTTTTATTTTTTGCACTTAATTTTTTAAGATTTGCCAAAATGGAGGCTTGTTTTAATATGGAGGACTGACATTTCCAAAATAAAGAAAATACATAAATAAATAAATGAACAAAGTCAATTATTATATGAATATGCCATTAAAGTGCACCAAATGTGAAAATGTGTTAATTTTTCATTCTGGCAGTATTGGTCCTCCATTTTGAGTGATAACTCTTAAAATTATGTGTCTGTGGTGCCGGTGGTGTAGTGGGTTAAGCGGCGATGTTGGTTTGGTTCCAGCCAGAGTCATTTGCCGCATGTGATTCCTCCAATTCCTTTCACTCTTCAAAGTTTCCTATCTAATAAGGCCATGAAACTGATCATGGAATCAGGGACAAACCTTAATATCAAACGTAACAAGTTAATAGATGTTCCCGATAAGTGGAGATCCAAAAGAAACATTTTAATTAATGCATTGCACTTAAACTAAACCTTTTTGATTTTTGTTAGACTAAAATCATTATTATTATTGTTATGAATAAAACTAGACAAAAATTAAAGCATTTCAAATGACTAAAATATGATTAAAACTGAAATGGAATTTGTGTCAATTGAAAAATAAAAAAAAATTGTCAGTCAAAATTAACACTATGAACTTGCTGCAACGAATAAAATTGTGTGTCACAAATTTCATATTGGATTGCAGGCTGACAATGAAACATTGGGCATTTCAGCCTCTCTTAGTCTCTTCAATGCAGTTTGGATCAGAGCAGAACAATCAATAACCTTGATCCCCTCAAAAAAGAAGGTTTCTGCATAAACCCAGGACACTCTTGGAAAAACTATTCTTAATCTCAATGAGGCTTTTCTAGTTAAATTAAGGTTAAATAGAAACGAATAATCCATCAATTTTAAAGGCATCAACTTATTAATAACCATGGTTGGAGAAAAGGGACCAGAGGGCGACACATCCCGACCTACATTTGATCTATAAAGTCTATGAAAACTGCGAAAACTTACATTTACCTAATGTTCAAGATGAGCTTTTCTGTTTGGAACAACAGCCAAGTCCTTTTCAGGTCTCTTATGGTGATTTACATGAGTTCAGTAACTCTTGACTCCATAATTACAGAATAATTGCCTCGCTATATCTTACTCAACAGGGAGCACTTAACCACTGAAACCGTGAAAAACAGACTGGGACGGGATGATCTGCTGAAGTCAGCGGTATTACCAATTCTTTCTTCCGTCTCTGATGGGAGAATAGACAGGAGGGAGGGAGGGAGCAGTAACATGCTCCACCAGTCCACAGCCTGCTCTTGTCTATACACAGAGACAAGCACAAAGGCCCCAACCCATATTTGACGCTTTGTGACCATGGACACAAGGAGAGGCTGCTCATCTCAGAAAATAGAACTCAATTAACAGTTTTGCTGCAGGCATATTGAACCATTATTTCATTAACAAGATGAATACAGTCTGATAATTACTCCATCTCAATTAGAAAAAAAAGAGGCTGCAGTCTGTATTGATTGTGGCTGATGAGCTTGAAGGTTAATTAGGAACACAATATTTCAATTCTAGCATGCTTTGTTGCTGTGTGACAGTGCTGGGACCTGTTTGTTTGTAACTTTTCGCTTCTGTGCAGCCTTAAGGACTCTGCAGGATTTTCCTTTCACAATAAGACTTCATCAAATCAACAAAAGACTTAGGCTTTTGTCTCAACAAAGGACAACCTGCTTCTCTCCTAACCAAGGATCCGGCTTTGTGTTTGCAGTGTTAAATTTTGGCTGGCGTTTTTTGGGTTTTTTTTTCTTTGTTTGTTTTTGTTTTGCTGTTATGCTGTGAGCCACTAGAGGGAGCCGTGGCTCTGCTGAAAGCCTCCACGGAACAGCATGTGGGCTAAGAAACGGTTCACCAAGCCCCCATTAATGCACCTGTGCAAAGCCAAATGGAACAAACTAATAGTGCATTACCATTAACAGTACAAATTACACCATTAGGCACACTTGGCTCTCAGGCCTTGTGATAGCTATAAATTGTTTCACTTGTTCTTGGACAATTTGTGCTGTACTTGCATAATGACAGCACTCAAATGAATTCAGGGTGTCTGAATACAGACCCATAGTGCCGCATGTTGTGAAAGGGGGACATTTGGGGCTTTTTTTTTTTTTTTTTAATGATGTGCTTCCTTCTGCAGCACCACCTTCAGAATAAGAACTGATCTACAGAGGCAGCAGCTCTGACATAAGGAAGATGTCTCCATTACAACCCATCCAGAGCATTTACTGTAGTTATAGCTGAAACTGTTCTCAGAATAATGACCTCTTTTTGTCAATGAAAGTTGGCCAGACCTCTAGAACTGGCTCTCTGGATTCGTTCGAGACCCTTTTTCCTTTTTAGACCTGCTACACTTTTTGCAGCTAGCTGACCTCAAAGTGTTTTAACTACTGCTCCATAAAACAAACAGAGCAGAGCAGAGGCAGCTTGACTGCCCCTCACTGGGACTGTGGACAGGACCTTAAAGCACTTGGCCAAAGGGGACTATTATGTGTACTACTTTTTGCTGTGTTTTATGTAAATGTGCCACACTGAAATGGAAGATAAAATTAAGCCAGCATGTCAGAGGCACTGAGCCAAGAAAACCTCAAGTGTTCCTGATATTCCTATTTTACTGGAGCCTGGTGCAGATGATAGATTGTATTTGATGGGCGGAGAGGACGATGGAAGCCATCACCATCATAAAGCATTGCCAGAATCATCCATTAACGGTTTCTTGCCTTTTGGCAAGAACTCACTGACATTTGACAATGTGAAAAGGATGGTTAAACAAGACTAAGAGTCTGCAGCCATGCTAGCAGCTCTCTCTAGTTAGGCAGAGTTTAAGCCCAGTTTTTGCTTTTCATGTACAGCATCTACTCCCGTGAAAGATATCCGACAATGCTTTTCCAGAGAATTTGTAAAGTTTTCAAAATGTTCTTACCACAGCATGGCAAAAACAAACAGTCCAAACAAAGACACTAGCAGGTGGGCTATCTGAGTTAGAGAAGAGGTGAAACTTGGGAAAAATTCAGATGGTTTGAAAAGTCTTTGAAGATTCCCTCAGAACAAATTGTGTTTCAATCGTGTGCAAGATGAGTTATGTGATACAAAAGTAGTGCTAATACACATTAATTTAGTGTGTTAGCATGATTATTTAACACAACAGAAAGCAGCTGATGGTATTTTATTAGTTTTGCAGGTATGTGGTCATAAACACAGCTATTGGATAAATTAAAATGTCAGCCTAATGCAAACTTTACAGGTTACAGCAAGCAATTAAGCCTGAAGGGGGCATAAATGTGTCACGGCAGCCCATCCAGTTGGTGATGACACGTTACATTTAGAGTAACAAACACAGAACCTATGTGTGAAAGTCAGAGAACTGCTACTTACATCTTAAAATCTTTATTTTTTATCTTACCTAAGCAATAATCCCTGCATTCCATTGCACTCTGCTGGTCTAACTATCACAGGAAGACTATAGTGCTTCATGGATATGTTCTTATCAGTTAAAAATAATATGTAAGGGAAGATGAAAAAGAGAGATTTAATCAGCATCACATCCATCATTTACATGTAGGAGTATATGATGTAATTTGTAATGGACAATATGAGGCTGTGAGCACAACGGGATGTTGACCCTGTACAGGAAACTCTCTGATACTCTTAATTAGATTGCTGCATTGTAGTTTGACCTTGGTGGAAGACACTCTACACTCTTCTGTCTCTCCCTCCCTCCCTGTTTTTCTCTTGCTCTTGGTTGAGCTGGCAGGCTGAGAGCACATAGTGGAGCATGGGCATTTTCTCCTGGAGGGTAGGAGAGAAATGCAATCAGCAATTCAATCGTGGCCATTGTGTAGCAGTGCTGATGAGCTTTGCAGAGTAGATAATGGATTAAATTATTTATCCCCCCTCCCTCCTCCTCAATGCTCATTGTTGCCTCCTCTTTGTGCTGTTACAGCGGTGCACAGACGAAGGTTGAAGGCCCAGATCACTCGCTGCCTTTCATAGATCTAATTTTTCTAATTAGCGCTTGAATGTGGTGCGTTCTCTCCCCTTTTACCCCCTGCCTCCACAGCAACGTTCATTGTCAGATACATTCCATGAGGTGAGCATGTGAATCTATCAGTGTCCAATTCAGTTACGGAGAATACCGCCATAGTACCACGTAGCTGTATCTCCTCCCAGTGCTTGTCTAAGTGATCTCGATAATAACCTAATCAAGGACAGTTTCTTCAAATGAGCATTTTTAGGCTGTTGCAGCTGTGAAGACGACCGGCTGATCGTGGAATCAGGGACAGGAGCGCTAAATGTTTTCAATTATGTGGCCGTATGGAAATAAAAAGAAAGCTACTGGATTCAGGTCATCTACAAATTGAAACACAGACAATCCATATATGAGAGTCATTATGGGGGCTATCACCCAGGAGCAGATCAACGGACTGAGGCCTTTCACATGCTGCATTCATACTGCTGCAGTGACTGCTATTATCTTTGTCTTTAGTTCTCGAGAGTAAGATAAAGTTCATCCATCTCACAAAGGAAGATTACAGTGATTAAGCAGCAAAAAGGAAGCAAAATTTCAATCCAGAGCTGTAATTACAGAAGTATGTTGTTAAATGACAAAATGACCCAGTAGCTGAAACTAATAATACTCACTTGTTGATTTAGAAAGTGTCAGCAGACATTAAAAGAGGACAAAAAGTCTATAGAACTGTAATCATCTCATTCAACATTGGCATTCTCATACTGTATGGATCATAGCGTCTGCATCAGTTTGGTCCTCAAAGCTGGAAAATATTTGCATGTGAGCAAACTTGTTAACCAATGGCGCCATCTTTATTAAGGCTGCACTGTTACATGTGGAGTGAAAATATTCTACAAGTACTGTGCATCATTTTATTCAAACTTCTCCAAAATTCAACCTAACCTATTTGATGTATGTATAAAATTCTGGATCTCCACCAAAATTTGAAATAAGCCTGTCTGGTTTAGTTGGCAAAGTTTTAGAAATATTAGATATTAGCCTTTATAACAACCATTTCAGACATTTAATTATTTTTAACTTTTTTGGCGGGCAATTTTTGTTTTAAAATGGAAACATTCGTGTGATAAGATATATCAGACTTTGATAGGCACAATGCTATTTTTCAGACATGTTTGTATTTACCACAATATATATATATTAAAAGTTATTAAACAGTAAATGAAAAACCTCTGAATGAGTCCAGTATGAACTCCTACTATCATTGCTAGCAGTGCAAGTAGTAGCATTGTACCATCCTTTATAAAGGCAATCGTTTTTATGCAAAACAAGCAAGTGAAATAACTGGTATCGGGCCTGTTTGGCCTTGTTAATCTTCCCTAGATGAGCCAATAAATGCCTACTTGACGGACGAATGGATTGTTGTGGTCCAAAACCCCAACCAAAAAACCAACAACAAAAGTACCACCCGTGTTGAGAGTGATGCAAACTCTGCGTCTCCAAACACTTCCTGTTATTCTTGCTGTGGCTGGTAGAGGCTTGCATGTACTGTAAGTTCCAGAGCAATGTGGCCCGCTTGTGTTACATACTTTTGTGGGCTGCCTCCCTGACAACTGGCAACAAAGGCTCCATTGAGCAGAGGCAGTGACGAGGGGCTTTGATGGGGAATCTGCATGCGTTTGTAGAGGGAAACTGGAGCTGGGTTAAAGGAAACAGGTGCAACTAATTACAATATCCCCAGTCCTTCTTTCCTCTGAATTTCCTCCTGCCTTATCTCCTTCTTTCATTTTCTTTATCACCCTTGTTTTCCTTATTGTGAAATCTCTGGCAGGGGTAAAAGACCCCAATGAGACTTTACTATACACACATGGCAATAACACAAAAGCATGCGGGTTCGTTCACTTCGTCCTCACAGATCAGACATCAAAGTGGTGAGGTGAAATCGAGGAGGGAAGTCTCAGGAAGACATTTTAATTTAATATTTCACACCACACGTGTTCTGGCTTTGTTCTTTGCATGTCATCGTCCTCTCTTGGACTGAAGCAGGACGACGAACTCTTCAGTACAATATGGCCTGTTTTTTCTGAAAGTGCATGTATACTGTGTGAGCAACGGTGTGCTCGCAGGCGCAGTGTACAGAGCATAATAATGGAAAGCTGAGAGGTTTGTGAGGCAGCTGCTACCAAGTGTTACTTCAAAAGTCAATGGGATTTCCAGAATTTGAAGTACCAGACCCCGTTTTTCAGTCAGGCAAAGCATTCTAATACACGAGAGGTAATCCTGTGCAGTCACAGTAAGTATAGATTTCAAAACACACAGACTATTTGCTTTCCTCCGTTTTCCTCAATGCTTGATTTGAGCAGAGGCTGTTGGCCAAATCCATACAGATAAATCATAAAAATAAGCTGCTCAATACCCAATACATTATGTGTTTGGCACCATCTGTGGTATTTTAAAATCATAAGCAGATTTTTTAAGGAGTTATAGGCTGATCTTAAATTTGGCATGTGCAGCAGAAGGGATTTCCATGTTGATAGCTGAGTCTGACATGAAATTGGCATAAATCTAGCCAGTAATGATCATAACTAGGCAAGTTTTCTCAACATGCTGAGTTGGTTTTGCTTTGACTTTAGTATATCTTTTATCATTTTGCTTGTGCAAACCCCCCACAATAAACAAACAAACAAAAGAACAAAATTGGAAGGAACGGAGCAACCATTGCAAGCATATTACTTCCATCCCTGTCAACATCCACTTTGTAATATTTCACCTACCTCAGAGCCCGGTCTGGCCTGTATTGGACTGGTCCTGTGTTGTGTTTGCAGCTTTGTCCTGCTTTTGTGAAATTGCCTGGAAAATATTGTCAACATAGCAGAAGTGTTACTGAGGGACATAAAAAAACGGTGATGCCAGTCTTGGATGCACATTTGTGTTCTTTTGTTCAATGCTTACTTTCAGAAGTCCAAGCGCATTAAACAAAGGCTCATGGATGTATTATAATACAGACATACTTAAAAGTTAAGCACCTTTAACTTCAAACACTTACTAATATTTGTGGTGCATTTATGTATTTGATTGTAAGGATTTGCAGCATGTGTTGTCAAAATGATGAAAGTGATTTCTGAGTTTCTTTGTGTTCTGTCTCTTTGCATGTGTCTCTAAAATTGAGCACTCGAGGCCACCGTAGGAAGTAGGATTTTTATTTTACTTGAATTTTTTGTTTTTTGGCAGTGTAACTTACTCTAGTTGTCAAAGTGAACGACACGGTGCGCAATGTGATACTTGGAAGTGCAAATGAATTCGCATGATGCATCACAAGTCATTCATAGCGTTGAGATGATTTCATCATGTAAACAAATGCACCAAAAATAACATAAATGTGCAACTTATATGTATTAATAGAGTCAATGCGGCTAGTAAAATGCTTCACACAAGTTTTCCCCCCACTGCAGTCTCTTCAACATAAAAGCTGGCTCAGGCTGTTAATTGATGCCTTTAGATCTCCATCTTTTGTTCTAATTTATCTCGAATGTCTAGTACTTGAGCTCTCCTTTATATCTGTGCAACATCAAAATATGGAGTCATTAATTTGCAATGCTATGTAATGTGGTTTAATTTGCTGCAAAGACAAAGTGCCGAACTTATATGGCTTCTCTGTGGTCATACTGTTTTCCCCCCTTTCCTTCGCATGTCGTTATAATCTTGACACATAAGAGAGAGAAAAAAAAAAGGTGTTTTTTTTAATGATACGGATCCATTCATGATGAGAGAGTCATATAAAGACAATTCAAAGCCTGCTATCTGGTAACAACACATTCCAAAGTCTATATTTCATACAAGCTGCAATAACTTCTCCTGCACCGCCACACCTCCAGAGCAGATTAACTCCATCTATGTGTGTGCGAGGGAGGAAAGGAAAACAATCTTGCACTAACAAAACCATTATTAGTTCATTATGAATTAGAGAACCACATCTGCAACTAATACATGGCCAGGTGGGATTTGTGAAGAGAGTACAGTGTAGAGTTTGTTCCACTAATACATTATAAACACAGTGAGAACATGTGGCCTTTGAGGTTATGGTTACACTGAATATGGAGCTTGATGTTGCTCAGATATAATGTGTCTCACATGGGTCAACATTTTTTGAATTAAACAATCTGGAATGAAACAACGTGGTGCCCTTGTTTTTCCTGAGCAGACAACTCCACTTTTCTGCAATCTCTCACTCCCTCTGTGTGCTCTTTGTGACCATTTGAGAATGAATAGAGCATTTATCAAATCCCCAGATAAAGACAAAAGAAGGACCACAGCTTAAGGATTCACCATTAATGTTTTATCCTGCATAATGACATGGAAAATACATCTATAAAGCAATCAGGATCCTATTCATCGCAGCCAGCATTAAGACCCAAGCAGTTTATTTAGTCCCAACATTCATCTCAATTCCATTTAATTCTTAGTTGTCCTGTCAGCTCTGTGACTAGGAAGGTGGGTGAAAGGCCATTTTCCCAGGCTGCTCAAACCGATTTTGGCTTGAAAGAGAAGCACCGCAATGAGAGAAAAGGGACATCAAAATTGGCCTCTTGTCATCAGGCTCTGGTATGATCCCCCATTTGCCTTTCTCCAGGCGATCCGTCAGCAAGCCTTGATCAAAAAGGGATACGTCTTCAAGCATTCCCCCTCCCCAAGAGATGAGTGTCCCTCACTGTCCCACTGCAATCACTTCCTGTGTGCCAGGAAGCCCCAAACAAAGGCCTGCCTCTTTCACCCGACCAGCGTGAGTGCCGAAGAAGAAATACAACACATATTTATGAGATTATCTGGCATCTCATGTTTCATTTTAATGAAAGAAAGAATTGTTTGAGCCTCACAGACTTGAAACCAGGAAATGGTTTGGTGCTGTTACTCTCTTGTCTGTGAGAAAGAGTGTATTTTTTGGCAAGAGGGATGACTGATGATGCCATTCAGAGACCAGTTGGAATCAGCAGGGAAGGAAAGCCACGCACTGTTTTCAGAATTTGTTAAAGATGGTCCAATATCGCACAAATAAAAACAGCTATGGCCTTCTCTTGTTGCCCCGATCTAGTAAAAAATCTAAATGCATGTCTTGTGTGAGTAAAGCAAAGTTTTTAGTTGTGGGTTTGTATCTGTTAGATTCTCCACACCAGCTGGGAAAATCTTAGCACTGAAAAGGAATGAGTAATGTTTTCACTTCCAAAAACAACCACTTTGTTCCCATTTGTTCTGCTAATGCTACTCAAAGGCCAAAAGCAGATGTCTGTGGTTGCAAGAGCAAGCAAAGAAAATGCACGCTTAGCAAAACCCTCCTCGTGATAAATAAAGGTAAGACACCCACAGCTACAGGGACAGTTGCCACAGTTGACATTCAAACTGGGATGCTCGAAGCCTCGAGGTGCAGGGGAACAGAGCGGCTGGTCTCAACGTAATGTCCTCATTTAGATTTGTCTCTAAAGTTCACATTGTGAAACAAATGATTTTACGTTTCCACTGTGGGAGTTATTAAGACTTGAGGACTATATTTGGCACTGAAGAGTTGGACTTTATATAATTTTTTCTCAATACTGTGCCAATGCTACCACTACAATGTTACTGGCTGACCTAATAGACTAAAGAAACCCTACAACCCATAGATGTCACACTACCTTGGGGAGCCAGGAATCAATGGCCAGCCTGCTCTACCACCTGGAACATGCCACTTTGAAAAGAAACACAATTCAAACATTAACATATTATCCAATGTGCATTTTTGGGGGTGCTAAAACTTTTTGGATTCTTCTTCCTTGCAGTTTCATTACGAAGGATCACTTTGGCTTCGCTAATGTTCAACTCACAACTATAGTGAGTGAGATCTCTCTACTCAAGAAAGGAACACACATTACACCTGTACCAAATGTTTCTGTCTGGGTCATTTAGTGTTGCCAGTCCGTAGATAAGATCATATAGTGTGTGATAAGTAAAGATTCTAATCTTAAGTCTTCAGATCCCGTCAATCTTATCAAGACATGGAGGATTTTCTCACTGCAAAAATACGAGTGGAGACAAATTAGTAGCAAGCAATATAGTGCCATGTCCAACCCTCTTAACGCTTCTGTGGTAACGGACAGGTTCTGTTATTTGGAGCTAATTTCATCAATGACTTTGCTCTCTTTTCCACATATGACTAAGAATTTTGTTGACGACCTTTCTGACTGTCCGGGCCTCTTATCCCACCAGACGTTTTGTCCACTATCACCACTAATTGCTGTAGTCATGTAAACATTTCTATTTAACTTTTTGGGAAAACATTTTCTTTGCTGTAGAACATTCATCTTACAAATTTGATGATGCTTGTACTCCGACCTGTCTGCTGTCTGTTGAGGAAGTACAAAAATAAAGCCAAAATATTCCAGTTAGGGATCTTAGACTGATGACATCATCTTTAGGCGACAGAGCCACAGTATTAAGGTCCCGTCTTTATACCCATTCCAACCAGTTATTTGCTCACAGCTGTCAATCATAGCATTACACTCCAGTTTTACAGAATTAAATAAACAAAATTATCTATCTACTATTAAACTTGACACATCAATCTGATGAACTACCTATAATGCAAAGTACTAGTTATTAGGCAGCCGCCAGGGGACAATTAGAAATAGTTTGGTTTTACTTTTGAAGGGTTCCCGTCCGTCTTCATATATGGCCAGTGAGTTGTGCCAAGTTGTATCTTCAGTATGTGTTTTGGGAATGGAGGGCTCTGTGAGGATCTGTGAGCTGGCTCCAGTTGTTGAGTCTGTATAAGATGGATGGAGGTCATTGTTGACTTTCAGTTGAAACTCTGATATGGCAGACGTGAGGTTTCCATACGGAGATTCAACACATTCATTTTTTGGACTCACAAAACATATGGGCTATGTTTAGTGATTAAAAGGATCCAGTTTTCTTTTCTATTTAAAACAACTGAAGTGCATTTAACAAGCTGATTAGTTAAGCCTAGTTCTTGTCAGGCTCCAAGTGAAAAAAAGAACAACAAAAAATCCAAGTATTCACAAACAAAATCCACAAGTATAAGAATAACAGCCCAGCAAAACTAGACTCATGCATATTTTTTGAATAAACTCTCAATTGTGATCACCCAAAAACAAACAAAACTTTATTTTTCAACATTGGTTTAATAATCTGGAATGTTATGCAAATTTTAAAACAAATTTTATTAATCCTGCCTTCAAGTCAATCAGGCACCGTGCTCAGTGATACCTCAGTAACTGATTCAGAAATGTCAGTTTACTTTTTGATGCAACACTGTTGAAAAATGGTTGTCTAAATTTTTGCCTTCTCTGACTTGTTCAGGACAATTCTATATTCATTTTGTCACTGAAATCTATACAAATCTATCCTGTCTCTTCTGACATATGGACGGGGGTTTATTGTTTACCTGACTTGCATTTGACAAGCTCAAACATTTTGGGCACACATTCAACACTAAAGAGCATGTTTTTCTGTCACTCGTTGATTTTCTTTCCAAGCATTAATCTTGTGTCATTTATCTCCATCTGTACAGAAAACAGAATATTCTTTCATCGACTAATTGGACTTTCTAACACATGGTCTGATTTTCCTACAAATCTGTGAGAGTATTAATTTTTGATGTGACAAAAAAATAATAATAGTCAGACCCCCCCCCCCCCCCCAGGGGAATGTTTTCCTGCTCTCTGAGGAAAGAGTTGGTGGGTGGATGTACACTGTTATCTGCTTTTCATCGCAGCTATAAATGAGGCAGGGCAGTAGAGCTTTGCAATGGTAAATAGGGTGTCTGAGTGAAAGATTGGCCCACCTGGCCGTGACTGTCAGGAGGCCTCATCCGAACGCGAGTAACCACAAAGCTCAGCCAGCGTCCTTCAGCACCCACTTCCCACTTCATGTTGCCCAAATAGCCTGGGACAGGATCTGTGTCTGAGGAGATTGCTTTCGGAGTGCTGTGACTGGACCCTGATCGAGGAACACTTATCTCTGGGTAATTACCCTCTGTGCACAATGAATAAAATGAGAGACAGCTCCATAATCTATGGTCTGGCAAACTCTGAGATTATACAGCCACTCATATTATTCACCAAGAGTGAAGACTAATATGCAACGATGATAAACAACTGAGGTTGTCTTTGGCTTGTCTCGATAAAAAGTGAGGGTTTTATTTTACAGTAAAATTTATTTCATTATAATTAGTGGAACACAAACATTTGGAAAACCATCCTGGTACTTCATTTGTAAAGTACTCTTTGAAACATGAAATGACTTTGATATATGTATCACAAGAAGTTGAACCTGCAAGTGCAGATTTGGACCAATTTGGGCCACACACACAAACGCACAGAGGAGAAAGATACACAGAAGAATGCATATTTGATTTCACTTCCCAGGAAGGTGAGAGTGTATTCGCAAAGTCACTCCATGCTTATGGATATTTTGAGCCCTCCATAGTCTGCTGTCTTTGTGGAGGGTATAAGACTTCCCTACGCTATTGTTGAGCTTTGTAATTGGCTGTGTGCTCATGACAAAAGAGGCTCATGGACAGACCCTGATGAGAAACTGCCCCAATCCAACTCTTCTGTTTCTGGATGGGGCTTAATTAGAATTGCTGCAAAGAACCCATGGGCCAGAGAGAGGGCCTATCTCATTTTACTGTTGTCTTTTGTCATCCCGCACATAGTCTTCCCTAATTATTTCAGAGCCAAGCAAATCTGCTGGAAGGAGCGGTTAAGTGTCGGAGGAGGTCAGACTCTCAGATTAAATATAGTATTAGAACTGGGAGAAAGTAAAGTTTGAGACAGAAGGCACTGATTCCGATGAGGTGCTGCATCGGTCGAAGGTGCAATTACCATCCACCATGCACCGTACAGCATGTGCACCGCTTGATCTCAGATTAACAGAGTCCGATTTATAAAATGTGTCAGCAAATGAGTTTATTGCGGAAAATAACCATGGTTAAAGGGACAGTTTGAGAATATGTTGAGAAATATGCTTACTGGCTTTGTCTCATACTTGACGCAACATCAAGCATGAAGCTAGTAGCTGGTTAGCTTAGCGTAGCATACAGACCTGCATGTTCCTAAAGTGTCCACTAGTTGCGTTGCAAACCTTCAGACCTGCTGACAGGTGGATGTTTTTACCTTAGAAAAGAATCCGGCTAGCTAGCAAGCTAGCTTCCCATTTTCCAGTCCTGAAGGGCTAATCTAAGATAACCGAGGCCTTATATTTAGCTTGCAGACGGTATATCAAGCTTTTATTTTATTTCCTGAGAAGAGAACAAATGATTATTTTTGCAAAAGTGCACACTGAATGAAATCAATGAAATACTGACTGTTTCCCAGATGTAACGGTTGTGTAACTAACTGAAGTGACAAAGCTAACATTGTTTATAATAATAATAATAATAATGTTTCACAAAGATAAGTAATACCCGAACCATAAAAACTTTAAGCAAATAATGACTTAATAGCCTTGATTTGGTTAGAATGACTTTGACTCATTCTACAATGCAGACTGTATTTTACTGCTCCAAGTCTTGATTTACATTTAGTTGGGCCTGTGAGATTTTTCCTGCTTCTGATATTTTATAATAATCAGTTACTAGTCCTCAGACTTTTTCATTTCAATGTTGCAGCCTCATTTAATCTGTCTTTGTTGCCTAAAAATGTAGGAAGAACTTAGAGTTCACATATGAAATTCATTTATTTACATAAACCCATTGCAACCTTTTCCTTGGATTTCTTATACTCTGCTGAAGCACACTGCTTCTTGAAGTCCTATTATAAATAATCAGCCGAGTTCAAAATAACACGTGCAAAAGTCAGTTCTATCCACTACACATGCAACAGCTGCATACATGAAGGGAAAATGCATCCTGGCATAAATGGTCCCTGACTGTGCAATCTGGATCGCAGAAGTCATACACTAATGAAAGGTATGAAAGAGGCCACAATGCCATTACATTACACAACATGTGACCCATTAGGTGATACAGTTAGTTGAGGCGGTTAATCATTTGACTTAAATAGCCTTAAGAATAACAATTTACTATTTTTACATGTAAACTCAGTCACTTTGACTCCTACTGCACATACTGCCTGTACTGTAGTAAAAAGCTATTTAACAGGGATGTTGCGCTGTATGAGGGTGATAGAAGTAATCAAGGAGAGGAGGGGGCTTCTCCATAGGAAGTTCCTGCAAACAGAGTGCACCCACTTTTTAAACCCCATTTGTCTTGTTAATGCTCCCCTCTGATTACCTGATTGCACTGGATGACTGTGGAGAAATCTGATTGCGTAAAATTATATAGAGCAAACTTTTGATTGGGGAGGGATCTGGCGAGCTTTCTGCCACCATTGACAGGCTTTGTGAAATTTGGCCTTGCTGATTTGAAATCAGCTAAGTGTCACGTCCCGTAATTGTAATCAGAACTTAATTTTTTATCCTTGTTCTCTTTTACAGGATAACTTTTTCCTCGTAAACTTTTAGAGCTTGAACAATACTCCAGCTATGATGTACAGACAATAACCTAAAATATACACATCAATTTTCAGAGTAATCTCTCACGAAGATTTGCTTTACTTTTGTGTGGGGAAAAGACAATGGATGCTCATTATGCTCAACATGCCACATAAAGAATCTATTAGGCCAGTTTAAACATGTTGCCTTACATATTCTGTAGATGTTCCTGCAAAGTTAAATTTAAAACCGAGGCTCATTTTTTTTAAATATCTAAATTAAATCTGTCAAGAATAAAAATAAACAAACTCTAAATGAATATTCTAAACTTCTCAAATCAAGCCAACATTTGATAAATTACCATGTTAAAAGTTGTTGATTTGAGGTCCCCCAAATAAACAACAACTTTATACACAAATTTAAATCACGCTGAAGATTTCAACTCCTTTTGTGTCTTTTTGCATAGTGAATTGTGGGTGTAAAACAAAGGCAAGCATTTTTCTTTATTTAGCTTATGAATCAGAAAAGTCAAGTAAAAGTTTGTTGTTTTGTTTTGTTTTTTACCAAATGTAGTTCTGGTGACATTTAAATGATTGGAAAACAAGCAAGGGTGTTATCCATAATCCGTATTTGACTGTACAGTCAGAAATAATTAACTTCTTATTGATCACTGACCTCATCAAAAACATATGCAGAAGTCCCTCACTAAGTCTCATGCACTCTGAATAATGAGCAAATAAGAAAATACATCAACAAAAAAAGTTATGCAGTTGCCAAAAAAGTAAGATAAATTTCTAGCCAAAAGCTATAACTCTTACACTCAACATTCAGTATAAAAGTAAAACAAAAGTTTGAACTGATTAAAGTCCGTTTAATTATTAATTATGCCATATGTTTTATGCAGAGTTTAAGTATATGCAAACAAATCTTGATCTCATTAAATTCAAACTGGGTTCAGTATACTGAATTGCCATTTTCATTCTACCAAAAGAATCAATGGATCAGTGGATCTCACAGTTCAGTCAGAAGCACTTAAGTCGAAAAATGATTACAATTGCTATTACAAATTTAAATTCGGCAGAGTGACCCTGTTATGGGGCCTTCCCCTCCACACGCATGGTGGAAAGCATGAGGCAGGGAGAGCACACTGCCATGGAAAGTCTGAGCTGGGAAAGTAGCAGAAAAATCCAGATCAGAGCAAACGTCATTGACGACAGAAATCACATTGATAAATCAGTGTCATGAGAACTGAAACATTTCTGAGCTACCATGAGAAGGAAGAGCTGCGGAGGAGGTGGGTTGGCTGAAGCAGTTTAAACAGAGCACCCAACTGAATACTAGGACAGGATCGGTCAGCTGGCGAAGGGCTGGACTGACATGCAGATCAGCTCATGTGGCCCATGAGCTGGAGCTGAGCTTTGCTTGACTACGTGGCCTCCCTGCACTAACACCACTCTCAATGTCAGCTGTGATAATAACTACATGAATTCCTTGTTAAAACACCACAAAAAAATCGCGTGTGTGATTTGCTACTGAACTTGCTGCATACTAAAGGTACAGTTCTGACCTTTGTAACCTTGTAGCTAAAAACATTGACTACTACAACTTTGACATTTAACTTTGATAAGCTCTAGCTGTGCATAAATGTACCGTAGAAAAAGGGTTATGGTTAAGGGTATTTGACTTGAGTACAAATAATGAACTTGTGTCTAAAAAGTGAATAAAAAAAATCATATATGATCATAGTATCACTTTTCTTTTTAGCTTCAAATGAGAGCAACTTGTAGATGATTTTAAGAAATTCTTGGAATGCCAAAACTGAGATAAACCTACATGCTCTGAGTCCAAAACTACACTGCGGATAGTGTGGCAGCATGTGCAATTTCCTGTATTTAGGATGGGGTTAGTTCAGGCTTACATTAAGTCATAGATTCAGAGCCTTTAATCCAGGTTTGTTCACACCTTAAAATCAAACATCTTTGTCGAGTAGACTGCAGCAAAGCTGGAGGTAGACTGTGGAAAGACAAAAAGTGTCCTATCCCCTATCCACTGTGCTTTTTAAGGTATTGATTGAATGCTAGCGGAGAATGTGCTACGTGTAGTGACAATTAGACTGTGCAGCAGAAACCCCATTATAAACTCAGCAGCCATTCAACCTTTTGGATCATCTCCATGCTGCATTCTTTTTGGCTCCTGAGCCTCCAGCCACCTGCACAACTTGTAATAAAACTGTCACAAATGAATGAAAGTTGGGTAGAGGAGGGAGGTGGGGCCGAGGGGGTTAACACAGATGTCCAAATAAAGTGTGAATGATTCATTCTGCCAAGATTAGTGGCATTCTCTGGTGGAAAGTTTCCCATGGCAAAGGAACGCGGCTGCTTTCATTACTGCCCTGTGGATTGTCATCATAAATTGATTTTCTTTCAAAAAGACAAATTAAATTGCATATGAAATACAACAGAAAGAAAAAGAAAATGTCTGTTTCTCCATTTTCTTCCTCAGCTCCCATTCCCTCCCTTTTCTTTGTTGTCCCCCTTTTGTCAATTTCCCATGTCTCTCACATCTAAGTGATCCAGAGTGTTCAAACTTAAATTAAGATCTCTGGTAAGATAAACAGTTAAAACCAGTTCCCATAGTTACGGCTCACACAGCGTGGTGATTGCATTATAATCCGACAGCAATCAACTCTAAATGAAACAGGGATGATAAGGGTGCTATTTTCTGTGTTTGTGTGCGTTAGCGTGTGTCATGTGTCTGTGTGTGCGTACTTGAATGTAGCTTATTTCTTTCCTTTGTTCGACTTAGATTTTTATTACCTTCCAATCAGGTCAGCTCCACAGCGGAGGCTTTTTGGACAAACATGGCCATGATGTGGGCAGAATGAGATCAAGGCACTACAGCAAGGCCTCACAGAAGGGCCTTCAGTTGTTGTGGAAGATTGGTTGTCCCCAGTAACAATTCACATTAAAAAAAAAAAAAACGATTCTAAATAGTTCAATTGTAAGTATGAAACTGAGATTTCTCCTCCGAAAATCTACCAACCTAAAAAAAAGAAAAGTATATCCACAACATCTCAGTGGACTTTTGGTCAATCAAATGCACGTGTCTTTATTGAATCATAGACTGGAGAAATAATATGTATTAATCAGGCATAAACATTCTATGTGATGACTCTTTGGGTGTGTACAGATTTAAAGAAAATAATATTAGCTGGTGATTAAGAGTTTTAAGGCCATGTTCAGTTCTTAAGCATGCATGAGCAGTGGCAATAACAGTGCAGAGGGTTCCAGCTGGTTCAATGAAATTCACCGTGAGTCATAGCCCACCACACACGGAGGCCATTCAAATGCATGCAAAAGCACATCACTTTATTATGTAGCACTGTATGGCTAGCCTCCTTTGCAGTGTGGAAAGATAAAAAAGTTGCCACTGTAATATTTTCAAGAGTAAAATCCTGTCACATAAAAAAAGCACACATTATAAGGCCCTTTTGTCCTAAATCTCAAGTGCAAGCAGAAACGCAATCATAATTTGATGCTAGAATTTGTGCTAAAGCTCTGCACCACCTGGCCACCATAAATCTAACCTCAGCAATGTCACAACACCCACTTTGGTGAAAATGGGGCTGAATAAAGCCATAAAAACACCAAAATAGCTCACAGCTTAATGACAGCTGCGTTGTGAACACATTTGTACTGATAAGGACAGCAAGACATATTTTAAAATAAGCATCTAACTAACTAAACTGAGAAATGTTTGGTCGGCCATTCAAGTTGTTGGGTAGAAATAGTGCATTCAAAAGTAAAGGAGTGGTTGTCTTCATACTGACAAGTATGTTTATGATGCTGTGTTTTGTTGATTACCCTAAAAATACTCCATTAATATGAAATGTCCTTGTTTATCATTGCAACAGTTTGGATTTTACAACTTCTAATTCTACATATTTTAACTGAATTAAAATGATTTCATGGTTCAAGGAAAGTTGCGTATAAAAGAAACCAATCCGACCATCCAACCTGACATCCTCTCAATGAGGTTTTACCGTTTACATCGGCAAGTGGTTAAGACAATTGCATACAAACAGTGCCATTATTTTCCCAAAGAAAGCCACAAGGTACATAACCTCATTATCTGCGAACCAAAATTTCTGAACAAAAATATCACGTAGCTAAAAAGGTTTGCATACAACGCAGTCAGAGGTACTTTCTTTTGAATTGTAATAATGTGCAATCCCTCAAATTAAAGTTGTATTAAAAATGATCTTTGTTGTTTACCTTTGAAAATTGCAAAGCACACACAAAACTAACTTCTGATCCACTCTAAGTGCCTCTCATCGTGAGAAACATCAGTTTCTCATGTCTCGATTTTGAATGGAAATGCTTTCCTGACCATTCTTCTGTGTCTGAGACTTGGTGTCTCTGTGGGAAGAATGCTGCTCATCTGAGATGTCTGAAGGATGTCAGAGCAAGAGAGAAAAAGAGGGAGGGTAAGGTGAACCCTGAGACAGGCCCAAGACAAACAAGAGAGGCATCTGTGAGAAGAAGTGTCATCAGTCATCCTAAAGAAATTATCCCCTCCGCCGTGTCCCACTGATCAACAAGGAGTTACATGCTCAGACCTCAGCCTCTTTGCAAAAAGACAAAACCTTCTTTCATTATTGTCTTATTTTTTATCTACACTCAAGGGGGGCAGATATCATGTCTTATTACCGCTTCTTTCATTTTGAAGTTTTAGATCAATCAATGAAGATGGCAGATTTGACTTTGTATTGAACCGAAAGAAAAATGAGCAAATTGTGAGGAGGTGAAGTCTAAGAAATGCCAATACCAAAGAGCCCAGATTAAACAGGGGTAAGGATCACCTCCCACACTGCATTGCACATTATAACATCAATTGTATGCACAATATGCAGCACACAACACAACGCTGTAAATAAAAAAGGGAAAGAGCAGCCATTCAGCAAAGTGGGGTTAGAGCCAAATGAAATATGCTCCCAATTATGGCAATCGGTGTAAGGAGCTAATAAAGTGAATGTCCCTACAAGACACTGAACCTTAATGGATCCCAACTAATTTGCTTTGACTGATGAATTTCCCACTCTAGTTCTGTGGGGTTGAATAATTATGAAATTTATCACAAGACATTGAGACTCATTAAGGATTCACGACATTTCATTAAAGCGGTGTTGTTAGAGGCAGCACATGGTGCTCTGTTTGTGTTTGTACGTATGCGCATGCAGAGAGTCTGAAACGTGTGTGTAGAAGTAATTATCCAAAGATTAAAGCACTTAAATGAAGGGCTGTTTTTGCTTCTCTGTCATTTAGTTTCTGAATTCCATCATTCCACGTCCCCCCCCTTCACTGAGAGGTTTTTAGATTCTGTTGTTCACATTCAGCTCCGTCAAGGGCTTCTAGTGTGTTTGAAAGTATGCACTCTAATTCATCAAAAACCAAAGAAATCCATTATATCTAAATAAATTTGTATGACAGACTTGGTGGGTTCATTATATTACTTTATGGCAAATTTACTTTTGAAACCAAAATCCTTGGACTTTGGATTAAAGCACAGTTCGCTGTTGGGATCAAACATTCCTTGTTTTGCAAAATTGAATGAGAAGAGCTTTCCAGAAATAAAAGCATATCATTAAATACAGAGTACGGCTTTGAAAGTGAAAAACTAATATCTTTACCTTGGATATTTACTGATGACAACAAGATTATACTTTCATGTTTGTTGGTTTATTGCAAAAAGTACTGAGATGTTCAGAGTGATGTTGCCAAGTTTGCTGTCAATTTGTGTGTATACAGAGACCCAAACCAAGCTCATAAGCTGACTAACTGTATCTGGCAACCTCTTGCTTCAGCTATGACTGCAACTTTTGTTACGGTAAAAATTTGTTCCTCATATACTCTCCCTTGAAAGTCAGAAATGATTGCTTGTATATTTTTATTCATGTATAGGTTTCACAAATGAAATACATGTGTGTTTAGCCAATTCAAAAAGATTTAAAGGGAGAATGTTAACCAATTTTACTAAAGATTATAGTTTGAAATGGAAAACAAATAGACACCTGCACATGTCAAATGAAAGAAAATCAAAGAATGACATGACAGCAGCAATAAAGAACAAACTGAATTATAATTATATTACTATTCACAAGGTTAAAAATGTCTACAACAAGAAAGAACAGATTTAGCACAGGACTGAACAAACTGAGATTTAAATATAACATGTTTATGTTACACATTTAGATGCAATTGAAATAGTTATCCATCATTGTACAGCTTTGACAGAAAATGCAGATTGACCAAATTAACTTTTTCTTCATGGAATATTGCAGTCCCCTCTTAGTATACCTTGTCATCTGGTTTTTGTGTGTATAACCTCTGTAATTAAAACTGAGTGATTAGTTGAGGGCTGTGGCATGCAATATTTCAAAAAGATGACACACAATTTTGTACTAAATACAGTTTTAGTACAAGTAATATACATTAACATATTTTTCATTTGAATGATGATAGTTAAATGCTCTTATTTCATATATTGCGATCGCAGTGCTTTTAAAGTGGTTGTAAGTGGTGACACAATTAGTGATAAGAAAAATTATCATTGAGTGACTATACATGGGCCTAAATGGGAGATTTTAATAAGAATCAAACTAAATTTCATGGCAGTCAGACTCCCACACAATGTGCTGTTTTTCTCCCTGAGACTCAAAAATCAGGTTTACACATTTACCTGGAGACTGTTTATTAAGACTTATGAGAGAGTTGGAGAGAGTTGGTGATCTTAAAGACAAACTTGGATATGTTAATGCAATGTACACAATAACTTTCTAAGTTATATTATTAGTTTCAGGGCAGAATAAAGGTAGATCCTTTTTATACGGAGAAAAAAAAAGTGGGCCGTCAGTGGACTCCTGTGGGATACTGCCATGTTGAGTTTCGCTAATTGTTGGTTGTTTATAAAAATAGATTGCATTTGGCTGAGGAGGCTTTATTGAACCCTACTGAGTAAATTAAAGCCATTCACTTTACTTGATGATATTCTGTGATTGGCTGTGTTAAATCTAGTAAAAACCACCAAAATCACACCCTCCTAAATTGTTGTTCCTTCAGTGAAAGAACAGTGGCTGAGTCAGTCAAAAGATTGATTTTCAAAACAAATTAGCTTAGTTGACGCATAACATTTTCTGCTGCCAGTATCTCCACGACTTAAGTAGGTTTGCTGATTGAAATGTAGTTACATTAATCTCTACCTTCAAATTGTTTTAAATCTTTGTTGCTGACTTTCAAATATTACAGAACCTTCTTGAAAATTTATTGTCAAGTGATTTTTAGAATTGAATGAGCTACACATTGGCCTTAAAGCATCATTGTGCCAACTACAAAGAGAGCATTTGCTCTAGAGAATTTTAATGGCATATAAGGATTTATACAATGTCTGCTGAATGAATAAAAGTACGCTGGATGCTGCTGAACAATATCCTTAAGGCCAAACAAAACTGTGTAGTTGTGAGCAGAGTTTAGATTGTGAAATCTTGCTTTCCTTCTGGTGAAAAATTTCTTTTGTGTCCATGCAAGTTTTGAGTGCATGTGTCAACAACAGGGCTCACTAAACTGTGCTATATTCAAAGGTCCTTTACACAAATATAAAATTAGTTTCAATCTCTTGATCTTCAGAAGACTATATTGGTTCTGACACATTTTTCACATTGTTGCACAGCCTAGAGCTGGTAAAAACAAAAAACTGTCACCACTGCCATTAGATAAAATCTACTGACATGCACACACACATTGAGTTGTTCTATTAACTTGCTTTCTTTTTATTTAAGACATTAAATGAAAAAATCAAAGCCACAAAATAGAATAAGTGAAACATTCTATTTTGAGAGAATATTGAGCAAACCATTGCTGGTTGTTTAATTGTTTCGTGACCGAAGTCGAGTTGAACCACATGGTAAAGTGGAAGGAGTACAGAGAACATACCACAAGAGAAAGCAACACAGCCATGAACTCAGATTGAAGACCTTGATTACTCTAATTTAGTCATTCTGAATGTGCTTATTTTCATGCCATTTCAATTACAGATTGCATGACTGTAGTCTCCCATAACCAAGAAATGGAACATATTGATTTACAAGAGCTGGACAGAACAGCATCCACAAAGGCAAAAGAAAAGGCAGTTTTTTCTCTCAGTTTTCCCGTCTTGGAAATTTTGCTCATTTGCTATCTTACATAGAAAGGCTGATACCTCTCTCGTGACTGTACAGTAAATTAAGGTCACCAGATTTCAGAAAAGAAGTCTGGTGACATTTCTAGTTTGGCAGTCAATATATCATTAAAATACCCAATGTTTTTATGTATGAAATTGAATTTAGGGGATAGTGCTGGTGTCAAGTTTGTTTGCTATGTTTCTGACATTTTCATGTGTTTACATATTGGTTTGTGTATGTGGTATGTGTTTACAGGAAAACTAGGTTATGGGGATAGAGAGCAGAGGAACAACATGCAGCGAGGAGACTTGCCAGCAAGAAGTTGAACCAGGGTATCAGGGTATTTGCACTCACTAAGAATGTACCCTAACCGATGTAACTGGCAAAATCAGATTTGCGAGAATGCAAACGAACTGACCGGATGCTCGTAGGTTACCTTTACCATTACATATCCAAGTGTCTGATTGTTGAGTGATATCAACCATATCACTCTGGTAACCCTACCACAAGGCAGCTAAATAATAAGCCACTCTATACTATTATATAGTATATCAAATATATCAGATAAATGTACATTAAAAGTAAACATTAAGCATGCAACAGCATTCGACAAGCAGTAGATTCCCTCATCATAAATAAATGAACTAAGTCATACAGAAAAATTTACTGTGCTAATTAATATGAAGCATAGCTTAATCTTAAAGGCTAAAAACAACCAGCATGGCTCTATCCAAAAGTGGCTAAATCTACCTACCAACAATGTTTAAAAAAGACATGCTGTGGTTTTATAAGGATTATGGACCTATCAAACTATTTCTTGGCTGCATGGGCCTTGGTTGCTTGGCCATGTTGGCGAGAAGACTTCAGAGAGAGATCAAGAAATATTCCCCATAAAACCCCAACTTGTAATTTTTAAATTTTGTAAGGATTAAACAAATCTTCCATAATACAACACAAAAGCATGGAACTAATATTCAAATAGCTATTAATCCTTTTTCCAGTTGTTATACAAGGCTAAGATAACTTGTGGCTAAACCTTGACTGGTGACCAAATCCTAACCGCTTTAGCTTCATATTTACTATACAAATGGGAGCGAGCTATCAATTTCCCCATCTAACTTCCAGCAAAAAGTTGAATGTGTATGTGCATTTCCCAAAATGTAAACCAATTCCTTTAATATATATTTGTGTAAGTAGCCAGTTGCTCATTTGGTAGATTTCATTTTGAGATCTTTCTGCTCAGTCTGCCATATTCCATGCAGTCATGGAGTGGCTCCTCTCTATCTGTAGATAATCTGAACTCTAATCTTCCCTCATCAGTTGGCTCAGCTAACCAAATATCATGCCCTCTAAAAGACAGCACACCCACACAGACACACATACGGACACACACAAACAAACACAAACACAGTAAAGTGAGTGTGATGCTATATCACCAAAAGATGAAAAGGCCAAATGAAGCTGTGCTAAACAAACCAATGAGGTTTTATGAAATGAGTGTGAGTGTGTTGTGGTGACCTGTGTGTTGTTTAGTTAGGAGATTGCCTGTAGTGTGTAAACTTGCAGATTGAAGGTGGCTTCTCTGTGGTTCATGTCATGTTAATAGAATATAACACAGATTGAATCGCAATTTGAAGTTAACCACGATGTTGAATATGGCTGTCTTGCTTTTTCCCACAGGACAAGCAGCTTCATTATGAAGCACCGTGGTCTCCTTTTCATCTCAGTGAGATCACCCCTGTGGGGAGTATCAACATTGTAAGCCACATCTGACACTCTCTTGTCCCTGTTTAAACATTGAAATAGTGTTCAGTCATATTGTTGTGTGCTTTTTTTTTTTTTTTGTTATCTGGTCTGCCTCATAATGCGGCTGCTTAGAAATTGCCACAGGACTTAAAAGATCTCAGTGGAGAAAAGTAGATGATCAATTTCAGAGGGTACATCCCCACCCTAAACCCATTGCCCACCCCCTCTCTGACCCCTCCACCTCCTCCTCCTCACTTCAACTAGCCATAATTATTTTGCAAAATAGCTCCAGAAAAAGAGCACACAGAATAATTTCTCTTGCCCATTTATGAAAAGCTCATTAAAATAGGCCTGGAACAAACAAAGCTTTTCCTGTGAGGCCCCTTTTCAAATTCATTTCATAATTTCCCTCTGTTTTAATCATTTATATCAATTAATCATTCCTTGGTGGAAACGATATTCTTTGCCATCTTCTGTGGGTTTTTTTGTTCTAGTGAGTGAGAGGCTTGATGAGAATGTCAGGAGAATGTGGCTCAAACCAAGGTGGAGTAGCATTGGCTTTGCCAAAGGGAAATCAGCTTGATGCAGCACAATCTCTTTGGAGCTGGAGGAATAATTAAACAATTAAAGTCAAGAAAAAGATCATCTTTATACATCTGATGTCTTTCTAATGAAGCCAGAGGCGTCTTATAATAAAACTGTTTTGTCATGTAAAACCAAGCAGGCAACTTTTCTCCAATCGCAACACTCCCCCCCCCCCCCTTTTTTTTTAAGTTTAACTGGAGCCATGTTCTTTATTTTTTGCACCTTAGTGCCATAGCGTTTTCTTCTGCAAACACAGAACATAATGTATTCCCATTCTCTTATGGCATCTTGTTGGAAAACATTTCAACACCACAATATTTTTTAATAAAAAGGTGTTCCAGTTGCTTCTAGTCATCTCTTTGACGTCTCACATGATGGTGGAAAACTAAAACTCTAAGATTGAATTAATTAAATGATCTCAGCCAAATCGAGGTCTTGCAAATTAGCCTTAATAGGTGCTGAAACCAACGACCTGAGGCTTAATGAGGTTGTTAACGACAGCAGGCTTCCCTGCGATTATTTCCAGTGACAGACGATGGCGCCACTACGCAGCTATTAGGCCTTGATATTTCCCAGAGGTTGAAGTCATCCTCGGTAAACTAAGTAGTTACTGAATGTCAACTAATTAAACTCAGACGTGAGATGAATGCAGCCGAATGGATGTTGCCATGCAGGTTCTATTTAAAACAAATGTTTTATCCTGTCGACCCGGAGCGGAGATAGGGGAAAATCTTATCAGTTTAAAACATGACCGCTGCCACACACACTCCACTTTTAGGAATGGTATAAACGATTAAAGATAATAAATGCTATTAAATTCACTGCAACTTACTAAAACAGGACCCATGGAAAAAACTGTTTTTTGTTTTTTTTTTTTAATGGGGTCTTCCTTTGTACTTTACAGCTTCTCCAAACTGTCAATGTTTCTTTGAGTGTCTTTTCTCTTTTCTTTTCTTTTTTTCGACAATCACCTCTTTTCGGTTTGTTTCGCACCTCTCAGGTCCAGCTCGACCGACCCCCTCCTCCTTTTCCATCCGTCTCTCCGTGTCCGATTCAATCTCTCCTCGCTCTGATTGGCTGGATTTATTATTCCTCTTAAATCGACCGCGTGCTGATTGGCCGAGGCGGCACCTTCGTCACGAAGCTAAAAGGGTCTTTTTTCTTTTTTTTCGCTGGAGGTTTCTTCCTGTCAGCGACACATGTAGAACAAGCAGCTAACGGGATCCGGAGACCAGATCAGAGGACGGTCAGACACAGCGTCTCTCTCTGCCAGCCTCCTTATTTACCTCGCCCCCCGCCACCTCCCCGTCCAATTCGCCAAAAACACTCACTTCTCTTCTTCGGGGAGGACATTGCGGCACACGTAGATCCGTATTTACGTCTCGCAATGGACTTCTTTTGTTCCGGCGAAAAGAAAGAGCACTAAAGCGGCCGCAGTAAAACGGGAGCAGTCCGGTGGAAATACTATCTGATAACTCCATTTGCTCGGCGCTCCGCTCGCTGCCAGCGAATACACGAGCACGAGCCCCTCGCTGAGGTTCGCTGTCGCGCGGAGCCGGAGGCCGACCGCGCGAGATAGTGTGTCCGTTTTTTTTTTTTTTTTTTTTTTTGTTGTTGTTGCTGTTGTTTTTTTTTGTTTTTTTTAGCTGTACTTTTTGTGGGGGATTGTTGTATCCTACCTGTTCACCTCTTCACCCGACAAGTCAATAACTTTACAGCCATTACGCTCAAAAGAGACAAACGAGGTGGGTGTTTGTTGGTGTTGTGTTTGCATGGCGACTCCTTAAATGCATTTTCCCCCTTTCTTTCTAATTATAGCTAGTTCTTTCGCCTCTTCTTGTGTGATATTTTAGTCTGTGAGCATGTGAGACTCTTAAAGGTCTACTTAACGCATTTTCTTTCTTTCTTTCTTTATCGCAGTAGCACAATAACAGCGTTGTGATGCCACATTTCTCTTATTTTCCATTAAAAAGCAGCAGTCCTCGGTAGGACATTTTTAGCACATGGCTGGCTGTTTTTTTCTCCTCTCTCTCTCCTATTTCCATGACTTGGTCTCTGAGCCCAAATTGCCTGTCCGTGTAATTACTTGAGTTAGCCCATTTAAGTTAAAAGCCACCCCCTTCCTTCTCCTCCTCTCCTTCCTTTTCCCCTCCTGTCTCCTCCATCCCTCAGTGGAAAAAAAAGAGAAACTCCTCTCCTGAATGAAACTTGACGATGGTCCGTCTTGTTTATCCAGGGAGTCACTTTCAGGCTGGCTTTTTGATTCATCTCCTTTTAGATTTAATCAGCACTAAGGTAGGCTGTGGTTTGTCCCTAAGAGCCATCGCTAATGGGCTTACTGAATGCTTTGTGTGTGTGTATGTGTGTGTGCGTGTGTGTGCGTGCGCCCCCCCATTCTCTCTAATTAGCCTACCTGCCTTTCGACAAAGATTTGGCTTTATCTGGCCAAGTAGTCTGCTGGACCAATTTGGACAGGATTACATTTTGAACTAACCCTCACTAATTTTGTAAGTGAAACAAATGCCAACGTTTCATTAAGTTAGGACACTTAACATCATTATAGCAAGTCTGTGGTACATCAGGGTCCTCTTAGATATTGGTTTATAGTCATAAAACAGGTCATATCCATTGCTCAGGTAAGAGACCTAACAAGTATCAAGTGTTGGTAAACATTGAGCCAACATGTTGAAGTCTATTCCTTTGTGTTTAAGAAAAAAAAAACAACCCAGGTATTTAAACTGCAATTGAGTATAGGATTGTGTGCTGAGGTATTGTGCTATATAGAATTTCTTAGGACAGCTCAACAAAAGCCTGAGTTCCCTAATTGTTCATTTTGCCCCTGGTATTATCATTTAGCAGACATTCATCATGAGAGGTCCAATGCATGGGGATGAGACCGAGATCAAGGGCAGATTAGTTCACTAAATGACTCATGGCTCTCATTGCAGAACTGGATTCGGAACTGTCCCCTAATGAGATCAGCTATTGTGCTTTGGTATAATTTGCAGTCTGCAGCTGCTCAAAGACCACACAGATGCAACAAGAAGTTCAAGTGGCTCTAATATTAAATTCACTTGATTATTGACAAATTAAAAAGTGGAGTGTTGTTCAGTTGATTGTATTAGCCTCCAATATTATCTGTGATCCATGTAAGGTCCTGACCCCAATGTGTACAAAGCAATACTCATTTGTTAAAAGTGTCAACTGCAACCTTCTGGCTGTGGCATGTTTAACTGACTGTCAACATCACCTCCTCTGTTTGTTTGTGTTTTAGGGACAATGGTGAATCCCGGAGGCAACAGCCAGCCACCACCGGTGGGCACAGGTTCTCTGTCTTGGAAGCGGTGTGCAGGGTGTGGGGGTAAAATCGCAGACCGCTTCCTCCTTTACACCATGGACAGCTACTGGCACAGCCGATGCCTCAAGTGCTCCTGCTGTCAGGCCCAGCTGGGCGAAATCGGTACATCATGCTATACAAAAAGTGGCATGATCCTATGTAGAAACGATTATATCAGGTGAGGAAAAAGATCTCATAACACACACACGAAGTTAGTAAGTTCTTGATATCGTTTGTGATTGTCCATTAATTCAAGTGAAAAAAAAAAAATCTGGCTAAATTAACAATGATCTTGACTGGTCATGCAATGATCGGCAAGGTTGGATTTATTTCTACAGAACATGTGTCTCATATTGTAGCAATGTCATCAATGCTCACCAAAGTATTCTGGTTGAGGTTTCCCTCTATTACCCCAAACAAGGTCAAACATGCTGGCATGTTGACTAAGTGCAAAGCAAAACAGTTGTTCTGCAAGCCATCTACGTGTCTATGTTGTTTGCTTTTCATTGTAATCTAGGACAGAAAATCGGTCTTGTAGGAATTTTATGTTTGTTTTGCAAGACACATGCGCATTGTTTGGCTTGGGCAGAGGGTACGATTTTCTAATCATAGTTTTTTTACATAACAGAAAAGCACAATTAAATTAGCGAAGAGAGACGTTTTAAATATTCTAGTAGGTGTGCTGGAACACCCAACCAAATTAAGTTCAAATACTTATTGATTTTACGCCTATTACTTAACTGTTACAACTATTATTCCCTTATTAATTTTCATATAAATACTTTAAAGTTGAAAATGCTTGTAAATTAATGTAATTAGTTTGGACACCCTTTATTTCCTCTGCTTCAATAATTGAAAGGACGGACCTGCGTTACACTCAACATGCAACACTGCTGCTAAATCTGCACAGATAATTCAAAATCTAAAGTGTGCCTGTGCACCCTCACACCCACCTCATAAAAAGGTTGAGGAAGTCAATGGGCTACTTCATTCATAATGGGACTATAACGTAATTAAAATTGGAAGGGGGGAAATGTGGCTACACCTTTCCAATTGTAATGAGAGCATGCTTGGTGGAAGGGCTAAAACGCATATTATGGAACCATGAGATCTCTGTAGAGATAAAGATAGGAGCAAGGGGGAAAAAAACATCAGACAGTGAGTCTACACAATTAAATGCTTTAATTATAGTCCCCCTCCATTTCCTTTAGTCCTGATGGGTTTTATCTAATGAGATCTGGTCCCTGGCTTGTATCCGCTCCCAATGACGTGTCCGAAATGAATGAGAGCCACACTGCAAACAAAACATTTAATTAACCAAATTGGCTTTTGAGAGAGAGCAAGAGAGAAAGACAGATAGAGAAGAGGGATTATTGTGAAGGCCATTTGCTGCTGTTTTTTCCCCCCTCATCTTAAAGGGGCAGACTCATTTGATATTAGATTACTACACTGTCCATATGACATATATTTCCAACTGTTGCCCCATACCTTTATTTATTTATATGAAAATGCTCATTTGATTTAAAGACAGTCAAAATGCATAAAATGCTGTCAACAACGGGATATAGACCTTGTCTAGGATGATACCCATCTCTCATCAAGTAGGAATATACACAGGCATCGCTGGACCAACACCATCTCTGCTTTTAATGCAGCTACTACCAAAAGATTCAATGTCAAACTTGAAGCCAAAGTTGCATTTACAGCAGGGATCATGTCGCTTTAAGCTCGAGTTGAAATTATTTCTGTGGGCTGCTAGTAGAGGGAGAATTAATTTACTTGTGGCTGCTGGATTCAGGGAGAATGCTGTCCCCTTAATTGAATAAGCCTAGGTAATTAAATGGCACTTTTCCAATAGAACGTGTGAGGTAAATCTAATAGTTGGTTATTTAATATCACTTTGAAGTCTGCCCACTCAAGCACTATGACAGCACAAGAGAATGTGAACTATTACGCCAGGAAAAAACTGGGATCTCAGAAATTAATTAAATCGCATGCAATTTAGGGGAAACGTTTATCTTGATTTGTCATAACAGAATTAATTCAAGGCCTTCAATTCACTTGGGGCCAGATCTGTTACTCTGAATTAACCAAGTGTAATTTGGCTGATCCCCCACCGCCGTCACCACCACCATCCCCACCTCCCCACCTCCCTTGTCCCAAAACACATGCACATACACAACACAGATCCACACGCAACCTCCCTCATCCTTGCAATCTCCCCACCTCTCCCCACCCTGTCCCCAGCCCCTCCACCCTTTTCTCTAATGCAGCTCTTGCCGTTATGCAAAGCCCCGCTTCAGTATCAATATGGCCTAGTGCTTTTAAGGTGCTTTGGCTGCTGATGTAGAGAGGCATCTTTAATGGACTGTGTTGCAGAAATCATTGTTGTGGGGTAATTTTACCCTACTCAAAGGCCTTGGTGAATGAGGTCTGCATTTACCAGACAGCCTAGCAGCAAGCCATGCTATATTTCACCTGGCAGTCAGTGCTGAAATGAAATCCAATAGTCATTGCCTATATAGACGACAGACGGCTCTAAATGTGGTTTTTTTTTTTTTGTTGTTGTTGTTGTTATTTAATTTAATCAGATGTGGTTGGTTGTAGCAAAATCAGATCCACGGGGGAAAGAATACAGATAAATCAAAGTGAATCCATCTTGCAGGAGGATAGTAAGAACCACTGTGTTTTAGGAGGAAAAAAGCCAGAAACCAGATGTGTCATTGCAATTAAAGAGTCCCTTGGCCTTAATTATACTGACCTGGGGTGTCTGCTTCACCTCTGTGCTGTAGTTCACTAGCAGAAGAGGCCATTAGAGCCCAAGTTCAAACTGATATAGCAGCTTAATTGAGCACCTAAAGGCTTTGGCTCCTTAAATCAAATACTATCAAGAGCTAACCCTTGGTAAAAATAATCAAACTGCTGTAGGTTCCACACTGGTGAAAATTAAAAAAGGCTACAGTGAGGCTGTCCTGTGGTCTTTGTTGGACATGACACCAAACAAAGCTCTAAAGCAATCACACACAGGAAACTCTTCAAGAAAAAAATACATCATGAACACGAGGAACATGTTTTTAATTTTCGCAAAGTTTGAGTTTTACAATGAGGCGGCTTTGACGTGCAGCAATTGTTTTTGTAAGAGAAGTTTAGTTTAGCTTCTCTTAAAGCAAGGCCTATATGTTCATTTCTGCTTCCATGCTTGTCCCAGTGAAAGCAGAGAATTGGCAGTGTTGTGACGACAGTCTCCAGTTAATTAGTTTCTGAAATTGAGTTTTGATGGAGCCTTTCCAAATGATGCCAAGACAAAATTTGCTTCTGCTGAGGCTGTCTTATTGAAAGCCATTTCTGTGTCCCTTTGCAAAGAGCTTGGGCTTGTTTGTCCATCAATATATCTAACAAATGCTTAGGTTATGGTTGGGATGGTGGAAGAATTCATTCCTTTGCTCTGTCACAGCATGAATTCATTAAATACTTCTAATAAAACTGTCCTCAAGAAAGTTTTAACGGAAAAAAAAAATATATAAAAAAACTTTCCCTTTGTTTCTTTTCTTGTTACTTTTTTTCCTTTTACCAAACAACTTTATCTCATGTACACACAGCAATGTTAACTATTCCCCCTATCCCTTTCTTTCTCCATCCCTCTCTTCCTCACTCCCCCTTCTCTGTGGAGTATGTCAGATGCCGTGGTCTTATTTGATTGCTTAGGAAAAGTGCAGTGATAGAGCAAACACCCGGTGAGATATGATGACAAATGGGTCCAGATCCCAGTAAATTACTTTCTGCTCAAATCGAAATTTCATTCAGTTTGCTGCTCACAGAGATGAAGTAATCTAAATTGTGGACTCAGAAGGAAGATAGAAGGGAAGCTGGAGCAAGCATTTCATTATCAAGAGGCAGAGAGAGAGAGAGGGAGAGAGAGAGAGAGAGAGAAGGTTAGGGACGAAAGAGATGAGCAGAAGCAAATCTAAAGTGTTGACACCATGATTGAAAAGGTTAACCCATGCACATTATATATCAACCCGAGTAGCTACGGGTTTCTAATGGAAACACGGCACTGACAGAGCATTCACAGGAGTCCTAATGGCAAAAGCACTATGTCTCCGCCTGGATGTACAATCAAATCCTCTTAGGTCCTGATTGCTTATGTTCCAGGTTATTATTAGGTTGCAAAAAATGTGCACCATAAGTAATATGCAGTTTCAGTGCTAGATGTTTGTGGAGAGCAGAGTGGTTGAGGATCAATTTTTCTGTTGATACTGTGATGATTTTGTGTTTTTCTCCTCTCTCTCGTCTCCCATGTATTTTCTCTGCACCGTAGAAATGGAGCTGGGGAACAGTGAACTTAGTACTAAATATAGTTTTTATTCAGTCACACACTCAGCAGACAAAAGTGTAGATGTCACAGTGCATTACACCAGACTAAATTTATGCAGATGCATACAGAGGTTCCATAGTAATGTTTGTTCTTTTCCTTGTCTTCCCTTTTTTCAGATTATTTGGAAACAGTGGAGCCTGCAGTGCTTGTGGCCAGTCCATTCCAGCCAGCGAACTGGTAATGAGGGCACAGGGCAATGTGTACCATCTCAAGGTAAACTTGAATTTCCTATATGAAACTTTGAACTGAAGAAAATGTGAATGATCAATCTGCACAAGGTTTTAAGCTTGTAACACTTGATTTGTTTGTTGTTTTGTGATTAATTGCATTTTTCTTATTTAGCATGTATGTAAATATTGATTTTGGTGGCAAGCTAATGTCCACATTGGCACTAGGGATTAAAAAAAATTGCATTGAATTGAACTGATCAATTTTGAGCTTTGTCCTCTTGGAAATGAAAGATTTCCAAAATTCAAGTATACAGGAAAACTTTTGTCTATTTACAACAGGGGAAAATGATACAAATGAGTTCCAAATCATTAAAGAAAAGTTTTTTTTTTATTATTGTTTCAAATAATTTTACTTCAAAGCAACAACATGGGGGAAAATAATTACATTGCAAAATTGAAACAATGAGTTGATTTATCAACACATGCATGTGTGTTTGCTCGAAGGTGAGGACTGAGCTCGGCCTTATGGCCGTCAGGGGTACTCTCATAACTTTTTTCCTCCCCCCCTTCCAGTGTTTCACATGTTCCACCTGCCGGAACCGGCTCGTCCCCGGGGACCGGTTCCACTACATCAACGGCAGCCTGTTCTGTGAACACGACAGACCCACAGCACTCATCAACGGCCATTTGAGTTCACTGCAGACAAACCCGCTGCTCCCCGACCAAAAGGTAAGTCTCCACCTTCCTCCCCTTTACTTTGTTGTTGCTGCACCAATGAAACTCGATTGTGTCTCTCTGATGGCGGAGAGTGCTCCAGAGTCTTTTGTGGTCTCATTTCTAACAGAATGGGCAGTTTGATGACTTCAAAGTAAAGGACAAGTCAGTTAAAGGTTGTCATCAGTCAGCTGGAGTCATTAGCAGGAAAAGAAAAACATCTGTAATTTTCAAGTCAACATTTTTCACTGTTTATATTGATGTTGTCGATTCAGCTTCACTGCAAGGCATGTAGCAGATATTAAATCTTACACAGCAGAGATGAATTTTATTTTTAGACAGCCAATGGATTTTTCCATCATTCTTGTTGGAGGACTACGCACTCTGGAAATCTGTATTAACCATCAGCACAAAACATGTGAAAAAGATTTTTTGTAGCGCTGTCCTCACACTCAGTTTGTTATGAGCGGATACATATTTTGATTTGTCTTGAATTCATTCGCTGTCCCAGGCCAGTCTTCCAATTGTGCTGAAAAATGACTCATTGCTGTTAATACAGTGTTTAAAGCAGTATTTGACCTCTCTATCAACAAGACTGGGATTACCTTGGCAAAGTTATTACTCTGAGGCCAAAAAATATATATCTAGGACCTAAGGTTGAACACAGAAAGCAAGCTGCAGCAGCTAGTAAATCATGAAAGCTGTCATCATGGCTTTCCCTGATTTGATCTTGATGCCTCCAGTGAAAGCAAAACAGAAGGCCTAATCATATATGAAGGATAACTTCATTCTTCAGGATAGCTTCATTCTGCCCGCAGGAGATATAATCATTTTTGCCTCACAACAAGGAGCTTTATTGATACCTTGTCTGCACACACAGCACTGAGAGAGATATGGGAGGTGTTTGGAGTGTGTCAGAGTCTGACTGAAAGAGGAATTATATTGTTGGGAGAAGGCATTTCACCTTGAGTGGTTTTGTGAGTAGAGGAGAGGTAGAACACCATTAAGCCCCCCCCCCGCACCCATCCCTTCCACTCTCCACGTCACAGGCATTTTAGGGGCTTGTCACTTTTACAAATCAGCTCTTAGAGCTCTTAGAGCTCCTCACATTTAAATTGAAAGCTGTTGCATTATCTAACTTAATTTTAAATGTCTGTTTAAGTCCTTACTCCAACCCCCAATGTCTCTTGTAGCACGGCTGGCATAGTAAATATGAGGCCTCATTGTTTATTTATGCACTAACATCAATTGTAGTGAAAACTGCTGAATTATTGATGCTAAAATGCAATCTGAATATTGGCCCTGGTGCTTTAATTATAGCAGAGAGAATTATTAAATAAACAGAGACACATCGCTCAGTGGAAACAGTCTCAGGATGCTTTTGTTATTTCAGTGAGTGAAATAGGGAGAATTATCATGCTGCTGGAGTGCTTCATCACACGGTCTCATTTCTTTTTGCTAAAGCAGAAGTTGGACATCCTCAACCCAACCACCAGTGGGATAACTGCTCCCAAAATCAATATACCTCATGTATCCTGAACACAGCAACATAAATTGAGTAAGGAACCAAGGACTGGTTTAGAAAAGGAGAAAATGAAGCAGTCACGGAAGCACTGGGTTATCTACTGACCATTGTTTTGATTATGTGTATTTTTTTCTGTGGCATAATTGGTATTGCCTACGTTCATGGTGTAGGATATTTGATGCTCATTTATTAAGCTTTCTTTCCAGCTTCTTCCTAATATCTTTGTTCAGAGCAGACAAATTACCTCTCTCATACAGAGCTGCTTTGACCCAGGGGAGTGAGACCCTCCCAGCGTCAGTCACTTTAATTAGCCCCCAAGTAGGAGTTTGCAGTTACTAATAGACTGAAGCCCTCCTAGTGATTTGAGGGATGAAGGAAAAAGTAAATCGCCCCTTAGAATCAAAAAGAGGAAAAAAAGATGAAATAAGTTGGATGCTGGTGGAACCAAGAGAGATAATTGTCTTTACTCCCCTGCATTTTTCTGTTTCACAGGACTGAACACCTCCTGCAGTTATGTTAGAGCGTGGTTCTAATTATACCAAAGAGAATCGCTTCATGAATGCACTTTTAAGTTAATGCAAAGTAAATAGGACACCAGATGGTTTTCAAAGCTTGGCTGATCAATAAATTAAACACTGATGAAGCTGGTGGAAAGTTGATTTATCAGGGTGAAACATTAATGGCATTTTGTGAACTGATGCCCTTAATGATGCCCCCCCAAAAAATGTTCTTTCTTTTTTTTTTTCCTTCACTATCCAGGTGTGTTAAGTGGGAGCTGTACAGGAAGCAGGATGTGTGCCTTCATTTTAGCCCTTACTCATTGTCACCTGAGACAGCGCGGATCAGCGACACCCCAGCCTTTTAGCTGTGCTCCCAGGCCCTTTGCCCTAAAGGAATCCTCTACCCATCTTGCCAGTAACCTGACTTTTATTTCTGTAACCCATACCCAACAGTCAGCCTTCAACCTTGGCTTTTCCTCAAATATGGGTGGATACTTGCACTTACCGCACCTGAATCAGGACGCTGAGGACTCCATGACCTTGGAATTAAAAAGACCGGAAACCAATCAGAATCCAAGGGGACTCTTCTGGAAGAGAAAATTAAATAACACTTAAGAGGATGTTGTGACTGAAGTGAGGGAACAAAAAAAGGACTAATGAGGTTAAAGAGATGCAGGCTTTTCAACTCTGCATATTTGTTTAAGGACATTTTGAGGAAAACCAGGACCTTTTCATTTTTCCTCTCCTCCTTTTCTATCCTTATTTCCCAGCAACATGGTGTTTCCACTTTATATATTTTAAATGTTGTCAAAGGGGGGGGGGGGGGGGGGTGTTTTTTGTTATTTTTTTTTCCCTTTGGTGGTATATATATATATATATATATATATATATATATATATATATATATATATATATAAATATGAAGATGGGGTTTTAAAAAAAATCTGTGGCTTTTTTGTGGAGAACAAATCATGACCACAATTGGTGTATTTGTAAAAAAACTACCATGTATGTACAGTATGCATGTAAATGTCGTTGTCCAGGCGTGGCTACAGTACATTCAACTTCTCTGCACTCAGCTCCAGTCCTCCCTCTTCCTGAACCTGAACCTGAACCTGAACCCATGGCAAACTGAAAAAAATTGCTCATAGTCAGTAATGTAGAGATCATCACCACCATATAAATGCGGAATGAAAGAGAAATTTATTTGTGATATTTTCCGAGACATTTTCTCCAGTATGGTGTATTTAATTAATAAAAATATTGAAGATTTAAAAGCCTCTGTAAATTCATTGTGAAGTTTAAGAATCTGGGAAGCATCTCTATAGCAATATTGCTTTTGAGTTCCTTATTTTTCTTTATGGGTGAATTACATAATTATTACAAGGTCCCACTCACTAAGTGCCTAAGAATTTATCTTTCATGAGAAAAGCCTCATCAGTGGATAAGTTACCATTGGAAAAACCTCTATTAAGACTTGCAGGGCCGTCATTCAGCCTGGAGTAGCAAGTGTCGAGGCACATGATGAGCATCAAACTGAAAACGGACAAACATGTATCCTCTCTTTCTTTTCCAAATGACCGTTTGCTATTCATCATTCTAATACCTGACAGAAATAAAGGAAAATGTCCCTTTGAACATTCAATTACAGCAGAGAGGGAGAGAGGTGTCTCTCTTTGGCAGGCACAAATTGAATGGGCTATTTGCAGAACAAATTGGTGTTTGAAGTCCTTGCAAGACCTAATAGGTCTGAAGGAGGGACCCGGTAATGGCAGATGCGCTTATCGGCACAGTCTGGGCCTCTCATGAGCCTGCCGCTGCTGCTGTACAGGATGAGACTTCCATGCAAAAATCAACTCCAACAGAAGAGGAGAGAGTAAGCAGAGTAAAGAGTAAACCAGGGATTAAAGTATTGTGGCACAGACACAGATTACCGGTGTGTGGCACGCGGCTATGAGAGAAAAAATACACTTGGGAACCTGTTGAGAGTCTTCCTTGTGTAGAGTTCAGCTACCATTAGAATAAGAGAAACGCTGCTCCCGCTCGCAAACTAATTTTACTGGCCAATCAGAAGCAGAGGAGGGCGGCTCTTGGCACCTCTCATAGTCTATTTTGCGTCAGCAAAAGTCGTGAGGACAATTCCAAAAGCCAAATGACAGGGGGCCCAAAAAAATAGTTGAATATTTAATTATTAAACTTTGATTATAAATACAATATTTATTCAAATATAGTAAGATAATTAACAATCTCTTTCTTTACTTGTTTTTGGCAGTAAAGGTTAGATATCCATACTCGCCTGTCGGTGCATGCTAGCAGTCAGTAGTTGTGCTAAGCCGCGCTGGGAGAAGTAGACTACAGTCATTAGGTTCCCTAACGCTAAACATCCGGTTTTCAGAAAAGAAAAGAGATAACAGAGATGCAAAGGATGGGTGTCAGAGTGTGACCCAGTTATCTCAGAGAAAGGATAGTAGTCTTTATTCTGAGTGATAGAAATTAGCCTGCTAGCTTACTGTCCATAGTCCATAAGATACAGACTGGCCTTCATTTCACTCCTTCTTAACCTACATTTAACCAGCGAGCGCAGTAGATGTTTAGCAACGTATTCATATTAAATCAGTTACCCGACTCAACAACAGCAGCAGCCCTGCTGCCCCCATCCCACCGAAGAAGGTGAACAACATTGCCTTGAATGATGTTCCAGTTAGCATCATTGCAGAGACTGTGTGGGTTTTTAACTCCCTCTTGCTCTTTTTACTTTTACAAAGAAGAACACATTTTTTCTTTCTTTAACTACAGGAATCCAAACTCTGATTATTTTCCCACATAATGATCATTATGAAACAAATATAGCCTATGACAGTGTGTACTGGATGCTGGATAGTGTGAAGCATTGAGTAGCCCAACTCAGCCTGCATTAAAGCTATAGGCAATATTAAAATTATCCAGTCAGATGCTTTCATTTAGATTAAATTATGGCTGTTAAATGACAGCCGTATCTATAGATACAGCCTGTGGTTATGGGGCCCAATGTAATTTTTTTTTTTTTTCGTGGGGCCCAAAATTCCAGGTGTCATGTAAGACTTATGGGCTAAGGGATGGATGCCACATTTATGAAACTTGGGGAAGAAATTCAAGTTGCCCAAAGGACTCAAAAACAAGTGGCACTTGGCATGGATAGAAGAGAATGGTTGACACAGGCACCTCCCCACTCCAGCCCCATTATCTCATTGGATAATTCTACTCTTTCACATGACTCTTAAATGGTGCTTTGGCTAGAGGCCAAATAAACTACTTAAAACTGGAAATTTGTGGGAATAGCTATTGAAACATCATCAAATATAGTCAGCATTAATACTCAGCTGACTGCAAAACGCTTCAAAACCATCATCCTCATTTAGCTTAGCTGTTGCATTTGATTTAAGGAGTTTTAGGATGATTTGAGTGTGAATTATGAAACATGTTACAGTTGTCATTTATGGTTGATGTTTCTGCAGTGATAACCAGAGAAGCGGAACATATGTTCCACTTTCACCTGCTTATTAAATGACTGTCAGGCCAAAGATGCTTCTGAGTGTCAGATCTTTTATAAGTGAATTATCCTTTAAGTTGATTTTGGGTTTGATTTTGCTTTAAAGCGACCTCAGTAATCCACATCACAGCAACACTGTGTCGTGCTACACAAACGGTGGCCTTTTCCATTATGAAATCCGCTTGGTTCCATTAAGCTGTTTACTCTCTCTCTCTCTCTCTCTCACACACACACACACATAAACACAAACACACATTCATGCACACATAAATATTTAAAGCTGTATATGTCTGCACAGATCGAAATTGCTCACTTCAAGACTCAAATTATATATATAAAAAACAAAAAAACAAAAAACAACACACTTTACACATAATCCATATGTGAGAATTTGCTTTGATGTGGCAAACCAGAGTGAGGGCTAATGGATCTCACACACAACAATGGAGAACACTTAAATGGCATGTCTGCCGGAGGGAAATCACTTTGCTTCAACTCCAGCTCCTTCCAGCTCTCACTGGGGAGTCTACTGATGCACCACAACTGGATTACTTCTGATTAGTCACCTTGTATTTATTTGTAATTAGTTTATGTCCTTATTCTGCCACATGCTTTTGATTATCATGTAGCTCATTCTGATTGGGGGATTTTTTTTGGCAGTCAATGTTGTTTTTCTTTATGAAATTTTGTTTCTCCCAAACTAGTTATCAGAAATAATATACATTAGACAAATGCTCGATGATGAATAAATTCAACACATTTTACACATTTAGTCAGCGCTTCCACATTCATAAACTGAATTTAGGGCCTCTACTGAATATGAAGCTGGTACTATAACTATATTTCCCACCCTCATCCCCTCAAAGCATACTTCAACCAACTCACAAATTAAGAATTTATATCATCTTTGTGTAAGGTTGCTAGTTCCCATATTTGTGCTTAGATAAGCGTACTGGTTGCAGCCTGTTACCTTATTCATTCATTCATTCATTCATCGTCTACAGCTTACCCGTTTCCAGGTCGCGGGGTGCTGGAGCCAATCCCAGCTCACACTGGGCGAGGGTGGGGTACAGCCTGGACAGGTCACCAGTCGATTGCAGGGCCAACACACAGAGACAGACAGAGACCAACAACCACTCACACTCACACATTTAGACCTACGGACAAATTAGAGTCATCAATTAACCTAAACACGATGTCTTTGGACACTGGGAGGAAACCCATGCAGGCATCGGGAGAACATGCAAACTCTGCACAGTAAGGCCCCAGGCCGGGAATAAAACCCACGACCTTCTGTTGTGGGGCAACAGCGCCAACAACTAAGTGGTGCTTATTAGTTGTACTCATATAAATCTCTTTCAGAAAGTTAATAAGATATGTAAGATAAGATCATTTCCAAAATGTTGAACTATTCCCATAAAATTAATGAGAATTTAACACTCATTAAAACATGGCTGCCTCTTTGTGCAGAGGCTCAAAGCTGATGTAAGCTAATGCTAAATGCATCTTAGCTCTTTTTGACCGATACTAAAAAACATACATTATTACAGCATGGCATCTTTACAAGGTGGGTCCATGTCAGATCATGTTTCCGAGTATCTCTCATGTATAGCCTCTGTAGCATTAACCGTTTCCTATATTTCTCCAAAACATTACTCATATTAATTTCTTCATTTCCTCCTTCATTAGTTCATCCATCCATCTGTTTTCTTGGCCAGTCTTGATCAAATTTTGCCAAAACCTGTGAAAATCATGCATCTCACCATCGTGTTCCAGCATTTATGTAATTACACTGATTAGGTCCAAGGGGTTTTGTCTGTTCCTTTGTATTTCATAAACCATTTATCACAAAACTTGTGCAAAAAAATAGCATCTTAGACAGGATTTTTAAAAAAAGTATATACATTGCAGAGAGTAGCTTATTTACTTAAACTGAATTTGTTGAGAAAAATAAAATCCTTTAAGGTCTGTCAGATGAAGACCAACATCTATATGGGATGTACACGGTATTCAACAGGCCAGAATCCAAGCTTTCAATGAAACCCGATGCCCTGTAAAAGACCTTAATGGTGTGAAATGTGGTTCATAATTGTCTTGTTTCAACACGTAGTGGAATCAGTAAACACCTTAAAATAGTGCCTTGGTTAGGGTGCTCAGTTACTTAGTGGGGTGTTCGATAACACAGAGAGGGACGCGCAAATATTAGCAAAGCAATTATTGGCAGTCTTGTTTGACCTAAAGTAGCAGGTAACTCTATCCTCTCCATTATGTATGCTGTGAACACTGGCACAAGGAGCACTGTTAAGACTTTGCTTTTTACTGTTAAAAGGCTTCTTACCTCCTGTTGAAAAGAGGCTGTCTTAACACTCTGATGTCCTCCGTGGTGGAAATTCACTCATAATGCAGCGAGAGAAACTAAGCACCTCTACCCTCAGGACTTATCTTTTGTGAAAAGTAGAATGCAGCAGTGTTTTTCTTAACTTAAAGTATAAGTTGTTATTGTTTTTAAATTGTTATAAAATTAAGGGATTAAATCAGTTTATCAAAAAATTGGCAGTATCATCATCAAAACAAATCAAATGTAAAGTACACAAAAGGAAAGAGAGCCGCGCTTTCTCCAATGAGGTAAATGTGTCTTTTTGATAGAGAATATTATACACATGCTATATGTGCTTGGGCAGGTTATTTGAGACGTTATTGAAAAAAATTTGTATAAATAACAAAATAATTACATTAATTTTAATCTTTACCCTCCTACACGCACACCAAACAAACACACACACACACACGCACACACACAGACACACCTCCTCTCCTTTTAATGGTTTGAGTCTTGAAAAGCATTCCTTTTTCCATTTTCTCCCATTCTCCTCAAGAATGTAGTAACAATAATAATGCATTAAGTGGGCTGAGTACTCTAAACACTCAGAGCTTCCTCTTAGAATAAGTGCAGAACCAGTTTGCCTGCTATTGAAAGCATCTTCCACAGAGCTTTACAGAAAGTGGAGAGTTTGCCCCTATGCCCCCCTACATCTCTTGCCGTCTCATACTCACACACAAACACACACAATAGACTCCCACACACTGTCTCTGACTCTAGAAGATAAAACGAAAACAGTGAGTCTTGCGTTGTCCAGTGAATCAGAGGAGACTCAACATGTGATATCATAGTTTTTGTGCAGGCATCCTGAGATGCCTGCAGAAATAGTCCCATCTGAGTTCCAGCACAAATTGTGCTCCTGTCTGCTGGAACCACCAGCACGGCGCAGCTCTGAGCAGGGGGTTAAATCCCCCATAAGAATACCAAAAGGTCACCAAATGCTGTTGTTTATCAGACATCCTAAAATGAAGCACTGAGTGGGTATCCTGTGGATTGATTTCAGCCCCTCTGTGCCTGCAGCATCACAAATCCACCATAATGTTTATCCCCATGCTCGTTTTCACAAATACTGTATAAAAATACTTCTAAAAAAGTAAGCACGAGGGAAGGTGTTCATTTTTGGGAATTTCCTTAATTAATCAACGGATGAATTAACATTAGAGAGAATTGTTAAAAATACAACAGACAGCACATAGTTTTCCATAATAACTGTGGAAACAAAGCTTATCTCTTCGGACCTGACGGTGTAGATGTAGACGCATCTAACACATCCTCAGCTGAAATCCAACCATAGATAACATTAGGGTAATGACATCATGACATAAAAAACAAGTGACAAGATGATATTTGCATTAAAAATAGTCAGAAAAGTCTGAAACATGAAGATTTAGTATTGGACCTCTGGAAAATTATCATATTCATCAAGTAATTTTTTTTTTGTCTTTTTATTCCACACGTTCTTCTCCAGTGTCAAAATTTGACACCCTTCTACTTGAACGTCTACAGGCAAGTCAGTGGCACACAAGCCTTATGCTAGTAGCTGCTAAAAAGTCTTGCAACTTTTATGTATCTTCCCTGTACTGTGTATATTTTGATTTGTATCTATAGGAGATCTTTACGCTATTTTGGTGAATTCTTATTGTGTTATTTATGCTGTTTATCCTGCTTTAAATATCGTCCAGTTTATGAGTAATTATTGAAATCCTGTTGCTCAAGCAGAGGGGAAGAGCTACTGCAAAGCTGAGACGTATTAGACTGATTAGTATTTTACCTGGAAATAAAATCTTGTTAGTTAGCACCTAGTTTGTCTGCAAAATGACTTCTTGGCAGCATTTCCCAACACTGAAATAATGGTCCAGCTGGACTGATGTCAGTCAGTTCACCATCACTGTGTGATGAGGAGACTATGGATTGTGAAGCTCATCTCCACATCCAAATCACCAGATTTCTTTTTACTTTTCCAACTTGCATCCCCCCACTGATTCAAGTGACATCATCTGAGGTAATTTATCAGGCCACAAAAGGCTTAATACAACTGTGAACTTTACCCACCATCATCATTGATTTCTAGATAGCTGTTATTGTGTTTTTTGTGGCTCCCATCACTTTTTGTTGATGATAAAAAAAAGAGGGGGGGGGGTTCTATCTATCTAAGCCCCTTTTTAAATAAAAGCATAAAGCTACATTATTTTTAAGTTATATTTCTAGTTCAGACAAGCAGCTCAACAGCACATGTCTTCAAATTTGGAACTATTAAAGAGCACTAAATCAAATTTCCAGTTGTTTCAGCAGAGGACTGCGATTTGGCATTATCTTTGCAATTACAAGCAAGGGAATGGGATCTGTGTTCTCTGTCTATGCCCTTTACACACACATACACATGCACGCACAGACAGACAGACACAGACACACACACCAAAAGAGTGAGAAAGAAAAGCTCTCCAGGGAGAGAAAATGTACCTGAGGGATATCCTATCCTCTTTGATTTCATAGCTCTACACTGCCAAAGTCCTAAATTAACTTAAATACCATAGTGGTATAAAAAAAGAGAGTGGGGGTGGTGCAGTATGTTTCAGGGTGTGTTCATCTAAGTTGAATTATGTCTGCTAATCAGGACTATATTTTCCAAATGTGTCATATCCTTTTGCTGCAGTTGTCATATTACATTAAAGGAAATACATCATGAGTGTAATGCTAAAAGAGATTTCATAAAAACACAATCACAAAATTGCAAGGCTCAAGACCTAAAAGTGGGATTTCTATGTGGCCCCCCCATCAATGACCTATAAATATAACTATGGGACCAGTTCAAGCAGCTTCTCAAAAAGAATGTCCTGTACCATCACTTCTTTGCCTCAAAGCAGATTTTTTTTAGCAATACAGCTTGTTGTTTCTTCATATGTCACAAAAATTCAGATTCTGCAACCTGAAACAGCCTGAGGAGAGCAACTTCACAGGCAGTTTCCTCAGGGACTAATGTGTTTTCAGAGCGGCGACCATCTTTTTCCCTGTTTAATGAGCTCAGTCATAAATAAATGCATGGCCTTAATTAGCCTGTGTGTGGTGGGGGCACTGGAATTAGTGTGGAGCTGTGGAGATAAGGCTCCATGCCCGACTTCTTCTGGAGATGGTGATCCGGGCGTGGGGAGGTGGCCTTTGAGCAGATGCTCTCCTCGCTGTCTGCTTGTTGAGGCTTCCACGACTCCCTCCTTCCATCAAAATCTATTAAGCTTTTCGAACTGGGTTCTCCTCGGCTGGTGGCAGAGCTAAGGTCAGATGGTGAATCTAACGCTGGCCAAATTTTTCTTTTCTTTCTCCAAGGTGGAAAGGTCAGCTTGATGAAATTAACTGAAAATTAAACTGTTCTTTTTCTTTATTCAGGAAGTGAAACATGTCTGTACAGGAATTGTTGATATATTTTGTAGCCAATGTCTCTTTTGCAGAGCTGATTTTGGGGTCTGGTATTTTCTACTTTTTTTAATTCGAGTATCAGAGTTGTAAATGTATGTGTATAAAAATCTGAATTATAAAAATTCTGGAAATAAGACGAAATAATGGGGTTCACAGCGTATTCATGATTATCCACCTAAAATCCAGTCGCCATATTTAGCTCCTGATTTGTAAAAACAGCCTATAATACTACTGATATTGATGATGATGAAGAAAATGGCAATTCTTTGCAGAGCCAGATGTTTGTCTTGTTAAAGCTGAAAATATAACAATAAAGAGAGCTAATTTGGGCTGTTTATATGTTTTAGCTATATCAACGGGAGCAATGATGCTAGAATAATATGTGCATTCGCCGAAGTTGAATGTCTGCTCGTAGCGTCTATTTTTCATTTTTAACGGCATATGTGGATGTCATCACATTTTTATGTCTTAATAACAAGCTGGTAAATAAAATATGAACACAACCCACAGTAACAAAAGAAAAACAAATAATTTTTAAAGCTAAAAAATGCTACTTCCCTTCAACAACAGCTGAGGCAGATTCCAACTTAAATACCACGAAGATACACACTGTGATCTTCTGGCTGCAATCATGTTTAGTGTGATTTATGCAAAAGCAAAATTTAATAGTGAACATGTTCTAAATGTCAGCTTCCAGAAATGCTAACAATGCTAAGGTGCTATCTATTTTAACTGTCCTGAGTTTTCTTCTTCCAAATTCAGCTTACAATGTTGGTCTTTCGGGGTTTTAACTCAAGTGCTGAGAATTATTAGGTTAGAAATGTAATATTGCCCAACTAAATAATAAACCCAGCTGTGCAAAAGGTTTTTTCATGTAGAACAGAAAGATTCTTAAATTCAATTACTGATTGAGGATTTGATTATCTTCAAGCGCAGGCCCAGAGGTGAGGCAAAGATCTCAGCAGCGGTATTGAGGGGCACGATCATGTACGGTATGCAGGTGACGACATCAACGTTACTGAAGTGAGCGAATGCCTTTCAGAGACGTGGTGACTCATCCTACTCTCATGTACTCAAATTCACAGTGGAGCTATGAAAAGGCTGGGGGGGCTCCTCCTGACCAAAACCTGAACACACACACACACACACACACACTGATGAGTAACCTCTCTGTTGAAAGCAGAGAACAGCCTATCATCTCTTTTAACCAGACTGTTGTTGACCATGTAAACAGCTTCAGTGTAGTACACTTTGCCGTCTCACCACACATCAACATTTGTCCAAAACAATTTGTGGAGAGTGGTCCTGGATCAGGATTGTAAAAATACATTAGGAACAGACATTAGTAATATTGCCGGGCCATATGTGTGGCAGACCATTGAGGTCACCTGACACTGAAGGTCACCTTTTTCAGTTGAAATTATTAAGTGCTTCCCCTCTAATCAGATGAGACGTCCCACATGCTGCCTGTGCACATAGCAACCAGTTTATTTATAGGCTCCAAACTGAAATGACCAGTTGGTTTAATTTAATAGTGAGCAATAGGATTATACATGGAAACAAATTACCTAAGTGGGGGTACTCACTACCAAAATCTTTTAACAATGATGGAAACCATGGACATGATGTCTCCCAGTATTATTTCATTATTGGGTTTAGCCTCTGCATCTGTCAGCTAGGCCTGGCTTCTGGATGGGCCCGGCTTGTGTGCAGACTGACACACAGCTGCTAGCAACTCACACAGACGCCCACCCTGGCTGCTCCACACGTTGGGGTTATGGAGGGTAAGGGCAGAATCCCATCCGAGTCCCACCAATCACCACAGACTCAGGCTTCTTTCTCATTTACAGTTCGGTTTTACGTGGAGGTTTCACAATAAATAGTTTATCTGCACATCATGTTATCTGTTTTTGTATCCCCACATGCTCCTTTGAGGGAGCAGGGAATCTATTCTGACGCTGAACTCCTTAAATATGAGTAAGCATAGACATTATTTAATCGGATGGAGCACAACATCAGCATACGAGCAGAAAGCTTAAAGATCATGTAGTAAACCATTTCTCCTCTAAAAGAGTTGTGCTGGTGACAAGTTTTCTTTTTTTTTTTTTTTTATGAAGGAATGCAATTAGACTTCAGCCTTAATATCTCAAAGGCTGTCACATTCTCAAACTACTCTGCTATGCTTGCCAACTGCATTTAGAAATAACTCTGTCCCTTCAACTTAATGAAAAACAAGTACTTGGCTATGAACTTGTAGTCATCCTCTATCCAATCACATTGTCTTGAGTAATTAAAATGATTAGCTTAATTAGCTTAATTAACTAAATTTGACTACAGGACATGGCCATATGGTGAAGAAAAACAAAGATGGGAGCTAATTAAAGTTAAAATAATGCAGGTTTTAATTAACTCAACCCTTAGGCATCAACATTTTCAAATTTATCCAAGCTGATAATTAAAAAGTCCTCTTGCCCAAGCAACATTTCTTCTCTGAGCTAATTAAATCTGGAAATAAATTAGCAACATGACGCTCCAAATATTAATTCCTGCTAGAAGATGACTTCACTTTCTAATGAAATTAATTAGCTGCACTGGACCCTCAATCAGATGCCAGGCGCTGTCCGTGAGCATAGACCTCATGTAATCTAGCGCTGGGCTAAGGGCCCGAGGGCAGAAATTTACAATTGTAATGAACACTCTTTAACTGTGTGTCTCTCTTAATACACCAAATGAACATGTAGATCTATTTATGCCAAGGGCTCCCTCATTTATAAAGGAGTGGTAGGACCAGCTAGTTAAAACTTTCTTTTTTTCAGAAGAATGTGTAGTGCGAGAGAGCACATAACCACATAGCTGCCAAAAGCAATGCCAAGACCAGCTTCAGCAGCCTGTAAGGTTCCACAGGCTGTGCCTGTGCGTATGCCAGCCTATTACAGAAGACCCTCATGAATTCACCCCCCTACACTCTCTTGGCAGCTTAAAGGGACAACACTGAGGAGGAGGCAGGGGGTAAGATGTATCCGGCTGCAGTTTCAAGTCAATGTCCACATTGCCTATGCAAATAATTTACTGTATATACTGGGGCAGTGTTGAAAAACAAACTCCATCATCTTCCATTATGGCTCTGCTTAAACACATGTCTGGCTTGTGAGATGCCTAATAAATCAACGGTGGCACGATCTAACTTTATATTCAGATTTGTTTTTGAAGACCTAAAGACTGATTTCAGCAATGAGCATAAAATAGAAACAGATTACTCCGTTGGAGGAAAAGCAGGTTACAACATATTCAAACTGATTTTAAGATTATGATTATGAAGATAAGATCAAGATGAAATTCTAATGATCCCCATAGGGAAATTGCATAAAAATAAAATAATTACAGCTAAGTCCAAAAGTTCTAGTGTGAGGCACCCTGACAATGAATCACATGCAATACTTTTTCTGACTGTAAAATGCATCACAAGTATGTGATGTACTGCAGTTACTGCAGTAAGATCACAGTTCAGGTCAGTTTTATATAATGGGATTGTTTAAATTTACTCAAATAATTCATAGACATACGCAGTAGAGATCCCTTGTGTTTCTTATCACACAAGAGGAAAAATGTCATTCAAGGGCCTGTTCAGTGCAGTTATCTCAAATTATTTTTAAATAAGATCACGTGCAGGCAAAGGAAGTAGACGACACTAACCTGCGCACAACAATCTACATGGTTTCTTGTTAGTACACCTTTTCATTTTCAATAATTAAGTCAGGACTCAGTGACAATGATCAATATGATGTACCCTCTATTATTCAGGACCCACCACATCAGCAGCCTGACACAAAAAGATACTGAGCGTACAGTAGGTGTCTCTCCCGAGGCTGTACCACATCCCCGCTAACATGCTTGTTACAGCCTATTAGAGAAGTCCAGCATGAAGGGCATACCATCATCTTCTGATGGCGATAGAAGATACTTTGGCCTTTGTGTTAAGAATGTTCTATCACACAAAACAAAATAAAACAAACAAACAAACAAAAAAAAGCCTGCAATGCCTTTAAAACTGAGATAATTGTGTTTACTGGGCACAGAGTGGCTTTCAGTCCGTGAAAACAAACTATGAAGAGGAAAAAGCTGCTCTTTTGATTCTGTCAGTTTTTCAATAATTAATGCTCTCCTCTGGCAATTTTGATCCAATATGTAAATAGTTTCTCATCCCATTATGCGGAGCATTGATGAATATGACAAAATTCCAAGAGATGACAGTCCAGCTCACACAGTTGTGGGCAAACATTACAATACACTAATGACCCGGGCCTTTAATGTCATCCCATCTGAGACATTAGAGAATTTGAAATTAAAGGTACAGTTGGCTCACACGACAAAGTGGCCCTCATCTAAGTGGAATACTCACATCAGTCAGGATACAGCCATGATGTGCCCGAGCTGAGTTTAAAGCTAGTTATAGCTCACATCAAAGGAACGTCATCATGCCCAACAGCTACCCTTGCCATTTGGATCCCACTGAATCCGATCCTTTAGTAACATTTTTCAAGCTATCTCTCCTCCAGCTTCCACGCTTAAACACCATTAAAATGGAAAATATAGTGTTTTCTGCATCAGCCCCAGCCTTCGTTATTTCACAGACTTGTCCTTGTTATCTTGATCGCAGTAAACAAGCAGCATAAACTCCTCTGAATTCTCAGCTCTTGTGTGGAGTTGTCTGACAAAGTGGTCAAGAATGTAGACACAATTAGTGCTACAAAGAAATGCCTAGATATCAACGAGGTGGTGCAATGACCTTTAAAACAAAGGATTCTAAATGCTGGGATCATAGAAATGCACCAGCTGCTGCCATAAGGGTCCAATTCATTTATTTCAGGTGGTTTTTGAATGTTCTGCTTTGAAGAATAATAAATCTCAAAGCTCTAATAATACTGCTCCAGGCTGTGATTCTTTCTTTAGATATTAATAACACAGAAAAATGAAGAACTGTCAGATTGGGTCAAATGCACACACAGCTTTTGGACGAAAATGAGGCAAATGATAGTTATTGTTTATTTGATGCTCAGACAGCCACGCTCCTAATTATTCTACTGTGGATTATATTGTTACAGAGATTCAGCTATTTCCTCTTTTTTTGATGCATATTCTCTTTCATCTAGTTCAACCGAGCATGACTGTGATTAACTTTAAAAGGTCATTTAAAATAGCTTTCAGGAAACATGTGATGAAACCTGCTTGAACGTTTCTAAGTGATGTACTTGGAGATGAAGACACTACACCAGTCTTGCTCAGCGACCCAAAAAATACACTTTATGCTTTAATAACCCCTGACAGCGTGCAGGAGTCAATTCCAGACCCCCTGGCACATGTACCTGCAGAAAAAACAAGCTGTCTTGGAACAATAATACATCAAGAATCCCTTAAATGAATCTTAACATGCCTCTGACTGCACCTTTTCTGACCTACCTAAGACATGAAAGGTTAATTCATGACAGGGTTAAAAACTTATCTGGCCTTTCTGGTCACATAACATCCCAATTAGTTTAACAATCTCACAGTGAATTGGAGGGAGACAGAGGGAGAGGGAGGGGATACAACAGATAAAAGTCTGTCTCAGAGTAAAAGATAAGTTCTTATCTTAATCTAATGACTCCACAGCCTTAATTTGTCAGACCTGGCCTGCCTGGAAGGAAGAAGAAGAAAAAAAAGAGGTTCTTGTACACAGTGTTAATAACATCTCTCAAGCCTCTGTCTAGTGAGCGGTGGAGAAAAGATCACCAACAACATTCAGTGGCAATGTGCTTCATTCTGTGGATGTAGTTTTTTACTTCTGCTAACAGTCGCTAATTAGCACCTCATCACCCTCCAAGTAGCTTCATATTGCGGCGACGCCAAGCACAAAGTATTTATAACCCAGCTCCGGTGACTGAGGAGATAAACAGCTCAGGGTGGCCAATGGCCAGATTAAAGATTTTCCCATTGAGCTGCATGATTCTGGATAAAATGTGGGATCCATATCCATCCATGCCTTTTAGATCAATTCTCCATGAACTCACCACTCCGGAGGACACACAAAATCAGTTTAGTCACATCGTCATAATATGTCTTCAAGATGGTTTTTCCCCTTTTCCCTTAAAGAAAAAACACAGCTGTGTGTGCAACCCTGCCACTGTATTCATTTATTGCATGAATTGATCCCTTTGGAATCAAACCGGTAAACCTGGCAGCGCTGGTGACATGCTTTGCTAACAGAGCTACACAGGACCAGACTGACATAATTGACACAAGAGAAAAAACAAAAACAAACCCAACAACAACAAAAAAACAACATGCCTCTTGAGCTGCAATTTCTTTGATGAGACAAAGAACATAAAATATGAGCACTGTGTGAGAGCAAATCTCAATAGATTAATTTGAAGTGTTCACTGACTTGTGATTCCTTTTAATTAATGATAGAATTAACTGCTTTGTTAATGCGTTCCTGGAGGAAATGAGCTGCTGGCGAAGGCTGTAACGAACAAAAGGAGGACACATCTCTCTTGACATTTATACAAATCTAACTTTGCCAGTGTCGGGGTGTAACGACTCTTATTGGGTGAAATTTGTCCTGAGGCAGTGTTTTCCTGCGCTGTGAGGAGACGATGACTTTGCATCACAACTTGTGTTCGAAATCAATAACGGACTGAGACACTGAGCACAAACTGGTGTTTTTCGTGGTAGCTGAAGGTGAGACAAGTTACAGGAGTGTTGATATCATTTTCATTTTGCCCTCATCTTGGTTGTAAATTATCGGCTGCCCACTGCTGTGAAGAAACAGCTCACGTCTTCACCTAAGGTCGAAGAAACCACCAGTTAGCAGCTGGCCGGATAACTGTGGGAAGATTCTGATTTATTAAAATATGAGACATATTTTTGCTTATTTTGGTCAACATTCCTATGGGTAATAATTAATAATATTATGGGAAAAGTGGGAATTTGAACAGTTGCTGATAACAGATTATTGTTTAGTTGTGCTATAAATAATCCATACTATTGTTGATGTCATCTTTGTCAGCGAAAACTAGGAAACTGTGCTGATGATCTTAATAAGGGAGCCTTTTTGTATGTAGTCAAATTTCAAAATGACGGCATAAGTTTCCGAGGCTGCTCCGTCGTCACCATCTTGATGGTGCCTGAAAGTGTAAAAAATGGGCTTGTGTGACAGTTTTCGGAAGGCAGAGGCTCCCCCACCTACTAATTAGCACATTATTGTTTTCAAAGTGAGAACTGAGTCAAAATGGCACACCCTGAAGTATGCTTTACTTTACTTTGATAAAAAGAATGAATTCTATAAAAACAAGCTATACAGATGCTTTTGGAGCCGGCTTCAATGTCAGATTTTGGCACCTCCTAATTTTTCATGTCTGTGGTCTACCACTTGATTTGTTTACATTTGTTCAAAATCGATTGTTGGGCAAGTCGATGGTTCTTATCGTCCAACAGGAACGAGAGCAAAAAGTGAGTTGCCAAGCCTTTAAACTTGTCCACAATAACTTCAATTTAAAAGGACACAGGCAATTTGGAAAACCTTTTAGAAGCAGAACATGAACTTTTGCTTCACACAGAAATATGTATCAGTGTTTAGGGGTTGATCTCAACACAGGAAGTGAAGTGACTCCTCTCGTAAATCTTACTCTTCACTTATTTAAATATCGCCTTTGTGGTGAATGTTTACATTTGTTTTCCTATTGGGGGATTCACTTCTGCCATCCAACGGTCCACACAGACCATAAAGGAACAAAATGATTACAAAGCAACGCTTTACACAAAATGGAGCTGAAAAACAGATGAATGTGTCCATTTCAATAAAAATTATGAATTGTTCTTCCCCAGCACCAGAGGTGTTCGTGTAAGATAATGAAGAAAACAACACATATGTCAGCATTTTGTCTGATTTACATGTAGAAGCCTTCCAAAATGTAAAGGTGTTTTTTACAGAGTAACCTGAGACTTATAATAATAATGAATCAGTGTGCCACTCTGACAACATCGGTACTCTGCATGCTTTCTGGCAACAGCATAAGTGGATCTTTGGAGTTGATTCCATGATTCAGAACATTTTCTTTTTGACAGCGTGCTTTGTGATGATTTTGTGTTCGGGAAAGACACAGAGACAGAAAATCATTGAGATTTCAGGAACAGTGATATTGGAAGTGGAATTGAGTGAGTATTACAGGCTACATCCCTGCAGGAGCTTTTAACACATACTAAATTACTCTGCGTCCACGCCCATACTCGATATAAATCCATCAAAGGCGAGAGAGTGTGTGTGTGTGTGTGTGTGCGTGTGAAGGGGGGGGGCAGTGTGGAAAGTTAGCACTGCTATATCTTTTCATCCAACTATTCTAGGCATTTAATTAACTATTTGAAATGTGTCTCTCCTGTGAGTTCAGATATGCATCCTTTACTAAGAGCAAATTTTGAAGGGGGTGTTTAGTCAGTGACAGCACAAACAGAACATGTTGCTCAAGCTTGTGCCATTGAGTCTAATATGATAGCACAACTGTGTTCTTTTAAAAGGGCAGGTGATCCATGTAGCCCCATATTAGATGTAATTCATGAGTTTAAGCGAAAGAATTAAAAGAGCACAAACCTTTCCTCTCGATTTCATGATGGTTTGGCAATCAAGGAGGGGGGAGCACATGTTCACGTGAATGTCACCTTGTATCAATAGTGCTACCCTCACTGACCCTCCAAAAAAGAACAAACAACAGCTGCATATTCTATTCACGAGGAGGGCAACGGGGCAACCATACGAGCATGATATCACAGAGCAGGCAAATTCCTGCACACGCCTGTCGAGCATGATGTACGTAGTGGTCTGGTATCTTCTCCACCAGAGCTCAGATTGTTTTGATATTTTTATTAGCATGTCCTCAATCATAAATCACCTCGTGGAAGTGAGGCCAATCCCTCCTCTCCACGTAACATCAGATTACAGGCAGAAGACAAAGTTATCGGACACTGTGCCACGTGTCTCGTGTTTAAGTTATAACACTTCTTCCTCCGTTTGCACCTAAAGACTTAAATACAGTTTACATTCAAACATTTCAATGGGGGTGGAATAAAATATACATAATATTATGCAAATAGCCTTTGTCATATAGTAGCTGGAATTCAAAAACAACCTTCTATCCTTTGTCTGCTTTTATCAAAGCCTGAGACAAAAGCAGCTGGACAAACAGTAAGGACTTCTTGCAACGTCAGAATCTAATCTCATATCGCTGTAAATAACCTCAGAAGACATCATTTTGTATTATTGTGCGCCGTGTGATGTTATCTTGTCAAAAGAGACATATTAATGCACTTTTTAGGCACAAAGCTGTGGCTATTTCCACCATAATGCAACACATTTTATTTATTTATTTATTTTTAACTTCTCAGCAAGCAATCAGAGCAGTGCCCCCAACTCAGGCCAAGCTACTGCAGAGTCATTCTGCAGGCACACACATTTTCATGTCATACTAACTTGCCAGTGTGCGCAAAACTGTCAGACTCTCTTAAAGGTTCTGGATGCTATGTGTAATTCCTTTAACACAAGGCCATGCAGATATCCTTATCATTGTTGTAATGGTGTGCTCATGCCACCCTGCATCCCGCAAGCTTGCACAAGGCAGCTGGTAATTCATTTAATTTATTCAACTCGACCTCGCGGTGGATCAGACCGCGGCGTGCTCGTCCTGCATTGACGGCCAGAATACATGGGCGGACACACAACAGCTTCAGAGGTGATCTCAGGGTCATGTGTGATGCTATTGCAGGCTAGAAAAACCATCATTAATGAACTCCTGTCTGCAGTCTGTAACTTTCTATTTCCTGCTCTCACAAAGAACAAATATGGGAGCACATGGAGGAATAAAAAGTCGTGATCAGAACTGGGACAGTTTTTGAAAAAGTATAGAATTGAGCTGATCGATAATTTTTGTACTTTAAACTAAGTCTTCATTTGACGGTATTCTAGCAGTTTTGAGCACCATCAGAACAGACACCGCATTTGTTTGCTCAACATGTAAACACCATCTGTATTTCGTTTAATCCTCCTCAACAGGTAGCCAACAGCAAAGCGGATCTCCTGTCACTCATAACCTCGGACATTTGGCACTCTGACACGCTGATTGAGATCTATGTGTCGGTGCTTCAAAGCAAATATCTTGCTCACATGTGGTCTGAGGCACTGCGGGTGTGTTTAACCGGATCTCAGTCAGTGCGGAGTGGGAGATTTATCTCTCATGGCCGCTCATTATGAGGTGGACTTCTAATGAGTTCTGATTTCACAAAGGCCTTGGCTTGACTTCAATCTAATATGAGTGTGGGGAATTAATAAATCAGGGCTGAGTTTTAGAATGGAATCACTTGCACACTATACACTGACGCTGTGTAGTGCAATCTCACATATATAATTAGCAATTCATAGGTACGCCTTTGTAACGCTTACACGTACCATATCAATGTCACAATGTGGTTAACACCTTGGTATAAAATTCCAATGGACCAATTCCCTGGCCTCTGTTTCCTGTTTGCTCCTCAGTTCAGTAAATGTACTATAGGATATATATCACAGCTTTTACCTGATAAGAATGCAGTATGTAAGCTAAAATATAGGCTTGTTAAAACCATTTTCTTCTTGGTTTACTTTGACTGTAATGCTGTGCACACATTCATGCTCAACATAATGTTTTTGTAATTTTGTTGTTGTTGCTTTGATTCATTTTCTGTTGACTCATCGTTTCATTGGCTAATTGTTTCAATGCCGGTACCGCACAGTTTTACTACCCATTGCCTGCTACATTATCATATGATCTGCTTGCGTGACCCGTTGAAGAATGCCGACAACAATCAATCAGAAGAAAATTTGACAATATGTTGATGGTGGTGACATGCTCATATTACTGGCAGCTGTAGCTCAGGTGGTGGAGTAGGTAGGCTATTAATCATAGGAGTGGCAGTCCAGTCCTTGGTTCTTCTTGCCTGATTGCTGGCATCCTAAATAGTTTCCAATTTGCAAATGTGAGAAAATGTTCCCAAACTACGGTGGCCTGGAAGCACAAATCACAACAGCAAAAGAGAAACGACAACGACAAATCGAAAAACACGACAAATCAGAAAACACAACAGCAGAAGAGAAATGACAACGACATTAACCAAAGCTGTCCCAGCTCTTGTCTCCGAGGCACCGCGATCGCAACACAAAAGTGCCATGTAAACCATAATCTCTTGTTCATGACATATAACACTACACAAATACACACAACGTAATGCGCATATAATCAATCGATACATTGATTTATCAAAGGATTCGTTGAAAACAAATGCACACGGCCAAGAGGGTTAGCAAAACAGAGGAAAAGTGGCCAGACTTCCAGATAGCTACGCTAAATGATGCTATTTATAAATCGAGTCTTTTTTTTTTTTTTTTTTTACAACATTGTGTCTCTAATTAATTATTGCACTCATAACCCCTTTTGGGTGAATGACACACAACAACCTTCTCACTCTACATTAACCCTTACATAATAAGTTTGTGTGTGTATGTATACTGTAGCTTCCGTAGAGGAATTGCTGAGTAAGGTCAGGAAATGTACGCAAGTTAGCTAGCTTGCTCTGGTAATCAAATGTCACAACATCCAAAAGTAGCCTAACACAAACATTACATTAACGTTACATCTTTGATTGTCGTGCATGAGTTTGATCACCGTCAACTTCTTGCAGCCTTCACCCACAATCACTGCAGAAGTTGGGTTTTATCAGGAACTCTTTGCCACAATTTTGGCAATACATCACCATGTGTTCATTTGTTTCCGTTTGTCTGGTGCACCGCGAAGTGGTGTCCTTCGACCAATCAGCGACGATTCATGTCGCCTGAAGGTACCTGTCGATGTCGTTTCTCTTTTGCTGTTGTGTTTTTTGATTTGTCGTTGTCGTTTCCCTTTTGTTGTTGTGTTTTTTGATTTGTCGTTGTCGTTTCCCTTTTGTTGTTGTGTTTTTTGATTTGTCATTGCCGTTTCTCTTTTGCTGTTGTGTTTTTTGATTTGGCGTTGCCATTTTGCTTTTGCTGTTGTGATTCCTGATTTGTCGTTGTTGTTTCTTTTTTGCTGTTGTGATTTGCACTTCCAGGCCACCGTACCAAACGGATGTGATGTGAAAAACATAAATTTTTAAAAATGGGAAAAAGTAGGTTGTTGCTGTTAAGTGGGAAGGTAAAAGACAGAAGGAGATGTTAGGTTTGCCAGGATTCACAGAAGAATTTGTCTTGCCTGATGGTCATGCAACCTTTTGGTTTGCCATTTGCAGCGATGTCCTGTTGGTGGTTATGGATGTAAGGGAACCCACTAGAGGCGCGCCCTCCCCGTGTGCCCACCTGCCTCTCTTACAGCAGTCTGCCGTACCATGTGGAGCCCCAGATGTTGCCGGCTGAATAATCCACACTCATACACTCATGAAAGTGTCCATCTGGCCCTCACACACACATTAAGCCCCGGAACCATACAGGCATAGGGACACTGGGAAACCTCTGTGGGCCTGTTATGTGGCATTTACCCGATACAGCGGCGAGATACTGCTGTACGTTTTCTATTGTGTCCATAGAAAGCTGAAGCTAAGGTAGTGAGCAGCTGAGAGTCACTTGGCTGTGACCGAGAGGTGAAACGGAGAGGCCCTTGGCAGGATAAGCCTGCAGATCTCACTGCTAGCTGAGCAGAGCAGAGCAGAGTGAGAGGATCTTTTTACATTAGCTGTGCTTCAGGCTCATGCAGATAACAGCAAAGCTGCTGACTGGCAGGAGAAGCACCAACGCTACAGCCCTGCATCACAGCTGGCAATGTTTATCCAATCAAAATAAAAGACGGCTTTTTTGTTTCAGGGTTTTCTTTGCAGGAAGAAAATTACACTATATATTTTAATTTGGCTAAATAGAGAGAGACCTGAAAATTAGTCAATGTAAACATCAGCTTGAGGCCTGCCTCAGTTTTTAATGGTTTTCACAAAACTTTTGAACATAATGATTCAATATTGGTTTACAGTAAAACAAAATTTAATTATTCAACATAAGTATTTAATACACAAGACAGTTTCCTACACAATAAATTTACAGGGAAGTTTTTTTTTTTCATTGAAAATGAAGTATGAAGTAAAGGGATGTTTTTGGAAAGAGTATGTCTTTTGCAGCTCTGGAAGAGCTTCATCAAGTCAGTGACCCTAATGTTCATCATGGTTCATCTCTGCTCTGGCCTATAGTCTGGAAACTAATAACTAGCCTGTGGTGTAAACTGGAGGGTATGACCACTGACTGAGCATGAAGTGTTCACCAAAAACGTATTGGTTGCGTTATACATGCGTGTACATGCAGTATACAGTATTTTTGAAGCTCAACACATATGTACAACAGAACGGTCTATAAATCTCTTTGGCACTTATTTCAACAATGTTTTTTCACTTTTTATGGTTTGATTAAACCACAGTCTAAACCAAGAATCATTTTGTGCTCTTCTTTTTCTTAACTGTACCATATAGTTTGCAATACTATAAATTTTGCAATTAACATATGAGAACAAACCTGAAAAACACTGATCTATCTAAATGAGACTCTTGTGGCTATGTGCAATATAAATGTTATGTCTGATAAACTGAAGAAATACAAAGTGCATTCTTGCATCTCTCTCAAAACCTACAGAATATGTAAACCAAAAGCTGGTGCATATAAACATAACCCATAGATGATATGATGGTAAAATAAAATGAGGGCTACTTGTTGGCACTTTTTCTATTTGTATGATAACGGTTTATTTTTTAAAAACCAAGAAACTGGAAAGCTTTACTCTCATTTCTGAGGCAGCAGTGGGACAGACGTTGCTCTCGCCCCCATCCTCGTCACCACTTCACAGGCTATTCAATTAGCAGAAGAAGCATAGGAGATGGAGCCATAATGGAGCTGATGAGATGCACAAGGACAGGTGACACTAATCAGAGCGGCGCCCCATTGTCTCTGTGTGGGCATCATTAAGGATAGAGAGTGATTTCAGGCTTTTTTTTCCCCCCTCTGTGCATGAACACACTCATGCAAGCTGCGTGCTCATTCTGTTCCTTATCCTCAATTTGCAATATGTGAGAATATATCCACTGAATAAAATGTAAGGCTGTGCCTTACAAGAATATCTGACACCTCTAAAACAGATTTTAAAGTGTAAGATCTCATTAATGCCACACTGATAAACTGATGAGGTGTCTCGAATGGCTGTTAGACACATGTAATACCTCAAGGATCCTTTTTGGCCTTCTGTGCTGTAAAGTCCCTCTGTTAGTGGTTTAGAAAAGGGTAAGACATCCATCCTTCAACACGCCCACTTTCCCCATGTCCACTTGACTGGGGGAGGCCACTGATGAAGCATGACCTGCTGCTGCTGAAGTGGCCTCAGACTGATCCCAATGGTCCAGGCCTGTTCTGTCTTCCTCAGAGCCGCGGGCCCGCACTGTGAAGGAGCTCTGCTCAGCCTGACGGTATCGGTTACTGAGGTAGCTCGACAGACACCTGAGAAAACACCACAGGAATACAAACATTAGGAAGGCACAAACTCAGAGACCCCGAGTCTGAGTGTGTCATCCGATATAATTCTGCCCTGCAAGTCCAATCAAATACATTCACACGTCATCCCAAATAATTTAGTTAGTATGACAACATAATCCTAATCTCATTAGTAAATCCCTCTTCTTCCATTAACTGTCCCTCTACTGTATGTGGGAAAGACAAGTCAGAGTCCCTCTAAATATAAAGGAAGTGGATATATTTTCCAGCTGAAACATCGTCCAAACAAAGAATGGATGACTCACTGTATCTCTTGTTGAAATTAAAACTACTCCTGCAACAATGGAATCAAATTATGTTATAGTCAACAGTTTACAACCAAAAACGCTGACTTACTACTTATATCCATGGCAAGATACATTTTATAAGAACCACAATTGCTGCTTGGGCCAGGTAAAGGAAATATGGTCTTCCTTTACTTCCTGCAGAAGGGTTAGAGGTGGATGGTCAGTGATAATTAAATAAACCTACGGTACAATGGAAGGAAAAAGTAATTGAACACACGCAATCCTTTTTTTTTTTTTTTTTATTTTGTTGATAACAAAAACATCTTGGGCCACACAGTAGTGCAGTGGCTCACAACAGAAAGGTTATGGATTTGAACCCTGGGCCCAGGGCCTTTCTGTGTGGAGTTTACATGTTCTAAGCAATAAGCTTAGATAATGGATGGATGGATACTTCTTTCATCCGAGGTCTGAAAGAGGATGTGAATCCCTCGACTAATGAGTTCATCAATGAGTTCATCAAAACCTAATTGGAGTCAGGAGTTAGTCCAATCAATGTGATGAGTCTGGAGGTGTGGGTTAGAGCTGCTGTAACTTATGAAAACACACTCACAACAACATTTGCTTCCACAGGGCCTGGACAGCTAGATAGAAGGAATTCAGATGTTTATGAAGGAATCTTGCAGGATTATGCCGCGGTGTGTGTCTGCCAGTGGAAGCTCTTTAGAAGCTTGGTGATGCAGCAGAGAAATGACTAGACACTGATGTAAATCCACTACAGATTGGCTTAAAAAAATGTGAAATCTACCTTTTGGAGTGGCCCAGTCAGAGCCTGGAACTCAACCCAGTGGAGATGCTGAGGAACGGCCTCAAGAGCTGCATCGGCCAGGTGTCAAAAGAAAATGGCTGTGCTGAGCTCTTTATGGATGAATGGTCTGGATGTTGTGCAGCTACATCTATGTTTGTGTTCTACTAACTTAAGCACATTGCGTTTGCCAACACTCTTGACTTACATGAAGAATACATCACATTTCATGATCAATTCATGAAGAAAACTAAATAATTCCTATAGAGTTCACATATGGGGGTCCATTTGCCCACATTAACAAGGTCAAACCTCAAGCATGTCTCTTGCTGTCATGCACTGTTTAGTTTTTATACCAAGGCTTTTTCACTACCTATTAATAAAGTCATAGTTTCGGATAAATATGCAATAAGTGTCATCCGATTTTGTGCTTCAGGCCAGCATTGACTTTCTCAATATTTAAACAAGAGTGTGATATTCTCCTATTAAATGTGCAGTAATTGACAACTTTTCCATGTTTATAAGGACACCACAACAAATAGTGAAGGAGTTAAAGAGTCACGCAGTCCTTTTTTGCCTCTCCTTTTACAATAACTCTATTTTGGTCTCTACCAAACCTGAAAGAAACATCCGGCTCTGAATGTACTAAATGCTCCGCTCTGTATAAGTTAGTGTGCAGTGGGTTTATCAGAGCTTTTTCACGGAAACCATCTGCCCACTGTTCCTGAAAACAATATTAACTAGAAAAGTGAGAGAGAATCTGATTCTGATGAAAGATGAAAAATGCTAAATTGTTGGGATCAGATGATTTTTTTCCTGTTACTATTCTGGTCTAGCCTAAATTGGATGTTTTGTTTTTTTCTCAACAGTGTTCTAAGGACAAAATGCTAATTAAAAGCATAACCTTGGGAACATTTGTTGGTCATTTTTCAGTTTGGACAACATAATTCAATAGAATAGTAGCTGGATTCATTTTGACTATTTGGAGTTGAAGTCCCTTTAGCTGTATTTTTGGTTGTCATTGCCAAGTATGTGGTTCTTTTGCAGCAAATGCTACCATGTTGACTGGATGGTCTTGAACTGTTTCTGTGTGCTGTATGGTGATAGGCAGATGGAGTACAGTGTGTTTTTAGAGCAAGAACACTGATGAGAGGCTTTTAATAGTAAAAGCAAAACAACGAGCTGAAATATGCTTAAAAGCTCTATGAGGTAACATCAGTTCTTTGTGCTTTTGTGATGAGGAGTGACACTTCAATACTAATCGTCCTTTAGTTTGTAGGAGTAGAAAAAAATAAGTTCAATACATTTGAATGAAAAACCCTTTGCCTTAAGTTTGAAGTCATTCAGTTTAAATATTGTCATGATTATATCACTAACTTTTTTTAATGCAAGCTAGTTGTATATGAAATAAATCCTGGGACACAGCACATTTTAGTTACATCTCCAGCTACTGGCCAAAAGTTACAAGTAGGCTAAACCTCTAATCATTTTCACCTCGTGTTTGGCAAGGTTTAAGAAGTAATGGGCATTTTTGGATATTCTCTAAAGGTTTATAGACCCTAAACGCAAGCAAATACTAAGCAATTTTATTAATCTAAGCGTAGAACAACAACAATAAAAAGAAAACAAATCATACAGACGATTCTTAAGGTAAATTGGTATAAGTTCCACTTAATATCAAGACAGACACCGCTCAGCAATGACTGGCAACCATCAGCAGAATGTGTACTTTTCGCTAATATTCAATAATACTTTGTAATTCAAAAGTTTGACATTTTTGGTGTATGGTAAAATGTGCTACAATGGACAGAAAACAAAAAAATACCCTTCTCTCTCCAGATTGACTTGAAGCATAACCTCAGTCCACATAGTAATTGTGTACTGAGGCAAATCAATGCCTCAGATCACAATTGAAGCATTCTGCTTGTTTACAACATCTATCATTTGTTCTTATCAAGTGTGATCAGAGCAATTTTCCCTCCCTTAATATAGGTTTGATGGGAAAGAGAAAAGCTCAATTCTCAGAGAATTGGAAAACACATTTCTTGTGCTTTGTGGTAACTAAACTGTCAACAGATAAGAGAGTCCATAGTATCAACTTGTAGGTAATTCATCTTCCAATTCTGCCTTTGTGTTTTCATTTGGAACAGCTTGGAAATATGGTTTGAGGCCTTAGCTCAAATGTCACAGCAAATGCTTTGTTCAAATGTTCAAAGGAAGGGAAATGTGAAGCAGAATGCAAAATGTGTTTACCCTGCTCACTCTCATTCCTTTTCATTAATTTATCTTCTACCGCTTATCCCCTCCGGGTCACGGGGTGTGCTGGAGCCAATCCCTGCTCACACTGGGTGAGGGCGGGGTACACCCTGGACAGGTCGCCAGTCCATCACAGGGCCAACACACAGAGACAGACAGAGACCAACAACCACTCACACTCATACTCAGACCTACAGACAATTTAGAGTCACCAATTAACCCAAACATGATGTCTTTGGACGGTGGGAGGAAACCCACACAGGCATGGGGAGAACATACAAACTCCGCACAGAAAGGCCCCAGGCTGGGGAACCGAACCCGCGACCTTCTTATTGTGGATTGCTAACCACCATGCTGCCTAGCACACTCTCTTTCCCTCAAATAAAATTTTTTAACTTACAGGGAAATGACATGTTGAAGGAAAGCCAGCATTAAGTCTCTCGGTGTTGGTCTCGGGCTGCCAGAGCAGCTGCAATGCTTGGATTCAACAAACGTCTGATCTGTGCTGGAGAAAGATGTTCCCTTACTAGGTGTAAAAATGATGGTCAGCACGAAATAAGTGTTCATTCGGTTGGGATCTGGTGACTGCAAAGACCGCAGCATATGATTTACATCATTTCCATACCCATTAAGCCATTCAGTGACCCTTATGGACGTGGACACTGTCTACACGAGTTTTTTTTCTATAATGTCCGTATATGTAGCTGTTATTTACTTCAAAGAAGACAAAACAAGTTCACAAAAAAAAAAGAAGAGAAAAAACACATTTTTACCCACAATGAGCTACTCGTCCCCAGGCAGCTCTGAAAACTGCTGCAGACACTAGCGTGAGGTGAGAGAGCAGCGTAGGCCACTTTGTATCATGTCAGCGCTAGCAGTTAGACACCATCTCTACAGTGTCCCTTGTCACCAATCACATCCTTTTAAACCACCCAGGGAGCTTGACATCCCCTCTTGCACACACACACACAAACACATACACATACACACTCCCTTATCTGTCAATGCTGCTTAAATAATGTAATTAATGACTTAATTAACATTTCCATAATCTATTTTAATAAATCTAACACGGCATAATGAGAGTTTCTAACCTCCAGGCAATGGCATATAAGAATTCACAGTGCAGAGCTGCATGGTCAGGGCACTGTCGCAGCTCCGCAACTCCTGCCATGACAGTAAAGGAAGGAGAGGGCACATATTGTATGACAGCCCTCTGAAAGGCAGTTCAAGCCTGACAAATGTCATGTGACTTTGTGAATCTGTCCAATAACAGACCTGCAGAAAGTAGACAAGGGCTCAAACAGATTGTTTTGGAAGTTGAAAAATGTTGACAGGATGTCAAGAGTTCCATGGATTTGATGAAAATGAGAAGATAACTGAAGATAACTAAAGATATGAAGATAACTTTCTTCAATCCTCTAACTGAACAGGAAAGATACCAAAATAAACAGAAATATAGTAATCAAAAGACGTCTATCACATTAGTGTATTAGTTTTTCTTTTCTTTCTTTCATATTACTGTAATGAGACTGTACACCTCAGAGTGACTTCACTATTTTCTCTGTCACAAGTCACCAATATATGGTTTAGTTAAATATCTATTTTGTTTTCTTTAAGTAATTCCTAAAAATTAAAGTTATATCTTCCAACTGCTTTAGCTGCTGCTCTTGGGAGAACCAGAAGGAAGAAAAGTGCATTTGTTGGGGAGTATTTTCTGTTGCCAACTGACAGTTGGTGCTCTTTTGCAGCAGCTATTTACAGCAATAGGTCGTTGTTTCAGGAATGGAATGTGAAAAAGGTCGATCCAGATTAGAGTATGGAGGCTTTACCTGTTAGTAAGATCAATTCAAGTTTGGATTAGCTTTTTTTTGTCATGAAAATAGTTGACAACAAGAGCAATATATTAGCGATGTTATTGTTTAAAAGTGCACTCCTGAAACACATAACATTCATGACTGCATTAGCTACAACATAACGTCACTGCTGAGTTCAGACAGAGATTTGGGTGCGTTGTGTTAGGGTTAAGTAATGTACCATGGAGTCTGTAGAGTCATCACTTAAGGTGTTAAAGTAATAGAAAGGTTATATGCTTGGTCGTTCATTTTATGAAGAATTGTGAAAAAATTGAAAGTTAAGTTATTAGTTGACCTCTGACCTTGACATTAATCGCAACATTGGAAGTACCAGTGCCCAAGAATCCAAATCATTCTTATCCTGTTCATGTTTAAAAATGACTAGTTATGACTGTTTGCTATTCGTTGTGAATATGAACTGATTTTTTTTTTTTTTTTTTTACCAATACGTTTGTTTCTGCATGTCTTGTTCATCTTCTAGTCCTATAGAAAGTTAGCCAGAGTTCATAAAGTTGGGATGAGGGAAGACTTTACTTGCCAACTTTGTGAGAGCCTTGTCCGCCGTCTTGATCAATAATAATCCTTTTTGTTCATCTTTGGGTTGATCAGTTTCTATGCTTTTATCTCTGAGTCCAATGTTTCTGCAGAAAATCCACCACAGAGGCAGTTTGTAAGATTTTGCACCGCTTGTTCTGGGGCCAAAAATTGTATTTCAAAGCAAAATGCTGTGATTGTTTCCAGGGCCTGTGGACAGACGTCAATATATAAAACTGATGGAGTTCTATTAAAATAAAAAGCATTACGCTGGTTGATAGAGTGATTAATAGCTTATGTACAATGACTTATATGTCAGTGTGATAAAAATACCTTTTTTGTAACCAAAATAATACATCAAACTTATTCAAAACTGTCCTGTAATGACGAAATAAAGAAATCTTACAGTGTTTAACTGTTTTCCGGCAAACCGAGGATGTCTGAGGTGCTATAGTCATAGTAAAAGACCCCACGAGTACATAGCACTGGCTGAACACAATTAAAAAAAGATTCATCCCAATTGTTTACTTGTGTATCTTTGTCTTAAGGCCCTGTTTCAGAGATTAACTGGGTGTGTTGTGGGTGAGAGATGAGGGGGTTGGAGCTCGCAAGGACTTCCCCCCTGAAGCTGAAGAGTGACTGAGATGCTCCCTGACAGGGGGCAGCAGGAGGCTGGCACATCCCATGCAGCACAGACACCATGGGGCATGAGTCTGTGGGCCTCACCAATCTTAATAAGGGCACCCACCAACCTTTTCAATGTACCAGTAATAATTTAAGCATCAGTTGACAGCATCAGCAAACCCCCTCTTTTACTCCAGTCAGATACATCCAAATTTCAGCAGAGTTAGCTTTCAAAACCACATAAATGTAGAGTAACAATCAATTTGTTCGATCAATTCGTTATCTTAAGACATATAGAAATATAAAAAAATGTTTGTATTTCAATATTATAACTGTGAGCAGGAAAACATATTTACATCTCTTTCAACTTTCAACAATGAGCAAATACCTGCAACTGGGCTTATTTAAGAATGAAGCTCATCCGAAGTTGCTGTATATTTTGTACACAAACCAATTTCCTGTCATAAACTGTGGATAATGGCCTAAACATGCTGTTTAGATGCAGAAGCACATAACCAGTGCAACCATATTTATTAATTAACAGTTTACCAGCCACATTCCTTGCAAAAGTATTTAAAAGCAGAACATTTTTTACAAGCCTTGTTTAGTTAATTACCAACAGCTTCTTATTTTCTTAAAGACAAATACTGGAGGAGGGTGATGGAGGACACAAAATTCGAATCTTGCAGTTGGAAGTTGGAGAGTAACTTGACATATTTTACAATGAATGCTTTAAGTAGGTCATCATCAACACTCAGAGGAATAAGGTCACTAAGTTTTATTTTTCAATATTCTTTTCTTGTTTTTCCAAACATATGTAATTTTGAGTAATGTGCAGTTTGACTGAGCTACTCCTTTAGGCAATTACCTAATCTGAATTTGTAATCTGATTACACTATTTGTCACATATTGTTTTTTAATCACAGAGCAGACGTTGTTCGTGCCAGGAATCTTATTCATTATTTACAAGTTAGATGTTAATAAAAACAGACTGTTCATTTACTAATGGTTTACAGAACCGCAGGCATTGTTCCAATTAGCAATATCAAAATGGGAAAGAAGACTATAAAAAACAAGAGGGGTGGGGTGGGGGTGAGGGAGGTGTTGGGGGTTGGACAACAGCATGTTTTCAGCGATGATTATTTGGCTGACACAGACGCTCACGACTTCCTGTTGTAAATCACATAAAAATTTGATATTTCTTTAAATTGTTGTTGGCATGCGGCAAGTGAGAAATGTATCAGTTGTTTGTCATGTTATGTGATGATCAGACCAAGGGTATTTAATCTCTAGCTTTTCAAGAACAGAGTAAAAATGTCAATACTCACTTGACCAGCAGGATCTCCGTCAGTAGGCCGAAGGAGGCTGCTGCCACTTTAAAGGTGCTGGGAGGAGGAGGACTGTCGAACGCAGTCATCATGCAGTGAACGACATAAGGGACAAGACCCAGCAAAACTAACACAGTGATCAGCACAAGCCATGTCTGCCACTGGAAGCTCATCAACCGCCATGGAGAACTCCACTGGAGCTGGTACTGGAAAACAAGAGCGACACCCGATATAGAAGTGTGAGTCCTCATAGTTTAGCAGAGTCAGACTGTTCAGTCACATCAGCATGAGTTTAAAATGCATAAACCTAATTGTAGAGCCAGCGGCGCACTAAGAAGTTGTAGCAGAATTAGCATTTCTGTACCAGAAATAGGTTTTTCAGTTGATCTGCAGAACGTCGACCAAACAGCATTATAAAGTCAAAATTTCTTGGTTGAAAAGATTAGTTACGAGCAACTGCTTGTAAAAGCACTGGCATTTCCATTAAGAATTAAATTGAAATAGCACATTTGTGTCCTAATTTGCTAAATTAAGATGGTAACCATGGCAATCACCACGTTCTCAAAACATCAACATATCAAATCTGTGCTTTCAAGCGTGTTAGTCTGATGACATCAACATTATGATCAAAGCTGAATCAAGACATGGACTTTACACAGAAGCTAATTAGTCTGGTCCAATGAAAACTGAATGACTGCTGATATCAACTGACACAAAGCAGTTGTTAGAAGTCAAAAACTTGAGACCTGCTTTAACTTATAAAAAGAAAACTATTGAGTAACACCAAACCATCATCACCTGTTAAGTTGATATGGCAAAAACTTGTTTACACATTCATTACGGAAGAACAGTATCATTTATCTCGACTATTTTTTGTTTACCAGATGGATGTAAGTTGAATATTCACTCTCAGATGTTTCTTCAGCTTATACCATTAAAGTTGTTGCTCAGACAACTGATCTGAAAATTGGTTTCCTTCTCCTTATTCAACCTCCATCTCTTTTCATTTTATTGACTGACTTTGTTACATCACCATGTATTACAGTCGGTTTAATATACTTTTTGAATTATCCTGATTTAAAGGTCGGCTCATAACAAACTATAAAAGCTGTTTCAATGTTATTTAGGCTTGTTTCTATTATTTTCTGGTGTTAGTTTTCATGGCTGAAGCTCAAGGCACCTTGTTATGTGTGAAAATGACAACCATTGTTAATCCCATTCTCTGATTGGCTGACTATATCCACGAATAAGCACAATGTGAGCACAAGTGTTTAGAAAACACTTAAACAATATATATATAGCCCATGCCCATATATAAAAACACTGGAGCATGTATGCAGCATCAGGCCAGCATGCAAATACTGCCTTAAATCCTTGCCAAACATTGCCTTGCTCTGGAGACAAACCAAACCACTTCAACAGTGTTTGATTAGTGTCTGGAATTCATCTGCAAATGTGCACTTGCCTTGTCCTCTTTCATGGCTGCTATTCATTAATTAGCTTCTTTGTGCAACTGAGCTATCCTCAGTGTTTAAGGTTACATCAGGCCCCAGTAAGTGGCTGCCTGATAACAGAATGCATCCATCTTCATTACTCAACCATTTCTGTCTAGGCTTGCTCCTCCACAAGTGAGCTATGTTAGTATGTTCTAAGGAATTGGCCCATTTCATTGCAGTGAGATCGTGATCTTTTGCCTCTTTTGATTTTAGTTCTCAGATTAAATGACTGAGTTGTGGTTTACATTTCATATTAGGTTCTTTTGTGGTGATTTTTCATTCTTAAGGGGGAGTAGTGGTGCAGCCAAACCAAAACCAAATCAGTAACTACACCTTTTTGGGATTTTTAATAAAAAAAAAGTAGGCCAAGAACTAACAGATAGACATTACAACTCCTTAACTTGCAAATCTCATTTGATCTGAGCCACTGAGGCCATGTAAACAAGTCAAATCTCAACTATCAAACAAAAAACATTTGAAAAGTTCTGGCTCATTTTTAAGATTACTCCTGACAAGCTACAGACACTACACATGTAGATCAAAGTTAGATATTATATTAAATTGCACAATAACTTAAATCACTTGAAACAAGTCAACCAATAATTCAGAAATGAATGTGTTTTTCGTCAAATCTTATCGAATTTAATTAATCATTTATGAATCAAAAACTGAAGTTGAATTCATTAATTCTTTTTTCTATTTGGCTTCATAATACAGATAGGCTTCCTAGATGTTTTTGCTTGTACACAAAGACAGACAAATTGCAAGCTTATTCCATCCTTTTTTTCCAGATATTCAGATAAATGTCTTCTCAAATGAAAACATATGTTTTCAATCTTAGAAGAAATATGAATAGACTCAACTCCCAAGGTAATAACAGAGCAAATGTGTTGCCAAACAATGAAGCCTTTATTTTGTATTTCAGAGAATGGAACCTGACAACACAAGCTTTAAATACTGGGACTAAATGTTGTGGTCAGTCTGTAAGGTTTTGGATGACTAAAAGCAATTGAACACAATTTGCTGACAATCGTGAAAAGGCGCGTTTAAATGAAGCTCTTAGCGTCACATCAATCAGTGGGATCTCAGCTTTTAGTCATTCAAGGTCAAGACAGTTTGAATCGGGTTAAAAGCAGCTCAAAATGTTTATTGTATTCCCCTGGCTAAATTAATTATCTGTGAAGAAGCTGAGGGAAATAACCATAAGGAGACAGACCAACACATCTGTGTTGTGTCCATGTGACTCTGCATGGAATGTAAGCAGGTCTCTAGTATTTTGTTGTTTGCAGGTTTCTAGACGAGTAGTTCAGAGGAAAAAGGAGACACAATGGTCCACCTAATCCGAGGAAACCATGATTAAAGACACACTATATGAGTACATGTATCACAGCCTTGGCAGGCCTGCCTGACCCTTTTTTGGAACACTGTCTTGTCAGAAATTACATTTGCTCTGAACCTAATCTTAAATTCAAATAAAACATGGTAATCCAAACACTGCATGGAGAAGAAAGCTACAAAAGTCAACACTACATGCATTAACCACTGGTTAAAAATCACAGTGTGTTAATTACATTCTGATGTTTTATGACTCTGACCTTTAAACACTATACCAATCAATCAATACAAGAGGGAGGCAGCCTATTGGGAATATTTAGATCCGCAGATTCTGAAAGTAGGGCACTATTTATCCAAACACAATCATTATTAATAGCTGGACAGTCAACCCAAATACATTTTCTACATATTTTCCACATTAGCCCCTCTCCCTCTCCTTGTCCAACCAGGAGAATTAATTAATCTGCCCCAAGACAACAGGGGATAAAGGGACAAACACAATATTATCTTCTTAAAGTCATGGTCAGACATGTTTGACCTGCTAGAGCAAATGAAAACCAAAAAGTTTAGTGTAATGTTCCCAGGTGTAATAATCACAATGGAACCAACTGCCTCAGGAAAAAGGAATGATATGGCATACAATAAATCAGGGAAAAACACATTTTTAATTCCATCCTCCTTGGTTAGACCTAAATTTAAAACTGTAGGACTTTGCAGTGTATAGTGATAATAGCTGCAGATAACACTGAAAATTTCAAATAATTTTGGAAACAATGCAGCCCTAAATTCAAAGAGATGTAATGTACACTAACAATTGTGTAAAGAAGTTATTATTACTTTTGATATGTAAAATTACACATTGGATTTTGTCAGCAAGCTAGCTAACTAACTAAGAACATAAATATTGTGAGATGGATGGTATTATTTTCAGACTTATGTGAACAAGAGATTCCTGAAGAAAGTCATATTGTTTGCTGATGCTATCATGCAAAGTAAGAGTTGTAATGCAGAAATGCTAGCTAAAGAGAATAGTTTCACTCAGAGGTAAACTGAGCGATGGGCTGAAGAAATGCCACATTTGGGGCAGTTGCGCGTACCAACTACCCCATTCAGATGGAGGAAAGTTATTTCAGTGCTTAGAACTCCTATCAAGGGTATCTTTCAAAACCATGAACAGAACCAATTTAGCATTTTCATTGGCCAGATACACGTGCAGGAATAAGTGTCCTGGAGCTTTTTAGAAAAGACTGACTATTTGGCATGACAGCAAGTATAATGTCACTATCTGAAAGACAATGATACAATGATTTGTTGGCACACATGAAGACCAATAAGTGCTGAATTCGGGTTCAGGGTGTATTCTTTATGTTTTTATATTTGGTTACGTAAGAACACTGATGATTATAATATTCTTTTAATTTATTATTTAATATCATGACAGCCAGCTTGAAACTGGAACAATACAGGATGTTTGACACCAAAGGCTTAATATTCAATGATCAGCAAAATGGCTTACCTTAGCAATTTTAATTGAGAGTACCATGTTCGAGATAGAAATCATATTACTGTATTTTGCATATTTAAATTTAATTATCATTACTATGTATAAAATCTTGAAACATACACGTTTGCTGTTAGAGCTGCCTCTAATAGCAAATGTGCTATTTAATAGTTAATCGCTATATTGTGTATTCCTATTGCAGTAGAGATCTGGATTTGTTTTCCTACGATGGCTCAGTGGTACCCTTTAAATGGTAATCGGTATATCGACTAACTTTCGTTAAAGCTCCTCATTTCAGGTGCAACACAAAATAACTGTGGAAATGCCAAACAACTCTTGAGACAATCTCCTGTGTACATGCTGTTTGTTTGTTTTAACTGGGATGAAGTTCTACTTAGGAAGACCAGATGAAAAAGTCTATTAACTTATTGAGATTAAAAGCCTGATGCCTTCCCCCCAGCCACCATCACACCTCCAAAGGAGAAAGGTGATTGATGAGAGCCATCAGGCAGCTTGGAATCTCTTCTCTCATTAGACTCCTTGTACGTCTAAACTCAACAAACACTGGATAACCAACGTGGTGGTGGGTGGGTGGGGGGTGAGGAAGTGACCATGCTCTGACTTTTTAGAAGTATGCACTAAAATATTTACCTTTTACATTAATCTCTCAGAAATTAATTTGCCATTATATATTCTCTCTTGAAAAAAAAAAAGGCTTTTTTAAATCAAGAAGTGTGGTTTCACTCCCTACTCTTCATGCTCAGTGAGCGTTCTCGCTTTTGATTCACTCATGGGGCTGCTTGGAAATTAACGTTCCTGTGGGAGCAGTGTTTGCACAGTCAGGGTGGATCCCATCATTGACCACTGAGGCTCTCTTGAGGAGAGTTAGCTGGAGTGGTGAGAGGGAAAAGAAGGGATGTTGAATATACATAACCCAAACACAGAAGAGCTAAATCACATCACAGGAAGTGGAGAACAACATTACACACTAATAGCAATTACATACATTATTGTGCAAATGAAATGCAGTCCTTTCTGTTCAGATGGATAACCTCGTACCCAAAACTATAACCAAGATCAACAGCCAGAGTCACTGCCCTGTATGGAAACAATTTAGTTTGGTCTCCAGATATCAGGCTTTGTTAAATAAAGGCCCAAATCAGGACTACCAGATCCATTGTAAAGGAATCAAGTCCTTGTGGTTGTGCTGTGTTGTCAGGTAATTTTGGCACAATGTTCTCTCTCAGTAAAGTGACTTCCAGATGAAGATGGATTAAGTGACGGATATGTAAATGCTTTTATTCAGCCTAGCTGGAGTTGTGCGCATACTTGGTGGGCCAAAACAACAAAGACATTTTTTTGGTGTATGCCCAGTGAACAACCTCATTGGAATGATTTGGCTACCATCCTACAATACAGTATTCAGCTTCAGGTTCATTCATTTTTCTTTTTGACATTCAGCTTAATCCAAAGTCTTCTATCACAATATATAGCAAATTTAATATCCTATTGCAGGGTTCTCATTTTACAATAAGTCAGCCAGAGACGCAGCACCAGTCATGAAGCGAACATTAGCAGGATTTGCTAGCTGGTTATGACTGATATAATCTGCCAGTGATTGCTCGGATTTGAGCAGAAAAACAAAAAACTAAAATCCAAAAGGTTGCTGATGAAAAGGAAAGCACGTGTCTTTGTCTAACCTAATTTCATATTTTAATTTAATAAAAATTTCTAGTGATAAATCTGCCCCCAGAAAATGGAAACTGCAAGTGTGCTGCGTACACACAGAAAGCTTGCGCGCCACATGATAGACACTTGGCGGATGGTCAGTTTTGGCTGCGTAGTTGGTTGTGGGGAGGTGTAAAACAGCAAGAGAGGGTGTGTGCTCAAGTGTGACTGGGAAAGACAGAGATTGCATTGTGTGAAAAGGTTTGTGAGTCAGAGAGGGAATAGGAGGGAGAGTTTGTCTGTGATGGGTGGGGTTTTGGTCATCTGCCATCGGATAAGATATCCTGACAAGGCAATCAGAGAGAAACAAATTCTGCAGCCACACGGGTTCAACTCTGTCGTTCTTCACACTGATGAGCTTTTGAAAAATGGAGTGCAGTTGAAATTGGTTTTGTATGAGAGGCTTCATATCTGTCTCTTGTCAGGATTATTGCCACCTGTCTTCATTGGCTGCAAAGGTCTGTTAATGAATCTGAGTCTCCCTCTCAGTGGCTGAAAAGTAGGGTTAGAAGAGAACGCTGCCTTCCCTCCCCAGCACTCGTATGAAATATGTGTAATTTAGGATAAGAATGCTGTGATGTTAAGCAACATCTCTAATCAGCATCATTAAAATACTATGTTGTGTCTGTCTTCTCTAATTTTATGAGTGAAGCACTTTAATTGGATACGTAATTTAATTTGGTTAATGAAAGTCCTCGGAAATGTTGTTTTAGGGACACTGATATCTCTCATGATCAATGAAGCTGCAAATACAACTCCTCAGATACCCATTGCTGAGATCATGTTAATCTCTGACAGCAAAGCTTAGTGCAGACTATAAACGTATTTGCTAAATGGCTATTTGTTAACATAGAAATATATGCGGTTATCTAAAGGAAGTCATCTGAGCTGGTATTGATGAAGTTAAACAAGAACCTTCTGTTAAAAGCGACAGCATTGATGGTTAGATTATTTTGACACTGTCAGGCATAGCAGAATAAAAGTGTTGCTACACAACCATCAGCATTAATGTTGCAAATGAGCATGAGGAAACTGATTTACTGGGCCAGCTTCATGCAAGACCAGACGCAGGGACAAACAGCTCAGTGCACGACTTCTTCTTCTTCTTTTTTTTTTTTTTGTTGCACGAGGCCCGTCGCAGTCCCACAGGAACTCGCCATTGGCCTCAGCCCTGGGAAGTGTCAAATTGATCAAGTGTTAGCTGGGATTGTCTGCTGCAGAGTGTCTGCACCTGTGCATTCCTCTAAGTGTTGAGATCCCAGTGAATCTTGACATGAATCTTGAACTTGGCCTGCTGTTTGCGGCTCAAGCGTACCCAGACATGCCTGGCTGAGAGCAGCTTGTATTGTAAACGCACTCCTGTCACTCTCTGCTGTTACTTTGGAATGTAAACCACCAGTGTGTCACACGGGTGTGATATACCGGTGCAGCACGTTTTTGTTGCTGTGCAGGTGCAGTTTGACGTGCAGCTCTTAAGAGCTTTGCCAAGTTACGGCATGCAAATGTTTCCAAAGAATCCCGAACTTAGCTGCATGCACAATGAACTTTTATTTTCCCTTACAAGTCTGAACAAAGGGAATCATCAGATAATGTTTATTACATATTTCCCCTGTGAATGCAAGCTACAGCACCCTTAATAAACGGCACCTTTACATATGTTTGATTAAAGCAAGAATGAGCTGCTGTTTCTCCAAGGACAAATTTTTATGTGAAGAATACTTTTTCATTCAGCAGATGCTTATGTGCAGAACGGTGTTGTTGCCGCCCACAGGTATAATCAACCAGAATATTAATAATCATTCTGCAGCACTACAATAAATCATTAGGCTTTGGACAATTAATAATGGAGGTGAAGCTTGGGATGTCTGATTACAATAGTTATGATGCATATCATCAATATTTAAATTTAACTTTTCACAATGGAATTTCAGACACCAGTGCACATTACTGATGTTTAAATTTGGCATTGGGGCGGGTCATGGCAGTTGAGGGATGGTGTGCATTTCCATTTACAACTTTAACCAAACTGCTATTACAAAAATTACAGTGCAGCACTTTTCGTAGCTATAAATTTACAGTTGACGCGCAGTAAGAAAAGGCTTGACTAGCGATTCAAAGAAAAAAGTCTAAATAAAGTGCTTTATGAAGCTTCTCATGCTCCTCATTAATTTTGTACAAGCTTATGTTTGGGAATTAAGATGAATGTAAGAAACTTTATTGGAAACTTTTACACATTTTAAAGTTCCAGCAGTTGAGCATTTCCCATCCACCTTGGAAATATATCGAATGAGTGTTTTGATATAATTGAATGGTTTTGTTTTTTTTGAGTAAATTAACTTTATTCTACGAGCACATGTAGATGCTTGATCAGTGAATAACAAATATAGATAGCATAAGTTGGTACAGTTTTGAGTTTGATTAAAGTATTAGAGCTGCATTTTATTTGAGAGAGACTTTTAACATAACCTTTATCTATTGCTTTAATATTTGTATTTGTAAATAAATAAATACTACTCTTAAGGTTTAGACAAATGCACCTTGCAGATTACTCACATAGTATTGTCTCATTTCTATTCATAAGTAGTAATCACCAGCCGGTAGCATCACCTGCAAATGAACTTTAGCTTGACATCTAACACAATGCTTTATGTTATTTTTTAAGGTACCCTCATAACCCATGTGAAAAGATGTTACATGCTATGAGGATAGCTAACACTGAGTCCACACAGTTTTGACATACAGCTCTCAAGAGGCAAAGAAGAAACAATGAAAAGTATTCAGGTCCCACACCTGAGCAGGGTAGTCAGCACATTGAGTGGACATAAACTTCCTCCACCAGATACGTGGTGGGAAGAGGGTTAGTTAAAAACACTCAGCCTTGGCTGATTCACAGTTTGTGGAATCATAAAGTAATCTTGAGGCAAATTCACTTAGGAGGCAGCTTGATGATCCCAGGCCAGTGATTTATTCATCTTAGGCACGTTGCAAGGCTGTAAGAATTTGTCAAGTTAGAATCCTAATTAAAACTGTTAATCACAGATTCCTGTTTGTTCAGCACTCAAGTGAGATGAAAAATGTGATCAAATTATTCATTGCTCTCTTTCAGACAGGTAAGTCAGCGTAGCCTCAAGTGTCAGTGTGCTGCAAATGTTTATGAAGGCTTATGGAAAATTTAAGCTCTGACTTTTTAATTCATTTGATATACACAGAAAAAAAATAGGTGACATCAACAATTTAACCACCTGATCAGTTTGGATTTATCTATTTATGTAGATCAGCATAAGTTGAGATGTTAACAAAATCAGCTTCAGGCAATAAAAGTGAACTGAACTAAAGTGCATGTTAAGATTTGTTGTGAGTGAAGCCTGTAGCTTTTACGAAGGTAAAGTGACTGAAGAAAAATGTCTCAATTTTCTCAGTCCTAACATTTCCGACAGCCCCGACACATTTTGACTGTGTAAGTCTAACGAAATATTATAAAAGTTACAAGATTGTCACTCAGTTACATTAGTGTCAAGAGTTCATAAGCAAATGAAGCCGTCATAGAGAAATATAACGATGAAAGGAAAAACAAATCTTGCTTCAAAATGTGCCATTATACAGTTCGCTCTGCTCAGCCATGACCCAGACAAGTACAGTAGTCCTGAACAAACCAACACAGAACCCTAAAGGAAATCCCCATTATTGTCTAAGGTTTAGTTATAAACAGCTGAACCAGAGAGGATCAGGGAGCCTAAAGGAAGGGCTGAGCAACACAAATGGTTTTATTGCTGCCTGCTGTGAAGACCCCATTAAAAACAATGTAGACAACAGCAGGCAGTTAATCTTTAGATGACTTGTGGGCCCTTTTGATGTACAGTAGCTGCCTGATGTGTTCAAAAACAGATGAAATATTGCATTTCAAACAGTCTGACTCTCTGAATGACTCTCCTCAGTATACAGTGTATGGATGCAATGCATTGGCTATCCAGAAAAGTCTTTGGCTCATGTCAGAAATTATACTCATTTTACTCCAATAAAAAATCCTGAATAAATATTGAATTATGTTCATGGTACAGCTGTCAAACAAAAAGTGATATCAAGAAATATCAATCAGTATGATTTAGTGTCCTGTGCACTCCAGAGGGTGACATAACTAGGACACTCAAGAGGTAGGGGCCTGCCCAGTAAATCTGCCAGCTGATATTAGTTTATCAGAAATATTGGCTGCAAATGAACCTGTTAGCAGCACTTGGAGGAAAAATAAGAGGCTGTCTCAGTGAAGCTGCCCTTTTCCGTATAATCGCAGTTTTTCTATCCTGAAACACTACCGGGCCCGACTTGTGTGGGGATTTTAATAAGAATAAACGCTTTTAAGATCGCTAAAAGTGATTAAGACAAGATTTTAATTTGGGGTCTCATCAAAACAGGACTGAGAAGGCAAAATATGAAGAATGATGCACCAGTTGGTCCTCAAGTTAGTCAATATGGTGTTTTAGTGTTGCATACACACAGTTTTTCCATGACGCTGGCATATGTCAGCTGACACAGTAATAGATGACTTCTGGAACCATAGGTAGTTCGCAAATATGCTTAGTGATGTATGTTTTATTGTGGTGTGCCTGATCCCAGTGAAGTTTGGGAGGTAGAGCATTTCCCAAACCGTTAATTTAGCTTAACTGAGCACACAGTGACTAAATGCCGGTTAACTTCACATTGAACACTGAGGTTTTTCTCTCGCCAGCAGCGCCACCAAGGCTCGTACAACCCCTTACGTCTCTGAAGCCAACCTGGTCCTGTCATCTTTATCACTAAGTTTCCAACACACAGAATCTTTTAGCTGATCATTTTACCACTATTTCAACATAGCTGAAACTATATTCCTAACTATACACTCATCTAACATATGCAGTATAAAACTGTAGTGTAGTGTTATTGGCCTGATCACAAAGGATCCATATCGAAGGTTTTAATCTATGTATTTGTGTTGAAAATGAAACATCAGATGGGATAATCTCTCCTCAAATATTAATATCAGCATTGGCGAGTAGTCAAGTAATATTTGTCCCTGACACAATCAAGGTGATGATAACACTGAATCTGTAAACTTCTCCAACAACAAAATGATATTCTTACAGCCTGCCAATTGTAACCAGATGTATCTTGCTGATTATCAAAGTTTCCTAGAATATTTTATTGTATTTTAATGATCTAAAGGAACCGGGACACATACATACAGTTTATGATGCTTTTGAGACCAATAGGGCTTACCTAGCCTGAAATGTGTAATAAAAGCAATTTTAAAAAATGTACTTGCTGCTAATGTGATGAACTCAGTGTAAATTCCAGGTGAGATTTGGTTTGTCAAATCAGGTGAACAGATATGTCTAATATTTAACTGAAAAGCATAAAACAGATGTTTTGGTAAATTGGGTTTAGGTGGTCCATAGGTAAAGGCAGCTGATGTTCACACCCATCTAACCTAATAGTTTATTTATATAGACAAAAGCTTACACAGAACGTGGGGATGGAAAACGACAAGGACGACATGGTTGATTGATGATGCTTAAGAAGCAGGAGCCCTTATTTTATCTTTGTCTAAAGAGATGCTTGTTTAGCTACTTGCAGGCATTTTGTCTTCCCTGCTTGTGGAGTTTAGGTTTGGACAAAAAAAACGTATTGAGCAACATTTTAAAGCTATGTGTCCCGGGAAATTGAAGGTTTTTAAATAAATTATTCCTGTGGCCCACACAGGTTATCTACCTATTCCAAGTTATCTTCCAGATGTTCTCGGTGTCAGTAAGATTTGAAAATTTGGGATTTTGGCATCGTTTAGTTGATCTATCAAGACTTTTATTTCTTCATTAGGTACAAAACACTTGCTTGTGTGATAGCATTTCTAACCATTCCTCCTCCTTAGTTTAGAGTCATTAAAAAACTGTTCCACACAATGTGGCTAGTTTGAGGAGTATTCACCATATGCGGATGTACTTAAATTCAACTTTTGATCCAGTAACAATAGTTTTTAGGAAGATTTCCTACTAAATCAGAGGTTTTCTTTAGTGTTCTTTAGTGTCGCTTGGTAATATCTGACCGATGAGTAAACTTAATTGTAAATACACTCATGTCTTATAGGAAAAGCTAAAGAATCACCAAGGTTGTTAGAACAATTCTGAGGGGGAACGTGTCCGCTAATGTCGTGCCACTTCTCTTAGTAATTGTTGAAATGTTTCAGTGTGAATAAACGTGATTGATTGACTTGCATAAAGGCTGACAAGCTCCATCATCAAAACTGTTTTATAGTGAGTCCACCCTGCTAATAAATGACTATTGTTTCCTGATACATCCACATACAAAACTTTAACACTTTCAATTGCAACACTGTGATAATCTTGATAAGAAAAAGAGACAACTGTTGCATTCTGCCTTTATCCAAACAAAGACCCCTTCAATATCAAATCTTCTTACAATACTTACTCCTTTTTGGCATTTGTTCGAGTTAAGAAGAATGTGCAGCAAATTAAACAGCTGCTGGAGCTCCATTTATTTTCTAAAATCAGGGTAACATTCCCTTATTAGCCACACAGCCTTGTAGCTTTGTGGTCAATATCAAAGAGAAAAAAAAAAATCAATGCCAATGACCTCAGAAGATTTGTTTTCAAAAGATTTTTTTCTCCTTTTTGTGACAGTTCTTTCCCATTACAGCAGTGCTGCCCAATCTAAGATCATACCATCAATGCAACTAACCAGCTTTACGTGGTTATAGAGGTTCAAATATCAATACACTACAATACAGACCTGGCTAAGGATTGGTGAGTTTTAAGATGCCCTTATTTCTGAAGTTCATGTTGGTCTTCTAATGTGTAGTCCCTGTATATTTATATGCAGGGGTTAAATTGAGCCACCTATCCGTAACCTGGTTCTCATTTTTCCCTGATCTCCTATGAAGCAACATCGCATGTAAGCTGCTGCCATTAACCCTCAGGAGAAAGAAGAAGAGGGACCATACTCTTTGGCACTCATTGCCAAAAGAAAGAAAAAGAAAAAAACTTCAGTTACTTGTCAGTCTGTCAGTTAGACATTTCACAGCACAGATGGCAGAGTGATGATGAATGGCAACCTAATCCACATTACAAATCCCATTTTCAAGCACTGTTTATATGTGTAATAATACAGTACACGTTTCCCACACTGTCATTTCAAACAAAACAACACCGGACTGGTATTACTTTATCATTTTAATTCCTCTTTGGGTCCAATTATTAGAGGATTCAGTTCATTAAAGGCAAAAAGCAATGACCACACAAATCAGAATTACCAGGCATGATCATAAAAATGACTTTGTTACTGCATCTTTAGCTTTATTTACCAAATGTTATTCTGATAATATGTTTTACATACATTTCAGCTTAATGATCTGAGACACAGCAGTTGCAGTAACCTGATACATTGCTGCTCTTTTTAACATTTTTTTTCTTTTTTTAGGAAGCTGCTGCTGATGGTCCTGTGTAGTCAGTTCATTATTTTATTCTTTTTGTGTGGCTCTCGTAACTATGTGCTATGTCAGTGCAAAACCCACGGAAGTGGAGGTTTGTTTTAATTTTTGCCTTGTATACAGTTTGGACAATGTGTCATCACCAAAACTGGCAATGAAACTAGGTTTGAAAATTTTTGAATTTCCTGAACAGGAGTTTATTGATTTCATACATGAGTTTAAAAACTTTCATTTTAACAGAGAAATGGCTGACTGAAGACAGTTAACCAGTTTTTGCAAGTTCAGTTGACCAGGTAGGTTACGCTAGCTTAGCATTTACTTCACAAATTGGAAAACTGTCTCCATTACGAATTATGGGCCCTAAAATTAAGCGTTATTGTTTCCCCTTTTCTTTTTATGTAAAATGATACTAGAGCCATGGAGTAGTAATAATGGGATTTGCTAAAAAGATTAGACAGATAATTGAGCAGATGAATATCATTTGGTGTAGAAAACCACACTTTTAGTCGTACTGTCAACTTGCACATTGATCTTTGAGCTGCTTCAGCAGGACAAACAGTAGAGACAGTTAAAATATGCTCTGTGTTTGTAGCTCCTATTGTTCTGCATGACCAAAGACTGAAAGGTCAGTGACATTTTGATAAAAGGAGTGTCGTATGAGGTGGAAATGGCAGTGAAAGTGAAAAGTGGAATTGCCTATATTATTTTTAAATGAAAGGTGTGCTTTGCCCAACTTTCACCTAGTCTCCTCTTCAACTTTGGCAAACATACCATTGTTCAGTCTGCCAAAAGTTTTCCTACTGTTCTTCTATGGTGTAACAGTCCCAGTAAGTGAATGGTCCCCACTCTAAAAGCCCATCCAGACATAGATGCGTAGCACTGGTGATCTTTAATTTCATTCAGACTATGTACAAATGATTTCAGCATAGCCCACTTAAGGAAAAAAGCCAGTGAAAGAAAGTCTGCAAGATTGTAGCCACTGCGAGTTTCGGCACACTGGCATTATCTACTCCTTAGCTTTAATGACTTCCTGCTGAGAGGAGCCACAGTTAGAGCCTTGGCAGTCAGACTAAGAATAGCATTAGACACAAGGTTATCTGGGCATTACACTCACTGTAACATGCAATTAACTCGACTCCTCCATTTTCATTACACAATTATTCATTAATGTCAATTTAATTTTATGCATTGTTCTACATAACCAAAGCCTGATTACGGGGCCCTTGCACTCCAATATCCCAAGTTAACTGGTGCCAGCCTCACTTGCAGGCTGACTAATTGCAATTTAGCCCTAGACAGCACCTCCCTCTTTAGGCCCTCCTTAATGGAGCAACTGATTCACAGACAGGTAACGATTGGAAAGACAAAGTGCTTCTCTCTCTGAATGGAAAACAAATGCACTGCCGCTAAGCTGTTTTCTTTGTGATAGCGCTAAGGTCTGCCCTTTTTATTCGGAGAGGGACAAGAGGTAATATCCTTCCCTATATCCTATTTGTCTCCAAAATTCTATCTCCATATAGAAATAAGTACACCCTATTAAAGCACACAGAAGTGTCTTTACACCAGGAGCAATGGAATTCAGTCTGCATTTGCCATGTCAAAATTAAGGTACAATACGTATGTTTTTTTTTTCACAACAAACCCGTTGAAAATATTCTAACATAACTAATATTCTAAAAGGTGGCAATTGATTTATGATAAAATAAATTGATTCATGGTTTGATAAGGGATTAGTTTTTTCTGGATTATATAGCTGGAGTGCCTCCTATGTCTTACAAAAAATCTAGGTCTCACCAACTCAATGCAGTTCTCTTAATCCAGTGTAAAAATAAGTAAGATGAAAGGCAAAGACAATGCAGAGGAAGTACGAAAGTCAAGTAAAGATGAAGGAAACTTGCTGAGGCCAAAGGGGTGAAATCTGATGTTGTGTTTGCTGTCGACAGGTTCATTCCCACATCATCACATACGAACACTTGATGAGAACCACTTGGCATCACTTTTTAATTTACCGGGTATTTAGCATAATCTTTCCGAGTACAGGGAAATGTGATAGACTTGTTGTTCTCTGCTGCACTGAAACTTTAGGCATGAGTCAAGCAGACTGCAGACCAATGTCTGCTGAAAAATATGGGGCAAGACCGCACTATGGTTTTGAAGTCACAGCCTTTTCTGTATTCAACCACATGACGGTCTTTCCCTAACCTGAACCAAGTGATGTGAGCGCTTAGACATAACCCAAACCACATTCTGAACGCTAATTAGCTAGCTCCTTATTTGTCTGCAATACTGGTTTATTTACGTGTCTGAGGCTGAGAGTTGCCAGCAACTTAGAATTTATGCACAGTCGTTACAGAGAGCTACCAGTTTGGTTATTCTTCAAGTTGCCCCCGAGCTATACTTCAACACAGTTAGCTACAACAGGTAATCCAGGGAGCTAATTTATGTGTTTGCGTTCACCTGAACTAAGAGACATGGAATATGAGATGATTTATGTGCAAATGAAGAAGCTTTAGTACCCTTTGTGCTGCTTGTCCTCATATATGGTTTTGCTCAAGCTTGACCCATAGAAAGACAGGCCGCAATTATGTGAAGATCCATAATTTTCTTATAAATATACTCTCTGCTGTTGCCCAATAGTTTTGCTGCCTGGTCTTCCTTAAACAGGATGTTCTGGTCAAGTTAAGATTTAATTGGCTGCCAGAATATATCCCCCGAGAGCATCATAGTTAAGGGTTCCTTGTTCTCTGTTCTTGGAGGCATTCTCATAGCACTTATTGGAGCAGTCACGGTTGGTATTGTTGAACTATAATTTGCCAGGCCCCATACTGGGGAAGGAGCTGAAGTTGACTGTGTTATTATAGTTGGACTGTATGACAAACCATGGCTTATCCATCAGAATAAATCATGCTTCACCAGTAGACCAGTACCAAAAAAACTTGAAGATGTATTGTAGCTGTTTTCTACTGTAGGTCAGAAAATATTGCTGAGAGGTGAGATACACTCAACATTAAACCGGTTAAATCCAAAGATCCAATGAGAAATGGTTTAGTCCTGAGAGGATGACTCTGCCTGACTCTAAAGCAACCACACTCATTTATGTGGCAGACAGGAAGTTTAAGTTTAGATTTTGATGCTGGAACACCCAGCAACAAAAGAGCCAAAAATGTTTTTCAGGAAATGAAGGTAAGCTAACGCAGCATTAAGAGACTCAAAATGAACGAATGAATGCTGATCTTGTTCCTTGATGTGTAAATAACTGGTACTGTAGCTTTTTCAAACACCCACCTGTATAGGCGCTAGTATGTCTAATAATCAGTGTGGAGTTAAATACAAATGAATTGCATCCAGTCTAGCTCTAAACTTTGCACTTTGTCAAGCTCAGCTTTTCAGATGGTCCATGAAGATCCCTACTGTTGATAATATTTAGGATTAACTATTGTACAAACTGTTAGTTTTCATTACCACAGGAGCTGCTACCTTGACAGGAGCAAGTGCATCAGTCCTTATGTTTTTTTTTTGTTTTGTTTTTGTTTTTTAATACAAAATGTTCCAAAAAACCTTCAGGGCATTTTCTGGGTAGATTGAGGCTACAGTGAGTCACAATCAGAGAGTGATGAGAAGGGCTGGATTAAATCAGGGCCAACTGGTTAGCATTCTGACCTCAGTGAAAAAAAGGAGGGTAAACATTGATGTGAAGTCTTTTGGCCAACACTGGAGACCTGGTAAACTCTTAGCAAGTTAGGAATGAAGTTTTCTGAGGGTTAGTGGCTTTTTCTCTGGACTAGTGAGTAGAACATCAACAAAACGTTGGATCTAGCAAATACAAAACTTACAAATAACTCCTTTAAACTTGATAGTTACACTATTCCACACGTAGTAGCATTTAGTAAAGAATATTACAAATGCAAATATTACAGAGTTAATAATCTACATTAGCATTTACATCAAAATAGTTCATACATTTTTGATTTATTCTATCAATAAATAAAGTGTTGGAAAGGTTGGAAGTTTCAGTCGGTGTGGAAATGTCAGGCAAAAAAACCCAAAACAAAACAAAAAACATATTACGATTCGCCCTTGAAAGATTCCAAATATAAAAAAAAATAAACATAATGAAAATCCATTCAGTGCATCCCTAGTGTCAAGATATTTCATTTTTCAGACCAGCATCAGTATCCCTAGAGCCAAGTTTGTAGTGTGGTTAAAAAAGGCCATGGCTGACCTTTCAGTTCCATCCATCTGATGGTAATTAGGTGCTACAATCCCTGTGTTTATGAAGGTATTAACACAACAACTGTTAGGGCTTTCCTCATATCTGGTCTCCGTCTCTACAAAATCTTTCACAGCAGGCAGAAGTGTTTTTGTGCAGTAACTAAAAATACGTTTAAGGGCAAGTTGTTTAATACCCCTCTGTCAGGAAATGTACCTTATACATTCGGGGGGGGAAAAAAAAAAAAAATCACAAGGGATAATTTTCTTTTCTACACCTGACATGGAACACATGATTAAAGAGCGCAAATTTGAGGGTCACCCCAGGCCAATTGGACCTGTCTTTCATGCACTGATTCACATCAAAGAGTCTCAGGCAAGACTCCTCAAGGCATACAGTATGTGATCAAAGCGCTCTCCTCTTTGTGAATTCTATTTTATGCTTGTTGTTCATATTATGTTTCAGTGTAACCATACAAATCCTATGCATAATTGGAAGGCTAAAAGACATTTTAATTCTTCCAGAACCATGTTTCGCGCGCAAAACAAGAAACTGTAATGTAAGATAATGATTAATGTACTTCATTGTTGATTGACCATTGAAAAGACTACTCTTTTATTCTCCTGTTCAGCAGACTTTGTAAGCAGAAGGGCAGCAATTATTGCTCATTTTCAGACCGGGAATAATCAAGGCCTTCAAAAGAAAATTAGATAATAAGCGTATATAATATGAAAGGAAAGATACAGCCAACTACAGACTTCACTTGGAATAAAAGAAGATGTGATTAGCGTGGCCAAAGGTTTACAACATTTTGTTTGAATATAATAGATATAATTACTTTCATATCGAATTGAATCTGTTTCACGACAATATATCAGAATGAGGGGAGATACGTCTGGATTAAAAGTGTGATTTTTATTTTTTGCTCTTAGTGAACGTGGCACATATTATCATGATCATTATTATTACTTTTACTACCACAGAAAAGCATGATAGTAATAATATTAATTTTTGCATCAATATACGTTTCCAGGTTCACTGAGGAAAAAAAATCCATATGTTCTAACATATCAGAAAGAACTTCTGAGCTAATCAGCAGTGCCCTTCATGAGGTCTGGTAAATTATCTGCTTCTTCGTACTTCTCATCATGCTGAATTCCTCTCACAGTAACACGTGTGGCTCCATTTTAATTTAGTGTTAACACGTCAGATTGGTTCTGTGCTTGGCTATTAGCCAAATAATGTCTGTTTAGCTACTTAAAAAAAAAAAAAAAATCATTCTCCTCAAGTATTGGCCCAACTTGAATCAAATAGGGGCTACTGGTTGAAGGAATTGTCTTCTCCTAACTGAGGAACTACAACCGCAATGGCTTTCTAGAAAATTATATTTACATAACTTGGGTTTTTGTCTTGGGTATCAACTTTTAGACTCATCAGCATAATAACAATGTTTGCATCCAGCTCACAGATACATGTCAAAAGAAAGTACCCATGTCCATGCAGATATTCCGGACAATATCACTGTAAAGCACAGGACATTGTGCTTTGGCTCAATTAAAAGACTCAAACAGCTGTTTGGTCTTTTAATTGTTCCCAGAGAGAAAAGTATACAATATCTTTTTCCCTGTAACGAGCCACTGCAATAATTAAGCTTTTTATTTTATTAATATGATTAGTCTGTTCTATCAAAGTCCTAAGAAGCAATGACAATAAGGCAGCAAACACAACAAGAGCCTTGAGCTGAAACAACTAAATAAAATCCAGATATTATTAATTTCATTATTTATACCAATGCTTTTCATCCTGTGACAAGTCAAAACACTTGGCGTGTTGTCTTTGTCTTCTAAAAATAAGATGCTTGGTGCCTGAGGGGACATGGTTGCTAAGGGAGTGAAGTACAACTGAAAAAAATAAAACTAATTTAACAAACATAAATGCATTCATCACGGCTGCAGATATTGATTTGGAAAGCAACTATCAATCTATCTGCTTTTTATTCATCTAATTCTGTCAATGTTCCTCAATGATTGGTGGGGGCTTATTAGCAGTTTTGTGCATCCCCAAACTTTTAACTTATTTTTGCCATTTAATTAAAACCCAGTTTCCTTCACCTCTTGCTGTACTGTGCAGCAGTATAACAACAATGATACAGCTTGAGGGAAAAGCACTCCTCATGAGATTATAATTGTCAAGATGTAACTCTCTTAAACGAGCTTCAGTGAAACAAATTTTCGATCCTGAATTAGATAGTCCCCACGCCCCTGACGGATAGGCAGCACGGAATGAATGAACTGCTTGTATAGTGAATACATGCATAAAATATTTTATTATTGTTGTATTATTAATTCACGCTATTAATCATAAAGGCCACAAGTGTCTTGGAGAAAGAGATTTTTTTTCATAGATTTTTCCCTTTCTTAATCCATAATTTAGAAGTGTCCGGTTAAAAAACAAAACAAAACAAAAACAACTTATTTTCATGTCAAAGCATGAAATTTGTTGCCTTTTAAGATGCGACACTCTTGCTTGTTGTATAGAGTGATTTTCTGGGTAATCAAGACAATGGGATAATTACAGCTGGAGGAAAACATGCAGCACTTAAATTGCAGTCTCATCAGCGGCTAATATGCTGCATATCAGTGTCTCTGCGCGATGAATGGACATAAGGAAAATGACTAGTGTGAGCATGGGAGGCTGAACTCTCTCTACTCTCTAGTTGGAGTGTTGAATTGGTTCCTCTGATTGTCCACAGAGGGTTGTTTACATTTCTTCCAAAGTGCCGGCCCCTGACAAGGTGGAATAAGTGACTTGGCCATGATGGATGAAGGCACCTGTCCTAATGGTGGCTCAAACTGTGCCCACTAGTGCACAATACATTGATAAATTGACAACAGTTGGGATATGTTCTGCTAGCACGGAGATTGAGGCTACTAGGACATCCAACTGCTTACCATGTCTCCATGTCAGGATTGCAAAGCCTCACGATGTAGAATCCACTGTAAGCAACTTTACCAGACACCAAACAGCAGGTACAATACAGCAATTAGTTTCCAGATTCAACCAGAAATTAGTAAATGCAACTTCTCAAATAAGACAAGTTTTCTGAAAAACCGTGGATGATACTATTTTTTCTGCATTCATCGTTGTGTTTACAGGCTGTGTTGGAAATGAAAAAAATAATAATTCAGAATTTGAACCTTTAACAGATGACAAATAATCCCCGAAAAACTCTGAACAAAATTATGAGTTATCATTATGAGTATATTTTTCATCTGGTGCCATATTGGCAAGGAGTTGGTCAGTGCCCTCCAAAAAAAAAAAAAAAAAATCCCCACAACATTGCTTATCAGAAAAAATAAAATGATTATTCACAAAAATAACATAAAATGTTAAAGATATCACTAACATTAAAGAACACATAAAGAGTCCGACTATGGAGTTTCTCTCAGCTCTGTGGAGTTTCATTATTTTGCTTTAATGCAACTCTCATGTAACTTAACTGTGTAATAATAGTAATAAAAATATTTCTCCTTTTCAGTATTAATTAACCTGAGCTAAAATTAGGCAAACATTTTTTAATTAAATTTGTTGTGTAGCCTGAGGCCTCACTCCAAATATGTTTTTTCTGTTTCTGTAGGATGTACAGAAAATCAATTGTTCTAATAATGACTTAAAAACTGTACAAGCTTGTTTTTAAACCTCCAAATAGTTATGTAATCTGTATTGTGACCATCTCCTTCATAGTTTGTTGTTCTAATGAGTGTCATTTGATCTTATGCCAAATGAGGCCCATAAAGCTTCCTTTGGCATCCTCCCTGCTGACTGTTTTGCCATAGTGTGATATAGGGTCCATAGCAATCAGCACAACTCTAATTATTTATGGCACTCCAAACTTGCTCTGAAGGAGAAAAGACCAATTTGAGGCCTTTAAAACGCCTTAACATTCTTTTAAAGAGCCAATTAGCCAGTATATCTACCCACCAAGCCCAACATCACATTATTTCTGTCAGTTCTTTGGGGGGAAACTTATTTTAAACAATTAATGCGGATAGTTTACAGCTTTCATTCCAAAGTCAATTTGTCTTTCAAAATGTTCCTGCATGCATGTCAGCACATACTCCTCACCTAACAGGGACCCAATTTTAAAGTGTGTTACATTAAATTAGTAAACAGACACAGAACTCTGAACATACAACCGTGCGCTGTAATAGAGTGCGGCAGGTCATGTTGCACTGAGGAGAAGTAGGAAAATGAGATAGGTCAGTTGCCTATCAACCTGCCTATCAGCCCTCATACTGACAGAGTTAATTCTGCAAATCTAAATGAAGGTATTTGGGGAGCCGGTGCCTGCAATTATCTCACATCTGCAATAGTTTACTTGGGTTACTCAGACTGATTAGTCAGACTCCTCAGGCCTTGTGTGATCAAATCCAGATGTGTTTGTTTCCACATGTTTGTTTAGCTATGAGAGCTTATGAGAAAAAAAAAACAAAACACATATCTGGGTATCATTTTAGGGAATTACAAAAAAATAATGATTAAGAATAATTTGTGTAATAACTTTTATGCAAGTGCTGAACTTGTTTTCTATGGTGGTAACTGAACTGATAGACTGCATTCGGGAAGTGTTCAGAGCAAGTGTCCACCCACTGTGATGTCACCCATTGGTTTGTGAACTGCGACTTTGAAGTTTGTGTTTGAGTTTGAAATTTGGCAGTCGCCATTTTACTTTTTTGAAACCTGAAGAAATCCTATTTAGGGGAGACGGTGACACTGAGGAGGCTTGTCAGACAGGTTGCCTGTGTGGTACAGTCTGTCAATGCAACGCCCCAATGCACACCCTGCTTTATGGACTATTTTGCTTTAAATGTGAGTAATGACACCACAGTCATCACAATGATTCATGCATTCGGACCCTTTACTGTGGCACTTTGAACTCAGGCCCCTTTCATCTCTGTTGATCATCTTTGAGATATTTCTACAGCTCAACTGGAGTACACTCGTAGTTGGTGTTTTTGGCTCTGAGCTACATTGTAGATCAAGATCCATTGTAGCTGTAAGACCATAAACAGACAGGTGTGTGTTTTTCCAATTCATGTCCAATAGGCTGAATTTATCACACCTCACAACAATCATTCATTCATTCATTCATCTTCAACCGCTTTGTCTGTTTCCGGGTCGCGGGGTGCTGGAGCCAATCCCAGCTCACATTGGGCGAGGGGGGGGGTCACCCTGGACAGGTGACCAATCCATCACAGAGCCAACACACAGAGACAGACAGAGACCAACAACACCTCACACTCACACACAGACCTACAGACAATTTAGAGTCACCAATTAACCCAAACATGATATCTTTGGACGATGGGAGGAAACCGGAGTACACGGAGGAAACCCACACAGGCACGGAGAGAACATGCAAACTCCACACAGAAAGGCCCCAGGCCTGGAAACTGAACCCGCGACCTTCTTATTGTGGGGCAACAGCGCTAACCGCTATGCTGCCGCGCTGCTCTCACAACTATCAATCAGCCTTAAAATTGTGACCACTGACATTGATTATTTTGGCACAAATTGGCACCTGTCAGTGGGTATAGTAAATTAGGAAGTATTTTGTCCTCAAAATTGGGCAAAGTTAGGGATGGGAGCTTGGATGGCTTGATGACTAGGTCAGAGCACCTCCAAAAGTCCAGCTGGGTTTTTCCTGGTCCGCAGTGGCCAGAACCAAGCAGGGCGAAGGGCAGTCAAAGATCACTGATGTAGGTGGGGATTGATGCTTGGCCCGTGTGGTCTGATCCAACAGAAGAGCTGCTCTAGCTCAAATAGATAAAAAAGTCAATGGTTCTGATAGAAAGGCATCAGAACATCCAGAGCGTCACAGTTCCTTGTGTCTGGGGCCGTGTAGCCACAGGCCGGTCAAGGTGACCATGCCAACCCTTGTCTACAACCAGTAGCAGTGGCAATGGGCATGTGAGCATCAGACCTGGACCATGGAGCAATGAAAGAAGGTGGTGTGATCTGATCAATCATATTGTCTTACTACAGCTGCCAGCACACATTCAGAGGTTCATAGTGAAGTCCATGTTGCAACAGGTCATTCATCTGCCTCATGGAAATAAATGTTATAATGCTTTCATAAAAGTTAAAGCTATTCTCTGTTCGTCACACATGCAAATTGTTGAGTCTGAGGGCACGCCCATTCATACACACTGTAATATGTTGCACTGTAGCAAGTGATCTATCTCATTCTCCACTGCTCAACACTAAAACGCAGGTTTTAGGTTCATTGATCAAGTGAGCGACACCCATACTGCGTGCAAACTCATTATACATACTAAATATTCACAGGGCACTTTTTCCTGGGAGGGACTTGATAACACTACTCAGACAAAGTTTCACCCACCAACCCACCTCAAGAATACTGTGTCCAAAATGCATTATATTTGATTGAACATGCAACTTGTTATTGGGCCCATTTCACCTTATTTATTAGGCAGGCACCTGAGATTCTGAGATTAGCTTTTTTTCCAAATCAAATGCAGAAAGTTTAACTCTCCTTAGGGAACACTAAATAGAGCAGAAATTTTTTTATGGAAATGTCAGTGTTGCATAACAGATCACATCAAAAAGTGATGTGAAACTCCTCTTCATGTCTGTGATAAATATCCAGTGCTAAAAGCTTAGCAGCACTCACAGAACACACACACATGGGGAAAGACTAGCAAGTTCAATGCTAATATGCTAGCAAGCTGTTTACTTCATAGGACTAGTCAAAATGGCATTCTGTCACAGTCCTTATTCTCAAACTCTGAAAGAAGCTCAGCCTCTAACCGAGCATCAACTTTGTTTATTCCAGAGACACATCTGTATCATTAACCTGTATCATTACTGCCTACACTTTGTGCCCATTTAGTGCAGCAGTCAATACACTGATGGAGGAGAATTAAGTAAAAGTAAATAAGTGTTGATACATCCATGGTAGAATTAATTAATTAAAAGTGTAATTCCCTTTTTTCACTTGTTCGTGTTAATTTAAATTTTTTAACAAAGGTTTATAGTATCACAAGGTTGCTGTGGTAGCCTTAAAATAAATGCTATCCAGTGAAATCTGCAGGTGTATAATGTATAATTTGAAATTGTAAAAAAAAAAAAAAACTACAGAGGGGTTGGTCTGTGCAGAGTTTGAATGTAACCCTCCCCCCTCATTTATAGGTGTATATGCAGGTTGCCTTGACTTTTGTCACTTTTGTGGTGTCACCAGCTTAGCCTAGATGCTGGGATTTATAGGAATATTTAAAAGCATTTGACAAGCTTTAAAGTAGCACTAATTCACCCTCTGAGCTTATCATACCTTTCACTTTTGTACAGCTACCTAAGCTAAATGATTTTTCACCATGTCAAACTGTTTAAGCTTCAGCAATCAAACAGCAAGTGTTAAAAAAAAGTAAAATAAATAAATAAATAAATTGCAATTATAATAAACAGTGTATGCGTGAGTGAGGAGTCCCAAACTGGGAAACCAGCACAGAATGAATCACAGTGAGAGTCGAAGTGATTGCCAATCTCACTGATAGCTGCAGGGCAAAAGTTGCACAGCACAGGGCCAAACAAAAACAACACCTAAAGGCTGATCTGTTTTCTTGTTTGGAAGTAATATGAGTGCCTACATACCATCTTGTGATTTAAATCAAGGTCATTAACTGTGATGTGTTGGAGGATGCAGAAATTGGGACATTAATCCCGACAAAATAGTTATCTGCCTGAAGAGGTGTGATCAGAATGCAACGGGACTGGATAGTATTGGATGAAAAATGTGACAAATCTTTGTCACCAGACATTATCTTCCACAACTTTGGCACATAACTCCTGAACTTTTCAAGACGTCACTGTGGGAGGAAAATCTAGGACCATACCTCATGGCCCCACGAGCCCCATTTTCTCAGCTATTTATTGTATATTGCTGATTTTTTCCCTCTGTTCAGTGCCTACTTTTCAAGAGGAAAGACATGTTAACGACAGGTTTTACTTGTATTTTAGATAAGATTAAGGGCAGTATCACACACATATGAAACAAGATTGTGCAAGAGATGCCATTATTTCTAATTTGCACAGTTTTATTTGATTAGAAGCCTCATTGTATCGTATTGATGGCTTTACTGGATGCTATCAGCACAAACTTGAAACTTCCCCTACATTAATCTTGGTTCAGTACAATTTCCAAAGCTTTATTTTCCGTCACTGTTACTGTGGAGAAAAAAAAAAGAAAAACCTCAACACTGAACTTTCAAATTAAATTTATCCCAGCAGCTTAAGGTCATTATCCATTTCATTCTTTTCTCTAGACTTTTAATTTATACTGCGTTTTCTCACATGCTTGTTTAAAACCATAAAGTTTTGTTCCAAAGTCATTTCACTTTAATGAAAACTCTCCAATCAAAGGATCTGGGGAGGAATTCAACCTTTGACCTTTGACATACAAAGTCACACTGTGTGTGCAGAAACAGCACCGTAACTGAAATCTGAATATAATAAAAGCCTAAACTTATGTATAACTGAAGAGGAGGGACACTGAGTGATATAAATGCTTGCCACGAATTCACAGAAGTCTTTCATTATATCCAGTCTATAGTTACATAATTACATAGTTATAGTAGTGAACTTTGAAGGAAAAGTAAACTAGAGCAGCCACAACAAAGGAAGCTAGAATACTCAGAATAATTGCTGTGCAGTCTGCTAGTGTATAAATGTGTTTAGGAGAGTCATAACTTTGAGACATTTATGAATTATGATGGCACTAGGTATTGTCAGAAATCAGAAATCAGAAAAATCTGTATTTCTGATTTTTGAAACTAAAGAATGCTATTGTCCCGCTGAGGGTCATAGCACAGAGAAAACAGAAGAAACTCCATAAAGATCACCAACCAGTCCAGCAGGTAATAAGCTACTTTATTTTATTTTATTTTTTTCTGAAATCCACAATCAATTCAACATGTAACAACAGGCATGTGACTAACACTTTGCCATTATTTGAGGTGCACTGTGAGAAGTTAAGTAAATAGTTCATGTGTAATCCAGCGACTGTGTCACTCACTATCTCTATTGTTGCCAGGGGGTCCAAAACTGGGTGCAGTGATGCACACATGCTTCGGAAATCCATTCTCCCACAAGTTATGGACAGCAGAGACTTTCCTCTTACGAACCCAACACTCACTCCCCTGAATCAGTGATGTAAAAGCTATCCTTTGCTTAGATCATTTGGATTCACGATGTGAGATAAGCTAAAACCCACATGAAGCATGTCAATTACAGATCCTTGACATATACTAGATTTGTCAAATTAAATCCTTTTCTACTTGTCTACCTTCTGCTGCATTTAAAATCACATAGTTTCATGTGTTGAATAACATATGGCCTTTTCTGCTTTTGTTTGCTTTGAGATACCTTCTGTTGTGAATTGGTGTTATTCAATTATAAACTGACTTGACTCTGTCATGAGGAAGAAAGCGTAGTAGATATTCTGTATGTGTATTAATTAGCACCTGGAACATGTTGCAAATGTAAATCCCTTGGCTGGGAATTGGGTGATGTATAAAATGTCTGATGGGTTAAAAGCTCTGTGCATTTCCTCTGCTCTGCTAATGTCCTAAGATCTTGCTGTATATGTTATGACTTTTACATTTCAAGCCATTAGATAGTGTGCTGTTGGTTGGAAAATCAGATGAGGTCTTTGTGTATAAAACGGGATTTCTCTCTAAATCATACCAAAATTGTGACCAAAGGACAATAGTTAAGCTAAACCCAATCTAATTTCAGCTTTGCATTCTACAGCATTTGCATATCCTGTGGTTATAAGATTGGATGATTCACCTTTTTCATGTTCAGAGATTGGATAATCAAGGATCAACTGATTCATCAGTGTATTTTGATTTTCCTTTTTTCCCGGCATTAAGTAGCTTTTGATAAAGTCTTAATTTCCTTACTACATCATTATTAGCTTTTGATACCAACCTGCCATCTGGCAAATGTTAAAGCACACGCAGATAAGAATTCATAATGAATATGGTTCAGTCTATGACAGATTGTAATAAAAGAGAGGGGCTGTGACAATTATCGCAGAGACAGCGCGTGAGGGCATTTGACAATGTGGCAGGCCTGCACTTGTTAATTGCAAAGCTGCTCATACATTTGTGCTATCTCACCAACTATCAGAATTCCTTTATGTGTAATCACATTTTTATATGTTTCCTCTCTCAAAATATGACTCTGATACATAACTTAGATTGTCTTTTTAAACTGAATTTTTATTTAGCAGTTAAATGGGTGTTCAGCGGTATATAACAGAAGACCTATAACACTTTCCCACCTACACATGGTGAGAATGAATCCAAATCGTTCTATTTCACAGCCGTGTCAACTCCTCCCCAGCACCACCTGTCATCAGGATATTTTGCAGCAATATCAGAGGAAACACTTTGGAGATTGTACGAGCTGTGTGCTTTCATCAGTGTCCCTTAATTAAATCTACCTTTCCCCGGGCTCTTCCATGATCTCTGCAAATAAAATACAGAGTAAACACACCTAATTAAAGAAGTTAAAACATGACCCAACCCGGTTCTGTCTCAGTGTCAGTGACTGGCTGTCTGTAGAGGCTTTGCAGTGTACTGTAATTCCTCCCTGGCTCACAGTCGGTGCAGGCTAAAATCATGTGTCATTAGTAAATTACACAGGTGCCAGAATGAGTTTATCATCTTGAGTATGAAAAGCTTCATAATAACCTAAGGAGGTGCTTCTAAAACGGTCCTATCTTTTAAGCTAAATGAACATGCCACACTGATATGAGATTATCCAGCTTTAGAGCAGACACTGTTGCCTGAAGGCCTGCAGCCAGTTTATGATGCACTATTTTCCCCTAATCTTTTCAACCTCAACAAGCACAAGTACGGGGCAAAGGGAAGAAGAGAAGAGAGAAAATGTGCTGTATGGGTGCAGAATTATTTTTTTTTTTACTTTTAACACAGTTATTCACAAAATAATCTTGCAGACTAGTTGATGGAGGGTTTACTGTTGTGAGATTCAAGTGAAGACACACTAAATGGGGGTAAGAAAAATGCGTTACGTTTTAAAAATCATTTAAAATTACTGAACTGACCTTCCATCATTTTGCCTGTGTGTCTTTATTTAAACTTTTTGGCATTTAATAAAAATACGTAGAAAAAAAAAACCAAAAAGGTAAAATATAACAAACTTATTTGACCAAAAAAAAAAAAAAAAAGCTGCTGCATTTTAGTGATGTTGTCAATATTGAGTTTGCTGTTGTCTTGAGAAAGAGACAAACTTGGACAAGTCAGAGTTGGAAACTAAAAAAATGTCCCTTTTTTATGTATCTACCTGTACGCATATATGACTGCATTCTATTGTAGTGAATGAAAGTGAATCAAATTATTTCCTCCATCCCATACCTGTAAATCATCAGGTGAATGCACGTGTCAGAGGGTTAAGGCTCTTTCAAAAGACAATATATAGATAAAACAAACATTTTCTATTTATGTATACTGTTAAATAGTAAAACATACGAACGGAATAAAACTAGAAATACAAACTCAAATTTTGCCGCAAATAGGACAGAGACTGTACAAGGATTTTAGAAATACTAAGATTTTTAGCCTTATTCACCTCATAACATCCAAGGAAAACCTAAGGACTTTTTTTTTTTTTATTTGTGTTTGTTTTTTACATTTTGTTAATAAAATGCACAGCTGACACACTGTCAAGTTTATTCTTATCAGCAAAGGGAAAGAGATGCTGCTAACTCCGTCTAATTACTGTTTTTCAGTAGAAATCATCTGCTAACGTGTACGCTTTCTGAGAAATGCCATTTTTCCACATCTTGATAAAACCAGCTAATTTAGAAGAAGTCCTGAAAACTCGGTGACAGCTGTGGCCCTGCGTCCAAATCAATGCTACTACATGAGTTTAACTTTAACCCGCTATGCAGTTCAATCAACACTTCCTGTGACTGCTTCCACAAACCTTTGAGATTGCAAGCTTCACACAGATACGGTTATTTTGATTAGAAGTTCACTGAAGTCATTTAGATTGTACAGTTGTGATCCTTTTCCTGTGTTCATTCCCTGTCTACCTCTTGGTTTGTCATCTTTATCTGTGACACAACTGGGACAGCTGTGTCTACTCTCACCAACTGCAACTTCAGAACAGCAGATTTTTAATGTGAGTCAGCTGTAAGGTTTATAAATAGATGAGTAGATTAACAAAGTGACTCTCTCTATCTGAGACTGTGTTTCATGAACTCATGTTGGATTAGCAGTCTATATTTTATCTTAAGTCCTATAGGAAATCAATGGCAGAATGTGGCTGGGTCTGCCAGGAGCTCTCATATAAGTGAAAAGGGTCTTGGCATATCAATTAAGAAAAAATACAGCAAAGGCTGATAGCTATTTTGTATGTGCATCCTGATGCCACAATATCTGCTACTGTTACTGCACTACTGGAGACGTAATGTACATGCTGAGTTGTCATATTTCCAGGCTGCTCATCCACCAGGAAATCCCCCAAGTTTTTTCTTCCACCATCCCTGTCAATATAAAATGCAGATTTGGGGTGAAGGACATTGGTCAACTAAATATTATGTGTGGTATATCATGCGATACTGGGCCAGCTAATGGTAACTAGATGAAGGTGTTGGAAAAGTCAATCTGATGTAATGAATCAGAATTCATTCATTCATTTTCTACCGCTTGGAGCCAATCCCAGCTCACATTGGGCGAGGTACACCCTGGACAGGTCACCAGTCCATCACAGGGCCAACACATAGAGACAGACAGAGACCAGCAACCACTCACACTCAGACCTACAGACAATTTAGAGTCACCAGTTAACTCAAACATGATGTCTTTGGACGGTGGGAGGAAACCGGAGTACCCGGAGGAAACCAACGCAGGCACAGAGAGAACATGCAAACTCCGCACAGAAAGACTCAAGGTCTGGGAACCGAACCCATGACTTCTTGTTGCGGGGCAACAGCGCTAACCACTATGCTGCCGTAGGAAGGAGTAAGTCACCCCTCATGCAGCAGAAGCAGCACGAACACAACGAAGCCAGTCAAGTTAAAAAACGAGTCGATTTTCACTGAGCTATGGTTTACCCTCAGAAGACGCTTGGGGGAGATAAAAGAAATAAACTGAGGTTGTGTGTTTAATCACCTTTGGCGATGTGTTAGTGAGTTAGTGGAGTTGTGTTAATGTAATTAGCAACAGTTAGCTTGCATTGTCAGTCAATACAGGCACCACCTTAAGTGTGTGCAACATTAGATATGTTTAAGAAGACTGCTTAGTGTATGTACTTGTGTGCAACCTTGAATATAAGAGTGTGAATAGCATACAGGATGTTGCAGTTCATCATTATTTATGATTATTCATGATACAACATGAGAAACTAATTTTAAAATATGTTTGAAATGTTTGATTATAAAATCTGGTTAAGAATGTTTAGTTCATACTTTAAATAAGTTATTTACATCATTTGTGAATGTTTTAAATGCCCTGTAACTATAATTCATGGTTAAAAGCTAACAATTAATGTAAAAAAAGGGATAAAATCCTCCAGTGTTACTGTTGTGTTACAGTAATATGTTGATGTGACGTTCATTATGGCCAAAGAGAATTGAAATCAAAGAATCAATATAATAATAGCTTTGCTTCGTCCTCGACATGGAGAATCCAGATTCCAAATATGGGTTTTGTATTGTCTTGTATAAGGGAGATGTGGGGTGACTCTTGAACCTGGTCCCCACCTCATCCAAGGGGGTGGCTCAGGACCCCTCTCTGTCTGTTCCTCTGTTCTCATCCTTGAGTACCTGGTGTGGTAGGAGTGTTGATGATCACCTCTTCTACCTGACCGCGGACTAACTTAAGTGCACTCATGAAATGGAAATTGAGTTGATATGACCTTATCGGACTGAAACAGGCTGAACTGAGCTGATCACCACTAAGTAATACAACTAAACTTGAAAAATAAAGCGATAGAACTCTGCTCTTTTATATTTTAGGGACAGTTTTGTTGCACTGAAAACAGTGACAACAAATTCAGTCATATCTGGTTAATTCATGTTGGATTAAAGCTGTAACTTTAATTAGTCTGCCACAAAAGTTTTCTATATATCCTAACTAAAACCAACTTGGATCCAGTCATTTAATGTGTCCGACATCTCTTCTCATTCTACACGAGTTGAGTTACTGGTCCATATATTCAAATATACTTTAATGAGTAAACGTCTTACAAATATTTTATGAACTTAGCTTTTCAGTCAAGTGTCACAGTTCCATATTTTGGATTACCTATTGATATTCAATCCAACCACTGCTGAGAAAATTCTCTTGGCAGAAACGTGTCTTGCAGATCATGTGAATGCTATTAAATTTCTGTCTAAATAGCAAGCTATGTCTAAAAACGAAAAGTCTTCAAGTAAAAGCTAAGGAAAAAAAACAACCATATTTTTCTGTGTACTTCAGCATTTAAAAGTGTTTGTCAGTCTACTGCACTTCCACTTGTAAGGCATATGAGCATGTAACTGTCCAACGCTTATCTCTCCTGGAGTTATAGCAGTTAATGAGAGCAGCTTGACAATGTGAGACTACCTAGAGCCCAAGGGCCTGTCGGGGAGTGAGTAAACCATTAGCCCCAGCCTGGGGGTAAACAACTCCTAAAAAGTGAGGAGTTCTGCAACACCGTTTTATTCTTAAATCAGCATGCAAAGGCTGAGATGTTGGCAGTATTTACCAGTGAGAGAGGGACAAGCTACTTTGTCCTGCCACTGCCATCAGACATAAATAATTCTGTCTATTGTCAGAAACTGAAGCCGAGACTGGTCGAAAATAGCTGGAGATACAACACTGATATACAGTAATCGCCACAACCAACACACATGCAATAAGGTTTTGAGAATGGCAGTGAGAGTTGATAGAGACAAGAGTAATGGGTCTCTCCACCTGTAACATGATTCTGTCTTTAGAAGGAGGCCTGAGGATGGGTGGGTGTACCCACCCTCAGTCCTCCCAGTTGGACACCACTATTCTGCGGCTCATTGTCTTTGTGTGATGGGTCAAGGAGATAAATCCTCGTACCGCTCTGGTTTTGCAAACAGCCTCAGAAAAATGATAGCCCTGGGAGCATATTTTTGGCATCATATAAATAAGAAATGGAAAAAAAGGAGAAATTATACTCCTGAATGAATTATCTGGCTTCCAAGCTTTGTAAGGATCTGCAATCATAAGCATGCAATACCACGCCATGCTGGTGAGATTTTATTTTTGTTTGCATGTAATTATTTTGTATTTCGTCTTTTTAAACTGTGTATACACAGTTAATAAATGGTAACACACTACAACAGACGTTGTTGTAAACAGATAAAGACACCGCTGCGTTCACCTTCTGTCCATCTTGTGCAAATACAACTCCAATTAAGTTTTTGTTTTTTTTGTTTTTTTATTTACAAGATTTTTCAATTTTTGTTGACTAAGATATTTTTATTTTTACCATGGCCACTTTACTACAATTTAATTCATCGCTTAAATGTCAACAAAAACTGGGTCAGTGTCTTCTGACTGGTAATGGGTCTTATGAATGCTGTTCAACCATACTTGAACTAACTGTTGAACTAAAATATTATTTTTCTGTGCATGGCAACCGACCACATAGTTATAAACTACTGGAAAAAAGGGCCTAAGGCTGATGTAAGTATATGGTTTACTTTAAGTTTTCCAATCTTAAATCTATAAAGATGGTGGATAACTTTGGATTCTGTCAAGTATATTACAACTTCACTAAAACATATAAAATACCAAATATGAAGGTGATTTATTACATTAGCTGCAAGAAGTTGAGATCAGCACAAAGGGAGATTGTACGAAGATTCTAGTAATGAAATAGTCAAATTTATTATCTTGACAGCTGGATATTCCAATTTCTTTGCCACTGAACCACAGACTTTCCAGAGTGCAAACACGTTTAAGTACTTCTTCAGAGTCAATTAAATCAGATAGTAGTTAAATTACCATTTTTATTAACCTACAGGTTCACATTTCTGTAATTTTAATCACTATTGAAAGACTATTAGAACTGCTTTCCTATGAAGACAGAACTAAGGGTCATTTAGAGAGCGGCAGAATTAATCACACAATGTCACTTCAAATCTACCTTTCAATTCACTTAAAAGATTGCTTTAAGATTTACATGTGCAAGGGGAATTACGTGTTAAGTTAAAGGAGAGATCAGGATTGGCAATGGGCTGCACCCACCTAAAACTGCAAGAAACTTGAGCATCAAACCGGCGCCAGAGTAATATTAAAATGAAGATTGTAGAATATTTCAAAGGGCTTAGAGCAGGGTCATTAAATATCCGAAGTTCAAAAGCTGTCAATGTTATGCTACAAATCATTCCCCTTCCAGTACCTGTGGAATTTCCTCTCAGTCCTCTATTGTGCGTTCATGAGAGCAAGCATCTGGAGTGTGGACAGTAAATAATATACCAAGAGAACGTTAACTTTTAGTTGTGGTGTTAGATGCAACCTCAATTAACAAGAGTAAATAATCCTTGTGATTACTCTGAGCTGGCCTTTATCTCGTACATAACCTAATTAAATGGACCATCCAAACATAAAACCACAAGTAATCAAGAGCTTTGCTGAGGCATTGCAATATAGCTGTGCGGGATTTCAGACACACCCACACATGTGTGAGCATCCATGCATTTCACACAAAAACATGCACGCACACATACAAACACACACTAGTTTGACGAAACTTACTGGCTAATAAAGAGCATTTGCTTCAGGATAACTCATCACAATTTACGAAATTAAATGTGCAAAAAATGTTTAAACGGGATAAATGTATCCCATTTAGAGGGATATTCACAGTCATAAAGTTCTCTGGTTTCCAACTAACTTAATTAAGATAGCTCACGAGCACCATATATTCTCCATCTCTGAAGTATGTCAGACTGACCTTGATGACTAGTGGATGGGTTGTGCAGAGGAGAACAGATAATTTTGGCCTTCAAATTCTACTGAATATATATCGGGGGGGAAAAAAAAATCTAACTTTGTGATATTGTAATATTGCTCATCAGGGCTGCACGACATACCAAATAAAATTTCCACAATCATGAGTCACAAACTAACAGAAATTTGTCATGTTGGCGTGAGATTTTTCCAAGTGGAACTGAGGATTAGTTTAAAAGAAAGAATTGGAACAGGAAAGCTGAACTCATAGATAATGAGTTCAATACAGTCAGGAGTTCTGTTGTTGTGGTTTGGCCAGCACCTTCTAGTAACAGTGGCTAATGGCAGCTAATTAGCAAACTGGATAAGACTGACATGAATGAACCAGTTCCCTGTTCTCATGACTAGTCCCAACTTTTGCTACAGCTCCGATAAGTTCTGTAGATACAATTCAAAGTCTTTTTTTCATTGTTCAGTGTTTGATGGTTTGTCAGACAAGTTTGACTGGGATCCTGGGTAATTGTGATTAATTACAAAAATGAGCAGCAAACGTGGAAAAGTTTTCGTTTAAGCTTTAACACAATCTAGTCACTTTGGAAGCCAGTCCTGCTTAAAAGCATGAATTCAAAAATGAATAGTTACAACCTGTTTATTCATCAAATCTCTGTGTCAGATGATGAAGTGAGAATAATGATGAAAGGAAAGCAGAAAAATATTATGCGGTGTCTGGTACAGAGATAATATATGAGGATGTCATTGGATGTTGACCAAGTACATTTCCACTGCAGATATTATTTTAGGAAAGAAAAACACACATTTCACTTTGGCCTGCAGTTTCACCAGTGTATTATTATCGACCAATGCAAAACTTTAAAACCATTGGCACGCCGGTGACTCCTAAAACTGTTTCTCAGTGGAGGGATGACATTTTTTGAGGTCTTGGTGTGGTAATATCAGATTTGGTTTCATTGTGTTTGCAGGTTAAAATTGGTTTTAAATAGGCCACAGAAAAATGACTCCATTTAATCTGAGCATTGAAATGTAGACCGTGTAATCAGTTCTCGTTCACATGTGGGCCAAGATAAGACTGGTTTTATTTGTGTGTAAATCTATCCTGAGAGGCCCCATTCTTGGCTCTGGCTATAGTAAGCCATGCCTCCAAGCTATAGCAGTGTGTGTGGACATAACTGGTCCTTCACTTGGGTCCCCACCCTCTGCCTCAGGATCCATGTGTAATTGAGAGATGATCTGGGCATCGTGCACAATGCCACACTGCCTCGGGAAGTGAGTACAATAATCTCTGTAACAAGGCGAGGATGCCTCTCTCCTAGTGGAAGTAAGAAAATGTAACTGAAGGGAAGATAACACCATTCTTTAAGTGTGTTGTTGAAAGAGAGCGAGAGAAAAAAAAACAGAGGTCACTTGTAATCAAATAAAATCAGATTTATATAATTTTTCCCTGAACATCTCAAATCCACAGTCATGTCTGCATGTCTATTCTTTGTTGTTGGCAAAAGTTGCAGTGCTGTATAATATGTGTGTGTATTCTCAATTATTTGCATCCATATCTAATACTTCAGCTCGGTAGTGGCACAATGCATTATGAAGAAAACTTGATTGTGAGTTGTCACCATTCCCTTTAATTACAGCCTTTGCATGGACACATATGCATACAAATGGCTTATTTGAAGACTGAATGAAAGGGAGTTCATTTGAAAAACTACAACAAAACCATTTGTTCCCACCAAAACAGCATGCGCTGTATGACAAATTATGCGTTAGTCTTATGAATAATTCTCAAATTCTAAGCAATCAAGTTTTAAAGATATCATAAATCCTGTTTAAATGGCCTTATTCATTACACGTCAGAGATGGGTGGGGTACTAATAAAGTGTTGCGTCTGAAATTGTCACTTACTTCATGCCTTGCTGGAAGATGTTCAGCACAGAGCTGATGTATGGTGCAACTGACTGTATGGTGATGGAAATGTCGCTGTGGCCTCGTTAGCATTCTGCTGTAACCCTCGGGCAGGGGTGTCAGATTCTCTCAAAATTTACAGCCCCGTTTGGAACCAAAAGATTTTGTGCATAATGGCTGTGGGGGCCCCTTATAATGAAAATACTGATCCTCACTAGCAGGGTTTGGTCTGAGGACAATGTTGGTTAATGAAGAGCTGTATATGTGAAAGGTTAGCAATGGATGAAAGCAAGAACACGAAGCAGAAATAGCAGCCATTGATGGCAGCTTCAGTTTGTTTTCTTTCTTACAATACAATATCAACCCCTCAGTTGATAGGACAACTGGGCTTCTTTCATCCTTCCTGAAAGCCAGAGGCGGTTCTTTAAGCACTGGATATCACCGTCTCACGCATGTACAGGTTGAATACCTCTATCAACAGTCACCTGTGACCCCTGCATGACCCCAGCTAGGCTACATCTCATATCGTCAGAGGATCTGTTCATTGGCCCCAGTTTGACACCCATCAGTCAGCGGTAATTAGATATCTTTTGCTGGTAGGGTTCCCAGCTGTTCTTTAAAATATGGAATCGTCCCGTATTTGGAAATTAAAATTTGCGTTCCTTATCGAACTAATAAGGGACGCACTTTGTTCTGGAATTTTAAAAATCCATGTTGGGCGATTTTTATCACGATGCTGCTGCTAACTCTCTGCACGTGTGGAATGAGCTTCTGTTTCACTATAGCTAAGAGAATTCTCTTGTTTCTACTGGTTCTCTTCGACCAATAGAAATCTATCAGCTGTTGCTATGGTGCGCCTGCTACGCAACTTATTTAGATATGTAAGTGTAATAATAATGTGCTCAGGCAGGTGTAAGACATTATTTTTGTTGTGCATACTGTATGCACAAAAAATAAAATGTCCCTTGCCGAAAAAAAAAAAAAAAAAAAAAAAAAAAGATCCTGCCCCTTATTTTGACTTCAGGAAATTGGCAACCCTCTTTGCTGGGGAAACCAGTATTTTTGTACCCCCTCCCAGCTAGTTTCATGGTGTCCAATTCTGTTTCAGTTAGCAGAAGAGCTCTTGTTTGCGCTAACATCCACCGTCCACCATTCTAGTATTTCTCCCCAAGGTGCTGGCATGGTCTCACCTCAACCAGATTTTGAATTCTGCCAGATATCCAGCTACCACCCGGGTAGGCAGAGGGTAAGTCCAGCCTGCTTAGCCCAGAGTGGGCTCTTAGGGCAAATGTGGAGGCTACCATGTGTTTCCAATGTTCAAAACAACTCTTTGGCTGTTAGGGTGGACTTACAGTAAGGGTTGTGCATAGTCTAAGCACCATATGTCCCACTGGATAGTAGACACCTTCACCAACGCTTACAGTGCTAGTAGTCATCCCCTGCCATCGAGGGGTAGAGGCCACTCCATTTGGAGTGGCCTCCCTTCCTGGACTGCCCTGAAGGGTTTTCCCTTGGAAACAATTTCTGCTGTGGCCTGTCGCCACTCATCCATTGGAGGTGGTCTGGCTGCCCGGTCCCTCTGCCTCTACATAGTATGGCAGGTTCTGTGATTCCTCATGACAGACTGTTCTGTCACTCCGAATCCTTGTGATCTTGCGAGAAGATTCCTTGGAACAGATCCTCTTTCCACATCAGAAGCCTAGCCAGGGTCATGCAGGGGTCACAAGGGACTTTGATGATATAGGTAAATGATCCGCACATGCATGACAGAGCGACATGTCGAGCTTAAAAAACTGCCTCTGGCGGTCATCCAGAATCCACAGAACTACAGCTACATATGTAACTCTCATTTTTAATGCTGTAAAAAAAAATCTGTAAGTAAAAATATATATCTATAGATATAATCATATTAATAAAAAAAATATATATATATATTTTTAGAAGTCATATTCACTGAAGATGACTCAATTTACCCAAAAGATATCAAATATGAAAGCCAAACTTTGGAAAGTGTGTGTAAATAATTTATAGTATTTGATATAATGATAGCACCAAAATCTACATTTTCTTACTTTTTATTATTTTATCTAGATTGTTGACTAATCTGCTATTCACAATAAATAAGTGAATCTTTTGGAAAATAAAGTGTCAAATAATTCATAACAATCATGAGACATTTTCAAATGTTTTGTTTTAGCTTACTATTAGTTTAACTATATAAAAGACTACTTTTATATTAGTCTTGATATAATTATTGTTACATATTGGCAAAGGTCCTAATGCTTTGAGATGGCCGACTAAGAAAAAGTCACAAATGCATGTCTCTTTGATGCTGCTATGAAAACCAACTTGAGAAAATTTGTGGAATCGGTTTTTGCCATATGATAACCAATTCATGTTAATGATTAAATATGTAAACAAAAAGTGAAATTACAGGTTTTTCTTGGTTTGTTTTGCTGCATATAAACCCTGAATGTTGCACAAATCACATGTACTTGAGGCTATAAATTAAGTTCAGTGAATACAGGCTTTGGAAAGTTGAATGCAGTGCTCTCCCGTACTTCTTTAGACATCCCATTTCTAAAGCAGTCTGCTAAGAAGGGAAGAAAATGTGAATTACAACTAAGCTGCTTAACCACAATGAATTAAGGCTGATCATTTGAAAATTTGATACTGAAATTACTGTCATTATGGTGCATTATGTCTGAGCATAATGATTGCTTTGGCGCGGTTTGAAGACAAAGGCAGACTCTTGGGGAAAGTATAGTCAGAGGAAAAGTTGATTTCATGGCTGTTAATGATATGTGAACTTCAAACCTTAATTTTGGCAGCCATCATTTCCTGCCATTTCACAACTCATCTTTTGTTAGCTACCTAAACGGTAATGCATCTGCAAATGATTTCTCTCTCTCTGGACATTTGAACTTGTCAGAGTGGGAAAAAAAAAATAGCTCCTTTCTAGGCTGATATTTAATTTGTAGAGCATGCTTCAATGCACAACAGGTAAGAAAGAACATACTGTAACAGGAAGGCATTTCTTTCATCTGATGGGTTTCACTGCAGTAAACTGCTTTAAACCATCTTTTCGCAAAAATAGAAATTATAAGATCTGCTGTCCTTGTGCAGAGCTGTCTTTGGCATCGGCTGTGTTTTTGTGGGTACAAAGTTTGCTCTAGACATTTAAGAGTGTTGACAAAGAGATCGATTGCAAACCAAGACCCGGGACCACACAGTAACTGTGACCACGTTTTCCTCACAGCTGTATTATCGACCAATGGAAACAGACACATGGAAAATAGGACCAACTTTGCCTCCATTTTTTGGGATGTTTCCTTGGTTGCAAACAGTGTGGAGACCAACTAGGGCTGTTATTAATTCTCTTTCAGTCTAAGCCGGCCGCCTGAACACCAATTAAGGAAGAATTTAATTGAATCAGCCCAAGTACCTTTTTGAACAGGAGCTCCAATGAATTGGGCATGGGGATGGATGGATGGCGGGAAAGGAAAGGAGGCCGTAGAGGTTAAAGAAAAAGGGTAAAATTACAAAGAACACAAGACCCAATCTCACTTCCCGCCCTTAAACCCACCTCTCCATTTTTCACACTACCATGTAGGATAGAATATCCCTTTCTTCTGAGCGGCATTGTCCCTGCAGCACTTTCAGATGCACAAAACAAATGTATTAAGAGAATGAGTAAAAACCAACTAATCGCCCTGATAACAAATATACTTTGTTGGGAATAATGGTTAGGGTGGATTTATGTTTTGAAGAAAATTAAATGTTTTAGCAAATCTACCCAAACCAGATGATGTATTTGATTTATTTAATATTTATCTATTTATTTATTTATTTTTTGTTTTCTTCCAATTCTTTTTTTTTTTTTTTTTTGTGCTGACCTTGTGCTGACTATTCAGACTAAACCAGACAGAAATTCAAGCCAAAACAAAGTAGTGTACTGTTTGGGAATTTAATTGAAATTTAAAGTAAATCAAGTGAGGTATAAGACCACTTTCAGATGTGAATTTTGATAATATGGTCGGACACCATCACCGTAGATGTAGACGTAGATAATATTAGATAAGCCTCCTTTTTTATTTTAGAACATAACTCTAAGTGTAGATGTGTCTATGCAACAGCAGAAGTGACATAGCAGAGCAATTTAACCTAAGAGGATGTATATATGTGCAGGTCACAGACATGCATGGCATGGTTGCCTCTCAGATGCTATGGCATTGCTCGGTGAGTGTAGAAAAGGCTTGATGTCCTTTAGAGCAGCTTTCTGTGAAGAATTAAAACTAAATAGGGCTGTCTTTTTTATTTGAAATTCCAACATTTGTTTTAATGTCGGAGAAAATGTTCAAATGTGAACTCAAACAACCTGTGCAAATTCTAAATTTCCAGCCTACAAGTACAACAAAGGATTTTAAGTAGTGAGTCTCCTTGTGATTCAGGAGAGGGTGCTCTAAAATGTGACTCAGTTTGACCTATGGCATGCTCTATTGACCTATCAGTAAACTTAACAACTAGTAATGTGGGCTAATTGGAGGCCATTACCTATTAGAAAGATTTATTTGCAGGGATACGTGGGTGTGTGCGTGCATGTGCATATTTGAATTTTGTTTGAACTTAGTTTTTGGAAAAATTGACTGCCCTTAAAACTTAACATGATATCTTCCCTATTACTTCAAGTTATATGGGGACAGATGACTTGGTAATTGTAGGATAAACAGTGCCATGTGGGCTTGTATCAGCGGTGTATTTAGTGGAAATATGATTATGGCTGTAGCACACCATTAAAGCATCATAAATGTGAAACATGTTCGCACAATTGCTCAAATGTAATATACATATATATGCAATAAAAGAAAACTACTTTTTGTGGATGTGTGTCCATTAATGAACTGAAATGCTTTGGTATTGAACAATGTATTACATGCTTGTGCACACGCACGCACACACACACACACACACACTCACACAAATACACACACAAACACATGTATTACCTCAAGGCCATGTTCCATTGTCCTGGGAAAGCCATGAGGAAGAATTCCTTTCATGTGTCATCTCCTGTCATAGAACCGTCCTGACAGAGGCTTAGTGACATATGAGAGGCCTCGGCAGAATGTCCTGCTTTTAGTCAAATGAAGAGTCTGACAGCTGCTGCATTCATCAAAATCTATGGATAATCTGCTTTCCATGTAAAATCATATGATTAACTTTTTTTTTTTTTTTTTGGAAGAAGGGGATGGGAGTGTAAATGGTTGCACCTTTAAGGAGACACTTGAGAGACATTGGGCGGGGATGGATGGGAAATTGTGTCAGAAAATTTTTAGTTGCATGGAAATGAGTGGAAACCTTACAGTGTTAGTTCTGCCTGTCTTTTTATTTAATTATTTGAACTGTCCACTGTACTCAAAAGCGAGCTCATTTTAGTTAAAATCTCTTTTCAAATACTATTAATTTATGTAAAGCCAAAAAATACAGTTAATCAAACGCTATTCCATATCTTGCATGGTAAATCTTACTGTTCTTAACAGTAAAGTATCTCAAAATACTTTTCATTCATAATTTATATTTTAATTTGTGTAAATCCTACACATTTAGTTGTTGGTTTTTTTATTTTATAATACTGCTCAATGAAAAAGAAAACCACAGGAAAAAAGAATAAAAAAAAAACAAAAAAACAAAAACCTAAACAAAACAAACCAAGACTTTTAACTGCATGAAAAAGTGAATTGCACATATTAGCTGGGTGAAACCATGAATTATCATCTCAAAATGCTATGCAGAAATTGGATTTTACAAACAATAATAGAAATAAAAAACTTTGTACGATTTACATTGACATCCTGTGCATTTTCCTTTAGCAGTTTCATGATGAAAACGGTGGTATCCAATTGCGCACTATGTTGTAGTGAATTGCTCCAAAATGTGTGCTTGTTGTCTCTGGAAACGCGTCAATATGACTTGGAAAAAATGTAAAGAATAAATTATATTGGAAGTTCAAGTGGTGACAGCGATCCTGAAGACCTCTCGCTGCAGCACCACAGAGATAGTAGTAGTGTGTACGTTTTGTGGTGTGCATAAACAGCAGAAAGGAGACACTGACTGAGTTGTGAGAGACAAAATAGATTCAATATAGTTGAAGATCTTTTCCAAAAGACTTTATGATCAATATGATGCCTGCCGAATAATTAAGTTTCAGGGTGTGTTCCCTCTATGGTTTGATTATACAAGGAAATCTGGCAAACAAGGACATTCGCATGTGTGTAGGTGCCTGTGTGTGTTTGTGTTGCCCAGGTGTTACCTACTTTGTGAGGACCTAAAGCTGTTTACAGGCTCATTATGGGGATTTCCTTATGTAGACAAAATCAAATCTGCAGTATATAAATCATAACATTTTATGGGGAAGACATGCTTTAATTTGAAGGTTTGGATTAGTTTAGGTTAAAGTTGGCAGTGGTTATGGTTAGGGAAGCAGTAGCTATAGCTGTGGTTACACCCATAGTAAGTCTCAAGGACATTTATGGAAGTCACTGAAATGTTTTCTCAACCTATGGAGACACAATTGATTGGGTGAGTGTATTTTTATTTTTTTAATTGAGATTTGGGATATCAGAAACAGGTTAATTTGAGGCAGTTAAAATAAAGATAGTGCCGTAACGTTGGCCATTAATTAGATCAAATCTACTGACTGACTCACTATTTCCTGTGCTAGCATACGCTGTGTTGTTTGCTCATTAATTCAGCAAATCTAATTTACAACTTTACTCACTATTATGAAGCCTCATGTCCTGCAAAAAAACATGTACTACTTGAAAACAACCATAGATGTGAAACAGAAAAATGCTGGCAGAGTATAAAAAGAAGCATATTTCTTTTGAACACGTTTCTCTATCATACTTATCAGTTTCTCACCTCATAACTGTAGGAGTTATATAACTGTATTGGTAACGGTACCAAGAATTACTTTTGTTTATTAAGCGTGCATCATCAGACACATAGCCTGTCCCCCTGACCCCAGCTCTGTGTTGGAAAAGGTCTAATCAGGGCCATGGAAGGCAGTTGTGAATCTTTTCCTACGTCACCACTCCCCACCAACATCTACTCCACCAGACTTCAATCGGAGGGAGCAAAGGCCATTAGGCAGCTCTGAACCTCCTTTTCTTTTTTAATTACACCCTCCTGGATTGACCGAACACCAGCTAGCCCTTTGCTATTTGTGGTAATTAGTCCAGAATGTGAGCTGTCAACATGCAAAAATCGTGCCAGTAGGCCCAGAACGCCTCAGCCACCCCCACTGTGTTCAACAACAAGCACCTAGCCTCGGCCACTGGAATGCATTAACTTTCTCCTCTTTTTTTTTTTTCCCCTCGGCGACTCATGTCAAATCCAGGTCCCTCAGAACAAAATCTTAATAATTAACTGGCAAATTTTAACATGATTGCTTGTGACACACCTACTCTGGTAATTATGGCTTTGAGGCCATGTGCTAATGAAATTAATGCATTCATTGCCCCAACAAATTAGCATAACTCATACAAATGGCCCACATTTAAGACCCCGTTGCAGAACGCAAAAACATCATGCAAGAAGCAGGAGCAATAATGCCAACAACAAAAAAATCTAGAGAATGAAATGGCAAGAACATTGAGCAGGAGACCGTATGACAAGCATTGGTTTCTCAAAGTCTTAATGGCTAAAGCCTCTTAATGTTAACCAAGGGTGATTGCAGTAATGCATTAGAGACTGATAGCAGAGCAGGACCAAATGATTATCACTATCATCATTACAGTCATTGCTGATCTACATATACATCTCTCTGTAGACAAATATTAAATGGCCATGCCACAGCAGACATTAAAATGTTATTATACTGATGCATTAACTTAGTGTAGCAGAGTTCATATCAATACAGTAGAAGCTTCCCAACAATCATTCTCTAAATGGCACAGCTGCCACTTGAAGCAATCACCAGTCCGCTGACCCCTGTGCATCGCTGTTTGGTCTCACAATGGGATGTCCCTCAGACATTTACTGCTTGCCATTAATAATTGATGGTGATGCCATCGGTATAATGGACAGACACAAGTGCAACAGTCCTTTGGAGAGGCTGAGAAAGTACAAGAAATGTTTCCTTGTTGGTAAAAGAAGAGCAGAGATGGTTATAACACTTAAACATGTGTTTACCTTCAGCCAATTACTGCCAGGGAAATAGGAAAATATAAAAATGGCTTCCATTCAAACAAGACTGACTTACATTTAGGGAGGGAGAGTGTGTAGGTTAGTATAACTGTTTCTGGTTGTGTGTCCACAATTGTCTCAAAATGTCACTGGGGCTTTAATTTGTATTGAAAACAGTATTACATAAATATTGTTATTGTCAAATAAATAATAAAATACAGGATGCTTTGGATGTGTTGAACTACAACTACAGAGAATTCAGAGCAGAAGTATATCAAATCAAATTTAGGAGAGGAAGAAATCTCAGGCAGATCTGGGCTCAGGGAGGGCAGCCATCTGCCTCAACTGGTTGGGTTGAGGGAGGGAGCGATTGGGAGGGGGGGGGGGGGCAGAGAGAGAAGCAGAGGCAGTAAGAGATACACAGTGAGCGCGAGCGTAAAGGAGAGGAGGGGAGACTCGGTAGAGGGGTGGGTAGAGAACAAGAACAGGAGGAGAGAAGATGCCATGAAAAATACAAACAAAACATACAGTGATTGCAACCTGGCAGTTCTAAATGTGCACTAGTAAATATTAGCAGTAGGGGATAAGAAGAGGTTACAATGGGAAGTGAGTATTAGCGTGTAATGATAACTAAAGGTAACTCTGGCAGCAGCAGGTGCTGAGTGGGAACATGGAGCAGGTGATTCAGCACCTGGAGGACGGGGATCTTCACAATATTGCGTAGGTGAAAAAGGCTGTCCTACAGACTTGTTTTATATGGGGGACAGAGGACATGTCCTGATCAAAAATGACTCCAAGATTCCTAACAGTGGAAGTGGAGGCCAAAATAACGCCACCCACAGGGGTTAGGTGATCAGATAATACTTCTCTAAGGTGCTTAGGGCCAAGTACAATGACTTCAGAAGTAGCAGGGATGCCCTTAACTATGGCCGCTGGCGTCACTAACTTCAGGTTCCTCAGAATGGAATCGCTGACAACTAGAGTCAGTTTTTCAGGTCGGCCTGCACCGACTACAGGACGGGCTAGTTACACTAACATAAATTGGATTAGCTATGGTGTGGAGCCTTGCCTCCAACTCATTAAATCTCTCCTCCATAGCTATCAACAACCTGCAATTAACACATGTACATGTACACATTATCACTAAAGGAGGCAGAGGAGGAACTGAACATGAAGCACACAGAGCAGGAGACAGTGGGAGCAGAAGAGGGAGAAGGAGAAAGAGGAGGAGAGTGAGGCGCCACTGCTAATTGCTAAAATGAGTGAAAATGAAATGCTTAACTAACTGCGAGCTGAGTGAAAATTAACTTTCCACAAGTTTGAGTAAGTTGCTGATTTATACCACAGAACCTCAAAGAGATAAACACACAGAGATCGGCAACACCAAGTCAAACAGCACCACCAGCGATCGGAAATAACGTAACACGCTGACTGCCAGGTTAACAGAATTCACTTTACTGTTACTATACTGTGAATGCTATGATTTTGTTTCTTCAATCACAACACCCATATGAGTTTTACCCAAGGGTTATTAATCTGTTGCAACATCTCTTGGGAGTCAAACACCCTCTCTTGTGCAATACAGGACAAAAGTTGCTTCCAATGACGCAAGGGATTTTGAAATCGTGTGACTGAAAAGGCATGGGGCCTGGGGCCAGTGTTAGAAAGCTAGAAAAACTAACGATCATTGTCCAAAATTATGTTAACTTATCAGGCTAAACTGACTGATGGAAAGTAGTTGATGTAGCAGCTGTCACAGGATCCATGATCATGATGTTCTGCAATCAGTGCACAGCAAGAAAACATGTCTGCCACCAACCCTTTGCTCCCAGGTGTCAGCCAGCCAAGGGAAGCCACAACCCTGATCCTAAATGCAGCTTTTGCAAATACGTGTGTTTAGGTGCTGAGCTAGCTTGATGTAACAAAAAAACGCCCTCCTCTAAAGTTAGACCCGCACCTAACAAAGGCCTGCAGGTTCCTACGTGCTGCAGGTAACTTGAACATGTAACTGCCCTCACCTGGATGAATCTGCTGCCCTAACTAAGGGGATTACGTAGCTGCTCACGTTTACGAGGATGCCAGTCATTCAGTTTTGTTTCAGTGCGCACAATGTGAAGAGTGGTGGTGCGTTGCGAGTGTCCGTTCTAGTCTCCTCTACTTTTGTTGTGCTACAGCGCCCCCCTCCATCCTCCCTCCCTCCCTCTCCACGTAACATTTTTCCTAAAAGAACCCTCTCTCAACGCCACATCCCGCCAAACACCGTTAGCCTCTGCAGCTGCTGCCATTGTGAGGCCGATGACCCCAAAACACCACGCCCCCCCGTCATGTGTGAATCAGTAGGTCCTTACCACTTGAACCAAAACCCCACCCACAGAGACCAGAGAAGACTGAGTCAGAACAGCGTGACAGAAACAGGGAATTCAAAGTTCAGTCATCATCATCATCACCACCCTATTGGTCACAAATATCCAGTAGCATATTTGTAAGTCATATGCAATTGTCTATAAATGAAAAAAAAAAGAGAGACAAACACAAATTCCTAGATGATTAAAAATGAATTGGACCCGCATTAGTCTGTGTATGATTTCATGTTTTAAATATAATAAATTCCCAAAAGGTTGGTACTGTAATGTTTTTTCACAGGCTGAATCCCTTCAAAATATAAATACAAATACAAGAACAGACAGAAGAGATGACTGAGTTTTCAACTCATCACTGCAGAGCAAACAATGAATAAAACGCCCAGTAGACAGCTTGTGATGCTTTGACCCACGGCACACGCATGAATACATGCAACACATGAACACTATACTTCCTAATCTGAGATGGTTAGTAATGTGGCCACCTTATCCAGCAAAGCAAGCCCATCTGTGATGACACATCAGCTCCACCATTTCATACAAATAAACACACAAACACCAGACACAATGTGTTGATGGAAAATTTGCATTAGGAATGTACCACAGGAAAGCGTGATTAATTTCTGCTCATGAAATGAATACAGATTTTGTCATTACATGGCTTGTATCCTTTGCCAAATATTGTAATGTTTCTCCTTCCTTTTCCACAGTGAGTGTTCTGCTGCAATAATAAGGAATAAAAGACAGCTTACAGCTCATAAGCAACACAACTGTTGGCAAATCAGCTAAATCACAGAGCAAAACAAAGACCTGATTGCTCATTAGTATTATGGATCTGCTCTGTTTAAATCTGCTTTCTGAGAAGCAGCCACTGTTTAATGACTTAAATGGTGTTTGTTTAAATGCTTGCTACCTACATTTCGCACAGTGAGATGAAAAGAATGAGACATCATCAAATATCTCATTGAATTTCTATACCTTGTATCAAAACACACATCAATACACTTACCTTGGCTTTGCAGATGATGCAGCGCAGCCTGTCTTCACTCCCACATCCCTAGAAGGATATTTTAAGTCATTTAATGACAGTTTCAATCAAAACAAGTGCACAAATATAACCACAAGTTTTTGTTTTGATCAATAAACTAATTATGTTTGTTTGGAAATCATGATTTCATCTTTAACACAGAGGTGCATTATGCATAATGATTGTAATTTAATTACTAAGCTACCAACATCTACAAGACGTGAAGAATTTCAGAGGACAGCAAAACTGAAAACACATTTCACATGGTTGTGCGTTTGTCCTTTTGTTACTGCGTTCGTAGCTGCTTTAGTTTTTGCATCTGGGAATCACTGTTGATACTCTATGTAACTGCCTGTTGTTTTAATGCATATGCTGAATACACCACTTGACATGACAGATCCGCACATGAAACAAAAATAACATACTGGCAATAATCTTCAAGCTGGTGCTAACTAACTGAAGAACAAGAAAATCATTTGCACAAACACTAAGTGCCAAATCCACTGCTAATATGCATGGCATGTAGGAGCACATTTTGATCGATGTTAATGGCATATAATTATAGAACACTGCTATTAGGCAATGTGATTTTATAAAGAGGACCATTGCCCCTGGCACTGTGGCCTGATTGCTGTGAGTGTTGAACTAATGAATGTAAACCAACTCTGTTTGCAATGATGAGAATTATCAACCCATGAGACAGAGACAGGGTAAGTCTGTGTGTGTGTGTGTGTGGGTGTGGGTGTGGTGTGTGCATGCAATTAAAGGAACATATAGACATGCACACAGTCGAGGACGTGTTTGCTAACATAAACACACACATATATCAAACTCATCCTCTTATTAACTTCTTCATCTGTTCATATTTTGGTTGATGCTTCACTCTGAATGAATGCTATGTTCAGCTAGCAAGTTCTTGTTTCCATAGCTCCTTCTCTCTTGTTTTAAGTACAATAGATTCTGTTTAAGATGGACGGGATCACAAATCCTGGAGGGCATTTTTGCACAATACCAATTCCCGTTTACTTCAACAGAGTGAAACCAGACAGAAGAAAAAAAGTTTTAAAAATTGCATTTATCAGTTGTGATAGTGAATTTACCTCATTACTTTCTAAAACCCTGCGTCCTTGCTCTGTATTTCATCGAACCTGTTTTTGGGTTGGGTCGTGAAATACACCAGACAGCACACAGCTGGTGTGGTACAAGCCATACAGTCCTCCCATGCCCTTGTACTTTGTGCTGTTAGGGGTTTCACCCCTCTAGGAATGCACTCCCTATAATGAGGGTCAGGGGTCAAAGTGCTGCCGCGCCTGGAGGCCGGGATCTCCTAAGCACACACTCAGTCACTGACTCTGTCCCTATATTTAAATCCAGCCTCAGGACATGTTTTTCAAAGGGCATCTCCTAACTAGTTCCTGGTTACTAATTAGTTTTGTGCCATGCTATTTGTCTTTGGGAACCTGAATGAGGGATAGGAGGGGGGCACAAATGAGGCGGTCTAAAAACAGATAGCGTATGGTTTGCCTCAGTGCAGATAATAATCAGTCAGATAGTCCTCTGCTGGAAACCACTGTATGCATCAACAGTTATGGAAATAAATGCCAGCGTTATTTTGTTCTGTTTGAATTCAGTTTGCCCATTGTGTAGTGACAACATCTGTGTCATACTGTTGTAGGCGAAATTAAATAAAGACTTGGAATTTGCCCTTTTTTTGTTCAAGCTGCTTTTATGGGTGGTAACAGTGCATGCTATCACTCCCAGCTGGCTGGCTCGCTCTCGCAAGTCAAATCATTATTGGATTACATTTTCTGGCTTCATAAAATGCGGTTAAGAGGCACTTTAGACATATGTGCATGACCTGCTTTCCAGAGATGGCTATCAGAGCAAAAGTGACAGGTCAATTGCTGATTTCTGTTCCGTAAAAGGAAAGGGGCTCCCTACCCTGAGCACTCTAAAAGGTCGCACAGCGTCTCTCTCCCACCCTTGCTTTCCTTGCACACAAAAACGAAAGCAGTCTTGCAGCATCAGTGCACACTCACAGCTGAGAGCATGGTTCACTGTGTGTGTGTGTGTGTATGTGTGCGTCTGCGTGTCCATGTGCCTGCTTCATGAGTCTGTGTGTCAGGACATAATTGTATAGTGGGAAGACACACACTTAATGGAAGTGGCTTTTCAGTCTGACATCTGGGTGGTACAGATGAAAGGTCTGCTGTAACATGTTGTCTACCACTTGTGGAGTATCCAAGTTCACAGCAGTGGACGGAACAACAGTAGACACAAATTTATCTTCATTAATATACAATCACTAATTCCCTATTTTTCATCGGGTGTATAGTACAGCATGGCAGCATACAGCTGCTATATATTGTGATGCTTTGTTGTTATTATTAAGAGTTGCTCTCTATATGTACCCTATTTGGAAGCAAGCGTTATGAAAAACCATAAATGCAGAAATTTTATAGTCCAAAAGCACATAAGTGACACAGACCAATGCGATTTTCAGTTTATCTGCTCTTTGGGTCTCTTGTCAAAATGGTTCCAGCAATTTATGAGTGCACTCTCATAAAGCAGTTTAACTCACAAAATAGAGATTTAGAATATACTGTTCCAGACTATTGCAGCAGATTCTGAGATATCCTGACTTAAAGCCTCACAAAGCTCCTTTAAAGACACAAAAATGTATTATACAATTAAAAATAAATATATATATTTGTGTGTGTGTGTGTGTGTGTGTGTGGGTTGACTGTTGTAGGACCCTTTAAGACAGTGTTTGAATTACGTTCAGAAGAATTGTGTATTCATATATCACCTGTCCACAAGGAGGAAGTTTACGATTATGTGACAAATTGCAACTGAGGAGAATACATTCCCATATGAACACATCTCTACCCTTGCTTTTAGCTTTTTTTTGTTGTTCTTTCTTTTTAATAATGATTTCTGGGGAAAAAAATCTTTATAATTATAATTTCTTTTTAGATTATGGCAGCAGTAGCAGTTGCTGGGAATTAATGGAGAAAGAGTAATTACTGGGAGCAGCAATAAGCACCATTGCTACAAAAAAGAAATCCATGCCACCCACTGAAACATACAATTCATTAACAGAGAAAAGTGTGTTAGGGATCTTCTGGGATGTGCAGTGCAGAAAAACACTGTGCCAGTGACCACTGCATCAATACTACTGCAGTTTGTACTATAGTACAGATGTTAATGAGTTATTTTGCAGCAGGCTGACAGGTGTCAGGGATTTGATAACTTTCTGAAATTCTGCAGTCCATTATCAAGCACTTCTCACTCTTTCAGTTTCTGTGTTTCAACAATGACGTGTTTTCGTTGCTCACAATCCTCATTAAAACTTATTGGTTTTGCCATTTGAAAGTTAGCTCATTACCTTAAGGCCAACAACAGTGTTTTGTCTCAGTAAGGAATAAACACATAGCAGACATATTTATTCACTGTTAGCAAGCCCAACACAGACATTCCCCTCCTTTCATATTTGAAAAACAAAAAAAAAAAGTCTGATGAGGAAATATGGCAAGATATTCAAAATATCAAGTCTTTCTTACCCTTTGGATCCATGTGGATAGACAGATGTGATGGGCGAGTAAATTTTTGCAGTCACAGAAATTCCTCAGTGGGTCGTTGGCTTTAAGTTCAACATCCCTGCATATAAAGCACTCCAGTGTCTCTGTAGAAGAAGAAAAAAACATATAGGTTATAAATGGTTTAGCACTGATTTCACATCAAACACTAACCCCTGAGTCACATTCAATTTTTTGACTGAGAAGGAAATGATCAATTCAGAATTATTCAAACCATCACTGCATTTTTCTTTTGGAGAAATATTCCCATTTATACGACAACATATTTCCTGTTACAGCATGAAACACAAACTGTAGAGTTCCCTTGGGCATTCAGCGTTTTGGTCCCAGTTGGAGGGTAGCACAGCAAATCCGTCCTTTAAATGTAATTGTAACAGGTTGACATAGACAGTACATATTAGGGTACAAATGTTGTTGTTTTTTTTTTTTTTTCCTATCAATTTTGTTATTTTAGATATGTCAAGTGTCATGTAATTTTGTTACTGCATACTATAATAGACAACATATAGACATTCCAGTGGATAGCTGGAAAAACATCCAATGTTCTTTCCGTTTTGGTCAGCACCAATTCCTGAGAAAAATCTGGCTTTATTGCAGCTGCAGTCACCAGCTGCTCACCAAGTGTGTCTGTCTGCAATTAGATGCACCACACAATGGGGTTAACGATAATGGAACCAAAATAATTAGTTTAAATGATGCTAAAGCATAGTTCGGGCTTTAGCATTAGTACAGGCAAGCTTTTAAACTGACCTAAAATAAATATGCCAAACTGTGTAGCTTCAAGTTGCACATAGTATTCTACGTTTCTGAAGACAGATATTGGTGAATAAATGTCATCATATCACAGTGTGCACTGGGTCACAGGCAGGGTACTTTCTTAACATAAAGAGTTATTTACACTCATGCTATCATACTACTTTTTCTTGAACAATTTCTCTTAGTGGATATTTAGTGGAATATATATTTTTATATTCGTCCATGCAATCTTCAGGGTTTTGGAATAAAAAAAAACTAAACGTGTTGAGCACTAAAAACTGGGTTTGGTGGTTGGTGAAAATAAGGCTCAGGACTTGTTACTGACAATATATTGGCCCAATTCCAATCTGGCCCAGACACCCCCCTTATTCCCACCCACTTTCAGTCTGTGTGTGAGCTGACGTGAGGGTCTGCCACATTGAGTGTCATTCCAAACCAATTATCCTTAAGTGGGAACGGGTTATAAAGCCCTCCAATGCTGAGGCTGCTTATAGGCTGAGGCTTACAAACCGCGCTTCCAGAACAGCGCAGCCACGCTTTTGAGCCCAGGATGGATGAAATGTCACTTCAACGCAGTTAATTCCTGATGAAAACTAATAAGTTACCACACCTCAGGCAGACCTTTCACTGACTGTTTTTTGGCACCTCTTCAGGTTGATTTGCTATTCGGGATTAACAATCCTTTGTGCACCCAATTTTTGTTTTTTTCATTTCATATCATTAAAAATTCATGAATTCCTGGGGACAAATTTTTTTGTACTTTTTTGTACTTGTAATAATTTTCTCTTCACAAATGTATTTCTTATGTAAAATCAAGTCAGTGCCCATACACTTGTTACATTTGTTAATGTGGTCTTTCCAATTTTATTTAATTAATCGAATATACTTTTGTAAATATGATAATGATGAGGTCCCACAGGGTGATGAGGAGGAAGGAAGTGTAGTGTTGGTAGTAATGGCCAAAATGAAATGGGGACATCGCAACTTACAATGGCTGCTTTGAACCAAAGTTGGCTAAGCAATCAAATGATCTGTCCTGCTTCAAATAGGAGTAGACATGAAAGCAAAGCAGTGGAATACATCAGGAGCTAGCTGCTAGCCAGAGACTGGGGTTAGCCTCAAGATCCATGCATTGTTTTATGATCTATTCTGCTGCAACCGGCATTTCTGATTTATCAGTGAACTTCACCAATATCTGCCTCGGTGATGATTCCCAAATAGTAGTAGCTGTGAGGCAGATCTTTTGGTTTCATCAGTGCAGCGTAGCTGTCACGAGTATGCTTGCCTGAATGTGGGATAAACTGCTGCCTCAGAAGCTCCTGTCTCTTTGGGGGGCTCTCATTGATCCACATTGCTTCAGGTGAAAATCTATCTTCAACTAAAAATCTTTTAATCAGTGGTCGGGTGTGTAATGTAACCCATCGAAATCTGTGTAAGCAGATTTTATTACTGACCATGCACTCAGCCTGCATTCACACCTCTGAGACAAGCAGTATAGGAAAGAAACCAGATGAACATCTTTCTCAACACCTATTTTGGTGAAGTTAAAAATCTGGATTTTTTAGAGATAAATTTGAGTTGTCTGGCTGTCATTTGTTTTGCCACCCTGGTAGTGACACCACCTGGCCTAGAAATGGAAATCACTCAAGTGAGGCACTCTCCTAATACTACAGTGTGTCAAAACTGTTTGTTTCCCTTTTTTTGTATGTCTATCCAACAATATGAGATTTTGGTTTTCACTCATTGTCAAAATAACTTTGTATGTGTGGAGGAGTTTGAGGAAAATAATGAAGCCATGCAGAGACATACCTATAGACTATGACTTTCTAGCTAACAGGCTGTCTGAGTTTCAACAGCCTGACCGAAAATATTTCCAAAGTAACTCTGATGGCAGCTTCACCAATTATAGCCACAAGTCATTTTTAACATTTCATTTCTCTGAATCTGTACTGCTTTTTACGGTCATTATGGCAGGCCCCAAGGCACTTCTGGAGCTAAATAATAGCTGCACTGCTGCTGTGAAAATAACTAGAAAACAACATTACAACAGAGACGTAAACATGCGGCATGTCAATCGTAGCCTAGCTGACAAGTCTGCGTGATCTGTGACTCCCATAATTAACTGTCAGCTGTGTCAGCGTTCGGCAGCGTCTCACATGAAGGTGAGCGCTCAACTAACTGGCTGAAGTCACCCCCTCTACACGACTTAAACAAAACTTCCTCTGTGCAGCAGCAGCTCTGGGCTGTGTTGTTTCCACACAGGGTGACGATGTACTAAAACAAAGTTTGTCAGTTGGAGACACTGATCTCCCACAATCACAAAGGAGAATACCAACACCAATGCTGTCAAGAGCTCTGTTTATACTACACAACTGTCTGAAATTGACTTTCACTTTTGGATAAAGGCGTGGATAATAAGGACACAAATGATAAAAGGGTAGAGGCCATCATCTGAACAGAAGCAGTCAAACTGGGTGCAGTTTTTTTGTGATGAGTTTGAAATTCTACAGTATATAATACAGTACACAAACGAGGAAAAAGCCAGATTGGAATAATTTAATTGTCTGTTGCATTGCTAACGACCTCATTAACAAAAGAATGATGGGAAATCAGCATGGTCTGGGTGAGGAACCGCCTGTGTGACAGCCATCTGGCTACAATGGGGGGTTGGGTGGTATGGGGGTTGGGGGACTGGTAAACCAACACCACGGCCTTCAAGACTCGAGTGCAGGCGTAGAGCACCTCTAGATGGAAGAAGGAATTACTGTTTTACATTATCCTTCTCCTTTGATGTTCCTGCATTATTACACGGTCTAGGAAAGTGATGACAGAGGTGATGAGATGTCGAGGTGCAGATTTTCCCAGACCCAAAACTCTCTATCCAAAACTAAAAACACATGTCCAACTGTACAGCTTTGTGTTTATCCACAGTAAGTCTCTTGATATTCTTAACTGATATGACACAACAAGGGAAAAACAAACAATGGATGGTGTCTGTCCCCGGATTTATCAAGTCTCTGGGAATAAAAAAAATCTGATATGTATGTGTGTTCAAAAATTTTTAGGTTTTTAAACAATACATTTTTAACAAACTACCCCCCCCCCCTTTTTATTTTTACAATTTAATTTTTTTTTTTTTACTTACTTTGTGCGATATGCATAAAAGATGACATTGTCTTCACAAATCCAGCCAATCTTAATTTCACAGGAACAGTGCAATCTGATATGCATCAATCACAGTTGAATTTCAAATTAATTAAACTTCAGTTGTTCACATACAGTATGGTATCAAATTCATTCTTAAAGTCTTTAAAATCACTCGATGACTCGGGGCGATGGTAGTGAATTGGTTTAGCACTGCTACTTCATAGCAGCAGAGCCTGAGATAACTTGACTTGTATGTCCAGGTAAGCATAAAGCCCCTTTTACACTACATCACTTCCCTTTCTTTACTGTAACTCAACAATTACATCATCATGACATCACTACGGCTGCTTTTTTTTCCCCTGACGGTTTCATTTTGCCCTGAGGACCACAGAAGATGCTGTATTGACTCAGTGTTTTCACAGGCTGCGACGAGTGTCATCTGTGACAAGTTAACCAAACTGGATGTGCAAAATCAGTGGAGTACCCCTTTAATGAGACACGTCACTGAGGAGGAGACTGGAAAACAAGAGTGTGTACTCCATGGAGAGATACTTCACAGCGTAGAGTGTTTGCAACACCACCGCCGTGCATGCAATATTGCTCATACAGTAGAGTTGTACTGTCGCGAATAATGTGAGAGCTGAGGGACATTAACTACTGTTTTAAATTGTATGTACTACAATGTTTGTGCATGTTTACTTAGATCTTACAATGCAAATGGCCTATTATTACATACCATTAGAATATTTAGGCTAGTTAGTGAGAAGTAACCAGGATAGGTATAATCATAGGCAGGTGCAAATTTCAAAGACTGAATTAAGAATGTTAGAAATTCACATTTGTCAAAGTTGATGATTATTTAAATTCATAAACTGAAAATAACCATGGACATTTGGAGAAAGGGAAAATGTTTTTCATGTCTGGTTGTTCAAACTTTGGCATATAAGTGCAGAGTGATCTCAAGGCCTAGTCTGAGGATGTTTTTAGACCCAGTTTCTTCCAAAACAATTCCCTGGAAATCTTTGGTAGGGTCAGGCCCTGGTCTTGGTAACATTTGGGTGCCAGAGACAGGGTATGTCCACATGAGAAAAAGATTTATGTATGAACTAACCAATTCTAAAGCATAATTTGCATCTTCATGAAATGACAATTTCGGACAATATACTTACCGATTAACAAACTTCTGCATGATTCTGCTGAAGATAGTGCTTGGTACTCACTGCTCATGTTTCAGTCTTTGCTGTGGCTGTGAGACGATTTCTTCCACCCACCTCTAAGTGCTTCCAGATACCAGAAACTTTCCTCCACTTTCTGCTCACATTCTTATGATTTCTCTCGCTCGAGTTAAATACACATTTAGAGACTAATTAACTTGTCAAAACCAAAAAAGTGAAACTTTACATCTGCGCTTCCTTTCACTATATTCACCGACAGCTGATTGTTCTGTGTTTGTTTTTGAGGAAGTTGTGAAAGTGAGCAGCCAATCACAGCTGGGAACTGGGGCACGTCACAACAGGAAGCTGAAGCAGAAAAAAAAAAGAAAAAAGAAAAAGACAAAACACCAGAGAGAGAAGCTTCGCAGTGAGCTCTGTGTATTCTCGGTCAAACCTGTCTAAAAATAGATGATGTGGGTGAGAAAGTTCTTATTGTGACACACCGCAGATGCAGAGTTCATCAATAACACAGAAAGTGGGTAAAGCTGAGAAAGATGCTTGTGACGGAAAAGTCTGTTTTTCTAAAAACAACGTTGTGTGGCAACAAACCATGCATGCTCACTACTGGGAAATGACTAACAGATTTTGGAATTTCCCCACACATCTTTCTTCTCATTGGCTGTGTACAAGTATCAGCTGAAAGTTCCCCAGCAACAGTTATGGCATTTATTTGTTTCTCAACAAGTCTATGTTTCTGCAAGATTTATCTTCTGTCTTAAAACTATAGTCAAAAACTGACCAAGAACTGCATAAACTGCTATCAATCCATTTAAATAAATCATGCCAAAACAAGCAGTACTCTTCAGCCTTGTCAATATAAATCTTAATCAATCCTGTGTTTATTTATGCACTATAGCTCTTTCAAAGGAAAACAATGTTGCTTCAATGTACTTTAGGTTTTTGGTTTTTTTTCAGCTAGCTGTAGGTCATAAGCTAACACTTGCTAATTATAGATAATCCTATCTTTCCACAACAGCTGTCACATCAATCAATAAGTCTGACAGTTCTGGCTAAAAAGGAGAAGCCTGCTTTCATTTATCTCTCGGTGGAATCAAAGCCACTTTTTCAAAATATATCTCTGAATTTCAACTAAATACTGTAAGTTAGATACCTGTCTCTATGGCATTTGCTGGCAAAACATCTGACCCTGCTGTGGTCTATTGGTCCTTTCGTATACGACTGCCATACTGTATATTTGGATACATGCTGCTTTGGTCTTGTAACTTTGGTGGTCAATACATTATCAAAAAATTTAATGTTTCAAAAGTTCATTTGTGATTTTTTTTTTATTTTTTTTTAGGAATAAAATGTTTCTATTATCAGTGTCGTGTTTATCTGTCAGGTTCTTCCTTTGACTACCCTCATAAAGCCACATTATCACACAGGTTTTACTTTATCCAAATGCTAAATCTGCAGGACCCAACCTGCTCTATCAAAGCACTCAGCTTCAAATAAAAAAGAAAGGAAAAAAAAAATCTTGGAATAGTCGGCATGGAATAGGTCTATACTCTGCCTAATTAAATGGCACGTCTCCTACTATTCACAAAGAGCACTTATTAAAACAAGCATTCACATCCAATCCACTAGATAAATGACTTTACACCAAGTGCCATGAAGCCCATTAAATTGCATCTTCAGAGATGGATCAGGTCCAAACACACAATCAAAGGATTTGACTGGGATTATCTCAGATTAGAAACACTCAGGGACAAATGAGGAGATGACAGGATATCATACATTGAAAGGATAAATTAGCAGTCACATACCAAACCAAATTCGTGATGGGTGTTAGGGAATAAAGTGTAAGGACGGGGTCGGCTGAGTGCTAAAAAGCCAGGAACAGCTCTTTAGTTTTTAGTAAGAGCACTGATACATGGCCAATGTAAACCAAAGTAAAAGCTTTTCCCTCTCCCACTTAAACCTCCTGCCATGTAAATAAAGTCCACATCAGGGTGGGGTGGGGGGGGATCAACCATAAAAAAATTGATATAAAGTGATTTGAGACAGATTAATCTGTTAGTTTCTGACCTTATGTTATTAATGTGAAGAAGATTTTCAAACACTATGATAGTTTTCTGTTTGTACATTTAGAATGAGTTCACGTTTGGGTCTACAAAACACTTTGAAGTAATTGCTCAAAGGAAATAAACCTAAGAAAAACAGTGAAATGCCCATTAGGTCACACAGTCGTCTTCATCACCATCATCCACTGACATATTTTTATATCATGATCAGAGAAATATAAAAAGGTATTTCATTTTGGAAATTAACATTAGTTTGAGTATTCTTCATCAGAACTGAATAAGTGAAGTGGATACTCATCATATCTTGCAGGCCACATGGAAACATATTGATTATTGTAGATGGCTAAGCCTTCAGGCAATTCCTTTAAAAAATTGCAGCTCCACAGAATTCGCAATAAACCAAACCATCATTACCCAAACATATGAGAATTGTGAACTTAATTTTAAACTCAAATGTGGAAAAAGAGCCTTTTCTGCATGGTAGATGTTTCAGTTCCGCCCTAATTTGAATATTTAAAAATAAAGTAAAGCAGGCCTAGTGCTGATAAAACACTTTTCAGGAGGATAAATAATGTAGGCGCTGGTTAATGTTAGCATGTACTTCTTTGCATATTTTAAAACCAATGAAGACTTCAGCTCGATGGCATTAAACTAGAGCGTTCACTTTCTCTCAGACAGCAATAAAAGGTATTTTGAAGGTTTTGCGCATTAAAGAAATGTGACCTATGAACTCAATGTAATCTTCTGTCATACTTTCGCTTGTCAGGCTCCTCTCCCTTTGTGCTGCGACTAGGTGGCATGGACAGTGGGAAGCAGTCCCACACCTGCAGGGCCTGTTCAAACTTGAAAAGCTCAATTCATCTGCTCTTTCATCTGTTTCATCGTCTTTAACAGCGAATGATGTGACTTGCAGGTTGTCTTTGTTGAGGATTTTATTAAAAGACCCTCCACTGCAGACTCAAAGTTTAAAAGTTCACATGCTCTGGGTATTTGTAAAATTCCACGTTTTTTTTGTTCTTCAGAATCAGTGCTTTTGACTGTCAGCGCTTTTATCTGAAATAAAATAGTTAATACAGCCTTATAGTGATGAGTCTGAACCTGAACAGGTTAGCATCACGGCAATCAGAAGGGTGTACAGCCTCAAGGACACGTCTATATCACCTGCTATTCTAACAGTGGACATCCACATTCACTTTGGCGAACTGCTATTATAATGCCATAGTGTTACACAGAGATCTCCATTATATTTTAATAACAAAATATAGTATAATATTTCATATATACCTGTAAGACAACCGGACAGCTCGTCAGTGTATCACTGGACTGACTTATACGGACAAACAACCAATAATTTTTACACCTATTGTACTGTAGAATTGCCATTTAACCTAATGTGGAAGTTGAACTACCCATGCAGACCCCCAGTTTGAACCCAAAACCTTCTTGCTGTGTAAGTATAGTGCTAACCACCGTACCACCAAGGAGGAGTGACACATTTTTGATGTTCTTCAAGCAAGTGGTAGAAAATACTTCAAACCAACATACAGTAATTGGACATTTTTTCATTCATTTGGCTCTTGTAATGTAAGAATTCCTAACTAAGTCCAGAACCTCAGGCAGACATTGATTGTGAAAAAAAAATAAAATAAATATGATAATTTGTTCGACTTCATATATATCTTACTTTTGAAGTTATGTTTCTCACAAATTTTCTTCCATATTGATGTAGGCCTCCTGAAACTAATGTGATATGGGTCATTTCACTGTAGTCTCCAGTAATTCAATCAAAAATTAAACATCTCAGTTTCATTTAAAAGCAACCTTCATCTACTTTGATACATTTTTCTTTTCTTTATTTCAGTTTTACAGAAATTTTAAATGTAGTCACTTTCCACTGAAATGAAACGCATTAATACTGAAGTAACTGTGCATACAGGTCAACTTTTAAAAAAAAAAAAAAAAAGGACAAAAGCCTTTCTGGAAACAGTGTCCAAGCTTCAGGCCTCTGAGTGGACCTTTTGTAGCGGCTGACTGACATTTGAAAGCTGGCATTTCAGGGAGACACACTTTATTCTGGTGCATTTACTGTTATCCTTTATAGCCCATGAGCACAGATGAACATTGATCTCTCTGTGTAAGTCAATGTGGAAAACTGTAAAGAACCACATTTCTAGAGCAAAATATTGTAAAACTTATTTTACAGAGTTCTCCCGAATTACTATGATGAATTACTATGATACACGTTCAATAAAGTCAATCCATGCAGGTTTAATTGGTGAAAAACTGTTATTACATAATTTAATTTTACAAAAACAAACAAACAAACAAACAAAAAGGTTAAAATCCTCTCAAACTTGAATTTACAGCATTTATGTTAACACTTGGCTACAAGATTTTCACTCTTGTAGACACTGGACCCCGCAAAATTAAGGAGGCTCGACACAGCCAAAATAAAAAATAAAGAAATATGTATAAATAAATACATAAATGTAGACATTAATTAAATGATAAAATATGTCTTTTCTTTTTACATTTGCATCCATAACAGATTGACACAGTTCCATACTTTTTATGCACTCCAGTGCAGATCAACTAATAGACACTTTGGGCAGCCCCCTCATTTGCGATTTTACCAATCCCCAGAATTTGACCACAAAAAAACAAAAACAGAAAACAAACAAAAAAAAAAACAAAAAAACAAAAAACCAAAACCAACCCAACCCAAAAAGGTCAATGAATCTATACTAGAAGTGATGGTGCAATGTAGCCGATGAAGGAAAATCCACCTTCAAATTGCCACTAATCAGCTGGATACTTGGTGTATCTGGGTAAAAAAAGAAATAACAGGAGACATGTCAATATAAAGTCCATAAAATTTATCATTTAATTTTTTTGCAATTACTTTAGTATAGCTTAAACTAAATTTTATTTTTTATTTTAATTATCTGTACCAAAACATAAATAAATAAATAAATGCTCTGACCTTCTGTGGCTGCAATCAAACGTTCCACCTGGCTAAATATCTGAAGCTTATTTACACACTCAGCTTGTGCTAAACAGGCGTGCTGTGCATCCACCTATGGAGGTGCATATTACTGTCATGAAAATGTTCCCTTACAATAATTGTACCATTGACTTAACACCAGATTTTGTTGGTAAATTTAAACAACTGTTTATTTGACCAGCATGTGTACTAGTTTAATCTCAGAGCTTCTACTTTGAATATTTGACATGCCACTTATTAATAAATTCCATTCTGTTTAGCTCAGTATACACACCATATTACTTGGGGGAGGTTCTAGTACAGGGACTGCCATCTACGCTACACACAATGTTCACATCAACTTCAGATCAATTCAAAGATATTAAACACCAATGAAGAAATCAGCGTGTTGATATCAGGTGTAAATATGTGTGTGTGAAAGAGTGCTACCTGCGAGGCTGAAGGAAGGACTGTAGTGAAGTTGTTGATATCCCACAATGTATTACAGCATCTCACCAGATAATTCTTGATTTCAGCAGGCTGGAAGAAGACAGAGGAGGTGTCTATTGAATTCCTTTATTGTACCAATTTAATACTTTAATAATTTGGTATAATTTAATACCAATTTAAGCAACGGCACATTAGCGATGACGATGGGACTTATGATCAGAGCAGCAACATTTAATCTGTTGGATACATCAGGATTTAAAAAAACAACATGGCGGATGTGTGTTGCAGTACAAGGAAATATTTACATCCTTTACTGTATAGATGCACAGAACTTAATAGTATCGTTTGTATTAACTGAATAAAACTTTAATTAAGCTGAGACAGAAAGAGTATAAATTGTCTATGAGCATTAGTAAATCAGGGCTGATTATGATTATGAATCAAAGAGACCAATATTTGCAAACAATATGCCACCAAAAAAAAAAAAAAAAAAAAAAAAAAACTACATAAAAACACCAGCCATGGCTTCCAAATGTTATTTTGTTCAAATGGATTCTGTCTTACCTTTCTATTTGTCCATATTCCAGTCCTCCGTTAAGACATTACAACTCCAGATGGCTCAAAATGAAAATGAGCAGAAATATTATAATCAGGCAACAGTCGGACGTCCAGCAGCAGGACCCACGCTCAACACGGAATTTCAAATTTGACCGGTGAGGGGCGCACTCAGTTGTCATTGGCCAGCTTCCTTGTCAGCTCCACCAATCGTGTTCAAATCAATTAGGTCAATTATTATTTTTGTATAGTATGAATGAAAACATAATGTATGTAGCTGCATTAACACATATGGGTTCACACACACACACAAACACACACACCCTAACCCCCTGATTTTAGTTGGATTTGCTGGCATGTATTTTACTCACTGTGACATCACTGTGTGTCCAAAGGCACAAGATGCTTGAAGGGCTCAACCATGCAAGCAGTGCAGCTGTACTCCTACTCTACTTTAAGAAAGACTATCATTTCAGTTTGATGTCAAACTGATTTGTAGAGTTTGATTGTAAAAGCGCAGATTAATGTAAAACTAATACGATTGGTGTGGAGGTAGCGAGGTAGCTTTAGCCTCGTTGAAGAGTACTTTGAGATCCCAGTAGCAAAAAGGCACCCTGGAAAGGTGCCGATAGTTATCCTCTGGGCAAATTGTCGAAGGAGAATGTTCCATCGAGGTGGAAACCAGCATGAGCCCCAATGAAAGGCACCTTACACGGTAGGCCTGTCACTTTAGGGATTGTGACGAGCGAGGCAAGGTAATCCCTGGATGAGGGGACGGATAGTGAAGTCAAGCAGGTGAAAGTAATGACCTCACGTGATTACCTTTGATGAGTTGAACAGGTTGAGGTGTGTTTGCCACTCGGTACAGCAACCGCCCATCCAATGTGCCAACTTGAGCTCATCGGCTAATTTGCAGTCTATGAAACTTTCATCTGCGTCAGAGTCAACCACCAAAAGTTGAACATGAAATGGGTGGGTAGGAAATGATGAACACCTCTTTAGCCTACTCAGATGAAAATGAAGCAGTTTGCGGTTCAAAATGAAGTTCACATTGTACCAGGACGGGCTGATATCTCTCAGAATTGTCCAGAAACCATTCTGGTTTGGCCAGGCACAGCAGAGGAAGTCGCAAGGTGACAGGGGAGGGGGGAGGGAGTAGGCACTGCAGGGGTGGTGGGATCTAAATGACTGATATCATGTTACAATTGACAGCTTAACATCTTCACCTGCGAGCTGATGTCTACCTGGAAAAACTTGTTGCTGATCGGTGACATTGCGGACTTGGTTGTAGACCGAGCCAAGCTTGGACTCACTGCTAGTGATGCCATCCTCCTGTGCCGGGAGGGCAGTGAGGAAGGCGTTCAAACCTGCTGAGTGCATATTGTGGCCTGTTCGTACTGACTAATACCAAAGTCACAGAGGCAAGGACTTAAATATGTCGGTCAGTAATGCCGAGTCTTTAACGGTCCAAAAAGGGGCAGGCAGACTCAGAGTTTAAAAAAGGCAGAGGTCAAAAACCACAGAAACACTCAGAGACACACACACACACACAGGTCATCAGGGAAACAAGACACAGCTGTGACACAGGAGGTGACAGGGAAGCTGGAAACACTGGGGACTGACTGACTCTGGGGAGACAGGAAACACAAATAAGTAACCAAAATAAAACAGGAAGTGTCTTACTGGAATACCAAAACACAGAACATGACTGTGGAACTTGACAGGGTCGTTTCAGTAAAATTACAATGAATGAACTTTATTGTTCGTATCAACATTGGCTTTTACAATAACGAGAAACGTATTTAATTACAGATAATTATTGCCGATTTGCATACATTTTTACATAATTTAAGAAAGCGTAGGATATTTACAAATACAGTTTTTTTTTCATTAGAAATTTTGAAATAAATGTAATTCATCATCATTTGCAAAAGTCTGTAAATTGACACTTGAGCGACTGTTAATTCACAGAAAATATCTCTAACTTTACAGACTTTTGCAATAATTGTACAAAAACTGAAAATCACTAAAATATTTTGTTATTTGCTGTAAAACGTTGTTTTGTTTTGCTTTTTTTTTATTACAGTATATGGTATCACTAAAGTTACAAAACCAAAATTGTCAATATTGCCAAATTCTTACCAAATGATGACTAAAACTGTCCAACACTTAGAGAACTAGAAACACTGCAGAAAAAGAGATCCAATTGAAATAGCTTTTTATAGTAATTCCGGAAAACTAAACAAACAGGAGATGGTGTTTTTTTTTTTTTTTTTTTAATTAAATTTCAGTTTGACTTTATATAAACCCACAATATCACCCACCTCAGACACATTCTGCAGTTCACATACTGAATGCCTTTGATTATTCCACTTGATCACAGCTTTAAGATGTCAGCTGCGTTTGAGATAGGGAGAATTTGTCATTGACTGCTGCCAACTTTCTCTCTGTCATCCAATTTTACTGCTTTGATTTAGAGCAGAAGCTGACAATTTGAGTGTGAATGAGGGCATTTCGCAGCCACATAACCCCATATCTAACACCGTCTCATAAACAATAAGCCATTGAAGTTATTTTGTTCTTTGCTTCATTCTCCTCCATTAACAAGCCTTTCGTTAACAAGCACCACGGGGAACAAATGCTGATCTTTTGGATTATTCGCTGTCAGAATGTTCTAAAGCAAGGTCAGACGTTCTAGTTTTAAATATTCAGACTTGACCATGTAAAGCTTGCGGAGGTAGAGCATTTTCACTCCATTAGAGAAGGGACAAGCATAATTATGAAAATGAGATAAGGGAGAATCAAAATGACCTGAGTAAAAAAAAAAAAAAAAAAAAAAGAGAAAAAGTCCTCCAGTGCAGAACTTAGTTTGATTGATTCAGAGCAGATGAGCCCAGGGCTCCACTGTTGGCAGCCCAGGGTTCATGCTGTAATGATAGCTTTATAATTAAGATTAAAGACCACGGAGCACAGACAAGACACTCGAGTGGTGTTGGGGGCTTCTCCAATGACACTGGGAATAATTGGAGAGAAGTATCTACAATCCCTACCTCCCCAAAGAGCAGAAGACTGGGTATCACAATATGCAAACACTGGGTATGACTAAGAACAGAGGTGTTTTAAATATCAAGAACATTGACCGCTTCAAAACAACATCATATCTGACAATCTCAGTGTCACTTTAGGGTCTAAAATGGAAAAGAGCTCGATTTATGTATTACTGTAGTGTATAATTTTTAAAAATTGAAGCAAAAGGCACGTGTTAAAAAGCAGATTAAATGTGATTATGATGACTCACTCCTTACATGGGGCAGATTGGGGAGCCATCTGGGCAGCAGTTATGACTGAGACAGACTGACTTCTGTTACTAATGAGTTGGACAGCATAAAAAGAACAACCACATTCTCGACAACTTCTCGCTTTTGTGATAGTTGAGGAGACAGTGATACTTTTAAACATTTTCCTAAGGAAAGCATCAAGATAAACCTTTCCAGTTTGGACGTTCTTCGTTAAATAACATTCTCAGCCAGATGCCTGCTTTTCAGTGTTTTCTCCACAGCTTGTCATGGCTCATGTTCAAAGTGGCCATCATTTCTCACCTTCGTTGACATCCTCTATCTGATGAGGGTGAAGTCAAGTCGCTTAGAAGACTAATAATCATATCAAAGGTGCCATGTCATGCAGCAGATTTAAATAAGAGGGTTTGGGGTAACATTTGCATGCATCCGTGTGCCTGGGCTAAGAGGCTAATGTCATAAAGTACGGTGCAGACATGATTTAATGTAATCTGTCATGTCATATGCTAATCTTCAGTCCTCTCAGTAACATAACTGCATGTTAGCGCGAGGAAATTTCAAGGGGCATGACAGTAAGCAAGAGTTGAAGCACTGAACAGCCCGTGACAACCTGCAGTATGTGTTTCTGCTGAACTTGTCATTGTGTTGGTACAGTCGAGGACATACATTTCTCTCTATTAATTATGGGTATTGTATGATTTTTTTATTGTATTATTTTATTACTGCGCTGTAAATATGGAAAGAGTTTAGATATGGCTGATTCAATGTATCCTTATTTCTTGGGCCTTACTGAAAGACTGAAATATTGTGTGTAAGTATTTTTGTGTCACGCCTAAATCAAATGAATAATAGATAAGAGGACACGAAGGATAATGTTTTGGCACAAATTTAGGACTTTATTTCCTTTGCATATTAGGAATGAAAATGTGGGGATCATCTAGTGTTAGGGCAATTCTAAATCCCATATATACCTTATATTATGGGCTGTCTGTAGTGTCTCTATGAGTGTTTTGCTTTTCCAGAGGAAGTAAATTAATGACAAGTGAAAAGGGGTTTGTAGTACCTCCAAGCATCTACACTGCAGAAATGACCATGGTTGAAAATCTACAGTCAGAAAGCAAAAGTTAAAAGATTTCATTCTGATCTATAATAGCAGTCAGGAAAAAATTATTTTGAGACAAGGATAAGAGTGAGAGAGGAATCGACTCGACTGACCTACAGAGGTTCTACTGAACAAAAACAGCCATAAGTTGTTAAATTGTGGTGAGATGAAAGAGAAAATGTGCTTTTAATACAAAAAACTCAGAATTGAGAAACTTTTTTTTTTTTTTTTTAATCCTACCAAACACAGCGCTACACTTCAATAGACCTTGTTTACTGTCTTTTTTCTTTTGCGGGGGTGGACATACATCCTGGTGAAAAACCTTTTGAAACCATTTCTATTTTTGGTAAAATGCAGTAAAGCCATAAGCGGTAACATTACTGCAGTTAACCCATTAGGATGGCTATGTGGGAAATTAAAGTTTTATCCAGTTTGACGCATTAGATGTAAATGCATCAAACTGGAAATATATATAGCACCGACTTCCCTGTGGAATGGAAGATGTTGCCAATTGTTTAGCTTTATCACATGGCCTCGAGGTAAATTTCATTTTGTAGATGGACCAGTGATAGGGCTGTTTTCTTTCTTGCCCAAGTTTTTAAAATTCCATGGCAGCCAGTTGATAAATGTTTTCATAGAAACCAATGAATTTAGACTCCTACAATGCTGGTGCATATAGCTGCTCATCAGTTTCTGGGTGTGACCTTTTCCTGATGGGGTTAACATTTATTCTCATACAAAGTGCAATATGCAGATACTTTTATCATTGGCTTGCAGTACACATGGTGGGAGAAAAGAGCTAAATTTGGTCACAAGTGGCACAACTGCCAAAATATCAGAGAATGAAAAATAAATTCATTGGAGGAAAATGTCAGGTACGAAGCTGTGAGAGGGACTTTGGAGGTCTGACAAGACACAATTACAGACCAGCCCCCCACTGAGGACTGGGATGTGGTATTTTCATGTTGGTATTCTCTCAAGTAAGCCCTCAGCAGCATGGCACACCCCTCTTTGATCCATGTGGAGGGGGCGTCTGATGCATCCCTCTTTCACTTCTGATATAGTGTGGGAATGAATGTCAGGACAAAGTCAGTAAAGGGCCGCCATCCCCCCCCCCCACTACACATTCCCAGTTCACACTAACATTAAAATGTGTAAACCTGCATAACAACAAGCCCAGCTCAACCTGTCTATTGTTGATGAGCTCTGTAAAGCGGGACAGAGCCTGTGAATACCTGTAAAATTCTTACATCAGACACATTTCACTGTGAAGTTATTGCCTGAAATATGTATTACACTGCCGTAAAAGTCATATTTGCATCTATCCGAATATCCTCCAAATCTATATTCTCAAATAAATTCAGTGTATCCTGATATATACAGAATATGCGCTCATCTAATAATCTCTCCAATTATTCATACCCAGAAGACAGCCTGATAAATTGCCTCTGGTAATTAGAATGATTAAGTGAGAAGTGCAAAATGGTAATTTATCCTTGCATGACAGAGTTAAGTAAACCTGAGTATAAAACCTGCCTAATTAGCTGTCGTAAGATAGAGCAGGATGGTAAACCAGTGAACAGGTAGTTAGAGAATGAAGTTATTTATTTCAGACTTGTCAGATGGCCTCCTTGCTTTTCTCACCTTCAATGACTGAAGCTCTTAATATGTTGCATTAATTTGATATAACTTTTCCATAAAATAGAATGCCATTTAGTACTGTAAAAAAAGATCTAAACTAATCTATAATGATGTGCAATACTTCCTGCACTACAGAGACAGAATATAGAATGAAAGTGTGAAAGTTTGCCTTAATGTTCAAATTCAATAGATTTTATTACAAAAACCATCTCCATCTCTCTCTCTCTCTCTCTCTCTCTCTCTCTCTCTATTTATTTATTTATTTTTTTCTGAATTAGCCTGAAAATAAAACTTAAAGGCTTGAAATTCAGACAGAAAATTCAAATATCCAATATTGCAAAATATACTAAAATTATTCATGCAGTACTCAATGGGCCTCATTAAGATTGAAGAATTCAAGTTGTTCATATTGATTTGGTTAAATTGAAACATTCACTTTCAGGACATGAAATTCATATCTCACCGTCTGGGATAGCAAGAATTAGTGATTGCCCAGCTAATAGCAAGCATTAGTTTGCTATGTACAGCAGAATTATCAGGACCAAGGTGTTTATCATTAGCTCCACATGCAATTTGCATTACAAACAGCCCTGGTGAGGACTTACACATTAACTGTGAACAATTTCCCTTTTGTTCGTCCTTGATGTTACTGAATGAAAGCCAGGCTGTGGCTTTTTTTTTTTATTCTTACATCGTCCACATGACATTGATTTTTTCATTAGCCCAAGTTCAGGACAGTCCATGCAGATCCTTTGCAGATGGTTATTTGGAGGCCAAAAATGTTACTCTGTGTCAACTTCTCATACGCATGCCAGACAGGTTAACTGTTTGTGGCATTTATTTCTCCCTCCTCACTCTGGTTTCGTTACATCCTCAAGTATACACTGCTTTAAAAAAAACAAACAAACAAACAAAAAACATGTTGTTCAGCAAAAGGAAACAAAGGAGCTCTTGCTGTTCATGTGAAATGTGTCCATGTATGTGAATTTCCATTGTAGTATTACAATCATTAGGAACATGATGTTCATGAATGTAAGCGAATGTTAGTGGTCAACCGACCCAACAGATGCCCTCCCCTAACTCGTGAGCCAAGTTTGTGTCACATTTATCTCTCATTAATCAGCCACTCCCCATCCTCATAACTTATCATTTAATCATCCAAACATGGATTCCAAAATCTTCATTGGTTGTTTTGGTCAGTTTTGAACTTAATTAAATTGAATTAGATTCTTTGCTTGATTAAAACTTCTAGTTACTCTTTGTTAACAAAATATAGTTAAAGCCACATTAGATAAAATCAGCATTCCAAGTATTTGTCTTCTCTTTTGGGTCCCTTCTCTGTTTGTCGAGTCTCTCGTCGGTCCAAATTAAGCTCTCTTGTCCTGTTCTGTTGTTGCTATGAAGTTACGCAATAACTCCACAAAGCAACATGTCCAAGCCAATGCACAGATCACAGAGAAATGCACAATAACCTTTCCCAACATCACTTATCTCAGCATGAGTCTGTCACATGCTCAACGGAATTACATGTCACACTACACTCGGGGGCAGATTTCTCCCAAATATGATTTGAGATGACTGAAAGCTTTTTGATTTAGAAGTGTATTCTCTTAAGCTAAGTGCTCTCAGAGACCATCAAGGAAATTTAATTGCCTCGCTTAGAGAAAAAAGCAGGTTTTCTGACTGAAATGATATCAGATCTTAACATCTCAATAGAAACACATGGAATTGGATGGTCAACTGGGCGCCTAATGTCATTGGGAAATGCAATTTTCTGATGGCATTTCCTAAGTCTGTCTCACCGAAAGCACAAGATTGATCAAAATCTTAATGAGCCATTTTCAGGAGTGGACTTTTGCTTTGGCTTTATGGCAGATTATGGAGCCAAACAACCATGAATGTTGACCTTATAAAAGGAAAGTTTCCATATTTGAGAAACAGGCTGACGTGATTATCCAGCCACAGCACTCTGGCATAAAGGAAAAGGATTCAAATTCAGATTAAGGAGGAATGATGGGAATATTCTAACTACATTAATTGTCTGCTATAAAGACTAAAGAAAACCTCTCAAGGAAACCAATGCATCGCAAATAAGCCCTGTAAATTTCATAATAATGTTCACTGATCTGAGCTAATTTGTCTGATTCATCCCTCTGCGCTGGCTCTAACATCGGTTTTTATTACATCGATTTAAAAAGAGCACAGAAAATTTCCCACATGCTATTCAGGATGACGTCAAGTCTGCAGTGCTGTTACTGGATACACATGTTCACAGGTAATGCCAAACTGAGCTGGATCAGCAGCCTAACATCTTCAAACGGTTGAGTTGAGAGCCCAACGGATCCAGGTACAGAAAAGGACAGAAAATTCACCCCAACAAACCACTCAACTCCCTCTGAGCCATTACACTTTAATGTTGCTTGGCTCCAGAAAACAAGGAATAACAGCAGCTCTAACAGTGTAAGCTGCTGCTGTCATCAAAGATGTGCAGCAGTCCATTACGACGCCTCTGTCACATTTATTTTTGATTATAATCATTTATTATTTCCTGGCTGTCATTTCATCATCTTAACAGATATTAGAAAAAGTGAACTGGGCTAATTAATTTCATTATAACTAAATTAAAAGATATGCTTTATGTTTAGGTCTTAATTTGTTCATATAATTTATCATATTTGATGACCGTCAAAGCGCAATAAAGTAGCTGAACATAAGGATTCATTTAGCCTACCATTTTTTGAATTATTATTATTATTATTTCTTTTAGCACTACAGCTCTGATGTCAAGGGAAGTATATTTCTTGTGACGTTGAAAGTCAAAAAATGCAATATGTTTTTAGGGACTGAATATAGTCACTAGCATGAGAGGCGATTATAGTCAACAGCTACATGTACAATTTCAACAGTAACAAGTGTGTAAGAAAGTGAAAGAGGCTTAAACATAAACTAAGTGAGAGGTCGGGATCACTAACAGTACAGTCACTAAGCAGTGAGGTGAGGAAGAATTTTAGAAATGATGGTAATTTGCAGCAGTGTTTATCCACTTAATCCACTCAGTCTAGCGGCTTTCCATTTCATCCCCGGCACTCAGTGAGCATTGTAATATATATATACGTGAAGAGGACACTGAGCGAATGCAAACTTTCACTTTGGTGTAACTGAGCCTGGCTGATGAGGGCCAAAGGTAATCTGTACAGCATTAGCTCTAAACTGTGGTTTGCTGGCACAAACCTTCATGCAGCATAATCACATCACCTCATCAAAATATCAACAGCACTTAAAAAAATCTCTCTGAGAGATCATTATATTGATCATATAAAATGCTGGCCCATGGTGTCCACGTACAGAAGTAAGAGAGTATTTTAGCCACAGGTTGACTGTTGGTGTCATTCAGGAAAACAATATATTTAAAAGAAAACTACTTTTACTAAAATTATTTTTGTCAGGTTTTTGTTTATCGGGAAAAATAAACATTAAACTATTAAATATCTTGTCATAATAACCCCTAAACGTGTTTGCCACCCATAAATTCTCTGGGTTAGACATACAGTCCTCAGTCTGTTAGCTTAGCAGCCAAAATGAGACAATTGAGTTTGGATATTGAACTTATTTTCAGCTTATTGGCTGCACAAAAAGAAGGCGTCAGTATTAACATGGTTGAAAAAAAAAAAGCAATCATCACTAGATATAATTTCCACTTTTGAAAGTAATGATTCCAAAAATTTCAAAGCCATCCCAGTAATATAGCTATTATGAGCGAATGTGAGCCACAGTAAATTAGTTTGTATATTTCAACACAGATGAAGTTCTCTGAAGTCGTTTGAATGTCATGAATGTGGAGATGAGCTGCCACCTCGTTTTAATATTTTGTAGCATTCAGGAGCTGTACAGTTTCAGAGTCTATTGTCGCCCTTGGATGGTGTTGTGATCCCCTAGAAAGGTACTTACAGTCCAACGGACATTTGGCCTCCAGTTCTGGACGGAGCACAGCTGTGATAACCACAAACTTATGAGGCTGTCCATAGCTGCTGTCTGTCAATAAAGAGCATATAAATAATGAAATCATTAGCATCACAAGTGACTTTCATGGATAACAGAAATGGTAATATCTTCCCCTGGATGAATAAACATTCGTTCTGGGGACAGTTGTCTGACAGACAAGGTCCTTTCAACATATTTGCTACATAAAACTACAATTTTGTTTGTGATTTGTCCAACACAACACCAACACAACATTACTTTGTTTTCTGCATTATGATGTTTCCAGACTTTCATTGTAGATGAAGATAAGCAGGAAAGTGCAATCCAGCTGAGTCCAGCCCAGACTGTCCTTGAGGCTTTGAAACTAGATCCATTTAGATTGTATGGTAGAATAAAGGAATATGGCCTATAATAGCTACAATAGCTTTGTAGATAGTGATCAAATGAAGAAGGTCTTTGGAAACACAGCTTGACCCAAATGCTGATTAGAATCCAATAATCAAGAAAAAAAAAAAAAACAACAACAACAACAGCGGAAAAAAACCTCACATTAATTTTTCATCACAATTAAACTTATTATTTAACTTTTATGGGAATGATGATACCATGATAAAAGCTAGGTGCAAAAAAAATAAAAAATTCAACGTGTTAAGCACACCTTTATCCCCAGTACTGCTGCAATTACCAGCTAAAAAAAATTTGCAACATAAACACAAAGGATGAAAATATCCTGTGATAAAATGTTTGAGAAAATAAACTTCAGGTTCGTGAGCTGAGATTTAAAGATTGAATTTCCCATTTTCATGGTTGTATATTGTGTGTATCATATATTTATATGACAAGTTTTTTCATAATATTACTTGTTTTTCTTTTTTCAATGTTTGGGTTTCCGTATGCACATAATGTTAAACTTAAACCACAGTTTGGAGAAATTTTCTAAAGATGGAAGCAAGAAAGGTTTATTACCTCAATTACCTCAGTAACTAATATACTAATGTAACCCAATGTGCTAAGTAAATCTAAAACCCAAATTTGATAAATACATCAACTTCATAAACTGACAGGAAACTTGCACAAGTCAAACTTCTCCGAAACAAAGTCTGAAACGACAACATTAAAGTCGCACAAAATGTGATTCCACATGGATGATATCAAATCAAGGTGTAACAAATATGACGGTGTTAAGACCAGCATGTTCTGTTAGTGTCATCCCAGGACTGTAAGGCCTACTATGGCGTTTGTTTGCCGTGTAGCAATGAACTTGCTTGATTCAGTAAAACCCGAGCTGCCGCCACCACACTGTGACAGTAGAGCTCACAGCTGCCTGGGAAATAAGATAAACTATTAGAAGATGAAACAGAGCTATCAGTTCTATCTCACTTGAATCAGGAACTTGTTTGCCTCTGCACAACCTTCAGGAAATGCACGGCCTCGGCTGGTACTGCGAAATGACGCCCAGACACAGAGCGCAATTAAGCCCTGCGTGACATGGGCAGCCATTATGTATGAAATCAAATTACCTTCATTAACCTGCCAAGTTGGCTGAAGGCGTCACTACCCACTGGTTCTTTCTCCGCCCTCACGGAGGAAGATGAATGACAAACCAAAAGAGGTGTAGCATGCTGATATCCCTGTGGAGTTCTAATACAACATCCCCTCCCAAAATTTTCTAATGCATTCATACTCATGGAAACCATTTGTGCTGCTTCCACCACGTATGTTTTAATGTTGTGAAATGAAATGCATGGCTCGAAAACAATATTGCACAGTATGAGATAATTAGCTCTCCTGGTTTGACAAATGGGCCAGCCCTATGTGCATACATGCTTTTAAGTGCCGCATATGTTGCCTTCATGAATAGGCATTGTGCTGCATCCCCTGTTGTAATACATATATTTATTGCCACAATTCTTAACGCCTAAACAATGGCTGCACAGAAAAAAAAACAAAGAAACAGCTTAACTGCACCACACTGATAAATAGGGTACAGTGAATAAAGATATGGGATCATAGAAGAAGCTTATAGCTACATCACAGTCATGGTAATACATGGAGGCATTTTCTTTTTTTAAAAAATATTCTGACTTTTTTTGAGAGACTTCATTTTCCACTATGGAGCATACCCAACAGTGTTGAATTTGCACTCCTGAAAGGAAAGAAATCTTCCCACAAATGGTTATTTCTCATAGGAAAACAAGAATCAAGTTAACAGCAAAATGCAATTCTGTCTGGTTGCACGCATAATCATTTGGCCTTATGTAAAATTGCCGGCAGAGGCACCGAGGGAACTGATATTTGTGGTGACTGGCTATCAGAGGCAGCATCAGAGGTAAGTGATTCTATTTAGATAGATAATAAATATGCGGTCATGGGGAACCTATATCCAAAACCCACATAATGACTTTCTGCTCTGGCTGGAGGAGGAGGCTGCCAATCAGTCTTTGCAATATTTACAGCAATTTGCTCCCCGTCATCCTTCTCAGTGCTAATTCTATTTCCTCTTCATTACGAACACCATATTTTTAATGAGAGAGGCCTTTTCCCAGTCTAAATGTCTCCCCAATTCTCGTATTTATCAATCACACAGAGGCTTTTAAGCTGGAGACACACGGGTATCACATGGTGAAATCAGTCTTGAATTCCACTTAGCTGGTGCGCTGACTGATTGGGGATTTAGCTTGACTGCTATTTTGAATGATGGTCGTGTAACAGCTCAGAGAGAACTACACGAGAAGCATATTTGAAGTCCAAAAAATGAAAATCTTAAGCGATAGACTCAAGTAATTCTCATTCATTTTAAATTTCACTGCTTTTCATGCACATTTCTTCAAAAAGAAATTTGGGATCTTTTGATAACTAATACATTACACATGAAAGCCAATGATGCTTTGTCTGAATTGAGTTATTGAGAACAACAAATTGTGTGCTTGTGCCACCTAGAGCTGGGCAATGTATCACTATAATATCCTCAAACGAGAGTAGATATTATCTGGGATTCTGGTTGTCGCAATATTGTGATGTAGCCTAAATGTTGTATTTTCAGTGTCATAAAGGCTGCATTACAGTTAATGGAACAATTTTCCTTATTAGATTCCTCCACCTGAGTGAAACGAAACATGAATCCCTCTGCCTTCTTGGTCATCATATCAACGTTCCTGATGATCATTTCCAAAACCTTTAATACCTAAGGAAGGCACTAAGAACCATCCCAAAACACATCATCGCACTAATGCTATCAGCCTAGCGATATCAGAGTCCTTTGAAATTACAGAGCCAAAATGCCACCAAAAGTTAAAGTCTTATTTTTGATGATCAGAAGCTTCTGTTTCAATATGTCTTTAAGACAAATACACATTCTTGAGAGCATACATTTGTCAGACCAGAGGCAATCCACTAATGTTTCTGAAGAGGATTATGTAATGCAGTTTTCAATTGTGTCCATGCTCATCCACTAAAGAATCTAGAAATCTTCCAGTAACAGTGGCTGTGGTCTCCACTTTGAGTAGTGAGCGTTTCATAAGCTGAAACCTGAAAATAAAAAAAGGCATAACTAACAATCTTTAAAAAATGTGTTTGTTTGCGTTGCCCATTATCACAAAGAGCACAGAAGGTTCAGTAAGTGCTAGCAAAGTGTGTGAGTGAGATTTTAATCACATAGAAGAAGCAATAATGAGGAGATATAAATTAAACTGACCCAAAGTCACAGAAAGAATGTGAGCCGGTTGTCCAAACCACACTGAGGGTCAGTGTGGAACAGTTACACAAAGCTGGATAGTGAGGCTTGGTTTCCAATTCGGTGCCCACTTTATTGACTCGGAGTGGACACCTCATGTGATCAAGAGATTTACCACCTCGCCTATTTTTCATGTGTAATGCGCACGTCTCCCAGCAAGAGGAACAGACTCATTAATAGTCATATCAACATCATACCAGCAACACAACAGACTGACACCTTCTACTGATTGTGCATGTATGGGATGAATTTGAAAATGACACAGATAAGAAAATATGACTAAGCATTTTAACCAGTTTAGCAGCCGATGTACAGACAGTGACATTTCACAAACAATTCATAAAATAAATCAAAAATAATCTATGACAACAAATACTTCCAGAAGAAATATTCCCATTTACTCGCAAACTCAGCAATGCACCAGACAGATAACCAGCAGGTTCCTGTTGTCATTTATTAACCAGCTGCAGCTAACTTTTGTACACTCATTACACCTGCTGCGTGTGGTCAAATTTACTGAGTGATCTTTTTGGCTACTTAAATGGAGTAGAAATATACCGAGAGTTCTGATTGAAGTTGGCATATCGATATTGCGACCTAATCCACATAGTAGGTCCAGAGCAACATTACCCACCATCAGGGTCCATGTGCCTGGTGACCTGGCTGACATGTTGACCCGCCTCTCAGTTGTGCTTTGGTCTTGAGAAAAAGTGTCTCTAATTGCTCAGCACTACACCAAGTTCATCACCAAGTTGCTGCTCTGAGCAGTTGCCAAGCAACAAGATGATGCCACATAAAGCTACTGCTGCCAACCACAAAACAACCCAACACATTATTCAGTTTATTTTATATTTTATTGATGTTTTAAAACGGTTTCTGACATATCACTTTCCATTATGTGTTTCCGTCTCTAACGTTTTGAATGATTTATGTAAAGCGCATTAAATTATATTTATGGACTAAATGTGCTATGCAAATAAACTTGCCTATTACAAAGTCTTTGGCTGTCCTTTAACACAACAGACTTTTATGATGCTGTCAGCAGGTTGTCAGTTTTTCGATTGGTTAGTTGATCTTTGAAATCTATGGGGTAGTCTACTCACTTCCAGTTTTATGGTGGTGCTGTTTCATAACGTTGGCACTAAAAACATCAATCAGTCTCTCGTATGGTCATTTGCTCACTTGATGAGCAGACATGCGTGTGTTCATGTGTGGCCACCTACACGAAGACAGGCAATTAGTGTGCGTATCATGAAATATAATCCAAATGGTGACACTGCTGTAACCTTTAGGTGAAGTTTGGGGGTCTCTTTTTCCTAAATGATCTGTGCGGTAAAACCTGGGATTCTTCGTGTGGGTGGATGTTTGTGTGTGGAAACATTAAGTACTTTATATACAGTACTTCTATTTATTACTTTTACCATCTTGTTCCAAATCATTTCACCTCCCAGCAGACATCCTGGACAGCGTGTCTCTGATTGACTCTAATGCGTTTCGGTAAAGTCACATTTTTCTTTTAATCAATTACTCCCATTTATTTAGTGGAGCATAGCTCTATTTGTGATGAAAACCTTATTCAAAAGACAAGAAAAATCAGCTGGTGGGTGCTGGATTGTTGGAAAAGGAAGAAAATGAGGTGCCTAACCCAAAGTGACATTTACAAATTACCTGTTAATTTCAACAGGGTTGAGGGATGATAGGACTGAATTACATTGACAGGAGGGTAACTGGGTAATGAGAGCTGAGTCTGTAGTGGCCAAATAAGTAACCTGCACTTACAGAGAAAGTGGGTTTATTTCATGTGAGCACCTGAAGTATTTCCAGCTCTTGTCTGAACTGTATTCACACACCCACCTTTGAGCACCCCTTCACACATACACACACACACCAATCTACTTTTGCACCAATTAAGTGGAGGCTGGATGATGAATAGTTACAATCAGCCTTGTTTTAGAGGCTTGTGCTCGAGAGGATACTAACCATGCAGAGAGTGTGTAAGGGAATGTCCACATGTCAGAGTGCAAGGTGAAGTGGTGAGACTTACAATGGTGTCACCTTGCATCCATCCCTGCTAATGTCTGCAAAAAAAAAAACCCTCCCAGTGCCGAAACAAGTCACAAAAACTTGCTCCCCACCATCCTCCCCGCCTCCAGTGCCAAGTGGAAACGGGTGACATTTGAATTGAATACCTCAATAATGGATGCCATCTTCCTGTAACCTCCATTTAGCTGGCAGAGCCTTTGCGGCACAAAATCAAGACGGAATCCTTTCAGGTCAATGGAAACAGAGGACGTTGGTTAATGATGCCTGCACTGCTTCTCAAAGCATCATGCTAGATACAAGTGGAATAAATCCCTGTACCTATTAGCAGCAGAGAAAATGTACATTTCCAATACTTTCCTGAATTGTGGGATGTAAACATAGCCATAATTCGTAGTTTTGGGCTGTCATGTTTATCAACTTCACCCATAGGTCAATAGTTTCCTACACATGTGAGAGGAGGACAGAGAGATACAGAGAAGGAAAAAAAGAGATAAGGTCGATTAGGACTGTGTGCTGATTTGCCTTAAAAAGGTCACCCAAGACCTCACAGCAACCCTCCTATTGTAAGATACTGGGGAAATTCCTTAACAATCTCTACTGTGGCTGCACGGAGCACCAAGCTTCACCCTGACCTCTTTAGGACGGCCGGCCCAGCTTATCCAACCTCACTCTCGTCTGACCGGAGAAAACTAATGAGTGTGAGGCTGTGGGTAAAACCTAATGGGGCTCAGTAGTTTTTGCTCCGGGCTGACTGCTGAAAATGAACATTTAACCACAGCTCAAGTAATTGAAAAAATGACAAGTGGTACATACAGGCCATCACCCCACACAATCACACACACACACACAAAGACCCAAATTATTCTGATTATTTGCCACCTCCAGATTAGAAGTGTCTCTCCATGCTATCACTTACAGCACCAACCAGCAATAACATCAGAATCCACAGGCAGAATCAGAGATGTGGAAGTAACATCAATTAAAATAAGAGTGCTAGCCTCTAGTTATGCCAGATATGGAGTAAGTGCAGAGAGGCATTATCTTGATGTTATGTAGACCTCACTGTGTGGAAACAGGCTGCAGTAATAATGAGCTCCATCTATATATGTGGAACCTTTTAAAAAAAAAACAACAGCAAAAAAAAAAAAAAAAAGCATCAACACATGTCTGTCTCTTTGGAAAAGAAATGTAACACTAACGGAGCTTAACTTTGCTCACAGCTCCACCTGCTTGTCATTTATTGACATTGACACTTGTGTTTCTGAAAGTCAAAGATGAATGGCAGTGCTCACACAAAGTCACCTCTGACCCCACCATGGCATGAAAATGATGCAGGAACTTCTCTGTCACAAAACAGTGAATTAGAAAAGAAGGTTACCAGTGAAAATGGTTTGTTTCTAAGGATTCAAAAATAAAAAGTTACTGACAAATTAAAGTCTAGTACGACCTTCGATGTATTGCATGCTACATTGCTTAAGTTTTGATACTTAACAGTGTTGGTGTTCATCAAAAACACAATTATTAAATGAATGCTGATATTTCTCACTCTTAAACTGAAACACATGCTCAACTCAGTGTTTTTAATTTCTAGTTTGACACAAAAGGCACCTATTTTACATTTCTGCTGATAAGAGAAAGTTTCTGACTTTATGACATGTACCTAAAATCATTATTATGTGACATCAAAACAACATGGCCAGGACTTTTTTGTGATGAAACATGTCCAATAACAGGTCATTAACATGCCACCTTTTGTTTCACTGCAACAGAGAGGGTCACACTACCGGTGTGTCTTCTCCACCACACAGCATGCATCTCCAAGTGTTTCCTGTATATTCAGTGGAGCATGATCAACTCCACAAATCAGTATTTACAGATACAGTACATACTTATGATAAACATCTTGAAAATGCAGTAACACAAAAAGAACAAGGAAAAAAGTGTGAAAGAAAATATAATTTAGCCTGTTTCTAGGTGTAACATGCTTTGCTTTGTGTAGGTTGGATAACCTATTGTAAAATACACATTGAAATATTCATGCAACATTAATTTTGTTTTGCAAACATGGGATTTCACTCTTTTTCTGAAAAGGGATCAACTAAATCTAAAAAAACATTATTGAAAAGGATTTGGCTAGTGTGAAGTAAAATCAAGTACCCCAGAAATGTCATTTTAGTTTCTTTCACTGATTTGTGTTAGAAAAAGCACTGTTAATCCAGCATCTTAATATCTGCTAATATATGCAGCTGTGACAACAACTAAACAAGATGTGACAATGTGTTTTAGTTGTTTTAGTTTATTTGTTTTGAACTGTTGCTTTAGTGTCTCAGGAGGTTGCAGCGATTTCAAACATGCAAAATAAGACTAATTAAAACTAAATTATTATCGCAGACATTAACCAGATTGAACACGAGCACGAACACTGTGATCCATCATATTGGTTGAGCATTATCTTAAATGTCCAATGGCTATTCCATTTATGAATGTTATGCTTGATGGATGATGGCAATTAACAAAATTCAATCTCCAGAGTTCTCAGAATTTCCCCCACCCCTCACACATTTAAGCACATACTCATACCAAAGCTGATACCTTGTTTAGAGTGCTGTCCTTCAGTTGGAGTGACCATATTTAAATCATGCACTCACAGCTAACGAGGAATTATTGCCATTTCTGAATATTATCTAAAACAGATTTGATCTGATTGCTAAACCTTGCTAACAGCCACTTCAGGAGTTGTTTTAAAGATGCTTGTGCAAGCTTTAAGTTAATAGATGGATTTTCTCCCCACGTTCCACCTATTTCCAATGGAAACAGCTTCTCTGATTAATGTTCCTTCAATCTGAAACAAAGGTCTTTGTTTTTCATCTGGCTAGAATGAAACTTCAAAATGCAGATGGCCTGCATGTGGAGTTCAAGTCTCTTAAGGTCTAGAGACACCAGGAAATCACCGTCTGAATCATAAAGCTTTACAGGTGTGTAGTTGGTTTCAAAATGGAGGTTTGAAGATAGGTGTGATTCAAATGTTAACATGTTCACAGGCATCATGAGTGCTGTGATCTCATTGAAGATAGTTTTTATATAAAACCTATAATTTATATAGTTTATGTATAAAATAGATGTAGTTGTGTCTATTGTTTGGGGAAGTATCTGCTAATCGCTGCTTTATAGGTCACTATCAATGAAGGCATCATCTTTGTGCATTCAAATATATCCAGGAAAAACAAACAAGACAAACACACAAGTGACCACAAAAATTGTGATAAGATATCAAAAAAGCTCTACTTGTTGTTGTAATCTGATTCAACAACTCCTACACTACCATTAGATTTTGATTTTTTTTTACTGTTGGGGGAAAATAAAAAATCTAAGTTGACTGCTCCTTGCAACTGCTTCCTCCGCCTCTGTGATAGCTGCCTTTAGTTGCAGGAGTAACAGCATTTATTGAGCACAAAGCTGCTTTCAACAAAAATACTTTCTGCCATGTACAAATGATCTGCTTTCTGTGAATACAACAGTAACTGTTCTTACAGTTACATTTACTTCAGAGGAGCAAATATTTAACTCTAAGGTCCAAGCCCATACATGAACAGTGGATGATGAGTAAAATATATGAGAAACAGTGTAGCATTTAGTCCTATTAAGTCATACTGCAGAAAAGCTGACACCCTGTCAGAAATGTCAACACAGATATTTTGCCTATGACAGCTGCAGCTGGAAAATGTTTAGGTATCACGTGCTTTAAAGTTTCAACAATAGTAGCTCAGATTCAGGTTATTGTTTAACATTTAAAATAAGCTGATCTGAAGATTTGGATGCAAAACGCAAAAACTAATTTGGATGACTCACGTACACAATAGGGATGCAACGGTACTCGGTAAAATATGGAACCGTACAGTACGCCCTGCACGGAACAATACACCCTTATGTCTCGCGGGTTTTCGGTACAAGTTAGGTTGCATTAGCGCTTACTGCTTTACAGGCTACTGTGTGTGTCTGACTGTCCAGGCAAAAGGCCTCCCCTGCGAGTTAATGTCCAATCACTGTTGTGCCTCCACCCACTCACGGCGACTAACCTATCACACTGTTGCAACTGGAGCCGTTGCAGCTCACACACACAGAAGCAGGAAAACTTCTACCTTGGAAAAGACAACTTTACCTCTGAATGCTCCGGACGGCGATTTTACGAATCCTACTATGGCCATGCTAAGACCCGCCTTACTCTGCCTCTGATTGGCGGGTAAGGTGGGTCTTGGCGTGGCCATAGTATGATGGAACAGAACTGGTGCCAAAGGGCAGCCCTTACAGAGTCCAACTTTAACTAGGAATGAGCCTGACTTCTAACCACAATGCAAATCATTGAGAGTACAGGGATTGAATAGTTCATTGTAGCGGCTATCCACTCTATTCTCCTGGAGCATCACCCAATAGGATACCTCAAAGGAACAATCGTAAGCCTTCTCCAGATCCCAAAATGACACATAGACTGGTTGGGCAAGCTCCCATGCCCCCTCCAGAACCCTTGTGCATGTATACAGCCAGTCCAGTGTTTAGTATTGTTCCTTCTGATTCTGGGGCTTGACTAACATATGGACTCTCCTCTCTGGCACCCTGGCATAGACTTTCCCAGGGAGGCTGAGGAGTGTGATCCCACCATAGTTGGAACACACACTTTGGTCCCCTTTCTTAAAAAAGGGAACCATCAGCCCAGAGTGCCACTCCAGAGGTACTGTCCACAATGACCACACAATGTTGCAGAGTCATGTCATCCAAGAAAGCAACCTCAGCTCCAGTGATGTGTAGACTGCCTTCCAGGGCACCCAGTTCTGCTTTTTTATTATACATGCTGGTGGAATTGAGGAGGTCCTCTAAGTATTCTTTCCACAAATACTTTGTCAGTCACTGTCAGCAGCTCAAATCTGCCCCATAGAAGGTGTAGAGTTGAGAGCTCATCTCCTTTTTTATTCCAGGCAGCCAAAACATGGGGTTGCAAATCAGTTGATACCACCACAAACATGTTAGCAGGGGATCAGACTGCCAAGGCCCCAATTTTCGGCCGCCTCCCAATCAACACTGCATCGGGCTATCGTGGTTCCTTCAGTGGTAGATCGGCCCAAGGGAGGACGGACCAATGTCAATTATTTGGGCTACACCTGGCTGGGCCTCATGGGCCAGATAATCTGGGTCCTATGGTCTTTATCCATTGGTAGACTTCCTGATCCAATTTGCCACTTACATCAATCACTAATATAAATCAACTGGGTGAATTTGCTTTGGGAGACCCTACCTGAGGCATACTACCCCCGACAACACAGCTCCTAAGATCGCTAGGGCACTCAAACCCCTCCACCATGTTAAGGTGGCAGTTCCTGGAGGGGTAAAATAAATCTATAAGTCTATCAGACCCGTCGGTCTCCAGCCACAGGTCTACTGGCATTACCAGCCATTTGTTGTTTCTGTATTACTATTCTATTACTATTAATAACTGTAAGTTTAAATGGCAAACAGTTATTTCTTAATTATGGTCACTCAAAGGCACCAATTTAATATCTGAAGGAACTGGATCAATAAATCCTGGCTGTTAGTAGTACAAAGTTTTAAAAACAAATTTTTCAAATAAGAGGCAAAGCAATTTAAAGCTACTACACTATCAACTGCCAAATAAAGTGAGCTTACACCTAATGCTGACAGCTACACTCAGATTATAGTTTTCAGACTTGTCTCTCTTTGACTAACACGAATGGTTAAGTGGCTATACACTGATTGGGGCTTTGCCAATACAGTCTTCTAACCGCTGCAAGTCACACTAAGACACAACACACCCGCACTTACATGAATTCATATAAATACAATGGATGAAACTAACAGGCGCAATAAGGGTGTGTTTTTTTAGAATTTTCTGCAGATGCATTTTTAATTAATAGCCCCGACATTCCCTCTATTCATTATTCCACTTCCAGTATTGACCTTCTTTCCGAGGCACTGCACCTATTTTTCCTCTGCTCCCACTGCACGGTAGCCTTTCCCCCTGGCCTCTTTGGGGTCGTCATTACTACAGCATATAGCTGCTGCAGCCCCAACTGCCCAATGTGATGAGAGGAGCAGACTTATACACACTGAAAGTGATATATAAGATATATATTTTTTAAAATGTTTCCATCTGTAGTGATGGTGATAAAGCAAGGTCAAGTGATTGGGGGCTGGGCCCTTAACAGAGTTGACTGATTTATTCAAATACTTTTTGAAACCCTGACTTGTGTCTCAATCTCTCAATGGCTTAATGTTGTATGGTCCTCTTTCAGAATAGTCAAGAGCCTACTCATCTGTGCCCTTGGTTTATTTAGGTAAATATCAAACAAATGTATTTTCTAGTGCAAGGAGGAAAGAAGAGGCAACAGATCTTGTTTCTTTTGACACTTCCATATAATGATTTTATAGAAGACAGACAGTGGAGGCTACTCCTTGAACCTATACCATGTCTGTAGTTGACTCTCAGATATACCCTCCAGCTTCTGCAGCTGGGATGTTGAGGGGTAAAGAAGAGGTAGAATACACTAACAAGATCATGCAATATTAATGAGGAGTTGAGATGTAGGACATGCAAGGCAAATCGGACACTGTGTTTGCAGGAAAATAATATCATACACCAGCACAAGCACTTGCATTTATAAAAGTGAGTAATTAAGAATTATGATGAGAAAAGGCACGCAGCAAAGTATGAAAGTATATCAACTGGGAATGCTTTTTTACAACAAGTGGGACCAAAGAGAAAAAGTCAAATATTCATGGAATAAAGCAAAACAGTGAGTGTTTGCACAATGGACCAATGACACGCAGGGATGTATTTCAACTTAAAAAAAAAATAAATAAAAATAGCTGGCTGTTTCTAAGGTGTTGTACTTTGTGAAATGCTCTCCATTAATCATGAGAGTGTTTTATGTGTGAACTGCAATAAACCAATCAGAGTGTCATCTCCTGTTCCCTTTAAAAGCTTTTAGAAGTTTGCAGCATATGTGATTGCTACGATAGTCACAGTGTTCGATTCTATTCGGGGTCGGTTGATTACAGGAAACCTGGTGGCACTGAGCACACACCCACGTAGCAGGATATTACTTTGCCCTTAAAGTGACAGTGACATACTTGTTTTTTGTTCATCAGTTGCATTCACTTTTTCACTGTCTTACGATACTAATGCACCAACAAAGCATTTGGCCCGGCCTGGCAAGTGTATTTGCCATTTAAACAATGTGGTCACAACTGCAATGATTCAAAACTTCTCTCACTACAGACCACTGAGACAAGTTAGGGCCCATACTCTTTAAGATGTTTCCATGACACTGGGGATACAGTCTTTTCCCAAAACATTCAAAATACATTTCATACTATTTCTTTCCCAATTGAATTTAGTCTAATAAACTCAGAATACAGCTTTTTGCAGATGAGAAGATTTTTATTTTGATAATGCTCATTAAAACTACTGTGGCTATAAATTTGATCTGGTATAGATAGTGGAATAGGAGCATTTCAAAGTGATGAAAAGCTTCTTTAGTCGCACTAGCAGCTGTGACAGCTGTAACACATCTACAACACTGGCTGAGTTGACCAACATCCTACTTTCTGCAGGACTGCCAAAGTAGGTCATCCATCCCACTGATTGGTCCAACTCTTGGTTAATTTTCATTAATGTGTACTGATGATAATGATCAAAAAAATCCATCATATTGATTCTATGACTAAAATTAACAACAATATTTATATTTCAAGAAAGAACGTTGCAAAGTAAAGCACTGCAACACTTCCACGCGTGAAGTGAGACAGTCCCAGTGGGAGAAATGAGACCATCTGCCCCTCTGCAGGTGATTGTCCTCGGATAGAGGATGGAGTTAAGCTGAGACAGCGAAAGAGAGCAGCAGGGTAAACTGTCCTGCTATGAGGCTGCTGCAGCAGGCAAAGAATTGTTATGGACTCACGATAAAGCACCTTACAGCTGACATCGGTTCTCTTCAGAAGACTACTCCTGTTTCTGAAGTATCGCAGTGATCAATTTCACTTGTAACTGACCGTGTGCTAAACCACAGGGGGCATTACTTTTGGAGTTGAATGACTTCCCTCTGGGTGCCTCACCAGTGACACTGGTGGCCATGGATCTGTCACTTGCTTAGAAAGGCTATGAGTGCCACATGCAGAGGTCATTTTCACTGATGATGATGAAGAGGCAAAGAAGCTGTAAAAAAAAAAAAAATCACAACAATGTGATGATAATATGAATATGAAAGGTCGTGAATGTTTCTTGTAAAATGATGTATAAATATCGGATTACAGTGATGTACTGAAGAAAAAAAAACTGGCATCACATCCTTACTTGTATCGACTAATACTGCTGTTCTAAGACTTACATTTTGGTTCTAGATGCCATCAAAGTGTTATAGTTCCTTACTGGCAAAGTGAAGTCTAAAAAAAAAAAAAAAAGAAAGACTTTCAAAACTAATTTCAAGAAGCCATCTCACCCTCACCTCTGTGCATCTGGCTCGACAATTCGCTGCTCCAACTGCAAATGCTCATTATGCAAATACGTAGCCCGAGGTAAGGCAAACCCAAACAGGCAAAGAAAATTAGATTATACAATTCTGTGCAGTAAAGATACTACAGTTAACATCTTACTTAACAGTGTTCCTGTATTTTGGATCAAAGGAGCGGGGGCTGTGAGCCAACTTTGTTTTTCTTTCATGTTCAGATATGCTGTTTGGACACAATATATAATTTGTCTAGAGGGAAATAACTTACCTAGCATCAGTGTATCAGCAAGCATCGCTGTGATAAGGAGACTTTTGGCAATTTGACATGCTTCTGTTGTAGCCAAGTTCATGAACAACATACGGTAAAGTAGGACAAACAAAGGCAAGCTCGTCATACCGGGAAATATAAGGTGCAAATATCTGTCCAAGTAGTGCGGACAGATATTATAAACCAAGTGGATTGATTAAGTGAGGACTAAATTCTGAAAAATAATTTAAATTACTGTGGAGTATTCATTGTAAAAAACAAAAAAAAGAAAAACAAAAACATGGCCTTTTTTTTGGGTTCAGCGAAAATGGTTTGTGAATCTTTTCAGCCTTAATAAGACTCATAACACATTTCACATTATATTGTTTTAACCTTGGATCTACTTCTCCTCTGTTGGTTCTTAAGTCTGCATTCTCACCACTGTCCTCTGAATTCAGCAGAAATGGACATGACTGTGGTGCCTCCACATGTATGAACTCAAGAGAGGAGTGGGTGGTATAAACCCCTTGTTATAAAATGTCCTTGCATTCTGTGACAGGCACTTATAAATAAAATATATTGTTATTATTTATTATTATTATCCTAAGTTATAGGAATGCCATGTTTAGATCTGTTATATGATATACAGTAGAATAGTTGTTTGTTTTTTTCTGTCATATAACATTTTGGTTTTGTGTGTTGTGAGTATGACCTTAACCTTACACAAGCAAAATCTAATCAGTCCACCCATGAGTCCAAGTGAATATTTGTGCCAAATTTTAGGAAAATCCTGCCAGACGTGACTGAGATAACACATTCATGGGACGGGCAGATGGACAGAGGGATGGACAAGCTGAAAACATCATGCCCCTGGCTGTCACAGGACCTGAGGTACAAAGTCGGTTCAAATTACTCAGTTTGTCCTTTGGAAAAGGATAAAATAAAATCACACACTATGGAAACCATCTTCTTGGTTCAATACTGACTTAAACATTCTGCTTGAAAAGTTTCTCTGTACCCTGCAGATAAAAGTGAGGGTGTTAGAAAAGTAAATTTGCATTCTATTGAATTCATGAAGGTAAAAAATGATGTACCGTCATATACATCACTTTTGTGTAGCATTTAAAATACTTCATTTTATCATATGTATTTTGTTTTTGTGATATTATACAAAGACATATGTGGACACACTAAAAAACTGCATTCATGACGGCTCAAAACGGGACATGGCTGCACATAGTATGAAATGTATTGTCCCGTATGCAACTGTGAAGCCAAATAATTATTCAAGGAAGAAAACTTCTGCTTTTACACTAATCATAATTGCAGTAACTATCTATATGATATGTGCTGCTGTCATGGCAACATGACACATACCTTGTTTTGAACACTTCACAGAAATAAATTGTACATTTCTAAGGCAAACATCTCGATTGTTAAACAGCAGCTTTGACGATGGTTTGTCTTTCCATTCATCTCATTCTTTGTGATGGCCACATTTCTATTAAAAAACTAACTCCATTAGCTAAAAGCTGTTTTTTTCCTCAACTTGTTATAACCCACTGTTCCCCATTGGACTCCAATACATCAACTGCAACATTATTATAATGTCATGGCTTTTAAAAATGTCGCGCCAGATATCTGTAATAGCAATCCACACATTTTGCAAAACAGAAATCATCAAATAAAGTCTGCATTGCATCATGATGCTCGAAGGAGATGAGTGTATATTTGGTAAATGGAACATGAATCTACAAAATAACAAACTCAATGCATATCATCTATTGATGGAAACATCTGTGAATCATTATGCAAACTTAGGCTAATTCTTTTGAGTTCAATTCATTAAGGAGTATTGTTAGTTTCAGTGGCTGAGCCCTTATTATCATGCATTTAGGAAATGAGGCAAATAGAAAAGGCATAAGAGCCCAATCAATAGCTCTTTTCATTTTGCCTTAATGGCCCCGTCCTTTTTTCCTCATGGACTAAAAAGAACACAGGGGAGGTTGGTGTTACAACCATAAAATGTAATTTCTCTGCAGGAAAAAACATAATAATGCCTCCTATCCCCTTTCTGCATATTCCTATGACATTCTGCAAAATTGAGTATGGATTTAACATCAAAAGGTTACATGAATTTTTCAAATGAGATATTAAAGTCAATATTTCAAGCAGAGGATATTTCAATTCAGGGGCTTGCATGATAGGCTCCGTGTGCTCAGATGAGCTGGCTTGCAGGCATGGCTACAGTTTTGCCACAAAATTAACTTGTGAGGAAAGTCAAACTCAGGAATTTGGGTGTGTAGCAAATAAAAAACAACCACAACGTCTCCCTTTAGAAGGGCCAGAGAGGGCTAAATAAAAAGTCATTTGAACGTTTGCTAAGAAAAGATTACGACAGTAGCTTTCCCATTGCTTCATTGCCTGCATTGGCATTAACATCTGTGATCTTACCAGCTTAGAAGAAATGTTTCAGCATGGATGAATTGGATTGATAGCAGTTTTCTAAAGTGTTCTTTAAAACAATTCAACACAATGATGACTCCTCCCTGCCTATGGCTTCCACGGGTTCTTAACAAATACATCATCTTCTCTATCTCTGAGTAGCTGCTTTGAGTTCACTACATGTGCTGTTTTGAACTGAACTGACTGTATGAAGTGTTATATTAATCTTAATGGGCATGCTCAAAAAGATGAGGATGGAGTTTCTATAGCTGTCCAACATGGACATACTGCATAATGACCTGTGTCACTGAAATGCATTTCTCAGAACTTGCAATCACAGGTGTCAGTAATAGAACATTAAAGCAGAGCTACATATTCTGTAATTCATCATTATTATTAGATAAGCACAGTAATAGTAACTTGAGGAATATTCATCTTAATTTTCCCATAATTTTAGCTTTGTCTCTCACCAGAATGCAAAAAATTCATGTCTTTGTTTAGGAATTGCCATCATCATTTTGCAGCTTCTGGTTATCCTCCTCTCTTTTACTGGCGCATGATCACTTATCATGGCTCATTACCACCACTGACTGCACACGACATTGGCCCTTTCTGGCACACATGCATGCTAGACTATGAGATTCTAGAAATAAGGCAAACCGCTGATCGAAGCCTTGCTGTAAAAATGGTCAAGATGGGATCATTTTGGACAACCAAATCTTAAATGAATTCAAATTCATTCATTCATCTTCTACCATTTATCTGTTTCTGGATAACAGGGGTTGCTGGAGCCAATCCCAGCTCAGATTGGGAGAGGGTGGGGTCACCCTGGACGGGTCGCCAGTCCATCACAGGGCCAACACACAGAGACAGTGAGAGACCAACAACCACTCACACTCACACTCAGACCAAGGACAATTTAGAGTCACCAATTAACCCAAACACGATGTCTTTGGATGGTGGGAGGAAACCGGAGTACCCGGAGGAAACCCACGCAGACACAGGGAGAACATGCAAACTCTGCACAGAAAGGTCCCAGGCCCAGAAACCAAATCCACAACCTCCTTTTTGTGAGGCAAAAGTGCTAACCACTATGCCACTGAGCTGCTCGTAAATTTAAATTACATGATAAAATTCTGATCTTCTGATTATAGCATGGGATTTGTAATGAAACTGAGTATAGATATTTTCTAATTACCCTCATAGGTCCTTTCCTACATGAACCGTTAACACATCAGCAAGGTAATTCTATATATGGCTCTATTTAAAAATTCTCAGAAAAAATGCCACATTAGCCACTTCAGTGATGTTGTATTTATGTTATAGCTGTTGTACTAAATAAATTAAGTTATTCATTATACTGCTGTATTGGTACATGGTAAAAAAGGTTTCAAAAACCAAACTAAACTACCCTTACAGACATTTATCAAAGCAATCTCTAAAAACGAATTTCTAAACTGACCTTTACAGTACATAAAGTAAATCAATATGAAAGACAAGGTCCATTGTCTGCTGTTTATAATCAGCCTTTATAACCAGGACCTAATAACAGACACCACACTCATGACTCCCACAGCTTTTATACCAATGTTCACCATAATATGATGACTGCTGAAACCAACTGATTTAATGGACTTGTTATAGATCAGACCATTACTGTTTGAAGGAGCACAAATTAATCTTGTTGCGCAAAGCAAAATCCTTCCTTGTCTCTCCCAGAATAGCAGCTGCATGTCCAATGTGGCTTTAACTGGCTAATTAAGAAATAGGAGCTGATTCTAGCAAGAAGTGATTCCAAAGAAAGTTTCTACCTCCTCTCAATCAGCGGGGGTATTCTTGAGGGAGCAGGTCGTGGGTGCCCCTCTTCCCAAAATCCTCCACGCCTCATCCTTCATCTGTGGCTGCTCGTCATGTTCCGTCAACGGCACAGTTACACCTGAACACTCTGCTGCTGCCAAACACCTGGCTCCATCTCCCACTGTCCAAATGAAAAATAAGCATAATCTGCCTTTCTGAGTATCCAGCAAATGAGGGATTTCATGACAAATTAGGTGGAGGTTTATTATGCAAGAAGAAGGCAGAAAAAAAGACAGAGAGAAACTAGGATAAAGGGAGGTATTGTTAGGAATAGAAGAAATTGTGGTAATGACTTGTAAAAATTTGGCTCAGATGCTAACTATGAGGGAATGATAGAGTCCATGCCATGTTTTTTCTTTTCTTTTAACATTTTAATGCTTATTAATTTTATGTATTGTTATTCTGAATATAGGTTTCACTACAATAGACTAATGCGAAATATATATGTATATATATGTATAAACATACATCTTCAGTCCAGTGTTTGTGTAGAGACTTGCACAATGTGGTGTGAAACATGCGCATCATCCTGTGGAGAAAGTCAGATTCACACTGCAATAGTAAATTAACTGCCTCAATAGCTTGATGGATGTGTTTTTTAAAACTTAATTAGTGTAAAGTTCTCCTGGGATAAGGGGCTGTTCAATAAATGTCTGGCAGTTGAATACATCTGGCATTCAAAAACATTTCTGATCACATAAAAATGAGAGCGCGCGGCAGGAAAACAGTCATGAGTGAAGCAAGAGGAGCAAATATGAAGACACAAATTGAAGGAAAAGCTTGAATAAAGGGGTGGAGAAGCGGGGGGATGACATCACCATCTGTAAGGCATAAGGGGTCACTGCATAGTTTGATGAGCATGATAATGATGCAACTCATATTGCCTTTGCAGCCACCAGATCTGAACACAAATGGGAGATTTTGTCTCAAAAATCAACACCTAATGTTGGAATATCATCCCTCGACCTCAGAGGCTGCTGTACTCATATTCTCTGCTCCCAAAATGTGCTTATGGTTGGTGCAATTGTGACATATAAGCAAATGTGTTCTGCAAACATTGTGCAAATAAATAAATAAAATAAATTGTGACTGCCTATATTTTTGTTTTAACTCTGATTTAGCTGGTGCTGGTGGCAGAGTTTACATTTAAACCAGAGTTCACTTCCGTAAACTTCACTCTCTGGAACATGAATTAACACAAGATGAGGGTTTTAAGTCTTTACAACAAATAAACTTCCATCTTTATACAGATTTATTTCAAATGGAAAACATTTATTTATGTCGTACAGTGACTCTTTGGGGTTTATGGATTAATGTACTCAATATACTCTTGTATGGCTTACAGACAAAAACTATACCATGTTTAAGTGTATTCCGAATTCTCTCCAGGACCAGACAGCCAATGTTGTAAAGGTCTTACCATGATGGTCTACGCAGTTGCTCCAAAATGCTGTTTTAGAAGATGTGTATAGAAAATGTTCATAAAAAAGGTTCCAAGTTGTAACATCAATCAGGGCCCTGGCTTATACACTGAAAAACAACAAGGATAAATAAGCAAAGAAGAAAAAATGTCTGTGTTCTAACCTACTGGTTAACTTCTGAGACAATGCAAAACCTTATTTCTTGTAATTGATCAAAGTCGAATTTTAACCCAAAGTAATGAAGTCAAACAAAGTGCTGGTACAGGAGCCTGAAAGTTCTGTTGAAAACCCAAACACAAGTGGAGATGAATAAATATCAACTTAAGGACCAGGGACAGACAAACAACAAGGGGGGAAATGGTTTCACTCGCAAAATGGGACATTTATAAAACCGCTTACATCTAAAAGGCAATTGAATTTGCATACCACAAACTTTCATCTGGGGGATGTGAAGAAAGACTCCACCACAGGAATCATTTAATATTTAATAAATGAGAAACAGTAGCTATGGCTAATTAGAATTTGCACATTTACAAATCAACCCTGATAGCAAAACAAATTATGAAATATAAGGGTGCTCTGTGGATTACCAAGGGAAAATCAGATGACAGACAAATCAAATGGAGTATCACTAACAGCATACTGTCAGAACACATCACGCAACTAATCCAGTTAGAGCAGGATGCCATAGAGGTTATGCTTTAAAACATTGATACGCTATTCGTAAAAGCTTTTTTTTTTTTTTTCCCCCTTTCTTTTTGTAGTTGTTCTTGAGTACATCCAATCTAACACTTGCTTATTGCTCATGGGTCATTAGCCTCTCATCTTCTGCTGCTTGGCTTGGCCAGTTTGCTTTGAAAGAAAGGCCTGTGATTAAATGAATGTGTTTGCTCCAGTAGTCCATTAGAGTAGGTCTGGATGGTTGCAGTGCCATTGTTTATATTATGGGTACAAAGCCAAGCAGTGTGTAAACTGTTGTTGTATTCATTATTAGATTACTTCCTGCTGCGATATCTTTTGGTAAAAGCCACGAAATACTTGTAAGGGGACTTGACGTGCACTCAGAGGAAAAACATTTATCAAACGATAAAGGCCAAGACCGAGGCATTTTCAAGCCTAAGTAGGATGCCATACAAAATGTACATCAATAAAAGTCAAATAAATAAATGTGGAACAGTACAGAGTGGATTATAGCTGTTCTGCATGTCAGGCCAAGGCTTTTAACATTAACAAAGTGAGAGCATATTTATCATAATGTAGCCAACACATAATGTAGCACTTTAACTCCATTTTACTCCAATTTGAAGATATTTCATCAAGTTTTCATTAAATTGAGGTTTGCATGTGGCCTCTTCAGAAACAGTAGCTCTCCCTTAGAGTAGCATTAAAAATGCTCAATTAAACCACAGGAGTAAATAAAAGCTGTCTCACAGAAGAATACCAAACTTAATATGTAATGTGACGAAAATGAGGTGTCACGGTGGATTGGTGGTTAGTGTCATTGCCTCACAGCAAGAAGGTTCTGGGTTCGGTTCCTGGGGCTGGGGTTCATATACTGGGAGGCCATTTTACTTTAAAAATTGGCTAATTTTGCTCATTATACTGAATTATCATTTATTTTATTTAGTACTTATTTACTATTTTCTATTAAAGAAACAGCAACAGCAATATCACCACATTCTGTCTGTAGCTAACAGTTAGCATTAGCCAATCGCTACTATGCCGATACCTTTGATGTGAGCTAGTGACATCAAATAATAGTCAATGACGTGTGTGTGTGCGTGTGTGTGCATGTGTGTGTTGTCCTGATGGGTCAGGAGTTTTTAGCACCTAAAATATAGATCTGCTCACAATGCTGTTATGATGGTTTTTCACTTGGCACAAGTCGTCTCCTCACTCTTTGTAATCTCTTTGAACCATAATGATAAAACATCTGAAACAATAATGGCATTTTATTTTACACAAGTGGCCAGATTCATGTTCCCATTGACTCTAAGTTACCATCATTCAGTCTTTCTTATTCTTTGTGAAATATTTTCCATGCATTCAGAGTTGTGATCATTTAAAATGAAACATGGTGTAAGAGGTAGAGTTGATGTTTTATTAAAAGTTGCTGTGGAAAGCTTTGCACTGCTTAACAACTGGGGGTCAGATAATGCCCTTTGAAGGAGAAATGTGTTGTGACATTGTCAGACTTAATCTGCAACTCTGTTATGATAGCCTGATATCACAGGTTAGCGGTGGGAGGATTATAAACCTGGAAAAATCGCATTTAAAGGTAATGTACATAGGCCTGTAACAATTATATCATAATTGTCTAACTGCGATTTTTTTGACGTAATCGCGGTTTCTTTGTTTAACTGCAATTAAAGCAATTTTTTGGGGGGGTGGTGGGGTTTATTTTCATGAGATCGTAACACTTTCGTTTGCATCCGTCAAACACATTTCCAGTGTCCGGGTGCATCCTGCAGCACGACAGAACAGTAACTGTCCCACTGGAGGACACCTCACGCGCATTGATTTACAGTTGCAAAGTTAAATCGGCTTTCTAACATTAACAATCAAAAGAGAATTGGGTAGTTTCATGAGAATCGGTATTGAGAAATGCCCATAACATTAAGCTGGTACACGTTTGGTTTTCACTGGAGTTTTCGTTTAGTGTTGGTAATAAAGAAAGAAAGAAAAAGTGTCGCTTGACACTGTCCCGCTGGTCCTCTCATAATGTAGAGAGTCTGCAACCCCAACTGGTTTCAGCTCAATTATGATTGGACGATCGGTCATTTGGGGAGGGACTAGACTGTCATCCTGCTTTCAGCTATAGCATCATTTTGACACTGAATTTGGAAAACGAGACACGAGATGGAGATTGTTTCTAAACGTAGTACAACTTCTCCGTTGTGGAATTATTTTGGTTTCAAGCCAAATCAGAGGGGAGAGCCCGCAAATCTGGAAGAGGCGATTTGCCTGCTGTGTAAGAAAACCGTCGCAGTAAAAAATGCTAGCACAACCAATTTGAGACAGCATCTCAAAAATCACCATCCCTCACAGTTTGCACAATTAAACAAATCAATCAGTGCCCCTGCTTCAGTGGATGGCCCCTCCCGGCAGCTGGGCATAGCAGAGTCGTTCAGCCGGCAGACGAAATATGTTCAGCCCAGTGAGGTCCAGCCTCAAGCCAGAGAAACTGAACATGCTTGTGTTTCTGGCCCGAAATCTGCCCAACAAATAACCTAACCCTTGTTGGCACTTGTCCGTATACATGTTCATATCAACTAAAATGACAAAGGAGAGACGGTTGGGAAAAAATGCATGTCAAGAAGCGGTGACTATTTTGACACATAGTTTTACAAATAGTGATGACTATTGGACTTGGATAGTAAAAAAAGTATTTTAAAAATTGGACCGAAAGAGACAATTATATTGTTAATCGCAATTATTTCTGAGACAATTAATTGTGCAGCAACATTTGGAATTGTTGCAGCTCTAAATGTACATCATGAGTGGACCAGAATGTTTACAGTTTCATAGTTGTTTGTATTGTACAGAGAGGCTGTAATGTAGGGAGGAAAATAAAAAATACATTACTAATATAGATTATCTTCATGTGTCATCTCCCACATGAATCCATGCTAATGAAAATAAATCTTGATCCTGTAAAACAGACTAATAAGTAGTTACAGCAGCACGGTTTGTGTGCTATTCACACATATACATGCTCTGCCTTTGTGAAGTGTGGATGTGATAACACCAAAGCATTTATTCTCTAGAATACACTGCAGCATAGCTGACACAATTTTGCTGAAGACTGACAAATAGATGAATTGACAGAGTTCCATACAACAACACAGTAGAAATGAATGATGAGTACATTAACCTTGAAACAACTGTATTCACATTTTGCACACTATACACAGTGGTCATCACTCTCCCTTCAGACATCAGACGTCAGACCATCACAGAGAAGCTCAAATATACGGTGCACACAACTTTTGAGTCTTTGGATTATTTTATGATAATATGATCTGCAAAGGTCTTTTCTTTCATTCACAGGATGTACTTGACAATTTTCAAGGTGTCATGTTTTCCAAAATGGATAGAAACATGCTGAACATGCTGAATGCTTCGCCATTAGCAGGCGAAGCATTCAGTTATTATAGGCTACTTGAACTTCTTATCTTTTTAATATAATCATTACGACACCCATTTTTTTTTATCATTCAGAATAAATGTGGTAAGCATCAATTATCCTTTCCAGCAAACAATTTTTAAACTTTATCTTGCAAATTAAGTTATGTGGGGGAAAAAAAAAAAAAAAATAGACTTCCTGCTTCCCTTTTCTTTTGAAACACCACCCCAAAACTGCAGCATTTTCTTTGCCATCTTTTGATCTGTAACTTGCATGAATTTGCAAAAAAGTGAGAGGTCCTATATATTTTTTTTTTTCTACACAGAGAAAGTGACATTTGTTCCTGCTGGTGAGCCATATGTCTACAAGCAAAGAAAAAGACAGCATTTTAGAAGCCTCATAATCCATCTGTTGAATTGTTGTCAGATAATATGCAGGACTACATGATGTCAAAATCCTCATTTTGAATGAGTTACTGGCTGCACCAACTACTAAACAGCCTTATAACAAATTCATATTAAATTCTAATGACTTGAGAAATACTGCATAATTATGTAGAAATGAATTCAATCCACGAGTAATTTTTAACTGTCTTTATGTCTGACTCACTTTGGCTATGATAATCCAATCATACATTTAGCATTTAGTATAAATGTTATCTCCAATCATGGCAGAAATATGTATTGTTTTATCTACAGTATTCATGTGAAATACTCCCTGATCCAACACATGTATATAGAATATATTCAATGTCTCTAGATCAGAAAACTTATTTAAATGTATTAATTTATGCCCCCTTACTGTATTTAACCTAAGTAGAACTTTGAACTTATTTGAGAGCATAGTTTGATGAGATAAACACAGAAAAACAGACAAAAATTATTTAATAAAACTTAAATTGAAACAAATGTTAAAAAAAGAATAGTTACAGCTAATTACAGAACAAAATTATGACTAATGATATCAGTTAAAAACCAATTAATCAAGGAATGTTAAGCCGTGAATCTGGTGTCCGATAATAGATGGAGAATCCCAAATGGCCTCCAGTTTATTCTAGACTTGAATTTCAAGAAAGTCACAGAGCAAATTTTGATTGTAAGAGTTGTTCTTAGATTTGTTTTTGCTTTATATATAATAAATATAACAAAAAAGGGACTTTTCTGTCCCCTCCTGATAGATTATGCTTAAATGTAAACATTACTACTCATTAAACCATGGCAGAGGAAAAGACAGCAGTCAAACCTCAAACAAAGAAGAAAGATGTGAAAAAATTATGGAAATATGGCGCATGATGATTTCTTTGTCGTCTGTTTCCATTGCACTTCGTTGCATTTTCATGGAGATGGAGATGGAGATTCTTCCACCTCAGTAAAATGTAAAAAAACAAAAACAAAAAACAACCAAACAAAAAAAAAAAACCCCCAAAACTCCAAACTGTTTTATAAATATATTTTGTCTGTTTTTTTCCACCGAGGATCTTTTAAGCACAAAGAGAATATGTGCACCAAAACGAGAGAAGCTTTTGACTAAGATACACATTAATTTAGCGTGAGCTATAATTTATTGAAAGCCCTGTAAATCCAAACCAACAAACCATTGCAGGATTATTTTTCAGATGGCAGGTAAGAAGTAACCCAGTAATGTTGTGCTGTTCTGACATACAAATAAAGAAAGGAAAAAAAAAAAGAAAAAAAAAGTACTTATTGTATTTTATCCTCCTTCAAATTCTGTTTTATTTGTTCCAAACGACAGAGTGTGAAAAGCACATTTATACACACAGACTTTCTTTTCACCAGATCTCAGGAAAGCCCCAATTGCAATGAGAGATACAAGACATGCAATAACATAAGCAACATCCCGTCAATACAAATTTAGACAGTAACGGACTATTAAAGCTGTTTTCATGTCTGACATTACAGGGATCATTCTAAGTAGATCAGGATCCATTAAATGGATTGCGATGAGGTATCGGTCTGTCGTTTGACAGACAGGCTTTTAGTGCATCAGTGACATTTTTCTCCTCAAACCTCTCAGGAATATTCTTTCTGTTTGTTCATTTTTATTTAACCCAGGATCCCATTAATTGTTAGTTACTCCTTTGTTCCTAATGTCAAGGCCATCACACTGGGCGAGAACATCGCCCCCTGTAGGCAGGGTTACAGATTTTTCTGCCTATATAAATAGATGGGAACAATCAGGGTCTCTCTGCTCGGTGCGTGCAGTTGTAGTGGAGTTGTGTCCTAAATTGATCCATCGTATGCTCTGTAGGTCTGTATTGAAGAGGTAGGCCATGAGTAAGTCATTTGTTGTTCAACTATACATTTATCAGTACCAGTGAGTCAATCTTGTAGGAAATTCAGCCTTGTCCTCCAACCCCTCTCCATCAAGTCAGAGTGGTCAGCCTGCTGCTAATCAGGAACCAGGGTGAGGAAGGTGACCTAGCTATTGTGCTAATGTGGGACTGCTGGTCCCTCTGAGTATCTTCTCCATAATTGACTTCAGTTATTTTAAGTGTTTACACCTATTGCAGATGAAGCACCAGACTACTGCTTTGGCTGAGCTGGTTCATCCATGAGCCTGGTTTAAGTTATCCTCTATAACTTAAGCCAGGCTTGTCCATGGCTGTGAAACTGAACGCACTAAGCTTACTCTTCATCTTGTTTTATTTCTTTTGCCATTTTAGGCCTCAATTTTACAGCACATTTGTCGCTTTAAGCAGATATGTAAACATATTAAGTGTTTATTAGGAGTCATTCTCCTCTGAAGACAAACATTTATAATAAGTGCCCATATACAGCATGTCCTCTTAAGGGTGTCCATAGGTCAGGTTACAGTTGTATACAAATAGAATAAACCATTTTCTGCATATAGGTATATGATGGTTATTTACCACTTACAACTTTTATGAAAGGCAGAGCAGTTTACAATGATTTACGACTTCAATCACAGAATTTATACCTGTGGATTCATAAACAGCAATCCAGACAATCTTGGTTATTCATGCTCTTTTATTCTCTAAGACTCTTTAAATGGCCTCTCATATGCTGCTTTTCGTACTTCTTTTGTTTTTGGACAATAGGAAGTACTATTTGGGCTCCAAAGCAGAAATTTATGGTCACAGGATCCCGGAGGGACCAGGATTGGGGAACTAGCAAAGGTTTTTTTTTTGTATTTGTGAAGGTCATGTCCTCGAGCCTTATGTTTAAATATTTGTTGAATATCAATTTGTTGAGAAGAGTACTTCAAAGGATGGGTCCCTAAAATAGAAAGAAAGACCAAACGAAGAACTTTAACCTGGATTTTTACACTATGGAATGAAGTTGACAGTCACATCATTTGTGGTAGATGAAACCCCCCCACCCCCCAAAAAATATCATCAAGCCACACAGTTTTAAATCATTATCCTTTTTTTCACTTTGCTTTTGCTCAATCATTTACACAGGCAGCCTGCCAACCCCCTATTTTCAGCATGTCCAGCTTCCTGAACTTAAAAAGATGCACTGCATATAAAGTTCATGACATGTCAGCATGGTTCAAAATATTCCCACATTTTCTGATTTGACCTAGTTGAAAAGCATTTGATCAGGTGCCTCAATGCCATTTGGCAATTTGCTGCATCCGGTAAGGAATCAAATATTCTCAGGCTGCTACTGATATACCATTGATGTTGTGAAATTAAATTTATTTCCTTTGCATTTTACACAAGCACAGATCAAACTAGATAATTTAAAAGACAAGGGGTCAGTCAGTAACTAGCAACTCCCAATGATTCTCTTTCGAATGGAGGAAGTAGGGCTGCCATTTAGAACCACATACAGCATCCATTTATAAGTGCACACTTATTTGATTAGCAGCTGTGATGAAAACCCCCAGAGATGGTGGGGCATCCGTGATCAAAAGGGAAGAAATTACAAGTAAATCCCTCTGTGCAGGTATGTGAGAAAATAACGAATATGCCAACAACTTTGAGCCCCAGATTGTTTTCTAAACCAGACAACAAGCCCTGTGGTGTACGTGTAATTTAGGCGGCACCTACAGCCCAGGATCAGCATGTCAATTCTTATTTCAGTTGATGCAAAGTAAAGTATGACTTACTTCACAACTACAGATCTCTCAGTTGATACTAACAAAATAGGTAGAGTTGTTTAAGGACTGTATGTTATGTAAAGAAAATAATTTTGCCCTTCATGTGTAGCTCCTCCAGAAGCACGAGCTGTGGGCTCCACCCCTCCATCCCCATATGCCAACACGTCAATCAGCTATAATTGCCGTCCTGGAGGAACAATATCAGGCTGTGGAGCTCTAACCACACAGATTCATTGCAACACCTAATCTGCTAATGAGCTCAGCATGGCTATTTTCAGCGTTGCCGCAGACATCATAGCCATTTCTGAGGAAGCCTGGCACAGCTTCCAGTGACAGCAGAGGACAGTTGGCCTGTTGGAAGAGGTACAGAGCAGACCTCGGCCTGCACGCTTCAAGACAGCACAGTCACTCCAGTGCCTGTTCGGAGGGACATGTACGATCCCAGCAAAACCACACATGCTGCTTAAAAATCTTATTTACACAGACCCATTTTCATTCCTTCACATGCTGCATAATCTACATCACCTGGATATATTATTGTGAAATCTATCCATGTGATGTAGATTAGAACGTTACATTAGGCTGTGCTCCATCTAGCCCACAATATCATTTGTGATCTTAAAACCAAATGATAAATAGTCAACGAAAAAAAGACACACGTTTGTTTCCTAGCTCTTTGGAGCTCCAACTTTTGCTGTTCAAAAACAAAAGCAAGAAGAAAATAAAAAAAAGCAACACAAACAATCCTTAATGGAACTGATACAAGAGGCTTTTTAATTATCTAACTCAATCAGCTAAAGACCAGTGGATCAATGAATCCCCATTACACTCCCCAGCTCTGTGCCCAGACAGCAGCAGTTTACATCAGTTCAAACAGCAAGGCATGCTGCAGTTAAGTGACAGATTACAGGTTGTGGCTAATCTAATGTAGCCACATCATTTGTACAGAGTACATCTTTAATTCAGACTGCAAGCTTCTCTCATTGTGACCATGTCACTTAAGTAATACAACCTCTCTGGAATATTTATTGTTGCCTGCAGAGGATGTGGTTTTAACTTTTGAGGGTTTTGTAGGTGACCTATATCATGAAACTTGCAGAGCAAAAATGAAATGCATTCATACCAGCACAACACCACAAAAAGTGAATACATTATTAATCACAATTTGCAGCTAAAGTTGGGTACAATTTAAAATTTCAATAAACAAAATACCTCGATTTGCAGAATCCATTAAACATGCAATAGCTCCTCACTCTTTAATAGCAATTTTAAGCTAAGGAAAAAAAACTAAACAAATTAAAGTCGCATTGTTTTTACCTGGCGCTGATTGTCACTTTTGTCAGTTAAAATAACAACAACAAACAACGATATTTCACATCAGCTGTTGCTAATTGTTAATTCCAGAACAGCTAAAATTAATGAGTTGGCTGTTGTCTTGTAAATGTTTTCTCTGCAAGCTGGTGCCTGTACTCAGCCAAAGAGAGTAAGCGAAAAGAAACACTGTTCAGTAATATCCTTCTACAACCACGGGTGGACTGTGTAGTTTTGTGGTTTAACAACAGATGGTCGAGTCTGTCTTTCAAGAATCGATGCAGTCAAACTTTGACCATATCATGGGAGTACAGTTAGAGAAACATTTCATATGTTATGCTGCGCATTATATTTTAAGTTTAAATTGTCAACATCAGTCAAAAGTTATTTCAGGTGTAAATGTAATATTTAGCTTCAGTTAAAAGCAAATGTTGAAAGCTAAACTTAATTAATCTTTGTTAAGTGATTCAGGTGCAATTTTGATATTTTACTTTATTTTGCTTTTAGTTTACCAACCAAATGGTTGGTTATTGGACCTTAATTCAAGTTATTTCATTTGGCAATTTCTGTGTTTTGACCTTATTTGTACGGAGAAGTGTTGTTGGCTTATATTCACACTCTTTTTGCTTAATACATCTGAATGAAAGATGTCCATGTTTTCCACTTTGTGGAGTATCTAAATTATTGCTGTATGCCCATCGGATTATATTAGGGTTGGATTTCAGCACGTCGATTTTGAGTACAAAATATTTTCATCAAAGGATTGTTGAGGTCCAACATGTCGATCATGTTTGGATTGTGGATAATTCAGTATTGAACATGACATACACCAACATCCAAAGGTATTTTCCAATAGCAGCACACTATGTTGCTGTGTAATGAAGTATTCTCCTGTGGATTCAAATTGGCTGCTTTTGATTTACAAAGAATATAAAATGAAAGAACGATGAAATCACATCAAACTGAAATGCCCAGACTGTTTTACAGAGATGACAAATCAGTGTGTGATATTGAACAGGCAGAATTAGTTTATCATTTGTAGGCATCCACATAATTATTTTGGGTAGTGCCAATTGAATATCTGATTGGGGTTATGAATTCAGGGGATTCATTTCACTGCAACAATACATCAATTGTTTCCAGTAAGAGACACAGAGGTGGTGTTGTTCAGTAAACTGATCATACACAGAGTGTACTAATGCTTCTGTGGTGGAATCCATTGATCTGCTGTCCCCCTGCATAGTACTTTCCTAATGATATCTGAGATGCCACTGTTACAGAAACGGAGAGCAGCATTTCCCCAGGCCTCTAGAGCAATTTATTGTGGGAAGGTAATAATAAGTCTACATTTGAAAAAATGGACTGGATGGGCCCCTGTATGAATGTGGGCTCTGAGCCTGAAACCACAGCGGCTCATGGTGGCACAGGGAGTCATTTTCGATCTTTCTTCACATGGAATCATCGCTGACTGAGGGAGAGCGGTTAAATAGAGAGGCTCCATTGTATTCAGTGACGATTTTAAACAATCTATTCAAGACTGCACAGAAATGTTTGGCACTCTTGCACCTTGTATATCATTTTGTGAAAACGACGACCCTTTTAAGCACCTTCATTTCAATGCATTTTTGGAAGCCTCCCCTAACTTGGAAAAACAACATTACTCCTGGCCCAAAACATGTCATATTAATCTATTTAAAGTAAATTTGCCAATATGCCGTATATTCCCACAAAACAAACTTGTACTTAAGAATCCTCCTGATGACAATATATTTTCAGCACAATTTCATATAGTATGAGACACATTATGAGTGAAATAAGCAGTAAATGCACATTTCCACCTTGGAACTACGACAGTCTTATAACAAGGGATTTAGACAACCATGGGTTCATAGATCAGTCATGTCAACTAACAGGGACATGGGGAAAGACATAATAAACCCATAACTTTGTAACTACAAAATGCCACAATTTGCATGAACACAACCAAAAATACTGTGTCAGCCACTGCCAGTTATAAACTAGCAAACAACTTCAATAAAATATGCTAATGGTGCAAACTTCTGATATATATAGTCACCTACAGTGTCGTATAACTGAGTTTTCAACTTGACTCTTGTCAGCAGAGAGCAAGTTTGCATTTGCACCACTAACACTGTGTCAGTCACTGCCAGTCACAAGACAGCAAACAGCATTAACAAATAAATATATTCTCTGGTTTTGGTGCTCAGTAAACTCCTCATAAACTCCTGAGTCCTGATCCAACTGAGGCTCAATTGTTGCTCGGTCTGTCCATTGTTTGCATCACTAACTGTCGACATAAATATAAATGCACTTCCAGTCACAGTTTTCTATGTTTTTCACAGTTTTTTGCAGCAGATAGAATGTCTTAAACTAAATTTAAAACATAATATATTTTGGGTAGGTTAAAACATGTAGAAAGGGATTTTAAAATAATATCACGAGTGAAGCAAGCACAGCCAATGACCTTTGATTTCACATATTGAAATAAACACATTAATTAGAGCTGATGATGGTGGAGCCTGATGTGAGACACATGAGATCTGATGACAGACTTTCCCTCAAATCAATTACATGATGCATCAGTCACATAGCTTGTTACACTTGGAGATACTTCTTCCACTGAGCTGTTAAAAAAAAAAAAAAAAAAAAATCACTGTGGAAAAGAAAGAATGAATGACAATTTTTCAACAATTCTTCAGTAATTTCACACATTAGCAAGAATTTTTTTCCATGTTGAATTAAATGTATAATTGATAAAATGTAAGAGCTATTTTTTACTCATTTATATGGTGTTATGATGATACATTTAAAGAGAATCTTATCGTGTGCTTCTGGTAGCTGCCAAGTCTCATGATAAAAATGACATTGCCATCTGACATGCTAGAGAATCTATGTGGTATTTGTTTAACTGACAGACTGTCTTGTTTTACTAATACAATCACAGCTTTGTCATGTAGTTGAAAATTTAATAAGCAACTAAAACCACTTTCAGCAAATGTATTTCCAGAGCCAGAGTTTAGTTTTTTTCTCCCTGGGGGGTAGTGTGTCAGTGGTGCAGCAACAGTCAGTGTATGGTAAACATAACACTGAAACAAACCACAGCCAAGTTTCTGACCATCGATCTTCAGTCATTAGCTATGAGCTCATGGCGCCACTCAATGACCAGCAGGACTCTCAGGGTAACATAAGCACGTAACTCCACTATTGATCCTCTTATGCCCCTTTTTGTGTCAGACACTCTTAATAAGGGGTGTCAAAAAAAAAAAAAAAAAAAAACGCTGTGAAGAACTGATTCGACCATATTGAGACCTTTGGATTAGACTCAAGGTTGATCATTAATTCAGAAAGGCTGACAGATGAAAACACGAGCAAATTGTAAATTTACATTGTTCCATTATTTGGTTTATTCACCTGAAAATATTCTGTATTCATTAGAAACATTAGTAATGATGATCAGGAATACAAATGTCAAAAAAGCTGAGAATCTTTTCTTTTTTTTTTTTTTTTTTGCATGTTTTAACTTTGATTTTGACTGAAAGATGGATAAACTTTGTGATATAAATTTTTTCATAGGTTACTTTTTCTTTAGTTTTGTTTGTTATGGAAAAAAGGTTGCCAATGGACATTACAAAGACAAAAAGGAAGATAGATTTCATTTCATCATCCCATAGTGATTACAAGTAGCGATATAATAATCTGAGTGGAATTTAGTAAGAACTGTCATTCTAAATTTATTCAGTAAACATCTAAAAAAGCCATCTCTGAGCATTAGCATTTCATATAAAACATTCTTTCAGCGAACAGATTATTCCACGATTTCCTGAGATCTATTATAAAAAACACTCACTTTCATTACACCAGACTTTGACATCACTTCAAGTTCTCATTTTACACAAAAAGAAAAAAAGTGAAACTGGAATGGAGTACAGTTCAACCCCTGGGCTAATCGAGGGGCCTTTTATCTGTAGCAGGAAGAGTGTCTTTTGTCAGAAACAGCACCCTGAGTCTGGAGTGAGGAGGAGGGAGAGTTCTGGGCATTGTCTCTCTGGGCGACGCTAATGGGTTTTGGTGTCATGTGTTTTTCACTCAACACTTGACACATGGAGCCGTTCTCCTTCACTTAAATGTCCATTACGATGAGGTATGCCAAAGTAACAGGCTGGCTTTCGGTCACTTAGACTGTCCAAAAAATGGGAGTCTATTTTAAAGACATCCCTCCTTTTTGAAGCTCAGAGCCTCACTTTGCATCTTTGTATGCTAAGTTGTCTTGGTAACACAGTCTCACTGTATCTTTTGTGTATGCAACACTGTTCTGCAGTGCAAAATGTGTGAACATCCATGTCTGGCTCCCTGAGTACCTTTGTGTCTGGCCATGTGTGTAAGTAACAAGAAATTGTTGGCTCTAATTCTCTTTTCAAGGCACAAGACTGTTTGATGAACCCCTGAATGCCAGTGGAGGGGGTTGTGGAGGCTTCACAGTATTTGGGGCAATAAAATATGCATTTAATCCGAGAGACAAAAAAAAAACAACTACCCATTCCTGAAATATAACTTCTCTTTGTTCTCACCTGGCACAATTTAAATTATTGCTCCATCCCAGCAAAGTAGGACACCCCATACCTCCTAATCCATTAGGCAATTAATTTTGGAACTTAAAACATTGCTGCAGATTTTCTGCCGAGCAGTTGTCGTAGTTCTACTAGACAAAGAGCACTCAGGGGCAGTCCCTGAAACTTGAGCAGATGATTAAGTGCATTTCTGCTCCTGAGAAGAGATTATGTCTTGTGCCAGTGCCCAACTCTGTGGATGGAGCATGGCTGTGGAACTTGGCAATGGCCGAGGTACATTGAGATAATGATGTACCTGTCCTCAACAATAACGCTAATCATATCTCACCTCCGGGGTATCGCTTTAAGGTCAGGACAAATTCACTACCATACATTAAGTCCTTGCATTGTTTTAATGAAGGTGCAAGGATTCCTGCTGCTACAGACTGCACTTACACCTCAAATAAACGTCTCCAAATCCGAATTCGCTTCTCACTTAACAGAAACTGTAAACTGGAAAAGCTTACACTTCTGAACTCCTAACATTATGAATAAGAAGCTTGTGACATATAAGACTGCAGGCTCATTTTAATGAATGTGAAACCTGGCCTGGGTTTTCGCTGGACTGCAGTCGAGAGCCCTAAAATTATAGCCAGGTAACACCTTTCCACTCTGCACACTTATATGGGCAGCAGCAGCTCTCCAAAATGTATGGGGCCATCTGTGTAGACGCCAGCACATGATGAGAGTTTTTCATAGAGGGAGCCAGAGAGATATATTTATGTTTCTCCCCCCATTACCAGAGCTTTAAATAATAAAGTAAAATAAATAGCATCCATTAAACTGATCACATTGTGCTAACTCAAATTGTGTTTATTATGCTAATGGTACATGAAATTAAGAAAAAGACCTTGATGCCAGTGGATTTAATTAATGGGCTTTGCGAAAGGCACTGAGACATAATTCATTTCTGAGTAAGTAAGTCTCATTTGCAGTTCCATGGGTCCTCATGCCACTGATTGCCTGAGTTATTCTTGCAGATGTGCTGCTCACAGCATGTCCCTCCATTAGAAATGAACACCTCATTATATAAACTACCTAATTAAACATAATACAGCTCCGCATTGACTCATTAATGCGTAGCCTTCTTTTCTCTGAAGGAAAGAATGTGAGAAGGGGGGAAAGGAGAGAGGGGGAGGCAAAGATAAAGCAAATGAGAGATAGAAGAAGAAAAGCTGCTGAGAACAGTGGAGGCGAGTCCACTGTAGCTCCATTGTACTTGTACTCGAACAAAATAGGATTGACACCTTTTGACATTGTTACATGTGAACAGAGCTGTGACAAAACTGCTAAATACTTTTTTTTTGTACTTTCCATCTAAAGCACATTCTATCTGGTGTACCAATTTTCAGATGATTTGTATGTCACCTTTGGATTAATAACCAAAGTCAAAAAAATCTTGACAATAAAAGCTATTGATTCAGTAAAGTAAAAAAAAAAAGTTCACAAAACGCATGTTGAACAAAACGGGGGATCAATAAGTAAAATTGAGGGCACCCCCCCACTGTGACTCAATCACCACCTGAGCACTCCTTGCTTAAGCCTCAATAATTCAACACTAATTAAAAAGAACCACTTTGACTGCTGCACTATTCACTGCTGCCCTTGTGCTGTGTGTGTGTGTGTGTGTGTGTGTGTGTGTCAGATCTAGGAATCTTTTCCTTTTTTTCCCACCCTGCTCAATGCAAGACATTTCTGTAAATAGATGACATTGAGGTTGGTATTCCTGTGTGCAGGTTTTTTGTTGTTGTTGTTGACGTTGTTGTCTTTTTATAACTATCATTATTCCCTATTTTAAAAAAATTGGAACTTCCTTTTAGGGCTAAATGTGAATTTCTGACTATTTGGGTGATGAACAAGAGTTTATGTATGGGGATCCTCACAAACAGAATTGCAAAAGTGTGTGTGAGTGGACATTTGTTGTGTGTGTGTGTGTGTGTGTGTGTGTGGTCATGATATTTTTTTGTATCATTGAAACTATCGTTTTTAAGCTTAATATAATTAACATTTAAAAAATGTCACTAATTTATATTAAGTGCATACATACAGTTCAGGTACACAGTATGGTTAGTAAGATTGTCAGAGAGGCAGAATTAGAGGGGTTATATAAAATGTCTAAGAAACAGCGCAGCTCTATTTTAAATAGGCTGAATAGTAACATAAAAAAAGGTTAAACAAAGTTTTCTGATATAACATTACCTGATTTCCTTAACTTGCATTCAGCAGCACGTTTTGACGTTTTGACAGCGTAAAGTTTCATTTACTCATATTCCTTTGTTGTCACAGCCTCTTCTCAATTTTTTGAGAAAACAAATCATATTTTAGATAGTACCTCAAAGAAGTCCCACTTCTTTAAAGTCTCTGAAACCAAACACTGACATTGACACATTTGACAGGGAAATGTCACTATTGTCACTACCTATCACATGTACATGTGGTTTTCAAAATGTGAGCCTCATGGCACCAGAGAAAACCACAGCTTCTTTGTCCTTATAGGGAAGGTTTCTGATACCATGCTTACACAGATTCAAAATGATTATTCACTCCTACATCTGCTTGTAAATGCAATACAGGGTAATATAATATCATAAAACAGGAGCAGCCACAAATGATATCAGCTTCATGTTTTTGACTTCACATCAGATTATTGTAATAATAGCTCACCTTTCATCGCTGCACATATAATCTTCTCCTCCCTCTCATTCTCTTTGCCCTCCCTTAACCTGTCAGATGTTTACCGCACTGGTATAGAAAGTGAACTATAATAAGTGCTGTAAGCCATGTCAACATTTTAAACCCTTTCTGCTCATGTGTAATAGAGTGTATGTGCATTGTGTGCACACCTACGTGAGCATGCTTTGTGTTACTTTGCAACAGCTGATAAGAGTCAATGCACAGAAAGACTGTAGAAAATGATCTAGATACTAAAAGCTGACCATGTTTAACTCACCAGATGTAAAGTTATTAGTTTATTTTTCCCCTTTAATAAATACATAATGCACAATGCACCATGTGACACATGTTCAGCTGTCGACAAATCCAGTTAACCCACTTTCCAGAGCTTATTCAAATCAAACTTAATTCATTATATCTCAAGGCTGATTACTACAGAGCTGTTGAGCAACTAACTGTCCTGTGCCACGTCTCTCTCTTACCAGCACACACACACACACACACACACACAAAGAATCACATAATCATATGTGGCTTGGATCCTAATAACTTTGGCATACATTGGGATAGGTCTGTCTTTGTTGCAATTATTAACTATTTGCTGTTTAACAAGGCAGCTCAGGATTATCTTCTAGTCGATTACTATTCCATTAATTCATTCATCTTTTACCGCTTATCCGTTTCTGGGTCACGGGGGGTGCTGGAGCCAATCCCAGCTCACACTGGGTGAGGGCAGGGTACACCCTGGACAGGTTTCCAGTCCAGCATACAGGGCCAACATACAGAGACAGACAGAGACCAACCACTCACACTCACACTCAGACCTACGGACAATTTATAGTGACCAGTTAACCCAAACATGATGTCTTTGGACGGTGGGAGGAAACCAGAGTATCTGGAGGAAACCCACGCAGGCACAGGGAGAACATGCAAACTCCACAAAAGGCCTGGGAACCAAACCTGCGACCTTCTTGTTGTGGGGCGACAGCGCTAACCACTCTGGCGCCATGCTGCCCCGATTACTATTCCAAACTTGTGCCAAATGCTTTTGAACATCTAGGAGTTAGTATTTTGACTATGGTATAGAAACTTTGAAGCTCTATTTTGTTCTATGTTCTTCTTGCATCTAACCATTTTCTAGAAATTGGACAATTTACTTTGTCAGAATTTATCAGGGACCAGAGAAAACTGCAGTATAGTAATAGTGGAAATAAATCCTTAAATTACTGGCTGCTATATTAAAACTTTAATATAACTTTAATATTTAATTTCTTTAATATTCCTCCTACCTGGCTAGCAAGGAGTGAACCCTGTATCACTGAAGGTATTTACTCCTCAATTTCTTTCCCACTACACAGAGGATCTAGTTTGAGTTTAAACATTAAGTGTTATTGTTTTCAAATATATATTTTCCCTTTCCCTTGTATCTGGTGCCTTTCAGATTGAAGTTGAAGTTTTATATATTGAGTCAATTTTGGGAACTTTTCATAATTTCAGACAATGTCTCACTTCCCAGAGAGCCTTTTGAGAGGATTTTAAGGCCTTGGTTTGTATGTAAGACTATTTTCCCTTTCTGCTGGAAAATTCTCTTCTTGATAAATTTTTAACTCTGTCACTATGAGTGAAGGGGGCTTTGAAGGGAGAAGTATAGACGTATTAAAGTCATTATTGAAGACAGATTTCAGGGATTGTCAAAAATAGGTTTGGGGAGGATTGTGGGAAGAGTACACAGTTCTGAATGTCTCCCCAGTCTGTGACAGATAACATCAAATTCCTGCCAACCTTATGCTTCGGCCTTGGCTTAGTATTGGACAATGATTTTTAACATTTTGTCCAAGATAATATATAAATTTCAGTTTTCAGAAATTCCTGACAAACAAATTAGTTGTGAAAGGATAAAGCGTGTGACAGCATGGCTTTTGTTTCTTTTTAATAAGTAGAGGTGCGACATAGCAAGATCAAAATTATTATGCAAATATGTGGTTTTGTGTCCTCTTTTTTGCTTTTGCTTGTGTGTGTGTGTGTCTGTGTGAGCATCATGCCCTGTGCATCAAAGCTCTACAATAACTAAAGGTAATGGGATCAAAAACATTCTTTTATCTTATCTGTTTTCAAAAAATAAATATCAGCCATCAGCCATATCATTGTGGGGACCCTTAAATATGTATATCTGTCAGTTTGTACTGAAGTAGGGGGTAAATTACAAAGGTGAATTTATTGGCACCCTGCGAGTCTGTTCAAACTCAGTCACTCATGCCGAATTATACAAAGTTATGTAAAACTAATTGAGCAAAGGCTTTTTTTTGTTTGTTTGGTTTGGTTATAAGAAAGTTATAAGAAAGCTATGAGTAAAAGTATTAGCACTCCTTTTGAATTACCCAACATAATTTATTTTGGTCCATATGTTTGTTAATATTCGTTGAAAATATAATGCCTTTCATTTAAAAACTGTGTGTATTAGTTTGTTGTTCAGCCTTATACAATCCATGATGGAAGGAAGTGGATTAAAGCGTTAGCGTGACAGTTTTCTATTAAGAATTTACCCCTTTAATTATCCTGCAGTTATGTCACAGCTTTATGGGACAGTTATGCCCTATGGTGTTTAGGGACATATAACCCAACAACTCATCCCTGGACCATAAACTCTATATTAAAAGTTCTTGCAGATTTACTAAGAGAATTTTCACCAAGTGCAAATGCAGATAATTAGTCAGCGATTGCTCGAAATTAGACCATAATGAGAACTGCAGCCACCCCTGCTGACAACCGACTCTATGATTAACGGTTAATAATGTCGCTTCTCTGCAAAAACACTGTTACAACTGAATGTGCTGCAGTCACATCCAGCCCAAATAACAGTACAAAGTGACAAAGGAAGCCACTTAGGAGTAGAGAATAAACTTACATACATTTTCCTTTATTCATACTACAATATGCTTTTTGTCCTCATTTTAAATATGTCAACCCAGATCAACAGAGCACCGAATCAAAGCAGTGTAACAGCGGTAATTACTACACCTAGCACTCAGATGGATTCCAAGCACAATCTACAGCTGTTCACAAAATGTACTTAAGAAGCTTAAATCATGGCTTGTAGTGGACTCCTTTGTGGAAGAAGCTAGATATGGATTCCAATAGTAGACCAGAGTCACAAGGAAATAAGACGTAGACCATTAAAGCACAATCCACAGTTAACGAAGTACATACACAGCTACAGGTCGGTTTGGGAGTAAAATGTCGTCCCTTATTACCTACTCTTGGTGGTATAGCAGCCTGAGGTAGACACCATGGCACCCTTACCACAGTACCACAGTTTTAACTGACTATAACATATGAACCCAAATTCTTTTCCTCCCTATGTGAAAGAGTACAGTTAAGCACTTACTTCACTAATCTCGCAATGTAGTTTTCCCAGCTTGCTCGCCTTACGGGTTTACCAGGATTTGTTAAATCAAGTTGGGTTTTTTTTTTGTTAAAAATAAATAATTACATAGATAAATAGATAGATAGATAGATATAGTGATAAAATTCTATACAAGCCCGCAAGTTAACACAAACGCATTAGATCAAGTTCAATTATTGACTATGGCTCTAACAGTTTGTAGAACAATTGCACATAGCTGTATGATCAGTTACATCACAATCCACAGTTCACAAAAGAACAACCTCCTACGGCTGGAGAAATAAGCCACCAAGAAAAGTGCCAAAAACTGTAATTCCTCAAAAGGCCACTCAGAAAGTGAGTCAATCTCCATAAACTGTATTGGCTGGTACAAAAACAGGTTTCAATGTTCACATGTAATTTTTTCTTTATGGAAACTTGAATCACCTTTTTTAATTTTAGTAAGGCTTAAAATTATGTATGATTGAGAACATGGGCACAGCACGGGCGCCGTCACATTTAGCTAGCTGATCAGTGTCTACTTGCTAAATATCTGCTCAGCATAGCCTCCACTCAAGACCTAGTCACCTGGCTTAGTTGGTTGTGGTTAGCCTTCCAAGAAAATACCTATGTGCACTGCAGTGCTATCAATGCTAATCAGAGTCTTATGCTTAACACAGATATTGAAGCGGCATGCACCAAAGTTCCAACTCTGTGCACAAACACACTTTGACCAGTTTGGATTATCCAAGACTCATGGATCTTCAACATGTCAAAAGTGGAGCAGCTGTTCGTCACAAAGGTATGGGTGACATCACTGATGTTAGGTCCCTCTTGTCCAACAAGCCACAGACTGTGTATACAGTAATCCCTCGCTATATCGTGGTTCACCTTTCACGGTCTCCGTGCATCGCAGAAAATATTCAATGTAAATTAATATTGCGGTTCCCTCGGTACCTCGCGGGTTTCTGCGGCTGATCGAAACTTGCCTTAGTCTTCCCAGATGATTTTGTACATGCCACACTATTGGCCGATAGAGGAGACACAACCAATGAGAGCATGCTGTTCACTATCCTGGGCGCTGATTGGCTTAGTGACCATGGCCTCAGTTCCCAGCATCCTGGCTTTCATCATCCCACGCCGCTCTGTTTGCTTCCTACACACACGTCCGCTACATCGCTCAGCATCTTTATTTGTGTTTAAGAGTGTAGAAAAGGTTTTTAAGAGTGTGTGGAGGCTTTATAAAAGCTAAAATATATAAAAATATTTAAAAAATATATACATTACAATACCCTGATGAATCACTTTAGCCTATCCTGTTTCTACTTCTTGGATTTTCACCTATCGCAGGGGGTTCTGGAACATAACACCCGCGATAGTCAAGGGATTACTGTACTCCTAAAGAATATTAAGGCAACTTGGAAGTGCCTATTCTGCACTCCTACAAATGGTTGCTTGAGGTTCTGGGAGGGAAAAAAAAAAAAAAAAAAAGTCTTGGTCTTTCCTCCTTCATGAGAACTGTGGAGAGGATGAACTTCTATATGACTCACATGCTTCAAGTGCTGCATATTTGAAGGCAGGCCACTTTGATTGACAGATGGGTGAATGTGCACTTGGCATGCCCCAAAGTCTCAAATCCACACATGTCCCACTTTTTGCCAATTTATAGATTAGTTTAGCGGAGTCTGCCACAACCAAGATGGCATTGACAGAAGAGCCCACTTACAGTCTCAAAAGCACTTTTCAGCAACCTGTGAAGTCGCAGACGAAACATCCATCACTATTTACAGTCCAACATGGCTACAGGAAACACTGACGACGATGGCAAAGAGCTTTAAGTGACATACAGATCAATGATGTTACACAATTGTGTATTGTATTAGTTATTGTGATTCCTAGCAACCAAAAACATCTCATGCACATCTGACTGAATGGGGTTTCTATTTCTGTAATCCATTTTCATCAATCCATGTGTCTTGACAGGTTTCTGCTAATGTTATAAACACAAGATACCAACAGTGTACAACATTAATCCCAGATGTTCATTTTCATTCATCTATAATAAACACCAAAAACAGTGATGACGGGAGTGTCTTTGTTTTTATTCTGATTAGGGATGCAACAGTACTCGGTAAAATACCGAACCGTACAGTACGCCCTGCACGGAACAATACACCCTTATGTCCCCCGGGTTTTCGGTACAAGTCAGGTTGCATTAGCGCTTACTGCTTTACAGGCTACTGTGTGTGTGTGTGCCTGACTGTCCAGGCGAAAGCCCTCACCTGCGAGTTAATGTCCAATCACTGTTGTGCCTCCGCCCACTCACGGTGACTAACCTATCACACTGTTGCAACTGGAGCCGTTGCAGCTCACACACACAGAAGCAGGAAAACTTCTACCTTGGAAAAGACAACTTTACCTCTGAATGCTCTGGACGGCGATTTTACGAATCCTACTATGGCCACGCCAAGACCTGCCTTACTCTGCCTTGGATTGGTGGGTAAGGCGGGTCTTGGCGTGGCCATAATAGGATTCGTAATATCACCTCCGGACTCGCCATTGCTGCAGGCTATCTCTGATAGTTTGTGTGAGGCTGCTGTGCACATGTGTTTGTGTGTAAACAACACCCGCCCAACTGAACACTGCCTCTGGTTGGCTTACCATGAAATCTCTACCTTAGCCAATCATCATCACTCATGCGGTTATCCCCCCCACCAGAAAAAAAGAAAAACACCTTTGCAACTCTTGTGGCAGAAGGCAGCTTCTATGAGTTGCTTCACTTCACACTTCATAAAGCACCACATTTAATTGTCGGTAACGGCGTTGTAACGATGGAAATAGTAATTAGTTAGATTACCTTTTACTGAAAAAAAAAAAACCCTGTTAACGCCATTATTTCCATCACTGCTACCATTTATGTATACTAGTAGTTAATGCTTAGAGGCACTTCAACATTTGAAAGTGTTTTTTGTTTACATTTTTGTTTGTTTTAATTTTTTATACATATCTTATGCTACGGTGTAAGTAGTAGGCAAGGAAAAAGAGGCATATCTACTATTTGAGTTTAAGTGTTGTATTTGTTAACCAACTGTTAACTTAAAGTGTTATTCAGGACCAGAATTGTTTGGAACTTGTTCTGACAAGCAAAATAAATAAATCATTTTGGTAGGAAAAAAATGAACAAAACACATACCGAAACCGTGACCCAAAAACCGAGGTATGGACCGTACCGTGGGCTACCTGTACCGTTGCACCCCTAATTCTGATATTGTTAAGTTAAAACTGACACTAGCATGGTTGCTGGCCATGTCTAAGAGAGACAGAGATGGAGACTATCACTGCATTTCCAAAATTTGATGGGTTAAAGTCAGACCAAATGGATAATGTTACGGCACAAAGTCCAGTTTGACTTCCCTGAAGATATATTGGTAGACACCAATATATCTTCAGGGGAGTCAGTTCTAAATTCTCTGAGTAGGGAACCAAACCAAATCAATCTTATAAAACACGATGTGAGAGAACCTGAGTCTGCATATTAAGATAATTTTGTTACTTCGATGCATTTCCCATTAGAGCATGACAGCGAAAATCTGGATACACAAAAAAACTTAGTGTAAACTGATAATAAATTGGTATGTTTTTAACAAAACATAAATATGCATGTAAAATACACTAATTATAGACACTATACTCAATTTTATTCGAATATTACCATGCAATAATAACTGAAACTATTACTTGTGTTTTTCCATTTTGTTTTTTTCTCTCTCTGGAAAAATTCCCCCCAAAAACAAAGTTAATCTGAAGAAAATGAGGAACAACAGTAAATGGAAAATGTGACACTCAAGCTAAAATGATGTTGTTAAGATGCATGCTGTGAGTGGAAGGGTAACCTTCAGTTATATCCGAGGGTGAAATGATTTACTTTGTGGCAAGCAAAAAACTGCAAACAAACACAAATAAAGCCAATTTAGATTTAATTACAGATGATATATAAAACTTAAATACTCCCGATAATGACATTTATGCTTGGTGTTTACAGATGGATAATATTTTTTAAGCACTGTTTTATTGTTTCTGCTCTGTGCAGGCAGTGTTTTGAATGATGTTGGGAAGGCCTCTGGTCATAGCATGCCAGCCTTTTCAATGTAATGCCAGACCTTCCTGAAATTCTTGAAAGCTGACAGTATTTGACATGAGCTGTGTTAATTACAGTAATGACACGCATTCTCATTAAGTTATTGTTTACGTATCCCGGGGCCCTATGGAGCCCAAGTGGTGTTCTGGTCTGTTCAAGCACCGCTGCCTTGCCGGTCTGTGTGGCTATGGCCTCGTTAACACAGACAGCTGTTCCTCCCAGCCACAGCCATGGCCAACATGACGAGTGGCGCCGGACATGCCGGCGAACACACCCACTGCGGGAGCAACTGTCAGACACAGAAGTGTCCCACAAGGCAGGAAAATGTCAATGAGTAATCAGCAAGAAAGTGCTCTTGGGGTTATGTTTTTCAGGCCCAGCCCCCCAATCCCTCATGAACCAGCCATTTCCCTTCACAAGACCATTCACAAGGCTGTCTCGTGACCTCGTCCTATCTTTTTAAATTGGTGCAGTCAAAGGTGTGGTTGTTGTATAATTCCATCAGTGACCTATGGTGAGTAACACCACGTATAGGAGATAAACAGCAACGCAGGAATCCTACAAGATTTCTCTGCCAGGGCCAATAGCCAAAGGGGGAGGGCAGAATTGATGCTGCACGAAGAAAATGAAGCTTGTCTTTGTCCAGATACTAGAAATGAAGTTTCCTACGAAAGTGGAAGAGGCTGTCATTCATATTTCTTTAAAGGGAGCTTCAGAAGTAGTTTTTTTTATTTGGTGTACAGTAGATCCTGGATGAATGCAGTGAGCACACACAGGTGGCCACACACCCTTTGAGACATGTTATACGGTAACTGTGCCAAATATGACTGACTTTATTGTAAATATGTGAACTATACCTTGAACCATTCCTTATAAACGCCAAGCATATGGTTCTGAATCTTGACTGACTCGTCTGGTGTCTGTGTTTTTATTATGCCTAAATATCGAAAATACGTTAAATATAGCATTATGTCTGTGATCTCTACTTTTAAAATCTGAATGTTCCAAGTCAAAGGAATAGCTGCAGGCATATGGCAAATGATAAAACTTAAACAGATCAATCAGCATAATCTGATCTCATCCACACATGATAACTTTCCCACAACCAAAAATAATCAAGCATTATCAAATAAGAGTTGGTAGAAACTGATTAATGCATTCAAAAAATGTACTGCAAAATTTAAATTTCTAACTTATCATGTCCGAGTGAAGATGGTAGTGATGGCTTCAAGACAGGGATTGAAATGTCTAATAAGGGAACACTGCATATCCTCTGAACGTGTGAACTATAAAAGCTTTAATTTCCCTATCATCTCTAGGATCTAATACCAATCTGTACTCTTTATTCAGACTGTCTGTGTTGCTGCCAGACAAAGCCTTTGAAAAGCCAATTCCTGGGAATTAAAGAAAAGAGATTAAAATGTCATTAGGTGCTACATAATTGAATGTCAGTTTTGAATAAACTTGAATTCAATTCCTGGTCATTAATCTGGATGTGATCTGCCTTTTTCCAATCACAGTTTTGAGCCCACACATGAGAGTGAGGTAGTAACTTCAAAATCATTAAATTGAGAGGAGTTTGTTTGGCCTTGGCGTGCCAGACTGCTTTGATTCTGGCTCCAAGCGAAAGGATGAGCAGCTGGAGGAGAGATCAAATTGAAACAAAGCTTCGGAAAATTGAAGGAAACATGAGCATAATAATATTTAATAATTAAATTCTCACAAACAATGGCAACCGAATGAAGTAATCTGCAAAAGTGTGCAACATCATTTGCATAATTGACACAGTCCCCCCTTCTCCCTCCTGTAAATGAATGATGAAGACAATAAAAGATGTTGCTAAAATTGGGAACAATAACAGCAAAATTTCATCAAGGCCCCCATGCTCTGATTAATCTGTGCCTGCAAATCAGCGCGGGGAAAAGAGAGAAAGAACCAGAGGAGAGGAGAGGAGGGGAGAGATTGGGCGGGGGGGGGGCAGGTGATTAACAACAGCAGGGTTTGCCACTGTGGACAACGTGCCCTGCTTTGCTCAGCTTGAGGGTAACCATACGAGCACCCCTTCCTCGCAGCTGCTGCAGGCGCTGGCTAGTTGGATCATCACCCGGAAGCCAGAATGAGTGCAATCACTTGTATTGTCATTAACCTCTAGTGCAGCATCTCGATGCCGCAGCAGTTATAACCCCATAATTTCTTCTCTTGAACCCCATGACAACAGCTCAGACATTAGAATAAAGACTTTAAAAAAAGTTCCATGGTATAAAAAAAAAAGCAGCCGATATACTAAACATATAATTCAGTGTGACATTCCTAAATGTTTCTAATCTTTCTCAGCTAATTATTTGCTATGAGTACACTGGCACTTTTAATTATTCGGTATGAAGGAACTGTATTAAATGAAAACATAATACAATGGCAGACCTATTTTATATTCAGGATTTCTAATTAACGGTTTCTCTTTATACACATTTTCTATCTCTCTGATCATTTAGATAAGAACTTTCATCATCATCTTTTGATGTTTACAAAATACAAAACCAGGCATCATCGAGATTTATGCCGCATATTCAGCTCTTAATAACATTTGCATTTACTAGTCAATTAACTTGATTAAATTCATATTCCATGTCTGATTCAACTTTGCTTGCGAGACAGTTACTGCTTAGTGAATTAAATAGCAGCATGGCCAAAATGACGCAACACTGAGATGGGAGGAGGGGGTGCTATGTCAGGTTCTATTATGCTGTAAACAACACAGAACAACAGAAATTACACATTACAAGCAATGCAAGCCATGTAATGCAGGTCTGTCAGAAGAAAGGGGTCTTTATATTCTCTTTCTCTAATTCTTTCTTTTTTTTTTTTTTTTTTTTTAATGATGAGTCACATGTTTGTCTATGATCATCAGTAATGGTCTCCTGTCTTCTATGGCGCAGGACCTACTGAGCACATTAGTGAAAACATATGATTTTTTTTTTTAACTACATTCCTCCCCAGAAATCTCCCAAATATCTCCCCCGAGTCTGCATCCCCACAAGCGAGCACTGTCTTGTAAATTCCATGCAATTAGTAGCCTTAACATAACCACAGACATTCATTTGATTTTAACCTCCTCTGTCCAATTAACAAAATGTAGGTTGGAAAAGAAATGGCAGACGCCTAAGCAAATTAATTATGTGTCCACCAAGCTGTTAGCCCATGTGTACAGAGTAGGAGTTGGCAATAGGAGTTGGGCACACACTGCCATATGGCCTGTGTGAGAGCGGACATCGTTAGGGGGTGCAATGGTACACCCCTTAAATTCTCACAGATACTTATGTCTCGGTCACAATAGATATACAACATATGCTGCAAAAATGCTGCAGAATTAGTCTGATAGAAATGTTTTTCTGCTTTGAGGATTAGCGCTTTATTTTGATCCATCTGTGATCCCTCAAGCCATTTTCATTTTCTATTGTATATCTAATTATATTGTAACATATTTTACAGCAAAAAGTGACTTCTCTGTTACAGAAAAAAGAGACACCAACTTTACACTTAAGTTTTTGTTTACTTGTCACAGGTGCTACGATTCACCTGCACCACGTGTCTCCTAACGGACCGTGATGATGTCATAATGATATCATTAGGGTCCAAAGTGATACCACTAGTCATTATGGTATTTTTTTCTTCTTTTTTTTGGATCTTGACTCATACTAGAGAATAAAAGTTTATATATCTTGGCTTCCCTTCAGGAGCATCAAAACGATTATTACAGCCAAAATCAATCCTTCTCCAATAAAAACTAGACTGATCAGAAAGCCTCTCCATGTGAAGAAGTAACAAAAAGTATCTAATGACAGATTTAGGTGTGATATGCTTGACTGAAAAAAGCGGTGTAATAATGAAAACGCCATTCTCTGCATACAACTACACATCACCTGGCAAAGTTTGGTTGGACACCAGGAATGAGGGCAGTCTGCTCTGCCATGGTTTAGATCAGAATATGACCAATATGGCCACCTAGAGGTAACGCAAAGTAACACAAACATCTGGTCTCATTTTAAGGGCAACAATAACCTAATTCCTTCTTCATAACAGGATCGTGACATTAGATTATTGCCACAATAATCACAATTAACATAAATTATGATGGTATTATGCCAACAAACATCTAATCCACAGGGATCTGGTAAATGCACACGGAATATGTCTGGTTACAGCTGCCGCCACATTATAATCCTATGCAGATATTTAAATGCAGTTGCTGTGTTCCCAGCAATAGTTCCCACACTACATTACATGTAGCATTATACATGTAGTAATAATTTATATTTTTGCATATTAAAAATTAACTTGACGTGGAACATAGTGTTGCAGTTATGTTATACACCGGAGTGTAAAACTGAAATGGAGAAAGGAAAAGTAAAGCCTTGCAGTGCATTAAGGCAGTGAAAAAACAGACATATTTTGTTTGTGTGCAAAAGGTAAGAAAACATGACACCTATTCAGTACTCAGCCTCTCTTCAAGTTCATTATACATATTGAAAATGCTATTGATTAACATGATTTGTGCCACCTGCTGCAAAGATTAAATTGCTTTAACCAGTCAATGTTTTCATTCATCATACTCAAATCACAGTAAATAACTTCTACAAGTTCTTTGGAGCAAACTCATAATTTGTGCACAGCTAAAGGAACACAGACCAAGTGATCAAATTACTAGACAAGCTCGCTGCTGACATTCTATAACCATGAGGCTGTGGGCACAGTCAGGGGAAAGAGTCGGGACTCGATTGCAGAAATTAATATGAAAGGGAAATGGATCTTTTGTCCACGCAGACAGGTGTAACTTTTTTTTTCTTTTTTTTTTTTGTCATTGTTATGTATAAACCTGGATAACATGTCCTGTGTTTCCATGACATCGCCAGCATTGCATACATTCAAAAGGTTCTCACAGTCATGGTGTGTAGATTTTAATCTCAGGGTCGGGGGGTGGGGGTGGAGGTGGGGGGAGGGGGTGAACATCAACACCCCTCCTTACCTTTCCCCCACCTTTTTTTTTTCTCTCCAGCAGCAAGGAGCACCTTCATCCCTAGCACAGCACAATTTCATGCTAAGTAGCTTGGAACGTTAACTATTAACTCTGAGGCTACAATTAAAAGCATTTCATCAGATAGTGCTTCCTACCAGATTAAATGCAGGCATACTACTGCTGACTATGACAGCTGGAAATGGCTTTAAAATATGTGTTTATTGGCACCAAATTTGCAGAGCACAAAGAGGCTGGTTTCAGGTATTGAACATCATTTGCCAAAGTACAACCCTGTTTTTTGTGGGCCTATTTCATATCTGAATCTGACAAGAAATATGTGCCCCATTTTGAAAGAAAATAAGTTTAATCTTAAGGTCAGCATTTACTGCCCATCTTTAAATGTCATTTGCTGAGCATCCAAAACGTGTCTAACCAGTATTTTAGTGATTTTATTTTTTTTTTTGTATTAACGTGAAAGTGCCTCCCCTGTTTCAATCTGATGTTATTTTCATTTTTAGTGCCATTTGGAGATTTTTACTATTGTGGCTGACACTGCAGTGTAAAAAAATAATTGGTAAAAATTACAACCAGTGTGCAGAGTTATCTCCAGATGCACAATGCACTTGTGGTTTGGATAAGGTCTAAATATGTGGTTCCAAACCAGTTGGGGCATATTTACGGCCCAAATGCTTGACTGTGAGATACTGCTTAAAGGGATGATGTTTTCCTTCAAATGCATGTCACAAAATGCCTCAATGAGACCATCTTCAAAACCATGAAAGCTTAGCATGTCGCTCTAGGTTGGCGTAGATGAACAAAATTTGGCATATATATGTATCATGTCCAGACAAACAAAAAATATCTAAGGCGTCCAATACCAATTTTGTCCCTTATACCTGGTGGGCAGGGCAGTGGCCCGATTTTTATTGGTTGCCATAACACAGGAAGTCCTTGCAACTCAAGCATAGATTGTCCAACCTGCCCCAAACTTTGTACACATAAGATCCACATTTGAAAAGAACTCTATGTCAGCACTGACACAGACTCAGAGCGCCACTTGCTGGACACAGGAAGTCCTCACAACACAACACAAACATTGTCCCACCGTCTTATTTACAGGTTAGCTCTCCACATACACTACACCACGTACACTACAACATAACATTTAACTTTTTGGTGTTCTCTATCACCACATAGTGGACACTCACAAATACTAGCATGCAGGCCATCCCCAGTGAAACACTTTCAGGTTTATGTGATTGGGTGGGGTTGATTCCAGGGGGCTCTGAGTTGCTAGGGGTGCGAGGGCCCGTTAATCGCTGCTTGCAGCTTTAATTTGAAATTAAACTTTCTTTACAAGCATTTCATCCTTTCTTTGTGCTAAGTCATTATAAGACATTTCATGTTGTTGCAATTTACCACTTTGCTTACTTGTTTTCTATCTCAGTCAGTAAAACAAAAAAGAAAAGTTAAGTATCCCTAAACTGCAATTTAATTCAAAATGTGATCATAATCTTTAATACAAGTACATGGCACAATTTATGTTGGAATGATCAAGCATTTTAAGAAAATTTTGTTAGAAATTATGTGGGGATTTTTGTTTGGGCGTTTTCACCAAAAGCAAGTTTCTTTGTGTCTGGAGAATATGATCTATAGGCCATTGAATCTCTGTACGATCACAACACTGTTGTGTCACATTTTACCTGTATAAAAAAATAAAAATGAATAAAAAAATAAAAGTTGCTCTGGATTTTTTGTCCAGCTTCTATGATTTGGTTATTGAATTTGGCAATATGGAATTTTGAATTCTATTTCAATGAATTGTTGGTAGTATGATTATTTCATACATTTAATTTTAGGGACAGTGGTGACTTTTACATCGCAGCTCAAAGATGTAAAGTATCCATAAATCACCAAGTTACAAAATCTGTAAGAGAGCTTTAGCATAATTCTTTTAATTTTGTCTGCCATGCTTTGACATGTTCTTTGTTCCTCAGCTGTTTATGTGACCATCCTTGACACCTCAGTATTTCCACCCTGCTATTTCTCATGTTCATGGTGGGGTAAAAAGTGCTTTATGTATTAAAAAACATTACATAACAATAAATCAAAAGTTAACACAAAATTTGTTATTGTTCTTTCAGCACCAGGTTTGTAAAAAAGAAAAAATAAAGGCTTGGCAACTTTTGTAGCGACTTCTGTACTTTGTCTCCCTCAAGTGGTCTTAAAGATCCATACACACATCATTGTTTGGTGCAGTGTGGATCTGTAGCAAAGAATCATCAAATGTGAAAATATAAAGAAGCCATATTTCAAATTAGAAATATTATAAAGCTATAGAGGACAAACATAAGTGTACCCGAATACTTTAATGAGGGTTGCATTTAATTAAACTAATTTAGTTCTGAGCTTGTGGTCCATAACAATGGCCCTAACACACCATGGCGCATCATTAATGTTATTCATTATATGTGTGCATTTCTGGGACTGACACATCAAAAGTTATGCTGTGAAAAAGGCTGACTACTACCTTTTAGGAATAACATAAACAATAGTTCTATACTATTCAGGTGTTACATTAAGCCATAACACTGACCAGCATGCGCAAGAGCTACATGAAATTCAATCAACACTAACCTTATATTTTCACCTTTTTACTACTGAGGCAAGAGCAAATATCTGTTGCCTTTAGTGGTTTTTCCCACATTGAACATGCCACATTTTTTATGCCATATAAACAGAAATGGCTTAGAGCATACATACGTCTTTTTTTGTTTTACACTAGATTTGTAGATAAAAAGAAGTGTGAGAGACTTGTAGTCACATCTTAGCCATAGAAGTCTACTTCTTTCTCAACCAGTTGCTCAGACAGACTAGTTTGTTGACCTCTCCTTCTGTACAATGTGGCCTGCCAAAGAAAAATAGCCTCTGAAGTGGCACTGTTGAGGTGCATCAGGTGCAGCCAAATACTTTTTTGCAACATGGGCCAGCTTACCATGGGCACCTGTGTGTGCCAACCACCCCTGCAGTGGGCATGACATTGGCTTCTGCCCTACATCTAACAGAAATTTGGTTTGTGGATGGTGCCTCATCATCAGACCCGGACTCTGAACCCATCAGTAGGATGTCCATCTAATTCTTAGAGGCTCAAGTTCCATTTCCCCTCTGGAGGGCTGTGATGCAGGTTCTTTGTCCAGCAGCATCTCATTGATCATTTCCAACACCCTTCTCTCTCTCTGATTTGAGCAAACATCTGAGCTCCTTGGATCTGGGACCTTAAAACCTTTAGCCACAACAAGTTGTTGTTCTCCTTTCGCCTATTGAGATCCTCTGTGAATGCAGCCTTGAAGCGCGCTATATAGGCAGGCTCAACATCTGAGACCTCCATCGTATGCAAGAAATGACAGAGAGCAGGCAGCACCACAGATCAGGACACATATCTGTCACCACCCAGGAGCTCAGTCACACAACTACACTTCAATTTTTGTTTGCAGATAAGAACCCTTTACTTGTGAGACTGACCTCAAGTGATTTCTAAAATATAATGGTAACATAAATATAATATCAATTACCTTTGCAATTTAAACCACGAACCATAAATTAAATGGCAGAGATTAGGGAAATGGCCTTACCTGCATGGCTCTGGGAGTGTTTCCATCTTCATCAGTTCATCGTCATTTTCAGCTGCAGTCAACATGGCTGACCTGTGTTTCCGCTGTCAGTATTGCCATCCGTGGCTGTTTATTGGGCTGGACTCGCTTTATCATTTCGAGGGGCTGTGGGTTCATCCTGGGTGACCATGAAAGACCTGCTTAAATTTCAGCTCTGTGGTGTTTGCAGGACAATATTTACGGCACTTGGTCGAAGCACTTTCCGATTCAGTAACGGTGACTTTGAGCATTATGTCCCATTAGTTTGCAAGTGCTAGAAACCGGTTAGCTCATCCTTTCGCAACACTCCTCTCCTGTTGTCACAATGGTTCCCCTCCGAGGTCTCTGTATGTCGGGCCGCCTGAAGCCAGCTGTTGGCCTTGAAGCCCCCGGTCTTCAACCATGTGGACGGGCCTGCAGTGGCATAGTTCAGTTCAGCTGTTTCACTTTGTTTACAGGCTTGCCCGGGTTGATACCGTCTCAGTGCGACGATTTTTGCTAACTTTTGCAAAGACATGTTTTGGCCGAAGATGGTACTTCAGGCTTGTGCTGCTCCGGCAGGAAAGACAGTTCATCACCAAAATATATGCACAACACTTTATTTAATCTTTACTTCCACCTGGAAGTTTTGTTTAAAAGCCTATTTTCTGCTCAGCACGACAGGAAACGTCTCCTCCCTCTTCGAGCTGTCTGCGTTGGCTCACGGTGGATTGAATGGCCCGCCACGGAGGGACCTACACTGTCTCTGATTGGCTGAGACGAAGGCGGGTTAATGGGTAGTATCTACCAATCAGAGGACAGGGTAAGGTGAGTCTCGTCCATCAGTCAGCTATCGCGATGGAATTATGGAAGGACTCTGAGGTCGAAGTATTTGATTAAATGTTTTCAATTTCTGCATTTATTACCCAATTTGTTTTATTGCGTAGCTTGTCTATTTAATATCGACTGAAATGTGAATCTACAGCTCTGAGTGAAGAAGTTGGTTTTTGAATGGGGAGAATATATAATTAAAGCAATGTAACAGGTTCCCATTTTAAGTTCCAGTTGTCCAGTGATTTAGTGCCACTGCTGTCATAATGCTAGGCCCGCAGTGATATCACATTTACAACCACAAAATCAAATGTGTGCCGATGTGAATTATTATTATTTGTTCTTTGACATTTATTATTATGAATGTTTAATGTAAATTTTTTTTAATGGTCACTAATTCGAAGTTTTAATTTGAAAATACTTCTTTACAGCCAGTCATTGCAAGGCACTATGATCCTATAGTGAGCTTACTATAGAAGAAAAGTGACATTAGCAGAAGACACTAGATTTGTTGTGACATTGATTTTACTGGTCATTAAACCATATACAACTGAAGTATAAGTTCCATATGGAAATATAAAATGTTGCATGTGATGTATGTCACTATTGGGAAATTCTGGCTTTGGCATGTATGCAAAAACATGCACAAATTATTTTGCATGGTTGAAAAATTGAAAGGGTGAGAAATACAGAGGGATTTGGAAAAGGGCAAGCTCAGTCAGTTAATTTATTAATGACACTGAGACCATCTTAGTACAGCGAACACCTGTATCACTTGAAAAACAAAATGTTTAATTTTGCCATATTGCAGCCTTATGCTAAAATCATTCAAATTCATTTTCCCCTTACTAATCTAAACGCAACACCAGTTAATGACACCAGAAAAGCAACAGTGAAAATGAAAGATAAAATTGTCTTTTGTCTGTTGTGCGGCTAATGTTAAACCACTATGCAAATATCATCTTAAAACAACTAAAACTATAGAGTATGACAATGGGAATGAACAAGGGTTTATTTACTGTGGGACAGCAGATAAACATGATACATCTTTCACCCAAGAGGATTTAAAACAGTTTTTTCATTCCTATTGATCATCTCCCTAGAAACAGGATACACTCCAGAGCATAGGCACACAAATCTAATTTCACTTTCTAACATTTATCAGGTTGACCTCTGGGTTAGCTTGCACCCCTGAACTCATTCCAAATGCTTCAGGCACTGAACCCTATTAAATTTTACTCCAGTTTTTCAAGATATCTCCTGCTGCATCCAGAGTTTCATCTTGCTGTTAATAGAAAAGACAACAAACAAATGTTATGAGAACGCAGTTTTTCAGAACAGAAAAAGGGAAATGCAGTTTTTATGTTTACCTTAATGAAGCAAAGGCGAATATATTTCTCAAAGTGCTTCTTGGACTCATCTTGAACAAAGGCTGTGACAGGAATGGCTGCCAGTTTCTACAGAAAATAGATTTCTTTTTCACAGCACAGCCATAGTAAAAGAGGAGGTTCAAATCAAAGAAATTATCATGAGCATCAGGTCAAGATATGTGGAAAGTTGGGTAACCTTGATCCTCTGACACAGGCTCAATTTAAAAATGAAGTGCATATAAGCACAAAGGTGGAACAAACACACATGGGTTACTGAATCTGAAATGTGACAAATAGAAAGTTATGATTAAACTAGGTCAGGAGTCGGCAACCCGCGGCTCTTTCATCCCTCTGCAATGGCTCCCTGTGGCTTTGAGAAAATAATGTGAATAAATAGTAGCTATTTAATTAAAAAATTTTTTATTCTATTTAGTTATTTTTTTCAATGTAATGGTTATGATTCTAGAGATTTTGGTGATCTTGCAACACCGAAATAAAACGTTAGTAGTCGATTAGTCGTTAAAATAGTCGATCAAAATATGCGTCCCACCTTGTTTGCGTCACCTGCTGCAGACAGGCTGGTGACTTATTTTGAGCTCTCAACCCCCGCTAGGCTAAGGTGCTGTCGATTTTGTGGCTCCAGGTGGGTTTTTTTTATTTGGTGGAAACCACGCCCAAATGGCTCTTTTAATTTTGAAGGTTGCTGACCCCTGAACTAGGTCAATCAAATAAACTCATGTTCAAAAATAAGGAGAATAAAGTTCTCAGATTAAATAATAAATGTGAGGAAACTTCAAATAACCTTGTGGTTACCAGGCAAATTCAAACAGGTAAATGGAGAGTGGTCAGGGTAATCACCCATGAAGAGACATGAAGTGAGGTGGGTGAAGAAAGAGGAAAGAAAAAGGAAACGGTCACCCCCAAATTTCTTGTGAAAAATACAAAGACCAAACTATTATGAAAGCACGTCTTTGGCGAAGCCAGTGGAGTATGATTGTAGAATCAGTCCACAGGGTAATGACTGGTAGGGTGAGTTCATCCTGCTATGAATCTCAACTTGGACGTTTTCTGATCTCACATCAAATCCTTGTTTAGAAGCATCTCAAAGGACATGGACTAGGGCTGGGAATCTTTTACTATATCATGATTCGATTCGATTCGGATTTTTGGGGCTACGATTCGATTCAAAACGATTTGATTCATAATGATTTTTGCTTCAATCTGTAGGTGTGCAAAGGATCCTCATGATCTACTCCAGTCTGCTTACACATTAAAGTGACTTTTCCCCATTTATTAAGTTTTAAACATTTATCCATGCTTAGATGGAATTGTTGCAACTGTTGCATAAAAGCAATATCATATATTGCTTAAGTAAAAAAAATAAAAGTGTCTCTTTATAAAAAGAAAATAGTGCAGTTAAACATGGGTTCCCCAAGTGCTTAATCCTCCTTTTTGCAAACCTTGCAGACTGTGAAGCTCATGTCAAGCTCGGTCTTCCTGGGCATTCAGTAAATAGGGCCCTATAAAATCTGCGATCATGGAATCATGGGATTAGACATTAAAAAGGGAATTCATCATAAACACGGAATAACAGAACTGGCCAACATTTTACATAAAAGTTTTTTTTTCTGGAATAAAAAGGAACATATCTGTTGGGAAAATGCTCTGTGGGGGTCACTAATAATGCACGTCCCCCCTACCCATGAATGAATGAATGAATGAATAAATAAATAAATAAATAAACATATGAATGAATGAATGAATGTGGTGACTTGAGCATAGTGGGCGCAGTCCTATTCCCAGTGGGGGCACCTGAACATGTCTAGGTTAATTGGTGACTTGATGTAAATATATGTGGTGACCTGACCAGCACGGTGGCGTAGTGGTTAATGATGGTACCCCGCAATAAGAAGGACACAGTTCAATTCCTGAGGGGGGCACCTGTCTAGGTTAATTGGTGTAAATGTATGTGGTGCTAGATGTGTCTGAACACAGCACCACCACAATTTATTATCCTTTATCAAGTTTATTGTTTGCCCTTTTGCCATATCAGTGAACTCAGAACATTTACTGATATGCTGGTCTGAAGTGAACTGCAGTATGCACAGGTTCCCCTCTTTTTAGAAAGAATTGTGAGGGATTGAGTGGATTTTCTACGTTTGTTCTTGCTATGTAAAATTGTCGTCAGGGTAGGCATGTGCTTTTCGGGGGTGTCTTTGCTGTTTGGAAGCTGATTTGGAAATCTCCTTTTGGGGTTGAAACAGAGCTTCACTTTGCAACCATGAGAACAAATTATAAATAAGCAATTCCTATTTCATTCCACTTTATTTTAAAAAAATGAAACATAACAGCTGCAATGTAAGTGCTCTAGATTGGAGGGGGAAAAAAATTAACTATATTTATTTACCTTTTCTTTTATCATCCACCTCACAAACTTGTAGTCATAGGCTTCATCATCACCCATATGTGATAGGTCCAGATCTACAATCAATACAGAGACAAGATAAGCACAGCTAGAATTCGGTTAAATACAAAGATTTATGTCTAAAGTTTCAAATTTTATCAAGTTACTCTTATTCTTAACTTAATGGTAAGCATAACAGTATATCTAAGAGGAATGGCCAATAGAATCTTCTGATTTTAATTCAATGTAAATGTGTTTTTCCCCTTTTAAATATTAAGTTAAACAGCAAAGCCTATTTAATCTCAGTTGTGTTTTACAAAAATACTTTTCCTCTTCCCTATTTGAGTGGTACAGTAGTAATCACTCCAGCAATATTTAAATGTCATCAATGTAAATCATTCAGTTGCACTCTTAAAGAACTGAGAAATATTTTTACTGAGATTTTTTTGTCATAAATTTGTTATTGCATGACAGCATTTTAAAAACACATCAACATATCAACACATATGAAATGAATGCATAAAGATGATGATGTGCAATGACATCTTTGAATTCAACAGGAAAGTCTTTCTATGAAACTGCAGAGTATGTTTCATAACTTAGACTTTTATTTTTATTTAAATATCTGGTAACCCTCTCATATCAATGACAACTTTTAAATGTTATTTCTTCCCTCTGAGTTCATATAAAGTAGCAATAAGTTGTTCAATTAATTTCTGCAAGGCACATTGGAATTGTTGAAGAAACTACACTGATCAGCTGCAATATTATGACCACTGATAGGTGAAGTGAGAAACACTGGTTATCTGATTACAAAGGGTGGGTAATATTAGATAAGTAGGTTATAAGTGTACATTTTGTCCTTGAAGATGAGCATTGGGAGCAGGAAAAATGGGTAAGTGTAAGGCTGTGAATGACTTTGACAAAGGCCTAATTGGGATTGGCAGATGACTGGGTCAAACTGCAAGTTCATTGATACATGTGGCGAGGCTGGTCCACATGGTTCGATCCAACAGACGAGCTACTGTAGCTCAAACTGCTAAAAAAAGGTCATGTTGGTCCTTGCAGAAAGGTGTCAGAACACAGAGTGCATTCCAGTCTGTATAATCCTGGTTGGTCTGCAGAGCTACAGACCAACCAAGGTGCCCTTGCTGACCCCAGTCCACTGCCAAAAGTGACTACAATGTGCCAATAAACATTCAAATTGGAACATGAGCATGGAAGATGTTGACCTGGTTGGATGAATCATGTTTTCTCTAACATGATATGTATGCTTGGGTGTGTGCATCTACCAAGGGAACACATGGCAAGAGGATGCACTGTTGGAAGAAGGCAAGCTGGTGGATACAACACAATGCTTTAGGAAATGTCCTCTGAGAAACACTGTCCTCTGTCAGAAGGATAATGCACCCCGGCACATTGCAAAAAAGACTTGGGGTCTAGCTGAGTCAGGCCTTGATGGGTCTGGCCTGTTTTGGCCACAAAAGAGGAACTTACATAATATTAAGCAGGTGGTCATAATATTATAGGTTATCAGTGTACATTAAAGTCCAACTGAGCTACCAAGCTGTAGGTATCTATACTAATTGGAAGAAAGATCAGTGCAAATGTGCAGTAACTCACTGAGAGAGGTCACATCAACTACCATGAAGTAGCCTCCTTCTGGGATAACAGGAGTCATGCCAACCTCCTGCAAAAGGGCAGCCAAGCGGTCCCTCTTGCCCTCAAGTTCCTCTGCCAGTGAGGAGAAGTAGCATTCAGGCTGGCCCATCAGCTCATAGTTCCAAAGCAAACCTTTTGCGACAGCCTCCTGTAGAATAAGGCATGATTCAAATGAGTGGATTTGATTATTCTTAGCATTTTCTACCAGATTTTGAGAAGCTTTTCAGACTTGCCTGCAATGGTGTTGGACAGGTATACAGAGTATTCTGCATGACAGTCTGAAGATGCTTTATCAAGTGCTCAGGTCCTATAGACCAACCAAGCTGGAAGACACAAGTTCAAATTCAACTGCTTGATGCACAACTGATTGCTGATTGTTGAGTTTTAAATTCAAAGATTTCTCACCTTCCACCCAGTAACACTAAATGTTTTCCCTGCACTGCCAACAGTAATCGTTCTATCCCACATTCCAGGCAAAGTTGCTGAAGAAAAAGAAGACAATATTTATATATATATCAAGGTTCTGTTGTTCTAGGCAGAAGCAATTCCAAATTCAGATATTTAGAGCCATAACTTGCTCACTGAAATTATTTTAAATTATAGGGAAGAAGAAAAGAACAACAGATGGAAGATGGAACAATATTGAGTTATAGGTCACCTAAGTTTTAGAAAAACTCAATCTCTGGAGATACACAATACACACATAAATAAGACTTGGCAAAAAAAAAAAAGCAGACGTCTGCACATGCTGTGTACAGACAGCAGACGGCTGAATTAATTTAAATAGGAGCGTATCTATTCAGTCATACACACGCGTGAAAAACACAGCTGAAACATCCTCTGTGTGGACCTGGCATAACTAGCTGTGCAAATAGAAACTTTGTCACCCATCCAGCAGTACCACCTTTGGCCAAGGACATGAAAATTTATTTTACTGAGTGACTGTGGTGACACTGGGCTCTGAAGCATTTGCTATGCCTGTAGCTGTGTGTAATGAATAGAAGCACTTGCATTGCTTTAAGAGATGGATGAAGCTCTTTGGTACTTGTAAGGCATGTTATACTGACAGTTTACCAATTTTGATATGTTGGTGGCCTTTGTAGATGAGCCACTCATAAACCTCATCACTGAAGCATAGAGTGTCATGCTTAATGCAGAGGTCAGCAATAATTTGCAGCTCATCTCTGGTGAAAACCTGCAGGAGGAGAATACAAACCAACACTTGACAACACTTGATTTTTCTGTCCGGTCAAACTATCAAGTCCTTTAATTATTCAAATATAAGTGATGAGTAGAATGTAAACTTGCCTTTCCTATAGGATTGTTGGGAGTGTTGATGATGATGGCCTTTGTCTTTGAGTTGAACTTACTAGAAAGCTCTTCCGGATCAAGGAACCAGTCAGCACTTGTGATGGTCTTCTTTCCAGACTTCTAATGTATTGCAGGAGATATTTTTTGTCACAAAAAATGACAAACACTATACTTACGGGTCATGTATGTCAAATACTAACGGCATTAGATTGAACTCACAAGGCGTAACGGTATCAATACAGGCTTAGCCCCTGCCATTCGCACCATTGGTACATAGCAATCAAAGAAAGGTTCTATGATGATGACCTGGAGGGAGAAACATGACACAGTACATATAATGTAATAACTGCGAGCAGGCTTTTGAATTTAACACCTTAAGATTCATCGAGTAAAGAATGTCTTCACCTCATCTCCCTCTTCCACCAGTGCTTGCATGGTAGTAAATAAGGAACCATAACCACCGATTGTCACTACGATTTCTTTGAAAGGGTCAATCTGACGTTCATGGACCTTCCCATAAACCTGAGAAAGGGCCTTCACCAAAGATGGATGACCCTTTTAAATAAAGAGAAGGTGTCACTTAGAAAGACAAACAAAAACAAACAGTACAGTATGTACAGACTCTGGCTAAAGCAAATATTACAACAAATACTCTATCATAATGGTAATCAAAATTTTATATGGCTGCTCATTTTTCAGCACGGCTGATAATGAGATAGAGTTTAGGGTTGTTTGTTTGGATACAAAATGACAGTAATGATGATTGTGACCGGTTGTGACACTGACTGGTGACGCATACCTCACTCTAGTCATTGATAATAATAGCTTATCACTTAACAAAACAGTAATATTAGTTGAATTATAGTTGGTTCTTACAATGGACTGCCAAATATGTCTTGGCTTTAGTCTGTGTATCAATATGTGAAAATTAATAAATTATTCATACAGCTTATCCTTGCAGGGTCAATTTAGTGAAAAGGGGTTGGAAACAATGGGTGGGGGCAGGGCACACCCTAGATAGGTTGACAGTGTACTACAGGACTGACATAAAGGAACAAACAAGCATTCATACGTAAGTTAAATTTAGAGTTGACAAACTAACGTGTGTGCTCCAGCTGGCAGGTTCAAACTCAAACCCTACTTGTTGCAGGTAAGGTAACGGTGCTAACCACTGTGTTTTACCATGCCACCAGCATATCAAAATGAATTTGCCTTTTGTTGTATTGTGCCATGGTGCTACGGTTGATCGGTCTTACAAAGCCCCTGGTGTACTGGTTCAGCCTGTCAACTGATGCAGCCTTTGCCAGCGCCTCCTTGACATATGAAGGTGGAGGGATGTCTGGATAACCTTGGCCAAGGTTGACAATAGATGGGTCTGCTGCCACTGAGGAAAACGCCACCCTGAATGGACAAAGACATAAAGCATCACTGGACAGAGCAGAGCGAACAAAATGTTTTATGACCAAAAGGTAAAGATAAAAATCAAACAAAGTTTTCAAATACACACAATCTTATTCAAATGTTAGTAATATTGTTGTTGTTCCTTGTATGACTTCAATACATCAATATAGTGAAAGGAGGAGAAATGCAGGAATCTGTAGGTGTAAAGAAAATAAAAATGCAGAAATAATTTCATATGTTTCCAAACTTCCTTTAAATGGCATAAATTACATGAAGTATTATAATAAATCTGGTCAGCTTGGTCATTTGTTATTCATCTGTGTACTTCTAAGCAAAGTCCTCCTCCAAAGAGACTGAAGAGAAAGTTGTTGTTTCCATGTTATAGCCATTACATTCTATACAATTTATCCCCACATTGAACAGTTAACATAGCCTGTATGGAAACAGACCTGTTGATGCTCTCTAAAGCTTAGAAATTATGAAAGTGGTCTAGGATATTTGCTAGAATGCCCCCAAAATATTATAAAGAGAAGAAGTTTTCCTCATTCACTTACCAGACATTTTTGTCGAGTCCCTCAATTCTTTTGGAGTGAGTATGCCGGGATGTCATCCTGTGCTGCAAAACAAATCCAAACTCCCTTACACCTATCTGAACATCTAATTAAGTCCGCACAGTGGTGGATCTAGGATTTTTCTAAGTAAGGGGCCCTCAAGGGGCCACATATGTCACAGAGGGGCCAAGTATTTGTGCAACATGCATGCACAGTCTCTTTTATGATAAAGCATATATACATTTCACCAGTCACACCTTTTTCAAACACTTAAATTGAAAAAGTGTAGACAGCAAAACTCATTTTGAGCATGTGAGCAACTCCAAATGAAATAAAATGGTATTCAAAAAACCTTTTTAACTTACATTGGACAAGTATAACCTGTTCTTACTTTTTGCCAATGAGAGAAATCACCAACACTGTCAGCTTGAGAATATCTCTCTCAAACACAGCACCTTGTGAGCGATGTAAGGCAGAGGCAAAATCCAGACAATACTGCTCTCCAGCCCACCTGTGGTATCGTTGTGTTCATTCATATGACAGACAGGGGCACTTTAAGGGTCAATTAGATTTCAGATGGGGCCAATGCCCCTGTGGCCCCGCCCCTAGAGCCACCACTGAGTCCGCAAGACCTCAGAATGAGGAAAGTGTGTGCTTATCCAGCAAGAAGTTTTGTATAAGTAGAATAATCATCAACCACAAGAGGAAATTGACATTTGTCAGTGTTTTACTTTTAGCTGTGGTGCATCCACACAGTATAATTTTTATCTATTATCCAGCAGTTCTTCAACAAAACTCACTGTTGTCAATCCAAGAATATCTAACATTTTCAGGGAAACATTGACCAGAGACAGACAGATAGACAGACAGACAAACTTTATTAATCTTTTTGGGGCATTCCCTCCAGGAACTTAAAATACCAGCAGCAAGTGAACATCACAAGTGAATAAAAATTAAACAAAAAATTCCAAAATACAATCCAATTATAAGCCAAAAACTGTAAACAACCACAGTGCAAATATAGCAGTATACAAGTATCCTGCATACATCTACCAAGCTGAGTAGGAAGATTTTTGAAGTGGACTTACCTGTGAAGTACAAAAGCTTTTCCTGCTATGTCCCCTAAATAAATGACGCGTGGACAAGGAGAAATCCAGGACTTGTCGAGCTATGTTCATTCTGCCCAAAAAACAGAAATTTGAAAAATACAGTGAAAATGATTTCACCTTATCATATTTAAGAGTTTTGTGCAAGTTTGCACCAGTGACACTGACACAGGTTTCACATGTAAATGGATTACTGCAGCTGCTGTAATGTTCAAGTAACATTTGACTGCATTGCCCATTTCAGAACAAAGATTGCTACCAAAGTCAGATCTGAGTGTGCTGACATCCCCCTTTTTATTATGTATTTTGAAAAGGATGGTAAATTTGGGAGACTTCATAGCCTCCCTTAAGGGCTCAAACCCTTAACTTTAAGTGCCTGGTTTTTCTCCTGCTCAGCTGGAAAGTTAGCTGAATGTCATTCCCCTACTCACTATCCTGTCTATCTGGTTCAATCAAACAAAGGCATAAAATGCCCCAAAAATGTAACTTAACAATAAAACCTGATCTAAAAAGTTTTGAAATTACACTAACAAATGTCAATAAATCTGACAACAGTAAAAATAACAGTTTAATTCTTCTTGACAGTTGTGGTTGATAAATTCCCTGCTTGATTAATCAATTAGCTAAATGACAGAAAATGAGTCAGTGATGAACGTAATTTACAAGAACCAATGAATTCCTTTATTAAAGTTATTCTGTTTGAAAAAATGCCAAATATTTGCTACATCAAGTATCTTAAATACACCGTAGCTCCCACAGTTAAGTTGTTATCTATGGATTTTCAGAACATTTAGTTCTGGAATAGAACAAAATGGGGGACTAACCAAAATCAAATTCAGTCAGTAATTTCTTTTTGACTGGAAATTTGACTGAGAATCAATAGAATAGGCAGATATTTCAACAAATACACACATTAAATTTGTGTTATTGGTCAGGAAAACAAATAGTCCTGCAAAATCAGAACAGCAGGTGGTGGCAGAGTGCAATAAGACATTCTGTCATAGATACTTAATATATAACTACAACATGATAAAAGGAGCTCAAATCTGCTCCATTTTTTTTTTAGCCCACTCAATCACATGGATCTGTCTATTCCAAGAAAACAGGTTTAATAAACAAAACCTTGACTTTAAATTACCAAACGATGAGTTTTCTGCTTCAGGACAGCAGATCTGAATGACTTAACTTCGGCAGGTAAAGTGACTCCGGACAACATCCTCATCTCATGATAAATAAGCTGACAGTTTTCCCTGGGTGTGCTGTCCTAAATGGACCACAGGAACAGGATAAACCCGAGCTGTCAGTAAATTCATATGCTACACGTTAGCTACCGCTGGCAAGGAGCTACTAGCTAGCACTCCGCGGCGGAGACATTGAGTCACAACTGTTTGACAGACCGGACTGCTCGTGCTGTTACAACAAAACTCGCCGCGAATAACAAAGATGGCTGCTGCCCTCAGTTCACAAACACGGACCGAGTAAAGACAGAAGTTTAGCCCCGACACCAGCAGCTACAGTAAGCTACCGCTTTTTTTTGACATTTAAAGGACTCACGCTGGGTTCAGTTGAAGTGCAGCCGTTAGGAGGATATACAGTCCAGTGCTGGAGAAGATGCTGCTGCGTTAAAGGTTATAGGAAATCCTCATTGTTTACTTTTGGGTTTAAAGGAAATGGACATGATATTAAAGTTGCGTGTCAACTGTTGCTTTATTTTTTTGCTATATTATCGTTGCGTGTTTGTCAAATTAGTCTTTGACCCCAGCCCTTATTATTACATGATTTTATTTATTTTTTCTTTTGCATTTTCTTATACGTTTAAGGTGGTAATCAGTTGTGTCGTTGACGCATCTGGCAGGAATAGCCGTCTACTTTCAAATTATTTATATAATATCAAAAATGGCCACTTTATTTCTAGTAAGATATCTAGCAAGACTGGACAAACGATTCTTTTTGTTATATAAGTCGACCATTAGCGGATAAACATTTTTCCCGGAGTGGCTGTGAAGGCAGCTTTGCCCCAGACTTGACAAAGCAACTTACACCGTCAGGCTTCACATTATGACCACTTGCCAATATTTTCTGTTAATAACGGATCCACTTTGAGGACAAAATGTTCACTTGCTGCCTAAGAGAAAGTCCGATAAGGTCAGAGCATCTCCGGCTCCGTTCTGCGGTTGGACAGCTTAACTTTTCTAACGTACAACAGGGACCCAACTCGTCCCTCCTTTCTCCCAGACAGCCTATCCAAGCACTTTGACTGGCCAGTCGCACCGCTAGATATGTCCAGTTAGCCAGAATGGAATTTACACCTATGTTGATCAAGCCATCACAGAGCACATTCCGTGCTTCTCACAAATACATAACCATAATAACACAACACACACTTTTACAGAATTTGCTGGCAGAACCTCCACGTGCAGGTTTCACCCGGGACATGTGTCCTGCTCTGATCCTGCACCACTCTTTCCTTCAACAGTGCTTCAACAATGTTTTTGCTCCAATAGCCTCAAATCAGGGGTATAGCAAACGGTCTTTTCAAATCAACCATTCATTTCGAGTGCATCCACAATAGACTCTCATATTGACGCATGAACAGAGACAAGGCCTCTGGACCCTGTCCTTCCCCTACAGAGGCTATGATGGAACTGTGAGGATGGAAAAGGACAGAACAACCTCCCCATAGCAATCAACATTTTATATTATTCATACAATAAAACTACGCTTTCTTTCTGTCTGGCAGCAAGTGGGGGAATCTTCCAATGGCAAGTCTGGCTGTTGGCTGTAATTATAATGTAATAGTGTCAAACAGCTGTAAAAACAGACCATGTTCAAAACAGCTTTTAAAGCTCCCCTTCAGGAGGATCAAATGAGGGAAATGGAGGAGCCACTAATAGCTTTCTGAATCTATTTTTTCCTCTCTCGTGTACTGAACATAAGTACAATTTTGGGCTATTTAATTTTTTTGAGGCGGGTATTTGCCTTTTTGCTGCTCAGGACATTTCAAAGAGAAATACAGTGTTTTTAATTCCCCTATTCATTTTAAAGCTACATGGTTCAATTTTTATTATTATTTTTTTAATTATTATTTAAAAGTGTTATAAAATTATAAAGCACAATTTAATTGCTATGGATGGAAACGCATGACCCCCAACCATGGCTTACAAAAAAAAAAGAATATTACAACTTTAATTTGTTTTCTTCATCAGTCTTTCCCCCAACAATCATCTCACATATTCCCTTGGGGCCCAAACTGTAAAGTAGTTAAAATTTGCTACAGCTGTAAAATGCTACAGGCACTGTAATGAAGTTTTTCATTTACTGTATTTACACCTATTATGTCTGTATAGAAATTATTATAAACTCCAACTCAACCATGATGCTAAATAACATATTGCTGCAACTGAATAATTCTTCCACCAATGGATGCATTGGTGACAATCTGTGGTGGAGGTAGATTGTATATTAATATATTTTACTTGTATGAAAAACTTTAATAAATTTGAAAAAAATGTTGAAGAATGAATGAATGAATTTTTTAGCTTTTATCATGTTACAATTGTGAAATTATTTATATGAACACAACATATTGTTGTTTTTGCATTTTTAAAGTGGTACTGTGTTACTGGTCACTCATATTCAGGACCAGGACATGCCAAGCATGGCGTCCACATCAGTCATCCATCAGTTATCCTGGGGCCAGACCTCACACATTCCTGTCACCTACAACGATTTCTTTATTAACAGTTTTAAACACATTTGTTTTTATTGGGGCCTGAGCACTTGACAGTGTGAGAGCCTTATTGAAACTGAGAACAAGCTCAACAAGTGCTTTTTTGGCCTAAACATGCCCCAACATACTAACGGAACTCGCTCAGTTTGTCAGGTCTTGTGGAAAATGTGATATTCTATGCATCGCAGAAACGTTTGGACACACTTTACTATTCATTTAAATGATACATATAAATGATGGCGCCACGTGGTGGACACTAATAACAGGAAGTCCTTATAAATCCAACATGCATTGTCCAATCTGCCACAGATTTTTCATGCATGGTAAGACTCCTGCCCTGAACAAGTCCAGTGTCAATGGTGAGTCATACCCTGCTTTCCTCCCACCGCCCAAAGACATCATGTTTAGGTTAATTGGTGACTCTAAATTGTCTGTAGGTCTGAGTGTGAGTGTGAGTGGTTGTTTGTCTCTGTCTCTCTCTGTTGGCCCTGTGATGGACTGGTGACCTGTCCAGGGTGTACCCCGCCCTCACCCAATCTGAGCTGGGATTGGCTCCAGCACCCCCCATGACCCAGAAACGGATAAACTAAGAAGATGAATGAATGAATGAATTTCTGTTTGACACTCATTGAGCTGTGCTTGTTTGTTGTTTAATCTTTTTTTTTTTTTCATTTTACTGTGTTATGTTGCAGTGAAGCTTATGAAGTTCCTTTCGGATAAATAAAGTTGTCTATGCAACTATTCAAATAGCTAAAGGACAAAGAACCTCAAATTGTAGTGAAGTACAGAGTCAACTTATTTAGTTACTTTATTTTGCTTGTGACAGTCTAAAAATATAATATATCATAATATTTGTATTTTAGTTTTGATTCTTTTTGAACATTTTGATCACAAAACCTTAACATAAGATCTGGATTTAGACTTTTTTTTTTTTTTTGCAGTGTCCCCCTGATACTTTAGTTGTAGTCTAACTTCCTACTACTAACTTCCAAGATTGTTTCACATGGGAAATTATAAACAACTTAAAGGGCATCAACAACAAAGTGTCCTATAAACAACATGCATCACACACAGAGCCTAAACCGTATGCCCGGGCTCCTGGAGAAGTCCACGCCCCTGGCTCTGACAGCAGATCCATGTCTGCATGGTCCGTCCGAGGATCCGGAAAGGTTGCCGGACAGAGCAGCAGCACATCATGATCCGAGACCCGATCGCATGAAAACCGACCACTCAGACCCTCAAGTCCAGATCTCATCCAAAGGAAAGGTAAACCGCATTAAACACTATACTGATATCGGCACAACAGAAGAAGACGTTATGACACAATAGCGCACAATGCGGCCGACGGAGCGTCTCAGCAACTAGTTCACACTCTAATTACTGTTAACCTGGTGGGATCTGTATTATTGTGAATGCGCATTTGTTTGTTTCACAAGCCTTCATTATCACCCAAAGCGATCGAGCCTCCAAAGCGGTAGCGCACCCCTGTTTCCAGTCCACCCGCTCCGGGTTTTAAGACAGAACTTAACCGGCTGACTTATTGATGCTTTGTGCTGATCACAGGATGAATCACAGCTGCTCTGGACTGTGTGAGCACTTTTGTTCTGGCAGGGTTAATATTTCGTTGACAAGTCTACCAAAAAGTGTACCTATGCTGTTTCACTGCTCCTCCTGCAATGCGGGTGGTTTTTTTCCATGTCCTTAAATGAGACGGGACTTTTTGTGTTCCAGAGACTGGGCGTGTTCCAAACATGTCTGTTTTGGGATATCTGGGATTCAGACAAATATCCTGTCAGGAAGGGCCAAGGATATGGCCTGGTCAGCCCAACTCAATGGCTGACTCATCCAGTGGAAGACAGGATTTTTCCTAAGTAAACGATGGGCTGTCCCAAAAGCTTCTTTAGCCCCATTATTTTCTCAGCTATTTATTTAATGGGATTTTTTTGTGAATCCATCCTGACAAATAACATTTCTCACTGAACACTTATCAAAGCATGTAAATAGAGGTGATCTTATTAGGTCAAGTATTTAGCCGCTTAAATGTTTTACTCCAACCATAAGAGGTTCTTTAAGATTTATTCTTTCAGATTTAGATTTGTACCCAAAAATCCTGCTGAGGTTTGTAGTTTTAAAGTAGGCATTTTGGAGAAAGCAGGGATTTTACACCATATAATGGTTGTAAGAGAGAAGTGTAGCTTCCCTTTAAGTCAGGCTACTTAAGACTTTTGATTCTTGATACATAATCTGGATCTTGTGAGTTCTCCTCTTTAGGGCATTTTATCAGAGAGCGTAGTGAGAAGCAGGAAGAGGACATAGCCTTGTTGCGCATGGTGTACTAGTTGAACTACTGGGATGCACCCAAGGAAATGCAGACTCATATTAAATTGCTGGAGAACCACTCCAATACAATAATATTTTAAGTGAGTTTAAAAGTAAAAAGTGCACATTATCCTCACAAATCGTTGACAATATTAGGACACCTTACTTTGTAGGATTTCTGTCATTAGTGTACCAACACACAATCAGCATTTTAATGTTGTAGCTGGTTTAGATGAAGTCATTAACTATGTACTTGGTGAAATGACCAGTTATCTCATTTAAAGATTTTATCTGCAATAGGTTCCCAAGCTTGTTTTTGTTGTAATTACATTCATCTTGGCACAGTCTGTGCTTCAGTTTTCCCTGCTGTGCCCATAGCAAAACTGATAGTTTTCAGTAAAAAGTCAGCTTTGAATACAGGAAATCTGTGTGAGGACAGAACTAGAATATGACTCCAGCTTCTTAGAAACATTAGCTGAAACACTTGACTTTCTCTACAGTTTTGGGACATTTAAACTTTAGCTGTCACTGAGACACACTGTTTATTTTTGTATTGCAAGTAGCTCAAATGAAAGCGGCGTTTCTCTTGCATTTCTTCATTTTAATAAACGATGTTCCAATTTAGAGGCCTGTCTCACATCTGCATGGCTGGAGCTAAGTGAGAAAAATGCTTGGCTGAATTGAGCCTTAAAGTCAAACATTGGTTGGCGCTTCAACATAAACATCCCGTGACTTACATGCTTCATAATGTTATCACACTGAGATGGGAGAATCTATACAGACATTTTGTGTGAAAACAGTACTTGAAATATCAACAAATTATATCGCTCTAAAAGTTCAGTAAACAATGCAAAGATGCCTTACAGCTAAACTCATTAATAATGAACCAAAGTTTGAGTGCAGATGTATTCAGCTATTGGCAGCACCTGTCTCTTTGGCACTGTGGAGCTCTTGAAGACACAACACTGTGTATTACAGTCTAGCATCTTGTAGACGGTTTTGTGTACCTGGTTAGACTTTTAGACACATATGCTGGGTTTTATGTTTTAATCCAAAAACTAAACAGTGCCTAAAGTGAATTTTAATCAGTGTGGCCTTTTAATTTTGAATGTCACTGCAGCAAACTTACTGCCAGACAGGTATTGGAAACAAGATACTTGCAGCTGTAGGGTAAATTTTATAAAAGGTGAGCAGAGACAGAGAGAGCAGATAGCTGCATCAGGAACACATCACTGTGATCTTGTTCAGTAATAACCAGGTTTGAGACATGAAAGTCCAAACATTTGTCACAAGCTTTACAAAATGAGTCATTTATTTAGTCTCATTTGGGCCCTGACTTTTAAATAATTACATTAGTAATGTACAAAACAATGTTGACTCTCCACTGCCAGGTTCACCTCACCTCTAATATCATTAGTTGTGGTATAAAGTCATCTTTTATCCTATTTTCTTTACAAATCCTCCAACCCAAGCAACTATATAGGTTGTTTATTGCCTACTCTTGGATGTGACCTATAGCAGTATATCAGCGACAGGTATACTGTGCCTCTATTGTTATTGTCCCAGATGTTCACTGTGACGATAACAATGAAAAGTGCAGACAAGGTTGGAAAATATTCATTGTTTGGTTCGTTTTAAGCACAAAAATAGCTTTAATAGGTCAAGGAAAAGCTTTTGGTTTGAAAATATGTTTTTCCCTGTGGTTAGAAGACATTTGCTGTCATGGCTACAATAATAAACACATAGTTAGAGCTGAGGATTGATCACGAATAACAAACATGTTTTCCGTAGGAAATGTGAAATGTTCCATAAGCCTAACCGCCTTTAAACGTTTGAGTGACTTAACATTTTGATTGCTATGTGACGAGGTGGTCCGGGTATGAGGACATAAACCAAATTATTGGACAAGATGAAAATAAAAATACAATTTAACCCAGCTGGAAACAAATTCTAAAACTTAATGTTCAAATTTAAATTGAATCATGTAATATTTTAAGCCCCAATGGATAAACCATTTAACCCGTTGTACTGACTGCAAGCAATGTGGACTAATTTTTAATTTTTCTGTGATAGACATCATGATTCCTGTGATGGAATTCCGGCAGTTCTCTGAACAACAGCCAGCGTTCAGAGTCCTGAAGCCATGGTGGGATGTGTTCACCGACTACCTGTCTGTAATCATGCTCATGATTGGTGTCTTTGGATGCACTCTCCAGGTGAGTAGCAATGCCTCACCACAATGTCCCCACTTGAAAGAACATCCTTTACTATGTAACTTGAATCAGAAATGTGCTTGAGCTGATTCAAGATTCAAGACTCAAAGCAAATATTGTCATATGTACCGTAAAAAAACATGTTTTCCTGTACAATGAAATTCTTTTTGCTGTCCACAATGAATGCGCACATATACAGAAAATAGATAAATAGAATAATTTTTTCTTTTTAAGATTTAAAAATTTTGAAAAAAAAAAACAAAAAACAGGACAATAATACACACTAATGTAACATGAGTTTGAACTGAAACATGGTTAGGAGATAAAAGTTTCTTTGCTATTTTTTTCAATAGCGAACTGCATGATGGAACATTACTGCTCTGCCTTCTGCATTGGCACCGGCTCAAAACCACAAATTCTCCGGTTTAACAACCTGGACTGCGAGAAGCAAAGGAAGCATTCAGCCCATCAGAAGTTTAGCAGTGGAAATATTTACCCACCCAGCCCCTTTTAGTAAACACGAGATTCCAAACTCTTTCAGCTGGACTTCTCTCTCTCTGTGGAATGGGAAATCTTTTGGCTGTTGTGAGTTTTTAGTGTAAATCTTGAAAATGATATCAAAAGATTTTTTGGAAAAACTGTGAACAGGGTATTTATCCGTGTGAGATCTGCCATTGTTTCCCAGTCTCACTGAAGCAATGTTTGGACAAGAGCTACTGTTTAGTAAATTGAGTTGGCAAATTAATTTTGCAGCCAAGTTTACTTGATAAATAAGAGCATTATCAACATGTCAGGTTGTGCAATTACTAAATAGCGTAACACAATAATCCCTGCATTTGGAGTTAGACCGAGAAATAGAGAGCAGTGGAGCAGATCTCAGCAGACTTGACTTTGCATTTTATTTTTAAATGTGTTAAAGTATAGCTCCATTACTCTTACTATATTTGTGATATCATTTTATTTAATCATCACAAATGTACTTTGTTCACATGCACATGCACAGTTTCACATAGCCAACACTTTAATGGGTGGAGTGGATTGCCAGACAGCCTAACAGTGTGTACAAAAGGTCAGCCGTTCAGACTGCCGCTACTCATTTATAGTGCTGATTTCCTGTTGTGAGATTTGGAGAGTCAAGTAGCAGCTTTTTATTATTTAGGTTACAATTGAACCTCAAAAGTTATTTACAGACGTACGCTACACAAATATTTAGCACCATCCATACCAGGACACGCAGAGGAGTCAGGCTACACAAAGAATCAGAGGCAGGTCTTAATACAAATATGATATAAATGCATTTTGCCTCCAAGTGTACAAAGATCATTATAAGCAATTTTACTGTAGTTTCTTTTTGTACATTTTGTTTTAGGTAATGCAAGACAAAATAATTTGCCTTCCTCAGAGAATATCATCACCTTCGGAGAACACAAGCGAAGTGGAACTGAAGTCATTGTTACACTTGCAAGCTAATATTTCAGCAGTACCCAGAGAAATGACAGGCCTGAAAACAGATTTGGATCTTCAGCAATACAGTTTCATCAATCAAATGTGCTATGAGAAGGCTTTACATTGGTATGCCAAGTACTTTCCCTATTTGGTTCTCATACACACTGTAGTTTTCATGGTGTGTAGTAATTTCTGGTTCAAATTCCCTGGATCAAGCTCTAAAATAGAACACTTTATCTCGATGCTTGTCAAGTGTTTTGATTCTCCGTGGACCACCCGAGCCTTGTCAGAGGTGTCCGGAGAGAATCCAGAAGAAAAAGATAGCAAAAAGACCTGTACTGCGAGGTCCAACATCACTGTGTCTCCAGGAGAAGGAAGTCTGGAGAAGACTCAGTCTCTTCGGTCTATCCCAGAAAAGATTGTTGTTGAGAAGCCATCTGCAAGTGTTCTCGATAAAAAAGAGGGTGAGCAAGCTAAAGCTCTTTTTGAAAAGGTAAAGAAGTTCCGTTTGCACGTTGAAGAAGGAGACATCCTCTACCTTATGTATGTTCGGCAGACAGTGTTCAAAGTGTTTAAATTCCTCTTAATCATCGCCTATAACAGTTCTCTTGTAAATAAAGTACGGAACAGGGTGCGTTGCGAAGTTGAGATCCAGGACATGACAGGCTATAAAGAGTTTGAATGTAATCACACTATGGCCCATCTTTTTTCCAAGCTTTCTTACTGTTACCTATGCTTAGTGGCCGTCTATGGATTGACGAGTCTCTACACCTCCTACTGGCTGTTTTACCGCTCACTGAAGGAATACTCCTTTGAGTACGTGCGACAGGAAACAGGAATCAATGACATCCCCGATGTCAAAAATGACTTTGCTTTCATGCTGCATATGATTGATCAGTACGACCCGCTTTATTCTAAGAGATTTGCCGTCTTTTTGTCTGAGGTCAGCGAGAACAAACTGAAACAGCTTAACCTCAACCACAATTGGACTGCTGAGAAACTGCGTCAGAGGCTGCAGACTAATACCAACAACAGACTTGAACTTCAGCTGTTCATGCTCCCTGGGTTACCTGACACAGTCTTTGAGTTGACAGAGCTGCAGTCACTCAAGCTAGAAATCATCAACAATGTCACTATCCCTGCATCTATTTCTCAGCTGGAAGACCTTCAGGAGCTGTCTCTTTACCAATGCTCTTTAAAGTTGCACACAACAGCTACCTCTTTCCTCAAAGAAAACCTGAAAGTGCTCCGTGTGAAGTTTGATGATAACAGGGAACTTCCAAACTGGATGTACAGCCTGCGCAACTTAGAGGAGCTCTACCTCACTGGATCCCTCAGCCCTGACGCCTCTAAGAACATAGTTCTTGAGTCGCTGCGGGACTTGAAGTGTTTGAAAACGCTCTCTCTTAAAAGTAATTTGACCAAGATACCCCAGTCGATAGTGGATGTTTCCAGCCACCTGCAGCGGCTGTATTTACACAACGATGGCACTAAACTGGTGATGCTCAACAACCTGAAAAAGATGACCAACCTGACTGAGCTGGAGCTTGTGCGTTGTGACCTGGAACGCATCCCGCATGCGATCTTCAGCCTGACAAGTCTGCAAGAGCTTGATCTCAAAGAGAATAACATTCGCTCTATAGAGGAGATCATCAGTTTCCAGCACCTGCGAAAACTCATTTGCCTTAAACTTTGGTACAATAGCATTATGTACATCCCGGAGCACATCAAAAAGCTTGGCAGCCTGGAGCGCCTCTACTTCAGCTACAACAAGATTGAGATATTGCCTTCGCACCTGTTCTTATGCAACAAGCTGCGGTATTTGGACCTATCCAACAATGACATCCGATTTATCCCGCCAGAAATTGGAGTCCTCCAGAGTCTACAGTATTTCTCTGTCACATGTAATAAAATCGAAAATCTGCCAGATGAGCTCTTTTTTTGCAAAAAGCTCAAAACGCTAAAGCTTGGCAAGAACTCACTGTCCATACTCTCCCCCAAAATTTCCTACCTAGCTCTCCTGACACATTTGGACCTCAAAGGAAATCACTTTGAGCTTCTGCCACAAGAGCTTGGTTACTGTCGGGCTTTGAAGCGCAGTGGCCTTATAGTGGAAGAGACGCTGTTTGAAACTCTCCCTTCAGATGTCAGGGACCAAATGAAGGCTGAGTGAGAAGCCTTGTTGGAGCCACAGTGCCTGCTGTTTGCTCTCTCTACCAATTCAGAGCCTTTATTTTGTATTAAGTCATTACCATAATTAAGTATTACACTACTGTTAAGAAAGGTTATCTCCTAGTTTCCTTGAAATGTTACTTGTTTGTGTCATGTCACATGTCACATGTCACATAGTGTGCTTCCACAGGTCTGTTCGTTCTGTTGTTGCCACATGTTGATATTTTATCCTTTTTTAAGGAATGTTTTGGCATTAGAGAAATACACCCTCTCACTTGAGACTAGAAGACTTATATTTGTACAACATTAAGCTGCAACCAGATCAGCTTAGCACAAAGGCCAGAACCAGGACAAAAATGCTGGCCTGGTCGTATCCAGAGGTGAAAAATATACCTCCCAACTTGTTTGTTTGAACTAAAATGGCAAAAAAAGGATATTGTGGTTTTATTTAAGATTCCATGGTGGAGTAGTTTTGGCATTGACTTTTTAGTGTCTCTTAATTGATTTGTTTTCAGTGCTACATAAAACCATTGAATTACTGAATGTAAACCAAAACTGAAGACCTCACTTAAGTTTAGACTAGTTGCCTTATGCTGTATTGTATGTTGCCCTTATAAAGTCTATTATTTTTTTTCAGGAGACTGTTAGCTAATAAATACAACAGCAGGGGACATGCAAAAAAGAATCTAATACATCTGCATCATTTAAAAAAATCTGTATTACTACAAAATTATATTTTAAGTGTATTAACCTTAAAGGCTTATGTCATACTGGCACTTTTCTTCAGCTCTTAAAATTTGCATAAGAAGAACACTGCATGCACAAATGTATTTTTATAAACTGTATTTTTATTTTTCTTTGTTGATCAATCAATTTGATTTATTTGTGGATGCCAGTTTTAGGCTGCTGATGATAAAGAAATAAATAAATAAAACTATTGGGGAAAAAAAGACAAGGACATCATTTTGAATACTGATTGATAGAAAAATTATTCTCTTTAAAAATGTATTATTATTGAGGATCACCTGTATATGTCGGAAGTGTTGTGGGATATTACCTACAAACTGATCAGGCTTAATGAGGTAAAGAAGATTAATGTATTACTATGTGCGCATGGACACCAAGTTCTATCTATCTATCTATATGTCTATATGTATATAGATATTGATAGATATTTATATACATAGATAGCTCTCTCTCTCTCTCTGGTGGACTAGCCAAAGTATTCAAAGCCAAAGCTAGTCCACCAGAGAGAGAGATATACTGTAGATAGATATAGATATATAGAGACAAAATTTTCACCCCCATCATATCATTAAATAATTTTTAGGATGTAACATTGCATTATAAACTTGACATTATATTCTGCTGCACTTAAAATGGTCCCAGACTTCAGTATGGAATCAATCAGGCCTGTTTGTTCATGTAATATTTCCAAATGTGCGTTATGCTCTGGGTACATGATCAGCTCCTGAAAGATAAATAAAAAACCAAAACAAAAAAACAATAACAGTCCCACAACAGACAACATAATCGTGCAGATCCCGGCATAACTGTTAACCAATGGGCGTCCATGATAAAACGCATTGAGGATTGGGAGGATAACAACAGACCGGGTCCGCCTCCAGCAGCTGGTGCTGCCGTGCCGGCTTTGTCTCCAATCAGAGGGGGGGCAGAGGACCCGACCATTTGAAGCAGAGTCCGGGGGGGCAGAGAGTTGTCATCTAAGCTCCTTACAGCCCGGCCAGCAGGCCCGTGGTGGAAGTGATGCAGAGAATGGAGGACTTGAACAACATGGGCCGTGAGCAGAGGCGCAGTCCGGCACTGGCACCGCGGTCATCGGCCTGATCCGGACCTGGACACCCGAAGGTGCGTTTTTAATCCCGATCATTATCAAGATTATTCAATCAGCGCAAATAGAAACGCAACTAATGGCTCAGATACGTTAGTGGGCTAACATTGGTGATTACTATTTGGGTTCTGGTAAACAGGCAGTGTATAATGAAATGTAAATTCAATGTTAAATGCAGATTTGAACGCTCCGTTGAGCATTTTCAGGTCCACCTCCTGTTGTGTGTCTGTGGATGCGTCTCTCTGCTGTAGCCGGTCTCAGCCTGCTCTGTATCCGCACTGACAATACTGACCTTCATGTTGTCAACACTCAAACACACCACGAGAATGTAATCCCAATGCTACAACCCAAATCATCATTATTATTTATTTTTTATTGTTCAATTCTTTTATAGTAACCTACAATGAATAGTGTTTGCAATGTAGGCCAAGTTTTGCATTTCCAGTACATGTTTTTGAACACATGTGAGGGGTTCATCCTTAATAGACAATATGATGGTGGTAGGTGACATTTTAAACCCGGAAGAAGTAGGCAGAGCTGCAGTGAAGTAGGTTAGATGGAGAAAAGGATGCTGCACAGCAAAGTGTTAAGGGAATTCAGGCTTGATTTACGTCTGCAGCATTTGTGCTGCACATGGAACGCACTGTGTGCACAGAGAGCTCTTGTGCTCTTATGTCCCAGTCCAAGGCCAGCGGTCTTTCCAAATCCATAACAATCTGACAAGGCTGTCCTGTGTGAGCCCAATGAGTCTGAGAAATGTGGCCTTGTTAGAGGACACAAATGGTGGATTCTTTCCAGTCTTCTGAATCTCAAACTCAAATGTGCACTGATTAGACTGTCACATGGCCAGGAGATATAGCTCCTAAATAAAGCCATTAGAATATGGAAACACCTTTATAATATCATTCAATGCAATACAGTTAGTGATGATTATGATCAGACACGTACACTTTTGTCAGAAGCCTAGACATGTTCCTGATCGCTGCTCAGTCATTTCCAAATACAGTAATACAACAGAGAAATTGAGGTTACACAGGTATCAGTAACTGTTTTTTTGCAGTAATGAAACATCCTAACTCACACAGTAAAGTCAGATGTGATTCCACATTGCCACCCACGCAAGGGCAACTTGTGGTAGTAAAAATGCAGGCTTTATAATTTGACAAGGATTTCCACAGCACAGTATTACTTTGGCTCAGTGTGAGGTGAAGCAGTAGCTGTACAACTGGTAATTGTTTTTCCCGGAGCTAAAGTGAAACAACTGTCACTGTTGGTAAAGTCAAATGATTTTCATAAATTCACATGCCACACAAATACCCTGTACATGCTATAGGGGAACTTAGCTCATTCGACATGAAAAAAGAGACATGAAATGTGCTAATTCAAACTCAAAACAGCATACATTTTACTCCAGAAAGTTTAAAGAGCATGTGAGATCGGAGTGAATCTAAAATATTGTTTATTTATATTCTCTGTTGCAGGGATGTTTACCCTCACGGAAGTAGCCTCTCTGAACGACATCCAGCCGACTTATCGAATACTGAAACCATGGTGGGATGTCTTCATGGACTATCTTGGAATTGTCATGTTGATGTTGGCCATATTTTCTGGAACCATGCAACTCACTAAAGACCAAGTCGTTTGTCTTCCCATTCTGGAGCAGAGTCCGGAAACTGGAGGCCTCTTAAGCCCCCAGCCACCAGAGACGGCTGATGGTTTCTGGAACAAAGAGAGTGCCATCGGGGAGCAGGCTGCTCCTCTGAGGGCCAAAAGGCCTCCTGATAGCATTGCACCTACAGTTCACCCCACACAGCAAACTAGCTTCAGTCAGCCTCAGCCCACGGGTGTCAGAACCAAGCTGGACTTTCAGCAGTATGTTTTTGTCAACCAGATGTGCTACCATGTAGCCCTTCCTTGGTATTCCAAATATTTCCCGTACCTCGCTCTTATTCACACTATTGTGTTAATGGTTAGTAGCAACTTCTGGTTCAAGTACCCAAAGACAAGCTCCAAAATTGAACATTTTGTTTCCATACTTGGAAAATGTTTTGAGTCACCTTGGACTACTAAAGCACTGTCTGAGACTGCCTGTGAGGACTCAGAGGAGAACAAGCAAAGACTGGCTGGTGCCTCCTCCCTCCTGAAACATCTGTCCACGAGCAGTGAGGAAGGGAGTCCAAACCAGTCTGCCCCAGTGCTGACTAAATCTGGGGTCACATTTTCCGCTGAAAAGCTTGTGAGTGAAATTCCCTGTATGACCATACTGGACAAGAAAGATGGTGAGCAAGCAAAAGCCTTGTTTGAAAAAGTCCGAAAGTTCCGTGCCCATGTGGAAGACAGCGACTTGATTTACAGGCTGTATGCCATTCAGACAGTCATCAGAACGGTCAAATTCATTTTGATCCTCTGCTACACAATGACATTTGTGGCTTCAATAGATTTTGACCATGTGTGTGAGCCCGAAATAAAGCATCTGACTGGATATGCTAAGTTCCACTGTACACATAACATGGCTTTCATGTTAAAAAAGCTCCTGGTCAGTTATATTGCCATCATATGCGTATATGGCGTTATCTGTATATACACGCTGTTCTGGCTTTTTCGGCGACCGCTGAAGGAATATTCCTTTGAGAAAGTCAGAGAGGAGAGCAGCTTCAGTGACATTCCTGATGTCAAGAATGACTTTGCGTTTCTTCTCCACATGGTTGATCAATATGACCAGCTATATTCAAAGCGTTTCGGAGTTTTTCTCTCAGAGGTGAGTGAAAACAAACTCCGAGAGATCAGTCTGAACCATGAGTGGACCTTTGAAAAGTTGCGACAGCACGTAACGCGCAATTCTCAAGAAAAGCTGGAACTTCATCTTTTTATGCTCTCTGGAGTGCCAGACGCTGTGTTTGATCTCAGCGATTTGGAAATTCTTAAACTTGAATTAATCCCAGAGGCCAGGATAACAGCTAAGATCTCACAAATGATAAACCTCCAGGAGCTTCACTTCTATCACTGTCCAGCCAAAGTTGAGCAGACTGCTTTCATTTTCCTTCGTGATCACCTCCGGTGCCTTCATGTCAAATTTACAGATGTTGCTGAGATACCTAGCTGGGTGTACTTACTGAAAAATTTAAGGGAACTGTACCTGGTTGGTAACCTGAACTCTGAAAACAATAAAATGATCGGACTCGAGTCTCTCCGAGATCTCAGGCACTTAAAGATTCTGCATCTTAAGAGCAACCTCACAAAGATCCCGACGAACATAACAGATCTATCCCCACATCTGATTGAGTTGGTCATCCATAATGACGGTACAAAGCTCTTGGTGCTGAACAGTTTGAAGAAAATGATGAATCTTGCACAGTTGGAGCTTCACAATTGTGAGCTGGAGCGAATCCCCCATGCTATCTTCAGTTTGGGCAACCTTCAGGAGCTTGATCTAAAATCCAACAACATTCGTACCATCGAGGAAGTCATCAGCTTTCAGCACCTGAAGAGACTGACGTGCCTCAAGCTCTGGCACAATAAAATCATCACCATTCCACTGTCCATTAGCCACGTGAAAAATCTGGAGTCACTCTATCTCTCACACAACAAGCTTGAGTCTCTGCCGTCTTCATTATGCACCCTCCTCAAGTTGAGGTACCTCGACGTCAGCCATAACTCCATAGTGGTAATACCGCTGGAGGTCGGCTTTCTGCAGAACCTCCAACAATTTGCCATTACAGGCAACAAAGTTGAGGTGGTCCCCAAGCAGCTTTTCAAGTGCACCAAACTGAGGACCTTATGCCTCGGCCACAACTGTATCGCCTCTATTCCTGAGAAAATCGGACACTTGTCACAACTGGCACATCTGGAACTGAAAGGAAACTGTCTGGATCGCTTACCGGCGCAGCTCGGTCAATGCTGCCTCCTCCGCAGAAGCTGCTTTATCGTGGAGGATCACATCTTTAACACGCTCCCTATGGAGGTCAAAGACAGCATCAATCAGGAATCTAGTGTTTCTTTGGCAAACGGGTGCAAGTGTCTAAGTGATGGGCGGTGATCACATGAAAAGCGGGAATTTCATCTTCGTATTTTCAGTCAAATGCCATTCCAAACAGTAGTTCAGGGCACGATATCAGTACACTTCATGAAATCTGATTAACTTATACAGTACCTCATCTCATACAGGGTTGGTACCACTAGAAATTTTAGATGAACTGTTGGACTCACTGCTTGATGTTTACATGTTTATTTTCATAATGTTTTCAGTTAATGTACACGCATAACAGGAGTTAAATCATTCAACTTCAATTTTTTACCTTTTGTATGCAAAATATCTGTAGTGCAGCTGCAGACATGTTCTCCTTTTTAAATGCTGATGCTGATAGTTGCATGGTGTGTGTAGCTAACAATGCTATTTGCGCCCTGGTGTCTGTGACCAACATTATTATTTGCACTGGATATGCATGGCTATATAAACCTGGGCTTTTTTGCCTCTCTTGGACCACTTCAATAAGTCATGTAGGGCAGAAAGGCTTTCTAACACATAGTCAGATGTGAAAGGATCTATTTCAACCCTAATTTTTTTTTAGGAGGCTAACCAAGTAGTTTGTCAGTGAAGTCTGAAGATAAGTAAACGTCAAATCTTGTTATACACAAGTGAAATCCTGGACTCGTGGTATGAGTCATGTATTTGGCTCATTCACTGTGTAGACTTTATTGATCTTTATACTCCCTCATGTGACTTCCAGAAACCTTTCTGTTATACTGTTTATCAGGCACCTGATGTTGACATGCATTTCAAAACTTACCCAGAGTATTGCACCTATTGAAAGGAACATTACACCATTTTGTACCATCCGCTGTGCTATTTTTAACAGCACAAAAAAAGGTGCACAGGAAGCCCCAGAATGTTCCATGCAGGTATGAATAGCCAAATAGCTGCCATGTGACTATTTTCACCCGGGTGTAAATAGATACATTTTTTTGTGATTTGATTTTTTATTTTATTTTATTTTATTCAGATTAACTTGACTGACCTCACCTCAAAGAGTTGGTTCACTCAAGTGATAAAAAAAATAAAAGTGTAGTGTGTCCCTGCAGTAACTGTCGTCCCATTACCTGAAATAACAACTTACACACTTTTCTTCAGCTTCTTTACAGAAAAGACATATTGTTCTTTGCAAAAAAGGTCTACATGATCCAGAGCACCCTGGATGTTATTTGCAGAAAGCAATACTGCAGTTACATTATTCAATGCTGTGAGCACTTCTGACAAAATTACATTTGCTTGCATTGCCCTGGAGTAGAGCAAGAAACCTCAGAGACAGATATCTTAGAACTTAGAAATATAAATAAAAAAACTGCCTGCATAGTAACATGCCAATAGAGATTGGTGAGAAAGTATATTTTCTGTAAATTCATTCAAACAGATCCTTTAAACAGCATTCACAGAAAAGCTGCAACTACTAAAGTATACTGTAGCCCATAAACAAAGTATAGTTCACTGGTTCCCAACTGGCATAGGCTTAGGGTCCAAGACGGACATCAGCTAAACACACAATTAACAATTCAGTATATTTCTATCCATCCACCCATTCTGCACGTGGAAGGGTTCAGCTTCCTGCTGTGATGGAACACTGTCAACCACTGTTCCGCTGTTACAAAGGTAGCAACTAAAATTACTTCAGTACAACTGATGAAAATAAAAAACGAAAACATTTAGCAGGAAGAAGACATAAAACTATGTTTAAGAAAAAGCTTTTGTTACAGGATAACAACTAATCAGGCTTGATAAACAGCAGTGTGATGCAACAGTTGCAATTCTGACAATTACAGCTAAAACAAGTTTTCCAAGCTAGAGTTGAACCCAGACAGTGTTTTACTGCATACAATGCTGTTATTATTATTATTTATATATATATATATATATTATTATTATTATTATTATTATTACCTTTTATTGTTTTGTATTTGTTACACTAAGTTGAATGTATTTTGGGTCATATTACAATTTACCCTTTTAATGTTCAACATTCTTTTCGGTCTTCTGCTATAAACAGCAGAAAGGCTGCTACAGTCTATCAGACGTGGTCCAGAAATGAAAAGCAGAAGCGCCAGTTGGGAACTTTTTACAGTTAGGTGTTTACATTTTTTTCGCTTTCTTTTATTACAGCCAACTTTCTTCTTTTTACCGCTCATGCTTTGTCATGTTTGATGCTCGTATTTGTGTATTTTTTGTGCTATTTGTATACATTTTAATTGTCTTTTTATGTGTTCTTCTGTTAGCACAGCATTTTATAAATCTGGTTTTAAAATGTTCCATGAATAAAGGAGTTACAGTAATTATGCTAGTAGCATTATTAAATTGAATCTGCACAGCACTGCTGTTTTTGCACCGAAAAAATATTCAATGTAACTTTTTAGTTCAACCTTGATGCCTGACATATGTGGCTATTTTTAAACTCTTATTATTCATTTCTAGACAGGGTACAGGCAAAATTCTCCTCCCTCAGCATATAAGTAGCTGCACTGTCTGTAAACTATATGATCAGACACAATGTAACCAACAGGTTACATCTGTGGAACATCACAACGTGTAAAATACTTGAAAAGTCCTATTATATGCTTTAACTGAGAACTGTAAGCATTGTTACCAATATTACATCCACACTACATCCACTGAAGTGCTTTTCCCAGCTTGCTCACAATAGCATGGAAGATAGTAATATTGAGACGTCATTCATCAAGTTCTAAAAGATTTTTCTACAGAAAAACAATCGTGCACTTACAGCAGATTACACTACATTTTTAAAGTTAGCAATTTCAAATACTGTTTGTAAGCATATGCAGTTTTGTCAACACATTGTTCCTTTTATCCTTGAACTCCTTGAAGAACAACCTAAAATTGCTGTTTAGTGTCTGAAAATTACATGAAACAGTATGACACTCTTTCTTTGGCTCGTTGATTTAACATGAACAATAACTGACTAATATACTATATGAATTCTGTCTAATGTTAATGAAGAGGCCACTGGACCTTTAGTGTAGATACAAACTATATTGAAATGACTCTTTCTGGTTTGTTGACATGTTTGACAATGTGAGTGTGTGATATTAAAAGTGCTGAAGGAAGGCAATACTTCAATTGAATTAATATAAATTAATAAATACTAATGTTATGAATAAATGAATGATCCTTTCACATGTTACAACAACCACACAACATTTCCTGTCAAACTAGACACATCTCTTGGACGCTGTTGCCCTCTGTTGGAATTACATTGTAATTACATTTTAAAACTACTACTACTACTGTGACCCACGATGAACACCTTTTCTTGTAAAGGTAATTTTAGATACATACCCACAGATGATATGTATATATATTTGAGATATAAATGATCATAGTCATTTTCCTAAGTGTTTACTGATAATGGATTATTTCTCAATCTCTTACTAGTTCCCATGAAAATATCTGAGATTAGAATTGGTCCTGAGAAAAATGATAATATTGTAACTGGTACACTATAGACTGCTGGAGGCTGGCAGGATATACAAGTGGTGATCAAAACCATAGTTTGATTTCAAATCAAAATTAACAACAGAAAATGGCTGTTAATGACACTTATGTGTTGTATATATGTGTGTGTAAAATGCTGATTCATATGTTGGACAACATCTGTAACTTCTCCTATAACGCATCAAAAATTCTGATGACAACAATAAGTGAGTGTTCGATGACTAAGTGGCAATTATAGGTTTATAATTTTAGCAGGTTGTGAACATGGATTCATAACACAACTGTTATGTAGAAAATAGAAAATACAAGTTTGTTTTCTACAATTTTATGTGGAAAATGTGACTATTAGATAATTTAAACTTGAAAGTATGTTAAATTTGACCACAATATAATTAAGTGTCTCACAAACTAGTAAATGCTAATATTGCTATACTTCTTAGAAATGTTAGCTATTTCAAAGGTAAATTCCACCTTCAATTTAGTGGAATTTACCTTTTTAATCAATATTCATTATTATAGTGGTGTTCTGTCTTAAGGTCTTTATTTTAGCATAAAAAATGATGCTGTCTTATACAGTGTTTTACTTAAGTCATGGATTCACTCCGACTTAATTACTACATGTTTTTTACCACTAGTGGGCATTCTGTTTTAACCTTGCATGTTTGGTTTTTTTTTGTTTGTTTTTTTTGCCTGTGATCTGTTCAGCGTACACACATTAACAGTCTCAAAACTGTTAATTTTACTTTATGAATTACATAACTAAGCTGTTCTTGACTGTGACAAACGTGCCATTTGGCTCCACAATGCTGGAGAGACTGGGGAGGGGTAAATAAAAGCATGATGTGATAATTTTGAAGAAGCACAAGAGATGACTTTAAGCCAGTCTGACATTGGGCTTGTTAGAAGTCCGCCATCAGGTGGATGAAGAAATGCACCGCCTACAGTCCAGCCTTCATTACTTCCTTGGGATCAAGCAATGGCCTTAGCACTCGTCACAAACACTTAGTGTGCACTTTCCCCTTAACGGGACTGCACTGCCAGCCATATTTGTATGAAGTGGTCATCACAAAAGTGATGGCCATCAACCCATAGTGCAACCTGGGGACAGAGCTAACATGATGTCAATTTAAAAGGTTGACTGGCTCCTCAATCTGTGTATTTCAGTTTTACTTAGTATATCCTTTGACACATCAGCCAAGGAGACAAGTTATTGCTGTAATGACCTGCTATGAATTGAGCGCTTCTCTGCTACCTGGTCTGTCCTTGGCAGAGTACATATTTTTTAACAAATGTGGGTGTTTATCGCGGATAATAAGCCTTCATAGAATAATCACTGATTTAACTGCAGGAGAGTTTCATTTGAATTTGGACCACAGTGGCCAATTTAGTTTCTTCGGGCTAGCCCCGGTAACAAGACTTCAGTATTTATTTGGTTGGTTGGAGTGAGGCTGTGTGGTGAATTTGGGATCTGTATGTGGCATGCTACTTTGTTGATGCCCTGAGGAAAGCAGCAGATCTGCAGATCTTCAGCGACAGCACTTTGTGAGCACTTGCACAGCTGAAGAGCCGTAATTACATTTTAATTATTTCTGTAGGGCATCATTCTCTCCCTACATGACCCCCCCCCCCCACACACACATACACACACACAACACCAACCCCCCTTCAAATCAAGACGTTTAGTATTTTGAAAACATTTGGTGATGAAACTCTCTTCACTGAAGTCCATTAATTACTGCACAACCTCGTGGCAGCATCCATATGAAGCAGCTTTGATGTCTGCTGCCCAGGATGATAATCAAGGGCACAGATCGCATGTGATTGGCTGTAATTGGGACAAGTCCTTTAAAAAAAAAAAGGGGGGGGGCACTACATGACTTTGATGGCTGCTTTACACAGCCACTGCTCCAAGACACTAACCACCACCACCACCCCATCCCCCTACCCCATCCGCTGCCCACGGGTGAGGAAGCCTTGTCACTTATTAAGGAGGCTGTTGCCATGAAGTGACAGATGTCCTGATGTGATCTGTCTGCATCTTTGGCCTCCATCTGTCTTGTTAGTACACATAGTTAAGGATGGTGTGAGGACAGAGCTGTTTTTCTTTCATATATGCTAAATGTATTGGAAACTGTTTCTGGGAGCAGAAGCTAGCTCCCCTGGCAATCCTCCGACAACAATCTCTCAGTGCTTCTTTTCTACCTCTTGTTTTTCAAGGTTGGCCTGCCTCATCCACCACTTCTGCAGGCCCTGATGTTCAGGGTTCAGTGCCACTGAACCATCTCTAAATCTCCATTTTTGCTCTGCTTTGCTCCCTGCTTGGCAGAGAAAGATTAGGGGCTCGGGTCCTGGGGTGCGCATCCCACCCTCTCTCTCGTCCTCACACCCTCCCTCCTTTCACCCATCCTCTGAGATTCAAATCCTTTTAGCTTCTTCCTCAGGTAAAATTGCCAAGGACCTTGCGAGCCCTGGGTTCCCCTGGAGGTAAAATCTATAATGGAGTTTTGATTTGAGCAAGAACAGCCTTGAAAATGGACTTCTTTAACTAGGTAGCTGCCTTGCAGAAGGTCAACAGTACTCCAGGTGGACACAACATGCCACAACTGTGTTAGAAAAAGGTAGAACAAAGGAACAGTTTTACTCAAAAGAAAGTGACCTGTAGACAATGTTGTGAATAAAAAAATCTAAGTGATGTGCTGCTTTTATAAAAATTTCAACCAGAATTATTCAGCATCACTTACAATCTCAGCAACAGGTCAGGATTCTTCTTTCGGCAAAAACAAATAAATAAATAAATAAAATCTCCTGTTCAATGTCATGGGTAAAACTGATTCCTGACTATATCTTATGAAAATGACAAAATTAAACTGTAAATAAAATGTCAAGAGCCAGCCTACGAGTTCACGTTTCTGTTTCTGTTATTGCTACCCTGGCTTACAGATAGAGGGCACCAAAGGCTCAGTTTTGTTCTGCTGTTGAAACATCAACACAGCAGATATCAGCAGTGTTTTGTGTACTTAGTGTTAAATGTATAGTCTAATTTAATACATACCCTAAGGCCTGGGCCAAGGTCAGGAGTAAGGTCAAAGGTTAGGTGTACAAGATATGGTACAGCTTTAATGCTCTGCTATACTGTCACAAAACAATAACACTAATAAAATGAATATTAATGATACTATTGTTATTAATAATACTATTTAAAAAATTGCATTATTATTATTATTATTATTATTTTGATAGGGGTGGATTTTGGATTGGGGTAGGAAAATTCTATTTTAGATAAACGCCATACAATTAGCTCAATGGTAATCAAAATACTTAAAAAGTCTCATTAATGGCATATATTAGTGATAACTATGATTATTATGATCCTCACAAGACATGATAAACTGTAACAGCATTTACAATGGTGGTAACGTTAGGTTTAGTTTTACATTTACATTTTAAATGATTTGTAGATGTGTTTGAAAAGGTGCCATTGAATAAGAATACAGCTGATGTACAGTAAGGTTCATCATAACATCAGATACTAAAAACTGCTAGAAGAGAGGCAGAGTTTGAGAATCAGATATTTCACATAAATACGCTTCATTACCACTTTATTGATGTACCCTCTGCTGACTTTTAATTATTCATCAGCCACTCAAAAAACTGTTTGCTCTGCCTCAATTTATGCTCTGTATCAAAACAGAAATCACATCCCTGCTGCAGCTATAATCTTAGTTAATCAGCATCATTTAATGCACTTAGCAGCAGTGTTTCAAATTCAAATGAACCACTTGTGCAAAAGCAATCGGTGTCTGCCCTAGTTCTCATCGATGGTGGGTTTGTCAAAATGATGCAATTGGTCATTACCTCACATCAGATGCCTCAGAGACATAATTCTGCCTGACAGTTGGATTCTAGCTTTGACAGCCTCAAACTTGTTGAGTTTTCTCTAAATACTTGCCATTGCAATGAGTTAAACATCCCCCGGAGGCACCGCAGAGTTTTCCTTTTGAACAAACACCCGAGGGACGCCAAGCTGGGACTGCACAAGGAACTGGAGGTCTTATGGAGAGAGCTGTTTGGGTTTATCTAATGGTACAACGGATAATTTCTTCTGCAACTGCAGAGGGAGGGAAAAAAGGGGGATGAAAAGAGAGAAGGGAGTATGTTTAAGAGAGAATCTTTATCTCGGCTTAATTTCCCATGCTCAAGCAGAGTGGAGGATTTTTTTGCTGTACAGACCTCTTTTGTCAGATCCTACCTACCCATGGAAGACCCAGGGGCACTCTAAGAACATACGCATCACCTAGATTTGCCTTCCAGCCCACTTCTCTCCAGCGATTGCACCCTCTCCCCACTGGCTTCTTTGTGTAGAAGAGACGAGAAAGCATTTTGGAAATCAAATCTCAGTTTGTCAGAGGAAAACTGGAGCAGGCTTCAATTTGAATAGATTTATTACTACATAATTGTTCTGAGCATATACATGCACCAGACCCTCATCTTCTGTGCTTCCCCAGTTGTGATGCAAAATAGAGCTGAATGGGAGCCACGGTGAGACATACAGTGAAAATGTAATACGTAATCCTCTACTAGGTACCATATAAAGAAATGTATATGTACACATATGTGTTTGTGTGTGTCATTATTTTTATTCTCTCCTGCCAAAAATAATAGCCTATTAGTTTCAAGCTGTAATCATTCAAATCTCCCAACACAAAAGCCCTTGAACAGAGTGTGTGTCTCTGAAGGCCAAGCCACTTTGCAAGGGAGAATACAGACAGGTACAGTAGTCATCATTGTCAAAAAGGAGTGCACAACACTGCTGGGACAAAGGAAGGTGCTGGTGAAAACACGAGGTGAGTGGAACAGGCTGAGGTGGTGATAGGAGAAGGAGGGGGAGCAGGAGGTGGGGAGTGGTGTGTCTATGTGTGTGTAAGGAGGGGGGCGGGAGGTGGGGGGGTTTGAAGAGAGTCCCAAAGCTCCCTGCCAGTGATGACCAGAGTGTCCATCAGTGAGGTCTCACGGGTGCCCACTGAAACAGCAGCGCTGGCAGAACTAAAAAACACCCACCCTGGGAAAGTGCTTTTTCTCCCGCCAGACGGCAAGTGATGGATTGGGCCGGCCGACGCACACAATGCATTTGTGAAGACGAGTGTGTGTGTGTGTGTGTGTGGGGGGGGGGGGGGGGCTGGATTTGTCTGTCAGAAAAACAATTCCACTTTACTCCTAGAATGCACTAAAATATTTAAGAGTTCAATATTTATTTCATTATTGCACACATCGGATGTGAGAATGGACATACACACAAAAGATTTAAAGTCACATACTGTACACTGCACTGAAGTGATTGAAGTAGAAACAAAGAAATACCTGCAGAAATATTTCAGACGGATTGCTTTTCTTTTTTCTTTTCTTTTTTTTTAAGGATAAAGTGGAAATTAACCACGATTAAACACTTCCAATTGCAACTGAAAAGTTGGGATTAGATTTCCAGTTAGGCCACACTGAGGTTTTCTTTCTGAATGATGGAAACACCTCTGCTGAGAGGTATGCACCAACCACACCTGCCAACCTCAAGAGTCAACAGTATTGATTAAACTGCCGCATCCTCTCAAATCCATCCCCATTTCCTTTGAAGGCAAAAACCATCCTTGATATCTGCCAACAGCTTACTTACTTAGGGATTTCTTCCTTTCCATCTAGGTTGTATTAATTAATGCATGCTTTTCTTAAATTAGCCCTCTGAGGAGCTATAACTCCAATTCCTGTATTTATGGAAGTAATAGGTTGGAAAAAAATGCTAAACTGAAATAATTATGCAGTCCAACTCTTTGCTTTGAGAATAAACTGCAAGAACCTTATGAAATATGAATGTGCATTGGGTGCAAAGATAGTTAAATATTTACAATCCTGTGTTAGTCCACAACCCCAGTAAAGATGCTAGTCAACTGCAATAATTGCCTTACTGCAAAACTTTGCACTTTATTTATGGATTCACAGGGTGTTATACAAGTTCACAACACTATTCTTTTTTATTCAAAAATGTATACCCATTAAAATTATATATTTTTTCAAAACTGCTGGTACACCCCATACAATCCTGTATACATTCCATTTTTCTACTTAATATAATCAGGCAGGTAGTTGCATCTTAAGCAGCAGCGCATACAGCAGTTAGGAAAGGGCACACTGCAGTAAGATGGTGAGGGAACTCCCTGAGGGACTGATCTTATATCAGGAGACTGTATATTTCGACGCTAAAGAGGCTATTCAAACCCACCAGTGCTTGAATTATTAAAGACACTGTATGTTTTTCAAAGCCTTGATTTTGCTTTTTATTTTTTTTTAAGAGGAGGGATGTGTGCTGTGGCCGTAGCAGTGTGGCCAGGGCTTGGGGATGTTATGGGGTGGGAGTAGCGGTGGTGGTGAGGGAGTTGGTGGTGTGGTGGGGCTGTTGGCTATTAGAGGTTGGATTGTTTCTGTTTTCGCCTATCCCTCCCTCCCACCACCAGCCTTGGCTAAAATGGCCTTTTACTTTCTAAGCATGCTTTTACTGCCTTTGAAGGGTTATTTTTGTTGATGAAAAGGATACGCTGCCTCGGTTAAAGCGAACCCAGGCTATTCACAAGGTTGTTTAATACTTTCCCCTCCGTTTGGCTTATAAATTTATCATCAGTGAAGTATACCAGCAGGCTCATGCTGTAGTGAAGGTTTCAAGCTAAGTCGCTAAGGTTGAGTGAATCAACGAAGGACAGAGAGGGAGAGAGAAAGAAAAACAGAGAGGAAGAAAGAAAGAAAACAGTTTAACAGTGGTTGATCCCTTTCCGGAGTGGAGGAGTATGTACTCAAGGTTTTAAGACATTAAAAGTCCTAAACTGGCTCTATCGATGGCTCTCTTGATTCCTAGATACAGTACAGAGGCTGCACTTGTTAACAACTTGTATGTTAATGACTTGTATTAGAACTGATCAATCTACTTTGGATGCAAGCATTTCCCATCGCTTTGAAGTGAATGTATTGATTAGTGAGAATATAACAGAATGAAACAATTGGTTCTAGTAAGTGCTGAGTGGAGCTGTTTGAGAGAGTAAGCCTCTGTTGCTTTCTAATATTAGATCACAAAGCAACATTCCTTAGTAGAGCACAGATTATCATATTGACATTATAAATCGGAATTACACCAATTTGGAAATGTAAAATGGGAATCTAAAACCACAAATGTGCTTCTACAGATTTTTTCTACCAGAGCATTTGTGAGGTCCAACACATGATGTTTAGGTAATGAGGCCTGCCTTCACTATCCAGTCCCCAGGGTAATGGATCAGGTTATGGTGATCTATGGAGATCAGATTTTGTTCCCCACAGACCAAATGTTGGTTTTGTGTAATGGTTTACTGTGTAAACTATGGTTACGTCATGGTCAAGGTCAGACAACTAAAACACTTGGACAAGGCAAAGGAAATGATCAAATGGTCATCTAATGGTCATTTGTTATATGATCATCATGGGATCTTATAACAAAAACAGTATTGTAGCCTCAGTCTCTGCAGTGGCACTGAAGTTATTGGCGCTGGGTATAAGCTGTGACATGCGGAAAAATCAAATCAAATCAAAACAAATTTATTTATAAAGCGCCAAGTTCCATAAATTCGTGCACATTCTGAAACTTTATAGAGCATTTTTTTTGTTAGTTTGGCTGGTTTCAAATGGTTTGGTTTTATGTTACACAACTTTGCCATTTGGTTCAGTTGAGTTGTTGTACACATAAAAGAAATGAACCAGATATTCTCCCCATGCGTTGAGCAAAAATTGAATTGTGGATTCCTGAAAAAGGAACACTACTGTTGCTCTTTATCTGCCGGATGTGTTTATCACCAACTGTTTAGCTTTGGGTTGTTCGTCTGTGTGTGTCTCTGTGTGTTGGCCCTGTGATGGACTGGCGACCTGTCCAGGGTGTACCCCGCCTCTCACCCGGAACATTGGCTGGGATTGGCTCCAGCACCCCGTGACCCGGAAGCGGGTAGAAGATGGATGGATGTTTAGCTTTGTAAAATGACAACATGTCAGCACTATGAACACAGCTGCCGCCATGTGACTAAAAAAAAACAAACAAAATACGCAACGCAGGTTTAAGGTTACTATTAATTGAATGTTGGCCACTGTGCTAAAAGATAGTGATACATGAGGATATCTGATTGCTGCTGTTCATTCTTTTCCTACACTGATGATCATGATCAGGGTTGCTGTGTTGAGCTTTCCTTAGTGGTGTCAAAATCATAATATCCAGTACATACACACATATATCCTCCACCAGCACCACCTTTGCTCTCTGTTCTATGTGTTTGGTACAAGGTCAAAAGGAAGAGATGCTGTTTATGAATGCTATTCCAGGTGGAATATTGCTAGTTCGCTGCCGACCAAACAGATGTCTCTTCTGAATTAGTTACCCCAGGATCCTCCCTGAATACCAAATCAGGGGAAACATACAAGTTGCACACAATTCTGATTTATTCATCTAGTCTATCCTTCATGCTTAGATAATAGCATGCAAATCAATGGCATCTGTCAGCATTTCATCATATATGGAACTCAGTCGTATGAATATACCTTTTGTGTTTTGTTTATTTGTTTTCTTCAAGGATATGAAGGATTAATAAATGATATAGCTTCGGATTCAAGGTGGTGGTCCCATACCTGACGTCACCATGCTGTTGGAATTTAAATGACCACAGTCAAGTCTCAAATAAAACACAGAGTTCATGAGGTGGGGCTACACTTCTCTTTTCGATCTGAGCTACATCATTTCCTCCATTAAAGTGGGAAGGCAAGAAAACAAGCGGAGCTCACAGTATCACCCCATCTCCTCCTCCTCCTCCTTTAGCAAACCACGTGGGCCAATCTTTCTTTATTGATAGTGGAATGCTTGACAAAGCAAGGTAATTAAAGCAATACTGCCGGTTGGGTTTTCATTGATAAAGATTGGAGCCGATGCACCTCTCTGTGGTGTGTCTGCAGCAGAGAGCTCCCGTCCCCTGGATTCCTCATTCGCCTTTCATCTCCCCCACTCAGCCATGAAAAATTTATCCAAGACCTCCAGAAATATTTATTGTAAAATCTTAGGGAGAAGTGGTAGCACTGAAAAATTCATGGTGTATTTGCCTCCAACAGCTGTGGACCCCTTAATTAATTTGGTTGCTCACATTACACAATAAATTCATTTATACAATATTTATCTGTCCTTTTCCTCAACTTGGTTTAATCAAACAGAGGTACAAAAGCCAATGCATTTTTTCTTTCTTTTTTTTTTCACCTGACCCTCAGTATATGTTTCTGTTTCATAGTGGGCTTATTTATATTTCCCACAGTAATAATGTGTGGAGGACCCTGTAGTAGATATCCTATACCATAAGTACTTTATCAAATTATACGATAGTGGAATTGTTTTTTCTTTTTTAATCATACATTATTTGGTAATGTCTTATTTTCTAAAATGATCTCTTCCAAAATGATGACTTTCCATTTAAAATAATAACACTATCTCTAATAGAGAATAGTAGTGATGTTGCATTTTTAATGATAATAATGGGGATAAAAACTCAATCTACTGTCCTGCTATCATCTTTGTGATGCTGTGTTAGATAGATAGATAGATAGACAGACATTCTCTTTTGACAGAATGTTGATGAATTGTTATAATGAGAATCAGGACTATATAGTTGATGTCCATTATTTTGGATTGTTTGATGTGTATTTTTCTTCTTTCACGTGTAAAGCTTGACACACATCAGTGGGGCTTCCATTCATAATGGTGACTACTGACGGTCATGTTGCTTTGTTAGCATTCAAATGTGTCATCATGACTAATTTAATGCTGATATATACGGCATTTTAGAATCCATGTCTCTCCTCTTAAACACTGATGTAAAAAACATTACAGCAGCCAAAAAAAAAAACCCAAACAAAAAAAACAAACTTGTAAGTACTTCATCCGTGCAAAGCAGACTTCCAGAATGATTCTAAATCACTTTCTATTCTTGGTAATTCTTATGCTTTCTGAGGATGTAGCATTTTGTTTTCCAAAAATGAGATTTAGGCATACACACACACAAAAAAAAAGATACGTTTCAAGATTAGGCTTGTCATTTTGTCTATGCATTCATATGAGCCACAACCAATCTCTAGTAAGCCTTGACAGCTAGTAACAGCTTCATGTGACAGGTGTCTTCCTCTGGTATGTAATCACAGTGTGAGGACTCATGCTGTGCAAAACAGACAAAACAGTTTTTATAATGATGGAATATCTACAGTGTGCATACTTAAAGTGAGGGCTCTTGAGGATGCCTCAGATGCACTTTTGAATTGCATTTTTAAGTCAGTGGGAGAAGCACATAGGCTGAATTTACAGTTAAGAGTTGAGTGTGAGTGATAATAGGGCTTATCACACAATTCATTACCTGTGAGCCCAGGTATTCAGTCTTGTTGCCCACTGAGATTTGGTATTGGTCCAGTCCTGCACCACATGTAAGCCTGAGGGGAGTGCTGGGTCAGGGTTAATGGCTATTGCATAGTATCATGTTCTGCTCTGTTGAAGTCCACCCTGTCGCCCTGCCAACAGAGCTCAGAGGTCAGCGGGGACATTAGTCTCAGCCCAATTCTTCATTAGCCTTGCTAATTACAGGGCTCCTCTACAGGGATGGCAGCTCCTGCCTAAGACAAGCCTCGTACTCTTATGGCGCCTGTCTTTACTTTGCTTCTCCATGAGCCCTTCCATATGCTAAGTTTCAGTTTGCTCCAAAAAGAGACCCTTATTCTTGATACACTGCTTGTCCGGCCAGTTTAGACATGTGTCAAATCAACACATAAACACACCCGAGATCACTAAGTGGACCTCTCTGACATGAAGCTAAGGAATTTTGTAGGCTGACAGGCCCTATTTTCTGTGATGAGAAAGGTCTCTTACAGGTCCTTCTCACTGTTATCAATGGAGGGGTGGTTTGTGACATTGCCGTTGGCCTCTATCGGCTGTTGTTGTTGTGTGTAAGACAGCTTCTTCCTTTAGTGCTGCAGAAGGTCCTCAGAGCACCGCTGCTTTCAGTGCAAAGTGTCAGAATGATGATTTCGTTCTGACCTTGGCTGACTCTCCATTACATCCATAATGAAACCTGCACTTCCTCTACAGCTGCCTCTAAATAGTAAAAGGTGCCTTGCTTTATATCCTCACCTTTGATTTCAGGTTCTTGCTGGCATTTAATCCTTAACATGTTTTCTGTCTAGGTGACCAAGCACCTCTGAGACCTGTCATCAAGGCACAGAAGTTGGATGCCTTTATTCATTCATCTATGACCTTGTCTGCAGCTCTTTGATTAGGCTCTGCGAACACATGGAGGGACCTTTAAGACATCTTCATCTCTCCGGACATAGAACAACCCTGTGACCGTGATGTGAAAGACTAACCTCACTATTATTCGAAACACTTCAAAGAATATAAAAATGTCACTTGCCACTGGTGTTGTTACTCTTGCTGACTGAGAAAATATCTAGGTCAGAATTTCTGACCTATATTGCAGTTACTTTTTTCTAAATTAAATCCTCTGCTTATATTGCTGGTATACCTGTTTGTGTTAAAGATAAACAAACTTTTTTTTAAATAAATCGTGAAATATAACAAACTAAATTACTTTTGCATTAAGGCGGAAAAAAAATAAAATGGCTGAGTTGATTTTGTTGCTGTGCATAACATATTACGCTTCTTTTGGTTATTGGCCTGAGAGTACATAGCATTTGTATCATTTGTAACATTCCACTAATCTTTGTTGAACTTATGACCTGCTCATGTTGAATTAATAATATAATATATTCAACAAAAATATTCAACAGTTCATCAATAATTTAACAGTTAGTGTCAATCATACAGTTGATATGCCATAAATACTGTAAAAATCAACAGCATGTTACAAGCACATGTTGATTACTATCCAACAAAAAATGATTATTAGGCTATTACAACTCAGAATAAATCAGAACTAGCCCAAATGTTACTTTTTTTATGAGATATTTTATTGTCGTGATCTTTCTTGAAAAATGCACGATTGTATTTACTATTTCTCTCAGGGTTTTAATATCAGACTCATGACTGTAGCTTTTATATATATATAGCAGAACACTGCTATTCCTTTTGCCACAAGAGACAGCTCTTGGCAAGAAGAAGACAGTTTATTGTCGAACTTGTGATGACATTGGAAAGAAAACAGGTGTCAATGCTAATGCTAGCTCTGTAGCAATAGCAAAATCTAACAAACATTTCTTTGAATAGCTGGTGAAATTGAACAACTAGACTTTTTTTTTCTTTTTTTTTTTCTAAAGCTTTTACGGCTTCCTGGAGCACTGTCAGTGTAATGATACGATTAAAATTTTCAAATTGCAAAGCTTTTATTTAAAGGATCAACCATATTTTTCATTCTGCACCAAAGCTGAATTATTCGCCTCTTTATACCAATTAGTTCTTATACCAAACACTGGACAGCAGGTCAGTTTCCGACTCTGCATGTGTGTGTTTTTATTTTGTGCTTATGGAGACTGAAGGAAATGAGAACAGTGGTTATTATCAAGTGAGAAAGTGGGAAGGGGAGCTTTGAGCAGCACAGAGGTACCATCCCATAACTTCTCTGCACAGAGGCCTGTCTGAAAAGTCCCATTGATCAACTCCGAGTATCTTGTTCAGCACTAACCGCTATCCCTCATCCCAAACTGTCACAAAGCCATCAAGATCAAATCCCGCTTCTACATGGCAGGCCTGAGAGTGCGTTTCCCTCTGATACCATACAACCCCAAAAGACAGGGGAGCAATAGAAAGAGCCCAGTAGAAAACTAGAACTCCTGCCACATCTTTGGCAACCATTACTGCCTTTTTTGTGACACGGTTTTTGATATGTCACCTTCTGATCTGATACGGGTTTCTGCTGGTCTCGCCTCAAGGGGTCGGGGTAGGCTGCGCTTGCAGAAAAGTCGGTGAGAAAACGAGCACTTTACATTCAATTGCTCCCCGTTTGGTACTTCTTTCCCTGTCGCATCTGAGGAAAAGAGCAGACAAACAGATATCCAGAGGAGCTTTCTCTCCTTTTTCATCTCCATTGTCAAGGTAATTTACGGCTGAATCTTCCTGGATGCAGGATGCCATGTTAGTTATTGATTATTTTCCTCCAGCTCTGAGAGCCATCATTCTGAGCCTTGATGGAACAATGAGAGAGCTTTGGGCCCCAGAGGAGTGGTATATACAACTCTGTACACGCCACTTTACACTTGTACACACTGCCGGGAACATACAGCAGAATTCAATTTACACCGCTTTTAGACAAATGTAAACATACAGCATGCAGCATGCAGGCGCAAATCTCAGTAGTCTGGGCTCATCAGACACAAGGAGACAGGGTTGTGATTTGACTTCCACTAAAGGATGTGTAAATTAGAAAACGCAAAGATATGTTTTACGAAAAGTAAATTCACGAAACAATAGCTGCGAAAACACTTTTCACTGGTTTTACCGTTTTTACTGTCATTAAAAAAGAAAAGAAAAGAAAAAAGACAACTTGACAACGGCAAAAAGACTCATGTATTATTGGTGCGAGGTTTGGAAGCAATGCACATCTTTTTGTGAGTTGTTATTAATTGAAAAATCATAAAATTAATTTGCTCCTTGGAGACTGACAGACTGGGAGAGTATCTAAGGAAGAAGTGAAGCCGGTGGAAAGAGAGGGGGAGTGACCCGGTGGATCACAGTCAGAATGTCAAAAAGCCTCTCTGACTCAACTAATCCCCTCGCCTATGAAGTACTCCCGCTGTGATTAGCCTGCTAATGAACACACACAAAGACGGCAATGAAATCGGTCGGTCAGAATAATACTTCCTCTGGAGTTGGATAAGACTTTTGTCCTCTGGTGTTGTGCAGCTAAAAAAAAAAAAAAAAATCTGTGGCGTTTCCCCCAGGGCCAAACATTTAACCAGAAGGTTTGGGCAAGTAAAACGCTTGCTGTCCAGTCATTACCAAGATGAATCCATATATTGGCCTGTAAGTTTGGTTTTTATACGAAAACGCTGAAAAAAAGATTTTTCCCTTTGATGTTTTATCTTATGCCGCTTTAACTGTTTGTACACATTGATTTTCACACAGAATATATTTCGCAGCACTTCGAAGTCTATGGTTTATATTGGTGTTTGTGAACAGTTGGCTCAATCGGTTTTATACCATGTCATCAAAAGAAAATCAAACAGAGGGATTGTTGCTTTTGATGTGAACAGATTAAACCATCAAAGATTTTAATTGTTTCTACAACACTTTCAGATCTTTAGTATTCCCTTTGCTGAGACTGTCTTCCATCTGTCTCACAAATTGTGTACCATGAGGGGGGATGTAGCCTACACTCACAAACGTGCACACACACACACACACACACACACAGCCACTTGCCAACACATATACACACACAGTCATCGGCTCAAATAAACTCTGTTCACGCTCTACTCATTCCTTAGCGAGTGAAAGTTCTGGTTCTGGTATTTTCATTTTTGAACTTGATAATTGCTTCTCTATTAACATGAAAAGATAAACTTGGCATTGATAAACATGCACAAAATATTACCACTGCACAACACCCACTGACTCCAATTTATATCCAGTTAGAGAGCTTTGTAACTGTAAATAAACTGTAATAAAAAACCGATGAAAAGAAATGTTTCATAGTAATTTAAAACCAAGCAAACACCAGGTAGTATTAAGTGAATCAATACATCACATTTAAAAAAAAAATGTATTGGTTAGTATGATTATTAGTTTAATAATCATGTCTCACAACTGATAAGCACTAAATCTATGCTCCCAAAACCAGTGTTAGATAGATACTGTAAATACAAATGGAATGACAACAGAAACAATTTACATGATCAGCAATGGCTTTTGTAATTATTTGCTTTTGACATCGCTCCTTGTTGGCTATGATTATCAAGACTAACAGGGCAAGAAAGACCCAGACGGACTAATTCAGATGCTTTGCCCATATAACCCAGATTGTATGGATATAAAACCAAAAGTTAGCACAGCAGTCCTTCACCTGTTGTGCACAACAACAAAACTTACCAAGAAGTCAACGAGCAATGAGTCGTACCGTTTCACACCAGCTAGTAACTATTGGATTATGCGTGATTATGTAATTCAAACATTATGCTAATCCGCATACAAGAAGTCAGTATGTTTTACCATTAAATGCTAAAAAACTGAATAGAAAAGATTGACTTTTTTAGTTTTCTAATATCTTGATGGAGTTGTATAAATCACCATTGGCACCTGAGCACCTTTGTGCATCATGGGATTTTCTATTTTTATTTATTGCCTACATACTGAGTACTTGTATTTTGTATTAATTGTATTTTTCTGATGTGAACACAGTCAACACCTGTGCAGACTTATTGTGTAGCATGATATTGGGACACAGCAGAAATTTACTATTTATCTTTATTGTTCTTTCAGGTAAATCTGATGAACCTGAGCATTTGTTTACAACCTGTATGATGACTTTCCAGCCCCAAAGAGTCCGTGTTTCAGAGTTTACCACGATTTAAAAAATTATTTTAGTACATTTAATGTTACAAACCTTGATAATGACCTTCCCATCTCATGCTTGGAAAAAAAAGCTATTTAGCATTGTCCACACATTGTTGAACTATTCTATTATAATGGAAAACAACCTTGTTATCACTATGATGTCTGCAACCCCTTTTCACCTCAATAGTTAAGAGCCAAATTGGGGCAATTAGGAACGTAAAAGTTGCTGGAGTGGTGCAGAAGTGCCAAAAACTTTGTGCTGGCAGTAATCTCGGCTTCACAGCAGGTCTTGGCCCTGGCTTCAACCTCTGCCTTTTATCTTCCCTTTGTTGGCGTGGCTGCGTTGAAACAGAGGTTCAACGCATCTCCTCCCTTCTCTGGTGTGGCTCTACAAAGATGATTGCCTTCTAGTAACAAGCCTCTGCCGTACATCACCGCTACTATCACCACTACACCTCACCCCATGTCTTCCCCCCTTTCTCTCCCTTGTTCCCCAGCTCTATGCTTAGCAAACATCAAAGGGACCTATCATACCCTGATGGTTTAAATCTTTTAACAGGGAATAACAGCCGGAGTACATCCAGACCCCTCGTGTCCCACAGTCATGTCACCATGTGTTCCCGCAATGATAGCCAGGGGAGAGGCTCTGGCCGGGTGGAGGTCTTTTTCTGGTGGTGCGTGTTCTCTCGGCAGGACTGTGAGGGGGGCCCCGCACTGTGATCAGGGGCCAGGCCAAATTCTGTTTGAAATGTGAATGGGCTAATTTTCATCAGCCTCCTTCATGCTAGGAGAGGTCCCAGGTGCCACAGCATGCCAAGGGTCATCATTAAAAGACGTCTGCCTTCAAACCCCCCGCCCCCCCCAAAAACAAACAAAAAAAAAATAAAAATGTATATAAAAAGAGGGAGGCACACCACAGCATCTTGTGGTGATGCGTTTCTTTTATACTTTTATTATTTCTCGGTTAAATTCATAAACATTAATGAACAAAATTTATACAACCCACATGCTCCCTCTCCAAGGCTCCCACTTTTTCTTTTCTTTTCACTATTTCTTTATCTGACTTCTTTCTTTCTTTTTACCCCCCCCCCCCCCTTCCTTGGCTGGTGTATAAACAAACAAAATAGTGACTGAAAATGTGGAGACGACCTCGCTCGAGATATGGGGGGAGGTTCAAATCTGATTCGAAATTCAGATGGATTCCATGATCAAAGGAGGCTCAATATCTCTCAGCTGTTCAAAGGGACTTGTATAAAACAAATGTGATGTGACCAAGTGTAGAGGAGCACTCATTAAGAGCTAAAGCAGATAATGACAGGTAAGATGAGGAGATGGCGCTGCACTCTAATTCTCTCCCCCCACTGAACAGGCATTTGTTTGCTTTTGCGTGTGTTTTTGTGTGTCTTTCCGGCGCCTGCGTTTTTGTTGCTTTTGATATTGATTAGGGAGGGAATAGGAGAAAAGGTACATGGGGGGTTCAGACGCCGCTATCCTGCTCCCTTTTGTCGGAGACAGCCCTTGAGTTCTTGCTGTTGTTCTCTGCCATGTGCCAGCATGGGGAATTTGGGTTGCTTTGCACACAAAGTCACAAGCAGCTAAATGCCTCCCTTTAGGGTCTGCAGGGTATAATCCACTCCATTGTTTTCACTTTTGTGTCGTGAGGAGGAGTGAACAAATGGGAATCCTACACCCACCTTTCTATCCACCTTTTGTCAAGGCTCTCTATAATAAAGAGAAACTTTATGCATTTACAAGTAGAAAGAAAATATATCAATCTAATGAATCATCTGAATGAGTCATCTGAGTGTTTGTGAATAATACACACTTTTTCTAAGCTTTAAATCAACGCCAATAAGGAAACAACCATGTGCAAAAAAAAAAAAAAAAAGTTATATTATCAAGTATTAGCTGTGTGTTTGATGTTTGGCCTCTGTCTCTTACAGGTCTTTTTGCTTCTGCCTCTCTGTTTTCAGGTCCTGACCTTCAGTGAGCACACAGCTCCAAATGAGCCAGGTCAGTTTTGTAGTCTTTTTGTGCTTGGAGGAGCCATGAAATATTCAGGCTTAGTGCTTCCCTGAGACCAGGCTGGTGGCTGTGGCTTTGTTAGCATGCTTTGCCCTACACTCCTTGTCCAGTTTCCATATTGCACCTTGAACCGTGGTCTTTGGGGTGGGAGGGGTTCGCTCGGCAGCCCCACTCCCTCCCTCCGAACATAATGTCCCATTTTCTGCTCATCTTCACTGAAGGTTTTTCAATAAGAATTCTGTTTTAGTTGTCATGCAAGTCCTCCCACCTCATCGCTTGATAGCAGCATATCTTCTGTATGGCTATTTCCAGCAGGTAAAGGTGCGGGATATAACCCTATGTGGACTTTGTCAATTCATGACCAATGGCGAGGTCCTGCATTATACACTAAGCTGAGCAGGAGAGCAGGTTTGTTTTATTCACAACCTTGTGGATTCAAACAGATTGCTCCGACTGGGGATTTGAAGCAGATGCTATCATACGGGTCCAAAACATGGAGAGAGAACAGGTAGGAATAAACTATGTATAAAAGCACTGGTAAGCTTCAGCCTCGGGCAAAACTACATGGGCTACAATGTTACCCTCCCCAAAGCCACAATCAATTCTTGGCTTCACGGTATCCAAATGTTTATTTTTGCTTGGCTGAAATATAATGACAAGTTGTTCTGAGATACAATTGTACCCTTGGCTTGCATTGGTATTACAAAGTACCTCGCTCAGGTTTACCTTGGTTTGGAATGAGTTCAGAGCTTATGAAATAAAAAAAAAAAAAGGTCTAAATACTGACTATTTCAGTCGTCACTCTTTGTTATTAATGGAGAAATCTGAAAGATTCACATGGTTCCTTTTGCCTATTTTAGAAATGAGCTGATTCATTGCATTTTTAGATCCCAACCAACTTCAGGAATTTGAATCACTCCAGATTCTAAATCCTGCATGTCAGAACTAACAGCTGTAACATATTACTACTCTATCCCCCCCTCTATAAAATAAGCCAACCACATCCAAAAATATTATCATCTCATTCAAATTCATAACACTGATGGCTTTCAAACATCATCTATATAATCCTAGAATAATTTCCACATGTGTCTGTCCATATCTGGAGTCATAAATAACTGTTCCATGACCAAATCCCTTGTAAAAGGACAGAGTGTAGGTGTCGGCATTGCTATGGTTTGCCTGTCCTGTGTGAAATATAAACCCAGCTATCTGCTCTGTCTTGCCTGACATGCACTTAATCCATCTTGACGAAGGGATGCACTCTGTCTGTTAGCGGGGGCTCCACCGAGGCGATGAGCAGCGCCACGACCCTAAATCCCACCTCCACCCCAATCTTTCCCTCAGCCTGAGACACACTACATCCATAAGTATTCCATTAACCTCAGTCCTGCCTTTCTGAAGAGCTGAACACGCCTATATCAGTGAGGGTGTGTAGGTGTCTCTTTGTGTCTTTGTTGGTCAGTACATTATACATGCTAAAATGTGACTGTACCTTGACCTGGCTACCTGTCCATCTTTTCACTTTTTGCATTATTGCTGCTGGTTCCCTGTCCGCATTGAGATCTTTGCTGCAGGGCCACGTAGGCCCTTTGCAGACTGCAGTCCCCTGCAAAACGGCATGGGGCCCCAGGTAACGGGTGGGAGATTCACCAACTTGGAGCTGGTATTACTTTGGGGGCTTGAGTATAAATCATACTCATAAATGTATTGATAAACAAAAATGTGTAATTGTTTATTTACACATGAAGATAAAAGAGCACAATGAAATTTAACACTGCATAAATTAATACTGTATTGAATACCCCAACCTTAACGGGGCAGTACTCCTAAATCTTAAACCTGGCCCTGCCAAACCTCAATCAACAGTCAACAGTGCATCTTTTGGTGACTTTAAACTGCAGTGAAAGGTGCATTTGGGAAAAGAGAGCTCCCCCAGTCAGACAACTTATCTCCACCTCAAATGCATTAAAGCCATATAAGTTCATATATTTATACTGCAACATTGTTTGGAAAGATAGAAAGACACAACGAAAATTAGTGTAGATCTACTATTGTAGAAGTAGATGTAGATGTTACTACAATGCTTCTTTATGTCCAGCAAACTACTCTGCCGGAGCAGCCTGCCAGGCTGTGCACAGGCATTGATTTTTAGCTGGCATACTACACACTCACACTAGGGGGCAGTATGTGACTTAAAAACATGTCCTTCTGGTCCTGCCAGCGCCTTGGCGGGCCCATGTGCGCACTCCAAAAATTTAATGAAAATTTAAAGTCAAAATTGATTTTATCCTCAATAAAAGCAATCCTCGAAGCACACATCAGCAATATTCTTACAAACCACAAAGATTACGGGTGAATTCAACAGCCACTAAATAATCATACGTTCTGCAGCGAGGCCTCATACATGGAGCTCTTTCAAAATAAGAAATGGCACATAGTACCTCAACAGGATTAGTGGCTGCAGCTTCATTTTACACAACAGTTATAGAGATAGACACTGTTGTGTTGACGAGATTCACATCTCACAAAGTGAGCAGTTTTTGGCAATGTAGCCCACACAATGGAGGTAAATAAAATTTGAGAGGAACTGAATGCACTTTTGTAATAATGTATTTAGATGTAGGAAAAAATATGTTCATTTAAATCCAAATAATTAAAAATGATCCTCCAATGCCTGGATGCATTTCATTTCAGTCTCATAGGATTTTCCATTTTAGACTGGTTTTATGCAAACTGTTGCTGAGGCCCATTCAGCATGTTCAAGAAATAATAGAAACAATGACAATGAGTTCATTTTGAGAGATACACATTTCCACACGTGTAGATCTACATTACTCAGATCAGACATGCACAATTTGAAAAAAAAAAACAACAAAAACCCCCAAAAAACTCCAAAACGATAGAAAGCACAAAACATCCATTTATGTTTCCACTCAAAACGCAGGTGGGCACGACCACCGTGCTGACACATGCACTGGTCTATGAGGCGAGTCAATTAGAAGCGGCTGCAGATTATTTGTTAATTAAATAGGGGCTACCTTAACCACAAAGGTACAGCAGCTCACACCTCACGGTGTAACACTAACAGCTGCCAGGCCTTGTTCTGCTGAGGGAGAGGGGGCTGTTCATTAAGCAGCGCTATCTCTCCTGGGCTTGTCCACCTGCCTTGATCACGTTTGCATTAATAATGCATCACCGAGTGCAGTAATACAACCATTACATTCGCTTCTCCTCTCAGCCTCTCGCTGGCAGCTCTGCCACCACAACATGGGGATGGGGGGGGGAGAAATTGTAATCTTTTTTCTCCTTTATCTGGGGCTCCTCTTATATTGCCACCCCCAAAGAACACATTTCTGCTGTATACACACACCAAAATGACTTTACCCTTTCTCTTTTGGGTTCACCACACTTTGAAAACAATACGGTGGGACACAGCATCCGCCGGATGAAAGTTGACCATTTGGAGTCACAGTCTGCAATTCTTTATCTGGCGTCTGCCATGATATATATCTATGTATCTATATATCTACTGCAGCAACTAGAGAAGAAGAAGAAGAGTGTTCTGTTTCGCAGAGAGAGGGAGGATGTGGACTGACAGGCCGTCTCAGCCGTTACGTGCATGTGCCTTTCAAGGTGATCATGAATTTTAATGGTAGCAGGAATTTGTTTGGGAAGATTGTCTTCAATTATTGGACTCGGCTGATAGGAATAGATGGAGGGAGATTTACATAGATATCAAACACCTGTAATTAAATCTAAATGCGACACGGCCTCTGTCAAACAGCAGGCTTTACACGCAAGAGGACACCCCCCCCCCAAAAAAAAAAAGCCGTGGAAAAAGACACAATTTCCAAGGATCACATCTGCTTTAAAAATTCACAGAGTAATTGCCTTTGTATAGGAGAACAGTATATCCAAACAGTCAATAGGAGAAATTGAAGCAGTTGCGGGAGTGAGCCTGGCAGCTTGCTGGTTGGGTAAATATTACTTATTATTTTCTAATGTAACACTCCTAAGCCTGAGCTCAGATTTCCATTTGGAAGCAAACATTAAGGAGATTCAGGAGTCATCCAAATGGCCAAGTAATTAATGTTACCACGCACGCCCAAGATATTAGGATGTTAACAGTGTTGGAGCCATGTGATTCCGAATACAGAGTGAGGGCTTTATTACTATGGCCCAGACAGGGGGTGACATCCCTCCTAATTGGGGACATCAGAGTTCCTGCTGCTGCGTCTTATCCTCAGTTCAGATCGCTCCTCTTTCTTTTTTTTTCTACTTTTTTTTTTTTATTTATCCCCCCAACCCCCTTCCTTCTTTCTCCTTCTCCCTCTTGCTCCTTATCACTGGGATCTGCTCTCATTAGCAGTCGGCTGCGGCCCCCCTCGTTTGCATTTCAAGTGGCGGCGCTGCGCAGGAGCAGCCCTGCGTTACCGTCAGGCAGGGAGGGGGGGGGGGGGGGGGGGGTGAGAGAAGGAGGGAGAGAGAGAGAGAAAGCGAGAGGCGAGAGGCGAGAGGCGAGGGGGGGGGGAGGAGGAGAGACCAGGAGCCGTCGCACACTGTTGATGTTTCATCACGGCACCGCATCCCGACATCTGGGGCCGTCTTTTTTCCCATGAGCACCAGTGTGTCATTAACAGGATTAATCTGGGCCCTAATTTCCTAATGATTGCTGTTTTAATGTATGTGAACGAGTGCAGTCTCTTGACTCATTACCGCCAATTTGCCTGAGACACACATAATCAGACTCTCTAACAACCTACCAACATTTATTTTTGCTAATATGATTTTTTTTCTTCTTCTCCCACTGTGGAGAGAGCAAACAGTTTAGTTCTGGCGGAGTGGATCCCCAATCAGTTTTCACTCTATGCTTTACTGACTCCGAATGACATGCAAATCAGCAAAAACTTATTTATCTCTAGATGTGTGGCCTAATGTTACTGCATCCATTGCCATTACTACCCTACTGCAACAGCCCCCTGCAACTGTGTTACTAAAAATGGGATATGATCCCAAGTGAAGTTTTAGTGTCAACATATTATAAAATTAATAAATTACAACCAGTATGAATTTGAGGGCACGTTGTACAATGTGATAGAAACCAAGCAAGCCCACTTAAACATTTACAACAAGTGCACTATTGACTGGGGATGTGGTTGGGGGTTTGTGGCTTGTGGTACCAAACCTTCCCAATAAACACATAGATGTATTCAAGCCCTGGGGCAGCTGCAGGGCAGCCCTGTGAAACCTGGCCATGGTGTCTTGCTTTAAGGGAAAAGTCTCAAGGATCTTCACCCAGGAGGATCCTCTATGGCCTCTGTGACAATTGACCTTTAACCTCCCCCAGCCTCCACAGCAGCTGAAAAAAAGTGGTTCAAGTTGCTTCTTTGCAGGTCAGCGGCCCCTGTGTGATTTCATCTGCTGAACCTCGACAGAGAGTGAGGATGACACACTGTTTAATATTAACGCCATCCGTAAAGGCTTGTTTTGTATGTCTACATATTAAGAGATTTAACAAATGAATGTAGAGCTACCAGTCAGTTACAAATACAGGCATCAGCTGTAACAGTTTACAAAAACCACAAATCCTAAAAAAATAACCTAGCATAACCTCAGCTAACTGCTATGTACGTGGAAAGACAGGTCTGTTCATTGAAGTTTGGTGCAAACCTAACTTACAAATTGCAAACATATCTAATGAAAAACAACTAGTGGAGGAGTTTAAGCCTTACTCAGAAAATAGTCAGAACAATGGGATCAAAAGTATCAAGTATATATATATGTGGGTGTGTTTAAAGTAGCAGACGCTGGAATTTACCTCATATTCATTTCTGTAAAGTACTTCAGTAATATCATAGTAATAATATTATATACTTATAGTAACATAATTTTTTACCACATATTCATATACAATATACATTCCACCACTACTTATAATGAAACTAACTAAAAGAACAACTTACATCAGTTATGTGCCATTTGTACACATTTACTGTGACACTGATGTCAACAGCAATTGTCAATATTCATTTGGGTTATGGAATATCCATTGTTCATGGATGGATGACAAATGCCATGTGCAATTCTTAAAGCTGTAGAACCTCTGATACAAAACACTACTCTACACTAAGATGTTCCTGATATTTGAAATCTTTTTGGGTTTTCTTTTTTCTTTTTATTTTTTTTTTAACAAATTCGGGGTTAAAAGAAATGATGTTTACAGAATGCACTCTTTCAAAAACTGGCCAAAGAGCATTAAGAAAATACCTGCTAAGATATAATTTCTATTACTACTCACATATGTTGTATCATGTTATCAGTAAAGTGATATCTGGTGTTTCTGTTGGAAACAGGGTTCAACAAAATTGTGCCAAATTATTCCCTCATGAACATGTGTCAGGTGTCAAAAGAATAAGATAAATCTCAGTCTTCCAGCCTGCAGGCAATTTTCAACGTTTAAGGCCCTCAGTGCTTGAAAACTTGCGTGATAGATCTTTAAACATAACTACGATCTGATTTCATTTGTGACGAAATATTAATTAAAGTTCTTTAAATGCCAGCCTGTTAATTGGTGTGCACCTGCACATGAAGAGCAGATTCTATGATTAATATTACTCCCAACTCAGCACTCTATCCCCAGTAACTCCTGGTGCAAGTAGTGGAGTGCAGGGTAAATATTGAATCTGGGACTAAACTCCTGCTGTACATGGCAGAACAGGGGCAGAAGATATGTGAGAGTTGAGAAGCTGTCCTAATTAAGAAGCTGTAATCAGGCTTGGAGCTAGGGGGTAGCTCCCTGGGTGTCATTTGTGATATTAAACCACGCTGTCCTCCTCCTTCTGTTTGTTGTGCTTCACTGGCTGGAGCTAATCCTCTTTAATATAGCTGCAAATATGCAAATGGACATTTCAATATACCAAACCTTCGATCGCTATCCTCTTTTAATTCAACAAAAGTCAAGAGCAGGACCTTGTCAGTCAAACTCTCTCTCCCATTATAGCAATACTAATGTTCTCCCATTACGCACAGTCCAACTAATTAAGAGGAAGTTTGTGTGGAGAAGGATTTCTGGTTCCCAGGAGAGTGCAGGACATGGCTTTTTTCAATCTTGGGGCTGGCCTTGGGTGGATCGGAAAGTTGTTTGCTTACACTCTTCAAGTCTTCATAAAATAATGCAAAAATGGAAATGCACAGAGCGAACAGCTTGGGTCCAGTCTAGACCAGCTCCCTAGGCAAATGCAATACTCTCCACATGAGCAGTCATGGAATGAAAAGCTCAGCATCACTATCTGTGAATGAATGGTGCAGTTTGTGAGTAGGGTTCGAAAGGCCAAGTACCCCACAATGAGATGGCAGCATTTATATACTTGCGACACAATTCATAAATAATGGATGAATCTGTAGATCTCTAGCACCCTGTGCATCTACATGTCACAAGTGACTCAGTGATGATACCATAAAGCAGAGCTAAAGTGGTTTAAGGTCTATTCTGTGGAAGTCTCAGGATAAAGAGGGCTAAGAGAACCAAGGGACACACTTCCTCTTGTATTCCCCTGCTGCTTGTGGGGAATACTAAAGGAAGAAAAACTCTGCTCTCAGCTGCTTAACCTCGCAAGTAAAAGCAGCCCAAGAACAGTTACTGCCAGCTGATGGTGAGAATTTTGCAAGTACAGGACAGGTTTCTGTGAAATTCTTGCTCCCTTTTGGTAACATCCCTATAAATAGCTGGATGCAACTCATATTGACTCACTGAAGCATCTCAAGCTTGACCAGGAAGTTCTTATGTGCAGAAATAGCATAAGCTCAGAGGTAGGTTGGTTAGCTTAAGACAGCTTAGATGGAAATGAAATGAAGTAATGCAGGCATATTAAGAGATATGGTCAACATTTTTGCAATGGTTATTTAAGATTATTCCAATTCAATGTACCTTATAGAGTAAGTTTACAATATTATAGTACCATATATATATATATATAAATATATGTATAAATAAAAGCCCAACAGTTCCCGACATGAGCAAGAATTTGGCGTCTGTAGACAGGAAAAGCTTCTATTTAACAGGAAGAAACAACAGAGCCAGAGTCAGGGTGGGTGGCTGTCTGTTTTAATTGGGTGGGTTGACTGGATAGAAATGGGGGAGATTGGGGGAAAGAGAACAAGAGAGAAATACCAGGAACAGCTGTGTATAGTGTTGCGTTCAAGCTCTGTCAGAGTGCTTGATATAATGATTATAATAACGAGACTTGGTGTAATAATTAATATAATCATTAATAATAACATCAGGCATGATAGCAGTATTAACTATTAATAACTATGAATAATTATAAGTGATGAGTGTTGAGCAGCAGTGGCAGACAGACCCTGCAGCTCCAGAGTCAGAGACACCTACAGAATGAGAACAGGGTGAGAGTGAGACAGAAAAAGAAAAGCAAAAAATGGGCTGCACCGGTAACTGACCTGATTAAATGCACCCCATCTCTCTGCTGTGCTTTTCCTGCAAAATGCCAGAAAAATTATTTAAATAAAAAGAAGTACCTACAGGAAGGAGCCACCACAAAGTTATTGACAGAAATGCGATGAAAATCCATGGGGAGAGAAAGAGAGAAGAAAAGAGAAGTTCTCAGCCCAGAGATACATAACTATGGGATGGTTCATGGCTAACCTAAGCCAGCCCTAACTACAAGCATCATCAAAAAGTTTTACATAATCCAAACCCAATCTGGGAGCCACAGGATAGGAGCCTGAAAACTGAAGTCTCGGCTTCCCATTCTACTCCAGGAAACTCTATGAACCACAAGTAGGCCTGTATATAGACAGCAGGGAATTTTACATCTTCTGCAGTTTGACTCCCTATTCAGCTTCATTTAGCTTCATAGGTATCCAGGTTGGTGTCATTTGTATAGGAATGATAACTTAAGTGGCCCTTCCTGATAATATCACCTAAAGGAAGCATATACTGGGATTAGCAATACTTTCAACGGTGTGGTTGGGGTTTTTTCTTTTGTTTGTTTGTTTGTTTTTTTCAGATTAATGGGTTCGGGTAAGATAAAGCAGTAGAAGATGGATGGATGGATGGATGGATGAAGGGGTTGGCTTTTGCAGAGTCATGCAGGGGAAAGATGGCAACTTCCCAATCTAAGCTTCAAAACTGCTCTTCAGAAACTCATGGGTGATGTCACAGATGCTTCGGCCATCATTATTTAAAGTCTATGGTTTTTATGGGCAGCCGAATGAGCCCCGGATGGCTCCTCCTTTCCATTACAAACAGACCACCAGGGCACCAACAACAGTAGAAAGAATGAATAAAGGTGTTTCGCTTTTAAAATCCCTTATTTGGTTAATCACAGGATGTCTTACAATAAATGGGAGTTAAGGTTTCCAACATTTCCTTGCTTTCCTCTCTGAGGCGGAAAAAGGGTATCTTAAAAATGTGGCTTAAAACTGCATAAAAGTCCATTTTGAGCTGTCTGGCAATCACAACATCTGTCCCTGAGCAGAGGGTATGTGACTTTATACATTTGGATAAATTTGGGATAAAATAAATTCACAACTCAAAACAATCTATATAACATACAAATAATATTACATATATCACATATTCCAATGTAATACATTAAATGATGTTAGCCTGGTTATTTCATTTTGGTATATAGTGGGTTATTCCCAGGCCCATGCCAATTCCCCAAATATGTTTGATGCAAATCTGTTCACTAGTAGTAGTAGAGTGAAAACAAATCCTCCTCAGGTTGATAAGTATGAATGTGACTGTGTATGAATGTTTATAGACCTATGTATATTAAGGACATGCTTTGTACTGGCTAACTAAGCCTGTATTATACGAACAGTCAGATATTCTGCAACATCGGCATTTTCAGCACACGTAAATGTTTCCTGAATAAATGTTTCCAAATAATTCAGTTTTTTTTTCCTACTCGATTGGGTCATACTGTGTATATTTATATCTGTTTTCTATATTTGGTTGTGTTTTCAGTGTATTTTGAACATTTTCTGTACTTTATGAAGTGTGTTCATATTTAATTGCGTTCTCTACATTTGTGTTGTGTTTTGTGTATTTGGAATGAATGTGATTATACAGTATGTGTACAGAATGCATGTTTAAATTGGTGATGGCCTTTTTTCATTTTAACCCTATAGCGCCGTACGTATCATATTTGATACATACATTTATGAAAACATCCCCTTGGCAAAATAAAAGAAAAAGAGATTGAAAAAGGCAGCTGTTTGAAAAAAATAAAGATGCAGATATAAAGATACAGATGTTATAGATGACCAAGGAGAAAAGTTTTTGTTATTGCCTGAATTGGGTGTAATGCCCAATGTAACAAATATGATATAAACAAAAAGGCAAATATGCTTTTTTTTTTTTTACATTTTGTTAAAGGGCCAAATAAAGATATCAGATTGAAAAAAATTTAATTATCTGTCCATTATTTCTCTGGTCAGGCTTTATAGGGTTAACATGTTCTGTCTGTTGCTATTGTGTTGCGTAGTGATGCACTCAAAATACATGTGACTTGGGGCATACACTATGCATTCATCAATTACTTAAATAAAGCCAAAACCTAAATGTAATGATACACCTGATAATGGGGTAATTATTATTGGGCTACTTATCTTTGTTTAATTACTTGTGAAAGACATTACAACGTGATAAAGCCTGATGAATCCATTGCAGGATTCAATCACTGTGAGTACTTAATAGGCATCATGCCTGGCTTGACAGTCACTTGAAGGTGTTGCGTCTAGTAGACTGCTGGGCTAAGACCTGTTGTTAATAGTACTCAGATGCATCCCTATAGGTGCAAATGAGGTGAAAATAACAGTCAGATAGAAACGGCTGAGACCGTGTATTCACTGTGTTTTTGTATGTCATATGCTGCTCAAAACAGATTTTGTGGAATTTTTTGTGCAAAAAAACCTCCCAGCCACCAGAAGAAAGCGAGGGCACACTTGTTTCTGCATCCACCTCAGCAGCTGCAGCTGTATTCAGCCTGGCAAAGCTGTCCGCATGCATTTTTACTTGCTGGGTAAACTCAGCCACCCTTGTGCCCCTTCAACTAGCTGTGGAAAAAGCTCCTTCAGTGGCTTTTCAATTATTGATTGACAGTAAAAAGCTTGTGGGTTCATTAAGATCATAGATGTGCTGGGGGTAATGCTCCAAAACTGGGGTAACTGCACAGCACTTAGTCACAGATGGCCCAGTAACAGTGCTCAATAGCTGGGAGGAAGGAGCGCAGACAGGAACAGTATCACACTGAACCTGGCATTGGTGTACCATTAAACACTGAGCCAGACTGTTTCTGCTAAGGATCTGTGTATCTGCTCGAGGGGAGCTCAAAGCAACAGCCACAGACAACCTCCTGAAGGATGCCACGTAAACGTTACCTCTTAGAAAAGAACCATCTACCTCCCGGTGCCACATGCGAATTAAGGCCGTTGTCTGCTAAAACAGATGAATAACCATATGGGCGATCAATTCAAAGGTTACCTCTTTTTGAGAACGCAGGATGGAAGCAAAGCCAACAAAGTGGAACCGTTTTCTGCACTGAGCGGCAACAACAACAAATTACATTATGTGACACTCCTGCCTGATGGGCACTTTACTGGTGACTCAAGTTTATAGGTTTACATTTTTGGGAGTCAGGGTGAAGGCTGGCACAATAGAGACACAATAGAGCCAGGCAATGGGTCTCGCCAGCAAGTGGAATATGAAACAAGAGACTACTTCATTAAAAAAAACCTGCTATCTAGGTCACTTGAACTGACTGCATAAAGATCACTGAATTATTAACTATAATCAGTGCACCTAGTTGAAAAAGACTGAGTCAAATGAAGGAGTCTTTAATAGTCTCTTTTTTTCAGACTTTTTTCTATTTACAAAACTAGCACCGATTAGCTTAACACATTGAAAATCATACACACCATATTAAGCCACAAAAATCTTTCTTTAGTTAACTTTCTCATATTAAATTAGTCACATTATACAGTGTAGATATTGCTTAAGAATATCATAGTGATTCTTGTATTCGGCCTAGCAAATCCAAATTTTAGTAACAAAAGATTTTCCTCGACTTTCTGTTGTCTGTGTATGTTGATGATTAAGTCAAGGGGAGGAATTTTCCATTCCCCCGAGGTGGACTAGGTTAAATTGAGTTGAAAATGAGATTTTAGCATCGGCTGCAATAATAGCAGGGAGCTGAACTTGGGTATGATCTCTGTTAATAGAGTGAGAGCACAGGAGAATTTGGTGTTACGCTGTGAATAGAGGCAGAGCAGGTGGAAACTAGGATCCTTTTCATGAACAGGCATGAAGTCAATTAGACAGCAGAGAGGGAGTGTGAAGAGTGGAGGGAGGAATATGTGCTCATAAGCAGAAGGAATCTGGAGCTGTGGTTGGGGATGTTTTCTGCGAGACGTCATGTGATAAGGATACAGCACTCTGCGCCCAGAATTGGTATTGTTTAGGAAATAAACAGGGTAACTTGCATGTCAACTTATTAATCATCTGAAAAACCAGTGACTTATTTGTGCCTTTCTTTTCTTAAAAGACAAGGTGAGAAGGTTGTGATCTTCTCATACGGTGCTAAAACTGTGTCTGTTATTTTCTTAAGAAAATAATTAAATGTCATGGTGGAGCAGATTCATTTTAGTCAAAAGGATGAATCTCATATCTAAGTGAGTTTCATTAATGTGTTTTTCAATAGTGTTGTAGAGGTCTTTGTCAGAAGAGTGTGATATATGAGGCCTCAGCTTCACAGGGATTCATTGCTGGTTTTGGGAACTGCATTGGATTTTGTAACTAATGAATATTCTCACCCAATTATTTTCTAAATGATTTGAAATCATTATTTAGTCTATTGATATTTGGGAATATTTTCCAGAACCCATGTTTCAATGCCGAAATATTCACATTTAAGAAACTGGTACCAGCATACATTCATTTTTGCTTAAAGATAATATCAGAAAGTTGTTGCAGCCTGACTTTTAGTCATCGGACAAAGTGAGCAGTTGCTTCAACTCTAATGGTATTTGTTAGCCAGATGTAATGAAGTAATGAATTTACTAAACACAAACACACTGAATAGATTTCAGTATGAATTATTATACACAATGGTAACTACACATCATTATCAGTGGTCATGTGCAAATATTTGGTTCAAAGTACAATTTGTAGCCAACATAATGGTGTCAGTGCAGGAAGTGAAATATTTTGTCTCTGTGCTACAAAACAACTCTTTATTTTACAACGTGACACTCACTAGATTCACTTTGATATCATTCAGTATTGAATGAAACAATTACCGAACCCTCATCTCCTCCGATAGGCCCATGTGTGCAGATGAGATTGTTTACAACTCTGTCGGGGGTCGTGTAGTGTCTTTCAATTAAACCCTGTTGTCTTTAACATCCCAAATATGCAATTAAGCTAATTGGGAAGACGAGCCTTTGTGCTCATAGTGGAGGATGATAAGGGGCAGACCTCATCAGTCCCCTCTCAGCCCAAGTCATTGGCCTTTCGCTGTAATCTGCTTCATTTGGCGCACTCTTGCCCTCCCCATTAGGCATATCCCCAGTGGAGGGCCTTTTCCTGCATTACACTGTAACGGGCTTGTTAATAATACATTAATGAAGAGCTTCTCTTCCAGATTAGGTGGTGGCCCCTCTGATAATGGGGAGCTGGAAGAGGGCCAGGCAATCACCTTACTGTTGTAATCTAACCTTGGGTTAAATAAGCTTTTGTTAGTCAGAGAGAGAGAGAGCACCAGAGAAGGGGGGGGGGGGGGGGGTTGTGACAGAGAGCACTTGCCTGAGGAAATGTAAATGACTCTTTTGTCTCAGACATGGGTGAAAATATGAAACAGTGAGGAAGCAGAATTAAAGGTGGCTGCTGTTTTAGGCCTTAGCGTACATAATTGTGTAGTGGAAACACAATTACCCAATGCTCCTTGAGGTGACAGGTGATTGTTGCTGTGCCTGTGAAGTGCTTCAGACGGGGGGGAAATTCAGCACTGCCAGAAAAGTGCGTGGCAGGGAACGTTCCTCATATGTCAAGTTTTGCCTGTTCTTCATGAGTGACGGCCCACCTTTTCACTGCTCCAGGTTTGGAAACTGTGTGTGTAAATGTATTGTGATGCTGGCAATCAACAAATAATAAACAGTAGAAAAAAATGGCAAAAGAGTTTGGCTTAAATATTTTAAATACCCCTCTGCGTTTTCTGAACGGTATTCACTCTCAGGATGTATATGCTTGTCTCGCCTGCCTGCTGTTTTGGCAGCCTCTTTCCCTGTCTGTCTCCTAATAGAAATCTTGATAGAAATATCAGAAGGAGATTTTAATCACAGGGGTGTTGTGCATGCTTACTTATCTGAACCACAAAGGAAGAAAGAATTTCCAGCCGACGCTGTCACCCCTTTCATACGGCAGCCTCTGTCAGGGAGAAATGTGCCTTAAGACACATCTCCGATTCAGACTATGTAACACTTGCCAAACTGCAGCAAACTTAACAGCGGCTGAGAACAAATGGAATGAGGAAGCGATCGGAAAATAAAATAGAAAGAAATGTTTCCTAGAGTCAAATACAGTATGTTAAAGGAGAGCCTTGAGAGAAAACATTCAGGGTGAGAAGGTAAACACAACCATTACGTTTCTAACTGAGACCGAGTGCACAGGGAATTTGGATTGTGCTTTTGACTCATGATGCCCCCCCCACCCCACCCCGCCCACCACCTACACCCATCCTTCTTTATACGCTTCTTCTTCCCCACTCAGTCTTTGTTTTGTTTTGTTCCTCATGGTGTTTTGATGGGGACAAATTTTAAAATCCACCACTCAAGTATTTAATCTGAACGCTGTAGATGAAACAGAGCTGCTAGTTTGAAGGAATGAAACCCATGTTGACACTCATCTGCGCTCCTCCATCTCCAATATACAAAATTATCTGGGCATTGTGATGAGAGCAGCTTCTGTAACAGCAAAGTACCCCATACAGTATGTAAAGTTAGTGTCGAGAAGCATGACTAAATCTGAACCACGTCTTTTACTTTTGTCTGTAATAAATAAATAACAGCACAAATAAAACTTTGGGGAGTGGATTAAAAATAAAGAAGGGCTTCTGGAGTAAAGCCAGTCGTGTTCAATTAAGTCCTAATAACCAATGTTCTTTCTAAAGTTGGCGTAATTTGAAGCTCCCTGATGTTTTCATACAGGCTTTTTCTACTTATCTCCACATAAAAGGGGCAGTTCAGAAATTGTTGTCCCAAAGTAAGTTCTAAAAGCCCATCAAATCATTAAGTATGAGTTTTCAAAGAGCTGCCGATTGAAAGCCAATGGGAAAGTCCTCACTCTTTTATCTAGGATGTTAAAGAAAAAGATGAGGATCTTGAGCCTGGGCCTTTCAGATAAGTGAATATATTTAATTTTTGAAAGAATCACAGAGTTGGTGTCTTTGGTCCTCATGCCTACTGGGACCAAGGCATGAAGAAGTCAAAGTTTTTTTCCCCCCTCTCTCCATCTCTCACCCTGCTGTACTCATAAAGAGGAATAGGCCCTGAAACCTCACTGGGCCTCTAAGTTGATTTATTTATCAGGTCTACTCTGGTCCCGAGTGATGGCTGTGTGTGATGGATACCCAGGGGTGGGTCTTCTCAGAGTACCCCCCCACCCCCCCACCCACCGCCCCCCCTCCTCTGCTTCCTTCGTCCTCCTCCTCTCTCCCTTGCTGCGGCATCAGAGCTCAAGCCTGACACTGGGCTTTCATCGTGGGGCACGACTCAAGCCCCTGCACATAATGAATGTCGAGTAGGGCTGTTACTGCTAGATTTGCAAGAACGTGACTGACCAGGACATTAAACACAGCCTGTCTTAGGTCTGGCATTCCCACAAGTCCCTTGTCCCATCCGCTGTGTGGCTCAGATGTGGAACTGCAAAGTAAAGTCCTACCTATACGCCACAGATGTTTGCTTAGCTCTAGGAGAGATCTTTGTCACCCTGCCAAACCTGCACACCAAGAGCTCGCTGAAAACCACACAGGAAATTCAACAAAAAAGAGACTCCCCTCATTCACCTGACATAGAAACAAAGACAGACACATTGGAAAATAAAAACTGTATGTGTGTGAAAAACACTGGTACTGTCTCCCTGGAAAAGCTCAACTTTTAGGCCTCCAACTGTTGCGAGTCCCGAAAAGTCTTTTGTTATTTGTTCCAAAATGGCTGCTGTTGGTAACAGAAAACACTTGTTTGTTGTTGTTTGGTTTTCGTTGCCGTGTTCCAACATGTTAACGGCGTGGGGACCTGCTGATAGAAGGAACATCTGGCTTTTGTGCATAGCTGAAAGAGTATACATACATTATACATGATGTTCTGTACATCTGCCAAAGCGCCAGCCTCAATCAGTGCAAACACGAGCACAAAAAATAATATACTCCTTCTGAAGTATTTACGGGCCAAGCTGCAAAAATATTCACGTTTATCTACTCAGTATTGTAATCCGATTAGTTTTTATTTGGAGCTTTTTAATCAGAATTTTTCAGCTTGCTGGGTTTGGTTGCACTTACACTATTGCAGGAGCTGACAGAGTTAAATATCATGTTTTCCAGTTAGGGAATTTCTCCAAGAAAGCAGATGGATTGCCACTGGTGTTCCAGGCAACACCTGAAAGCTGTCAATGACTACGCCATCCTCAGTTTGGAACGGAAATGAATTGAAACTATCAACTCTCTCATAATAATAAGCACCTCTCTCATCTGCAGAAAACACCTTTGTGCTGCATACATCTTAAGTTTAACAAATGATACAGTTACACCAATATCGTACATCAGTTAAATTGCACTCAGTAAATTTTGCCTCTCGGTATTGAGATATATGTCGATGAACCTCAGAAATGAAAGCTAATGTCAAGAAAGAAAAAAAACATGAAAACACTTGACCAAAATTTGAATACAAACTTGCATGAAACAAGCCTACAGCCACCTGAACACACAGCAGGAATTCCTTTTAGGTCTGGGTTGATGACGTCCCCTCATTAGTTTAATGACTACTGCGATAACAGCTGCTCTTGTGTCTTTTCTGAACTAGGTGCTATTTTCTTTAAACAATGAGATTGATAACAAAATGCACCAATCAAATGGGAGTGTGTGATATAAACAGTGTATAGTTCTAGTGAGATTAGACAACTACCCCCATTTTCTGAAACTCACTGTCAATTTATTTGTGTTAATATATTGATTAAAATGTATCACTGTCTGATTTTTCTGAATTATATTTTTTAAAAAGTTTTCAAATAAATAAAATAGGAAATATATTGAATGCAAGCTGCAAACCATTCATATTCCACTTTTTATTTTCTTTCAGTTGTTGCTCCTGGCAACTACAACCAATGTTTTATTTCTAGCATTATCATTTCTATCAACCAATCTACCTCCCATAACTGCACAGATCTGGCAATGGAGTAGCATCATTTAAATGGGACCCATTATGTTCTTTCCCATTTTTATATTTGTATCTTTTTATTATTATTCTGGGACTCCACTGGAGTTGCTTTGCATGAATGAGTTCCAGGAAAGAAAAAAGAAATCCTTATCTATGATAGAGTGCCTGTAATGCAGCCCCTCAGCTGAGGAGCTGAATGAAACAGTTGATACTGGCTTCAGGCTGCCCAATAACTTGAAACTTTGTTTGTGTTTAATATGGACATATTTCAATGAGACTGTAAGCAAGAGGTGAGAGGTTGAATATTTTGAAAACAAATCCATGGGTTGGTTAGACATATTTGGAAGAGAAACTGACGTTGAACGAATAAATTACGACCCACACTGTTAGTATCCACCACAGCCCATACACTCACGTTTTTAGGGATTACTCAATGATTATGCTCCCTTTTGAAACAACTCATAAATCAGATGATAGCGTATCTGGCTAAATTATCAGTGTGTTTACATCCTATCTGATCATCCACTTTCATTAGAAATAGCGAACAGACCACAAGCGAGAGCTACAGAAACTGTGAAGCCGACCCAAAGCACTTTAGGAAAAACTCATATTCATTTAATATGGCTAGCTGAGGTTACATCCTTGCTACTGCCCGGCCATAAACTCCAGAGTTTCTGAGGCCCTAAAACAGAGATTTCGGAAACACAGTTGGCACCATTTCAGTTTTATAATTCCAGGGTTGCATTGTCGTCTGGATGGGTAGTAGCAGAGATATAATGATATAGACACCCATGGTCACATGATTGGGTTTTTATCTCCACTGGTCATTGTAACATTTACAACAAATGATATGTTGGATAGTAACCATCTTTGAAAGCACTCTTGTGGAGTTAAGCTAAATCTTGCTGCCTGTGCTGTTCCTAGTCTGCAGTATTTAATACAACTGACCAACAGAGTAGACAATCTGTATGGTTTTTATACACATTGTTTGTGAATGTTCATACCTCGTCTGCGTTCATGATGACTGAGATTATTCCCGATGCTGAGCTCAGTCATCACACATCTTTAGACTATGAAAGCGCCATATGACCTCCCTAGCAGCTTAAGATTTTTGAATGCACTTTTTCAATGCATCAGTAACAACAGCAAATAAACACTCTTCCAAAGTACATATAGCTTGTGAGTGTTGGATAAAGAGGGACAGTGCGCAATTATGTTTCTTTTTAAACATAATGAAAGAAAATTTTCTGTAAAAGGTGTTTTGGAGGAGACAGAGTTGCAGACAGCAACTGTATACTGCAGCCTACGCTCACTCTATGTACACACAAATTCTAAATAGATATGGTAAATTCAGTACACTGAGCAATGCGCCCACCACTGGCTTACAGTCCAAAATATGTCATATCGTTTCCTGACACAACGCCACACACCTCTTGCCTTATATGTCACATGTATTTGCCGTCAACCGCGGTGAGTGTGTACTCAACATGTAGCACGAGCTGCCCTTCTGTTCTCACAGGAAAGTTTCACCATTCCACACCATCTAGCTGTGAGAGTGATAATTGGGTAATGAGTAAATGAGTGAAAAACAGCTGGTGTCTCTGTGTATTTGCTTCAAGTATAGATTTTTAGATGCACGGGTAGAAGTAAACACACATGCGGCAAGCCATATGCACACACAAAGACGCACACACACAGTGGTTGTCGGTGCACCTTCCAACACTTCTGAGGTAAACTTGTCATAGACGGAGCAGCTATTTGGGGGCCATCTTGTTGTGTGTGTCTCCCTGGCTGAACTCAGCGAACAATGACAGGAAGGAAGCAGGCTGGAGGTGAGTGAGGTGTGGGAGCCCTATGAGTGTGTATCCAAGCCCTAATTAACTCTCTGCTGCTTCCTCTCTCCCTGGCATTCTTGCCTTCCTGGGGCACATGCCAGTTACATAGATGGTGTGTGTTTATGCATGTGTATGTGTGTGTGTGTGTGTGTGTATTTGGAAGCACCATAATATCACTGTCACCAGCGTTTGTTCCTGTGCTACCCTCCCAACCTCCCTTGCCCCCTCCTCTCCCCTCCCCTCCCCGTTCGCCTGGCAAGCCGCCCTCCTGCCCTCCTGTGTCAGGTTTTGTGAAGTATCCCGAAGCCACCGGATGCAGCATAATTACCCCCTGCTCACCATGAACCCTTGTCCCCCACAACATGAGCTTTCTCAGACTGTATCCATAAACAAACCAGCACACACCCACCTCCTCCCGTTGTGCCACCCACTCATTATGGGTGTTCCTCTCACTGCAGACCTGGTCAGAAAGTGCCCCTGAGCCCTACAGCAGTTTTTTTAATGACATCTCAACATAGTAAATGTTCTCTAACAATTCTTTCAATTCTCGTCTTTAAGCAGGAAAGTCAGCTATAAGTATATCCTGCAACAGGGGGCTGCTGTTTACTGGAAATGTATTAGACTAAAAACAAAAATAAGCGGTTTATTTATCCCGAGGTGCAGCAGCTGCCTGGCCCCTCATTTTGCTAAGCCCATCACTTGAAGTAGCCTTGTCAGAATGTGATGCAAGCCATTAAAGGCAGTGATGATGCACAACCCCCCCAACTAGTCTGACAGCCACACTGTCGCCGCCAAGCTGCAAAGCTTTAATACACAACTAGGAAGGCGTCCAAAGACCAGAGTAAATAAAGCAGGGAAAAGATGAAAAGCATGCGACAGTGAGGCAGACAGCTGAACAAATGCAATGACTTAGAAAATGGGCCTAACAGCTCACTCTTCCCCCACTCTTTACACAATCAACCATGTAAATTATTGAGATATCATGAAAAATAAATAGTTCAATAAAAAAAGGCTCTGCCAAGGCCCAATCATACAGTTTAGCTGCATATATCAGTGTTTTTCTCCATGGTAATGAATAGAATGAATAAAGACTTCTGTGGAAAAAAAGTGGAGATCTAACAGATCCAAGAGTGTCTCCGAGAATGGAGCAGATCGAAAGCAAAGAGGGCTCAGACCACTGCAAAACAGCTAGCTGCAAGCCTTCATCTCACCATCCAACAAGGTTATCTAAGAAATCAAATCAGGTGAACTTGACACGGCTCACTTCCAATCCGACTCAGGGTAGCTCCATAGCTGTAGCAGCGCTACCTTTGAGAAGCATTAGCTGAATGAGTCCTGCAGAAGGGAGAGAGTAAAGGCTGTGTTAAATGTCCATTGTTTTTAACGGTTTGAGGCTTTATCCCTGTGTTCTCCAGTGGTGCTTCCTCAAAGAGTAATGCCCTGGGAGCCTAGGCGCTTTGAGCTGGGACTAGCCCTCTTCCTCTGGTCCTTACATGTGATCTCCTTGATTTTAATGAGGCCACATGGACCCCCTGTGATGTGCTTTGGAGGATGGGGAGATCCCGAGCTCGCTCTGGGGCCGTGATGGTGGTTGAACACCAGTGACCTCTTCTCCCCCCACCCTTGCTTCAGCCGGGCCTCTCAGGCACCTCTAATGTTTTATTAACAAGGTTCACTGGTTCACACTCTTCTAAGGAAATACAACAGCCTGTCAATCATCCATCTGTATAAAGTGCAGTGTGGCTTCACAATGGGGCCTGCATGTATCACATGCACTAGATCGATAAGAAATCTTTCTGACTGCCTCTCAGAGGATGTTGACAATGTTCCTGCACCTGAATATTAAATTGACCTTGGAAGCATAGTAGAGTAACTACATAGTTGGGTGCATTCGCAACACATTGGCAGTATTTAAACAAATCCACTCATTAGTCCTGTCATGTAAGCATGATGGAAATAGCTAAATATGCTTTCAGATGATCACTGAGTGCTGGCACTATGGACGCATGTGTTGTTTCTGAGGGAGTTAAAGTTTGTGTATCATAGTTAGAGGATAAAGGCAGTCATAGGATAATGAACAAACATGACTCTGGTATTATAAATATATAAATAAATCAAAGATATTTATACATAAATATATGAACTGTTTGTAAAGGCTGTGATGGACTGGCAACCTGTCCAGGGTGTACCCCGCCTTCGCCCAATGTGAGCTGGGATTGGCTCCAGCACCCCCCGTGACCTGGAAACAGATAAGCGGTAGAAGATGAGCGAATGGATGAATGTTTGTAAAGGACGACTTTATTTTGTCCTAGTTTTAACTGGAGCAAAATCTAACTTAAAATGCCTATAATTATTTTTTCTTATTAACAACAGCTCATACATCATATATGTGTAGTGTTGATACATGTTAAAGAAAATTCTTTTGGTGACAGACCTCCGGGGAATTATTTGCCTCTTTTAAATCATTGCTTTCAAATTAGCAGCATCGGGCAACTTTAAATTTGTAAGCTAAATATTGAGGTAGTTGCTACAGCAATACTTTACCTTTGCTTTGAAAATCAAAAATCCACACGACAAATTAGCTTTGGTTAGTTTAAAGAGTCGTTGGTTGCCAAAAATTACAACAAACAAATGCAAAAGTAAAAAAGAAAATAATGACAAGTCAGTCAGAGACTCCAGTCTGCGATGTGCTTCTATGTAATGACATGTAGAGTGAGCACACCGTGGCTCCACAATGAGACCAAATCTGTTCTGAATAAAAAGATCAACATATAACAGTAAGATTAGATATGACATTTGCACAGCACATTCAGGCTCCAGAACGTTGTTTGTTTTTTGTTTTTTTTTTAACAATTAATAATGCTCGTGGTTTAGTAAAATCATTGCTACATACTTTAAACAAGTTTGCTTTTTGTGGGAAAAGGACTACTGCAGCCTCTGGAGGATACACGCACATCTAGACATTGATCCATCCTCCTCATTGTGTATCTACTGTGTGACTGGTAAAATTGAAAAAGAAGTATGTCAGTGTCACAGTACTGTGTATTGGAAGTGTGTTCTTTTATTGCATGTGTGTGTTCACACACATTTGGAAATGACACTGAGTCAGAGGTGACACTGCTGAAGGTGAGACAGAAGGACAGGGCTAAGGCATGGGGGAGAGAGAGCAGGCTTAGGCAGGATCCAGGAGAGGCCTGTCATGCCAGCATGGGACTCTGTACCTTCTCTGACGCAATTATACACTGCTACTGTATCCGGGATGCTCAAAACTTGTAAACATATTTACAAAGTTCCTTCCAAGTGCAAACACACATAGTTCAAAATTACAGTTTTGTTTAAGGGAGGACACATTTTCATTTACAAAAAGAAAGGATTTATGTTTTTAGATTTTTGGTTGAGGTCCTCTGACATTAGTATACTACAGATATAAATATGACGTTCAGGGATTTCATTATTACACATATTTGAGAGCACCAGTGTTGGCCACAGAGTTGACGAAAAGGATCTCACCATTCTGCAGCTAAAGTGACTGATTGTAACAACTGCAAGACAACTTTCAGCAGGATCATGTGCCTCACAGTCTGCAAAATGATGCTAGAGAGTCGTCCTTGCCTGTTTTCTGGTCTTAGATACAGCTTGAAGCACTTTACAATACACACCACATTCACCCACAGATACACATGCATTGATTCATCAAATCTATACACTGATGGTATCCAAACTTGGATGACATAAACACAAAAGTACAAACGGAGCAAGTTGCATTTTAATAAAAGAGAAAGACTCAGTGACTCCACTCAGGCTGCAATATTTTCATATATATGTATTACCTTGCCTTAAAATATTTTTTAATTGAAAGAGTGACAGCTGTTCTCTACCTTTGATATCTACAGATGGGACTATTAAGTCACAGTGAATGCTATTTTTATCATGTATTGTGTTGATATTTGATCATCAAGAGAAGAGAAGAGTTGCTTTTGTCTGTCTTTTGAGTCTTGAATTGTGATAACATTAACGATAGACACAACAAGTATTACTTCATTAATGTTGTGGTTTACTTCAAGTAATTAGAAAATGACATGCAAAATGAGCCCCCTCAAAAATTTGGTTCACAAGAAGGGATGCGAGAATAAAAATACATCCTACAGAGGCCATAATTTTCCTGATTTGTGCTGTTTTTCTTTTGATGAATATTTCATAGAAAGTAAACAGATGAGGATGACAGTAATGGCCTTACTAACATTTGCTTCCTTTTTTCAAATGGACCCTCAGTGGGAGCAGAGAAAAGGCCTTTTCTCTGTGACGTGTCCCACAACATTGCGGTGAAGGGCAGGCTCAGGAGAGGAAAGTGACATTTAGGAAGAGCTAAAACAAAAGAACAGTAGCGCTTTAATGTCTCATAAGACGTCCTCTAAACATGGCTTTTCCATCTGAAAGCATCTCCATGCTGAGTCAAGTGCACTAACTGTGCATGAAAGCGCTCATTCCCTCAGGGCAAGGTTGCCTGATACCCGCAAGAATAAACTGGCCTTTAACTGCCAAGCTCCTCACAGCACAAGACACACAGACTAAAGCTCTCTGTGCCGGAGGGACAAAACAACAGCAAACTAAGGCTACAAATCTGTGAAGGCCCCACACACTATAACTTACACCAAAACATCTGAATAAGACCACCTGATAACAAATGTCATCACTGAACCTGGGATTTTCCTTCCCTGGTGATCTTTGCTTAACAGCAAATGCAAGAGATTTTAAAGACAGTGATGTGTTTCAGGTGAGGTTTGAATGAGTGACAGTGGTAGAAGTATTTGTAAGTGCATACAAAAGTTACAACTAACATTTTTTAATGCATCTTGGAAACAATTGTACGGAAGCTTAAAATTATGAGTCAGATATAATAAATAATGGTAAAGATAATAAATGAGATGTGACAGTAAATTTAAGTCCAAATTATTCATGATTTTATACATCCAGGTTTGGACAATTTGAATAAAAACTCTAAGAGAACTGGCGAAATTCGGAATATTAACATTTTATGTAAAAATGGAGTTGCAGAATAAGAACAATGGCATTATGTCACTAATGTTTACAAACTTACTATTTCATTTAATCAAATTTAGTATTCCATTTTCTCATGGTTTTGTTTTCGACTTGTGAGCAGTTAAATGGTATGAAATCTGTTTTATACGTAGTGATGCAACACGGTCAACAATTTTAAAGAAGCCCATTTAAACTTAGAAAAAGGAATCAGGCACTATTTCATAAGACTGGCCTTATAGTAGATTTATAAATGGCTTAAATCAAGTTTTTTGGTTTATTTGCTCATTATTAATAATTCATAAGCTATTATAACACATTAGATGGAAATGGAAATGGTGACCTGTTGCTTGTCAAACAGTGAGCCTTTGGTTTCTCCATCATCCAGCATTAAGAGCTTTATTTGATCCACCCCCTAAAAAAAAAAATATTCATTCGTTCTAGGCTTAAAACATTTGGTAACTCTTCACCTCTACAAGTTGTATTGCTGACACATCCTTTGTCTCACTTTTCAGATATCTGTGACCTGGTTAATGTTAGTTTATATTTGATTTACAATTAATATTTACAGCCGTTTATTTCTTGGTTGATAACACATTATGGCATGATTTGTAAAGTGTTAACAAACCTGACAAAGAGTGACTGAAAATACTCTAAGCATTATAAGTATGAATATATCCTATTAGCAATTTGAAGTTCATTTTAAACTTCTGAGTCAAAATTCTGAGTCAAAAGTCAAACTCTGTATCTTACAAGTTTATTCTATAATAACTTTCAACTGATCTAATTATTATCAGCAGTTACAATAACTATCAAGAAAGTGAATAGATATTAACTATTAGAAAAACCAAATTGTGATTTATGTTAAAGTAATGACAGCAAAATTGTAGGTTTGAGGAAGTTGGTGAAAAAAGTTACGTTTTTTTTTTTTTTACAAAATGCTAAACTAATACGTATTTTG